>OY856413.1:441022378-442331128 GCA_963693085.1 Alisma plantago-aquatica
GGACAAAACGGAGGGAACTGTTGGGCAGAGAATGAAAGTTTTGGAGAATGAAATTTTTGGAGGGAATTTTGTGGAGAACGAAAGTTTTGGAGAATGAAAGTCTGCGCCTATTTCAGATGCTAATGAGCCTACATAAGACGTCTATGCGCCTACATAAGATGTCTATGCGCATACTTTAGAAGAACGCTTACTTTACATGTTAGTGCGCCTACTTTATACGTATATGCGTCTATTTTAGACTAATGCGCCTATTTGAGATGCTAATGCGCCTACCTTATTGATCGATGGCAATGCACCTAGTTTAGACGTCTATGCGCCTAGTTTAGACGTCTATGCGCCTACATAAGACGTAGATGCGCATACTTTAGATGAACGCTCATAGTGTGCCTACTTTAGACGAATGCGCCTACTTTAGGCGTCTATGCGCCTACATAAGACGTAGATGCGCATACTTTAGATGAACACGCGTAATGCGCCTACTTTACACCTATATGCGCCTACTTTAGACGAATGCGCCTAGTTTAGACGTCTATGCGCCTAGTTTAGACGTCTATGCGCCTACATAAGACGTAGATGTGAATACTTTAGATGAACGCTCGTAGTGTGCCTACTTTAGACGAATGCGCCTACTTTAGGCGTCTATGCGCCTACATAAAAGGTCTATGCGCCTACATAAGACGTAGATGCGCATACTTTAGATGAACGCGCGTAATGTGCCTACTTTACACCTATATGCGCCTACTTTACACATATGCGCCTACTTTAGACGTCTATGCGCCTAGTTTAGATGTCTATGCGCCTACATAAGACGTAGATGCGCATACTTTAGATGAACGCTCGTAGTGTGCCTACTTTAGACGAATGCGCCTACTTTAGGCGTCTATGCGCCTACATAAAAGGTCTATGCGCCTACATAAGACGTAGATGTGCATACTTTAGATGAACGCGCGTAATGCGCCTACTTTACACATATATGGGGGGGGAAATATGGGGGGGGGGGGAATATCGTGGCCCGGTTCGATTGGGGTAGGTTAGACCGGCTGGTTCGATTGGGGTAGTTGGCCCGGTTCAGCTGATCTGACAAAGGCTGCAGTGGTAGGTGGCCAGCTGGGACGCGTGCGGGGCCGCGTCTAGGACGCGTGAAACAGCCACGGCGTTTCCGAAACTAAGTTCAAAAAGAAAGGATGATGATTTTTTTATATATTTTGCTTTGTTGATGGTCGGAGTAGGTTCCCAAGGCAAAACGAAGGACAACTGCCTGCTCGCAAGCTCCAACTCACTCTCTATAGAGAGCAGGGTCTGACAGGCGCCGTTTCGGAACGAGCAGGAGGGGCTTCTTCTTCCTGAGAACGATGCCAAACTTCTCCTCGAGGTCGACGCCAATCTCACCGTCCGGTAGCTGCCAGTCGAAGCTGTGGAGTAGCGTCGCGAGTGCATGCACCAGTGTTCTCTCAGCCATGGCCGTCCCAGGGCAGATACGCCTCCCGGACCCGAATGGTATGTATGACAGGTCGCTGCCACTGAAGTCCCGCCGGACGGAAGAAGCATCGCCACCGTCAATGAACCTCTCCGGCTTGAATGCTAGTGGCTCCTCCCATGTTTCAGGATCGCGATGGATGGCCCACGCATTGATAAACACTCGAGAGTTCTTGGGGATGGTGTAGCCGCTAACAACACAGTCCTCGCTTGGGCTGTGCGGTACCAGCAAGGGCAAGACCGGGTGCAGCCGAAGTCCTTCCTTGATGGCCGCCGGGAGGTAACGGAGCTTGAGGGCCTCAGACTCCTCGATCATGCGATCACGCCCTACAGCCTCATCTAGCTCTGCTTGGGCCTCGCGGATGGTCTCCGGCCGGTTCATCATCTCCGCCAGCACGAACTCCATAGAGTTGGACGTGGTATCCGTGCCGCCGGTCACCATGTCCTGCTCGGAGGCAGCGGAAAGAAGACCTGTCAGTCACAAAAGTCGATCCGAAAAGAGAACAAAACTCGGATTTTTTCGCATACCATGAGAACGCCCTTGGTGTACGCCCGGGTGAAGGGAGTCTTTCCGTCTCCGCACTCACCCTCCATCCGCAACATCACGTCCAAGAAATCCCCACTGCCACCGTCGTTGCCCTTTGGTTGGATTTTCTGTTTGACAGCGATGGCTCGCTCGAAAATCCCGTCAACCTTATCCCTGAATGCCACCATCTTCTTCTCAATCCCCTGTAGATCGAACCTCCTCAGCAAGGGATAGAAATCGGACAGGTTGGGCAGGCCTAGCAGCGTAACGAGACCGTTAATCACCTCCTTTAACTCTTCCCCAATATCGTCGGTATCCTTGCCGCCCCCGCCGCGGCCACCCCAAAGCATGCCGCTCATGACATTCATGGCCATAAAAAACATTTCTCTTCCGATGTCAACCGTCTCTCCCTTTTCCGCCCGCGCCGCAACGCGCCTCGCCATGGCCCGCACCGCCCGTTGACGGAGCGCATAGGTGGCATCCAGGGTCGACACGGCGAGGACCTCCCGCACGCATACCTTCCGCAGCATCCGCCATGTTGGGCCGTTGGGGTTCCACAGAACGTTCGAGCAGCCGTATGTGGCCACTCTGCCGGCCACTGGCACGTCGCGATTAGCGAAGACCGCATCCTGGTCGCGTAGGACCTCGCGTGCCGCCGCCGCTGAGGAAAGCACTACTCCTAGTTTGGCTCCCAGATGCAGACTGAAAATGGGGCCATGCACGGCGGCGAGGGCGGCGAAGTGGGAGTGGAGCTCGGGTTTCAGGAAAGGGAGGATGCCCAGGATCGGGACTCCTGTAGGACCCGGTGGAAGAGGCCTAGAGAAACGGCGGCGGATGGAATTAATAAGATATGCGCAGGTGGTCACCAACACTAGGATAGGGAAGATGAGGGGGGCTGAGATTGACGCCGAGCCGAACGGCAGCACCTCCATGATTTGGGAGCGAAAGCTGATGGTTAGAGCTTGGGGCAAGCCACTCCTGATTTTTATCACTTCTCCTGTGAATATAGTTCAGGCTGTTCAGCTAACAAACCTTGTGGCTAGGGCCGATTTTTTTGTAGGGCTTCATTTGGGAGCCACTCGAAATCTATGGCGAAGCATGATGCGTCCAGTTTCTCATTGGGTAATTCGTCGATGTAATAATGTCACAAACCTTTGGATGTATTGCGAAGATGTACATCAAGATGTTTTTTTGTAGCCATTCTCGCATCCATGTCACATCATACCAACTGGGGTTTTGGTGTGGCTGAATAGAAATAGAAATATATAATTGCAAGCTGTTGATGGTGACACCATCTAGTTCTGATGCTTATCTTTAGGCATGATTGGATGCAACAACGAGATCGTCTTTTGACCCACTATCTAAATTGCTGATATCAGTTTCATCATCCGGGGTTTTTCTTTATCAATCAATTGACAATGCTGAACTGACTCATGAAAAAAAATTAGTCCCGCATATTTATAACTATTATTTTCCTAGCACGTGTATCGTAAGTGTATTGAAATTTAAATGTTTCGTACATGAGATTAATTGTTTTTTGAAAATATAAAAGATATAACTAATTAAGCCTTTGAACATGATGATATCAAATAGAACATGTGTTTACCAAGTTGTATGCTAAACAAACTACATTTACGGCAATCAAAAGTCCAATTTGAATGTCATTTTTTTGCTAATGATTGGCCTCCAACAACTATAATACACAGTGGCGGATCCAGAAAATTATAGTAGGGGGGCTAAGTTAAATATGTCACGACGGGAGATGGTTTTTATATTATTGTTTACACATAAATATATAATTTTTTGTGTGTCTAATAATCATTATATTGTGGATGAACTAATATTTTGACCATTCTCTATATTATTCAATTACCAAAAGCAAATAATAAGTGATAGTATGTCACATCAACAACTATTATGTTTGTAGATGTATAGTACATATGAATCATGTTTAAGAAGTTAAGACAAAGAGCAATGTAAAAATAAATAAACCAGAGGCGAAAAAATATTGACACATTAAAAAAGATACTTTTATAAATACAATATTTATTTATCGATTGACTATATAGTTATGATTGAGCACTCGGTTTCATCGTGAAAAGATTAATTGAATGATAATGCATAAGAATCTATTCAAACTTAACATATTGGTCGCATAAGGCCATCATTTATAAAAAAAGTTGTAATTTTTTTCACGAAATATACAAGCTGTTGTGTACCTCTGGAATGTGACTTGTAAAGAGAGAAGTGTTAAACATGATCTTCTAATGATGTGTCTCGTCAGAATATAGGCTTGTCAAACTATGGTAACACCAGGTGCAAAAAGACCGAGAATGAAACCAAAAAGAAAAGTCTGAGATATTATACCAGCCGACTGGCTGGTGATGCTATTCTCTAATTCAGTGAACTCTTTGGACTGGTTTCCTTTGTTCTTGGGAACCCTGCAGGAGATTTTTTGATAGAGGCAGATGGTGCCTATGGCTGAGGCTGCGGCTTTGATTCTGAATCTGTGGTAGTCGGTGGTGGCTATTTGTGAATTGCTAGTCAGCCTTACCGCTTATAGTCTATTATAGAAGCGCATTGGTTACTCACATGCAGAAAATAAATTTACTCCCAGACTTCACCGTTTCATTCTTCACATATTCCTAATTTCCTATAACAATTATGGCATAGACAGACATGGTCACAAGAGTCTCGGTAGTTCGCTGATCTCCGTCAGTCGATCGTAGTATTACTCGGAGGCAGGCGAACAGTCAAACTGTTTCTTTCCTATTGAATTTAACACAACTGAATAATTAATGCCTATATGTGAATTGTGAGGATTTGGGATGGGAGGGGGGGCTTTATCCCCGACACCCCCCTAGTTACGCCCCTGATAATACATAGCTTTGAGTATAAGGAAGCCTAGACTGACAACATAGTAAATGTGGCTAGAATTGCATGAATTATGCTCAAACTTTTAGTATATATAATTTTTCAAGTGTATTAACACCAAAAAGTATAACATTTGAAAAGAAAATCTTACACAAACTTTTCTATTTATATCAGTAAAGAACATTCACAAAAACAATTTAATGTTTCAGGAATGCAACGAAGAACAAGAGACGAAGAGAAAATTGTTGCATTACTTTTTAGGAAAAAAGCATGGGGAAACATCAATTCACTCCTATTAGAACAAAATGTGACATCAACAAACAAAAAAATCCTAGTAAAACATTAGTTTAATATCCTGTAAGGGGATCAAGCCCTTGATCACCCATCAAATAGAAATATTATGAGCCCATCGGATAATTCCACCTAAAGTGTTGAGGTCTATCATCGTGCTTTTACTTCGTGAAGGGGAGAAAGAAAAGGAGGTTTAAACGTAGATTGATTTTTCAGTCGCCTTAAGAGGATACTTTAGCATGCATTTGAAATCTCGTTAAAGATAGGTCTAGCTCATCAAAACACCTTGTCTTACAAGGGCTAAGGTTCTAGAAGTTTAGTTGTTTATCCCCTACACAGTACAAGGGGTCTGTTTAAAGGAATATGCAATACCATGCTTCCTGTTAGGGTTAAGAAATATTGGATTCTATTAATAAATTTCTCAAAGTGATAAAGGTGATTTGTAAGTTTAGGACACTTGTTGTTCTATATTCTCTAGAAACTAGACATTTGATGATCACAATAGAGATGCATTGCATTTTTTAATTGATAAAAAAGATAATTTAATTTTTTTTATTATAATTTTATTTTATGATATTAATGAATAATGAATGTTCTTATAATGATAATCGCAAAGTCATCGAACTTCAAGTGTGTGACTAGAACATGATATCTCAATGGATACTATGGAAGAAAAACTCACACATCCCTAGTCAAGTATTATTTCTAAGTAAAAAATAATAATACATTTGAGACTACTATGTGCTGACGATGACAATGTATCATATATCTTAGGTATTGTTTATTAGACATATAAATACTTGTTTGAGATCTAGTGCGCTAACTTGAACTGCTTTATGCATGAATCATGGACCATTATGTGATTATCATAATCAACTTTCAATATTTCTTGAATTTGAGTCATGGACCATTATGTGATTATTATAATCAACTTTCAATACAAGAATGGTTTTATGAGCTTTCAACCTAAAGTCACTACAATAGTCACATAAAGATCATCATACTTTGACACTACTCAATGTGATAATAAAAAATATTTTCATAAAGGTAGCAGTTGGGTGTGATGATCAAGGTATGTGTTGTGAGTGGTGTTGGAAGATTTTGTCTCTACATTTAGAACATGAGTTATATACCAAACCTCATGATAAGTTTGACTACATAAAATCATGACCACGATCATGTGAGTTTGTACGTGATATTGAGTTCATATGTCTCTTCCTAATCTACTTGGATATCAAGGAACATAGATTTGAATAACAAAAGGATGACATCTCCATTCCTCTATCTTAATTCATATATATTTGACAAATTAATTATGCAATATAGAAATGGTCATTTTTGGTATAATGTGGTCTGACTAATGATACCACTTGGGTGGCAAGGATATGTTTTAGACATCACCATTTGGTTTTTTTTGGATAGTAACTATTGTGTACTACGTCACCTACATGGTTAGACACATAGACACCTTGAACAAATATTGTTGTGTTCTTTATTGAAAATGTTTCAATCTAGGGACCTAAAAGATATTTATGAAGACCTTGTATTAAGCTTCACATACTTGACTTTGGATTGACATGATCTTATGCTTGCAACCATGACAATGGATTCTAGGAATCTACCTGGCATTGATACTCGATAATAGAGTGTTCTACAAGACCTACAAATGGTAAAACACCTAAATCTATGAAATATTGCAACCAAGCCAAAAGTGGGATTCAGATTCCTACTCCCTCGCATCAAATATATTTACAATATGATATATAAATAATATGATGGGTCTTATATGAGACATGATTATCTAGTTCTCATGTTTTCCTTTAAATCTAGAGAAATACTAGAGCAACTAGAAAGAGAAATGAGGGAAAATTGCATTTTTTTGAGTTGACATTGAGCACCCTCACAGATAAATAAATACATGTTTACTTGGTGAACTTGTTCTAGAAGAGAAACTACATCACCATAGTTCTTTTCAAGGATGCCATTGTGGAATATTTAATTCCATGATAGAATCTCTAAGAAAAATGATCAGATTCTACACCTGGGTCCAAAATAGGTAAGACTAAATATGATGAATGTAGAGATTCCATGCTTTAAATTCCAATTACCCTACTTCATGCTTATGGAATAAATATTCCACACAAAGGTCTCATTTGGATCAACCTATTCTACAAATGCACTCTGATGTAGAGTGTTGCACAAATCCTAGGTGGTAATAAAATGATCAAAACATTCATACTTCAGTATCTAATTGTAGAAATTTGAATCATCAAACAAAATTGACAATCCATATTGACCAACATCTAGTTTGAGTTGATGGTTGAAATCTATTCTACAGTAAAGTATCATTTTAAACTCTAAACCAGTTCAAATTATTTTGGTAAACCTCTACTTGATAGGTTTTCAAGATATACTAAAGTTTTTGTTTCATTTTTGCTCTGATAAAACCTAAATTTGTATTAAAGCTACATATATATCTCTATCATGGGTACTTCAATTATCATAAAATGTTTTCAATTTTATTTAGATGCAGAATATTTCCTTACGAATTCTTTTAACACAAATGTCCATACTAACAAAATTATCATGATAATTCACTAGAGTTTTACATTATAAGATAAATTTATGTATATATGTAATATATATGAATAGAAAGATGCCTTAAAATGGATTTGTGGATGGTTATGGACAAATACTAATTTTTGATAGATGATTATTTGTATTTTTATATGTTGATTGCATGTCATTCCTTCCATTTGTTTCAAGATGTATATATGATTGTCTTAATTCACTCAAATGTAAGGTGAGCCTTCCCTTAGACACCTTGTAATGGAATATGATATATATATTGATATTTGAAATATAGGTCATGGAGGATAAAAAACATGAAACATTAACATTGAATGATTCTCCTATGTGGCCAGTTGAAATTAAAGGATCAAAATGTTAGGGTTTATTGTCCTGAATTTGTGCATGTGATAGAGGAAGGCCTATAGACCTCAATCATCCAACATCTTGAAGTGATTGTTCTAGTGTGGTATATGATCCATTGAGTGTCCATACCATGTGGAGATCAGACATGAAAGTAAGAAGAAAGCTTAATGAGATTGAAAATCTATAAGAAACTATCCATGATGGTCACTTTCTTTACCGCAGACGTAGTGAGAGATGACTAGACCGGACATTCCCCACAATATGGTTGTGGTTACCTTGGAGCCACTCCACTTGAGTGAGATGCATCCCCCACATTGACACTTAGCTACCACAACTCCATTATCATTAACCTACTATCCTAAGCATTTGTTTCATGTTTAGGGCATCATGATTTAAAAGCTTGGAGTGATAGGATGGTAATCCCTTTTTTCTTTATTCCTATGTTTTAAATTTTTCCAGATATGATCAATCACTTGTCAGGGCATAACAATAACCCTAGTCAATACACTCTATGTAAAATGATCTACAAGTCCATGGGCTTATGATACATAACAAAAAGGTAAAGAGTTAGGGTTGAATCCAAAGAAAGTAGGCGAGATACTAGAGATAAACTATTTCTTTAGATTTCTAGAAGTGATATGTTATGGTTTAAATGAGGGTTTGAGATACACTAACACTCATTTAAGAAAGAAGGGCAGTGATGAATATAAGTTAAGATAGAAATTACGTCTAACTATTTGAGCAAAGAAGAAAACAAAGAATAAATAAGCAATAGCTATCCTAATTAACACTAAACAAGGCAATTAACTTGGAAAGACCATCGCCAATTAACTATTTAATTAAATAGAAAGGAAGAGAGTGATGTAAGTTAACTAAGAACTAGATATATAAAAGGAAATTAGAGTTTTTTAGCAAGTAATGAAGATAGTTAGTCATATGGGGGATATTGAACCATCAACCATGTATAAAGGACAAATTCATAAGCATACATCCAACAATCAAGGTACCAAATAAATAAAATAAAAAAATGATGTAGTTTGGGAATCCTAACCTATTAGTTGTCCATGTGTGAGTAGGGGAACTAGTCCCTATCACTTCCTATTCAACTTTATGAGGCTCATTTGACTAAGGAATTGGTAAACCACAATATAGATTATGCAAGTATAAAATGGGGTGGTATAAAGGATAGGAAGAGGGTATTTAACTTATTAATATTCCTTATCCAACCTATAATCATGATCTTTCCCAAAGGAGAGGGGAGTTTCACACATAAACATAGAGATCTCACACCTAGGGTTGTTGGATAGAGATAGAGATGGGAATATAAGAGACCTTATCAAGTATCTAAAAGTAGACTAGGGAGATTTTTTCTACTATATCCTATTCCCTTTTTCCTCTATTTCCTAAGTGTTTTCATACTTAGTGTAGGAATCTTGGAAGTGGAAAATGTAGCAGAATAAATATACATGATAGTCATTCATGTAGGATCTATTTCATGCAACAAAACCATATTAGGGTTTGCAAGTTTATACCTTATCGTGGAAAATGTTCTAACGATTTAACTTGTAGATCACAATGTATATCTAGACCCTCAAATCTATGCATCTCTTAGTTTTCTTAGAATCAGCAATTAGAACTTCTTTTCAAGGTTTTTGGCACTCTGGGAGCTGCCTCAGGATGTGTGCACAAAATTGATTTTTCACTATCTAATCAAGGCGGTCTGTTGATGACTATAGGTGGCAGATTGTGGCAATCAGTGATTTACATAGATCCCAAGGTCGCGGAGATGGATCTATTGACCCCAAAATGAACCCTGGCGGATCACACTAATATGTGGTGCACATGTCAGCAGATTGCATTTATTTGCTACCTCAATTCGTGTGCCCTAGGTGGTGGATCACGTCATTACATTAGGGAGACTTTCTCCTTCATTTTTGTTCATGGAAAATAGCCTCACTCCACCATCCATGCTGGTTATGGATTGCGTCATTCCATCATCACCTCAATTTCCATGTCATTTATGTAGATCTTTTTCTAGAATGAATTCACTGTGTGGATTCATATCCACAATATCCACACAAGTGCTCAAATACGTGAAAGATCAAGAGGGGATGAATAGAGCTTTAAAATAGTTTTAATCAAATAAAATTACTTTACTTAAAGTGTAGAGAAAATATAAAGCAAATGAGGCAAACACGAGAGACACATATTTAGAATGGTTCCATGAAATGATGTAAGTCCACTACCTGATTGCTTTCAAGTAGGATTTCTAAACTATGTATTTTATTCCTTATATATATTGATACACAATACACAAAATTTACATGTGTCTTTTTTGGGTCAAGACAAATCCTCCTTTTGAGCTCGAGGAGAACTACCACCTTTTTTGACAGGCCGTTGTAAGGTCACCCTCTGCACCTCTTCTTTAACGGACGTCGAAGAGCACCGAACCACCTCTTCTTTGACTGGTGAGGAAGAGAACTGTTCTTCACCTCTTATTTACCTAAAGTATAAGAGCACTGAGTTGAGAAGACTCCTTCTTGTCACAAATTCCTAGATAGCCTTCACTCCAAGAAGTAGCCCAAGAGTAAGACAACAATGAAGAAATAGATTGGAGAAAGAAAGTAACAATATAAACTCACAATATATACAATCAAGCTCTTATGGATAAGTGATGATGATCCACTCTAAAAAGGTTTATGCAAAGTATTATTAGGTGGAGAGGACACTATAACTGAGCTAAGTACTTAGGCTAGAATGATAGAAACTTAAATTATAGAACCTAAGCTCTTTAAGAAAGATGGCAAGTAGAAGTATATGCTCACGTATGTATCAAATGTTGTAGCAATGTAATGTGCAAAGTTGTGTACAAAGTTGATGTCTAGGAGCCCTAAGACCACTCATATTTATAGGAAATGTTCATAAGTTGTTAAGGTATGCGTGAGGAGTATCTAGAGAGTTCTTAGTGGTCAATTATACATTAGGACGAGGTTAATTAAGTTGCAATGGATAATTTTATTATTAATAAACTAACATCCCAGAACCATTTTTGATCCACAATATTGTCGACCAAAAAGTCTTGATACAAATATTTTTTACCAAAAAAGTTATGAGCTCCAACGGCTATGAGTCAGTCAATATCCTTGCTAAGGATCTTTGTTGGTCGAACTTTTCTTCAACTGACTATACCATTCGACAATATTGTCGATTGAGATTGACTTAGAACTTTATATATGCAAGGATATTTCTTGGTTTTTCTTATTGTTCGACTGAGTGTGTCCCGGTCAACAATTTTGTTGACCAAAAAGGACTTTGTGCAAAGATTTGCAATGTATGTGAGGTCCTATTAAACACTCAAATGAAACCTATCAACCCTAATGTACTCATGTGAGTTAGGATAGGGTTTTGGGTAGGTTTTGGAGGATCATCCCTTGTCCTTACATCATGTCTATCAAGTTGTACAAAAACACACATGTACAAACAAATACATAAATACATGGTACAACTTGATTTGCAAGTATCCAACTATACATATTTGCAAGGTCTTTGTAGTTGGATCTTGACTTAGTTCCTTAATCACCTGAAATACTTAATAAATATTTAGTGACATAATTTGGTAAATATGTGCATCATCGAGATATGAGTGTGGCATATTAAAAAGCCAACAATATCCTCCTTTTTTATGATGACAAATATTTCCATAAGATAAATTGAAAGTATCAAATTTAGAACATCGTACCTTTGAATTTCCCTATTGATAGCCAATTTATCTCATGGGTATTATCCCTCTTTTGTTGAAGTCAAAAAGGGTCACTAGTGCTCCCCCTCAAGGAGACACTCCCCCACAATAAGATAGTCATTTTAGAGAGGGAATCATCTATACCCTAAATTTGAATCTAATATACTAATAGAGGAAGAATACCAATTGATGAGAAAAATCTTAAGCAAAAGTAGTCATTAATGTCATTTCGGCATATTCAAAAAGCCATTTTTCTTGAAGAACTCATAGGTGTAAAAATGGTAAAGGTTATATATTAAATAGAAAGAGGTGAGAGTGAAAAGGACATGGTAGCTCTGGGGCTTGGCGGCACTCTAGAGTTTGCAAGGAAGACCCAAAGTCAGGAGGATGAGGGAGACCCTGGAGGGATGAGTTGCAGCATGATTCCTCTGGGGAACACTGGAGTACATTTCCAGTTTGTTGATAGAAGAAAGCAAGCAGAAGGAGTGTGTGACACCCCACCATCACACAGATAGTGAGATGACATGTGAAAATGTGCAGAACCACATAATATCAAAAACATGGGTTAATTAAAATTGTTTGTAGAAAACATACATAAGAGAAATTTTGCATTCAGATCTTGTAGAGAAACATGTCATAAAAATATTACAAGCTTTGATATATGTCCACAGCTTATCGGAACTAGCTGTACTATCAACACATGAGTTCATCACATGTTTATACATACATAACGGGCCACGTACGGCCAGCAGCAGGATAAACCAAATTACAACTGCTAGACATTGTGAAACGTCGTCAAACACCTCTAAGGACCTGAGAGTACAGGGATGACTCTAGGACTCTACTACCAAACCACCAAAATAGCAACATATCTATCTCTTGTTGCTCAGCCGCAACCTCACGACCACCACCACGTCAAGAGCGCTCACCTAAAAAGGGAGTAAACCAACGGGGTGAGACACACAGTCCCGGCGAGAAACATAACTCCCCGCCGAAACTATAAAACCTTAGAAGGTTAAAGCAATAAAAGCAGATAACTGATAAAGTGTATAACATGAGCAGTATGCTAAGCCAGACCATTATCCCCATTATTCTTACCAAGATATCCAGGAGGCATATAACCAAGCATTTCTTTATGGAACATGATTGACAAGATAAGCTTTATAAGAACTTATTACAAAATATAAGGATCATACACGTATCTGCATGGTATAACTAGATTAGCTATATAAGTACAAGGCCTCAATCAATGTTCTGTGTTTTGCTCTAAGCCGTATGCTATTCGGTTGGGTTATGTCTTATTATGCCCTGAGGAAGTGAGCCTTCCCTGCTCAAATCCAACCATTGGCTGCGAAGCTCCAATCCGGTGCCATACAAGGTCTAAGGAGATCCGGACTCCATGACCTCACCTTCTCATGGTCAGTACACGAATCATCAAGCAAGACCGCAATCTTATGCTTATATGGCCTCATCCTCAGGGTCAGCTCTGCAAGCTACCCATATCTCTAGCTCACTTTGACATAGGTGCTAGTACATACATCCGAGCCATGAACGCATCATGCTCATCGTCACATATCCTAAGCCATGGGTCTATTCACTATGCTCCATATATCCTGAGTTTGCAACCATAGCTGCACTCAAATCCTCCTATTTTAGGCTAGGGGAAACCTCGCATATTCAACAATATGCGCTCCAGGTAATCCCATAGGATAAACCTATTTCACCATCACCAAATACTGATGATGATGGATCTATGGCCAGGGCAAACTACATGTTATGTTTCTTGCTCTAGTACATGTTTTTGATCTTATGGATATAGTGAGTATGATGTTGTTGATGTTGTTGATGGTTTACATACCTTTGGATCTAGTTGGCCGAACCATAAGTTTAGAGTTTCTTTTGGGAAAATACCCCTTTCTCTCCTTGGTTTTTGAGAAGTGAGTTTGAGCTCTAGTGATGTGGGAAATACCCCTCTCTCGTTTAAGTTGAGAGGTGAGTCTACATTCTAGTTGCTTGGGAAACATCCTCCTCTCACCATAGATTAGAGAGGTGAGCTCTTGGATATGTGATGACCTAAGTTGAGGTTGAACCTTGTGGTTGCCTGATTTGTGATGGAGGTTGTGCAAAACCCCTCTCTCTTGGTTGTTGTGAGGTGAGCCAACCATCTTGATCATTTAGGGTTTGTTTCTTAAGAGCTTGAGCTTGAAGATGACCTTTTTGTGAGGTTTTGTGCCCTTGCACGATACGACCTTGATGTCGCCCGACACCCCCTTTGCCTTGAGTTTGGCCTGGTGCCCGATATGACCCTTTCACCTTGTTAGTATCCTTGGACCATATGCTTTGGCTGGGATGATCTCTTACTTTGGATGCCCCTCGTTGGTTGATATGGTGTCTAGTAGGCCATCTCTGTGTTGAACGACATGGTTTGGTCTTGTGCTGCCCAATATGGTGGTTACATGATGGAACCCTGATAGGTGCCTTAGTGGTGGCCGATATGAGGTGTTTGACCTAGTTGGATGATAGGTCTTCATAAGGTGTTTCTTATTATAGGTGGGTGACACCCTAGCCTCTTCCTTGGACGATATGAGTAAGATGGGTAACCTTGTGTCGAGCATGTGGTTTGTGTTTGCCCGACACACCCTAAGTGAGTTGGCTGATATGGTGCCTTAGTTGTTACCATGCTCTTGGACGATAGGATGCCTTGGACGATAGAGGGCCTTGGCCAACATGAGGGTCCTTTGGTCGATATGGGTTGATGGTTGAATGATAGGGCGTCTTGGGCACCATGCTCCTGGTCGACATGCTTCTTGTTGAGAGGGTTGGCCGATAGAAACCCTAACCCTAGTGCATGATAGGATGAAGTGTTGTTGGCTGATATGACGGCACAAGAGCTTTAGGGTTTGGCACCCTAGCCGATAATCTATAGTGAGGATATGATCCTACCTGATACTCTTTGGGTTTCAGCAGATTTATCAGAGACTTGATCGGTCGACCATGTCTTCGACCGACTGTCTTTCTCGGTCGACAGATTCTCGACCGAGAAAGGTTCTGTACTATTTCAGAGCTGTTTTCAGTAAGTAAATCAGAATTGTTTTTGTAGATTTAAAGGAATTATATATTAGATGTTTAAATACTTGAATTAATTTGTTAAGTTGAGATAGACATATAAATATGCAATTTGGGTCCTTGGTCATATCTCAACTTATTTTTGCTCATTTAGTTTGGGGGTTTTGGGACCCAAACTAACTCGACATCCTTTTTCTTGTAAGGAAATGAAAAGGAATAGTGACCAAGACGCAAGCAGTAATGACAACATATAGAATCAACTTCATATCTCTTTCTATGATTTTGTTCTAGGTTGTTCTTGGGTACATATGTATTTGTACCTTTAGGTACATACATAGATTGACTCTTTGGTGCTTGTGTTCTTCCCTTACTAGGTTGTTGATAAGATTTTCCTTTAGGCTTGTAACCTAGTCCTCTACTTCCAATTTGACGATAAGGATCATTTAGGATTTTATCAAGAATGCCATTGTTACTTAGACTACAAACTTCTTGTTGTAGCTTAGCAATTTCCTCCATATTTTTCTTGATATCTAGCTTTGCTTGTTCTAGATTAGATGATAATGAATTTCTTTCTTTCACGATAGTATCATAATCTAGATGTGAGCACAAGATGGGTTGTTTTTGAAGATCGTTCACTTGAGTTTGCAAATTAATCTTTTCTAAAGAGAGAAGTTTGCAATCTGCCTCTATAGATTTTATCTTAATATTATGATCTTCAATGATCTTTTTAAGATCTTCATTTTCAGATGTAATAGCAAGAAGTTTAGCATGTAATTCATCATTTGCTTTATTAGATTTCTTTAATTTCTTCTTACACTCAATATATTTATTATGTGTCTCTTCAAGACTAGCAACTAGCTCATCTTTAGATAAATCAAAAAGACTTACCTCTTCTTCTTCTTCACTTGTTGTAGAAATAAGACAATCTTTGTGCTCATCTTCCTTCTTTGATCTCCATGGGCAGCTAGATGTTGTGTGGCTTGTTCCTAAGCACCAATTGCAACATGTTGTAGATTGGTCCAGGTTGCTCCTTTTATTGCGGTTGTAATCACCCTCCATTCTTCAAGACTCGATTAGAGCTCCTTGAAGCCTGCTCTGATACCAATTGAAAAACCACTAGGGGGGGTGAATAGGGTTTTAAACTAATTTAACAATAATTTAACTCAAACAACCACAAATGAGAAATCAAGAAGGAGACAAGGGATTTAGAGTGGATCCAACCTTAGCAAATAATAAGGTTGTCAGTCCACTACCCGGTTGCTTACCCAACCGGGATTTTGAAAGTATCAATTTTATTACCTTCACAAGGAATTACACAAAATACAATACTTTCTTACACCCCTTGAACAACCTTCACTTGAAGTAGATGCACCAACCCGAGGTAACCTTCTTGAAGTAACTCCAAGATCCCCCTTGAAGTAGCCTTCCTCTTTAGAAGTAACCTCCCATTGCACCAGCCTTCTTGAAGTAGCTCAAGGTCCCCTTCCTCACCAAGAAGATTTCCAACCTCTCCAATCCGCAGCCTCCAACCTAGGAGTAGCAAGGAGAGTACAAACAATAATAGTGAACAAGAAAGGAAAATGGAAATTACAACTTATCCTTTGAAGCACAAGGCTTGATTTGCCTAGATCAAGCGTGTAGATATCCTAACCAATGTGTATGAATTGTGATTGCTGTGGATAGGAGATGCTAGCCTATAGGACATGAAATTTGAGCTGAGAGAAGAAATAGCCAGTTGTCAATATGCTCAATTGCTCACAAACAGGTTGCTCAATGTAAGTGTATGATCAAAGATTGCTCAAGTGTAAAAACAAGTGAGTTTAGGTGTCCTAAGGCATGTCCTATTTATAGGAATGTCCTACAAGTGCTTAAGGACGTTCTAGACACTTTCTAGGGGTTTCTAAGTGCTTAACTAGCCGTTAGGTATAAGTTAGTTGCTTTAACAACGGCTAGTTAATTAATTCTGCAGTTGCTGTCAGAGTCCATCTCAGTCGAGAAATGGTCGACCAAGACACCTACTCGGTCAAAGTTTTGTCGACCGACAGGCTCTCTGCATCAAGTGTTTTGCAACATTTATCTCCAACTACCAACTACCTTGTCAGTTGTGTCTAACGGCTACTTGGGTCTTTCTCGGTCGAGAAGTTTGTCGACCGAGAGTGTCTCGGTCGAGAAGTTTGTCGACCGAGAGTGTCTCGGTCGAGGATTTTGTCGACCGAGATAGACCATGTTTCAATGTTTCAAATAAAGACATTAAGTGTGTGTATGAGTGTGCATATGTGACACTATTGAAGGAGATGACCTATCTAAATGTGGTGTTTAGCTAGGGAAGATCTAACGCTTGATTTACATGAAGTCTAAGTACTTGTACATTATATATTTGTACAAGTTTACAATTGATTACATTTCATGACATAATCATTCAAGCATATAGATTCCCTAGTGCTTTGTCATTCACCTTATTCCTGCAACACTCAAGTAGCACGTTAGATCAACAAGAATGAAATGTTTGTCATTATCAAAACAAAGGGATTTACAGATGTCCATTTAGCCAACAAGGGTTGGCGCTACCCGCCCCACCTATAGTGAGGGAAGTTGGAAACTTTGGTGAGGGTTATGGTTAACCCGGGATAACTTAATCAATGGATTAATTACCTTGAAACCGCCTTTTCTCTATAATGGGACATGATTGTAGGTGGTGAATTGTGGTTTCTAAGATGGATACATAATATGATGAGATATATGGTTATGTTAGAAAGAATAAGGCATAATATATTCTCATGAACTCTCAACAAAACACAAGCAAACCCTAATCACCACTAAAGGTGATTAGCAAGCAACCAAACACAGGGTTTAAGCAAAACAAATAGGGTAAGCCCAAAATGGAGGTTAGGGTCCTTACAGAGTGCAAGCCGACATAACGCAACAACAACACGATGGATCTGCTATGGAGGTTGAAGGGGGGATAGTATAGCTTTCCCTCCTCTAGAGCATTGGGAGAATCCCATGTTGCAGCCTCAATAGGAAGAAGTGGGTCATGTGGGATCGCAACAAGCCAGTCAACATATGTCATACAAGGAGGAGACAACCAGATCTCAAGGGAGAGATCATGGATACATCCATATCGACATCGACAAAACTAGAATCAAGTTGCAAAAGGAGGATATTATCATAACTGAAGTCAACAGATACCCAACATCCAACCTCAAGTGGAAGCTCAGAAAGAATTATTGAAGCCATGGAAGTATACAGTGATCTTGAAGTTGATCGTGCGTGACATCAGGTACATAACATTGTGAGATAAAACACATCTCATATGGGCTCCAGATGATAGGTATAACATGATCGACTTGGATAATGATTATTATCTTGTGCAACTCCATAAACTTGATGACTATCTGAAGGCTTTGATGGGAGGTCCATGGCCCCTATTCGGCTCCTATTTGATAGTGCAAAGGTGGAACCCAGGGTTTACTCCTGATAAGGCACACCCAGAGAGCTTTGTGGTGTTATGACCGCATCTGAGCTTAATTGGTAAACTAGGATTTACCTGGATGATTATATGCTTAATTAGATTGATCATTGCTTAAATGTAATTAATGATGATAATTCAATTATGATTTTTTTAAACCTAATAAGAACATTAAGTGTTCTATTGTTTGAGAAATTAGAGTTTGAAAAATATAAACCCTAGTTGGTGGAAATTAGGGTTTTGATGGTACATGAGTATGGAATTTGATCAGGATACCAGTGTGGTAAATGATTTTTCATATTTTCTACAAATTTTATATTTAATTAAATTTTGGATATGATATGTACAACTTAATCATGCATATTATAGAATAATGTCAAAACATTTGAGTGTTCTTTGAATGTTTTTCTCGATCAAACTATACTTCGACCAAAATGTTGACAGAGTGCTTTTTAGTAATGTAGTGTTTTATTTTTAGTTATTTATTGGTAATTCAAAATGATCTGAAATTTTAAATAAAGATCTAAAACTCAATCATAAACAACATGTAAACTTTTCATAATTTTTGGAGAAGGTTTGATCTCTGAAATAGACGAATTACAATAATATTTTTATGACAGAAAATTCAGCTGAAATAAGAGAAAGTATAGTGAGGAGTCAATGTGCAATTGACCCAAGCAGCTCAATTTCTCTATATGGTCAACCTAACACACTAGCAGCTCTCATAATTCATGATTCATTCTAGAGAAATGAAATTCTATAGAGAGAGGGAGAGTTAGGGTTTGAGAGGAGAAAGTGATGGAGATGCTGACCTAGAGTTTTGCGGTTCGAGGAATGATGAAATCATGTAAGTTTAGCTTCTTTGCATATAATTTAATGGTGAATCTTCTCTCACATGTCAATATTATGTACCTCCTATGATTTTATCAAAAATGGTATCAAAACTTCCCCTTTTCTAACTCTTTCTTCATAATCCCTCATTTTTAGGGTTTCTGAGTTGAAAGGAAGAAGAATCGGGTGAATTGCTAGGGATTTGATATGATATCGAGATTTTCAAGGATGAGCTGCGTTTTTAAGGTGTTTTCACACCTTATGGTGAGTGGGAACTTCTTTTAAATAGTATATTGTACGAAAATTGGTTAATTCATCTATAATCTTTAATTTCTAGTATGTGACTACAAACCCTGAATTGTCTATTTGTTCTAAGTTGTTGCAAAATGATATGAAATGGATTCTTCCTCTGTTTGGATGAAGTTCAGATGATAAAATCATATTAGAAATGTATACAATACATCCTAATGATAATTTCCTAAGTATTCACAGAGGTTATAAGAGTAAACTAAAATATAGGGAATTTTTCTATGACTGAAATTTTCTGTATAAGTAAATAGAGAAAGTTACTTATCTAGATCCCCTTGGTTTTGAATGATTGTTTATCTAAATTCATAGTACATATATGTCAGATATGATATTGGATTTCGTTTAAAGTGAGTAGTGTTTGTTTGGTATCTCAGTGAAGAGGGTGAAACCCTAGATGCGAGGAAAGTTGGATATTTGCGAATAAATATCGTGAAATCCATTTGAAGGGATTTTCTTGACATGATAGACTTTATTTATTCAATGTTATTATTGATGCTTGATATGCCAGTGAATGGCATGGAAACCTAAATTCAGCTCAGTTCTAAGGTTTCATACATATATTGATTTTATATAATTTGTTGATAGTTGTCTTTATTCAGTGAATGTTTATGTTGCATGAAATCCTTATGAGAGCCATGTGATAAGTGAATGAGGTAATGAAACCCTAAGGATAGGGTGTACAATGAATTAAGTATTGTGATATCAATGTTCTCAGTATGAGATGTGGTGATGCAAAACTCAAGATTTGGGTTGAGGTGCACATTTTCTAAGAAAGTACAAATAATTTACAGGTGCAAATGATGATTACTCGTATGTCAAGTAATTAATTCTTTTCAGTGTAATAAGAAGTTCAATTGCATGATTTTAGTGTATAAAGTATCAAGTGGACATGTATTCTGTTATTTAAGAATTTTAGTATGCCTGTAGGTATAAAATGTTGATTTTTCAGTATATTACAGTGTTTGAGTATATCTCTCTGTCAAGTTTAGAATGATATACATGTTGTGTTATAAACTTCAAATAAATAGACACGGTACCATAGAGATACCAGAGTCAAGTATAAGTAAGGGAAAAGATACAATATAGTAAGAGCTTTCCAAGAATAATAAAATAATAGACATAGGTGCCCTGAACACCGTAGATTCCCTATAGATGTCTGCACTGTAGGGAGGAAACGATCCACCCTGGAAGTGACCAGTATACGGGGATCGAATCGCACCCACAGAACGTGTGGGGAGATGAAGCCCTTGAGGAAGTCTACTAAGAGAAGATAGGTTACCCAACATGAACCGGAGATCCCAGTGGTAACCCAGAGGTACCCATAGAGTGTACCAAGATGAGGCCCACAGAGCGTCTCATACCCTCCGCCTGTGTACTCAGCCTAGAAGGAGAGGTCCAGTTAAAGGCTAGTTGTTTAGCCACCTTAGTCAGATGTGACGGTTAGAGTCAAGCAGACCCAGATTCAGTTCTAGGCTTAGCTTCCCAGGTTTTAAGCTAAGTCTTGTACGGTGAGATCATAGTTCGCAACGAGTCTTCATATGTAGAGTACATTGCATATGATCAAGGCATAATAAAATGAATGAGACGTCAAACAAGTGTGTACAGTTATTCAATTATTCTTTGTATGTTTCTGAATTATTAGTTCTCTTTATGATCAATCAATTATTTCATATATTGATTCACTCTTATAGATATCTAGAGTATCATGCCATATTTATGATTGTCAATTATTAGACTCTCTAAAGCTTTCTGCTGTTATAATTGATATCAATTGCTCAAAAATATATCTGTAATTATATCAGTGCTTTAGATTGTTTCTTTGAAGTACTCATTCACTGAGCGAGTAGGCTCGCCCCTCTACTCAAAATTTTTAGGGACATTACATGGACTTGAAGAAGATATCATTACATCAGAGTAGATCTGCCATAAGAGTTAAGTCTGAGTATAGTTAAGTTCAGTCGGTCCCTGTCACTCTAGGTCCTTATATAGATCTGAGAGAGAGTTGTAAATGATGTTTTGTATGTTTATTTCCTTAATAGGAGAGAATGCAAATGATTGTCATGTTGTATGTACATAGAAGTGTGAGAAACATAATGAATGTATGGATGTGTAAAAGTTTAATTCTCTTGTAAAGTTAGTTTATGTGGTTCAATGTGAGAAAACAAAGAGTTTCAAAAAGAAGAAAAAGTTAAGGGTGATCTTTGTATTACAATAAATCCTTAATTTTATTCCCTAATCTCATGATTAATGGTAATTGTGAGATCGGGGTGTAACAGCTTTGGTATCAGAGCTTAGGTTGAGTCGTCAGGGACCATTAAGTTAGTAAGTTAGAGTCATAAGTGTGGCATATAGGAGATGTTATGATGTTAGCTCTGGGGATTTGAGTATTTCGATATCCTAGCCCAGTATCTGAGTACTTGGATCAACCAGTATCAAGCTACTCTGTCTATTCTTTCATGTATACCCTGTCCAGGTATACAGTGGAAAGATGGGCTAGAGAGGAACCCTAGAAATATTAGGGTTAGAAATAAGATAAGTAACATGAATTAAGAGCATAAATATAAAATGAGATAGAACTTGCATTTCATATTGTTGTTTTATTAGAGATGAGTAGAAAAGCTCTTATATGTTGAAATTCAGATATTCAGTATTTTGAAATATATATGGGTCTTTAAGATTTGTTGTACGCTATGCAGTTGTAACATTTATTGATTACATTCTTTGTATCAAGTAGACTATAAATGATCTTTGAATGAGCTTTCCTAAGTGGATATTCTTTCCACATGTTTGAGATTAATAGGAGTTGTTTAATCTTAAGTAGCTCTTGGCTTCAGGACTGCAGGTTCAGCTTGGTATGGCTGGCAGGATGTGTTACTAGGATCTAATGACTCCTATTAAAAATATAATAAGAGTAGACTCTGGATAAATTAGACCCACATCATAGTGAGAAGGTACATACACTAAGATGTTGAAACATATGGGAAAGATTAGAATAGCTAAGAATCAGTTGAAACTGATGTCTGAGATCCAACTTTGGGGCCTCATATGAGAAACCCTTAATTGGGAATAAAGGGACACGACATAAGATTCTGATTAAGTTTAATCATTAGTATTATATGAACTCTAAATATGAAATATGGAAAAGATATGAGAAAAGTATGTAAGGGCCAAGATAGTAACAATCAATCATGAGGAATGGATTATATAATCGAGTACAATGTTTTATGTACTCCAAATCAAAGGGAAAATAGAAGAAAAGAGTTAAGTATTCGATAAGTACATGGAAGTTAAGAGTCTTCAGAAAAGTTAACGTGAAGAGAACTAGATGAGCATGTAAATCATAAAACTAGGATAAGAAACTTAGTTGAAACAAAGAGAAATGTTGGAAATAATGAGCTTGATTAAGGAATGAGGATTATGATATAATTGAGAGCATGGAATGTATACCTTCATTGTGAAGTTAAACATTCATCCTACTACCTTTGGATTTTAAGTCTCTATAGAAAAACAAACTAATTTCTAAAAGAAGAAAAAAAAGTGTAGTTTAACCAATGAATAAGTCATACAAAGGTAGACTATATTCAAGAGATAAAAACTTGATTAAAAGAGATACTAAGTTTGACCCATGGATGAGCCGTTTGATTTAAAATGAAGTATATGTAATGTATTAAACATGAGTTGAAACTAGTATAGAGATTATGGATTTAGAATTTCAACTTTACATTAGCATAAGGATAAAAAGAAATATGTGCAACGTGGTTTATATGATCATACACCTAATAGAAGCAACATGATCATAAGAGAAAATTAGAAGTTAAAGATGATATGTGGAATAGTAGTATATGGTAAGGGGATTATGGAAAGTAATGAAAAGGTTTGAAACATGGCAGAGTAATATAGATTATAAAAGAAAGAGGTTGCAAGATTCAATAAAGTGCTAATTAGTCAAGTATCCTTGTTGATAATTAATTAAACCTACATATGAGAAATGTATTAATGAATGTTTGAAGATAAGAATTCTAAGTCTCAAAATCATCTTTTCTTTCATATCTTCCTTAATGAAAGCAATGTGGGAATGAAGTGATAAGAAAATGAATCATGTCTGATGCATAACCACCATGGTAGAGGCATCTGGTGAATGTAATAATGACATACAATATGATGATGAAACCCTAGCAGGGTAAATTGAGAATGTTATCTATCTGAATGGCCAAGTAAGAGAAAGGAAATTCAATTGATAAGATAAGGAAGACTTTAGTAAGACTTGTGAGATCCAAAGTTTGACTTTCAAATTAAGGGAGCAAAGTTACACACAACAACATCATGCTACTGATAAGGACCAAACCCTAGAATGTTTAGAGTTGTAGTAGTTCAAGGGTTGTCACTAGTGATTTGACCTTGAATAATAGCATCTCTATAAAATAAGATCATGCAATTTGCACTATGAGAAGTAAACTAGCACTGATAGTAATCCTAGCTAATCTGAAAGGTTGATGAACTATATGAAAATGATTTAGAGCAAAGAGTAAGATATAAATTTGAAATGTAACAAGCGTGTTTTGAACAAAAGGAGAAATACAATATGAGTGAAGTGTGATATGAAATAAATTCTTATAGTGATAGCAAGAATAATGAATAATGTATTCATACCTTGTATGTTTCAATTTTAGGGATGTTTAATCTACATGATTAAAATGAGAAGGATAAGTAGCAAAAAGTAAGTAGTAGTGAATGAGAAGAGATATAAGAGAAAATAATGGCTTTTAGTAATATGTGAATTTGTTTTTAGAAGTATAATTTGTTGAAGGTATATTAAGGGATGTAAATTGGTTCTGCATATGATTTCAGTGTACATGTACACGCAATATGTTAATTTAAGGTATCTGATAGTTGTAGTCATTCATACCAGTAATCTGTCTTAGTATTTTACAATTGTTGCATGGTGATATGGTTCAAATGATGATAAAACAAATGGAGGGTTACCCTGAATAAGGTAGTCTTACCTATTCACTCATATGAATAGAAGGGATGATAACCATATTATATTGATATGTAACCCTAATGAGGTATAGCTTGTTATATCTAGATTTAATATAATTAAGTGATGGTAATTGGGTATGAATAGTCCTAGAATGACTAATACAATCATGGAGTACTCTATTGCTATTGTTGAAACCTTAGTATGCTATAACCTGATGGTTACACCTTGAATTATGTATGGGTTCATACTTGAGAATAATATGGAATGTGATGGTAATGCTTCACCTTATACATCCATGATCCAATGGGGATGTCGTGAGTAGTAATGTACAATTATTGTTGAATCTAGTCTTTTAACTCAAGACTATTTTTCTATTTGAGTAGCACAATAGTAAAAATTCAAAACAACATGGTGAACTCTCTTTTGTGATTTAGAGGTAATACATAACAATAGTACATATTGAGCCATATGAATTGAGATAGTTGGATCAGATTATCAATATTGGGGTAACACCTCAAGAGTATAAAAAAATATTTAAATGGTTGTTTCTCTCTCTCTTTATTATGATTGATTGTGGCATAGAGAATTTGTTTGTTGTTATTGAGAACTATTTCAAACATGTTGTGATTTGAAAAAAATAAAGGATTTAATGTTGAAAACTGCCTTCAAGTATGAAATATAAGAATATAATGACATGTAAGATTACCGAATCTTAAAATAAACCTTGAATGTACTTTACTTGCATATTTATGTTTCGGGGACGAAATCTTTTTAAGGGAGGAAAATTGTTATGACTATATCTAAGCTTAATTGGTAAACTAGGGTTTACCTGGATGATTATATGCTTAATTGGATTGATCATTGCTTAAATATAATTAATGATGATAATTAAATTATGATGTTTTAAACTTAATAATAATGTTAAGTGTTCTATTGTTTGATAAATTAGGGTTTGAGAAATATAAACCCTTGTTGGCTGAAATTAGGGTTTTGATGGTACATGCGTATGGAATTTGATCAGGCTAGCAGTGTGGTAAATTATTTTTCGTATTTTCTAAAAATTTTGTATTTAATTGAATTTTGTATATGATATGGATAACGCAATATTTCATATTGTAGAAAAATTTCAGAATATTTGAGTATTCTTTGAATGTGGTTCTCGGTTGAACTATACTTCGACCAAAATGCTGACATAGTGCTTTTCAGAACTGTAGCATTTTATTTTATTTTTATTGGTAACTCCAAATGATCTCAAATTTTAATTAGAGATATGAAACTCAATAATAAACAACATGTAAAATTTTAATAATTTTTGGAGAAGGTTTGATCTCTGAAATAGGTGAATTATAGTAATATTTTTATGACAGAAAATTCAGCTGAAATAAGAGAAAGTATAGTGAGGGGTCAATGTGCAATTGACCCAAGAAGCTCAATTGCTCTATATGGTCAATATAACACACTAGAAGCTCTCATAATTCATGATTCATTCCAAAGAAATGAAATCCTAGAGAGAGGGGGAGAGTTAGGGTTTGAGAGGAGAAAGTGATGGAGATGTTGACCTAGGGTTTTGTGGTCCGAGGAATGATGAAATCATGTAAGTTTGGCTTCTTTGCATAGACTTTATTGGTGAATATTCTCTCACATGTCAATATTATGTCCCTCCTCTGATTTGATCCAAAATGGTATCAAAACTTCCCCTTTTCTCACTCTTTCTTCATAATCCCTCATTTTTAGGGTTTCCGAGTTGAAAGGAAGAAGAATCGGGTGAATTGCTAGGGATTTGATATGAGATCGAGATTTTCAGGGATGAGCTGCATTTTTAAGGTGTTTTCACACCTTAGGGTGAGTGATAACTTCCTTTAAACAGTATAATGCATGAAAATTGGTTAATTCATCCATAATCTTTAATTACTAGTATGCAACTACAAACCCAGAATTGTCTATTTGTTCTAAGTTGTTGCAAAATGATATGAAATGGATTCTTCCTCTGTTTGGATGAAGTTTAGATGATAAAATAATATTAGAAATCTATACAATACATACTAATGAGAATTCCCTAAGTATTCACATAGGTTATAAGAGTAAACTAAAATATAGGGAATTTGTCTATGACTGAAATTTGTTGTATAAGTAAATATAGAAAGTTACTTATCTAGATCCCCTTGGTTTTGAATGATTTTTTATCTAAATTCATAGTACATATATGTCAGATGCTATCTTGGATTTTATTTAAAGTGAGTAGTGTTTGTTTGGTATCTCAGTGAAGAGGGTGAAACCCTAGATGTAAGGAAAGTTGGATATTTGTGAATAGATATTGTGAAATCCATTTGAAGGGTTTTTCTTGACATGATAGACTTTATTTATTCAATGTTATTATTGATGCATGATATCCCAGTGAATGACATGAAAACCTAAATTCATCTCAGTTCCAAGGTTTCATATATATATATATATATATATATATATATATATATATATATATATATATATATATATATATATATATATATATATATTGATTTTATATGATTTGTTGATAGTAGTCTTTATTCAGTGAATGTTTATGTCGCATGAAATCATTATGAGAGCCATGTGATAAGTGAATGAGGTAAATGAAACCCTAAGGATAGGGTGTTCAATGAATTAAGTATTTTGATATCAATGTTCTCAGTATGAGATGTGGTGATGCACAACTCAAGATTTGGGTTGAGGTGCACGTTTTCCAAGAAAGTATAAATAATTTACAGGTGCAAATGATGATTACTTGTATGTCAAGTAATTAATTCTTATCAGTGTATTAAGAAGTTCAATTGCATGATTCTAGTGTATAAAGTATCAAGTGGACATGTATTCTGTTATTTAAGAATTTTAGTCTGCCTGCAGGTATAAAATGTTGATTTTTCAGTATATTATAATGTTTGAGTATATTTCTCTGTCAAGTTTAGAATGATATACATGTTGTGTTATAAACTTCAAATAAAAAGACATGGTACCATAGAGATACCAGAGTCAAGTATAAGTAAGGGAAAAGATACAATATAGTAAGAGCTTTGCAAGAATAATAAAATAATAGACATAGGTGCCCTAAACACCGTAGATTCCCTACGGATGTCTGCACTATAGGGAGGAAACAATCTACCCTGGAAACAACCAGTTTACGGGGATCAGATCGCACCCACAGAGTGTGCGGGGAGACGAAGCCCTTGAAGAAGTCTCCTAAGAGAAGATAGGTTACCCAACATGAACTGGAGATCCTGGTGGTAACCCATAGGTACCCACAGAGCGTACCAAGATGAGGCCCACAGAGCATATCAGACCCTCTGCCTGTGTACTCAGCCTAGAAGGAGAGGTCTAGTTAAAGGCCAGTTGTTTAGCCACCTTAGTCAGATGTGACGGTTTGAGTCAAGAAGAGTCAGATTCAGTTCTAGGCTTAGCTTATTGGGTTTTAAGCTAAGTCTTGTATGGTGAGATCATAGTTCGCTATGAGTCTTCATATGTAGAGTACACTGCATATGATCAGGGCATAACAAAATGAATGAGAGGTCAAACAAGTGTGTACAGTTATTCAATTATTCTTTGTATGTTTCTGAATTATTAGTTCTCTTTATGATCAATCAAGCATTTTATATATTGATCCACTCTTATAGATATCTAGAGTATCCTGTCATATTTATGATTGTCAATTATTAGACTCTCTAAATCTTTCTGCTATTATAATTGATATCAATTTCTCAAAAGTATATCTGTAATTATATCGATGCTTTAGACTGTTTCTTTGTAGTACTCATTCACTGAGTGAGTAGGCTCACCCCTCTACTCAAAATGTTTAGGAAAATCACATGGACTTGAAGAAGATATCATTACATCAGAGTAGATCTGTCACAAGAGTTAAGTCTGAGTATAGTTAAGTTCAGTCGGTCCCTGTCACTCGAGGTCCTTGTATAGATCTGAGAGAGAGTTGTAAATGATGTTTTGTATGTTTGTTTCCTTAATATGAGAGAATGCAAATGATTGCCATGTCGTATGTACATGGAAGTGTGAGAAACATAATGAATGTATGGATGTGTATCATTAAATGTTGAGATTATATTGGAGAAATGAAAGTTTAATTCTCTTGTAAAGTTAGTTTATGTGGTTCAATGCGAGAAAATAAAGAGTTTGAAAAAGAAGAAAAAGTTAATGGTGATCTTTGTATTACGATAAATCCTCAATTTTATGCCCTAATCACATGATTAACGGTAATTGTGAGATCAGGGTGTAACATGTGGCTTGGGTCAGGATACCTAACTTGCCTATTCACTTATACCATGACAACCTACTGGAGGCAATACGTAACAGCATGGGGAAGACAATAAAGGTAGATTCAAACACTATATTCCATAGACATGCGGAGTTTGCATGGATCACAGTGTTCTTGCAGACGGGGAAACCATTGGTATCAGCAGTCTTTGTATAAGGAAAATAGATAATGGTCCAATACAAGAATATACCTTATATTTTTCTATGATGCGGCCATTTGGCCACTTCGAGAGGGAGTGCACCATCCTTCCCCAAGAACGCACAAGCTTGACCAATGAGGTTGTAAATGGGGAGTCTAGTTGTGCGGGGAACAAGGACATAATAGAGGTGTTTGTAGAGTCAATATACGCCCAACCCATTGTGAGGAAACCATGACAAAAATCTCAGGAACAGTCCGAAAAAACTTGAATACACACAACGGATTCCAGCATCTTGAAGATATTGAGCTCAAAGAAGTCATGGAAACTGAGAACAATGACTCTTAGGTCATTGAGGTAGTTGCAGAGAGAGTGGTGAGAATTAATTGGAGCACCAGAAAGTAGAAAACAAGGAATAAGAAGAGACTCCAATGTAGTAAACAATGTCCACCTATAGGAGAATCTAATATAGGGAACCAAAATCACATGCAAGTGATGGACATTGAAAGGAACCACGTTAAGGGAAAAGGGAAGGAAAATGAGTACTCAATTGTAGTATTGACTAGAGATGAAATAGTGATAGGTACCAATATCATTACTGACAACTTTGGGAAGATGTCGATTGGCTCCTTTGCAATTAGATCATCTACACCAGATGTGTCGCAACTATTCTCCTTCCTAGTGAGGGGAAGCATGGGGATTCACTTGAGTAACAGAAAGATAGTCACCCTCTCAGAGCCGATTGAGCCTAGCTCCAAGAAACGTGGGTGGAAAGGAATGAAGGAGACAACATCTGGAGAGGGGGAAGGGGAAGCAGGACCACACCCAAACCCCTTTAAATGAATGCACTATACTAGAATGTGCAAGGTATCTGCCACAAAGATACCCAAGTAGCAGTTATGGAACTGGTAAGGAAGTACAAGATCTCTATTTTGGCATTGATTGAGCCAAGGATGAGTGGTTTGCGGGCAGAAGCTATAATCAAGAAGCAGGGGTTTCATTGCTCTCACCGGTTTGAAGCCATTCGTTACTCTGGGATCATCTGGTTGCTATGGAAGAACATGGTAATGGATATAGAAATCATTATCAGCCACAGGCAGTTTATCCACTGTCGGGTTGATGGGAAATTCTCGCTTACTATAGTCTATGGGAGCACCTCTCGGGAGGGGAGGTGTCTTCTGTGGAACAAACTGCATGCTATTTCCCAAACGGTTGATGTACCATGGGCCATGTTAGGTGATTTCAATGCACATCGCACCCCCGGTGAGAAGACTAGAGGTAAGAGGTTGGACCGCAGGAGTTGCAAGGAGTTTGGAGATGCATTGACGGCATGTCAGTTGACGGACCTCAAAGCTAGTGGTCCTTGGATGACATTCAAAAGGGGATTGTTGAGGATCCAAAACAACAATCCCTTTTGGGGTTCAAATACCTCCAACAAGAGAATCTAGACAGATTCCTAGGCAACCTAGAATGGCTGGATATGAATGCTAGATGATGGGTTGAGGTAGTCGAATGCCTCAACTCATATCATGCTCTGATCCTTATTGCGATGGAGAATCAAGGGTGGGGTGGACAAAGGCGAAGGCAAATCTCTATACGGGCTATCTGGCATGGGAGGAAAGGCTTCCAACAGTTGGTCACTTCTTCATGGCTAACCCATTTGGGTTTTGCTGAAGTAGCTCAGTCCTTTCTTATGCAGGCGACAACATGATACGAAGAGGAGAGACGAAAAAGCATGCATACTAAGAGGGCACTACAAGTACACCTTCTCCTTGCACAAGAGCACCTCACATGAGAATACTCCCTTGAAGTGGAGAACACAGTGATGGATATCCAATACAAACTGAATGAGGAGTTGAAAAGGGAGAAATTGGACTAGCAATAGAGAGTGCACTGTGAGTGGCTTTGTTCTGGTGATAGAAACACTAAATTTTTTCATGCATGCATTAAGGAGAGAAGGTGGAGGAACAAATCACTAGACTGAGGAATGGTAATGGTGACTGCCTCGAAGAGGAGGCACAAATTCGATCGCTAGTGGTGGATTACTTCAATAAACTGTACACAAAAGACAAGTTTGGGGGTAGGTGAAAGTCATTGTGAGAAATACATTGAGGCCTTCCCCATGCTAGCTGAAGACCGTAGGAGGCTGCTGGAGCATATACTAATTGAGAAGAAGGTGCAACAGGCAATATTCACCATGGAAAAATTCAAGTCTCCTGGCCCAGATGCAGTGGATTCAAACTTCCTATAGAGCAATTGGGAAGTTGTTAAAGTTTCACTAATAGCCTTTGTATGTATTATCTTTGTAGGTCACAACTGGAACAATGATGCAGCAAATGCATTAATGGTTCTGATCTCAAAGAAGAACAAACTGGAAACGTGCTCTCAGCTCCAACCAATTTCCTTAAACAACGTCTGTATGAAGGTGGTGATGAAGATCATTGCGGCACACCTAAAACCTTTTCTCAATAACTGGATCTCACCTACCCAATCTAGTTTCATCCTAGGAAGGCGAATTAGAGATAACATAGTTCTAGTCGAAGAAGTAATCCACTCCATGAAGAAAACTTGAATCAAACACCATAAAATGGCGCGATCAAATTTGACCTTTCCAAGGCGTATGATAGGATGAGTTGGGAGTTCATCAAAGATACTCTACGTCACATGGACATACCAGAGCAGTTGGTGTTGATCATCATGGACGTGATCTCATTAGGATCAACTATGATCCTTTGGCAAGGTATTGAGATAGATGTCTTTCCCCCGTCTGGAGGAGTCCGGCAAGGTGACCCTACATCTTCATGTTCTGTCTTGACCATCTTAGTCAGGACATCGAGGAGTCGGTGGAGACAAGGTGGTGGAGGCCTGCTAAATTCAACAAAGGGAAGTCAAAAATTTTACATGTCTGCTTTGCGGACGATATTATGCTATTTGAGGAAGCATCCATAGCTCAAGTCTGGGAGATACTTGAATGCTTCAGGAAGTTTGAACAAGCCTCGAGTCAGCAACTAGCCAAGGATAAGTCGAGTGTCTTCTTTAGTAAAGGAACCCCACTGACTATGAGAAGACATATATGTAGGAAGCTGGGCATGGTTGAAACCAGGAACCTTGGGAAGCATTTGGGTGTGCTTATTGTCCACCGAAGGAAGAAGAAGAGCTCTACATGTCGACAACAACGTCGATAGAGAATTAAGATATCAGGATGGGCCAACAGATGTGTGTCGCTGGCAGGTAGAATGACCTGGGCAAAATCGGTTCTATCTCACTCATCTACATACTTGATGCAAAGGTCGGCAATTCCATTGACTGTGATAGAATTGATTAGGTGATAAGAAGGTTTGCGTGGAGTGGTGACACTGACAAAGGGCATCCCTTTAGTAACATGGACAAAGGTAATCGTGTCGGTACCGCAGGGGTGGAATGGGTATCAAGAGCGTAAGGGAATGATTAATTCTAGCCGTAATCGGCTGCCCACCCGGCCACCCACTCGGCTGGGGCTGCTGCAAAGTCAAATGTGGACTAACTTTATTTATTTTTAAATAGGAGGGAAGTAGAAATATACTTTGTATTACAAAATGTGGTTGTTAGTATTGTACTTCTTGTACCGACAAGATCATCAAATCATATATTGTTGTTGTGTCTCGTACAATACCTCTAATATTGTACGTCTAATACTATACTTTGTATTACAAAATGTGGCCATTAGTACTGTACTTTTAGTAACAATAAGATCATTGAATTATGTATTGTTGTTATGTCTCGTACAGTACCTTGAGTATCCTTGTATATGATTATTGTCAAACGTTACATTTTGAATGTATACAAAAATTAATGTAAATGATAACATGTACGGTACTTATGGATTTATGACATAATATGGAATATGAAGAAATAAAGAGGCAATAAATATTGTACCTGAATGGTCAATCTGAGTACAGTATCCAAAAACGTACTATACTTTTATATATTTTTCTCCACTATTAATATACTTCTAATATTATTTTTTCCAAAGTATGTCAACATTGGTCTTGATAGAAAGTATTTTTCATAAGGAATCTGATGTTTTTTATTTCGAAAAAAAACTCATTTAGAATTGAAAGTTATGAGCAAAACTAGTTTCTCTCTCTTCTTTTTATTCTCTTTTTAACTTTCCAACAACTTTTTGTCATATCAGCAGTGCTACATTCTCAACTACCGTGTAGGCTTCCGGGAATGTGGACGGGTGCCTGTAGCGTTACTTTAAGGCCCTGTTTGGGAATGGACTGGGATTATTAGGATTATGAAATCCGGACTGGGATTAGTCCAGTCATCATCCAGATTGGGATTGGGATTCCCCACTTGGCTCTGTTTGGCAAACCAATCTGGCTTGTCTCGTAACTTGTGTTTTTCAGTCTGCTATATAAAACAAAATACACAAAAGACAGAGCCTAATCCGGACTGCGATTCCTAATCCTGCTGCTGGCAGGACTGAGATAGTCCAGCTTTTGGGATTACGGAATCTCGAAACGGAGATTCTAGCCAAACGCACAAGTGCAGAACCGGACTGGATCATGATTGGATTTGCTGTTGTGGCGCAGACGTGACGCAGACGTGACCTAATAAGACAAAACACAATCACATTCTGGTCCGTTTCCAAACACGGGCTAAGGGAATAGAACAAAACATTGTTAGTGAAGCTTGCTAGGGAATTTGTCAGTCGTAGGCCGACACTCTGGGTAAATATGATGGAGCACAAATACAACATGGAAAGCAATCAGGATGCTTATCTCAAACATTCATGATAATACAAGTAGGACGTTGGTGGATGACAAGGCGCTCAATTCTTGGTCATACGCCTGGATGAGGGGAGGTTAAAACCGACCATAAGACCAGAAAGAAGCATCCGGGTCACACTACGGGACTTGGCGGTGAGCAGCATGGTGACGGATGAAGGTGCGTGGGATAAAGACTTCTTGATAGAATGGTTTTCACCTGATACGGTTGGGAATATTTTACTCATGGGCATTCCGAAACCAGAGTGTGGGGCAGACAGATGGTATGGCTAAGGTAATTGTTCCCCGACGAGTCCACACCTTTGGGTGGCTAATGGGGCATGATAGACTTCTGACTAACTTGCTACTCCAGAATCAAGGTATGTCTACCTCTGCAGAATACAAAACATGTGGTGTGGAGGGGATTCCACGCTCCGCACAATTTGGGACTACAACATCAGCAAAAAAATGTGGAGGTTAGTTTTTGAGTTTGAATGAGGCGCGAGGAATTGGGAAAGCTTCGCTGCTGATCCTTTGGGCACTTGCCCCTTTATTTATATGATACAGTCCGTATACAAGCCACTCATTGGCTGAGACAGAAGAGGGAGGTAGACGTAAAAGGGGTTAGATACACTAGCTTAATACAGATATCTTTTTAAAGCATATCCTACATACTGAATATCCTAACATCCCCTCCCAAGCTGGGTAGAAGAGAAGCGAATGCCCAGCTTGTTAACCAAACGACGGAAATGTTCTGTCGAGGGCTTTTGTAAACAAATCAGCAAGCTGCGCATGTGTAGGTACATAGTGACTAGAAATATGCTTCAAGGCTACTTTCTCCCTGATGTAATGATAGTCCAGCTCTATGTGCTTGGATCTGGCATGAAAAACTGGGTTAACTGAGAGATTGAGAGTGCTGATATTATCACAATATAAAGTAGCCGGCTTGATTTGAACAATATCAAGATCACGCAGAAGATGAGCCAGCCATGTAAGTTCAGAAGCAGCTAGAGAAAGAGAGCGGTATTCAGCTTCCGTGCTGGACTTTGCCACTGTAGGTTGCCTTCTAGAAAACTAGGAAACACAGGTTGATCCAAGAAAGGTGCACACCCCACTTGTTGATCGTCGTGTCAGCGGACACCCAGCCCAATCGGCATCTGAGAAGGCTGCAAGATGTAGTTGAGCACTGTTAAGGATCTGTAAACCAAGGTTAATTGTGCCTTTGACATAGCGAAGAATCCGCTTGACGAGAGAGAGGTGCAAAGTAGTAGGAGAATGCATAAACTGACATGTTGTATTAACATCATATATAAGTACTGGAGTGAACCAACCATGTGTCTGTATTCATGAGGATTGGGCAGAAGTCTCCAGTTTCTTTGAGACATTTCTTATAGAAAGACAGAGATATAGGAGTATTTGCAGGTTTGCAACCGAGCATTTGTTCACGTTGTAAAACTTCTGTAGCATACTTAGCTTGGTTAAGCAGAAGACCAGATTGATTGAGTTCAACTTGAATGCCAAGAAAATTACGTAACTGTCCCAAGTTCCTCATGAGGAATGATTGTTCTAGACATTCAATAATGGAGTTAATGTTGGACGAGTTACTACCAGTAATCACAATATCATCCACATACAAAAGTAGGTAGACAACATGATCAGCTTCTTTATATATGAACAGAGATGAATCGGTAGAGCTAGAACAAAATCCCATGTCAAGAAGATGGATACTAATTATGTTGTACCAAGCTCGTGGAGCTTGTTTTAAACCGTACAGAGCTTTATGCAAGCGACATACATATGAGGGATGCACATAACTCTTGAAACCAAGAGGTTGTTCCATATATACAGCAGAGTCCAAGTCACCATTTAAAAAAGCATTGTAGACGTCCAACTGTTTGATGTCCCAATTTCTGCTAGCAGCAACAGTGAGAACAATTTTAATTGTCGGAGACTTGATAACAGGACTAAAGGTCTCAATATAATCAACGCCTTCCTCTTGAGTAAATCCTTTCGCAACTAAACGAGCTTTAAGTCTGTCCAAGGAACCATCTGGATTTAATTTAGTTTTGAAAACCCATTTGCACCCAACAATATTAATAGTAGCAGGTCGAGGAACCAAAGTCCATGTGTTGTTCCTTGATAGAGCATCGAGTTCTTCATGCATAGCAGTCCTCTATCCCGGATGGGTTAAAGCGTGCTTGACAGTACGAGGTAGAGAAGGAACAGATGTGTCCAACAGAAGAGCATATTTGGGATTCGGTTTCACGATACCAATCTTACTCCTGGTAGTCATGGGATGAACAGGTGGATGATGACTTATGTGAGAAGAGGACTCTGTAGAAGAGGGTATAATAGGAGGCAAGGTATTAGTCTTCGAGGATAGAGGACTAACATCTAAATCTTGTGCGACATGTGAAGTATTCAGATCTGAATGACCAGGCCATGCAGGTTGCTCGAGTTGAGGGACAGATAAATCATTACACTGATCCTGATTAGTAGAATCGGATATAGGATGTAATGCGGGATTGAGATGACCCGTCGTGGAAAATGAGATTAACTATTGCGGAAGCGAATTATTAGCAGCGGAATAATGAAAAATCACTAAATTTTAAAACTTTTTGGAAAAAGAACTTTAAACCATAACTCCTTTATAAGAAAACAAGGTAAACAGTTTACATCATAGCTTGACATTACATCTCTGTGATTACATACATCCATTGCCTTATTATCTAAATAAGGCAAGATACAAAAACTCGAGGCACTAAGCCAAAAACCTCAGACCTACTGACTCCTAAGACCTGAGAGTACAGAGACGACATAAGACATACTATCTACGAGACTCGACGGTCAGTATCTCCACCTGAGATTCACTGCTGCCCCTGGTGTTGCTGCTGTTGATACTGCCCACCCTCATATTGGTTCCTCCGTCCTCGACGTCCACCTAAAAAGTTGAATCCCATGGGGGTGAGACAGTTTGAATAATTGTCCCAGCGAGAGTTATAACTCTTCTCCAGAAGCTTTGTTATAGCAATAAAGGATTAACATAAGCAATATACTCTTTAATACATTCAACCACAGATTTGGTATTAAGTAAGACAACATTTACTTAAGCAATTATTTCAATAAGGAAAATGAAGAACATGTATACTAATCACATGGCTAGAATATTATAAACAATATAACATCAATCATTGTTTCTCGTAGTTCAACCTAAGCAGTTATGCTACATGGCTGATTATGATTTTCAATCATTATTATGCCCTGCAAAGATGAGGTATGCCACTCATACTCCAACCGATCACTACTAAGTCGCATCGGTATCATACATAGGTCATCAAAAGAGCCGGATTCTTATGACCTCATCTTCCTCAGTCAGTGTGAGGATCAACATGCAGGACATCTTGTGTCTCTGCTACAATAGCTTACCAGGGTATTCTGGCACTTCGCTATTAGAGTTACAGTGGTGTTTTGTACTCTCTTCGTCATCGAAAGATCTCTTGTTTATCTCTCATCGATGCGGCATTACAGATTCCCTCGGGAGATTAGTGATACATCATCCCGGCATAAACATATAGTGAAGGGTTGATAGATTTAAGATACATCTACATCAATTCCTACACTAGGACGTAAGGATATTCGCATCCATAATCCCCCACATACTCAAAAGTATGTGTTCCAGGAGTTCCCTTAGGAAAACCTGTTTTGCCATCATTTGGCTTCTGACAATGATGGATCTATGATCAGGGCTCTACATGATATGATTATACTTGATTATTTAGGTACATTTTAGCATTCTTTTAGCATCAAGCATGTTCTCAATCATTAATCATTAAAACACTACTATAAAAGAAGAATACTACATGTATCAAGTTTAACTCACATCAGTTATCATATGGATATTAATTCTTAACCATCTCATCATATGATTCAGGAACATGGTTATTCAAACCCTCAGATTATCATAACACTTGCTACCAAGTGGCATATAAGCATCAAGTCATCTAACAACATGACCATGATTGAAGCAATGTATATACTTTTCACATATCATTACTCTAAAAGCTTATAATTGTTTTCAAGGAATATGACATCATAACTCTTACCTGGCTATGATCACCTCATAATATCAACCTGCATGACTAATACAATTAAGGACATGCATATATAATAGTCTTAGCACAATACCAAAACTTTTCAATTTCTTTATAGGACACCACGACTGTGCCACCTTGCACGGTCGTGCAAGGTAAGGCTACCACGGTCGTGCTCCCTTGCACGGTCGTGCAAGTTAAGGCTACCATGGTCGTACTCCCTTACACGGTCGTGCTACAGAAGATCATTACATGATTCATATTTATATATATATATATATATATATATATATATATATATATTCTAATCTTTCATTCTTTCAACTTGATTAGGTCACATCAACCCTTCAATCAAGTACATACTACTATGGTTAACATAGTGTATCAAGCTATTAATCCTATAAACAATTAAGAATTCTCCCTTTAATTGGTACTAGTCACTTAGGTACTATTAGGGTTTCAACCTTTGTGCCTTCATTGTTTGTCATTACTAATCATCATTGGATCAATAGAACATTCATCGTCTTAATTCCCAAAGATTCAATCACATTGGACCTCCATTACATAAGGTATCCAATTGAATTAGGGTTTCCAATGTTGATTACTTCAATCATTGAATTCATGGAACCAATCATCAATTGGACCTATACTCATACCTAAATTGAGTTTAATAGGTCAACCTTCAACTGATTTGACCTTCAATTGACCATCAATTAGGGTTTAAATCAATTGAATTAGGGTTTGGAATCAATAAGCCTTCAACATATTTCAATGTGGGTTTAATTGATTTGAACCCATTGAACCATCATTCAATTGGGACATGACCTGACCCCAAACGGTATTGAGGTCGTTTGGATGACCTCCAAACGGTCTTTAGACCGTTTTCCCATCATATCATCAAAATCCAAGTCAACCAATTAAGGTTTGGATCATTGGATTGATCACCAAAACAACAATTGATTACACTCCAACTTAGTATCATTGGATCATCAATTGCTTAACCATACTCACCCCTAGACCTCCAAACGGTCTTGGGTGACCTCCAAACGGTCTTGAGACCATTTGGATGAGTTCCAAACGGTCTTGAGACCGTTTGGCTCACCCAACCCTTGGATTCTAGTGAAAAACCATTAGGGTTTGAGCTATTGAGTTGATCATCAAATCAGCAATTGATTGCTTTGTAATTGTGTACCTTTGGACCTTCAATTGGTCAACTATACTTAACCCCAGACCTCCAAACGGTCTTGGGTGATCCCCAAATGGTCTTGAGACCGTTTGGGTGATCCCCAAACGGTTTTGAAACCGTTTGGGCCAATCAACCCAAAACAATCAACTCATCACTTGCAAAATCAGCACTTAGCCTATTAGGATTCATACCACATCTTTGGATCTTCAAACACATATCCATACTTGACCCTAGACCTTAAAATGGTCTTTGGTGACCCCCAAATGGTCTTGAGACCGTTTGGGTGATCCCCAAACGGTCTTGAGACCGTTTGGGCAAGGAAACCCAAAAAGTCAAATCAATCAAGTTGAAAGTCAGCACTTAATCCAATTAGGGTTTACCTAATTGATTAGCCTTCAACTCATGATTCCTTTGGAATTAACCTATAAAATTTGGTTAGTTATTAACCAACATAATTATGAACAGGAAACCCAAACGGTCAACCCTTGGTCAATGCCCTCAAACGGTTTTGAAACCATTTTCCCAAAAAGTTCAATTTAATCAGGTTGGAAAATCAGCACTTGATCCAATTAGGTTTACCTAATTGATTAGCCTTTAACTCATGATTCCTTGGGAGTTAACCTATAAAATTTGGTGGGTTATTATCCAACATAATTAGGAACAGGAATAGCAAATGGTCAACGCTTGGTCAACTCACTCAAATGGTTTTGAAACCGTTTGCCCAAAAATGTCAAGTTAATCAGGTTGAAAATCAGCACTTAATTCAATTAGGTTTACCTAATTGATTAGCCTTCAACTCACGATTCCTTTGGAGTTAATCCCTCAAATTTGTAGGGTTATCAAAAAAAATAATTACGAACAGAAATATCAAACGTTCAACCCTTGTTCAACTCAACCAAACGGTCTTGGAGACCGTTTTCTCCAACCGACCTTGTGAAACCGTTTGCCCTTCAAACGGTTTTGCAAACCATTTGGCAAGGGGGGGGGGGCAAGACCGTTTGATAAAGTAGCATTGTTAATCACTCCCATCTTCTTCTACCTCCATATTAAGGTCTGTTCTTCATGGTTTTAGTTCAAGAAAGCAAGGAAGGATGGGGGAAAGAAGAACAAACTACTTTTGCAAGAAAGAAATATGTATAACAAAGTTTAAGGGTTTAGAGTTATAAAACCCGCCTTAGAACCAGCTCTAGAGCTCCAAGATTCGAAGCTTTAATGGTGGCTTGAGCTCCACAGGTCGTCCAAGGTTCCTTCTTTAAGAATTGGTTGGTAAGGATGGCTAGAAAGAAGAACTAAGTAAGAAAAACTAGCAAACCAACCTTGCAACATGATTTCCTCCATGAATTCGAGCAAGATGATGATCAAAGCTTACCTAGAACTGCTTGGACGTTCTCCTCTTCTCCAGAGCTCTATCCTAAGTCAGTCTAAGCAAGGGGATAAGAAGGGAAGTGAAGGAAACGATCCTTGCTAAGTGAGAAAAGGTGTATGTATACTTTGGGTGAAATTCCAACATAAGGACAACTTGTTTCTCCATTTCTCATATAGGTCCTTCCCTTGTTCTAAGCCACGTTTCTCCCTTCCATACTTAAGAAAAACTCATATTAAACCCAAGGTCTAAAGGTGAAGAAAGCCAACTTCTTACTAAGTTGCACATATAGAAGGGTTATTAGGCTTATAACTTGATTATTTAATTTATAAGGGTTATCATTCTTATTTGATTATTCAATTGAAGTGCCCTCTTCATCATTATTACTCTAAATGATGCCAAGAGTCATAAAAGATACTCTAGAAGGTGTGTTTTACAAGTTGCACCCCATATTTTGGGTAAATTGCACTTTAGACCAAAACTAGGGTTTTAAGTACAAGGATTGCTCCACAAGTTGCATCTTGGTGCCCAAACTTGGAGAATCCATCATACTTCATCATATACATTCTTATGTTGTCTCATCATCAGAGGAACATCTAAACATGTGAAATTTTCAAGCTAACCCCTCTAATTGGGTAATTTGTACATAGGTCCCTATTAACAAAACAATATTATAACATTGTTCAAAAAGAGCAGAAATAGAATTATATGTTCCTCAGAAGCTTTAATTACATACCAAAAGATAATCACAAGTATCTAATTACATAATTAACCAAAACACCTAGGGTTAGTTCATAACCCAGGTCAGGGATGTTACAGGGATCATCTACAACAGATAGACAATCAACATTTTCAATATTAGAGACATATCCTGGCATTGAAGTTTGTGGCAGTATAGGAATCTCAGTTGTATCAAAAATCAGTTCAGTAGGTTCAATAAGGAATTCATGATAAGTCATAGGCTGCTTATTGATGGCTTCATACTCAGTAGGAGACATTCTTGTAAGGAAAACACAGCTCATCAAAAACCACATGTTTTGAAATATATGTCCGACCAGATTTTCTATGAAAGCATTTGTATCCTTTGTGTTGGGAGCTATAACCAAGAAAGAGACAAGGCAATGATCATGGCTCAAGCTTTTCCTTAACATAATCATGAAGATATGGATAACATAAAACTCCAAAGGTTCTAAAACCAGAATAGTTGGGAACTTTATTATATAGGCATTCAAAAGGGCTTTTATCAGAAAATTCAGTTGGTGGTAATCTATTTATAAGATAGGCAGCAGTAGCAAAGGCATCAGCCCAAAAATTCTTAGGAATTTGTGATTCAAACATCATAGCTAGTCCTAACTCAACAACATGTCTATGCTTCCTTTCCACTGCTCCATTCTGAGCATGATCATAAGGGCAAGATATTCGATGTATAACCCCCTTTTGTTGGAGAAAACTAGCTAGTTTATTATTGACAAACTCACCTCCTCCATCCATTTGTAACATTTTTATATTGCAATCAAATTGAGTCTGAATCATATTATAGAAACTAACAAATTGACAGAAGAGTTCATCTTTCGACTTCATAGGAATGAACCAATAGAAATGAGAGAAGTCATCAACAAACAAAGCAAAGTAGTTATATCCTTGTCTTGAGAAAACTGGAGCTTTACCCCATACATCACAATATACAATACTAAACGGTTGTTCTTGTCTAGAATGCTTACTTACAACAGGAAACTTCCTGCTTTTACTTAGCTCACAACTGTTGCATATTCCCTTATCTATACTATCAGTGGTAATGAATTTTGACTTTATAAGCTTCAAGAAGACTTTATTATTTGGATGTCCAAGTCATCTGTGCTATGTGACACTCGAAGCCTTTATTCCTCTGTTGGATAAGAAAACTCTGGTATTCATTATACTGGAAGTTGTAGGAGAAGATTTGTTTGTTCGTTGTCCCGTTGCCCTTAGTAGATAGAGTCCTTCTTCACATGTTCTTTTGGCTAGGATTTTGTGGTTCCTTAAATCCTTTATAAAGAAAATGTCGTGAGAAAATATAAAATAGCAAGGAAAGGAGGCAGTTATTCGTGATACAGATAATAAGTTTTTCTTGATTTCAAGAACAACCAGAACATCTGTAAGAGGTATACTAGGATAGTGAGAAAGTTTTCCTTGGCCAATCTTAGTGATAGCAATGTTATGTCCATTTCCAACCATGACATATTGGTTTCCACAATAAGGAGCAATAGTGTGTAGATTACCTGAATTCTGTACTATATGATCAGTAGCTCCTGAGTCAACGTGCCACTCAGTAAAGTCATTCTCGTCGACTTTGAGAGTTGCCAAGGCTGTTGTAGACTCAGTGAGAAGTTTAGGAACCTCAGTGTATTGGTAATTGGTATTGAACCAATGCCAGCACTTTAGAGCCTCATGGCCTTTCTTACCACAAATCTGACAAACTGACAGAGGACAATTGTACTCAGGTTGAGTTGAAGTTCCTTGATGAGTGGCAGGAGAGAAGCTTCTTCCTTGTGAGGTAAACTGTTGTTGATATCTAGGAGCTTGCCCAAAAATTCCGGGATTATTGTTGAACTGATTTGAACCTTGATATTTGCCTCTGCCATGACCTCCACTTCTGCCTCTTCCATCCATAAAGTTCTGATTGAACTATTTTCCAGTAGACTCATGTTCAGATTTATTTGTGAAGAAGACAAGGCTAGAATTCATAGTTGGCTTTCTAGCCTTACGTCTTTCAAAATCTTGCAGCAAGGAAATGACATCAGAATAATTTGGAATTGGAGGTTTTAACATGGAGACAACAAAACTTTTGTATTCAGGATTATATAACCCATTTAGAAGTGTAAAAACCTTCTCCTGATCAAAGATACCATGGCCAATAGCATTTAGTTGATCACATAGAGATTTAAAACTCCTTAGATAATCAGGTAGATTTGTTGTTCCCTTTTGAAAAGTCCTTAGTTGAGAAAGAAGTTCAAATTCTCTAGATTGACTGGATTCAGCAAATTTCTTGGACAAAGTAGTCCATACATCTAAAGCGGTAGTGCATCCAACTATTTTGCTCATTACCTCTTCAGTTACAGAACCACATAACCAACCTTTCACAAGGCGATCTATCTTGAGCCATGCTTTATAGTTATGATTTATGTGGCAACACATCCCACTATCACACAGACAGTGAGGTGTTACGTGAAAACGTGCGGAAAACACCATAAACCAAAAATTACCAAAAGCATAGGTTAATTAAAACCGATTGCAGAAAGTAGATAAACCAAGAAACTATTACATTCAAGTCCTCGTCCTGCAAGAACACATGTTATATTACAAGTCTTGATACGTGTCCACATCTTAGGAGCCCAGCTATCTAGCCATCACATGAGTTCATCACCTGTTATACATACATAACGGCCCACCTACGGCCAGTAGCAGGATAAACAAAGCATCAACAACTATATATCATCAAACAACGTCAAAATACCTCCAAGGACCTGAGAGTACAGGGATGACTCTAAGACTCTACTACAAAATGACCAAAACAGCAGCATATCCATCGCTTGCCTTCTACTACTCGTCTTGCTACTCGGCCGCAACTCCGCGACCACCACCTCGTCTAGCTCGAACACCTAAAAAGGATATAAACCAGTGGGGTGAGACACATAGTCCCAGCAAGAAACATAGCTCCCCACCAAAACTACAAAACTTCATAAAGATAATAGCAACAACATCAGATAACTGATAGAAGATGTAACAAGAGCAGTTTATAAAGTAAAGATGTTCATACCATCAAGCTTACCAGATGTACGGAAGGCATATCACCAAATATTTCTTTATGGAACATGATTAACAAGATAAGATTTATAAGATCTTACCACATAACATAAGTAACGTATAAGCAACTGCCAGGTATAACAAGATCAACTACTCAAGCAAGGCCTCAATCAATGTTCCGTGTTTTGTCTTAAGCAATAAATATTGTTCGGTTGGATTACGTTTTATTATGCCCTGAGGAAGTGAGCCATACCACTTACATCCAACCGACGGCTGCGAAACCCGGAGCCGGTGCCATACAAGGTAAATGGAAGAGCCGGACTCCACGACCTCCCACCTCATGGTCAGTGCACGAGAACCAAAACAGGACTGCAGTCTCGTGCTTAAGTGGCCTCAGCCACAGGGTCAGCTCCATAGGCTACCCTTCCTCTATCCCACCTTGGTACAGGTCTCGGCGCTAGTATATCTGAGCCATGGGCCTGTTCACCATGCTCTGAGCCATGAACACATTCATGCTCCCATATCACATATCCTGAGCCATGGGCCTATTCACCATGCTCTACACATATCCCGAGTCTGCAACCACAGTTGCACTCGCGTCCTCTCTATTTTAGGCTAGGAGAAACCTCACATACTCAACAATATGCGCTCCAGGTTAACCCGTAGGAGAACCTATTTCACCATCACCAGCTCCTGATGATGATGGATCTATGGCTAGGGCAACTACATGATATGTTCCACTGTGATTAGTTAGTACATTTTAAGTGGATTGTTGAGGCAACCAAGATGCAACACATGCATAACATAAAACTACACTATTATTGCTACCATCATGCTATTTTGGGATCTCAATCCCTCATCACAAGAAACCACTACCTCAACAGGCATTATCATCACTTGGGATATCAATCCCAGATCATCATCAGAGGATAACACCTCAACTGGGCACTTTAGCCAAACTCAGGTCCTCAGACTAAAACACATCATGCATGTTATCTCATCATCAAGAGTAACCATCAAAGCAGTGTTACTCAAACATATATATACCTCATAGCCCTTTACCCGGCTATGCATTTTTATGAAACACCTGCATGGTTAGTATGCACAATCATCATGGATTGACATGAGAATCATATTATTCAATATAGAGTGATATTGATGATCATATGCTTTATCATACATGCCTCAACCTGTGACCATAGAGATAGGTCATATCATCATGCAAGGCATCTTATATGCTTATCATTTACTCAACATTCTTATCTACAATTCAAGATGATCATAACCATATTAATTACCTTACTACCATTAAGCATATCAAGGGTCACCATCATAAACAAAACGTGATAACAAGAAACAAGAGCTTAGCATATCGGTTTCCTAGAAGTGCCCACTACCCTCACCAAAAGGTGTGACGGGTAGGGCACCCTCACCAAAGGTAGTATCAGGCATGGGACTCTCCTATATCACCCAACACTCCCATCATATAACGGTCAAGCAACCAGCTACATATCGGGCAAGCATAACAACAAGGGTGTCGGGCTACCACATGTATCGGGCAACAGGGAACCAAGCCATATTGTGCACTCATGTGTAGTGTGCAACACGTGTCGTGCACCTCCGTGTCATGCAACACTACATATCAGGCAACCAAAGCGTAACCGCCATCAGCATAACGTGCAGTTCGGCCAGAGGGATATCGTGCAACGGCGCGTGTGCGCAAAGTGTATATCAGCCTCAAAGCCTAGCGTGCAACTCCTCTACATAACAGGTCACACAACGATGCGTTGTTCCCTAAGCCTGTATTGTGCAACCGGTATCGGGCATCCATGTGCAACGGCACGTCGGGCAATAGACGTAAAAGATAGGGTTACTATCGATCATCGCCATAATGCCATAACGCCCAGCCCAAGCTAGCCACTGAGCTTCCTATCATCCAGGGTACAACGAGTACTAGGCTATCATCTCAAGGTTACGTGCATCGGGCAGCACAACAGGGGACAATGCACAAAGGTGCAACTTAGCCTGACGTTCTTCCAAACTAACATGACCTATCGGCCAACACTCAAGGCAACAACTGAGGTATAATGCCTGACACACGAAGGTCAGCAACCAGGAGCAACGCCCGATACAGCCACAACATGTGTCGTCCAAGGCTCAAGATCAAGAGGGGATATCGGGCAACACCAACCCCAAGGCCATATCGGCCAAGATGCAACCCGATAGGGTCACCACCAACCTCAAGCACAAGGGAACCAAAACCCTAATGGATCAAGAAGATGACTCACCTCTCAACTATCAAGAGAGAGGGGTCTTTCCAAGCATCTTAACACCAATCGAGCAACACAAGGTTCTACCACAACCAAGGCCCACATCTACCACAAATCTCACCTCTCAATTCCATGGTGAGAGAAGGGTGTTGCTCAAGCAACTAGAACACAAGCTCACCTCTCAACTCAAATGAGAGAGGAGTATTGCTCATATCACTAGATTTCAAGCTTACTTCTCAAGACCAAAGGAGAGAAAGAGGTGTTGCTCACCAAGAAACCCTAGAACATGGTTCGGCCCACAAGAAGCAACTAAGCAAGAAGCTAAACTAGCAACATGCATAGCCGATATGATCATAAGCAATGCATAAGAACATAAAAAAAGGTAGTGTAGTTAGGGTTAGGAGTTATGTAACCCGCCTTAAGCAAGCTCCAAGCTCCTAGCTCCAAGCACCACCACAAGAAGGAGAGCAAGGCACTCTAGGGTTCGGCCACCACTAGAGGAAGAAGGAGTCTCCAAGAAGGATCGGCCACCAAGCTTGCAAAACAAGAGGGTGTCGTGCACCAAGGGAGAGGGGAACTAAGGAACTAAAGGGATCCTTAGCAAGAGAAAGGAAACGCATATATAGGAAAGGATGGAGGAGAAACCAAGGAAAGACAAGGCAAGGTGTCGCCTACCTAGGGACACTTGTCCATGAGCAAAGCCACCACTCTAACTTGCCTTAAACACATGTACAAGGCCATTGCCACATGCAGGCATCAAGCTCCAAGTGTCCACTAGTAGTGACACAAACGAGTTAAAAGAAGGTCAAAGGGTCCATCGGCGACACACCTCCACACCATGGCCGACACACCCACATCATGGCTGACACAGACCCTGGGCGACACACCACAAGCTGACACAATCACAGGCCGACACACCTAGGTCAACACAGGGCACTCTTTCCCGACACAAGGGTCCAACAAGGCAAAGGCAACACACCACAAGGCCCAACAAGCCCAACATAACTCAAGCAACGAGCCCAAACCTTCCTCTCAACACTAGAGGAAGCAAGGAGAGGGAGGAACACCTCACAAGGTGGCAAACTTGCCCACAAACCCTAAACTTGGGTATATTGCAAGTAGCACCTCCAACTCTCAACAAAACACCAACAAACCCTAATCACCACTAAAGGTGATTAGCAAGCAACTAAGCACCAGGGTTAAGCAAAGAAAACAGGATAAGCCCTAAATGGAGGTCAGGTTCCTTACAAGCTAACCCCCTATAAAGGGATTTCGTCCCCAAAATCCAAAGAGAAAAGCGAGGGATACTTCCTCCTTATCTCTTCCTCAAGCTCCCACGTGGCTTCCTCAACGCCACGATGATGCCAAAGAACCTTCACAAGAACCAGGTCCTTCCTCTTCAGCTTCTTAACTCTCTTGTCAAGGATCATCACAGGACCTTCTTCATAGGTCACATCTTTATCAATCTCAACTTCGACCGGTTGTATCACTGTTCCTGAATCTGGATGACTTTTCTTCAGCATACTGACATGGAACACTGGGTGTAACCTGTGCAACTCTGGTGGCATCTCTAACTCGTAAGCTACCTTGCCAATACGTGTTATGACCGAGTATGGCCCCATATACCTGGGTGCTAGCTTACCCTTCTGGCCAAACTTTAGCACACCTTTCCACTTCGAGACTTTCAGATACACTTTGTCTCCTACCTGGAACTCCAAAGGTCATCGGTGATTGTCTGCATAAGACTTCTGCCTATCCTGTGCCGCTTTCAACTGTCGATGTATCACTTTGATCTTTTATGTCATCTATTGCACTAACTCAGGACCCAAAAGATGATATTCACAAGACTCATACCAACATAACGGAGATCTGCACTTCCTGCCATATAAGGCCTCAAAAGGAGCCATGTCAATGCTTCGCTGATAACTATTGTTGTAGGCAAACTCTATCAAACTAAGATGCACATCCCAACTGCCTAGGAACTGCAAAACACAAGCCCAAAGGAGATCCTCCAAATTCGGAATAGTCCTCTCATACTGTCCAACTGTCTGTGGGTGGAAGGCGGTGTTGAACCTCAACTACGTTCCCAACACTTTGTGCAATTGTTCCCAGAAATGACTCATGAACTTAGGACCTCTGTCAGAAACTATCATTACTGGCACACTGTGCAACCGCACTATCTCATCTATGTATACTTGAGCGAGCTTCTCAGCTGTATATGTTGTCTTTAATGGTATGAAATGGGCAGACTTCGTCAATCTGTCCACTATTACCCAAATGGAATCATGATTCCTAGTTGTCCTGGGCAGACCAACTATGAAATCCATGGTTATATGTGTAAGGACCCTAACATCCGTTTAGGGCTTATCCTGTTTGCTTTGCTTAACCCTGATGCTTAGTTGCTTGCTAATCACCTTTAGTGGTGATTAGGGTTTGTTGGTGCTTTGTTGAGAGCTGGAGGTGTTACTTGCAATTAACCCAAGTTTAGGGTTTGTGGGCAAGTTTGTCACCTTGTGAGGTGTTCCTCCCTCTCCTTGCTTCCTCTAGTGTTAAGAGGAAGGTTTGATCTCGTTGCTTGAGTTGCCTTGGGCTTGGTTGAGCCTTGGTGGGCCTTGTTGAGCTTTGCCCTTACCTTTTGGACCTTGTGTCGGGCAAGAGTGCTCTGTGTTGGCCTAGGTGTGTCAGCCTGTGCTTGTGTCGGCCTGTGGTGTGTCTCCCAGGGTGTGTGTCGGCCATGGTGTGGGTGTGTCGGCCATGGTGAGGAGGTGTGTCGCCCATGGACCCTTTGACTCTCTTTGACCTCATTTGTGTCACTACTAGTGGACACTTGGAGCTTGATGCTTGCATTTGGCAATGGCCTTGGACATGTGTTTAAGGCATGGTAGAGTGGTGGCATAGCCCTTGGACAAGTGTCCCTAGGTGGGTGACACCTTGCCTTGTCTTTCCTTGGTTTCTATTCCATCCTCTCCTATATATGTGCTTCCTTTCTCTTGCTAAGGATCCCTTTAGTTCCTTAGTCTCTGTTTCTCCTTGGTGCATGACACCCCTCTTCTTTTGTAAGCTTGGTGGTTGATCCTTGCCTTGGAAGTCTCCTTCTTCCTCTAGTGGTGGCCGAACCCTGGAGTACTTTGCTCTTCTTCCTTGGTGGTGCTTGGAGCTTGGAGCTAGGAGCTTGGAGCTTGCTTAAGGCAGGTTACATAACTCCTAACCCTAACTACACTACCTTGTTTTATGTTCTTATATGTTGCTTATGATCATATCGGCTATGTGTGTTGCTAGTTTGGTTTCTTGCTTAGTTGATTCTTGTTGGTCGAACCTTGTTCTAGGGTTTCTTATTGAGCAATACCCCTCTCCCTCCTTTGGTCTTGAGAAGTGAGCTTGAACTCTAGTGAGATGAGCAATACTCCTCTCTTGTTTGAGTTGAGAGGTGAGCTTGTATTCTAGTTGCTTGAGCAACACCCTTCTCTCACCATGGATTCGAGAGGTGAGCTTTGTGGTAGATGTGGACCTTGGTTGTGGTAGAACCTTGTGTTTCCTAATTGGTGTTAAGAATCTTGGCAAGACCCCTCTCTCTTGATAGTTGAGAGGTGAGTCATCTTCTTGATCCATTAGGGTTTGGTTCCCTTGTGCTTGAGGTTGGTGGTGACCCTGTCGGGTTGCATCTTGGCTGATATGGCCTTGGGTTGATGTTGCCCAATACCCCTCTTAACCTTGAGACTTGGTCGACATGTTGTGGCTGTGTCAGGCGTCACTCCCTGGTCTTTGACCTTTTGTGTGTTGAGTGTCACATCTGGTTTGGTGGTAGGTGTTATACTTGGTTCCTGCCATGGTGTGTGTGTGTGTCGGGTGTCACACATGGTGGAGTACCCTACCCGGCATGCCTAGTTCATATGGTGGCTCGACTCCGTTATACCTTAGATGTCTGACGGAGCGTTGCACGATACCACAGTGCACGACACATGTGGTTGCACGATATGCATGGGTGCACGGTATGCTTGGTTCCCTGATGCATGATGTGCCATTGCACGACATGGTGTTGCACGTTACACCCTGCACGACACGCCCTTGGGCCCAGTTGCACGATAGACCTTACTGCACGACACATATAGTGTACGACATAGCATTGCACGATATACCTAGGTGCCCGATACATCCTGAGATGGTAGCTCGGTACCCTTGCTTAGTGCTTGGTCATTATGTGGCTGGTTGGCTTGGCCATTTGAGGTTCGAGAGTTGGGCGATAGGGGAGAATGCCCTACCTGTCACACTTCTGGTGAGGGTAGTGGGCACTTCTAGTGAGGGTCTTGTTCCTTCTAGAAGACCGTTATGATAGTTTTTGTACATGCTTTCACGTTTGGTTGATGATAGTGATCCCTGACATGTTTGATAATTGATATAATGGATCACATCTATGTATCTTGCCATGATAGTACTTATGTTTATGATCATCTCGAATCATCTGTATAATGCTAAGGAAATGGTAAGCACATAAGATGCTTTGCTTAATGATATGACCTATGTCTATGGTCACAGGTTGAGGCATGAATGATAACGTATATAATCATCAATGTTATCCTATATCGATAATATGATCTTTCTGTTAATCCATGATGATTGTGCATACTAACCATGCAGGTGTTTCATACAGGTGCATATCCAGGTAAAGGGCTGTGAGATATATATGTTGAGTAACATTGATTTAATGATTACTCTTGATAATGAAATAATAGGCATGATATGTTATGGTCTGAGGACCTGAGTTTGTATAAAGTGCTAGGATTGCTATCCCATGGTGATGATGTAAGCCTTGAGAGGCAGTGGCACTATGTGATGAGGGATTGAGATCCCATGGCAATGTGATGATCCTTGTGATGGATCTAGATGATTTGTAAGAAGGCCTAGTGGTAACATGTAATGTTGGATCCTTGTGATGGATCAGGATGATGTTGATGGTAGTAAAAGCATGATACTGAGTTTTATGTTGATTATTCTTGTTCTAGTTTACATGTTATACAACTTGGTTGAACCTTGCAGTCCACTTAAAATATACTAACTAATCACAGTGGAACATATCATGTGGTTTGCCCTGGCCATAGATCCATCATCGTCAGGAGCTGGTGATGGTGAATCGAACGGTCAGTTAAGGAGAAAAGAGAATCCATGTCTAAGAAGAGGCCTACTCAGTTCCAGGGACAAAGGTTTGGTGGATTCAAGAAGCAAAGGTTTTCAGCACCTTCAGTGATGAGAAGTTCCAGTACACCGTCGCAGTGGTCTCCGAGTAATGGAAGAGGTTATATTCCTTCACCATCAAAGGCACATAGTACAGCTTCAGTGGTAGTAACAGGGCCATCTAGACCACGGTTTGAAGATAGGGCATGTTATAGTTGTGGTCAGATCGGGCATCAGAGGTCAAACTGCCCGAGTAGAGATGTTGAAGTGGCGCAGCAGCTGAGATAGAATCAACAAGGGTCAGAAAGACAATAGCCCAGTAGTAGCAGAGGGTGAGGACGCGGCCAAGCATCGCAAGTGGGATCGTCTGCTCAAGGAAGCAGAGGACGTGGACAGCAAGCAACGGCTCGATTCTATGCTATGAGTCAGCCGGAGGCGATAGTCAACCCGTGAGTGGTGACAGGTCAGATGGAGTTATTTCATTCTGATATGTCTTATTCTTGCTTTATATCTGTTCTGCTTGACCCGAGTGCTACACATTCTTTTATCGCCTATAGCATGCTTCAAAACTGTCATTTATCTGTTAGATGTAAGAAGGACAGCTTGTTGTTAGAAACCCCTCTTGATGGTTCCTCGATGCTTTGAGAAGAGTGTCCATCTTGTGTCTTATCTTTTTCAGGACACAGTATACAAGTGGATCTTATACCACTTGATATGCACGGTTTCGATGTGATCCTTGGGATGGATACGCTAGAGAAGTATAAGGTTGTTTTAGACTGTGGTTCCAAGCAGACAGTGTTTGACGATGATGGAGCGAAGTGGATCTTCCAAGGAGATAGGAAGATTCTTCTGACATGTCTAGTGTCAGCTATGGTGGCAAAAAAGTTACTACGGCAAGGATGTGAGGCGTTCCTAGCTCACGTTGTGGATACCGTTGTGGATACCAAGGCAAAAGGTCCTAGCCTTGAGGAGGTTTCAGTTGTCCGAGAGTTTACGGATGTGTTTCCTGAAGAGTTCCCTGGTGTTCCTCCACCCCGAGAGATTGATTTTGAGATCAATCTGGTTCCAGGAACACATCCAGTTGCACAGACACCGTATAGGATGGCTCCAGTAGAGATGGAAGAGATTAAGAAGCAGCTACAAGAGTTGTTGGAGAAAGGTTTCATCCAACCAAGTACGTCACCTTGGGGTGCTCCAATGTTGTTCGTTAATAAGAAGGACGGGTCGATGCGGTTATGTATAGATTACCGACAGTTGAATAAGGTCACGATCAAGAACAAGTACCCGTTACCAAGGATAGATGATCTGTTCAATCAGTTGCGTGGTGCTACAATGTTTTCAAAGATCGACCTACGATCTGGATATCATCAGTTGAGGATTAAGATAGATGACATACCAAAGTCTACTTTTAGGACGAGGTATGGTCACTTTGAGTCTGTGGTTATGCCGTTTGGGCTAACCAATGCACCTACTGCTTTCATGGATCTGATGAACCAAGTGTTCCGTGCTTTCCTAGATTAGTTTGTTGTAGTCTTTATAGATGACATCTTGATCTATAACCAGGACCGGCAAGAGCATGAGCAACATCTTCGAAAAGCGTTAACTCTTCTTCGCCAACATCAGTTGTATGCCAAGTTCAGTAAGTGTGAGTTCTGGTTGGAAGAAGTAACTTTCTTGGGTCATGTGATATCTGTAGAAGGAGTCAAAGTGGACCCAAAGAAGGTGGAGTCCGTTACAGAATGGGAACAGCCGAAGATGCCGATAGAAGTCTGTAGTTTCCTGGGTTTAGCAGGATACTACCGGAGGTTTATCAAGGACTTCAGTGTGATTGCGTTGCCGATGACGAAGTTGACTAGAAAGGATGTACCTTTTGTCTGGGATGACCGTTGTCAGTAGGCTTTCCAAAGTTTGAAGGAAAAGTTGATTAGTACTCCAGTACTAGTGCTGCTAGAGCCTGGGAAGGGCTATGTTGTTTTCTACGATGCTTCCAAGAAAGTTTTAGGTTGTGTGCTGATGTAGGAAGATCATGTGGTTTCTTTTGCTTCGCGACAACTTAAGAAACACGAGGAGAACTACCCGACTCATGATTTGGAGTTAGAAGTGGTGGTTCATGCATTAAAGATTTGGAGACACTATCTTTACGGGGAAGTGTGCCAGATCTTTACAGACCATAAGAATCTGAAGTACATCTTTTTGCAAAATGAGCTAAACATGCGACAACGTCGATGGATGGAGTTAATCAATAATTACGAATGCACCATCGAGTATCATCCTGGTAAGGCGAATGTGGTAGCTGATGTGCTTAGCTGAAAGTCTTCTTCTTTTTCTACAAGGAAGGCACAGTTGAGTTCTTTGGTATGCCATAGAAGGGATATGTTTGTCTCTTTGCGACAGATGAATGTGCAGATGGAGGTTTCCTTGTTAGCTAGACTTTTAGCACATGTGCAAGTCAAGCCTACGCTGAGACAACAGATCAAAGATGCACAACAGACAGATGATACATTATAGTTTATCATATCAGAGTTCGGCAGTGAAAAGCGTGATGGGTTCCATGAGTCCGAGGATGGACTAGTTTGCTATCATGATAGTATGGTGGTCCCCGATGCAGATGATCTAAGGAAGCTAGTGCTCGAGGAAGCACACACGTCGATGTATGCTATGCATCCAGGAGTCACCAAGATGTATCATAGTCTGAAGGACTTGTATTGGTGGACCGGATTGAAGAAAGATGTAGCTGAGTTTGTGGCTAGGTGTGCGATATGTCAGCAAGTCAAGGCTGAGCATCAGAAGCCGATAGGTACGTTACAACCCCTACCGATACTGCAGTGGAAATGGGATCATATAACCATGGATTTCATAGTTGGTCTGTCCAGGACAACTAGGAATCATGATTCCATTTGGGTGATAGTGGATAGATTGACGAAGTATGACTATTTCATACCTGTAAGGATAACATATATAGCCGAGAAGCTCGCTCGGGTATATGTGGATGAGATAGTACATTTACACGGTGTGCCAGAAATGATAGTTTCTGACAGAGGTCCTCAGTTCACGAGTCATTTCTAGGAACAGCTACACAAAGTGTTGGGAACACAGTTGAGGTTCAGTACCGTCTTCCACCCACAGACAGATGGACAGTCTGAGAGGACTATTCAGACTTTGGAGGATCTCCTTCGAGCTTGTGTTTTGCAGTTCCTAGGCAGTTGGGACGTACATCTCAGTTTGATAGAATTCACCTACAACAATAGTTATCAGCGGAGCATTGACATGGCTCCTTATGAGGCCTTATATGGCAGGAAGTGCAGATCTCCTTTGTGTTGGTATGAGTCTGGTGAATATCAGCTTTTGGGTCCTGAGTTAGTGCAACAGACGATAGAGAAGATCAAGGTGATACAACAACAGTTGAAAGCGGCACAGGACAGACAGAAGTCTTACGCAGACAATTGTCGACGACCTTTGGAGTTCCAGGTAGGAGACAAAGTGTATCTTAAAGTCTCGCCATGGAAAGGTGTGCTAAGGTTTGGCCAGAAGGGTAAGCTAGCACCCCAATATATGGGGCCATACCCAGTCATAGCACGTATTGGCAAGGTAGCTTACGAGTTGGAGCTGCTGCCAGAGTTGCACAGGTTACATCCAGTGTTTCATGTCAGTATGCTGAAGAAAAGTCATCCGGATTTAGGAATAGTGATACATCCAGTTGAAGTTGAGCTTGATGAAGATGTGACCTATGAGGAAGGTCATGTGATGATCCTTGATAGGAGAGTTAAGAAGCTGAAGAGAAAGGACATGGTTCTTGTGAAGGTTCTTTGGCGTCATCGTGGCGTTGAGGAAGCCACGTGGGAGCTTGAGGAAGAGATGAGGAGGAAGTATCCCTCGCTTTTCTCTTCGGATTTTGGGGACGAAATCCCTTTGTCGGGGGTTAGCTTGTAAGGACCCTGACCTCTGTTTAGGGCTTATCCTATTTGCTTTGATTAACCCTGATGCTTAGTTGCTTGCTAATCACCTTTGGTGGTGATTAGGGTTTGTTGTTGCTTTGTTGAGAACTGGAGGTGTTACTTGCAATTAACCCAAGTTTAGGGTTTGTGGGCAAGTTTTTCACCTTGTGAGGTGTTCCTCCGTCTCCTTGCTTCCTCTAGTGTTGAGAGGAAGGTTTGGCCTCGTTGCTTGAGTTGCCTTGGGCTTGGTTGAGCCTTGGTGGGCCTTATTGAGCTTTGCCCTTGCCTTTTTGGACCTTATGCTGGGCAAGAGTGCCCTGTGTTGGCCTAGGTGTGTCGGCATGTGCTTGTGTCAGCCTGCGGTGTGTCTCCCAGGGTGTGTGTCGGCCATGGTGTGGGTGTGTCGGACATGGTGAGGAGGTATGTCGCCCATGGACCCTTTGACTCTCTTTGACCTCGTTTGTGTCACCACTAGTGGACACTTGGAGCTTGATGCTTGCATGTGGAAATGGCCTTGGACATGTGTTTAAGGCATGGTAGAGTGGTGGCATTGCCCTTGGACAAGTGTCCCTAGGTGGGCGACACCTTGCCTTGTCTTTCCTTGGTTTCTCCTCCATCGTTTCCTATATATGTGCTTCCTTTCTCTTGCTAAGGATCCCTTTAGTTCCTTAGTCTCCCTTTCCCCTTGGTGCACGACACCCCTCTTCTTTTGCAAGCTTGGTGGTCGATCCTTGCCTTGGAAGTCTCCTTCTTCCTCTAGTAGTGGCTGAACCCTGGAATGCTTTGCTCTTCTTCCTTGGTGGTGCTTGGAGCTTGGAGCTTGCTTAAGGCAGGTTACATAACTCCTAACCCTAACTACACTACCTTCTTTTATGTTCTTATATGTTGCTTATGATCATATCGGCTATGTGTGTTGCTAGTTTAGTTTCTTTCTTAGTTGCTTCTTGTTGGCTGAACCTTGTTCTAGGGTTTCTTGTTGAGCAATACCCCTCTCCCTCCTTTGGTCTTGAGAAGTGAGCTTGAACTCTAGTGAGATGAACAATACTCCTCTCTCATCTGAGTTGAGAGGTGAGCTTGTGTTCTAGTTGCTTGAGCAACATCCTTCTCTCACCATGGATTTGAGAGGTGATCTTTGTGGTAGATGTGGACCTTAGTTGTGGTAGAATCTTGTGTTGCCTGATTGGTGTTAAGAATCTTGGCAAGACCCCTCTCTCTTGATAGTTTAGAGGTGAGTCATCTTCTTGATCCATTAGGGTTTGGTGCCCTTGTGCTTGAGGTTGGTGGTGACCCTGTCGGGTTGCATCTTGGCTGATATGGCCTTGGGTTGATGTTGCCTGATACCCCTCTTGACCTTGAGTCTTGGTCGACATGTTGTGGCTATGTCGGGCGTCACACCCTGGTCTTTGACCTTTTGTGTGTTGAGCGTCACATTTGGTTTGGTGGTAGGCGTTATACCTGGTTCCTGCCATGGTGTGTGTGTGTCGGGCGTCACACATGGTGGAGTACCCTGCCCGGCATGCCTAGTTCATATGGTGGCTCGACGCTGTTATACCTTAGATGTCTGACGGAGCGTTGCACGATACCACAATGCATGACACATGTGGTTGCACGATATGCATGGGTGCATAGTATGTTTGGTTCCCTGATGCATGACGCATCGTTGCATGACATGGTGTTGCGTGTTACACCCTGCACGACACGCACTTGGGCCCAGTTGCACGATAGACCTTGTTGCACGACACATATAGTGTAAGACATAGAGTTGCACGATATACCTAGGTGCCCGATACATCCTGAGATGGTAGCTCGGTACCCTTGCTTAGTGCTTGGTCGTTATGTGGCTGGTTGGCTTGGCCGTTTGAGGTTCGAGAGTTGGGCGATAGGGGAGAATGCCCTACCCGTCACACTTCTGGTGAGGGTAGTGGGAACTTCTAGTGAGGGTATTATTCCTTCTAGAAGACCGTTATGATAGTTTTTGTACATGCTTTCACGTTCGGTTGATGATAGTGATCCCTGACATGTTTGATAATTGATATAATGGATCACATCTATGTATCTTTCCATGATAGTACCTGTGTTTATGATCATCTCGAATCATCTGTATAATGCTAAGGAAATGGTAAGCACATAAGTTGCTTTGCTTAATGATATGACCTATGTCTATGGTCACAGGTTGAGGCATGAATGATAACGTATATAATCATCAATGTTTTCCTATATCGATAATATGATCTTTCTGTTAATCCATGATGATTGTGCATACTAACCATGCAGGTGTTTCATACAAATGCATAGTCAGGTAAAGGGCTATGAGATATATATGTTGAGTAACATTGCTTTAATGATTACTCTTGATAATGAAATAATAGGCATGATGTGTTATGGTCTGAGGACCTGAGTTTGGCTAAAGTGCTGGGATTGCTATCCCATGGTGATGATGTAAGCCTTGAGAGGAAGTGGCACTATGTGATGAGGGATTGTGATCCCATGGCAATGTGATGATCCTTGTGATGGATCTAGATGATTTGCAAGAAGGCCTAGTGGTAACATGTAATTTTGGATCCTTGTGATGGATCAGGATGATGTTGATGGCAGTAAAAGCATGATATTGAGTTTCATGTTGATTATTCTTGTTCTAGTTTGCATGTTATACAACTTGGTTGAACCTTGCAATCCACTTAAAATATACTAACTAATCATAGTGGAACATATCATGTAGTTTGCCCTGGACATAGATCCATCATCGTCAGGAGATGGTGATGGTGAAACGGGTTCTCCTGTGGGTTAACCCAGAGCGCATATTGTTGAGTATGTGAGGTTTCTCTTAGCCTAAAATAAAGAGGATTCGAGTGCAGCTGCGGTTGCAGACTCAGGATATGTATGGAGCATGGTGAACATGCCCATGGCTCAGGATGTGTGATATGGGAGCATGAATGCATTCATGGCTCAGAGCATGGTGAATAGGCTCGTGGCTCAGTTTTACTAGAGCCGAGACCTGTAGCAAGGCGGGCTAGGCAGAGAGTAGCCTGTGGGAGTTGACCTTGTGGTTGAGGCCACTTAAGCACGAGACTCTGGTATTGCTTGTGTTGTACTCGTACACTGACCACGAGGTGGGAGGTCGTGGAGTCCGGCTCTTCCATTGACCTTGTATGGCACCGGCTCTGGGTTTTGCAGCCGTCGGTTGGATCTGAGCGGTACGGCTCACTTCCTTAGGGCATAATAAAACATAATCCATCCGAATAGTATTTATTGCTTAAGACAAAACACGGAACATTGATTGAGGCCTTGCTTGAGTAGTTGATCTTGTTATACCTGGAAGTTGCTTATACGTTCCTTATGTTATGTGGTAAGATCTTATAAATCTTATCTTGTTAATCATGTTCCATAAAGAAATATTTGGTGATATGCCTTCCGTACATCTGGTAAGCTTGATGGTATGAACAACATACTTTATAAACTGCTCTTGTTACATCTTCTATCAGTTATCTGTTGTTGTTGCTCTTATCCTTCTGAAGTTTTGTAGTTTTGGCGGGAAGCTATGTTAATCGCTGGGACTGTGTGTCTCACCTCGCTGGTTTATAACCTTTTTAGGTGTTCGATCTAGACATGGTGGTGGTCGCAGAGTTGCGGCCGAGCAGCAAGATGAGCAGTAGAAGGCAATAGAAGGACATGCTGCTATTTTGGTCATTTTGTAGTAGAGTCTTAGAGTCATCCCTGTACTCTCAGGTCCTTGGAGGTGTTTTGACATTGTTTCACAATGTATAGCCATTGATGTTTTGTATATTCTGCTGCTGGCCAGATGTGGGTTGTTCTGTATGTAATGACAGGTGATGAACTCATGTGATGACAAGATAGCTGATCTCCTAAGCTGTGGACATGTATCCAGCTTGTAAATGTTTATATAACATGTTTCCTTGCAGGATGAGGACCTAAATGTAATAGTTTTTTAGTTATTCTGCTTTCTGCAATCGGTTTTAATTAACCCATGTTTTTGGTAAATTGTGGTTTATGGTGTTTTTCGTACATTTTCGCGTAACACCTCATTGTCTGTGTGATAGTGGGATGTGTTGCCACAATATGATCCCATTTCCATTGTGGTATCGGTAGGGGTTTCAATGTACCTTCCGGCTTCTGATGTTCAGCCTTGACTTACTGACATACCGCACATCTAGCCACAAACTCAGCTACATCTTTCTTCAAGCTGGGCCACCAATACAAGTCCTTCAGATGATGATACATCTTGGTGACTCCTTGATGCATAGCATACATCGACGTGTGCTCTTCTTCGAGCACTAGCTTCCTCAGGTCATCAGCATCGTGAACCACCATCCTATCATGATAGCAAACTAGTCCATCCTCAGACTCATGGAACCCATCACGCTTTTTGCTGCCAAACTCTAATCTTATCAACTATACTGTATCATCTGTTTGTTGTGCATCTTTGATCTGTTGTCTTAGCGTAGGCTTGACTTGCATATGTGCTAAAAATCCAGCTAACAAGGAAACTTCCATCTGCACATTCATCTGCCGCAAGGAAACAAACATATCTCATCTATGGCATACCAAGGAACTCAACTATGCCTTCTTTGAAGAAAAAGAAGAAGACTTTCGGCTAAGTGCATCAGCTACCACATTCACCTTACTAGGATGATACTCGATGGTGCAGTCGTAATCATTGATTAGATCCATCCATCAGCATTGTCGCATGTTTAGCTCATTTTGTGAAAACATGTACTTCAAGTTCTTATGATCTGTAAAGATCTGACACACTTCCCCGTAAAGATAGTGTCTCCAAATCTTTAACACATGGATCACCGCTGCCAACTCCAAATCATGAGTTGGATAATTCTCCTCGTGTTTCTTAAGCTGTCGCGAAGCAAAAGAAACCACATGATCTTCCTGCATCAGTACACAACCTAAACCTTTCTTGGAAGCATCACAGAAAACAACATAGCCCTTTCTAGGCTCTGGCAGTACAAGCACTGGAGCACTGGTCAGCTTTTCCTTCAAACTTTGGAAAGCTTGCTAACAACGATCATCCCACAAGAAAGGTACATCCTTTCTAGTTAACTTTGTCATAGGCAATACAATTGCATTGAAGTCCTTGATAAACCTCATGTAGTAACCTGCTAGACCGAGGAAGCTACGGACTTTTGTCGGTGTCTTCGGCTGTTCCCATTCTGCAACGGACTCCACCTTCTTCGGGTCCACTTTGATTCCTTCTGTAAATATCACATGACCCAAGAAAGTTACTTCTTCCAACCAGAACTCACACTTACTCAACTTGGCGTACAACTGATGTTGACGAAGAAGAGTCAACGCTAGCCGAAGATGTCATTCATGCTCTTGCTTGTCCCGACTATAGATCAAGATGTCATCTATAAATACTATAACAAACTGATCTATAAATGCATGGAACACTCGATTCATTAAATCCATGAAAGCAGCAGGTGCATTGGTTAGCCCGAACGGCATAACCACAAACTCGAAGTGACCATACCTAGTCCTAAAAGCTGACTTTGGTATGTCATCTGCCTTAATCCTCAACTGATGATATCCAGATCGTAGGTCGATCTTTGAGAACACTGTAGCACCATGCAACTGATCGAACAGATCATCTATCCTCAGTAACGGGTACTTATTCTTGATCGTGACCTTATTCAACTATCAGTAGTCTATACATAACTGCATCAACCCATCCTTCTTCTTAACGAACAACACTGGAGCACCCCAAGGCGATGTACTTGGTCGGATGAAACCTTTTTCCAACAACTCTTGCAACTGCTTCTTAAGCTCTGTCATCTCTACTGGAGCCATCCTATACGGTGTTTGTGCAACTGCATGCATTCCTAGAACCATATTGATCTTGAAATCAATCTCTCGAGGTGGAGGAACACCAGGGAATTCATCAGGAAACACATCCATAAACTCTCGGACAACCGACACCTCTTCAAGGCTAGGAACTTTTGCCTTATTATCCACCACGTGAGCTAAGAATGCCTCACATCCTTGCCATAGCAACTTCTCTGCCACCATAGCTAATACCAAACATGTCGGAAGAATCTTCCTATCTCCTTGGAAGATCCACTTCACTCCATCATCATCAAACACTGCCTGCTTGGAACCACAGTCCAAAACAACCTTATACCTCTCTAAGGTATCCATCCCAAGGATAACATCAAAACCATGCATATCAAGTGGTATAAGATCCACTTGTATACTGTGTCCCAAAAAAGATAAGACACAAGATGGATACTCTTCTTGGAGCATCGAGGAACCATCAAGAGGGGTTTCTAACAACAAGCTATCTTTCTTAGAACTAATAGGTAAACGACAGTTCTCAAGCATACTATAGGCGATAAAAGAGTGTGTAGCACCCGGGTCAACCAGAACAGATATAAAGCAAGAAGAAGACATATCAGAATGAAATAACTCCATCTGACCTGTCACCACTCGCGGGTTGACTATTGCCTCCGGCTGACTCATAGCATAGAATCGAGTCGTTGCTTGTTGTTCACGTCCTCTGCTTCCTTGAGTAGATGATCCTGCTTGTGATGCTTGCCCGCTTCCTTGCCCTTTGTTACTACTGGGCTATTGTCTATTAGACCCTTGTTGATTCTACCTCAACCATTGTGTCACTTCAACATCTCTACTCGGGCAATTTGACTTGAAATGCCCTGTCTGACCACAGATATAGCATGCCTTAACTTCAAACCGTGGCCTAGATGGCCCTATCACTGCCACTGAAGCTGTACTATGTGCTTTTGACGGTGAAGAAACATATCCTCTTCCCTTACTCGGAGACCACTGCGATGGTGCATTGGAACCTCTCATCATGGAAGGTGCTGAAAACCTTGGCTTCTTGAAGCCACCAAACCTTTGTCCCTGGAACGACCAGGCCTCTTCTTAGACATGGATTCTCTTTTCTCCCTGACTGACCATTCGATCCTTCGGATAGATTCAACAAACGTGGCAAACCGCTCACGGTTCTCCAATGCAGAAATAGGTGTTATCAGCTCAGCACTCAGACCCTTCTCAAAACGTCTGATCCGCTCGTCATCTGTTGTTGCCATGTGAGGACAAAACCTCAACAAGTCCATGAACTTGGCTTCGTACTCGGTGATATTCATCGTTCCTTGTCGCAGGCTCTCAAACTGACTAATCTTCTCATCTAGATATGTCTTCAGAAAGTATCTGCTGACGAACTCGTGCCAGAAAACCTCCCAACCGATCACCTCACCAGGTCACTTCTCCTCCTCGATGGTCCACCAGTGACCAGCACTACCCTTCAGAAGGTAGACGGCGTGCTTGAATTTTTCTGCTTCGGGGATGTCGAGGATCCGGAAAGCCTTCTCAAAACTTGTCAGCCACAGATCTGCATCCGATGGATCAGTCGTTCCAACATAGTCTGAAGTTCCGACTCGGTGAAGCCGCTCAAAGGTCTTCCCAATATCCGATGTTTCACCATGGGGAGCCTGTGCTCTCAGCGGAGGCACTGGCAATCTTTCTACCATGAGATTCATCGTAGCCATCATCTACCCCATAAGCTGTTGATAGGGAGGGTGTTCAAAAATGGATGGGTCAGGTTGAGGGACCTCAGGCACCCGATCTTCATGTGCCTGCCCTATAGCTCCATCAACTGATGCAGCATCACTATTCTCAGCAGCATGTCCTTCATGGTTTCCAGACATCTTGGCTTTTCTTCCGCTGAGGGCAGAAGATGATTGTAAGAAAATCTGGAAAACTCACAAGAACAGACACAACCTAGTCCTAAATCCCTGTAGACTCAGCGAACCTAGAGCTCTGATACCAAACTTGTGGCAACACATCCCACTATCACACAGACAGTGAGGTGTTACGTGAAAACGTGTGGAAAACACCATAAACCACAAATTACCAAAACATGGGTTAATTAAAACCGATTGCAGAAAGCAGATAAACCAAGAAAATATTACAATCAAGTCCTCGTCCTGCAAGAACACATGTTATATTACAAGTCTTGATACGTGTCCACAGCTTAGGAGCTCAGCTGTCTAGCCATCACATGAGTTCATCACCTGTTATACATACATAACGGCCCACCTATGGCCAGCAATAGGATAAACAAAGCATCAACAGCTATACATCGTGAAACAACGTCAAAACACCTCCAAGGACCTGAGAGTACAAGGATGACTCTAAGACTCTACTACAAAACAACCAAAACAGCAGCATATCCATCGTTTTCCTTCTGCTTCTTGTCTTATTGCTCGGCCACAACTCCGCGACCACCACCCCGTCTAGCGCGAATACCTAAAAAGGTTATAAACCAGCGGGGTGAGACACACAGTCCCAGAGAGAAACATAACTCCCCGCCAAAACTACAAAACTTCAGAAAGATAAGAGCAACAACTGCAGATAACTGACATAAGATGTAACAAGAGCAGTTTATAAAGTAAAGTTGTTTATACCATCAAGCTTACCAGATGTACAGAAGGCATATCACCAAATATTTCTTTATGGAACATGATTAACAAGATAAGATTTATAAGATCTTACCACATAACATAAGGAGCGTATAAGCAACTGCCAGGTATAACAAGATCAACTACTCAAGCAAGGCCTCAATCAATGTTCCGTGTTTTGTCTTAAGCAATAAATACTATTAAGCTGGATTATGTTTTATTATGCCCTGAGGAAGTGAGCCGTATCGCTCAGATCCAACTGACGGCTGTGAAACCCGAAGTCAGTGCCATACAAGGTCAATGGAAGAGTCAGACTCCACGACCTCCCACCTCATGGTCAGTGCACGAGAACCAAAGTAGGACCACAGTCTCGTGCTTAAGTGGTCTCAGCCATAGGGTCAGCTCCATAGGCTACCCTTCCTCTAGCCCACCTTGGTACAGGTCTCGGCGCTAGTATATCTAAGCCACGGGCCTGTTCACCATGCTCTGAGCCATGAACGCATTCATGCTCCCATATCACATATCCTGAGCCATGGGCATGTTCACCATGCTCTACACATATCCTGAGTCTGCAACCACAGCTGCACTCGTGTCCTCTCTATTTTAGGCTAGGAGAAACCTCACATACTCAACAATATGTGCTCTAGGTTAACCCGCAGGATAACCTGTTTCACCATCACCAGCTCCTGACAATGATGGATCTATGGACAGGGCAACTACATGATATGTTCCACTATGATTAGTTAGTACATTTTAAGTGGATTATTGAGGCAACCAAGATGTAACACATGCATAACATAAAACTACACTATTATTTCTACCATCATGCTATTTTGGGATCTCAATCCCTCATCACAAGAAACCACTGCCTCAACAGGCATTCTCATCACTTGGGATATCAATCCCAGATCATCATCAGAGGATAACACCTCAACTGGGCACTTTAGCCAAACTTAGGTCCTCAGACCAAAGCACATCATGCATGTTATCTCATCATCAATAGTAACCATCAAAGTAGTGTTACTCAAACATATATATACCTCATAGCCCTTTACCCGGCTATGCATTTGTATGAAACACCTGCATTGTTAGTATGCACAATCATCATGGATTGATAGGAGAATCATATTATTCAATATAGAGTGATATTGATGATCATATGCTTTATCATACATGCCTCAACATGTGACCATAGACATAGGTCATATCATCATGCAAGGCATCTTATATGCTTATCATTTACTCAACATTCTTATCTATAATTCAAGATGATCATAACCATATTAATTACCTTACTACCATTAAGCATATCAAGGGTCACCATCATAAACAAAACATGATAACAAGAAACAAGAGCTTAGCATATCGGTTTCCTAGAAGTGCCCACTACCCTCACCAAAAGGTGTGATGGGTAGGGCACCCTCACCAAAGGTATTATCGGGCAGGGGACTCTCCTATATCACCCAACACTCCCACCATATAACGGTCAAGCAACCATCTACATATCGACCAAGAATAACAGCAAGGGTGTCGGGCTACCACATGTATCGGGCAATAGGGAACCAAGCCATATCATGCACTCATGTGTAGCGTGCAACACGTGTCGTGCACCTCTGTATCGTGCAACGCTGCATATCAGGAAACCAAAGCATAACAGCCATGAGCATAACGTGCAGTTCGGCAAGAGGGATATCGTGCAACAACACGTGTATGCAAGGTGTATATTGGCCTCAAAGCCTAGTGTGCAGCTCCTCTACAGAATAGGTCACACAACGGTGCGTCGTGCCCTAAGCCTGTATCATGCAACCGGTATCAGGCATCCATGTGCAATGGCACATCGGGAAACAAGCGTAAAAGCTAGGGTTACTATCGGTCATCACCATAGTGCCCAACCCAAGCTAGCCACTGAGCTTCCTATCATCTAGGGTACAACGGGTACTAGGCTATCATCTCAAGGTTAAGTGCATCGGGCAGCACAACAGGGGACAACGCCCAAAGGTGCAACTCAGCCTGACGTTCTTCCAAACTAGCCATGACCTATCGGCCAACACTCAAGGCAACAACTGAGGTATAACGCCTGACACACGAAGGTCAGCAACCAGGAGCAACGCCCGGCACAGCCACAACATGTGTCGTCCAAGGCTCAAGATCAAGAGGGGATATCGGGCAACACCAACCCCAAGGCCATATCGGCCAAGATGCAACCTGACAGGGTCACCACCGACCTCAAGCACAAGGGCACCAAAACCCTAATGGATCGAAGATGACTCACCTCTCAACTATTAAGAGAGAGGGGTCTTGCCAAGCTTCTTAACACCAATCGGGCAACACAAGGTTCTACTACAACCAAGGTCCACATCTACCACAAAGCTCACCTCTCGAATCCATGGTGAGAGAAGGGTGTTGCTCAAGCAACTAGAACACAAGCTCACCTCTCAACTCAAACGAGAGAGGAGTATTGCTCATATCACTAGAGTTCAAGCTCACTTCTCAAGACCAAAGGATAGAAAGGGGTGTTGCTTACCAAGAAACCCTATAACATGGTTCGACCAACAAGAAGCAACTAAGCAAGAAGCTAAACTAGCAACATGCATAGCCGATATGATCATAAGCAACATATAAGAACATAAAAGAAGGTAGTGTAGTTAGGGTTAGGAGTTATGTAACCCGCCTTAAGCAAGCTCCAAACACCACCACAAGAAGGAGAGCAAGGCACTCTAGGGTTCGGCCACCACTAGAGGAAGAAGGAGACTCCAAGAAGGATCGGCCACCAAGCTTGCAAAAGAAGAGGGTTTTGTGCACCAAGGGAGAGGGGAACTAAGGAACTAAAGGGATCCTTACCAAGAGAAAGGAAACGCATATATAGGAAAGGATGGAGGAGAAACCAAGGAAAGACAAGGCAAGGTGTCGTCTACCTAGGGACACTTGTCCATGAGCAAAGCCACCACTCTAACATGCCTTAAACACATGTCCAAGGCCATTGCCACATGCAGGCATCAAGCTCCAAGTGTCCACTAGTGGTGATACAAACGAGGTCAATGAAGGTTAAAGGGTCCATGGGCGACACACCTCCACACCATGGCCGACACACCCACATCATGGCCGATACAGACCTTGGGCGACACACCACAGGCTGACACACCTAGGTCAACACAGGGCACTCTTTCCCGACACAAGGGTCCCACAAGGCAAAGGCAACACACCACAAGGCCCAACAAGCCCAATGGAACTCAAGCAACGAGCCCAAACCTTCCTCTCAACACTAGAGGAAGCAAGGAGAGGGAGGAACACCTCACAAGGTGACAAACTTGCCCACAAACCCTAAACTTGGGTATATTGCAAGTAGCACCTCCAACTCTCAACTAAACACCAACAAACCCTAATCACCACTAAAGGTGATTAGCCCTAAACGGAGGTCAAGGTCCTTATAATTTAGCTCCATTGAACCTTCCTCATCAGTGACAATTCAAGGAGGTGCCTTTTCTTTTCTTGTATGAAAACCTTCCACAGAGCAACTCTCAGCTAGAGTCAGCATCTGAGACTCCCATAGTAGAAAATTGTTCATATTAAGTTTGATAGAGATGAAATTAGAGATATCAGTCCTACATGGAATTGATAGATAGGAGGAATCATATTGCTAGTTGTTGAGCATTTCAATCCAACATTCAATGACTCAGATGTAGAATATGTTTCCATTTCACTAACAATAGAAGAGCCTTTGCACTCTATTTCTCGCAGATAGAATTAATCAGAAGATTAGAGGTGAAGATCCTCGTTGCGGATGAGAGAATACCAGTGAAAATAGAGAAGATCTGAGACAGTCGAGAGAAGATATAGTAGGTTGATGCTCACCAAACCTTGAGAAACAGAAGAACTAAAGTCCAGCACGTCAAGAGGAATCAAATTTGAGGACGACAGAGTCGACAAAGTCAGATTTGTAAAGAGATCCAGCCTGAGCAGCAAGCTTCACATTTCAGACAATCGATCCTAGATGATCTTCCATTGTGAGGAGTATCCTTCTTCACAGAACACCTCACCGGACTTGACTTTAAAGCAGTAGACAGCAGTTCTGCTTCAAGGAGAGAAGATCAAATAGGAGGATGAGGAATGGAGATGGATCTATGAAATACGAAGAATAGGAGGATGAGGGAGGGTGGGGAAGACGAAGTAGAAGCTTCGCGCTGAAGGTAGGGAGAAAGAATATAGAGGAAGTAGAAGCTTCTCGAGCCTAGGATCTAGAGTCGGAACACTCCAATAGCTCTGATACCATTTTGAGTTTGAATGAGGTGCGAGGAATTGGGAAAGCTTCGCTGCTGATCCTTTGGGCACTTGCCCCTTTATTTATATGACAGATAACTGGTTTGTTTATATAGTTTGTATACAAGCCACTCATTGGCTGAGACAGAAGAGGGAGTTAGACGTAAAAGGGGTTAGATATACTAGCTTAATACAGATATCTTTTTAAAGCATATCCTACATACTGAATATCCTAACATTAGTAAAATTGAACATGAGTGATTGTTTGATCACACCAGCATCCAAGCCTGGATGTCTTTCAACTTCCGGTCACAACATGGGGGACAAGAGTGGCAAAGTCTATTCCTCACAGCCAGTTGGATTCTGTGGAAGCAAATAAATGAATTCGTCTTCGAGAACAAGATGGCTACATCTGAAGTAATAACCACAAGAATCAGGAGCAAGACATGATCCTTCAGTGAAGTGATTGGAAATTGAGCATCATAGATTTCTAGGACATCTAGTAGGAAGGAAAAAAGACTGGTAATCGCTGCAAAGAGACAATACCTCAATGTGGATGTATCTGTGGACAAAGGAAATTCGACAATCTACACCAGTTGGGTGCTCAGAGACCACTGAGGCACTTGGATGAATGGAGGCACAAGACTCCTCAAAGGGAAGGATTCTCTATAAGGAAAGATTCAAGCTATATCAATAGGGCTTGACATGATGATTGAGATGGGAATTGATTCATTCTGTTTAGTGACAGACTCCCAGCTATCCAATAAAATCATCCAGGATGCAGTTGAAGTGCCCGCTTACTTGAACACCTAAAAACGAGCTATAGAAAAGAAGATGCATGCCTTTCGATGTTGTAAGATATACCATTGCCCATGTGAACTCAATCATCTAGCTGACGCTCAAGCCAAGTGGTTCCTGAAGAAGCTTGCACCCAATATCACTCTCCCTATACTGCCCTTGTTGTTTAGAGTCAATTTATAATAAACAACGGTACCCTAACAACCCTCCATGGACTTTTCATGAAGGGGAGAAGAAGTATGCGCAAGTATGTAATAGAGTCCTTTGCTAATCTGATGATGTGTCATCACAAAAAAGTCATTTTTGATCAAGGAACATCAAAAAGATTTGTCTAATTGCCAATGAAAGGAATGTTAAGTCCTTCATGATAACAAAATCCCATTAAGCACAAATATCATAGAGATACTATAAATCAATGATAAGGAATATTAAGTCCACCATGATATAGAGATGCCATTAAAATCAACTATCAAAATTGAGATTGATTTCTCAATCACTTTCAAGGGATGTTAAGCCCATAAATGATTACAGAGTCCATTAAGAGAAAAAATGAGGTCAATAAAAAAAGAGTCCCTAGACCAAATATAAGGAATGTTAAGCTCATATTGATATAGAGAACCAATAAATCATAGAATGAGGTCAACAAAGAATCTCTAGACCAATCATACGGGATGTTAAGCCCGTGTTGGTTTAGAGAATCCATTAAGTGCCATAAAGCAGTTCCTAGAAGAATCTCTAAACCAAGAGTTGATCTTAGAATAATCTCTAAACCAAGAGTTAAAGGATGTTAAGCCTTTTTTATATTGAGAATCATTTGAGAGAAGAAAGATACGCAAGTTGTATTCAAAGAGTTTGAGTTCCCCCTTAATCTCATACCAAATAAAAAACCTCAAACACAAGAATACGGTTAAAAATTGTCATTTAAGAACCCAAGTACATCATAAAGCATTCATGTCATATGCAAAAACTAAGAAAATTTGAATCTGTAAGCCGAGGTTTGAAAGACTCAAATGAATTATATCATTGAAAAGCTTTCGGTCGAGAATATGGTCAAATGAGAAGGATTTTGATTGAAGTGTTGGTTGACCAACAAACTTCATGTGAATACAAATCAAAGAATTTTTACTTAGAATAATTTTTCCTCCTTTGTCATCTCAAAAGATAGAAATTATTAGATAATAACAACTCTTTATATGTGGGATACTCCCATTGAATATAATGCCAAAAATAATGTGAATGTAATGAACGTAAATGTGATGTCGTTTATAACAATCAAAATGATTTACAAGTAAGGTGATCTTTTCTTGTCTGGAGAGGTACCCAAATCATTTTCTAACCATTCTCTATTCTATTTTGAAATGACATGGGAGAGCATAAAGTTTGAATCTTCTATAAGCAAGACATGTTTCATTATTAATGCAATTGATGAGATCATGTTATGGAATATATCCAAGTGCATGAGTATCAATAGGTTATTTAAAGTGCCAATTTTAGATGATATAATTTCAACCACAATATTATTCACCCAAATAATGTTTCTTCTTTAGAAATGCCATACAAGTTATATCAAAGAAGTATCAACATTATCTAGGGAGTCATAGAAAGCTCATCCTTATTTCATTCCATGAAAATTTGAGTATGATGCTTTGAAATTTACATTAACATACAACATATTATCCACCATAGATTAAAAAAAAGGTTTATTTATTATTAATAAGATCAAGAGTGTAGTCCACCATAGTATTGTACAAGAGCATCCCAATTTAAAACATTTGTGGTCACTAAGTCATAGGATGGACTGCTAGAGAAATTAAAGATAATACAAATGAAATTGACAGGGTTGTGGTTAAGAATTGCATTGTCAGTTTTGTAGTGGTCTTACATCAATTTTCAGACAGTTCTCTAGTCAAAATTATTTTCAATCAGGAAGTTGCTCGATCGAAGAAACGTCAATCGGGATCAGTTCTAGAAAATCCAAAATTTCTATTTTAGCATTTTATGCAAGATATATAAATAATCCAGCAAAAAATTATTCCAATTAACATCAAATGAATGTATTTATCATGATTATGAATATGTAAAATCTCAACATGATGTTACCCTTGTTCTTGTTGAATGAATATTCATTTAATTTCCAAGGATATGATTCCTCTTTTTCTTATCATGTACATGAAAATGTAACATAGAAAATTCATCCAAAGATAAGTTTGACTTTGTTTTGAGACCCAAAACATGGTGTTATTCTACTTTTTTGTGATTTAAAAGATATGATTCCTCCTAAACATGTATTAGTAATAAGTCCATGAGAACCATCATGATTTTGAGAATGTAGCATATTTCTAAAAATTCATCCAAAAATAAATTCAACTTTACACATTCTTTAGTAAAAAGTCAAGTATTTACTAGCAATATATTTCTTCAAGTATAGAGATTTAAATTAGAATTTTCTTAATAAATAATTTTATGGTTTTCATGAGTACAAAATTGAGGTAAATCATCTTTTAAAGTAAGGACTTGATTAAGAGACATATTAATAACAACAAGATCATCCAATAATTTTGTTACCTAATGTAAGAAATCAAGTGTGCTAGACAATATGTATATTTCTCAACTTTAATCTGAAGTAATTTCAATAAGTAAATTGATACCAATAAAAGTTAAGATGTTTTCTTGTGATGATTAGATGCTCAGGTTGAATTTCTGACATGCTTTCCTCAGTCGAAGAATTTTGTTGACCGAGGAGCATCTTAGTCAAAGTTTTGTCGATCGAGAGCAATTCTGGAGAGTGTATCATTTCAAATATATTAGCCAAATATAACCTTTTTTAGGTTAACTACAAGCACAAGTTTCTTAAATAAGGTTGAGATAAGGCATAAATGTATATCAAAATTAAGCATAGGAAAAATCTCAAAATATGTCCATTTTTATTTTAAGTTGGGGGTTTTGGAACCCAAATCATGTCAAGGGTTCCTTTCTTTTGATATTCCCATGAAAGTGAATAATGTCCAAGACGTTAACAATAATGACATGAGATAAAAGATATTTCTTTTCTTTTTTCAACATTTTACGAATTTACAACTTTAGTCTTACGTACATATGTAGTTCTAGTCTTAGAAGCATATGTCTTTTCAATTTTAGGCATATGTGAGGATCTATTATTTGGCACATCTCCTTGCTACTTGTTTAAAAGCATTGTCTAAGATGTTATCAAGACTTTTGTTTCCTACATTAATCTACAAACTTGTTTTTGTAATTCAACATTTTTAGCAAGATTTGTAGTTATATCCAAAATTACTTGAGCAAAAGTAAGATATATCTTTCATTATTTTTTATGATCGAGAGAACCCACCCCAAGTGAGCCTGGCATGGCAAACTATAGAAGCATGAGAGGTTGTGGTCCGGTCACACCCCACTCCCACATCAAATCAGCATGGAATGTCATTCCAAAAGTGCCTTCAGCAAGTTTTGAACCTGAGTCCTTCATTAAGACTTACTGAGCTCTTACCACCTCGGCTACTTTGGCCAGACAAGATATCTCTTTCTTTTATCAAGGCATCATAATCTGAATGTGTGCATAAAATAGGTTGAGTTTGATAATAATTAATTTTAGCAAGCATATCAATCTTTTCTTGAGAGAAAAGACTATCGTAATTTTCAAGATCAAGGATTTTAGCCTCATAACTATCAATAGATTCTCTTAACACAATATTTGAGGTTTTTAGAGTATCATTTTCATAATTAAGGTATCTAGATTGACATAAATATCATCAACAATTGTAGCAAGTTTGTTCTTTTGTCTTTTGCAATATATATACTTATCATGAAGTTCTTCAAGACTGCTAAATAATTCTTCTTTATATAAATCAAAAATATTTACCTCATTAGTTTCTTTTTCAACAACTATTGCCATGAGACATTGTACCTTCTCCAAACTTCACTGCTTCCACAATCGTCACTTGATTGCTACCGTGCGGCTTTGTAGGACTTCTTACCTTTCTTGATCTTTAGACATTCAAAAGTCAATTGGCCTCTCTTTTCACAGTCAAAATACCATTTACAGTCAATGTTGGGTTGTCCCATTCTATTATCCCCCATCTTCAAGACCATTTAAGGCTCATTGAAGTCATGATTTGATACCAAATCAAAGATATATAGGGGGTGAATAGAGCTTTATAATAATTTTAATAAAATAATAATACTTTACTTAAAATGCAGTGGAAATATAAAGCAATGGAGGAAACCACAAGAGACATAGATTTAGAGTGGTTCTGTCAAATGATGTCAGTCCACTACTTGATTGTTTCCAACTAGGATTTCTAAACCATGTATTTTATTCCTTTTATATACTGATATACAATATACAAATTTTACCAGTGTCTTTTGTGGGTCAAGACAAAACCTCCTTTTCGGCTAAAGGAGAACTACCACCTTCTTTGATAGGCCACTGGAAGGTCACTCTTTGTACCTCTTCTTTGACGAACGTGGAAGAGCACCGAACCACCTCTTCTTTGATGGATGAGGAAAAGCATGTTCTTCACCTCTTCTTTAATGGCCAACAGAAGAGAACCAAGTTGAGAAGACTCCTTCTTCTCATAGGTTCCTGGACATCCTTCACTCCAAGAAGTATCCCAAGAGTAATAAAACAATGAAGAAATAAATTGAAGAAAGAAAGTAATAAAATGAGCTCATAAGATATACAATCAAGCTCTTATGGACGAGTGATGATGATCCACTCCAAAAAGTTTTAGGGAAAGTAGAATTAGGTGGAGAGGATACTATAAATGAGCTAAGGACTTAGGATAGAATGATACAAACTTAAAGTATAAATCCTAATATCTTTGATAAAGATGGCAAGTAGGAGTGTGCTCAAGTATGTGTCAAATGTTGTTGCAATGTAATGTGTAAATTTGTGTACAAAGTTGATGTATAGGTGCCTAAGACCACTCCTATTTATAGGAAACGTTTACAAGTGGTTAGGGTTTCTTAGGTCAACTAGTTGCTAGGACAAAGTTCAATAAGTTGCAATGACTAATTTGATTGTTAATAAACTAACATTCCATAACCATTCTTGATCCACAAATTTTTTGACCGAAAGAGTCTCAGTTTACAATATTGTCAATTGGAAAGATTTTTAGGCTCCAACAGCTATGAGTCAATCAATTTCCTCGCAACAGCTCTTTGTCAGTCAAACTTTTCTTTGACTGAATGTCCTAGCCGACAATATTGTTGACTGGGATTGACTTGGAACTATGTACGTGAGATTGACTCAGAACTTTATATATGCAAGGATATTTCTCAATTTTTCTGAGTCTTCTACTGAGTGTGTCCCATTCAATAGTTTTTGACTGAGAAGGATTTTGTGCAAAGATTTGCAATGTATGTGAGGTCCTATTAAACAGTGATATGAAACATATCAACCCTAAAGTCTTCATGTGAGTTTGGATCGGGTTTTGGGTTGATTTTGGACGATCACCGCTTTTCATTATATCATGTCTATCCAGTTGTACAAAAACACACGTGTACAAACAAATACATGGTACAACTTGATTCACAAGTATCCAGCCATATATATTTTCAATGTCTTTGTAGTTGGAACTTGACTTAGTTCCTTGATCACTTGAAATACTTAATAGACATGTTAGTGACATAATTTGGTAAATATTTGCATCACCTAAATATGAGTGTATAATATCAAAAAGCCAACAATCTCTCCCTTTTTTATGATGACAAATATTTCCATAAGATATATTGAAAGTATCAAATTTAGAACATCATACCTTTGAATTTCCCTATTGATAGACAATTTATCTCATGGGTATTTTCCCCCTTTCATCAAACTCAAAAAGGGTCACTAGTGCTCCCCCTCAAGGAGTCACTCCCCTTCAATAAGATAGGTTGTGTTTGGCATACGACTGTGAAAGATTTACTTACCATGGGTAAATTAACCAATGGTATGTTAACCTTGTGCAAGATGACTATTGTTTGGAGAAATGACAAATAAACTAAATGGCAAGATGTTTGTCATTTGGTACACATGTGAGCAATCTTTTGTTATATGGAAAAAGTCTATTACGCCCTCATAAAAAGTAATGTTGTATGTAATGAGTAGTCGTTTAGAGGGTTTTGTAGAAAATAGACATCTATGGCAAATAAACATGTTCTCTGCCACAAGGATTTTGAGTGTGCCGCAAGGATTTTGAGCGTCAGGTTATCTGGAGATTTTTCAGTTTAACTCAATTGTGTGACATCTTGTCTATATTTTATTCTGTATAACAAACATTGGTTAAAATATTTGATCAAGTTAGTTTGTCATGTCGGTGTTAGGATGCCTAAACAAACACTGTCGTAGTCATTTTGGAGAGGGAAAATTTATACCCTAAATTTAAACCCATTTTACTAATAGAGAAAGAATACCAATTGATGAGAAAACCCTTAAGCAAAATATTCATAATCTCATTTAGGCATATTCAAAAAACCATGTTTGATTAAGGAACATCAAAAAGATTTGTCTTATTACCAATGAAAGGAATGTTAATTCCTTCATGATAAAAAAATCCCATAAAGCACAAATATCATAAATATACTCTAAATCAATGGTGGGGAATGTTAAGTCCAGCACGATATAGAGATGCCATGAGAAATCAACAATCAAACTGAGAGGGATTTCTCAATCACTTTCAAGAGGTGTTAAACCCAGAAATGATTAGAGAGTCCATTAAATACACAAAACTTAGGTCAATAAAAAAAGATTCCCTAGACCAAATATAAGGGATGTTAAGCCCATTTTGATATAGAGAACCAATAAAGCATAGAACAATGTCAATAAAGAATCTCTGGACCAATCATAAGGGATGTTAATCCCATGTTGGTTTAGAGAATCCATTAAGTGTCATAAAATAGTTCTTAAAAGAATCTCTAACTCAAGAGTTAAAAGGATGCTAAGCCTTTGTTGATATAGAGAATAATTTAAGAGTAGATATATATGCAAGTTGTATTCAAAGAGTTTGATCTCCCCCTTAATCTCATACCAAATACAAATCTCAAACATAAGAATAAAATTTAAAAAACCGCCATTTAAGAACCCAAATCCATGATAAAACATTCATGTCATATGCATAAACCAAGAAAATTCGAATTTGTAAGCCAAGATTTGAAAGACTCAAATGAATTTTATCACTAAAAATCTTTTGGTCAAGAATATGGTCAACCAAGAAGGATCTTGGTTGAAGTGTTGGTCAACCGACAAATGGCATGTGAATACAAATCAAAGAATTTTTTCTTAAAATAATTTATCCTCTTTTGTCATCTCAAAAGATAGAAACATTAGATAAGAATGACTTTTTATATGTGGGATACTCCCCTTGAATATAATGCCTAAAATCATGTGAATGCAATGAACATGAATGTGATGGAATTTATTAAGATCAAAATGATTTGCAAGTAAGGCTCATGATCTTTTCTTATCTAGAGAGGTACCCAAATCATTTTATAACCATTCTCTATTCTATTTTGAAATAACATATGAGTGCATAAAGTTTGAATCTTCTATAAACAAGACATGTTTCATTACTAATGCAATTGATGAGATCATGTTATGGAATATATCCAAGTGCAAGAGTATCAATAGGTTGTTTAATGTGTCAATTTTAGATGATATAATTTCAAGCCACAATACAATTCACCCTAATAATGTTTCTCCTTTATAAATGTCATACAAGTTATATCAAAGAAGTATCAACATTATCTAGGGAGTCATAGAAAGCTCATCCTTAAGTCATTTAATGATAATTTGAGTCGGTGCTTTGAAGTTTACATCAACATACAACATATTCTCCACCATAGATCAAAGAAAATGTTTACTTATTCTTAATAAGATCAAGAGTGTAGTCCACCATAGTATTGTACAAGAGTATTCCAAGTTAAAGCATTTGTGGTCACTAAGGCATAGGGTGGACTACTAGAGAAAGTAAAGATAATACGAATGAAATTGACAGGGTTGTGGTTAAGAATTACATTGTCATTTCTGTAGTGGTCTTATATAAATCTTCTGAAAGTTCTTCAGTCAAACTCTTTTTCAACCAAGAAGTTGCTCGGTCAAAGAATTGTCAATCAGGATTAGTTTTAGAATATCCAGTATTTCTATTTAACATGTTATGCAAGATATATAAATAAATCCAATAAAAATTAAACATCAAATGAATGTATTTATCATGATTATGCTTATGTCAAATATCAACATGATGTTATCCTTCTTCTTGAAATGAATATGAGTTCAATTTCCAAGGATGTGGTTCCACTTTTTCTTATCATGTACATGAGAATGTAACATAGAAAATTCATCCAAAGATAAGTTTGACTTTGTTTTGAGACCCAAAACATGGTGGTACCCTACTTTTTTGTGATGCAAAAGATATGATTCCTCCTAATCACGTATTAGGAATAAGTCCATGGGCACCATCATGATTTTGAGAATGCAGCATATTTCTAAAAATTCATCCAAAAATAAATTCAACTTTAAACTATTTTCAGTAAGAAGTCAAGTATTGTCTAGTAATATATTTTTTTAGTATATAGATTTAAATCATAATTTTCTTGGTAAATAATGTGAAGATTTTCATCAGTACAAAAATGTGGTAAATCATCTATTAATGTAAGGACTTAATAAAGAGGCATATTTATAACAACAAGATCATCCAAGCATTTTTTACCTGATTTAAGAAATCAAGTGTGCTACACAATATTTATATTTCTCAACTTTAATCCAAAATAATTTTAACAAGTAAATTGATACCAACTGAAGTTAAGACGTTTTATTGTGATGATTGGATGTTCAAGTTGAATTTCTAACATGCTTTTTCTCGATCGAAGAATGTTGTTGACCAAGGAGCATCTCAGTTGAAGTTTTGTCGATTGAGACAAGTTCTAGAGAGTCCAACATTTCAAATAATTTAGCCAAATCTAATTTTTTTATGTTAATGATATGCACAAGTTTCTTAAATAATGTTGAGATAATACATAAATGTATATCAAAATTAATCATAGGTAAAATCTCAATGAATGTCCATTTTTATTTACCTTGGAAGTTTGGCACCCAAATCATGTCAAGGGTTCCTTTCTTTTGATATTCACATGAAAAGGAATAATGTCCAACACGTTGACAATAATGACATGAGATAAAATATATTTCATTTCCTTTTTGAACATTTTGATAATTTAGAAGTTTAGTTTTAGGTACATATGTAGTTCTAGTATGGGAATCATATGTCTCTATGGTTTTAGGCATATGTGAGGATTTATACTTTGACACATATCTGAAACCTCTCCTTCCTACTTGTTTAGAAACATTATCTAAGATGTTATCAAGCCTTTTGTTTCCTTGCATTAATCTAGAAACTTGTTTTTGTAATTCAACATTTTCAGCAAGATTTTTAGTTATATCCAAATTTACTTGAGCAAGATAAAGTATGATATCTCTTTCTTTTGTCAAGGCATCATAATCTGAATGTGTGCATAAAATAGGTTGAGTTTGTCATTAATTTTATCAAGCATATCAATCTTTTCTTTGTGAGAAAAGGCTATTGTAATATTCAAGATCAAGTATTTTAGCCTCATAACATTCAATAGATTCTTTTAACACACTATTTGAGGGTTTTAGAGTATCATTTTCATAATTAAGGTTATCTAGACTAACATAAAGTTCATCAACAATTTTAGCAAGTTTATCCTTTTATCTTTTGCAATCTATATGCTTATCATTATGTTTTTCAAGACCACTAACTAATTCTTTTTTAGACAAATCAAAAACATTTACCGCAATAGTTTCTTCATCATTTTCTATTGCCATGAAACATTATACATTCTCCTCTTCACTACTTTCACTATTATCACTTGATTTCTCCCATGCAACTTTGTAGGACTTATTACCTTTCTTGATCTCTAGACATTCAAAAGTCAAGTGGCCTCTCTTTCACATTCAAAGCACCATTTACAATCAATGTCAGGTTGTCCCATTATGCTGTCCCCCATCTTCAAGACCAGTTAAGGCTCACTGAAGTCTTGCCCTGATACTAAATGAAAGATCTAGAGGGGGGTGAATAGATCTTTATAATAATTTTAATCAAATAAAGTTACTTTACTTAAAGTGTAGAGGAAATATAAAGAAAAATATGCAACCATAAGAGACATAAATTTAGAATGGTTTTGTCAATTGACGTCGGCCCACTACTTGATTGTTTGCAACCAGGATTTCTAAATCATTTATTTTATTCCTTTTATATACCGATACACAGCACACAAAATGTATTGATATCTTTTGTCGGTCAAGACAAACCCTCCTTTTCATATCAAGGATAACTACCACCTTCTTTGACGGGCCATTGGAAGGTCACGATCTACACCTCTTCTTTGACGAACGTGGAAGAGCGGTGAACCACCTCTTCTTTGACGGACGAGGAAGAGTGTCATTCTTTGCCTCTTCTTTAACAGACAGTAGAAGAGCACCAATTTGAGAAGACTCCTTCTCATAGGTTCCTAGACAACCTTCAATCCAAGAAGTATCCCAAGAGTAATACAACAATGAAGAAATATATTGGAGAAAGAAAGTAACGAAATAAGCTCACAAGATATACAATCAAGCTCTTATGGACAAGTAATGATGATCCACTCTAAAAAAGGTTTAGGCAAAGTATTATTAGGTGTAGAGGATACTATAACTGAGCTAAGGACTAAACACTAGAATGATAGCAACTTGAAGTATAGTACCTAAGCTCTTTGAGAAAGATGGCAAGTACAAGTATGCTCAAGTATGTATCAAATGTTGTGGCAATGTAATGTGCAAAGTTGTGTACAAAGTTGATGTCTAGGTGTTGTAAGACCACTCCTATTTATAGAAAATGTTTACAAGTGGTTAGGGTATTTTTGTGGAGTGTCTTGAGTGTTCTTAGTGGTCAATTATCCACTAGGACAAAGTTAATTAACTTGCAATGGCTAATTTGATCGTTAATAAACTAACATTCCAAAACAATTATCAGTCCACAATATTGTTGACCGAAAGAGTCTCAGTCCACAATATTGTCCATGGAAAATGTTTTGGGCTCTAATGGCTATGAGTCAGTCAATCTCCTCATAACGGCTCTTTTTCAATCGAACTTTTATTAGACCAACTTTCTCGGTCGACAATATTGTCGAGCGACATTGATTCAGAACTTTAGGTAGGCAAGGCTATTTCTTGATTTTATTGAATCTTAGACCAAGTGTGTCCTAGACGACAATTTTGTCGATCAAGGAGGAATTTATGCAAAGATTTTCAATGTATGTGAGGTCCTATCAAAGACTCATATGAAACCTATCAACCCTAAAGTCTTTATGTGAATTAGGTTAGGATTTTTGGGTAGGTTTTAAAGGATCATAACTTGTATTTACATCATGACTATCAAGTTGTATGAAAATGCAGGTGCTCAAACAAATACAATATTATATGGTACAACTTGATTTGCAAGTATCTAACCATATATATTTGTAAGGTCTTTGTAGTTTGATCTTGACTTAGTCCATTGATCACCTGAAATACTTAATAGATATGTTAGTGACATAATATGGGAAATATTTGTATCATCAAAATATAAGTGTGGCATATCAAAAAACCAACAAGATGGCTGGAGTTTCTAGTCTCTGCATGTCCCTCTTTCTCTCTCCAAGTTTCTCTTAGGATTTCTCAAATCTTAGAGTCAAAAATGAGAGGATCTAAGTGCATGCCCTGAAGGCCTCCTCTCATATCATATATATAGAGGAGTAGAGAGTCATGGTTTATCTTAAATGTTCTCAATTCTAAACCTTTATATAGTAAATATGGAGGCATATGATGCAAATATTTTATCTAGTAGCATTATTGATGGGGGCAGATGGAGTGTGTCGATTAGCATGTGCTCTGGTATCATTTTAAATGTTCTCAATTCTAAACATTTATCTAGTAAAGATGTCGTAGTTTTAAAGGACACATATCCTATCAATTTGAAGACCTTTTAGAATTATATTAGAAGGGTTGGCATTGAGGGACCTATCTTTACCTGAATCTGGAAGGTGAAGGCTCCTAAAATGTATTTTTCATCTTTGGAAGGTTGTGTTAAATAGGCTTCCAACTAATGACTTCTCAAGAAGAAGAAGAAGATGCATTTCCTTGGCCTCTAGATGTCTGCTATGCGTGGTAGACTATGATGACTTGGATCACATCTCTTTTTTTTATGTTTATGTTAAAGAAATTTGGATGTTTGCAGTGAACCATGGGTTGTGTCCCTCTGCTCCTCAAAGTTGGGATGATGTGGAGGCTTTGAACAATGTTATCTCAAAGACTTCCACTACTCTAGTTCTTTTTCATTGTTGTATGGAGAGGAATAGAAGAATCCATAATGATGAGTTCAAAGATTCTACTGTGCTCTGGAATTGTATTTTACCTGAGATTCTTATGTTCCAGGATGAATAGCTCTATTTCCACTTTTACTGTGGTCAGTTTTCTAGAGATTCTAGTGGGTTGTTTATCAAAGATGTTTCTCTTTCCTGCATGCATCTGGTTGTGCTTGGTTTTCTTGGCTCTCCTTAGTGTTTTAGTTTGAGCTTAGCTATGGTCTTCTGATCATATTCTTATTTAGCTTGGATCTTTGCATGCTCTATTGGCTTATAATTTTTCTCTTTCTTCTTTAAGAAACTCATCATTGTTACATCACACTGTATATCCCTACCCCTTACAACTCATACATGTATAGCCTCATTTTCTTCCTTTTCCTTCTTTTGTAAAGACTATTTTTCAATAATACAAAAAAAGGCAAAGGATTTTGGAGGACCAAAAAAAGAGTCATAGTTTGGGAAATTTGGGTAACGAATAAGCAGTGAAGATAAAAAAAATTAATACATGATTCCCTAACCAGCGAGATCGTGTCAACAACAATGTATCTAGGAAGGAAGGTGCAAGGAATATAATTGGTCCTGGAGCAAGTCTGATGACTTATCCTTGTAGCATGCTTCCTCTGCAAGAAGCACTCGAGAAGTCATCAACAACAGCCTCCTAGTGCAACACCACATAAGGCAGTTGAAGGTATCCTCCTAACGGATAGCAACGACCTCCTCACCTCTATAATAGTCCACATTGACCATCGGGAAATCCATGTTGCACCACCAAAGGCAATAGATATGAGTCGTCCCTTCGAATGCCAACCTACTATGGTTGATTTGCTCTCTCATATTATATCTCCCTTGATGTCCCTCCCTTTCATGGGTAGGACTTGCTTGGTGTAATGTCCCAGTATTTGAGTCCTTGGATATAATAATCATAAAAGGAATTATTGGACTACACATATAACCAAGGTGCACCTCCTTTTCTTGGAGCCCATCACTAAAGAACTCCATAGTTAAGCATGCTCAGTTTGGAGTAGTACTAGGATGGGTGACATATCGAGAAGTTGACCTTGGCTTGCGCATGAGTGAGGGAAAAGTGTGCAGTTAAGGCTAGTGGTGGTTTGTGGGGCTAGTTGTCATTCCTAAAACTCTACTAGAGCCTAGGGAAGTGGGCTCAGTCATTACAAATGGTATCAGAGCCAATTCCCCTCTAATATGTGGGGCCCACATGGACCTGTGGCATGTCAATCTTTGAGCCATATGGTCCATGCATGTTGGAAAGGCCTATCTAAGTTGATGGATCTGCCCATGCACTGGTAGTGTCCAGGCATGTTAGAAAGGGATATTTGAGTTGATGGAGCTACCCTTGCATTGGTAGCCATGATTGGGAGTTGGGTGTACATGGGCCATGTGGGTCAGCATTGAAATGGGAAATGATTATGAGGCCCTATAGTTGAGCCTTGACGAGGATGTCAAGAGTCTAAGTGGGGGAGATTGTAACGCCCTAGGATTTTAGGCCTTGGATATAATAATCTTAAAAGGAATTATTAGACTACCCATATAACCAAGGTGCACCTCCTTTTTTGGGAGACCATCACTAAAGAACTTCGTAGTTAAGTGTGCTCAGTTTGGAGTAGTACTAGGATGGGTGACCTGTCGGGAAGTTGACCCCGACTTGTGCATGAGTGAGGACAAAGTATGCAGTTAAGGATAGTGGTGGTATGTGGGGCTAGTTGTCATTCCTAAAACTCTACTAGAGCCTAGGACAATGGGCCCAGGTATTACACTCAGGCTCTCTAGTTACCACAACTAGAGAGGACAACACTTGTTAAAGAGATTTTTGTGTCTCTAGAAATCCTCGAATATCCCTCTATTTATAGGAGGGTCAATGTCAGGAGTTACAATCTGGGCCAGAGTCAAACAGATGAAATTTTATGAATTTTACAAAACTTGCATACCAGGAACTGATCGGTTCACATGTGAGTCTATCGGCTCAACACTTGAACTGGTCATTTCACCATGTTTCTGATTCACAATTTTGTTGGATTTTAATATTCGATTAATGCACAACATGATGCCAGCATCAATCCTTGACCTAATCCAATTGATCATTGAGTTGGGCGGTTCACAAGTTGAACCTGTCATTTTAGACCTTGAATCGGTTAGTTCATGTCCCAACTCAGCCAGTGCAATTTAAATTGACCTGATAGTTGAATCGATTGGTTCAACACTTAGTTGATCGGTACATATTCTAGTAATCCAATTTTCAAACATTATTGTTTATATTGAATACCTAAACACTTTAGTAGTCAAGTTAAACATCATTCATGAATAAAATCCTATTCCAAGTGCACCCTATGTGTGAGACCCTGTAGGTCCCAAATTACATTGGTAGTGAATGTCCATAACCAATTTATAACATCACCAGCAATCAGAGGTACCTAGAAACACATCATTACTACCCAAGTAATTGGGAAGTTGGTCAACAACTTCAACCTTCAATCCACGATCAGTGTTACTATGATTGCATAGTTCTTTTGCTTCTGATATTCTTATTGAACTTGAGGCATGGAATTGTCATCCTCTTCAACATTCAATCCATGTTCCTTGAACTAGAGAAAATTGTATGAGATGCATGTGAGCTCACATATCACATACTGACTCACATGAGTATGGACATATGTTTATCGGTCTCATTTATCAAGTGGCTTGGTTATCAATCTCATGTAGAAGGGAAAAATCCCATCTACATCACTCACACTCAATCCCATGTGTTATAATGTACCCAAGCATCACCTTTATGGAAACTCTTATTCAAGGTCACGTTGTATGATGTAAAACTACATCAAATGACATGTGAAGAGTGTGGTGACTTCAGGTCTAAGAACCACAATCACCACTATCACTATGAGAGATGATTCCGACTATCATTTCATAGTCTCTATGTATCACTCTCAAGGTGAGTCTGTCTAATACCTTGTTCTCTAACATGTACCTATGTTTTTGGTTTGATATCACATATAATTATTGATGAGATTCTATCATCAACCAACACACACTCTAGTCTTTATGCATTACTATTGTTAATTTTGCTTCCATAGTTATATCCAATTAGGGACATAAAAAGAATGTATGTACTCTTGTCATATATATGACTACACTGTCTGTCTCCTAATCCTGAAGACATATGTCATTTAGTAACATTACTCTTTAAAAATCTACTATGTTTGTGTCTTCAACTCATGATTGAGACAAACCTAATAGATGTAATTACATTTATCATTATCAAATCAGGTATCTAATGCCACATTACAATCATCATATGATTGGCTCTTTGGGCATACATACCAATAGACTCCCACTTGCATTTAAAGCCAATCACCCAAGAATCTCATTCCAAATAATCTTAACATGGCCATCATGTTTCTTCTACACAAGTGCTTATGTAGCGGGTTAGTAACATTTGCTTCTAGTCGATATATTGCAAGTTTTTACATCTCCTCATTGTATGACTTCTCGTATGAGATAGAAGTGATGTAGTATGCTATCTGAGATTCCTTGCCTATCTAGTAGATCCATTGTTGTCACAGTATTCCTATTGAACCATCAATGGTTGTAACCTCCCACAAGTTCATCTATATGAACTTCTTGATTCATACATTATCCTCTATTGTGTTTGTAACACCAAGATACTTGACTTCTATTGTAGATTTAAACAACCATCTCTTACTCAGAACTTTTCTAGCTTATAGTTCTCATTTTAATGTCAAACACAAATTTAGATTGTGATCATTGATTGTATTTGTCATTTTAGAAGCTTTCCTTAGTGTAACACTTTACATCCAACTCTTCCTTATTACCATAACTAAGGAACTAATCCTTTTAGTGTTTCTCAAGTACCTACAGTGACTTTCACTATGATCTAGTAGAATCCACTCATCATGTCCAATACATACAAGACAACGGGATGAATACATAACATTGCATACTTAATAGATCCAATTGTAAATACATATGACATCTTACTTATGTTTTCCCATTCTTCACAAGAATTGGGATACTGGGCTCTTGAGAGACTAATCCCATGGAATATGGATAGATTGTCTCTCATTGGGTCATGCATGTTGAACCCCTTCAACATCTTACTAATGTATATGTTCATACTAAGGTCAAGAAGCTTTAGATCTATCTTTGTAGATCTTGATTCCTATCACATAGAATAATTTGCATAAACTCTTCATAGAGAAGGTACTTTCCTTGCTAGGTTTTAATATTTGTAGAATAAGGATGTTATTCCCCATCATAATGTAGAATATAAATATACTCCCACTAAATTCTTGTAATCACATATACCATATTCATTTTGACTAAAGTCAAACTCTTTGATTATCTTGTCAAAATGAATATTTCAACTCTGATATGCTTGCTTCAATCCATAGATTGACCTTTGTAACTTATAGACTTTATTTGAAATAATTAGATTTATAAACCTTTAGGTTGTGTCAAGTACACATCCTCATAATTATTCCTATTAAGGAATATGGTTTTAACATCCATATGCCAAATCCAATAGTCATATTAAGATGTAATGGCAAGTATGATCCTAATGGATTTAACCATGACAACTGGTGAAGAGATTTCATCATGTTCAACACCTTGAACTTGATTGAAACCCTTTGCAACCATTTTGCACTAACATTCATGTTGGTCTTCCCCTTTAAGACCCAATTGCACCCTATGGGCTCTACCCCTTCAGGTGGTTCTACCAAGATCATACCCTGTTGGCGTACATGGTGTCCATCTTTGATCCCTTGGCCTCAATCCATTTCTTAATTTTTGGTTCCTCAATAGCTTCTATATAGGTTATTGACTCATCATCTATGACCAACTCACTGCCTTCTTCAGCCATAATATATCCTCACCTTTCAAGATCAAGGTGTGTTCTACTAGATCTACAAGTTTTGTCTTACATAAGGAACTTGCAACTTGTGATTCTCCCAGTTCCTACTTTACCACTTTATGTTCAATGTCTTCTTGTTGGCATTGAACTTTTTGAGTTCTATTTTTTCCTTGTACTAATTCCTTTGGAATTAAATTCCGTGTAGAATTACAGCCATCTTGGCAGCAAAACACTCTTGTTGTCATATTGGAATATAAAAGTAGTATTCAACAAAATAACATTTATATTATTTTTGGACAAAGCTTTTCAAGAAACTATTTTATGATATAAGATTTCAATCCTAATCCTTATAGAATACATATCGGTACATTTCCCATGCCATATCTCATATGGTATCTTTTAAACCATTTCAGATGGTACATCATTTTAGTGTAAAGCATGTGCCCAAAAAGGAAATTGGAAGCTTAGCAAGATTTATAGATAATCACACGATGACTTAACAAGGTGTGATTCCTTCTTTCAGATACATCATTATGTTTTAGGTGGAGTTTATTGTCATACACTATCATGGAATCTCCAGAAGGTTCTCCAACTCTTGTCTTAAAATACTTCAACATTGATCATGTTGAAGTGTTTTAATACTTTTACCAAGTCGTTTACATACTTCATTCATGATATCCTTGAACACTTCAAAACATTCATACTTGTATTCCATTAAACATAAATTACCATATCTATTGAGATCATCAATATATGTAATAAGGAACTAGTAACTATCTCTAGCATTTATTCTAAAAGGTCTACATACATCAATAGTACTATCCCTAATAGAATACTTGCTCTCCCACTACATCTAGTGAGAGGTGCCTTTTCCATATTTCCCAATAAATAAGATTAGCATGTCTATAATGGTTCAATAACCAAAAGAGTCTAGACAACCATCATTATGGATGCATTTCTCATTTGTGTGCTCTAGATGACAATGTTATAAGTATTCATTACTTGAGTTATCAAGTCATTTAGTATATGTGTATACATATGTGTCTCTACAATTATCAAGTATAGAATATGATACATAGGACATTGCCATATAAGATCTAATCTTTTAAAATGAAACATCAATCTATTCATAATATTCTTATCCATACAAGATACATGATGTTTTCATCAAAGGCAGATACATAATAGCAATTCACTAATTATATTGCATGTCCATGAGTAACATATTCCAAGTGTAGTGGTAGCAACGCTTGCTCCGTATAGTTATAATGTAATTCTTCTCGGGTCCTAAAATGAAGATCTATATCTTCTTCTTCTTCCTAAGATCCTTTATATAAAGAGGTAAGTTCCTTTTCCAATGTTCGAGCTGGTGACATCGGTGGCACTTTCCTTCCTTATTCACTCCTCCCGTAGATTTCAGTGCAGAAGACTTTGGTTTCTGGCTAGCTTTAGAACTCTTTTTAGCTTTTACTTTTCCCTTGGACTTCCCTCTATTGATCATCATCAAAAATTGTGGGTTTGTCCTTCTTCATCTACGATTCAATTGTCCTCAACATGCCAAGTAGTTCTGACAATAGCTTGTCAAAATCATTCATGTTGTAGTTCATGACAAACTGGCTATATGATTCTGGAAGTGATTGTAGAATCACATATGTGGCCAACTCTTGACCAAATGGAAATCCCAATCTTGCAAGGTTCTCCACATACCAAATCAAGAGAGTTTGGGGACCTATTAGATCTCCTTCATCCGTATTTCACTTGAACAATGCCTTTGAGGCATCATATCTCTCTTATCTTGCCTAGTCTTGGTACATGTTCTTAAGATGTGTTACCATCTCAATAACATCCATGTTCCCATGCTATCTCTGCAACTCATAGTTCATTGAGCACAACAGCATGCACTTGACATTCATGACATCTTCAGAGTGCTTCCAGTAAGCATCCATGTCAACCTTAGGCACGGTGGGAGCCGGTTCATCTGGATCTGGTATCTCTAAGACATAAAGCTTGCGCCCTTGAGTGAGAATGATTCTCAACATCTGAAAATAGTCATGGAAGTTGTTCCCATTTAGATTGTCCTTCTCAATGAACAACTGCAAAGAAAACATGTTTGTGTCTTCCATTAGATTATACAAAAGAAAATTTGTAGAAAACACTTTTCGATTTGATTTGTTTTTATAAGCTTGACAATATTAATAAAGCTTTTAATTAATTATCGCTCCCACTATTTTTTTCAAATTAATATCCTTCACATATCAATTTGGAAGATTGTAGCATACAACCTTCTAGTGAGCCCAGACCCAAAATAATTGAATTATTATACATACAACGTCAGTGTCTATAACCAATTATTCAGGTAGGCAAATTTTTCCAATTGCATCTCATGTAATTCTTGGATAGATGGTATGCACAACAACTTGTCGTAGTCCATCTATATGCTTCTAGGCACTTAATCCATAAGGTCACCTAGTTAAGCATGACCCATAAGCCAACACGATAGAATATGCACCCTTCTAGGGAAGACCCATATATCTACCATCACACTTCCATGAGATAGACATCGCACCACGCTAGGGCGTGCCCACACTTGGTTGATCAAGTTTTTCATGTGTGTCACTTATGAAAAGCATCTAAATTTCAATATTTGTTGAGAGATTTTATATAAATACATATATATATCCAATCACTACATATTAATATGTATCATATACATATTATATCCACAAACAAAACATGGAATTGAAAAACACAAGTGATGGGTATGGCCATACTATTGTAATTCTTTGGAGCTACAAGGAATTACTACCACCTAAGGTCCACACCATTTGTAGAAACCTATTGCTGATGAAGATCTGTGATGACTCCTGTCTGAGTCAATCATCTCAACTCTTAAACTGATCGGTTGGCCTCCTAGTCGATTGATTGGTTGGTCATATTGATCATATGGTCTCTAGTCCAATATGTCTAGGCCTTTCTAGTCGGTCGGTTGGTCTACTAGTTGATCAGTCAGATCCTCCTGTTGTCTGGCCTTCTCAGTCTTTTAGTTGATTGGTTCACCTTCTGAGACGGTCAGTCCATCTGGAGCATAACTCATTCTTCATCATAATAGAAAAGAAACTATTCTGATCCTATTTAATGTATAACATTATAATATAGAAACCTCAAGTTACATTCGAGGGGAGCATAGGAAGGGAAGAATTAATACTTTAACATATGGAAAAGGAGATAGAGGCTCAGTACAAAAACCGAGATAAAATAGGAATAAAAACCATCCAACCAATCATAAAGATCTTGGGGGTGATTGGTTATAACCATGCTAACATCTACCATCAAAATACATTTCAAGGTGATGCATATAAATTACATATATATATAGAGAGAGAGAGAGAGTCAGGCTAGTGTACACTCAAGTGTACCAGAGACGCCATACACCTCAGTCGTTTTCAAAGATGTAGTAATTTTTTGAAAAATCTAAACCATTGATCTTCTTAAATATCTTAAGAACATACTATATAATAAATTTCATCTCATTTGGGCACTTATAGGTCATGCATCTAAAGGAGACACAAATGATGCATTTCAAATTAGTTTCGTGTGTCAATTTTGTTGTCCTTGGATGAGTGACTTACACTCATCCAAATGAGCTCAAATTTTGTATGTGGCCTATTATTATTGTAACCATGAAGATCAATGGATTAGATTTTATAAAAATATGGTATAGATAGGCAAACATCATTGGGATGTACAGCATGATCTGTACACTCGAGTGTATTCTAGCCTAACTAACTAACTAACTAACTAACTATATATATATATATATATCATAACATATATTGCAATCATATGTGGTATCTGATCGAATATGCACATTAATCATTTTAGTTTTCGCATCATATGATATAAAATAAATCCAATCATATCAATTTAAATCCATATACATCATAAATTGACGTGACTATGGTACCACTATTGGGAAATCAAGGTGACAGATAATGCAGTTGAAACAAAAAGAAATTCATGTTTAATTCCCTAACCAGTGAGATTGCATCAACAATGATGTATCTAGGAAGGAAGGTGTAATGAATATACCTAGTCCTAGAGAAAATCTAGCGATTTATCCTTGTAGCAGCATGCATCTTCTCCAAGAAGCACTCAAATAGTCATCAGCAACAGTCTCCTGGTGCAACACCATAGACGGGGTTGATGACATCCTCCAAGCTGGTGGAAACGACCTCCTCACCTCTGTAGTAGTCTATGTGGACCACCTGGAACTCCACATTGTGCTACCAATGCCAAGGGAAAGGATTTGTCCCTTCGAACGTCAACCTACTAGGGTTGATTCACTCTCCCGTATTGTCGCTCCCTTGTTGTCCCTCCCTTTTATGTGTAGCGCTTGCTCGGGCTCTGTTAGTTACCACAACTAGATAGGACAACACTTGTCAAAGAGATTGGTGTGTCTCTAGAAAGCCTTGACTACACCTCTATTTATAGGAGGGTTAGGGTTAGCAGCTCTAGTCTAAGAAGGAGTCGAAGAGATGGAATTACATGAATTTTGAAGAACCTACAAACCATGAACCATGAACCGGTCAGTTCATAGCTGAACTAATTGGTTCACATGTGAGCCAATCGATTCAACACTTGAACCAGTCATTTCACCATGTTTCCCATTCGCAATTGTATTCGCTTATAATATTCGATTAATGCACAACATGATGTCAGCATCAATCCCTAATCCAATCAAATTGATTATTAAACCCAAGTTGAACTGGTCATTTTAGACCTTGAACCAGTTGATTCACTAAGTGAACCATTCGGTTTGTGTCCCAACTCAGCCAATGTTCAATCAATGCAGTTTAAATTGATCTGACACTTGAATCAATCATTTCAACACTTGAAGCAGTCATTTCATAGTCCACTCAGCCAATTTTCAACCATTGTTGTTTAAATTGAATACATGAACACTATAGTAGTCAAGTTAAATAGCATTCATGAATAAACTCATATTCCAATTTTAAGTGTGTGACCCTGTTTGTCCCAATTACGTTGGCAGTGAATGTCCATAACCAATTTATGACGTCTTAAGCAATGAGTGGTATCAAGAAACACATCATTGCTACCCAAGTAATTGGAAAGTTGGACAAAAACTTCAACCTACAATCTATGATCAGTGTTACCGTGATCGTATATTTCTTTATATTTGATATCCAAATTAAACTTGAGACATGGAATCATCATCCTCTTTAACATTCAATTCATGTTCATTGAACTAGAGTAGACTGTATGAGATGCAAGTGAGCTCACATATAACATATTGAGTCACATGAGTATGGCCATACATTTCTCAGTCTCACTTATCAAGTGGGTACGATATCAATCTCATGTATGAGGGACCAATCACATTTACATCACTCACACTCAATCCCCATGTGTCACAATGTACTTGAGCATCACCTTTATGGAAACCCTTATTCAAGGTCACGTTCGATGATGTCAAAATACATCAAATGACGTGTGATGAGTGTAGTGACTTTAGGTCTAAGAACCACAATCACCACTATCACTATGAGAGATGATTCTGACTACCATTCCATGGTCTCCATGTATCACTCTTAAGGTCTGTGTATCTGGTAAGTTGTTCTCTAACATGTACCTATGTGTTTAGTTTGATATTACATATCATGACTGATGAGATTTGTCATCAACCAACACACACTCTAGTCTGTATGTATTACTATTGTCTATTTCGCTTCCATGATAATATCTGACTAGGGACATAACAAGAATGTATGTACTCTTGTCATACATATGATATCATTGTCCAGGTCCTAAACCTAAAGACATATGTCATTAAGTAACATTATTCTTTATACATCTACTATGTTGTCGTAATATCATGATTGAGACAAAGATAATAGATAGGATTACCTTTGTCATTATTAAATTAGGTTTTTAATGCTACATTACAATCATCATATGATTGCTCTTTGGGCATACATACCAGTAGTTTGGCCAGGCTATGGACTCCCTGACTTAAGGAATATTATTTTCTAAGTCTGGGTCCATATTGATTTAGGTCCTCAAAACTTACTTTAGGTCCCTAGATTTTTAGAACAATTACAAAGGTTCAATTTAGAATTTCTTCAAGCTATCTCTATGTTTGTTACCTTGTAGTAAGCATACTACATTGGCAGATGATTCACTAATCAGTATTATGATCCATAAGCAATAAGCAGTGACTAGTACAAATCATTACTACCCAATTAGTAGGATTAGTCGAACAAGACCAAACCAACAACAACCAGTGATACTATGTTATATAATCCTTTTGTCACAGATATTCAGATTGAAAGAGAGGCATTGACACATCATCCTCATTACATTCAATCCAACTTCATTGATGTTCAAGTGTACTAGCAAGATACATATGAGCTCAGTATCATATACTGACTCACATGAGCATGGTCATGCTTCTCTCTGGTCTCACTTATCAAGAGGCCTTAGATATTGCTTATGTTATATGGAAGGGATAGATTCCTTCTACATATCTCATAATGTGTAACATGATTATCATCACACCCAACAAATACCTTTATAGAAACCTTCTTCGACATCACATTGGGTAGTGTCAAAGCATGATGATTGTCATATCACAATTGTAGTGACTTCAATTCAGACAACTACAACACTATTGTCAAATTTGAGAGTTGATTATGACTATCATATAATGGTCAATGAATCACTTTGAAGGCAGGTCTATCTAGTAAATTTGTTCTCTAACAAGTACCTATGTGTCTAACTTAGTATCCAATAGCTATGACTCATCAGACATGGACATCGATCACCACACATACTAGTCTCACGTGTATTATTGTTGTCCAACCCTCAATAATACTTTACTAGGACACTTAAGAACATTTTTATTAACATCCATTAGGATCTCATGTTCAAGTCACGCACATGAAGTCCCATAGATTTGAACAAATCATTATAAGGACATTTATGATGTACATAAAAATCATAGTAATTAAATGTGGTAGAGGTGAACCACGACGTATGTCAACATGCTTGGTATTGCATATGTATGTCGACGTGCATGCCACCAGATGAAGTTGAGTGTGGGGTGGGGTAGTGGATTCTAGGTTTTCAAAAATTGACCTCAAGATTGATCATTATGGCCACCGCAGATCGAGATGGTCAGGTGGTATAGGTCTAAGTTGTCGAATCTCAATCGAGCATGTTATTAGCAATGTTGTACGTTGTCTATTAACGTAGAATTTGGGTAATGGAAAAATGATAAGTTGTGGTGTAGAAATGGTATAAAAAGTGCAAATGAACTGTGATAAATATTCATTCATCAAATGTCCTAAAATAACTCTGAACTTAAACATTGCTCGTCCTTCAGTACCACAAATTTGGAAAAAATCACCAAACTAATACTTTTGATCCATGTCATTGCCTCATCATCACATCATGATATTTTCCTTAGCATCGAATATGGAAAATTATTCAAATTCTTGAGATCATATAAAGCATAATTCTATTTTTTTCTCAAATTTGTTTCTTAAGGACACTTCCTCATCATTGTTCCCAACATATATCATGTCTAAGAGCCTCATGAGGGTTTAGAGAGACTAGTAGAACAACAAAAAGGAATATGATCTGATGTTGAGGTTTCTTAAGAGAGTGGTAGAACTTTAGGCATTCATTTTGCATGTAGGCAGAGAAGGGAGTGAATGGTGGTATGGAAGGAAGGTGATAATCTCTCCTCTATTTAACTCGAGATTGTATTTTATTTGTTGAACACTTATATTGCATCAATTTTTTTCTTTGTGTACATTGCATCTTTTCTTTATTTTTGTTGATACACCCCTAATACATAGTGAGGGGTATGGAAGAAGCTTATAGATAGAGTAGAGGGTGTGTCAGCCAAAACTTAGGGTTTGGCACTTTTTGGGCTTCTTTTTTGTGGATGGAGGCTAAGAAGATGGAAGAAGAAGTGTAGAAGAGGGGTCATATTAACATGCAATTTGATTTACAATTCAGTGCACTGGATTGCTCTCATTGTCACATTACACTCAAATAATGACATGATGGGGGATTAATTGGAAATTCCATGCAATTGTTTTACTAGTCAATGGGATAAATAATGTATATGATCCCTCTCAGTTCCTTCCAAATTTATAGTCTTTTTCAAATAAACATGATATTAAAATTCATAGGACACATAGGGTAATCTATAGTCATTGGTAGTTTTGAATTTGGTCCTTTTGAGGCATTAGTTTGAATAGGAGTTGAAGGAGAGAATAAGAAAAGAAAATAAATCTAAGTTGACTAGATAGTGGCTTTTATTATTCTAAAGAAGAATTATTTTTTGTAGTGTTTCATTAATTGTTAGGGGTGGGAAGAAGGTAAAATGCTACCACCCACCCTTCACCCTGATCTTAAAAAAAATCTCATCCCTGAGCAATCACTAAATCTAAGATGGAGGAGACAAGTTATGTTGGTTGGACCGTGAGATGTGGTTGCATTCCTATCAGCAAGTATCCTCCATATGAAGTCTAAGAAGAAATTGACAAAACTTTATATTGCATCTTGCAATGTGTTAACAAATGAATGCAAAAAATATATATACAAGATGAAAGTAGAAACTAAAATAACAATCGGGTTGCCTCTTGACAAGCACCTATGTTTTTCACCGTTGGCCCGATGCATGATTTCAATTGTTTGGTTTATTAGTTGCAGAAAGAATGAAAGGTAGTTTTGAATTCATGTCTATCATTGCAAAATATCTCTTGAAATATCAACCATTCACCATGAACTCGTTGGACTTCTCACTCCAAAAGATAGAAGCACCATGCATGTAGATATGCCTTATGATGTATTGTTTGACTTACGTGATCAAAAATTACTTGAAAAAAAATCTCAATCATGAGTTAAAAAGAAAAACCTGGTCTAAACTTAATATATTTTGATGAGCATCTATGCATCATGTTTTAAGTTTAATTTTAGATTTATTTTTGTATTTTTAGCATTCTACTTCATATTTTTAATTATTATATGTTTTAAGTAGTTTTTTTTTGTCGGTCCAAAAAGCGTGTTACTGTATTACCAAAACTTTGGGTACAAAAGAGTTTACGCCCCCATTACAGCCCTGGATGAAAACATCCAAACAACCAGAGAAACAAACTAAACACAAGCTACACAATAGCCATCTACCTAGATAAAAGAAGAAAACAGACCCGCAATACTAACTCAAGAGATAACAAAGAACCTGAAATGACTATCCAGACTACACATGCCAACACTGGAAATAGACTCATCCTCTGAAATTGTGGCAACATGGGCAGCCGAAAACATCACTTCAGCAACCTGGGAAACTCAGGAGCAATATAGCAGAAACCTTCATTGCTATCATCCAGGTCTTCGAGTTTCTGGCAAGAAAAGGAAACCGCCAAGAGAACCTGGTTATTTCTTTATGCAAGAACCAGAGACCAAGCAACAAATGTTGTTGTTTGCACAGCAACACACCACAGGAACCCGAAGGTGAACCTCCTATCAAACCATCTTCTCAAAGAAGACTCCAAAGACAACTGAATAGGATGAAACAATGCTCCATTCAACCATCATATAACTCCTTCACACATGGCAGTATGATCATCTTTTGAGGTTAGTGGTCAGAAGAAATACAAAGCTTGAATGAAGGCACCGAGCAGAGCTGATTAGTGTCTTGGTGAATTGGACGAGCAGATGTAGACAGAAACATTGAAGCATCCCAGCAAACATCTGAAAGATGTTTCCATGTCGCAAAGGCAGAGAGATATAAGGGGAAAAGGAGCACAAGCACTCAGCTCCCCGAGGAACCATCCACAACACAAACAACCCCTGTTTGCACAGAGGCATAACATCAAACACTCTAGGAGTGTTCCATCACGAATCAGCAGAAGGGGCAACAGGATTCTGCCAATCGCCCTCTACTCTGTTGGATTTCTAGGTCTGAAGGTGCCGCCAAGAAGCATCAGCAGACCAGCCGCCTGAGAGGCAGACGACCCGTTGCCCCTGTTTGCACAAAGGCAACACAGCGAGCACTTTGTGGGCAGCAGCAATCCGGCACAAGTAGCAGCAAGCGGCCTGTCTGGATTCTGGAAGAGCTGCACACGATGCCCAACAAGAGTGAAACGGCGAGGAAGGTTGTAGAACCCTCTTCCACATGCACACCAGCCAAGCGACGGCGGCCTATCCTTGGGTCTTCTGCTGCGTCGGGGTTGGAGTCCCAGAACTGGGAATCATCTCCGGGGCGCAACACCTAGTTGAGAGGGAGTCGTCCCAGACCAAGCCTGACGGCAAGCCGCCATACCACATCGTGGTTCGCCAGTCAATCCCACGATCAACCACGACAGATACTGAAGCTGACCCAATCGATGTCATGGGGCCACCATTGTACTGGAGGAATCCAGGTACCATAACAGGATGAGGAGCAGGGGAAAGAGGGGAATCGAGGAACTCCCTTCCTACGCCTGCGCCGACGGAGCAGTCAAGAAGAAAATCGAACCAGCGGGTGGCAACTCCTCTCCATCCGTCCCTTTAACGGGGTGGAGTCGACAGTGTCGATGCTACCAAGCAGCCCGGGTCTTGGCCTCAACGCCGCGCCTCCCGTCGCCTCCGCGATCCTAGCCGTGATCAGTCCCAGGCGCAATCAACTGGAGCAGGCTTAAGAATCCCTCTCACCGGAGAACACCACTGACTTCAATCGAGGAAACCGCACCGTGGAGGGCTAGGGGGAGGAAGGTGTCGAATCGGCGCTCCCTCCCCCAGCGGTGGCCGCCGGGGGATCCTAAAGAGAGGGCAGAGCGGAAGTCCTAGAGAGAGAGAGAGCGGAAGCCATATGTTTTAAGTAGTTTATACAATTTGTTTGATATTTAATATTCTTTTGTTAATTTATTTGTAGGTTGATGCAAGAAAAATATAGAAGCAATCATCCCTCTATGAAAAGCCTATGAGAATGGTCAAAGATTACATATCCTCACTCCCCAACTCTGACCATTGAAGTTAGGATCATTAAAGTAAAGATGGCCACTCAAATGACCAGAACTTTTGCATACAAACTCAAAATTGGATGATTTAAAAGTTATTAGATGGACAATTCAATTATATACAAAACATTATATATATTATTACAAGATGCTCTTTAGACCAGAAAGTTAGGTCAACTGATTAGGCAATTCGGTAGAATTACAAAACTCTGCAAAAAAGTATACCCGGCACTAAAATGGATCTAGATTCAACATCTTATATCAAAATTTAGTGATTCAAGTTGGGTTGGAAAGATAATTAGATTATGTATGAAAATAATATATTTACTGATTACTTTAAACTATATTGTATCCCAATATTCCTATGATAGAAATCTATAATAAACAATCCACATCCATTGAATTAATTTGGATATATTTGATATCTTGCAGATTGATACAAAATAACTTAGGATACTTCCTAGACAAGGGTTATAAATATATTCTCTTCCATACCAAACCCTATACATCCCTAAGGAGAGCCAGATATGATAGACAACAACTTAACATGGAGATGCAATAAACCATAGATCTAGACCAAAGACTCAAGTTATCATTTGGTAGTTGTGACAAGACCACTGATCTTCTCCTCTATGGTGGTATTTTTTTCCATTATATTCTTCTTCTCTCTCTATTTTTATATCATGAACATATATAGAGAATACATCTATTAGTGGGGATTGGGGAATATCTTTACTGCCTATATTCTATTTCAAATTTGCTAAATTGTTATTTATATAAACATATATATTGATAATCGATTATTTAATACTTGCTTTATAGCCTTATCTTATATCTTGTATGCTTTTTATAAGCCTAGACGTGGAGATAAAAGACAGGAGTAGAATACCAAATGATATTGTTAAATCCATATGAGACCATGGAACGGAGTTCTCAGCGGTGACATATTAAGGATCCTTAGGTAACAAGACCTCGATCCTACAGTGATATCACTCCATGTGGATTTCATACTCCAAAATAATATGAAATCCCTTGACCCCCAATCTAGTTTTTATATGAATGAATGATCCAATGTTTAAACCAAATAAGTAGGCAGTGGTGGTGAACCCTCATCTTCCTAGAAATTTTATCATAGTGTAAAACTTCTCCTTATTAGTTTGATTTTATTTCTTTGATTTTTAATTTAGTTAATCAAACCATCACTATTTTTTGTTGCTTTATAGATTAGGCTAGAAATACATTTTTTTCTTAAAATATTGTCCTTTTGGTTTGATCCTAAATCTATTTTAAGACTTTTTTGCTAAAATGTGGTGATTATTTCACTCTAGCTTAGGCTAAAACATAGGGACTTTTTCCTAGGTAAATTTGGGTGATATAATCTACCACAAAAAAATTTGGCATCATTGTCAAGGACAACAGGTGTTTTGGATTAGTCTATTGAGATAGGTTAGGATTTATTTCTTTCTAATATGATTTTATAATTTTAGTTTGGTTTTGTATAGTTTAGTCTTATTTATAATCTCTTAATATATTGTTGTAATTTGTTAGTTTGTTTAACTCATTAGTTTATTTTTAATTATTACATTGTTTTATAATTTTTAGTTTGGTTTGATAATTTCTTTTAGCCTATTTTTTTATTTCTATCTCAATATTTGTAATTTATTATTTCTATTCTTTTGTAATGAGAATAAAATTACATCTTCATTCATTACATAAATTTTCTCTTGAGCCTAGTACTCAAATCTCACTATTTTTTTCAGAACCATATTTAAATCGAGTAGCCAGTATTTCAAACCATAAAATGTCAAAAACTCATCTCCTTCAATCACTATATCTAAGGCTACTAAGAAAATAGTCTACAAGTTATGCAATTGATGTGTATGATAATCACCAAGAAAAATTCTAGGATCAACATTAAGCACAAGAGCTTCTCTAAATTGATAGTACAAGACAAAGAACCCATTTAGAGGATCAAAATCAAGCATAATGTTAGAGTCCTTATAAGCAGATATGAAGCAGATCGCAGTCAATAATATTTTAGGGGATACTATGAGGAACCGTTCTATGAAGATGGTTTTCCAAACAAGGCAAATTATAATCAACAATATTATGACAGTTAACGTGAAGAGTCTTTCTATGCATATCAATATTTACCTAAAAAAGATGAGAGAATGGAGGTTCTTTAGAAGATATTGGTTGACCAAAAAAGCAATGCTAGTAGAGGAAGAATCTTGTGGTAAAAAATTGGAGGTACAACTTTTCAATATGAAAGTATAACTCCTCAGCGGCTTGAGACTCCACCACCCGTCCCTATTGTAGGCCAAAATCCATTTGAGTACAAATGACCAATTAATATTGCTCGAGTCTATTCTGGAAGATGAACAACCAAGTTCTATTGCATATCTATTTTCTTGTGATGATGAGGTACATCCCCGATAGGAGGTATGCATTCCACCACCACTTTATTTTTCTATATTCTCTCTAGTTATATTTACCATAAATACCACAAAGGAGTTGGGAGTGGTTCACATGGAGAATCCAAAGCTACAATTGACATCCTAAAGGACCCCACTATTCCTATTTTTTTTATGTTGATTGGGTGATAGACCAGGAGGAGTAGTTTCACACAAAAATTTAGGCTAATTTATAGATGATAAGGTTCATCCTATTTTAGCACCACATCTTTTAAATATCATCTTAGCCATAGAATAAGGTAGTCCACCTCGATTATTCATTGACAAGCATATCCTAATGGCCACCATAAGGGCACCACTCTGACATTGTGCCACTTATTCCTTATCCACACTTTACTGCTACTATTCCTCTACTAATGGAGGAGTGAGAGTGGATCATGATGATGGATGGTGGAGTGAAAGATAAAATTACTTCAAGCATCCAGACAATACTTTTAATCTATGATGACCACCTAATCACATTTTTCACTATGGAAATCACATGTATAAGGTGTCATCCCTTGTCCATATTCCCTTCATCTTGACCTTCTTCTAGTTTTTAGGACCTCTTGTATGATAATCAATGATTTCTTCCCCTTTATCTTGGGTTAAGTGTTTGCACGAGGATGAGAAAATTTCTAAGATCGAGGTGGAGGACCAGTGGTATGTACTCCTTTCCACTCACACATATCTCTTTTATTTCCTTGTTTTATTTAACCAATTTTTAGCTTTGCATGCATCTATTGCATTTAGTTTACTTGCATTGCATGTAGCTGGAAACTATTTTTATTTCAATTCATATTTCTTGTAGTGTTAGTTGAATTCATTATATAGTTGGACTAGTTTAAATTCATGCCACATTGCATATGTAATTTTTCATACAACTCCCTTGTATCAAGTGAGTCATTGGTGTTAACTATATTTCTCAAAAATGCCAATGGTTAGAAATCACCTTTGTAGCCAATGAATATGAGCATAGTGTTCCCTAGAAATGATGGCAAGCCCTATAAAATTGACCAGAAACAAATGCAACGTGTATCTTTACTGATTAACATATCATGCTTGTGGAAATGTCTTAATCTTGGATGTGAACGATGAGATTAAATTTCTATATAATATTATCCCTATGTTGTAAGTTATAATATATGAGATGCATAAGTTTATCCCTCTTCTACATTTCTTCCATCACCACCTTAACTCACCATTTGACAAATTAAAAAAGTATAAAGTGTGCAAGCTCAAAGCTTGGAGTCGCACACCCTATTTATCCCTCTATAATCGCTTCTTCTTTACCCCTCTTTATCTAATAGGGACGCATCGCCAAAAATAGAAAAGATGTTGGCGTGCACAAAAAGAGAAAAAATGTGCAATATATGTATTTGCACAAAAAAATATCTTGTCAATTAGAGGAGAGATTTGTAACTCTTACTTGATACCCTAATTCACTCTATTTTCACCTATGGGGATGAAAACACCCCCAAAATAGCCTTTCACAATAGAACATTATTCTTGTGCAAAAGTGTAACACCCCTCCAAGCTAATATATGACAGCGGAAGCAAACCCTATGTTGTCCATAACATGGGTCACTTGTCTTGGAGGAACATTACAAAACATTATAAACATAGAAATAAGATAAATGAAACACCATGCATGAACTCAAAAGTAGATTCATACATTGTTCTTTAAAAGGTAAAACATAAATTGTCTCATCTTGATTCCAAACCTAAAACATGTATGCTATGCAAATCTAAAACATGGAATGATAAACTAGACTAGATAATCTTTTGAATTGGTAGATGGCACCCCACCAAGCTAAAGTCTCCTTGAGTCAGCTACGCTTGAAGGGCTCGCTTCAATTCCCTCTTGTTCCTTGATCTAGGGACATCTCGTCACACGGAAATGCAAAAACAAAGACACATTAGTAAGCAACACTATACATTTTATAAGAACTGAGAATAAGCATATATCCTTGACTTGAAAGAAAACTCTGACATGAAATTTAACTTAAGCATTCTTGATTACATGATTCATATAACATGAAGAATTGAACAGTAATATATGCCTCTCTCTATGACGTCCACTTAAGAGCACATGATTGCTAGGAAAGCCCATAATGCTAGGAAAGCCCATAAGGGAACGAATGCCCATGATTTGGCTATAAAAGCCCATAATTGGCACAAATGCCTGTAACGACCTCTTGAAGTCCATGATTCGAGAAGCATATAAAAATTGGTTTAATTTTATTTATCTTAACATTAACATTACCATGATATTGAACTTAATATTGAACTATAATATTTAACGTGATGGGTTTTTCCCTCTTGAAACTTGAACTTTAAATCCATTAATCATAGGTCATATATCATAATCTCTAATATTAATGAGCATGATAATCGTAAGACATAGTATGTAGCAATCATTGAGAAATTTATATGATAAACATGATTTAAGAATTGAACTTGAGATTGAAAGCATAATTCATAAATCATACATAGCATACAACTCAACCAATGTAAATATGTATAGTGGTCTGACTCGCTTACCTTGGAGAAAAGCAATCCTAAGTTGGTCTCTCTGATCTTGAGTCAAATCCTAAGTCTCTTAAAAATAACATGATTCTTAATCATTATCACTTTAGTTAACATCTTAAACCCTAAATTGGTCTTTGGGAAATTCTAATGTGATTTATTCAAATTAAAATGTAAAAGCAATAAAATTAGTTTCTTGGTTTTAGCAGCTTTATAATGACTACTTATTTATAATTTTCTAACAATACATGTGATTTTTGTGAACTTTGGAAGTAGGAAATAATCGACAACCTTGAACTAGATTAAACACACCTTTTGTTCTTCTTTGTATAGACCATCCAGGCTCTTAGTAGTCCTACTAGCCCCCACAGCCCAGCACAAAGCCTCACGCCCCATCAATCTCCTCATCATCTACAGCATGAGAAGAGATTTTGTCATTCCCGTGTGGGCATAACCCGAGTAGGGCACTGCCTGGCGGTGTCTGGCCAGGGCTGGGAGCAGGTCGACTCGACCTCAAAGTAGGTCAAGACGCCTTGCTATCAGATGTTCAAGGACATGCTAAAAATTCCCTATCATCCTTCTCACCTACAACGCTAGAGGAGGCCTTGTCTCCCCTCTCTTATACTACTCGACCCTCCCCTATTTCCCCTACCTCAAATAGGGCATCGTGGGGGGTGCGGCCTCCAGCCGACTGGGGCGGCGGTCGGCCACCCTGGGCATAGGAATGATGACACCCAACCCTAAGCCCTTGTTTGTTTCGGGACTAAGATTTTATAGTCTGGACTGGACTGCGTGGGGTTAGTCAGTAGATCTGGATTGGTGTAGTCTGGATCCAGTCTGATTCTGTTTGGTAACCCAGTCTGATTCTGGTCAGCTGATCTGGTTTGAGTCTGGTTTCAGTCTGATTCTGTTTGGATATCAGTCTGAATACAGTCTGATTTTGTTTGTCAACCTGGTCAGGATATGTGTATTCTGTCCTCTTCTAACAAAAATGGCTTAACAGTTACACAATATGTGAAGTTGTGATGGCACTACAATCCAAGTAAAAAATTTTGGAAAAAAATGTTCATACACAATGTGGATGATATTGTTTGTTGTTTAGTGGTATGGATATAAGATGAGTATGCTTTTTTATATGTTTATTTTAAATAAATAATATACAACTGTCTTGTCTTGTGTGGCATCTTGTATTTATGTATATAGTTATGCATATTCGATCCAATAATTTGTAACTGACAAGAAAATTGAAATTGTCATGATAGAACATAAAATTACGCACATGTAGCATAACCATTTGAATATAAACATGTCCATACCACAGTTACACATAATTCTTCCATAATAAAATAAATGACAAAGTGAAGAAGTTTTCATTTGAACTTAAATAACGCCAAAAATAAGGGATAATAGCATACTTTGGTCCTGAACAAATGCATCATGAACGAAGGAAGAGCGGAAAAAACATGAGTGGCATTGCCTAGGCCTACTTCTACACATCCATACAGACATGCTAAGATGGTGGTGTGAATTATGATTTATGTTGATCCCAGGTAGGACCATCCAAGTTGGCCCACTTCAGAGCCTCATCATATTCGTCCCATGAAACGGGACATTCTTCCTGCACATGCTGAATGGGTTGTTGTTTGACATCGTCTTTTGGCCAGTCAAACAACAATGGTAGATGACAAATAGGGTGATTGACCCCTTCCTTTCCTTGTTCCTGTCTCCCAGATTTTCCCCCATTAAGTGAAGTCTCGCAATATTTTTTTTGCATACAAGGTTTTCTTTAACATATTTTTTTATCTTTGATGGAGACATCAATATCTTTTCGTACTTTTATGGTGACTTTGATCTCGATGGTGGCATCTTTATTTAATAAAAAATTAAAAATATGAGCACACAATAACACTAGAAAAGTAATACTTACACTAATGTATAGAAATATAAGTTGTCAAGCAAACATACACAAATGCAAGTTTTAACGTGATGTAAGCCTTGTAATCAAAAGCGTAAAGTAGATGTTTTATCAAACGATGGAAAAAAAACTGATTGTTCCCATAAGTTGTACAACATAAAGAAATAGAAATTGGAGACAACCAAACATAAACAAATACAAATTTGAGCTACTATGTTACAACTTCATGTGTTATTGTTGTTTTCGTCATTCGTAAGGTACTCAGCAAGTGTTGGTGGATAGGTGCGATGAGTAGTCACAAAGTTGCGTTGAACGCCGTGTTGCACGGCCAATGACGGGGTAGGCACTAAATCTCCTAAAATGAAAAGATTATCTGTTATGAACTCTCTCATGATGTGCTTCCACTGTAGTTGCAACTCGCTCAAAGAAATGTAAGACCCCTTGTTATGTGCAGAAAGTGAGGCCACACCTCCCTCCAAGCCTGAGTAGTATATACTCCATTCACACATCTCCCCATGTGATATTGGGTTCTCATCAAACCTCTGAGAACCATATCAAGCTCTCTACACCATATAACATACGCCGTAGTTTTGTGTGCATCCATATTACAAAATTATATATGTATATAATATTGTAATTAACATCCATAAGAATTGAACAGAATTAAGAAAATAACATAATTGCAGATATAATTCGAATGTTAGGATTTCGTGATCAAATAACATATGACATAAAATGTGATACATCCTTAAGAATCGAATAGAATTAAGAAAAATACAAAGTTTGTGATGTAAGTGTAACAACAACTTTATGGAGTCATCGGGGGTGAAGGAGTATCTAAAAGCAGAGTACAAGTGTCATCCAACCTCCGAACGGAGGCTTGTAAAACTTCATACTCGTACTGTTTAGAGGTGTAAACATGTTGGAAGTCATGATGGATTTCAACAAAGTCCTCCATGTTCATCGCCTGGCCCCATACTGACTTGCACTCGTAAGTTAGTAATGTAATTTCAGTCTTCAGTGAATTAGTTGTTGGGGGGAGATTGACTTCCCAATGAAAGTATTTACGTCGGTCTTTTCCCTAAAAATATTTCCCAAATTCGAGTTAAAAACAACAAATTCACCATTTACTTAGCTAGTGCAACTGAGTATTTGTGGTTGTACTAGCGCACCTCTCTAGAAGGACATATATAATACATTTCTCCTGGCCTTTGACTCAGAATGCTAAAATCATATAACCTTGCATCCTCTGTGTTAACTCGCAATGCTGCAACCAGACCACAATCACACCTCGGAACTTCGGATAGATTCATCGACATCTAAAACACGATTAATGATTAGTAACATAAACTTGGCTTCAAAACATATGTCTCTATATGAGACTTAGGTTTGAAAGTAGTTCGTTAGTCGCAGTTGAATGTTGTAACATGTAGTGAAGCCACACTTCATTACATATAATTATATTACATCTATGATGTATTGTATCCCTCTTCCTCTGTTGAAGAGTCATTATCACTCGGGAGGTGGAGTCGTTTGCATAGATATAGACGCCTCCCCCGCAACACTTCAATTTCTGCTCTTATCTGGTCTGTGTCTACTCTAGTGGAACTTACAAAGTCACATTGTTCTGACCATGTCTTGCATTCATTGTGTGCATATGCAAGTTGTGTTACCATCTCATCCCTAATTGCAGTTAACGTGGTAAGTGTATGGTGTACGCGGTGTGCGGGCAACATCATGTGACATATGTTTGGAACAACTCCCCTATCACATGTAAAATATGGCCAGTGGGGGTTGTTTCTTCAAATCGGCCATTTGCCACATCTGTGGCATCCATGTACACTCATACGATGCACTGGAGCCCACATGTACACTGCGGCATTCCATTCTCTATTTCAAGACTGACATCCTAATCCAACAAAATGTGATATTTTTTATTACGGGGCATATAAAATGTTGAGGGGCTAGAATAATTAGAGAACACATGTGAAACATACATCAGTAGTCAAACGCTAACATTGTTATTAAACAAAGAGGGGAACAACACATGTCAACTCGTACATGAGTTTTCATATTGTATAGAAATGAGGATAACTACAAAGTCAGTTCAATGAGTATCCCAAATAAAAGTGGAAATAGTTTCACATTGTACATCACCCTCCCTTACATCTGCCGCATTTGTTTGGTGTAACGAACTTAGATCGACGCCATTGGGTGGGACGGCAGATGTTGTATTATTGTCTGGTATTTCTTCCATAATAGTGTCACCATCATTTTGGTGACGTATGAAATTGTGGAGGATACAGCAAGCCATTACGAGGCGACACTGCGTTCCATCAACAAACAAGAAATCGTGCATATAAATTAGGGTTCAACAAAGGAGAGCTACCTACTTAAGATTACCATGGAACATAAATTCTAGATCATAGTAATATCACCATTCAACTTAGAACCACGTTTTAAGAGTAGATTACTTGCATGCCAAAATAAGTGTAAGTAAGAACCAAGGAGAAAGTTATATAACTTGCCTCAAAAGGAAATAACAACTCCAACAACAAGATGATCCAAGGAAAAAGAGGAAAACTATAGCTTGATCACCACCTTCGACTAAGATAGCATCCCCTCCAAGAAGAGACAAAACCCTAGGTTAAAGATAAAGAAATGAGATCCAAAAACCTAGACCAAAACTACAAGAAAGAGGAGTTCTTCATATTATCTCAAGCACTACCATGAAGAACCATGGATTCGGCCAAGAAGAGAGAAGTTCCTCAAACTCAACCCAAGAACCATCATGGAGAACCATGGGTTCGACCAAGAAGAGAAAGGAGAAAGGAGAAAGGTAGGGTAGCAAGAGAGGAAGATCAATAAAGATATATCACTTACCAAGGTCAAGGAACATCAAACGATCACTAGAGAAGGCTTACTCCAAAACCCTATCTCACAAGCAAGATGGTTCGACCACTTGCACCAAGCTCAAGCTTCACTTTCACCCCAAGCACAAGAGGGATGGGATCCAAGGAAAGAAGAGAGAAAGAAAAGGGTGCAAAAGGGTTTAGTTGCGTGCAAGGAGAGTTGTTTATATAGCCAAGGGTAGGAGAGAAGGAAGGGAGGTTAGGCATCCAACTAAACATGCCATGTATCCATCATATCTCGTCCATGCAAGCACCATGCTCAAACATGCACTTAGGTCAATAAAACCAAGGAAAACTAATCGACCACTTTGGTCTAGAAAATCACGAGCGATGAAGGTCACAATGCTTGGTGACCGTTGAGAATTGTCAGCAACCAACGTGATTAAGGTTCAACATCTGCTAACCCTAGATTCTTGGTGACTTAGAGGGTTCCATGGCCTCATCGACTGCCAAGGTTAGGTCACACTCTAAAACATCAACGACCTCTAAGAATACAACCAAAGAACAACTTGTTGATGGCTCAAAACAAGGTTCATTGGTCAAACATGAAGCAAGGTCAACCATCCACACAGGTCATCCAAGCAAACCCTACAACTCAACATTTGATGCCACCTCATCAAACCAAGGTACAACAAGGCCCCCTAATGCACTAATCTCTCCAACATGATGCCAAAACATGTGAGGTATATTAGACATGTGATAAATTGAAAGATAAATCCTAAGCCTGGCAAATTGCATTTAGGTCCAAAATAAGCACACATGCATCATAACTAGCTCAAAAAGTATTCAAATAAGACCGAACTGAAAACATAAGCATGTCACATGTTATCAAATCACATCACATGATCATATTAAGGTTTTAAGCATCTAATTATGTTAATCCATCAAGATCATCCATAAAGCTAGGTCAAGGGTCTTACAATCCTAAACCCCAAATAAGGATTTTACCCCCGAAATCCTAAGCGAACAAAGACATGTACTTCCTATGCATCTCATCCTCTAACTCCCATGTGAATTCATCTGTACCAAGGTGATGCCACAAAACCTTTAAAAGAATTTTATCATTCTTCTTCAACTTCTTCATTGTCTTATCCTAAATCAACACAGGACCCTCCACATACAACGTATTGTCCTCCAACTCAACCTCCATTAACTGAATCACTTGATTTGTATCTGGATGGCACTTCCAACACAGAAACATGAAAGACAAGATGTAACATGTGTAACTATGGTAGTAGCTCCAACATGGAAGCCTCCTTTCCAACACGTGCCACCATAGGGTAAGGTCCCATAAACTTGGGGGCCAACTTACCCTTCCTACCAAACCTTCACCCTCCTTAAGGTATACATGATCTCCTACTTGGAACTCCAATGGTCTATGATGGTTATCAGCAAAAGACTTTTTTTTATCATGGGTTGCCTTCAACTGATGTTGTGTCAATTTAATCTTCTCTGTAGTCTACTGGATAAGCTTAGGACCCAAAAGCTAATACTCACCTATCTCATACCAACAGAGTGGAGACCGAAAACATCTCCCATACAAAGCCTCGTAAGGTGCCATGTCTATGCTCCTTTGATAGATATTCTTGTAGGCAAACTGTATCAAACTCAGATGTACATCCGAACTGCCCAAAAACTACAAGACACAAGCTCTCAATAGATCTTATAACGTCTGAATTGTCCTCTTAGACTGACCATCTATATGTGGGTGAAAGATTGTACTAAACTTAATTGTGTACCCATGGTTGTATGTAGAGGTTCCAAGAAACAATTGGTAAATTGAGGAACTCTGTTAGACACTATCGTCATGGGGATACCATGCAAATGCACTATCTCATCCACATATATCTGTGCCAACTTCTCTGCTATATACATTGTCTTGACTGGAAAGAAGTGAGTAGACTTGGCCAACTTGTCTACTATTACCTAGATGGAATCATGACCTTTGGCTGTCCTAGGAAGACCAACCACAAAGTCAATAGTGATATGATCCCATTTCCACTGTGGTATAGGCAACAATTGCAATGTTTCTGTAGGCTTCTGATGCTCAACCTTGACATGATGACACACTAGACATCTCACCACAAACTCTACCACGTCATGCTTCAACCCAGGACATCAATACTAAATTTTCAAGTTGTGGTACATCTTGGTACTTCCTAGATGCATCACACACTTAAGAAGAGTGAGCCTCCTCAAGAACCATCTTCCCCAGACCATTCACATATGGAACCACTATCCTATCATGGAACCACTGTCCCATCTTTTGTCTCATGGAAGCCCTCATACTTCTCACTACCAAACTCTGATTGCATTTGTTGTATCACAGTATCACCCTATTTCACATCTCTGATCTGCTATAACAATGTAGGCTTCACCTGCAACTGTGCTAACATGCCTTCCAACAATGAGGACTTCCAGGTGGACATTCTTCTAACGCAATGGCACCAACATATCTTGCTTATGACACACCAAATAACACAACTGTGCCTTCTCTATAGGCGAGAATGAAGAAGACTTTTTGCTCAATGCATAAACCACCATGTTCACCTTTCCTGAATGGTAGTATATTATGCAATCATAGTCCTTGATTAACTCCATCCATCTTCTCTGCATGTTTAGATCCTACTTCAAGAAGATACACTGAAGGTTCTTGTGGTAGGTGAAGATCTAACACTTCTCATCATAAAGGTAGTGTCTCTAAATCTTCAAAGCATGGACCACAACAACAAGCTCCAAGTCATACATTGGGTAGTTGTCCTCGTGTTTTTAAGTTGTTGCGAAGTAAAAGAAATCATGTTCTTGTCTTGCATCAATACGCATCCCAAGCCATTCTTTGACACATCACAAAAGACAATGTAGCCTTTCCCTTGCTCTGGTAGAACTAAAACCAGTGCAATGGTAAAGTTCTCCTTCAAAAACTAGAAAGAACACTGCCACTCATCATCATGGACAAAAGGTACACCTTTGTTTGTCAACTTGGTTAGGGGTAACGCCACAAAACTAAAGTTCTTGGCGAACCTCCTGTAGTAGTCTGGAAAGCCTAGAAAACTACAGACCTTTGTTGCTGTCTTAGGTCGCTCCCACTCTAGTATGGACTCCACCTTCTTTGGGTCCACACAAGAAGCTCTAACAAATATCAAAAGCCCCAGAAAAGACACCTTTTTCAACCAGATTTCACACTTATTGAACTTTATATACAACTTGTGTTGCCTCAACAATGTCAACGCTTGTCGTAGATGATGCTCATGCTATTAACCATCTCTGGAGTATATTAGGATGTCATCGATGAACACCACCACAAACTAGTGAAGATATGTCTTGAACACCATGTTCATCAGATCCATGAAAGTTGTTGGTGCATTGGTTAGCCAAATGACATAACCACAAACTCATAGTAACCATACCTAGTCCTAAAAACTGAGTTGGGTATGTCATCCACCTTGATCCTCAACTTACGATATCCCTACCTCAGATCTATCTTAGAGAAGCACTATAGCACCTCTCAACTGATCGAACGAATCATCTATCCTTGGCAATGAGTACTTTTTCTTGATCGTGACCTTGTTCAACTGTTGATAATCTATGCACAACCTCATAGAACCGTCCTTATTCTTAACAAATAACATGAGGATCGCCCAAGGGGAAGTGCCTAGTTTGATAAAGCCCTTCTCTAATAGCTCTTGCAACTACTTCAACTCTTACATCTCTGTTGGTACCATCCTATACGGTGAGTGTGCTATTAGCTATGTATCACGAACAAGGTTGATCTCAAAGTCAATCTCTCTATGAGGGGGAACATCAGGAAACTCTTTAGAGAAAACATCCTCATACTCTCAAATCATAGGTACATCCTGGATATCAAGACTCTTCACCTTAGTATCCACAAAATGTGCCAAGAAAGCCTCACACCCCTACCTCATCAACCTCTCTACTGTCATAGCTGACACCAAGCATGTCGGAAAAATCTTCCTATATCCTTGGAAGATCCATGAAACATCTCCATCCTAAAATGTTGCTACCTTCACACTACAGTCCAAGACCACTCGCTACTTCTTCAAGGTATCCATCCCAAGGATCACATAGAATCCATGCATGTCAAGTGGCACAAGGTCCACTTGAATGATGTGTCTTGAGAAAGAAAGAACGTAGGTTGGACACACCTCCTACAACTTGGCAGAACCAACAAGAGGGGCTTGTAACCAAAGACTATTAGGTATATGACTAATAGGCAAAGAACAACTACATATCACCTCTCTAGTGATAAAAGAGTGCATCACACCTGGGTCAACCAAAATAGATACAAAGAAAGATGTAGAGAAATCAAAATGAAGAATTTCCATCTGACCCATCGCAACCCATGGATTGATCACTCCTTCTAGCTGACTCGTGGCATAGAATCGAGCCGTCACATGTTCTCATCCTTGTCTTGTGCTGTCTTGCCTAGAATATCCTACATGTGATGCCTGATTGTGTCCTCTTCCTCCACCACTGTTGATCTTTTATCATTGGGAACCCTACTGACTCTGCTTTGGTTGTTGTGTCACCTCCTCATCCTTAATAGGGCAATGCCACTTTGTATGCCCAGACTATCCACACTTATAGTAGGTATTACTCTCATACCGTGCCCTATAAATCCATGTCACCGACACCGATGTTGCACTGTGAACTTCTATTGGCAGAAAACTATGGCCTCTGCCCTTGCTCAGGGATCACTAGGCTAGAACTACTGATCTAGTCTCAAAGAAAGTCGATCACTGCTATGACTGTGGTGAAGAAAACTTCAACTTCTTGAAGCCTCCATACGAATGCCCCTGAAACTAAGTTGGCCTCTTCTTAGTGTTGGCTTCATGCTTCTCAATAGTCGACTACCCGATCCTCCTCACCGACTCCACAAACATAGATAACCTCTCCCTATTCTCTATACCAGACCATAGTCATCAACTTTGTGCTCAACCCCTTCTCAAACCATCATATTCTCTCCTTATCCACCACTTCCATGTGAGGATAGAACCTCAACAACTCCATGAACTTTGCCTCATATATACTTGTTGACCGTCATTGATCCCTATCAGATCTTCTCGAACTGCAAGATCTTCTCATCAAGGCACATCTCCGGGAAGTATCATCTCACAAACTCGTGCAAAACTCTTCCCAATTGATCACTAGCCCGGGTCTATCCTCCTCCTCAATGATCCACCAGTGACCAACACTTCCCTTCAGTAGGTACACCACATGCTTCACCTTATCCTCTTTCGAGATATTGAGGATCTAGAAACCCTTATCCAACTCTGTCAGCCACATGTCTACATCCGTTGGGTCTGCCGTACCTGCATACTCGATCAGTGGCAGAGCTAAAACTTCAAAGTGGGTGAGGCATAAACCTTTTATGACTACAATGTTCTTCATTACATTAATAAATATTTTGAAATAATCAAGATATAGATGCAAGAAATGAAACATATAACCATTGTGGTTCCATGTTCTAACTTTATTACTCAATTACATTCATGTATAGATTTTTAGAGATATTTGTTGGAACATAGAATGATAAAACATCAAGTGACACACCCCTTCCTATCTATAGATTATATCATATAACTCAAATAATAAAATACGTTACATACATTCTATCCAACTATGATATTCATCAAGCCAACTCATATTAATCAACATCCCTAATGTCAAAAGTTTATGGAAACATGGTTGATAAGGACATCTTATTAAACATGCCTCTCTAATAGTTGTTGTTCAATCAGATATGTTGGATAATGTAAGAACAATCACAAACCCTAGTCCTATGTCCATGTAGACTCAATGAACCTAGATCTTTGATACCAACCTTGTCGCATGACACGCTAATGCCACACGAACGTGATTCTCAAAACAAGCATGTGATCAACAACTAAACAACCACATAGCCATAAAATTAGGTAAATTAAATCCAATCTCATATAGGCATCACTTTATTGAAACATATTACATCAAGGTTTATAACTTGTAACATATCACATAATATACCAAGTATTCACATCTATAAAGTGTCCATCTGCCACACACCTGAAAAGATATCTCATTCACATATACAAGACACATATATACAACCATGGCATACTACCAAAACCTTGTAACGTTATACATATCATCTACAAAACACATCCCTCCTAGACCTGAGAGTACATGGATGAAACTAGGACTCTACTACACAATACTATTAGCTATCCAACCTTCAACAGATATTGATCTTTGATCTGATCTCCTCAACAACACAATCATGCCCATGTCGTTGATAACCACCTAAAAAGATGTGGAAAACCCATGGGGTGAAACCCACATCCCAATAAGAGATATAACTCTCTGCAAATGGTTATTGTTACTACAAAAATATTACTATTAAACATGAGGGGCAGATTCAACTAAATGAATAACTAAAACTAATTACACAGGTTAAGCAGATTGATCAATTGTAATAGAGCATAGCAACATGATAAGAAGGAATATGAAGAACATGTATAACAATTGATTTCTCTTACCACATTTTATAACAACTAAGCAGTAATAAAAGTAAAGAAAGGGTAAACATCCAAGTGTGAAGTGTTTTTAACCCTAGAGAGATATACTTCATGGTCATAATATGTATTTTGTTAATGACCTGATGATTTGAGTCATACCAACCAAATCCAACTGACAATTGCTAAGTGCTATTCAGTGCCATACAAGATCTAGTAAGAGTCCAAATCTAAGATCTTCTCCCCACTCGAACAGTATGAGTTTGCACCACTTTTTGGGAACATGCATGGTGTGTAAAATTATTGGTTTTCTCTCTATTATGATTATGGTTTCACTTCTTGCTTGATGATGGCCAAAATTAGAGTTTTGGTGTGGTGTGGTTACACTTTGATGTTTCAGTTTCATGATGATTATCCACCTTTGATCTTGTGGTTAATGGGCTTTCTCTCTCATCATATGGTTGCCAAGAAAGTGATCTTGTTTGGTCTCCAAGTATTTCCTTTACTTAGTGGTCAATAATTTTACACCTTTTTTTGGTCTTTGATTTTCCTAGTATGATGGTCGCTAAGGATGAGGATATTCTCTTTGGTCTATGAGTTCTACTCATGCTTCTTGGTCATTGAACTTGATTTTATGTGGTCGATGAAGATAATCTTTCTCAGGAGTCGATGAAGGAGTTAAACCCTAGTTTTAGTGGTCATGGACCTGTGTTTTCAGTAGAATCTTTGAGGTTGACCCGAAACGGTCGATGAAAATGGGGTGACCTAATTTTCAACGGTTAGTGATGTACTTATCTTTAGCGGTAGATGAAGATTTTTGGGTTTGTGATCATCTTGTGTGGTTGGCCCTATTTTGATGATTGTTGACCTAATTTTCTTCTAAGATTGTTGGAGATGATGGTAACTAGGTTTATTTCTTTTTTATGTTTTGAAACCCTAATTCAGTTGACTATGTTGAACCTAACCCTAATTCAGGTATATGGTGAGAATACTTAGTTTTCTTGAGTAATTAGCATTATGATAGAGTATTTTTCTCTCTCCTAAATTGATATAACCCTAACTTGTTATGTTGTAAGCATCATAAGTTCTTAACTGCATGGATATGTCGAACCTATGCAATACATGTGTGGTGGTAGTGTTGAGCGTTGTTGAGGATTGGAGAGGTAATTATATTTTTACAGGGAATAGTATTAATGGCCTTATGACCTGGGGAGTGGCTATGTGCCCTAATTGGAGGTGATATCCTCTAGTAATGTGATGAGGGATTAATATCCCATGATGATGTAGTGGCGAGTGTGGACTCATGTGTATGACAGTGAACAGTACCATGTGATGATGTGACAAGTTTATACTTTATACATTTTATATCTTCTGAAGTTGCAACCTACCTTATCTTTTGTAGAACCTTTCTAGGGTTTGTATGTAACTTGATTGATGCAATTAAAAGATACCCAATTGGCATTAACTGGTCGAGTGGAACCCTAATAATGTAGTTTCCCTGGACACACATCCATTCCAGCGTCAGGACTTGTTGGATGGTGAAATGAGTATTCCTAAGGAAAACTTGGAGTGCATATTGTTGAGCATGCGAGGTGCAAGTGAATGTGTGTCCTTGTCATATTAACCCCAGGTGTTTATAGGATGGCTACGGTCATACCTCAGTGTGAGAATGGACATGGTCGTGTCTTAGTGATTATATATGTTATGTGATTGGAGGAGAACTGTGGTTGTACCTCAGTGGCAGAGTTTCTTACCCTGGTGCCTAGCGTTGTGACCTGTACCAAGATGGGCTAGGTGTTTTTAGCTTGACAGTATTTCATTGGTGGATATTTGACTGATATGTCACTACAATGCTGACTTGTACTGACTGAGTGGGGAGAAGATCTTGGATTCCGACTCTTCCTATATCTTGCATGGCACTGAATAGCACTTCACAGTGCTCATATGGATTTGGGTGGTATAACTCAAATCCTTAGGGCATTAATAAAAGACTTAATACATCCATGTTGTATATCTATGTAGGGTTAAACATGCTTCACCATTGAATGTTTACCCTTGCCTTGGTTTTATTACTACTTAGTTGTTATAAAATGTAGTAAGTGAAATCAAGTATTATACATGTTCTTTGTATTCCTTCTTATCTTTTTTCTATGCTTACCTATTATAGTTGTTCAATCTTCTTAACTTATGTAATCAGTTTTAATTATTCATGTAGTTGAATTTTTTTATCCTATTTAGTAGTAATATATTTGTGGTAACAATAATCATTGGCAAAGAGTTATATCTCTCACTGGCACATGGGTCTCACCCTGTGGGTTTTCCACATTTTTTAGGTGGTCGTCAGCGGCGTGGGCAGGATCGTGTTGTTGAGGAAGAGCATCTTAGAGACCAGTAGTCATTGAATATTGGATAGTTGCTAGTGTTGTGTAGTACAGTCCTAGTGTAGTCCATGTACTCTCATGTCTGGGAGGGATGTTTTTTGTAGATGATATGTACAATGTTACGAGGTTTTGGTGGTATGTTGTGGTTTGTATATGTGAACATGATATCCTTTGTAACAGGTCTATGGCAGATGGCCATTGTACATATGTGAATACCTGGTATAGTATGTGATATGTTACAGGTTGTGAACCTTAATGTAATATGTTTCAGCACAGTGATGGCTATAGGAGATCGGTTTTAATTTATCTACTTTTATGGTTATGTGGTTGTTTAGTTGTTGATCGCATGCTTGTTTTGAATAATCTTGTTTGTGTGGCATCGGGGTGTCAAATGATAGCAAGAACACTTAACGACATTATTTTATACAAAGCATGGTTATTGGTTTCTTTATCCATATATCAACCATAGGCCTTTTGACTAATTTTCCATTGGAAGAGTCTTTAAGGATTCTCAAGCTTAGCTAACCCTTTTATTAACATGGTCTGCATTATCTTGACATCTCAAGTAAGATTACCAACATGGAGTCCTTACCTCAAAACTTTAGGAAGGTGTACCAGGATATATAATGGATTTCTTTAAAATATGTTCAAGGTTTGTCAACGTAGTATAAACAAGCATGAAAGTAGTAATCATAGGAACAATAGCTCAAACAAGTAATTACCCAGCCAAGCATTCATACTAGCATAAATACAAATAAGCCAATATCATAGTAGGGTCAAGAGATTAAGCGTACCTTATGAGTAGTGAGCAAGTTATGATTCTTGAGTAGCATCTAGAGGAGCCCCAAGCCAACATGGACTAGGATGTAAAGAGATACAACATAGAGTCTTAGATCACTAGGTTTGATAAGATAAGAATCATATGAGTCATGTGGATGTTCCCCTAGATCTAGGTTTCACTTAGTTCAAGCATAGCCTCAAAAGTTCCAAACTTGCATGCAATGATTCCACATATCACAAAAATCAAAATTAATCCCTAGATCTAAGTGAACCATCCACATTTTATCAGAAATAAAGGTGAGATCATTTTTTATTTTGAAATAGGGGGAGAATGAGGTTTATATTATCATCAAGATTTAATCAAGCAAGATCACAGTTATTCATATAAGATTTGTTTCTAGAAATATGGTCATATTTCCAAGTAATATAAGCACTAAGTAGATCAAGTTAGGGTGTATAGATATAGCATGATAAATTTACTTATTTGAAGTCTTAAGATACATGTGTGACATTAGAGCATGTTCTTAGAAAGGTTAGATTCCAACAAGCAACAAATCCATTTGGATCACACTAGGTGTTACATGTAATCAATAGAGCACATTAGTTCACAAAACTATTTTATGAATCCAACATAGGAGAAAGGAAATGATCTTGGTTAAAAGAGGTATCAAACACCCCAAAGTTATTGATTCCAAAGTTAAACCATTTCATGATGACCAATCAGGTCCAAGACTTCACATATGCTCAGGTTGTATTATTTAATCACATAAAAGAGCAACCTTTTAAGTAATGATAGATCAAGATGTCATTAAGATGCAAGTGGATGAGCAAGATGATTAAATTACGTTTCAAGACATTACATAGCATTTATGGTACAAGATCTTTGTGTATGCATAGGATTTAGTGATTAATAGAGAGCATGCAAGGTGATTAATCAATAAAACAATAGAGGTATGAGCATAATCATGAATAGTATGCATCATCATTAGATACAATGGTGTTTTCCTGATTAAAATGGTATATAGTACTTTTGGATTATAGAGATATGTGACTTTGAAAATTTGTTTAATACTAGTGTTTTGGGGTGGTTTTACCACAAGTGGACTGAGGTGAGGGGGAAAAGGGAGTCAGACTACAATAGCTCCATTGAGGTGCGCTCCCTGGCTCATGGTCGTAGATCTACCTCTACGCAGTCTGTAGTATTAGCGAGTATTTTGAAGCGGGGGCAGGCGCTGGTGAGCGATTGCTGAAGGAGAGGCACGAGGATGGGCGATCGTGGGAAGTTGGGATCGAGTTAGGTGTCTAGGTGCGTTCTCCCGTGGTGGCACGCATCGAGTCATCGTTGGCCATTGGGCGTCTATGCGAAAGAGAGAGAGAAATGGGAGAGAGTGAGAGAGCATAAGAGAGATAGGCAGAGTGCAACGCCGCATCGTGGCCTCTCAATCAGGGTCCATCATGGGGTCAGGGAAAAATGATGAATGTGATTTTTTCTCCCTCGTGATGCACCCTATCGATGCATTGTTACTCTACCCAAGGCAGTGCTAGCCAACGAAGCTAATGGGGAGGGACACCTAGGCCATGGAGAGGCCTGGAACAAAGCTGCCCACCCTTAGTGTGATTTTGTTAAGCAGATGGTGTGCTCAAGACAACCCAAAAAGGGGATGTGTAGTAGATGTTCCCAAAAGGTGTCATCCATGGATGTGTTGTTGAACAAAACAAGAAGAGGGGAGGAAAATAGGCACTTCTAAGGTTCATTGAATGTGAAGAAAAGTGGCAGAAATCATTCAGGCAAGAGTTTTAAAGGCAAAATGGACATCAATTGGGGCTAAAGGTGGGTGGAATGGGGTCGATTAGTGGTGCCAAAGTTGTGGTAGGTGTCACTGACATCAGTTGCACTAAAGTAGTACAAAGGAAGAGGATGTCTTTTGGACCGTCGATTTGAAGTGTAATCCGCGAGGTGGTGATCCAATGGTCCACGCTGGTAGGGGTGAGCTTCGCGGGCCATGATTGGTTGAGAAGGTGTGAGGTGGATGGGGTTCAAGTGGAAAGATAGATGTCTGGGCCGCATGCTCTCCTTGGGCCCAAAATGGTTGCGGTCGGGCCAAAACATGGGAAAAGAGCCAAAATACAATATCAAAATAGTGATTTACAACATATCATAACTTTTGATCTGAGTATTTGATCGAGATGAAATTTATGTCGTTGAATTCATAATTGGATGTTGTACAACTTGATATACATTGGAAGGAAAGATAATGATATTGGTTGAATTCAAAAATAAACTACAAAATGGATATGCTAAGGATTTTGAAACTTAGATCTAAAAGCAAATTGAGTGTCACCAGAAGACTAATGTATATAAAATGAACCAACCGAGCATCAAAACACATTCAATCATGTATCTAAGGGCTAGAGTGAGGAATTAGTACAATGATGAACTACGCATTACATAGATGAGGATAGAGAATAGTCTGGGTTATCACAGTATGATGAGAAAAATATAGACAAAGCTTTACAAACCCTTTGATATGAAGGATTTGGGGCCAGCACAATAGATTTTGTGGATGCAGATCACATGTAATAGCAAGCAATGCATTAGTTGTAAGAGAAGATTTGTGAGAATGGATTCTTGAACGGTTCCACATGAGCATATCCACATATATTAGTACTCCACTTTCACGTCATTTTGATATAAATAAGAAGTCATGTATGTCTACTAATGAGTAGAAAGAAGAGTTGATGAAAAAAAAATCATATTCTTCTATGATGGGGAATTTGCTTTATTCAATGGTGTGTATTCTTCCTAATATCTCTCATGCGACTAATGTGAGCAAGTTTCTCTCAAACCTTGGGCAAGATCAGTAGGGGTAGTCAACTAGATCTTTACATATTTACAAGGCATAAGAAGGACATATTTGTTGTTTGGTGATTATGAACTAGTTCTAAAAGGATTTGTCGATACTAACGTTGTAGGTGATATTGAACATAGGAAATCTAATTTTGGATATGCCTTCACTTTTTCATGGGGATCCATATCTTGACATTCTACGTTGTAAAAGTGTGTTGTACTTTCTATGATAGAGGTAGAGTATATTGAATCAATTGAAGTAGGAGAGGAGGTGTTGTGGATTTGATTGTGAGAGAGTTGGGCATGAATCAAGTTTCTCACACTAGTTTATGTTATAATCAGAGTGTTATTGATTTAAGCAAGAACACAATACATCATGCATAGACAACATACAATAATGTGAGATGTCAAAGGTTTCTTATCAGGATAAGGAGTAAGATATGTTATTCTTATCAAAATATCTGGTTTTTGCTTATGCTCAACATTGTTACAAACTCAAATATATTTATTTCCACTTGTCTTAAGCCCCTTTCTTTGTATAAATTCATTCAACTCAAGGTGGCATGCAATATTATTATCTTATTCTCATATCCCACCATTTTCTTCTTTTACTTTTGCATTCAACTTCAAATGTTCCTCACCATTTTCTCATTAGTTACTTCCAACGTTTTTTTTCATTATCAAACATGAAGTACATAGAAAAAGGAGAGTATGTATGTGATGAAAATGGTTTATCCCTTCAAACTTTCTCCTACTACCATTCTCTCATTCAAGTCTAATTGATGAATATGTCTTTATTGCATACCTCAAATTTATATATATATATATATATATATATATATATATCACTTTTTACATATTATTTAACAAGTGATTATTTTCAAACTTACCATCCATGTATTATCCTCTTTATGGAACATCCTAATACTTCTATCTAGAATTACAACTTTTCCCTTTATTTCTCATATGTAACCATGATTATGCATTTGATAATTTCATTTCTCAATGTCTCTTAGTTGTTCTCATACTTCTATTTTTAAATTAACATTCTCCTTAAAGGATTCATAACTAATCTTGGTATGTAACACATCTTTTACCCAAGTCGTTTAACTTGTAAAAGGGTCAAGCTTTTCTCTTCCTACTAAAGTCTTATGTTTCCCCCAATTTTCATAACCATGTAGCTTACTCATTTATTTGGCACGACTTTTACCTTTCTTATTCACATACAATTGTAGGGAACCCTTTGAAGTACACCATGGCAGAATAGGCAATTACACTATAATGGCATAAATTTCAAACAAGATAAGAAACAATTTATTAGTAAGGGCACATATCTTCATCTATCTCTCTTATTAGATAAGATTTCTCTTAAACTATAATGGCATAAATTTCAAACAAGAGAAGAAATTATTAATAATGTCTATAAGGTTTAGTTATTACATAACAATGTTGTTTCATATATACATTAAAATAGTACCACTAGATATTATACTAACAAAACAAGGCTCTATATCAAAAGGTTGAAACTCGAACTAAAATAAAGTGGTGGTGTTGAGATATTGTTTCTTACCTTATTAGGATAGTGAATAGTTGTCTTTACAATATAGAAAGTCCAAATCAGTGTTAGACTTGGAGTACAAGACATTGTTTTCTTGTCTCTTTATCTATCATGTTTAGTATAGAATTATGTTTTCATTATCCTTTTTATAATATAATAGTTGTATCCTCTTATCCTACTCCTAATCTGGGTTGGTCTTATCTTTTGTCTCTATAAATAAGAGCACTAGACATGTCACGGGCATGCCAAAAAGGGGAATATGAAAATATAGATAAAGAGGAGAGAGAGCGAGAGTGAGTTATTGTGGGTGTATGATTGTGAGAGAGAGACAATCCTTATGATCTTCTTGAATTTGCTTAATAGAATTTTGCGGTCTTCTTTGCTAGCTTTATTCTCTCGTTGGTATTTTCTTAGTAGTTATTGGCTCCGGTAGATAAGGGTTGTTATTCTTCTTCTCGTGCATGCTCAAGTTGTATCTCTCATAATGGGTTTTCTTGCTCTTGAAACTTTTTTATATTACTTCAAGTGGTATTAGTGAGAGTTGTTGTGAGACAAACAATGAGCAATAGTTGCATGTACAACGAGGTGGCGGCTACGAGTACCTTGGAGAGTCATCATATTGAAAAGTATAATGTCAAAAGTATTCAATGTGTGGTAGAGCAAGGTGAAAGATGTCTTAGGACAACAAGGGCTAGTGAAACGCTTGAAGGAGAGAAGTCAGAAAAGATGCCTAATCAAGACTGGATGATGATATAGCATGAAGTAGTCAGTACAATTTGTCTAAGTCTTTTTGTTGAGGTGAAGTATTATCTGATCAATGAAAACTCACCGAAGAAATTATAAAAAGTTTTAGAAAATTGTACATAAAATAATTGTTGATTAATAGATGGCTGCTAAAAAGGCAATTGTACAAGTTGTGTATCAAAGAGGACACACAGTTTGCTAACCATCTCAATGTCCTTAACAAGCTTGTCACACAAATAGTTAGTATGGAGGAGAAGATCGGTGAGAGTGGTAAGGTCTTTCTTATAGTTTCATCTCTACCATAGTCATGGGAGCAATTGGTGATGAATATTCTTGTTGGGAAAATTACACTCAATTCCTAGGAGGCAGTTGTATATCTTTTAGAGGCAGAGTCTTTAAAGAAGTCGTCTAAATCTTCTTCTAGTGGTCAAGTTTTGATTGTCACATATGACATCAACAAAAGTAAGGGTCACGGGAAGAAGAATTGAAAGGGCAAGGGTGAATGTACATGATATATATGTGATGAGGAGGGTCACATATTAAAAGATTGTCCAAAGTTGAAGGAAATGAAGGATGGAGTTGTTGACATAAGGGTATTCAGATGCAATGGTTGTTATAAAATCATGTACTTTTAATTTGGATATTTGATTTAGGTTATCGCTTCATCATGTCCATAGAGAAGAATATTTGATGAAGGTTCTTTATATCGAGTGTGTGCAATTGTTCGTCTGGCAGATGTACCAAATTTATAAAATTGAAACAATTACATTCAAGATGTATGATGAAGCATGTCGCACATTATCGGGGGTCAATATGTCATCGGCCTAAAGATAAATTTAATATCCAAAAGGATAGTTGAATCTATTGGTTGAAAATTTTCAAAGCAAGGTGGAGTTGGTACAAGTTACTCGCAAAGGGAAAATAATCATAAAGGATACCTAGTCTCATGGAGCACATTGATTGGTTGGAGACATTCTAACTAAAAGAGTAGCATACGGGAGTTCTACCAACACTAAAGGTGTAGATGAAGTATTGGCGAATGAGACGGGTGTCATGAACCCGAATAGTTCTACATGTGAACCACTCTCAAATAGAATCAAGTGTGAGGTTGTAAGTTTGTGTACAAATTTTAACATGTGTATAAGCGAAGTGGTCAGCTATTGGAAGAAAGAAGGCGTGGGAAGACCAAACATACAGTATCATTGAGTCGATACGGCTCAGAAAATGTACAAACCTATGGCATGAATGGCCAAAGATGCGAAGGATGTGGTTCTTCCAACCACAAGTGGTAGTAGTATAATTTACCAAACTATACGTCTTGAGGAGATCTCACGTAATGGGTTTGGGCAGTCATGCCTGGACACTACTCCGCGTAGATGTGCATAGTAGAGTGCTTTTAGTGACGGAAGTAGCTTTCAATGGTGGAAGCATAGAAGAAGAACGAGAGTAAAATTCTATAAGAATCAGACACACTTCAGGGGATAAGATTTGAGATGGAGATTGTTGAGATAACGTCTCTTATCCTATAAGGATAATAAATATGATCTTAACAATATAGGAAAATCTAAAGCGATGTTAGACTTGGCGTCTAAGATATTATTTCCTTATCTTTTTCTCTTTCATGTTTAAATTGAATTTGTATTCTAATTATCATCTCCTAATAGAGTAGTTGTATCGTCTTGTCCTGCTACTATATGGATTTATCCTATCTTTTAGCTCTATAATTAAGAGTATCAAGCATGTCATGGGTGTGCAAAAAAGGGGAAGTCAAATATATAACCAAAGAGGAGAGAGAGTGTGAGAGTGGGTTACGTGATTCTATTGTGGATACAAGATGGCGAGAAAGCGACAATCCTTGTAATTTTCTTAAAGTTGCTTAATAGAATTTTACAGTCTTTTTGTCAACTTTGTTCTTATTGGTTATTTGCTTGACAATTCTTAGCTCCGTCAACATGGGTTGTTATTATTCTTCTCGTGCATGTTCGGGATGTATCTTGCATAACGGCTTCTTTTGGGCTTGAAGATTTTGCACATTAAGGGCAAGGTGGAATGGTGTAATTACCCAAAACCAAAAATATGGGCATTGTAAGCTCAAGAAAGGTTCCTGCTAAGTTTCTCTAAACCTTTATTGTGTGTACAGGAACAGCAAAAGACTTGGCAATGTCAATAACCGACAGTGTCGATAAATTAGAGCTTTTAAACTACTATGAGTTCTTCTCATCGACATCCAGTCTGGAATGGTTAACATGGGCCAAGAAGATGACAGTTGATGTTTTTTGGGTTTTAGTGTAGCCAACTGCAGATATGGATACGTTGAGGATGATGTTTAGAACCAAGGTCAAAATAGAGAGGTGGCCCTCGACCTGTAAATATCGAATACGGAGCAAATACTACTATATCCCATATCTGATATCTGAATCAAAAAAAAAATCGATCCGATGTCCAACGGATATCATGTAATAATATCTGAATCCGATCCAAAAAATAATATCCAAATTTGGATAAATATCTTATCTGAACCAGAAATCATAAATATATTGTTATAAGTATAATATATATAGAAAACATTGATATTAATATGCATATATATGATAAAATATCTATATTTTTATATTTTTACATATAGATAATATATAATTATAATGTATATATATATTTGTCGGATTTGGATTTTTTCAGAACCATACAGCCATATCTGATATCTTATCTGAAATTTTCAAATATAAAATTTGATATTCTAAATCCAATTCGGATATGCGGATGTCAAATTTTTTTTCAAAATATCAAACTCGAATCTGGATCAAATGTATGGATTTTGAATATACATGTCTAATCGGCCTAGTTTGGTCTCGTTATTGGGCCTACATACTTGAGCAACATGGAAAGGATTGATTCGGCTGCCTCAAAAGCTCTGCGTTTGACATTTAATTGATATTATTTTAACAAGAGAAAACGACCAGGGCGGGTCTCGGTAGTTCCCTTCGGAATCCCGCTAAGTTATAATGGGAGCGGCCCTCGGTTGTTGTGGTGGATTGGGATATCATTTGTTAAACCAAACAGCGTGGGAGAAACAAGTGACAATCAGAGTCATCACAATTACAGTTGGCAGAATTTCAAATGAGACCCGAAAATGAGAATGGTCCACTCCAGAGGGTAGTGTCTATACGCATAAAACTAATCTATTCCACCCTCCCAAAGGCTGGCGTCAACTGAGAATTTCATAGTGACCCGCGGTATCTGTAGAAAGGAGCACTAAACTAAGAAGTTCAAGTAAACATGCTGGCCGGAGTCCATAACGACAACATTCTCACTCCAAAAAAAAAAAACAGAAAATTCCATGAAATGTGGTTGCAAAGCTAGATAAATGATAAATCACAATGATGTCAGAGGTGGCAATGTATTGTAGCTCACTCCAAATTCTGCAGATTGCTTCCCACCGGTGTTTGTATCGGGAACAGTCCATATCCCCTCGTCTCCAAAGCCCTATGGAGGCAAAAGAAGAGATGCACTTCAGACGATCTGACCCTCTCACTGAGCGTGATTTGTGCTCGAGTTTTAGACGGTGAGACTGTTTATGCTGGTACACGCTGACATCCAAGATCACTCACAAGTTGTCACTTTTTGGAATTCTTTTATTAGGTATATTGCTCAAACTTCCGCTCTATACAACTTCCCCTCGGTCTCAGACATGTTAATGGTGTTTTAACCATTGATGGTAAATCGTCTACTTTACAATAATATGTTAGTGCATATTTGAATGTGTCTGTATAAATTATATCCATGTGGACGTATTTCTTTTAAAAAAACTGTTTTGGAGATGAATACCATCTCTCCGTCAATAATATTAGTAACAAAATATCTGCAAAACTTGTTTACAGGTCCAAGCAATTATATATCTTAGAATTGTAACAATATCCATCGTTTGAAAGTTGTTTTGGATACAGAAAATTTCTTCTTGGTTACCATTTTCAATTCATTTGATTGCCTATAGCCTACTGAGACGTATTATCCAATTATTATATCTCATTAATAAAGATGCTAAATAAGCGTGGTGGCAAAACAAGGTTTGCATTTTGCAAGGAGCAAATAAGAGGTGTGTCCTTATCCTAGTTACTTATTGCAAAGGTTTCCGGCAAAGTAGGCCAGCGCCACATTCCTAATGCAGCAGTATCAGTTGTTTCATTACATTCCCTGGCACTTATCCTAACCTTCCTGACCAAATCCTTATCCTTCCAATGATGCGTGTACGCGAGTAAATACATATACACAAGTAATTGCCAGTAAATTAGATAGCCGGTCAGCCCCTAGCATAGATATAGAGATCACATTTTATGCCAAGATACCGGGTTCTCATATCAGGCTTATGTGCTTGATTTCTGGCACTTGTTTACATTGCATTCGCCCATAATATTCAATTGTAAAAGTGAAAGACCATTAATTTGGTGGAGGATCAAATTTGCTGTGAGAGCATTGAAGTGGGTATATGAGCTGTATGGGCGATTAATGGTCTTTCACTTTTACAATTGAATATTATGGTTGAATTACCTAACTTAGTTACTAATATCATATTTTTAACTTCACATCTCATCTGTAAATACACGAATTTTAGTTAATATCCAGTCCAGACATTAAATAAGAATATCTGAATCTATACCTCCGTGATACGCAAAGTGAAAAACTTCCCTTGTACGATAAATCTCTTGGATCCGGTAAGAATATGAAAACTAACTAGGCTTTCTCAGGCCTATTACTCATCCAGTGACTCAAATTGATACCCATTTTCACTTTTTGCTCATCCGATAACTAGAAACATTGGCAGATACAAGTACATGGATTTTGAATTGTAATAAAGCTGAGTAAACAAGAAAAGAGATTGCTAGTAGTCTAAACGGCTGTTATAGCTTAATTCGTTTAATGTGGGATTCTTCCAACCACTGACGAGCCTCATCTACTGTCCCTTCTGGATGAGAAAGCTGCCACCTGAGAAGACGCTGCTGCCACTCACCAATCTGCCGACCTTTCACTTGCAAAATACCCATCATAGCATTTCCATCGAGCACAGGTTTAAGTTCCCATACTTTGTCAAGGCCTAGTTCAACAATAGCAGTTTCGGATCTCTTCAACAGCTCCACTTTACTCTTTAATTCACCGTCACTCAAAGGTAAATGATCAACGTGACTGGCTCCTACAGCTCGATCATTCGGATACAGGAAGGATGTTATTAATAAAGCAACTCTCCAATAGTCTTTAATTTTTCGTAGAAGTAAACCTGCCAGCACTCTTCTTCTAGAATCTGGTGAGACGTCGTGGAACTCGTCATCAATGTCATTTTCAGTGACACTGAACTCTGTCAGCTCCAATGACTTGATAAAGATGGAAAATCTAGGCACAATTTCATGCAAGCTAATCACAGTGTCAGCATCACTTGCTTTGAATTTAAGTGAATTACGAATTATGTGGTTAATGACAGGTATCTTCTTTAACTTCTTGTCTAGATACACACAATCCCTCAGAGGAAAAAACAAAGAACTATAGAAATACAATCTACGGTGATCCTCACTGAAGGTTACATTATCAAGCATCTCCAATGCTTTGCATGCGGTACCAATATGAGCAACACAAGCTTTTTCGCATCCTCCTTCAATCAATGGTTCTGTACTCTCAGGAAGACTGAACACAGGCCAGAAGAGTTGAAGGTCATAAATCCAGGTAATTGCTTTCAGAGGCTCATTACCGGCTACCATCAAATCAATTTCATGACCAATACGCTCCCTGCTAATCTTCTCTTTGAGTGCTTCCCTAACCTCAGCATCCAAAGCAGCCTCTTTTAAGTTTTCATCTAAAACAAACCCAAACCTTGCACCAAATCGGATAGCTCTAAGAACGCGAAGAGGATCGTCAAGGAAAGTAGCCTTTGGTGGCAAAGGAGTCACTACGCGCCCCATTTTAAGATCTTCAATGCCCCGTCCAGTTTTGTCTTCCACTAAACTAGTATTGATATTGTAGAAAAGGCTATTAATGGTGAGATCCCTCCTATAAGCATCTTCTGTTGCTGTACCAAACTCCATTTCGGGAATACGGCTGTTCTCTGCGTACTTCTCTGACCTCAAGTTAACAAAGTCGACCCATGTGCCAAAGACACGCATCCTGGCAGTTTCCAAATGTTTCGATTGATCAGGGTTACTCTGTATAACGCAGTACCCATCATTTCCTTCACCTAGATAATCTTTCACCTTCTCGCAGAACTCTCGGCCAAGCATATTATCCAGTGCAATGTCAATGTCATAGCAGTCTTTTCCCAAGAGCTTGTCACGTACCCAACCCCCTGCAACCCTTAGCTGGGTTTGAAGTTTGTAATGCTGGACGGCATCCAAAAGTTGCTGGAAGATTTTCTTCTCAACCTCAGAGAGCTCAATCTGGTCTTTCAAAACAACAGGTGGTGTACACATGGCTTCTACACGGCTGCTGCTGCAATATGAATATTTGAGTTGAAACTTCACTCTTGGATTCCCTCTACTACCAAATTTAGAAGATTTGAAAGGATGGAGATGAGTTCTTAGCAAACCAATGTTAACAGGCACACGCAAGATTAACATGAAACCTGGGATAATCAGAAAGAAGAGATCTGAGTCTAGTCTTTGAATTTAAGATGCATACTATAGTAAAAATGTCATATGTAGAAACTAGAAACTATGGTACATCACACTTCAACGAGGCACTCACATATGATAAGGCACAGTTCACATATGATAAGGCAACAGTGCAACATACGAAACTTAAATCTTTAGGAAATAGTAAGAATACATAAAAGAAAAGAAAACGATATTGACAACTGAATATTCAGACACCAGCCCTCAACTTGGGTGCAGATATCTCCCATGCCATGTTTGTCTGCCACGGCAGTAAATTGTTTGGGAAGAGTTAGCTACATGTGCCACCAAATCTTCAAAGTTTGGGACTGAAATAAAAAGATGCTTATTCATAATCGAATACTCTAACAAAGTAGCTGATGTAGCCATGTTACAGAGAAAAAGAACAAGATGGATAAATTCCCAACAAGCAAATAAAATTCTAATTCATATTCAACTGCCTTCATAATCGAATACTCTAACAAAGTAGCTGATGTAGCCAAGCTACGGAGAAAAAGAACGGGGATAACAGGCTGATGACTCCCAAGAGAAGGAGTTCATGATTGAAATTCGATGGATAAATTGATTAAATTCCCAACAAGCAAATCAAATTCTAATTCATATTCATCTGTCTGGACAAAGGCCCCAAGCCTGGCTTATATAAGACGCTACGACTAGAGGTTCAAGTCCACAAAACAGGAAATTGGAATCCTAATGCAAGCAAATAAAACAAGAAATTGAAATCCTAATAAATAAAGTCAGAATTAAATAGAACATAAATTTTGTAAGTGAATAAAGAACTAAATAAAAGCCCAACTTGAGCCCAATAAGCTCTAATCGGCATTGTCTTGGATCTGGGCTTGCTTCCTATGCAAATCCCCACAGATTGCATTAGTGGAATTATACTTCTCTATGCTTGGTTCTTATTAAAGAATAAAAGACGGCTAGTTGATTTATTAGATAAGAGAAACCCTGCTCCTATATATAGGAGGACAGGGAAGCGTACAGACATAAAACCAACCCTAATGGGCCGAATATTACAAACTAATAAAAACAATAGCTTATTACACTCAACACTCCCCCCTTAAGCTGAAGTTGGGAGAAACCCAAATCAGCTTGCAAATAGAGAGTTGGACTAAAAAACAAAGAAACAAAAATAAAACACGATAAAGCAGACCATACAAGAATTGTCTCCCTCTCAATATTACAATTAATCACTCAAACATTCAGACACCCCCCCTCAAGTAGATACTCCAAGCAAGCAGGCGTAGAAGCTTCTCGATCATCTGGAGAAGTAAGCAGCAACAGGATCATCTGGAGGGTAAATAAGCAGAAACAATAGTGTTTCATGGTCTTCATCACAGTCGCTAACGTTGCAGCCCAGAAAGTGTTGGGTCACAGCAGCAACAGTAGTCAACGTACAAATATAGTACGGACGAGCCAACGTACAAAACAGAGCACGAACGAGCCAGAGAGTGCTGACGCACAGAAATAGAAAGTCGACGTGCAAACAAGGCATGGACAAGCCAGAGAGTGATGGCGCACAACAGAAAAGCGGACGTAACCAGATAGAATATTGTCAACACAAACAAGTAGGCAGCATAAATGAATCTCCAAAAATCGATCTCTTCAAGAAGCATGTAGTGATGTCAGCAGATATAAACTTCCTCTTCTCTCTTCATCTCTCTCCTCTACTCATCTTCTCTTCCTCTTATTCTCTCCCTCACACCAAGCACGAAAGGAGTCAAAAAGAGTGGTTGGGGTGGAAAGTCAGAAAAAGTGGTAGAGGTAAAAAAAATTAGGTGGATATATGGAGGATAACCGATTAATCGAGTCAAGGTACAAAATGACCCGATTAGGTAGATCCGGAGAGAATATTAAATGGATCTTTAGGCTAAAAATGGATCCGACTAGTACAAATATGTAGAGTGTATATGGGGGGGCAGTAGAAAAATATATTGAGGGATACAAAAAAATTATGCATGAAAGGTTGCTTGGTAGCGATGAGAAGTGGTGGGTAGCAATGGGCAGCGATGGAAAGTAGTGGGTGGAAGAAGATAGTGGCAACAACAACTTGTGGGTGATGGCAGGCAGGTGTTGGCGACGGTTTGAAGTCGTTAAGTAGTGGAGATGAGTTGTAGAGGATGGCTAGCGGCGTTGGGGCTGAAATAGGGAAAAACTTGTGGCAAGGACCAGGGCGGTCGGTGGCGAGTGGTATGGTCGTGAGACGACAGCAATATGGAGGACTACCGACGGTGGGACAGCATGGCGCAAGGGCTAAAAACATGTAGTAGCAGCGGCAAGGAGTGACTAGGCGGCGAGCAACAATAGAGTTGTTTGGCGGCAGCGGCAAGGGCCAATAGCCAGGGTCCAGCGATGCGATTAGGAGTGATAGAGAATGGCAGCTGGCAGATCTGTAGTCGGCGTTGGTTGTTCTGGTGGGAGCAGTGAGCGGCCAGTAGTTGATAGCGGCAGGAGTGGAGGGGGATGGTTGTTGCGGCGGCAGCACGTAGAGGAGCAGTAGACGTAGACGACGGAGAGGTAGGATCAGCCGATAAAAAAAGAAGGTAAGAGTGACGGAGACCATGGAACAACCTGCGGGCAGCCAACCCACAAGGAACAAGGGTGTCGCCCGTCAGCTACATCTCGCTCTAGTTTCTCTCTCACGTATGGTGGTGGCTCAAGGATCGTTGCTCTGATACCATATCAAAGAATAAAAGACGACTAGTTGATTTATTAGATAAGAGAACCATGCTCCTATATATAGGAGAACTAGGAAGCGTACAGACATAAGACCAACCCTAATGGGCCAAAACACTTAGGCCCATATTACAAACTAATAAAAATAATAACTAAATAACTCTCAACAGTTCTAAATGAGAAACTTGACTACTTACAGTTAAGATAGAAGTGTTATGATCATAAAACTCGAGATGCACTAGGTATACACTATACAAGATCAATTTCTTGTAGCAAAGAAAAACACCAGGATCAACTCACAATGCTCACTACAACACACCACTAATATACTCCACACTTTGTTTTCCACTTTTAAAAAATATAGTAAATTAATACAGTTTTTGTTAGAAAGTATTAGCCTATTTAGTTAATAGGTTAATTAGTTTATTGTGTACATGGGCATGTTTGCCTTGGCCCATTAGGGTGTAGTCCGCTTCATTACAATTGCCTCCTCTTCTATAAATACAGGACAGCACCCTAGTTGCCACCTCCGCCTCTCCTCTCCAAGCTCAATGTTGCCCTAGCCGCTGCCTCTCCTTACTAGAGAGAGCAACAACAAGAGAACATCGCTTGCATGCGGCCGCCGTCTCCATGGCTTAAGTCGGCCGACTGCTAGGCACATCCCAGCCTTCATAGTCGTCACTTTTCCCCTTTCACATAGATCTTCATCCATGGGATGGCGCCATCATTCTCGGCCATATCCATTTTGATCTATAGTCAAAGTAGCCACTGAGTCTTCCTCGTGGCCGTTATCGTCAAGTTATCACTTTCCCCAAGCAGCTCCGTACATAGCTTCCACCATTGAAGCAGCCACGCCAACACAAATCTGCCTTCGGCTCCAACAACCATCTCCACCATGTCTGCCTCCGAGTCCAATAGTCGTCCCCATGTCCAGCCACCGTGTCAGCCATCACTCCACTGCTACACTACTTCTCGGGACCTTGGACGGCGCTAATTCTTGTCCTGTTTGGTTTGTGGTCAAGCAAGGAGCCTCCACTTTTCATGTTCACATGATCTACATGAGTGCAAAAGATGGCGCTAATTCCCATCGACCCATGGTGCTAATTCTCGGGGTTCTTTGTCTCCTTGACGGTGTCGATTCCCGTCCAGTCCAGAATTCACTCGGAGGCACAAAGATTCGTCCAGAAAGTCACACCGAGTGTTGAAGACCACCACAGCGTTTCGGAAAGAGTCAGTCATCTTCGAGTTCGCCCATATCGCAAGTTACATGGCATGTTGACATCTAACACAGCGTGTCGGGGGAGATCTGGCTTAGGCCTCCGACATCCCATATGGCGTGTAGGATCCCCACATACCGTGTTGCAAGGAGTCAAGCATTTTTTAGCAAAGGAGCTACATGTCGTGTCAGTAACCTTACACATTGTGTCATTAGGAGTCTGCCTTTCACCCTGTTGTGACACGTCGTGTCATCAGGAACCTGCCTTTCAACCCCGACAATTTACACATGTCAAGATACAAATACGGCGTGTAAGAAGCAATTTGTGTACTTCCAGTTCCAATTACAACGCCCTCCAAAGGTCTATCTCTCCTCCAATACCTAATGATAATCGAATCCTATTATTTTTTGACCTCCAAAAACTTTTTCACTGGGGCTTTTCAGGTCAAAAAAAGGTTCATTTAATTTCTCTATCCGGATCTTATAAACAGGTTATTTTGTATATTGTCTCCGGTCATCGGTTTTCTACCGAGATCCATTCCGGTAGTGCCACTTTTCCTACCAAGAACCATTCCAGTAAAGATTCTCTTTCTACCGAGTTTTCATTCCAGTAATATTTTTGTTTTATTCTTCTCTACATACTACACCTCTCATTTTACCTTTTCCCTTTCCCACCCTCCCATCTATCATGTATGCGTCTACCACGTGTGGAGGGTTATATTTTCCTTTTCCACACCATCTACTCACTCTTGTTGTATTGGTTTGCGGGAATAGAGGAGAGAGGTGAGGGTGTGAGGAGAATATGAGAGAGGTATGAGAGTGAGTATGAGATGAAAGAGATGATATTCTAGGCTATCATCATGGAGCTTCGTATTGTTCAGCACATATGTTCTCCACTTTCAGGCAGGTTTGTAAGATCTCCATTGCAACATTGACACCGAGCTTCTCACGTTCGTACTGCATTATGTACGTCAGGACAAGAGCTATTGCAGCTAATTCAGACTTCTTTGAAGTTTGTTATCTTCTACCATGTGCATTTTATATCTGCAAGGATTCATCCAGAGTTATCTTTACCGAACTACTTTGTTTCGTCTTTTCCGACTTGCATCTGCTACCTCTACGTGTTGAGACGACACTTCATCACCTCGTCCAGCATGTTCGTGCCACATTATGCACGTCTGTAGTCTTATGTGCTAATTCCAGTTGGCTACACTTCTCGAGCAATTTGAAGACACCACTACTGCAACATCGGCATTGATGTCTCCGTGCTCATGTCGTGTTATGTACGTGGGATGTGTTGATGTGCGTTTATTCCATTCACACATTCCTCTCCAGTGAAGATGGCTTAGTTGTGGTATCTATGAATCGTCTGCTTCAGATATTCTTCATTCCAGATGCACTTCAAAAGAAAGACCTCTAAAAGCTCAAGCATTTTCATCCTGCAGAACACATCTCAAAGAGGCATTGTCATATGTTTTCAGTCGGGAAGTATTGTTTAAGGGGGAGTAACAATTTTTGTATGGGAGTGACATATCTATCTTTCATTTATCATTTATCGTTTAATCAAGTCATGTAACTCCAAACTTGGACATGTGTTCACCCATGCTCCAACTTAAGGGGGGTGTTAGAAAGTATTAGCCTATTTAGTTAATAGGTTAATAAGTCCATTGTGTACATGGGCCCGTTTGCCCTGGCCCATTAGGGTTTAGTCCGCTTCCTTGTAATTGCCTCCTCTCCTATATTTATAGGGCATGGGTGTACATATCAATATAACAACAACGACTATAGTACCCCACTCACTTGTCAATAATTTTGCAACGGACTATCAAAGAAAAAGCGTCCAACCCTTCTGCGATACCTTTGCGCCTGTCAAACCCCAACATTTCCCATGACTCCCCTTTTTGCTCCAATCTTCCCTCTATACGGCCTTTCTCCTCACCAACACACACCTCTCCCCAACTCACAGCATCTCACTTCTTTGCACCCTCTCTCCTTTCTAGCACTCCTCTTCTATTCTGAAATGACGATTCCCTGGTGTCATTCACGAGATCGTCAGAAATGGTACCTATGAAATGCGCAAGTAGCAAGTGAGAGGTGATCGTCATGGCTTCTGTTCTTTGCGGCTCTTATTCATCACGGCTTTTGCTTGACAGTTGTTGCTCATTATGGCTGGTAATTCATCCAGCGAGTACCGGTGAGAGCAAAGAGAAGCTATAGAAGATTCGCTCATTCCTAAATCCCTTCTAAGGAATAGGCCAGGTCAGGACTGTCCCATTATGTGCGCCGCATCAAAAAATCACTAGGAAACATCCTTCTGATTGTTGGTTTTTACATTTGGGGCAAATGGGAGGCTCCTGATGATGGTTACTTTTTCCCTTGAGCTCATGGCATGAAGATTTCCAAAGGGCACGTCACATTGATGTTTCTTACACACCTTTAAGCTTCTCGCTTTAAGTCTTCCAAAGGGATCTCGGACTCATGGTAAATTGCTTAGCTTGGATATCCCTTCTTTTGATATTTAGGACAATTCTAGTTATAGTTTACTGAACTATTGTATTCAAATTTGTTTATAATCTTTTTTCGGCTCCTATTTTTTGGTTGCTTTGTGAAAGTAATAGTAGATTTCCCTTATTGCTAGTAGGCCAGAATCCTATCTTGCAAATGCACTTTTATGAAGAACTAATGATTTTGACATACTCTGTAGTTTTTTAGGATTATTGACTTTCTTTGTCATGGGTCTTAGTTGACTCTTTCTCAGCCATGATCACAAAAGAGTTAGTAGGCTGGTGTTTCTTGCATGTTGATCATGCTATTGAAAGTAAGATCTTCCCGTGATTATTTACTATGGCTATGATTGTTATATTAGAAAGAACGAAGAATAAAGTGAGCGGACAAGATCTTACAGCTGCTTAAGCACCAGACGAGCCCTTTAATGAAAACCATATGCTTTGATTTTTGTATGCCTTTTATATAATTACACACATATATCATATATCTAAGAACATATATATGTATGACCACATATACTGAGCTTTTAGTATTATAAATTGAAGTATATATATAACTCAGAAACGATATACTTAGTACATATTTCTATAACTAGTAGTATAATATTACTCACTATGTTAGCATCATTTTCCGATGTATAAGTATTAATCAACAAGTGTATTCTTATACTTAGTAATTGTGTACAATAATAGTAATAAAAAAATATTCATGTCACCAGTATAAAAATTGGTAACCACTAGCTAATAGTTATACAATTAGTTATAAAGTAATGTAGCACTATTAAACTAGTGCACAAAATATTTTATAGTTGTTAAACAGTAGACTATACACCATATAATTATTTGCCTAATAATTAAACCTAGAACGGTAATTTATATCATCTGCAACAAAACAGGAATGGTAGTTGTAATTGCATATAGTAGCAACAGAAGAACCCATGTTTAGTACTTCATTTAATGTGTAAGTTCATATATAAACAATATTTACATATGAATATACAATCTATATTTCTTATTTAATATAAATTTTGGTAAGTACCGGGCATATGAAGTAGAAATTACAAACTCAACATTTTTAGAAGTTTTTTACCAAACAGGATGAAAGCAAGAAACATCCCAAAAAGTGGCCCATAAAACGGCTTAAGCAGCAAAAAGCGGGCCTATTAAGTGGCGTGTTAAGCGGCCTAGGCGGAAAAAAGCCAGCGCCTAATGGCAACCACTTGAGTGGGCGCTTAATGGTCAAACTGGGCACCCAGGTGCATTCGTTGCCCACCTGGGAAGCACGGACATGTGTTTGGACACGGTCACAGGAAAAAAAAAATCATCAATATTTAAATGATTTATGTTAATATGGTGTTTTATATTCCTAGCATTTCATTATGTTATTTTTCTTTATCGTTGAACTCTTATGTTATTCTCCCATTTGTGTTATTATAAAAGGAGAGGTAGCACATTGCTCCTCTCACAAGTTGCACATTGCAACACCATAATTCTCAGCTCACATGGTATTAGAGCGGTTAGATCTAAGGGAAGCGTAGGGGCCCTAACCCTAACCAGCAACCAACACTGTCTAGGCAGGCAGCAGCCAGCAAGGGCAGCCACTACCGGGGCAAGCCTTGCGCAACCGGCCAACCGTCGTCAGGCAGGCCTCCGTTGGACAGGTTGTCGTCGGAAGGGGGCCAATCAAGGCCGGATCTTCGGTCGGGATGCGCGGGCATCTTCCAATCTCTCCAACGACATTCTAAAATTCCAAATCGAGTAGTCCACGTCGATTTCCTAATCACATCTCCACTTAGCTTGGAGGTTGTTGATTGGTCAGAAACGCATCATCTTATTTTTCGTAGAGTGACATGTATCTCTCTGTGACGTGTATCTCTCCATCACTCCTCTTCCCATCTTGCTGCGCAACCGGCCAACCGTCGTCGGGCAGGCCTCCGTTGGACAGGTTGTCGTCGGAAGGGGGCCAATCAAGGCCGGATCTTCGGTCGGGATGCGCGGGCATCTTCCAATCTCTCCAACGACATTCTAAAATTCCAAATCGAGTAGTCCACGTGTGATTAGTAAATATTCGCTTGGAGGTTGTTGATTGGTCAGAAACACATCATCTTATTTTTCGTAGAGTGACATGTATCTCTCTGTGACGTGTATCTCTCCATCACTCCTCTTCCCGTCTTGACGTGTATCTCTCTGTCACTCCTTTACTTATCGTGACGTGTATCTCTCTGTCACATCATTTGCCAATGGGATGTGTATCTCTCCGTCAACGTCTCCTTATCCCAACTGAGTTATGGAGGAGAATAAAGCTTTTGTTGTCTACAACGAGGTGTCACCAAATCCTTCTATCAAGTTGAATGGGAAGAATTTTTGTTGTGGATGAATGTTGTCCATACCGTGCTAGAGTCCAGAGATAAGGCGAAGCACGTTGATTCTGATCCTCCAGCCACCACTGACAAGGGATCTACATAGTGGAAGCGTAATAACAACCTGGTAAAGACATAGCTATGGGGGAGTATGGAGCCTGGTATTATCGCTAGATTCATGTTCTACTCCGCTATGAAGGAGATCTGGGATGCTGTTAAGAAGCACTACTCTCAAGAGAAGAATGCCCTGCGTCAATTCATGATATATGACGTCTTTTTGCATAGTGATAGGGAGATAGATCATTGGAGGAATACTTTGGGACAATTCAGTCTATTGCCCAAGAGTTGAGTTTTTTTCATCCTATCGCTATTTAATAGCAGATCAAAGATAGAGATGACCTGGTTACAATCAAGTTCTTATATGGGTTGAGCCCTTCTTTCAGTTCTGGACAGAGTGTTATTCTGGCTGCTGATAAACTTCCTAGATTAGAGGAGGCCTACTCCAGGATTCTGCAATCCAATTTTGAACCCGTACAATCTATTGCAGATCCTTCCTTTAGTGAATCTCGACATCCATTATTGTTGCAGTTAGAGGAGGATGTACAAGTGTTGGACGAGGAGGGTCCACCAGGCCAAGTGTACCTTCTGTGGTCGTCCATGACATATTGTTGAGAAGTGTTGGAAGAAACATAGAAAACCTATTGTGCCACCTGCTGGGACAGCCCACTTTACTAGAGACAATAAGTCGTCCAAACCTACTGCTACTACTATACTACACCTACTTTTGCTTCTACTTCTGGAGCCGTATTACTCTCACCAAGGAAGAATATAATAGATTTAAAACAGGCCACGCAGCATCTAAACATGGAAGCGTCTTCTTCAGCTAACTTGGCTTCTACAACTGGTAATCCACCTTCTTCTTTCCTGGCTTCCAGTTCTTCTCCTTCCTGAGTGGTTGATTCTAGAGCTTCGCAGCATATGATGAGTATGAGGAAACTGCTTCGTTCCATTGACTTGTATATCCCGCATCAGTCTGTGACATTAGATGATGGATCTGTGCGAAAAGTATTAGCCAATGGATCTGTTTCTCTTACCCCTAAGATTGACCTTGGATCTGTATATTATATGCCTAAATTTCCATTCATTCTTTTGTCTATTGCCAAATTAATAGATACTATGAAATGTACAGTGACGTTCGGCCCTTCTTATTTTGTATTACAGAATCTCAAGCGTATGAGGGCAATTGGTGTGGGGCCTAGGAAAGATGATCTCTACCTCTTTCATGGTGCAAGTCTGCCTCGTCAGGTTTCTGCAACTCCGACTCCTGCTATCCTTTTGAGTGGTTCTCCCTTACTGTAGCACTACAGATATGGTCACCCTTCTCTGGAGAGTTTGCAGAAGCTAGAACTTAATCTATCACAGGTGTTCTCTTTAGAGTGTCAGTCATGTCCGTTTGGGAAACATCATAGGATGTCTTATCCTAGTCGTGTCAACAAGTGGGCTCTCCGCCCCTTTGATTTAGTTCATAGTGATGTCTGGGGTCTTGTAAAAGAAAGCAGTTATAATGGTTTTCGATATTTTATTTCCTTTGTAGATGATTTTTCTCGTATTACATGGATCTATCTGTTGAAGAGTCGAGAGTATGTGTTGTCCATTGTCAAACATTTTCATCAAGAAATAAAGGTCCACTTTGATTGCAATATTAAAATTCTCCAATTTGATTGTACATTGGAATATGTTCGACATGCTATGGCTGATTTTTGTAGTTCAGTTGGAATGGTACATCGTACGTCCTGCCCTCACACCCTTCAACGGAATAGGGTGGTCGAGAGGAAAAATCGTCATCTCGATGTTACTAGGATGATCATGTTCCAATCCAATGTTCCTAAGAGATTTCGGTCAAATGCTTTACTGACTGCCAGTTTTCTTATTAATAGGCAACTTTCTTCTGTTCTTCAAGGAAGCATCCTTTTTCGATTTTACGTCCTAATGGTCAGCCATTTCTTATTCCTCTTAGGGTGTTTGGTTGTACCTCATTTGTTCAAAATTTTGATCCTAAAGCTGACAAATTGTCTCCCAGGTCTATTAAGACTCTCTTTCTTGGGTATTACAACACCAGTAAGGGTTACAAGTGTTACTGACTTCGTCGCATGTTTGCATCTAGGGATGTCACTTTCAATGAGTCCACGCCATATTTCTCTAGTATTCCCAGTAAGGGGAGCAATTGTGTGAAAGTGAGAGAATGCCACCTATCATTTCTAACGAAGAGCCATCTGGAGATGTTCCTTTAATTCAGCAATACTCACAGGTGTATCACAGACGAAGCAGACCAGATCATGATGAGGTAGTGACTCCAGTCCATGAGCCTTTCCCATCTTCCTCTGCTCAAGAGAGTCCTGAAGATCCATCTCATCTCAATGTTCCATTTGCTATCTGCAAAGGTATCGCACTTGTAATATTCGACATTGTTAATATATATTGTTTTTCTTTATGTTATGTTATTTTCCATTATATCTGGACCTTCCTGTAATTGTTACAATTACTATAAATAGAAGGGTGCACACATTGTGCAACCCCAAGCTCTCCAAATCTCTGTGTTTTACATGGTACCAGAGCAGGGCTGATCCAGCCGCCGCCTCTCTCCCTCCCTCCTTCTCCTTCTCCTGTCCCCCCCCCGCGTCGAGCGCCGCCCGAACCCCACCAGCCCCCGCCGTCGCCGTCCCAGCCCCTGCCCCCGACCGCTGCGCGCCGCCAGCGAGCGTCGGGCACCGCCGCGCGCGTCCAGCGCCGGTTGCTGCCTTGCCGCACCGCGGCAGGCATGCTGTCGGGAGGTACCGCGCCGCTGGGCCGGTTTGCCGCTGGGGCAGCGTTCCGCCTGGCTCCATAGCCGGGGGGCAGCCCATCTTTGGGTCCCGTGGTTTGATCTGTAATTGAGGGACTTGTCCGGACTGTTTTTCTGCCTGCCCGTGTAGGCCTTTGTACCACCGGGTTTCCTGCCGCGCTCCGGCGTAGCCCGTATGTGAGGGGATATCCTCTTTTGGTAGTTTTGTGCCTGCTGTTGCCTACTTGAAGATGTAGGCAACCTACTGTGCCCAGTGTTCTCATATGCCCCGCATGAGGTCGCTTATGCGGCCGCATATGCGTATGCGCTCAGCCGCTCCGCATATAGCTATGCAGTGCTATATTTGGGCATGGACCGAATATGCGGCCTGCGGTCCGCATATGCGACCGCTTAGGCCCCGCATTTCATTTGGTGACTTAAGTAAAAAAAAACCTCAAATAAAATCAACCAAAGTAAATGACAACTTCTTCTATATAGTTGGTTTAAGCATGGTTATCAAAACCGGACCGAACTGGCCGGTTCAACCGGTTGAACCGGGAACCGATGGCCTGACCGGTTTGGGTAGACTCCAGACCCGCAAATAGCCCTTAACCGGCCAAAAACCGGTGAACCGGCCGGTCCAACCGGAGAACCGGCGACTCGGCCCGGTTCCAGCTACCCGGCCGGTTTTCCCCCATCTACTACTTTAGCCCCTCGTGACTTGCACGCGCTAGATTTTAGCAAAACCCCCCGACTCCCCCTCCTGCCGACTCCCCGACTCCGCACGACCTAGACCCTGAACCAGAGCACCCTCCGCTCTGTCGCTCGACGCTGGTTCTTCTCCAGTGCTGCACAGCCGCCGCTGCTGCTTGTTCAGACTTCGGCTGCTCCGTCTCCCTCTCCGGCTGCTCCGTCTCCGTCTCCGGCTGCCGTAGCTATTGCCGTTGATCGAGGCTCCGCCTGCTGGAGCTGCTGCCGCCCAGAGAAGGTGCGACGGTGCTGCGCAGAGCTCCTCCCTGCTTGCTGACGCCACCACGACCACAACCAAGGTTAGTTTCTCCTTCTCCTCTTCTATTCTCTCCTTTCCGCCCCTAATCCCTCCTCCTTTCTTCTACTGTACGCTTCCTCCTCCCTTTCCTATAGGTCGTCCATGGCCGTTTCTCTTTCTCTTTCTTCTCCAAGCCTTCTTCCTGTAACCCTTCTCTTTTTTGCTCTTCCTTCTCCCCCATTCGTTTCCCCTATACTTCCTGTTTTGTTGTACCTCGTCCCCTCCCTCGTTTGGGATTGTTTATACTTGTTATTCACAGATTCCCTTCTTCTCTCCACGTTTTCTTCTTAATTTTATATTGCTAAGTGCTAAATTGCTAAGTTCTATCTATACTATTATCTTCTAATTGTCTCCTATATCTCTCCCTCTATTGCTAAATTTTGTAGTTAGTAACTTAGTACTTTGTAGTTGTATTATTGATAATTTGATATAGGAATTTAGTAAAGTAGTCAATTATATAACATATGAGCATACATGCTATTATTCTTATTTCATTTGTATACTTTCCAGTTTCCATAAAGTTCATATATGTTTTGGTTATTTAAATTAAATATGACATCATGATGACGTCATCGGTTGAACCGGTCCGACCACCGGTTGAACTAGTGAACCGAGAACCGGAGGCCTCACCGGTTCACTCACCGGTTCGGTTCTGAAAACTATGGGTTTAAGATCAGATATTGAAATTTTGCTCCCTCGGAAATAATTCTATTTTGAATTAGTGCAAAATATTTTATTACATTTTATAATTGTTAATGTTTCATTATGCTCTTTCCTTTGCTCTTTTTTTCTCTCTTCTATTTTGCTCTAAGATTAGAAAATGTTGCACTTGCAACAATTCTAATTTTGTCTTGTATAAAAGGGGAACCTATTGCATATATTAATTGGATATGATATTTTCTTTTACAAAGTATCAAATTTGTTTGCTGCCTAGGGAGTAATTTATATTCCCTACGATTTTTTCTTCTCTATTTATTAGTGACTTGATTTCTTCATATCATTTTGATGTTTTGATTTTGTTTTTGATGTTCTTTTTCTATTTCTACTTTGAAGTACCATGTGTTGTGTTACTGTGGTTTTTCTTATAGTGTTCATTCAATAAATGTTCTGCTACAAACTGCATAGTATGTTTTGTTACTTGTATATTCTAGTACATTATATAAACTTATGCTTTTGTTGAATGATTTTTCTTATTGATGATTGGAAAATGTGTTTCTTCTTCCATGATGTAATGATCCATTAATACATTTTGGGCTATTAGGCTACAAAACTAGATAGTATGAAATTTATGATTATGATTATATTTTTTTTATTAAATATATGTATAAAATATAGAATTTATTTAAAAAAATCCAAAAACGCATATGCCCCGCTTATGCTCCCGCATTCCGCTTATACTCTATGCGGTACCCTGACCGAACGCATACCGCATAACGCATTTCAGAACATTGAATGTGCCTGCTTGTGCCGGTGTACCTGTTTGCTTCCTTATGGCATCCTCCAGTGATGATGAGCGTCGTCAAGTCACGACGGTGAAACTTGATGGGCGCAATTACCAGCACTGGGTACGTTCCATGGTGATTTACGCCAAATCCCAAGGAAAATACTCACATCTGACGTGTGTCGGTCCGGCACAACCTACTACCAATACTAATTCTAAGGACGTGAAGGCTTATGATGACTGGGTCAAGGATGACTCCACCGTGATGACATGGATTCTCAACAGCAGTGAGTCGAGGATCAATGTCATCTTGCTACGTCTGCCTACGGCGAAAGAGATGTGGGATCAACTCGCTGGTACATATTCACATAGCCAGAACCCCAAGAAGAAGTTTGACATCACCAAGCAACTTGGTCGTCTACACTTCACCAGATCGGATATTGCAGACTACTTCTCCGAGTTTCTAGTCTGTGGGGGGAGCTGGAGACTTTCCACCCCTTGTCTACTGATCTGGCCACCATGCAGCGTCAGCGTCTAGAGCTGCAATTGGTCCAGTTCCAGTGCGGGTTACCAGAGTCGTACGCGGGTGTTGTCGACCAGATCCTTGCTAGTGACCCGTTTCCATCTCTACAGAGTGCCTATCAGAGACTTCAGTGTCTACCTTCTACCTCGTCTGCTCTGCCTACTGAGTCTGGAGACTCCAGAGCACTTACTTCCATGTCAGGCCGTAGCCGTGGCAGGTTTTCTGACAGCCGTCCTCCTAGTGCAGGACGGGGACGAGCGTCTTCTGGACGTGGCACTTCTGCGACTGCATCTTCCAGTGTTGCGCGTCCTCAGACAAGGCAGCACCTTTGCACCTTTTGTGGCAAGTCGAACCATATAGAAGAAAAATGTTGGGAAAAGTATGGTAAACCTGTTTGGGCCAATGTGGCTAGTGACACCACTGCTACTTCAGAGACAGCTACCCAGCCTGTTGTGTCTAATGACTCAGGTACTGCTACTGCGGACTACATTCGAGTTGAGGTAGAGCACCTGTTGCGTGAGCGTACTGGTTCCTCGTCTACTGCTACGACAAGTGGAGCCCATGCTGCGACCTACTCGGGTTGTGATACTACCTTCCTCAGTACTCCATCCTCTAGTACTGGTAATACAAAATGGGTTATCGATTCGAGCGCATCGTCGCACATTTCTGGGAATCGAGCTTTATTTAGAAATTTATTTAGACCAGCTACTACTTTTGTGATGCTTGCCGATGGCTCTAAGTCTGCGGTTTCTAGAATTGGAGACATTGTGTCTAAGTTTCTTCTGAAGTCTGCTTTATATGTGCCTCGTTTTCCGCTGAATTTATTATCTGTTAGCAAAATTTTACGCAGTCTGAACTGTAGTCTGACTTTTATACCTGGTTCGTGTGTTTTTCAGGACCTTCGCACGAGGATGAAGATTGGTGGGGGGTATGAAGGATCTGATGGCCTTTTTTATCTAGATGATCTGCCAAAAGTGGACAAGGTTGTGTTCGCTTCTACTGTATTTGCTTTATCTGCATCAATCTCAGCATTACAATGGCACTACTGACTTGGACATCCGTCTTCTGAAAAACTGACATGTTATTTCTAGTGTTGGCACTCATAAGTTTCAGTGTGAATCATGTCAGGTAGGGAAACAGACTAGGGTTGTTTACCCTAAACGCCCTCAGATTAGTAGCAAACACTTTTTTGATCTTGTTCATGTTGATGTATGGGGTCCATGTAATGTGCCGAATTTGTCTGGCTACAAATATTTTTTACTGTTTATTGATGATTTTTCTCGGACCACTTGGTTATTTCTGATGAAAAGTAGGTCTGAAGTGTTGTCTACTATTAAATTCTTTTTTGTTGAGGTGAAAACACAATATGCTATGCCTGTTAAAGTTTTTCGTACTGATAATGCACTTGAGTTTGTCCAAAAAGATGTTGCTCTGTTTTGTCAATCTGTTGGTACTTTACATCAAACTTCATGTGCATATACGCCACAGCAAAATGGTGTAGCTGAGAGGAAAAATAGACACTTGTTAGAAGTTGCTAGAACTATTATGATGCACTATCATGTACCTAGATCATTCTAGCCTGAAGCAATATTGACTGCTTGTTTCTTGATTAATTGGATGTCTTCCTCTGTGATTGGAAATAAAGTACCTGTCTAAATTCTACAACCTCATGCACCTTTATTTCCTGTACCTCGGATTTTTGGTTGTACGTGTTTTGTGAGATTGCTTGGTCCGACTCATGATAAATTATCTCCGTGTGCTGAGAAATATATTTTCTGAGGGTATTCTCGTACACAAAAAGGATATAGATGCTATAGTCCTACTGCAAAGAAATGGTTTATCAACAGTGATGTCTTCTTTGAGGATACCCCCTACTACTCTACTAGAGGAGATAGTCTGCAGCATGATATTATTGCTTCTCCTCTGCCTATTACTACTGAATGTGTCTGAAAATTCTGATCAAGTGCCACCCGAGCGTACGACACCACCTCTTATTGTTTATCAGCGCAGGCACAGAACTCCACCTGAACAAGACCCCCCCACTCAACACCAATCTTCTCCTCCAGAAGGTCTTGCCGCACTTGAGGTAATTTCTGATCTGGATGTACCTATTGCTCTTAGAAAGGGCACTCGTTCCTGCACTTCTCATAATATTGCTAACCATGTATCTACTGCACATCTGAGTATTCATGCTAGCAATTTTGTCTCTGCTTTATCCGCTGTCAATATTCCGAAAAATACTCATGATGCCTTACAAAGTGCAGCCTGGACTTCTGCTATGCAAGAGGAGATGCTTGCTCTTACTGACAGGCATACTTGGGAGTTGGTGGATCCACCTCCTCAATGTAAGCCTATAGGTTGCAGATGGGTATATGATGTGAAATATCAACCTGATGGTACTATAGAACGGCTGAAGGCGCGCTTGGTTGCAAAAGGGTATACACAGACTTATGGTATTGATTACTTTGAAACTTTTTCTCATGTTGCCCGCCTTAATTCAGTCAGAATTCTTCCTTCTGTTGTTATTAATCTGGACTGGCCTCTACTGCAATTAGATGTTAAAAATGCTTTCTTGTATGGTGATCTGCAAGAGGAAGTTTATATGGAGCAACACCCTGGGTTTGTTGCTCAGGGGGAGTCACACAAAGTCTGCAGGTTGAAGAAGTCTATCTATGGGCTCAAACAGAGTCCTCGTGCCTGGTTTGATAAATTGAGCAAAATTATGATTGATTTTGGCTTTGTAAGATCTCAAGTGGATCATTCTTTTTTACTAAGAAGACTTCTACTAGCATTGTGATCCTTATTGTCTATGTGGATGATATTGTTCTTTCTGGCAGTGACTCTATTGCTATTTAGGCTACTAAAGCCCATCTCTGCCAGCACTTTGCTACTAAAGACTTGGGTAAACTGCGGTATTTTCTGGGCATAGAGGTATCCAGAACCTCTAATGCACTTGTGCTGTCTCAGAGGAAATATGTTTTAGATCTTCTACAGGAGACTGGTATGCTTGGAGCTAGACCTGCTGGCACTCCTCTAGATCCCAATGTCAATTGGGATGATGATTCTTCTCCATCCTTTGTTGATAATAAAAAGTACAGGAGATTGATTGGTAAAAAGATATATCTGACTGTGACTAGAGCTGACATATCTACTGTTGTGGGACTTCTTAGCAGGTACCTAGATAAACCCCGAAAGTGCCACTGGGATGCACTATGTCATATTCTGTGATATCTGAAAAAGTCTCCTGGCAAGGGACTTCATTACAAGAAAAATGGGCACTGTTCTCTGGAAGGGTATTCTGGTTCTGATTATGCAGGGAGTCGGATTGACAGGAAATCCACCTCTGGCTATTGTACCTATGTTGGAGGCAATCTAGTCACATGGAGATCCAAGAAACAAAATGTGGTTGCCAGATCTAGTGTTGAAGCTGAATATAGGGCGATGGCCCATACTGCTTGTGAGCTTCTTTGGGTACGTTCTCTTCTGAAAGACTTCGGTGTTGAGTCTTCTTCTGCTATACCCATGCACTGTGATAATAAGGTTGCTATCTTTATTGCCAACAATCATGTCTATCATGAGCGCACCAAGCATATCGAGGTCGACTGTCATTTTATTCGGGAAACTATTCTTACGGGTAAGATCTGCACACCTTTTACTCGATCTGAAGACCAAGTTGCTGATATCTTCACCAAGCTACTGCCTAAGAAGCACTTCTGCACTTTGATGGACAAGTTGGGCATGATTGACATCTATGCTCCAACTTGAGGGGGAGTGTTAATATATATTGTTTTTCTTTATGTCATGTTATTTTCCATTATATTTGGACCTTCCTGTAATTGTTACATTACTATAAATAGAAGGGTGCACACATTGTGCAACCCTAAGCTCTCCAAATCTTCTTTGTGTTTTACAGACATCCTATTGCGGGTGTTTGTTGTTTGTCCAATTTATCTAAACAGGCTCGCTCGTTTGCTCTTAGGATTAATTATTTGATACTTCCAAAGAGCCATGTTGATGCTATGAAGGATGTTGGTTGGTTACAGGCTATGAATTCTGAAATGTCTACACTTATTCAGAATAAAACATGGGAGCTTACTGATTTGCCTGCAGATAAGAATGTTAAGGGAGATAAGAATGTTGCCTCCTAGGTCTATTAAGGGTTACAAGTGGTACCGACTTCGTCGCATGTTTGTGTCTAGGGATGTCACTTTCCATGAGTCCACTCCATATTTCTCTAGTGTTCCCAGTAAGGGGGAGCAATTGTGTGAAAGTAAGAGAGTGTCACCTATCATTTCTGACAAAGAGCCATCTGGAGATGTTCCTTTAATTCAGCAATACTCACAGGTGTATCACAGACGAAGCAGACCAGATCATGATGAGGTAGCGACTCCAGTCCATGAGCCTCTCCCATCTTCCTCTGCTCAAGAGTCTTAAAGATCCATCTGATCTCAATGTTCCCATTGTTATCCGCAAAGGTATCGCAGTTGTACTATTCGACATCCTATTAAGGGTGTTTGTTGTTTGTCCAATTTAACTAAGTAGGCTCGTTCGTTTTCTCTTAGGATTGATTATGTGATACTTCCTAAGAGTCATGGTGATGCTATGAAGGATATTGGTTGGTTACAGGCTACAAATTCTGAAATGTCTACACTTATTCAGAATAAAACATGGGAGCTTACTGATTTTGCTTGCACATAAGAATGTTGTGGGCTTCAGATGGGTATTCATTGTCAAACATAATCCAGATGGTTCCATAGAGAGATTGAAAGCTAGATTGGCGGCGAAAGGATATACTCAAGCATATGGTGTTGATTTCTTTGAAACCTTCTCGCATGTGGCTCATCTTAATTCTGTGAGGATCCTTATCTCTCTGGCTACCACCTTTAATTGGTCACTATTTCATCTCGATGTCAAAAATGCCTTCCTACACGAGGGTCAACAGGAAGAAGTATACATGGAGCAACCTCATGGATTTGTTGCTCAAGGGGAGTGTCAGAAGGTGTAGGTTGAAGAAAGACATTTATGGCTTGAAGCAGTCTCCTCGAGCTTGGTTTGACAAGTTCAGTGCTATTGTTTTACAAATGGGCTTCTCACGTTCTGTGACTGATCATTCCTTGTTCTATTCTAGTTCTTCTGTTGGATCTATTATTACTGTACTATATTTTGATGATATTGTTATCACCGGTAGTGATTGTGTAGGCATATCCAATGTGAAGGACGGATTGCAGAAGCACTTTATACGAAGGATCTGGGAAAATTAAGATATTTTTTGGGCATTGAAGTACTTCACTCTCATACAGGTACTAATTTGTCTCAAAAGGAAATATGTAAGGATCTACTTCATGAGACAGGAATGAGTACATCAAAGCCTGTTTCTACTCCTATTGACTATCATGTGAAGGAAAATGTTGGTGATATTGATTATTCAGATCTAGGGTATTATAGGGAGATTGTTGGGAAGCTAATATATTTGACAGTGACTCGTCCTAACATTTCCTTTGTTGTAGTAGTGAGTCAGCATATGAGCTCACTAGAACACTCTCATTGGACAACAGTTTGTCGCATTCTGAGGTATCTGAAAGGAGCTCCTGGAAAAGGGATCACATACTATAGACCTAAAACTCCTCCATCTACTCTAGTTACAGATCGGGCTGGTAATCTGAATGACAGAAGGTCTACATCTGGGTATTGCACTTTTCCAAGAAATCATCTTATCACCTGGAAAAGTAAGAAGCAAAATGTTGTGGCTCGTTCTAGCGCGGAAGTTGAGTACAGACAGAGCAAAGGCTCATGCTTGCTTTGAGTTACAGTGGGTTCAATCCGTGCATTTTGAATTGCAAATTCATCTGATATCTCCTAAAGAGCTCAGATGTGATAATCAAGTTGCTATCTATATTGCCAAAAATCCAATTTTCCATGAACGCACTAAACATATAGAAGTTGATTGTCATTTTATCAGAGATCAAATCAACAATGGGAAAGTGGTGACTCCTCATGTCAGATCTGAAGACCAACTTGCTAATGTTCTTACAAAACCACTGGGTCCAGCAAGGTTTCAGAGTCTTAGTCACAAGTTGGGCATACATGATGTGTACGCTCCAGCTTGAGGGGGAGTGTTAATATAGTTGTCTTACATTCCTAGTATTTCATTATGTTATTTTTCTTTACTATTAGACTCTTATGTAATTCTCCCAGTTGTGTTATTATAAAAGGAGAAGTAGCGCATTGCTCCTCTCACAAGTTGCAGATTGCAACATCATAATTCTCTGTTCACAATTTCATATTTGTAAATAAGAATTTCATACAAGACAGAACTTTAAAAAATCAAAAATCTTAATTCATATTTGTAGAATTTTAAAAGATAAGTTCAAATGTGGAACACAATCAATGAAATGAAAAACGGCCTGAGCGGCCGCTTAATCGGCCCAACCCACCACCCGTTCGATTTATCGCTTAAACGCCAATTAAACGCCCTCCCCCTAAAAAGACTGTGTTTTGCTCGCTTCAGCCACTTAATCACCCGCTTAACTCGCTTAATCATCCACTTAATCGGCCGCTTAGACCCATTTTTAAAAAATACGCTACAAGTCAGCAACATTAAGTAAATTTTAAACTCCAAGTATAATTGGCCATAATATATTAAACTTATATACATTAAATGTTCTGTGATAAGCCTTAGTTCTAATTTTGAATGTATACTTTGTATGTAAGCTGTAGTAATACGGTACTGTTGTATATCCAAGTAAACTATATATAACTATTCTCTAATTTGGATTTTAGAATGCATATTGTGATTAAATGCGCTGGTGTAATGTATGATTAATTGTTGATATGTAAATGTAGCAATAAGTTAGTAATATGTCTATGATAAGTCTGTTGTAATGTGATGCAAAATTGTTATTGCATCATATATGTGTGTGTATATATATATATATATATATATATATATGTGTGCTTATTATTTTATAATTGTATAGGATGTTTTATTTGTGACAAGTCTATTGTTTACTAGATTAGCTATTATCGTTGTTTTATAGTTTTGTTATGAAGTATATGGGTGTTTAATATTGTTGTGTTCAATGTTTAGATATGTATAAAAGCTCCAAAAAGTATATTATATATATACATATATGTGTAATTTTGTATAAAATTATATAGAAAACTAAAACCCATTTTTTCAAAAATCGTCAGCTTACCGCTTAACCAGTTACAAGGTGTTGTCCGCACGGTTACCGCTTAACGTTTTTTAAAACATTGAACACAATAAATTTGCAATTCAAGAAAGAATAACTTCAATAGTCAATACTCAAATCAGCAAACTCTCAAAATGTGTCATTCCTATGCACGAGAGGTCTAAATACCATTACAACCACAAGCATTCATGAGTTCATGTGGTTATATTTAAGCAAAAGAATTAAATTTGAAGCAAGTAGATGTGTAGTGTAGAATACTGCTTAAATGTTTACTCCACTACAGCAGCATCATAGCAAGCACCAAAAAAACGAGAAGAAGATGTTGGCTAAATCAGGGAGTTCCCAAAATGTGTTGTACAGGGAACGGAAAAAATGAAACTCGGAAATATTGTTCTTAAAACAGTCAACTGAATGAGCGAAAGGAGAAAAAAGGAAGAAGAAGAGACAAGAAGGTGATTATATGAAAAGTACAAGACTAACCTGATCTGCTGCCTGTGTTCTCCGGCTCTCCTGTGTGCAAGATGACGCCAGGGCGTCACAGCTGCTGGAAGGTGCTTCAAGGCACCATTGTTGTTCCAAGTCCGCTCTTGCTCCGAGACTTCGCTGCTGCTCAAGTTTATCGGCAGCTGTCAGGGAGGTCGATGCCCCGTGTAGCAGCTGCTACACCCCCAGCCCTCAAGGGCGGAGGAAAGAAGCAGAGAAGAGGTCAAAAGGGAAGAAGCGGCTGCTGCCCAGGAAGGAAGTTGGCCGCTGCTCCACACGGCCGACTAAGGTGTTGTCGCCGACGGCCACCAAAGAGGGAGAGGATCACTGCTGCGGCAGCTGCTCCTAAACCCCAACCCCCTAGGCCAATGGCAGAGAGCAGTCGGTCAAGAAACTCAGGTAGGGTTGGGCTGCGAACGAGCGTGAGGGAGAGCGGCTCATGACTAGCGGTTTCTGTTGAGCTAGTTCTACCGAGTTTTTTCCAGTGGGCCGCATCCAAGACGTGTCCAATGGAGTTAAACTGTGTCCATGGCCTTAAAAAAGTCTCAAACGGACCGGACACGGTTGGGCCGTGTCCAATACGTTTTGAGCCGTGTCTGGGCTGTGTCCGTGTCCAAAAACACAGCCACGGGAACCCTGTAGAAGCGTCCGTGCTTCATAGCGTGCAGTTCTTAAAACACTGTTCTAACCTGATCAAAATAAGTCATTTAGAGTGCATTCATCACGAACATAACTTAGTTGTCTGATACCTATAGATCTTCGTATCCCCAGAGTGGTTTGCCGCCTATGATTCAGTAGCGTGAATATGGCCAAAACTTTATTAGCATAAGCACATGCCCATGGCCTAATTAACCTGATTGGCTTTTAAAACGTCGAGCTTCATGTCAACTCATTACTGAACAAAATTTCTGGCTTCTCGACACTGCACAGGTGTGATAAGCTCGATAATTTAATATATATTCTCTGGTGTCTGAATCCATTTACTCAATTGTAAATGTGTGTAGTCATACAAGAAGTTCCGTGTTCTTACAAAAAAAGGTCCTGATGATTCAGAAGTAATAAATGTTTAAACAATTTGCCAATTATATTAAGTAGGAACCATAAAACCACAATATCAACTTTTTGACATTATCTACTAACTATTGTTAACTTATAGCCAAGGGTGAGGAACAAATTGGACTAACATTGACATTTAACCATAGCTGGTTGAATATATTATCAAGTTTCATATCACGTACAGTTTGGTCAAAGTCTGTCACAAAATAGTGGGTTACATCGTTTCATTCATGTATATTGCTCTTGTGATATGTTGTATTCTAGTGTGTTGCAGGTGTATCGCAACTTGGCAGGCTAGAAAAATTAAAGAGAACGATACTAGGATAGTGTGTTATGATTCAATAGTATGTGATACATTTGTTGATAAGATAGATAAACATGTAAGAGTTTGCTACTAGTTTTAAACATCATCATTTTTTGGGCGAACAATAAAGCTCTCTATTATTGTACTTTTTTACCCATTTTCATTACAGAAAAAGATATCTATAATTAATTTGTTTATTATGCACTAAGATTGATTTTTAGTAAAACGTTAGATCAATAAATATATTTGTTATTAAGAATCTAGATTATTGAGAAAAGCCTAGACGGGTGGAACAAAATCAACAATTTACATACTATAAAGTCTAGATCTAGTTGCTTTTCCTTTCAAATTTAAAAAACCCAAAATCACAATTTTAAAATTTAGTTCCTTCCGTACTGCATTTCCTACTCTTTTTCAAGTCCTCTTCTTCCAAAGGGATTTCAATCGGTAATTGCTTCCAAAACGCCTCTTGAGTTACTCCCTTGCTTGAGATACTGGAGGTTTCAACATGTGAGCAACTGGTTTTCATACATAGCTCTGTCCTCCATGAAGTACATTAGGTGCAACACTTGGGGAAATGTAAAGAAGCTTCTCCTTATACTATGGTGGAGAAAGAGTAGCTCTCCAATGGGTTATGGTACCTTGGGCCAAGGCGATTGGACAGATTTCTCCTACTAAGATTCTCCTCTTTGGGCATATGTTCCACAGAACATCGGCAACAATAGAGGTGATTCATTATTTTTCTACTTGGGGGCAAGGTGGTGTAGAATAGGAGTGGAATTCCTTTAATGAAGATATAAATCGCTTATTCTGGTCTTGTGAGATTGTTCAAGCATGGTGAGGGACTCTTATATAGGGCCTTCGCTACCAGAAGATATAGGGCATAACTGTAGTAGTGGTACTCTCTCAAGCGGATGAATAAATTGTGGTTTGCTCTGATATAGCAAGGTTTGGAAGCAAAGAGGTGATGCTGCCTTTTTAGGTTATTTCTTTCCTTCATCTTTCTTTTAAGGTCTAGAATAAGTACCCTAACAAGAAGAAGGATTTTTTTTGGGGGGGTACACTTTCCCTTGAAATGTTGTTTTATATGTTACTTGTTGGTGCATAATCTCTTTCTCTTTGTGCTGAAACTGAGACAATTGGTCCTACTGGTCAAGTTGATATTGTTGCTATGTTGGATATTTGCAGCCTCTACCACCTATGCTTCACTTTTACTAAATTGCTGAGAGAAGAAACCTCGTTTGATGTTGGTGTGGGACTCGAGCTAAGTTGCGCCACCATATCGTTACTGTTGACAAATTGAAGCATGTGTTGTGCATTAACCTATAGAGACACCACTGCAAATCAAAACAGGAGGATAAGAATACGAGGGGCTGGTGTTGGATAGTTTAAGCCTTTTTTCAACTCTATTTTGATAAGAGGCACAAGAAAATTAGGCTCTAGAGAGAAATTGATATGGTCCCATGATTTTGTTTGCATGTACTTTGCCGATGCATCTACATTGTAATGGCTTTAGTGAAGATCAGATAACAGACTGCCTAGGTGTTGTAAAGTCAAGGCCACTGACCCTTTCGCTGAACATGACCCATACTCCCTACAGGCCTATGAGGAAAACCACCACTACTACCCACCGTATTATCAGCCTCCCAATTATACGCCTCAACCCACTGCTCCACACACAAACCTTGCACGGCGATACCCCCCTCAACGCAATGCCCCTGACCCCCAATTCGTTCCTGCAAATCATTATCCACATCTTCAATAACTAATGGCTCCGCCGTATCATTCCATCCAACCTCCTGCGCCACGTCCTCGTCCCCTGGACATGATGCTTTTCACGTCCCCCCACGTGGCCCAGGCTTTTCCCAAAATCCTTACGGTCAATACCACCCAGGACACCCACCTCAAGATGATATCACCCGACGAGTTAAGGTAGATGCCCCTACTTTTGATGGAAAACTTGACCCTAAGGCTTTTCTCGATTAGATTGCCAGTTTGGAAGATTATTTCGACTGGTATAACATGACAGATGCCCAACGGATTAGGCTTGCGAAAATGAAACTCGAAGGGTCTGCCAAGAGGTATTGGCAAGGCGTCCAACGTGACATGGAGCGTAGTGGTCAGCCTCCTATTCTGTTTTGGGATGAGATGAAAACCAAGCTACGTGAACGCTATGTACCCTCCCAATACCAAAGATAACTTCTTTCCGACCGGATGGCCCTTAGCCAAGGGACATCTTCTGTTCAGGAGTACATGGAACGGTTTGAAGAGGTTAAAAACCGTTGTGCTCACAATGACTCAGATTGGCAATTAGCCGCTCGCTTTGTGCACCGTCTACACCCCGATATTAAGCGAGAAATGCAATTGCAACAATATGACTCCTTAGACGATGTTTTTCACCGCGCCCAAAAGGTCGAGAGTTACCTACAACCTGCTTCTCGTGGGCCTTCCTTTTCTCGTTTCGGCCAACGTACTAGATCAACCAGTAATCCTGTCACCACCTCATCTCGTTCGGCCTATCCTCTGCCCCAACCATCTCCCCATGGTTCTTCAACCCCTTCAGCTAGTAAAGGCAAGGAGATAATGTCCACCCCAATCCGCCCTCCTCCAAGAGGTCGTGAATGCTTTCATTGTCATAGCACAACTCACTTAGCTGCCCAATGCCCTCGTCGTGCTCTTTTTGTATCCTCTGATTCTCCCGATACCACCCCAGAGGATGACATTGAGTATGAAGATGTTCTTCCATCCTTTGAACCCTCAGATGATGACGCCGATTATGAGGATGATCCTTCTTATCTTCAAGTCATGCGTGTTCTTGCTGCTCCTTCAGAAGGGGATGAGTGGAAACGTACCACCCCCTTCCAAACCTTTTTCAAACACGCTGGTAAAAGTTGTAAACTCCTCATTGATGGGGGTAGTTCTCAAATAATCATTTCACACCATGGATTGAAGCGCATGGAGTTGCGCCCTGAACCACATCCACAACCACACAAAGTCCATTGGGTGAACCAGATTAGCTTGCCCATCATCCAACGTTGTCTTGTACCCATCACTCTAGGTGCTTATTCGGACCACATTTGGTGCGACGTGTTGCCCATGGATGTTGGCCATGTCATTTTAGGACGTCCTTGGATATATGACTTAGATGCCCACAATGAGGGACGCTCCAACGTTTACACTTTTAAGCACAAAGGCAAACACATCTAATTAGCACCTACTCGTTTCATTTCCCGTATCAAAAAGAGTCCACTGCCCGATCCCCAATCCTCCAAATCTCAACACTCTCTACACCTTGTCACTCGACGAGAGCTTGAGGAAGCCAGCCAAGAATTTGGATGCATGTATGTGCTATACATCAAAGAATCTACTCCCATGTCCGATTGTCAGCCCCCACCGGAACTTGCCTCCCTTCTCAACGAGTTCAAGGACATGACACCCACCGACCTTCCGGATGAGCTCCCTCCTATGCGTGATATTCAGCATGAGATTGATTTGATTCCCGGGTCTTCGCTCCCTAATCGACCTCATTACCGTGTGAACCTGACCGAGCATGCTGAATTGAAACGTCAAGTTGATGCCCTCCTTCTCAAAGGATTCATTCGTGAGAGCAAGAGCCCTTGTGCGGTTCCGACACTACTTGCTCCCAAGAAGGATGGTAGTTGGCGTATGTGCTTAGATTGTCGACCCATCAATAAGATCACTATCAAATATCGATTTCCTATTCCACGCCTTGACGACATGCTTGATCTATTGACAGGATCCCGCTATTTTTCCAAGATTGACCTTCGTAGCGGTTACCACCAGATCTGTGTTAAGGAGTCTCATAAATGGAAGAATGCCTTCAAAACTCCAGACGGTTTATATGAGTGGCTAGTCATGCCTTTTGGCCTTTCGAACACACCCAGCACCTTCATGCGCGTCATGAACCATGTGTTACGGCCATTCATTGGAAAAAAATTAGTGGTATACTTTGATGATATTCTGATTTTTAGTAAGACAAAGGACAAACATCTTACTCATCTCCGACTCATCTTTGACACACTTCATACTGAGAAATTGTACATCAATCTAAAGAAGTGTTCGTTCCTTCAAGATAAAGTCCTATTCCTTAGCTACTTTGTTTCCGCTACCGACATTGAGGTTGATCCAGCCAAAGTCAAGGCCATCACTGATTGGCCTCAACCCACTTCGATTTCAGAGCTTCGCAGCTTTCACGGGCTAACAACTTTTTATCGTCATTTTGTTCGAGGATTTAACACCATTATGGCTCCTCTCACTGAGTTAATGAAGTGTGACAAATTAGAGTGGACACCATCAGCCAAACGTGCTTTTGAGGCAGTCAAAACTAAGTTGACCGAAGCTCTGGTTCTTCGCCTTCCCGATTTTTCACTTCCTTTTGAAGTATCTTGTGACGCTTCTGGTGTTGGCACTGGAGGCGTTCTGAGTCAAGAAGGGCACCCTGTTGCCTTTTTTAGTGAGAAACTCAATGAGGCAAAGCGTAAATATTCCACGTATGATAAAGAATTCTACATTGTTGTGCAATCCTTGCGTCATTGGAGGCACTACCTTCTCCATCAAGAGTTCATTCTTTGGTCTGACCATCAAGCCGTTCGCTTTCTGAACTCCCAAAAGAACTTAAATGTGTGTCACGCCAAGTGTGAATTTCTTCAAGAGTACACTTTTGTCCTCAAGCATCGTTCAGGTGTTGAGAACAAGGTTGTAGATGCTCTCAGTCGTTGCTTAACCATCCTACAATCTATGAGCATTGAAGTTGTGGGCTTCGACCGACTAAAAGAACAATATCCCACCTGTCCTGATTTCGCGACTATTCATTCTGAACTTCTCAGTAGCACACCCGGCATGCTTCTAATTTTAGCCTACGTGATGGATTTCTTTTTCGTGGCACGCAGTTGTGTATCCCTTCTACTTCAGTTCGAGATTTTCTCGTTTGGGAATTACATGTTGGTGGCCTCGCTGGCCATTTCGGTAGGGATAAGACCACCACTCTAGTGACAGATAGATTTTATTGGCCTTCCTTACGTCGTGATGTGGCTCGCATCGTGTCTCAATGTCGTACTTGTCAATTGGCCAAAACTAAAAGACAAAATACAGGTCTTTACACTCCTCTCCCTATTCCACATGAGCCTTGGAAGGACCTAAGTATGGATTTTATTTTAGGTCTTCCTCGCACTTCCTGTGGCCATGACTTTGTGTTTTTCGTTGTTGATCGTTTTTCGAAAATGGCCCACTTCATTGCCTGTAGTAAGACTTCTGATGCCTCTCATATTGCCCGCATTTTCTTCAATGAGGTAGTCAAACTACATGGACTTCCTTCCTCCATAGTCTCCGACCGTGATGTAAAGTTTGTTAGCTACTTTTAGAAGACCTTGTGGAAAATCTTTGGTACCAACCTCAAATTCTCTTCTGCCTTTCACCCTCAAACTAATGGTCAAACTGAGGTAGTTAACAGGAGCTTGGGTAACCTTCTACGATGTCTTGTTGGTGAGCACCTAGGCAACTGGGACTTATTGCTACCTACTGCAAAATTTGCTTACAACTCTGTAAATTGTTCCACAGGAAAGAGTCCTTTTGAAGTTGTTAATGGATACAAACCCCACCAACCTATAGATCTTGTACCTATGTCCACTAATGACCGCACTTCCCACACTGCTGAGACCTTTGCCCAGCACATTCATGATCTGCATGCTGAGATTCGCCAAAAACTTACTTTGTCTTATGAAAACTATAAGCTTTCTGCAGATGCACATCGCAGGTTTCAAGAATATAATGTGGGAGATTATGTGCTAGTACGTGTGCGCCCTGAACGCTACCCAAAAAATTCTTTCAAGAAGCTTCATGCCCGAGCGTCAGGACCTTTCCAAATACTTAGTCGACAAGGACCCAATGCCTATGTACTGGATTTGCCAGCGGATTGGGGCATTAGTGCAATATTCAATGTGGAGGATCTTTCTCCTTATCGTGGTACATTCGAGCCCCCTCCACCACCAGCAGCAGCTTCGTCAGACCGTCATTGTGGCTCACCGCCGTCAGCAGCGTTACCGCCTCTGCCTCGACTTCCTCAATAGTCGCCCGAGCGCATCGACACCGTTTTGGACGACCAGACCATCCTCACCAGCCAGGGCATTGTACGTCGTTTCTTGGTTCGTTGGAGAGGTCGTTCTTCAGCATACGCCACATGGATCACCGAGGAGGAGTTTCGCCGCATTGATGTAGATCTTCTGGAGCTCTACCTCAGTACTGACTCGACGGAGTCGAGTCTTTTGCAGCCGAGGGGAGTTGATGTAGGACAGGCCCCACCTTTACGCACTTATGAGCGTAGGCGTCGTCGTGTCATTAGTTAGGCTTTATTGGCATGTTTTATTTTATTATGTCTTTTCTCTTCTTATGGATTTTTGTAAGTCATGTGGTTTTAGTCCCACATTGGATATCGTGTGTTTAGTCTTTCTTTTAGAAGCCTATATAAAGGTTCTATGGGCATCCATGTAGAGACAGTTTATGAATGAGAATTATCATTTTAGTCATTGCCTAGTTTATTTTTAAATAGCGGTAGTTTTTATATTAGAGGGCTATGTGATCAACGCTAGGTTTAGGGAAGGTATACAAGGCAGTGTGGAGTAATGGAGAAGCGGTCTATGTGAAGCAGCTGCAGGGACCTGTAACCAATGTTGACGGGGAACAAGAGAGAAGCAAATCAGATTATAAGGGTCCTTTGCAGTAATGTCTAGTAATTTAATGTCACAATCACGCTCTTGAGGATAGTCAATGTTGGATTTGCTGCTGGTTTTCCAGGGTCATAGGTAGGTGAGACATTTATACATTCTCCACTGTATTATTAGAAAAATTTAAGTCCATCCTTGTGGCAAACAGTGATCCGATAAACCTTAGGATAATCCTGTAAACTTCAGGTTGAAGTTACAGCACCCTATGCATCAGTAGTCGTATGGAATTAACAGTGAGCAAACAGATTATTGATGTCTGTACTTATTAGTGAAATCCAACAAAAGCTGCAGAGTTAGATAAAGAAAATACAGGACTATCTATAGAATAAAGGCTTATTTATAAAACTAGAGTTTCATATGTAGTATGTAATTATGTATATGTTGAGCTTAGATGGGGTGCTAGCAGTGCACATGAAGCTAAGTATGTAAGTCATTCAAAGCCACTCCCACATTAAATCACTACAAGGAGCAGCAGAGTATAGGGCAACATTTTTTTAGCTCACTGCTTGACTCAGCTTGCTTGTTTCATCTGCCTTATTTAGTGAATTGCTTTCATCTTCATGAAGGACAATAGGGGCTGGTCTTCACCAGACTTCTGATCAGCAGCAAGTCAAATAGAAAGCTAACAATATGTCCTAAAAGTTAAACCGCTGTTGATCGTCCAACATGTGCTCTAACATAGTAACTATTACTTTAGCTTACTGCTTGAGTTGGCTTGCTTGTTGCATTCGTTTCATTTAGTGAACTGGTTTCGTCATCAAAACTGGCGATAGGTATCAGTTCCTCACTAGACGTCACAACTGTATCATAATTTGAATCATTTGCAACATTTTGTATGTATCACCTTGTCTGTCCACTAGCTTGCTGGTTAGTGGGCTTCTTTGGTGAACTGCTTTCGCCTCCATTATCAATAGTAAAGGTTGGTTCCTCAATGACGCTCTCCATAATTGTGCATGTGTTTTTTGTAACCATCATACAATTCCATCCGCTGTCTCTTGAATACATTTTGTATGACAAGTATAAGCAGAAATAAGATTGGCTGAAAGATTAGGTTCTTTCACATATAACTGTGAAGTTTCTACTCTAATAGATTCAGAACACATTTTCTTTAAAATAAGCATATACGGATATACCAAAAGATAATGTGTAAATCTTGTCATAAATTATGCCAACTTGCCTGAATCATCAGTCAGAGTCAAGGTATCAGAAAGCGGGAAGCGGGAGGCGTGCGGACAACACCCTGTAACCGATTAAGCGGTAGGCGGGCGATTAACGGGCGATTTTTGAAAAAGAGGGTGTCTAAATTTTATATATTTATATACAAAATTACATGTATGTGTATATAAAAATAAGGAACTTCTATACATATCTAATCAGCAAATCAGTAATTAACTAAGTATTCATCAATAGTTCAATACTTTACTATTAATCAGTATCTCTAATCACTAAAATCAGCAAGCAGATCAGTAATTGTAAATAACAAACTATGAATTATTGAATTAAAGTACACTAAAGTAATACTAACCACTAGTACCAATCATTAATCACTGAAAGCAGCAAGGAAATCAGTAAAACTAATCATGCATTAGAAGTATAATAGAGCAATATGATATTTACTTAGATGCATTACAGCAGTACCCAATTATTACAGCTTACACACAAAGTATGCATTCTAAATTAGGACTAGCTATATCATAGAACATTTAATGTATACAAGTTTCATATATTATAGTCAACACTACTTGGACTATGTAATTAATTAATGTTAGATGCTTACATTAGGATTTTTAAACAAAAGCGGGAAAAAAGCGAGAAAAAAAGTGGGCAAAAAGCGGGAAAAAAGCGGGAAAAAGCGGGTGAGGCAGGCAAAAGCGGGCGATTATGTTCAAAACGATTAAGCGGGCGCTTAGGGGCTAAATTAGGCGGATGAGGGTCATGGCCGATTAAGCGGCCGCTTAAGCGGCCGCCTGGGCCATTTTTTAATTCACTGGTCAGAGTACTTACAGTCTTACACAGATATTCTTAGTTATCTACAAACTAGAATAGATTTAAGCGGCCGCCTGGGCCGTTTTTTAATTCACTGGTCAGAGTACTTACAGTCTTACACAGATATTCTTAGTTATCTACAAACTAGAATAGATATACATCCTATTGCTACTTGAACAAGGATGTAATCAACATAAACAATAAGAATGAAAACCTAAGAGAAACCCGTCTTAGCATATACATAATGATCCTTATAAAAGTATGAGAAACACAGCAACTAATATTGGCCAGGATTCATTCAGCTAATCCTCAATTTATGATACTAGAACCTAGACTTTGCTTGACACCGTAGATAATTTTGGCTAATTTCCCACTCCTAATCATCTCACATTCAGAAACAAATCAAAGTGATCCCTTGGCACATCACACCATCTAAGTCGACCCTCCATATATACTACAAATATCTCCAAAAATCGTGGAAGAACATACTTTTTGAACTGGATCTAATCATACACACATCATGGTCTTGAGATGTCTGTGGTCTATCTAGACTCGTTAGTTGCCCATGTCTAGATCATCTTTCATGAAGGCTGATGGATTTCCAAGATCCACGGCCTATTGATGACATCAGTAATCAAATCTCCATAGCCTCAAACTTTGGCATTTCGTCCACTCATTGATAATCAAAATCTATGACCAACAACATCCGGTTGGTCCTAATAGTGAGTGGCCAGGCCAATAGCAGAAACAATCAGCTCATGCAACATTCCGGCCTGTTCACTCCACAACGATTCTATAGTACCTGTGAATATCAAGAAATGGAAACTATCACCGTCCCAAAGCATATACTGGTCTGCGGGAGCCTCAGCAGGTTAGATCGCAGTATGTGTTTCTCCTTTAATAAATTCAAAACACATTTTCTTTGAAGTAAGCATATACCAAAAGATGATGTGGGATTCTTGCCATAAATTATGCCAACTTGTCTGAATCCTTAATCAGAGAGTGCTTACACAAATATTCTTAGTTATCTACAAACTTGAATAGATGCACATCCTATTGCTACTTGAACAATAATGTGATCAACATAAACGATAAGAATGACAACCTAAAAGAAACATGTCTTAGCAAATACATAATGTTCCTTATGTAAGTATGAGAAACACAGAAACTAAAGTTGACAAGGATTCATTCAGCTAATCTCGATTTTTTATTCTAGAACCAACAGTTTGCTTGACACTATAGATAATTTTAGCGAATTTGCCCACTCCAAATCATCTCTCATCGAGAACAAATCAAAGTGGTCGATCTCTTGCACATCACACCATGTAAGGCAATGCTTCAGAAAACTACAAATATCTCCAGAAATCGTGGAAAAATACTTTTTCAACTGGATCTAATCATACACACATCATGGTCCTGAGATGCATGCAGTCTATCTAGACTCAAACTATGGTATCCGCTCATAGATAATCAAAATCTGTGACCAACATCATTGGTTTTAGACACCTGGACAAGCTGTGGCAGTAGGAGCTAGCATCTTGTACTAATCAAAATCCATGGGCAACATCGCTTTGGCAGCGGTTAGGATGCACACATGGTGGTTGTGGGACCAGCTGTTGGCCCCTCATTCACAAACAAAAACCACAAACATGACATCCTGGCCCCACTATTGTTGGTTATGCCTCGAATATCACAAAGATCAACAAAGATATTATGGATGTCGAGCGCAACAAAGCTCATGTGCCTCCACTGTATCCATATGAGCCTTTTACAACACCCTATCACGCGTCGTGCGCTAACCCTAATAGGAAATAACCTTTCCTTTATAGGTGTTAGTCGCTCTACCCCCCCTCTTACTCCTTTCTATTTCTCTAGGGCCTAAACTGGAGGCAGCTACGGCCACATCCAATGTTTTGAAGGGTTTTAGAAACCTTCCCTTAATACCAAAATATATGGTTAGGCGTGAAGGAAAAGGTTGACGTCTTTTCGAGTAGCGTCCATTCTAAGAAGCCCTAGAGACAATAGAGGATAAGAGATGGAAGAGAGAGAGAGGCTACCACCTCAACATAACAACCATATTCTGCCAGATTGATATGTGATGCGCGATCAAGTATACTAGAGGCTACGAAGCCAAACATGTAAAATGACTCGTGAACGCACTCATCCTCAATTGTATAATTATTGGGCTTCACGCCAATCTAACATGACCAGTGGCAAAATGGCCATCTACTTTTAGAAATTTGCAATTGGCACACTGTGTGAGGATTTTGTGTTTCTGTGATCTAGAGGCTACTGGCGGATCTTATGCTCACCATGCACACATTTCAGTGGATGAAATCAACAATGTTGCATTAATATGTTGATTATCTAGGAGTGACCCCTGCTCCCAAGTTTGGGGCAAGCAAAATTGGCGTTTAAATGACAGATATCTTCAGCATAGGGTTACGGGTTTGAAAAGTGACAATTGTCCTACAAAAGGATTCCAAAGAGCACAACTAAAAGACAAATAGATCCCGGGCATTCTGGGACTGTGAAGCACGTGGGAAGTATGTTCTTCCTCAACTCATAGAGATACATGAATCATTGGAGCAGTAATCAAGTCCACATTAGGTAATGTCCTTGTAAAAAACCCACCGCAGAACCCTCAAACATGCATGCGGAAGCACCAAGTCATATGTTGCCTCAACCATGTTTGTTGACGACTATGGACTAGGCTAGAGGAAGATTGTTCCACATTGGCTACAACCTATAAGCAACCAACTAAGCTGGAAATTAAGCTCCAGGAGGCTTGGCTATGCATATGCATCATACCCATGGATAAGGACAATCCTTTATTCAATGGCCAACATTAAAACAATTTCCACAACCAAGGACTCATCCTTTACATGCCTTCTCCACCATTACTTGAGAACCCTTCTCCTACAGTTGTCTCGCTATCTATCCACTCGAACACATTTGTGCTTTGTCTCCTCCTATATCCGTTAAACGTGACAACCTTTTCAAACATGTATATGCCATGGTTTGGTTGTTAGCATAGTCACAATTTCGGGATTTGGCTATAATTAGGCGAGGCTGAAAAAATCGGAAATCGAGAATTGTGTGAGTATTCAAATAAAATTAAAAAGATTCAAAAAAATGATATATAGATATAGCACACACATGATCTACATATTGATCCAATACCAATACCAAATAATCAAGTCAAATATTACGTTCCAAAAGGTCCACAAGGAATAGACTATAGATTAGAGACTTACAAAGGGAATCACATGTTGATGATGACATAAATGATGACAGGAATAGTGTGGTCTTGTACCAGAGCATTATATGCACTACAACACTTACTGGAGCACTATTTGCACTATGCAGCAGCCCCAAACAGCCTAAACAATCCAAATACATGGCTGTGTACTAGAATCAGAGGAATAACGTGAGTAAGATAGATGGTAGAGAAATTGAGGACAGAGTGGGCGGAATTTTGATCAAAAGAATTGGAAAATGGCTGCCTACCTATCCTTGTGCTCCCTACTCACCAAACAAACAGCCCGTCTGGAATGTGAGTTGTTGGCAATTGGATAAGAAAAGCTAAAAGAAAGAAGAAAATGGAATGGATCAAATGCATGTAAATGAAGAAGAGTAGAAGAAGGTGTGGAGGACAGGAGGATGTATCATAGAGAAGAATGAATAAAGGACACGTCTGCAGCTTGTGTGGTGGTCACCGTCGCTTACTGAAGTGGTGCTTGCTACTCCTAACGGTGGCTGGCATAGCTGATCCTGACAGTGATTGGTGTCGCTTAATGTGATCTAATGGAGAATAGGGGTGAGGGAGAACGGAGGTAGGCAATGGCGCCCTATGGTGGCAACGAAAAGCTCCCGCTCAAGGGCGGGTCCCTTGGACGGGAATATATGATTACTAAAACAACAAAAGCAACATAGCAGGAGGTGATGGTACATATAGGTCGTTTTATCAGCTGAGGATGCCAGCTACCTAGGTAAAACGGGATTTCCGTACTAGGTGCCAGTATGGCAATGCATTAGCTAAAGGCATGCCTCTAGGGGCTTACAGGAATTGGTATCCTAGGCATTCAGGGGCCTATCAACACCCCCCTCTCGAGCTCCGACCATGTCCTCAAAGTCGGCCCAGATTGGAAAGTTTGTACGGAGCTTGGAATATGGCATCTATTCTGCTTTTTTCGATGGATCATCCACCCAGGAAACTAGTACCTCGGTGATAGCATGATCATCGTGGCGCACCATACGATGTTCTAGGATGCGATCAAGAAAGCGCTCGGTTGATGTTGCAGGAGACCACGCCGATGGCAAGTCAGTTGGTGGAGCTGCGGGAGTTGTCCCATGGTTACGTTTGAGCTGGGAAACATGGAATGTATGGTGTATATTAGACGTTACAAGTAGTTGAAGGCAATAAGCAACAAGTCCAACTCGTGCAACAATTGGAAACGACGTGTAGTAGCAGGTGGTCTGCTTCTTAATTGTGTGAAGAGTGACGGAGTTCTGTCTATATGGCTAGAGCTTCAGGTGGACCAAATCACCTATCACAAATTCAATTGGTATCTAGGTTGTATGGGCGGCCGGGCGTTGCCCATGACCGCCCAGACAGCCTAGGCGGACGCCTAGGCGTTCCTGGGCGTTTTTTTTTTTAAGTTTAAATATATATCATTATATACATATTAATATAGTATCATATATATATATATAATTAGATTTTAACCTATATGAATCAATGTCAAAATATATATATATTATACAAGCATGTATATATAAGGAATGCAACATAAATACAATCAATATAGTTATTAGGTGGAGAGATAAAAACAGAATTAACTCATTGTGGATTTGTCAAGCAACAGTCAGTGCAAAAAGAAAAACAAACAGTAAGTCATGAAGTAAATTTGTTGCTTAGTTATGCATAACTAAGAATCGAAATAGCCATGATGGGAGGCTGGTGATGCAACAGTAAGGTATGGCAGCAAATTTGCTGTCCAATTAAGCAACAGGAAGAAAAAAACAAACAAATTAAGCAAATTTGCTGCCCAATTGTTGTTTAGTTATTTCTACTAGATAGAGCAAAGCAAAAATAAAGAATCATTCATGGAAGTGAATTTGCTGCTTAGTAATGCATAAGGCAGAAAAAATAAAAATAACCATGGTGATAGGAGGATGGTGAAGCAACAACATGATGTGACAACAACATAGCCCAGCAAAATGAAAAAAGTGGAGCAACCAAAAACTTGCTGCTTATAAGAACCATTAAGAAAAAATGAAAAAAAAAACTAAAATACATGATGGCCCATTGACCAGGCCCACTAAGAGGCCCAATAACCGCCCAGGCGGTCCGCCTAGCCCACCCAAACAACCCACTGAGGCTGGGCGCCCAGGTTCTGGGCAGTGGGTGGACGCCTAGGCGGCGCCCAGGCGGGCGCCCGTACAACCATGATTGGTATGCGACGCCTATCTGCTATTTGTTTCATCCTGTTTTGGGCTTGCTGCAATTGATGTTTCAACTGACTAAGGGTGGCATTGCCGGCTGACAAAAGCTTATCTACTTGCGGTAACTTGGTTGTTCCTTTGAGGTATGAACAGTGAATTAAAAATCGGCCCAGGGGGCCGCTTAAGCGGCCAAGACCCCCAGCCGCCTACATTAGCCCCTAATCGCCCGCTTAATCTTTTTCAACAAAATCGCCCGCTTTTTGCCCGCCTCACCCGCTTTTTCCAGCTTTTTTCCCGTTTTTGTTTAAAAATCCTAATGTAAGCATGTAACATTAATTAATTATATAGTCCAAGTAGTGTTGACTATAATATATGAAACTTGTATACATTAAATGTTCTATGATATAGCTAGTCCTAATTTAGAATGCATACTTTGTGTGTAAGCTGTAATAATTGGGTACTGCTGTAATTCATCTAGGTAAATATCATATTGCTCTATTATACTTCAATGTATGATTAGTTTTATGGATTTCCTTGCTGCTTTCAGTGATTAATGATTGGTACTATTGGTTAGTATTACTTTAGTGATTACTTTAATTCAATAATTCATAGTTTGTTATTTACAATTACTGATCTGCTTGCTGATTTTAGTGATTAGAGATACTGATTAGTAGTAAAGTATTGATGAATACTTAGTTAATTACTGATTTGCTGATTAGATATGTATAAAAGTTCCTTAGAAATATACTTTTTATATACACATACATGCAATTTTGTATAAAAATATATAAAATTTAAGCTCCCGCTTTTTCAAAAATCGCCCGCCTACCGCTTAATCGGTTATAGGGTGTTGTTTGCACGCCTCCCGCTTCCCGCTTTCTAATACATTGGGTATGAAGTGATGGATGGAGATGGTCTCCCATATAAAACTTCAAGCGAATGGTGCTAGTAGCAGAGTGCCTAGAGTAGTTGTACCAGAATTCTACCCAAGCAAAGCATTGGAGCATTCTTCCAATGTTTCTGAGCAGTAACAACGCAAGTATGTATCAAGGTACCAGTTTACACCTCTATTTGTCCATCGCTCTAGGGATGGCAGGTTGTGCTAAAACACAATTTAGTGACTAAGATGTGGAAGAGCTCTTTCCAAAAGTGGGCTTGGCAAACTCAATCACGATCATAGGTAATGGAATGAGGGATGCCATGGTGCTTTACCACTGCATCCAGAAAATAGTGGCTATTGAGCGGCCTGTATTGGGATGACGCACAGCTGTGAAGTGTGCATATTTGCTAAGTTTGTCGGAAACCACAAAAATAGTTAAGAATCCCCAAATTGTTGGTAAGCCACTGATGAAATCCATGTTAATATCTTCCCAAATTTGATCTGGAATTGGAAGGGGTTGCAAAAGCATTGAGGGGTTGATGTCAAATGCTTTTGTTGCTGGAAGATAGAGCATTCATTCGCCAATTTAATGATGTCCCTGCATAACCCTTTCTATGGAAATCTCTTTTGACGTGATGTATGGTTCTCTTATATCCGGAGCGGCCACCTGCTAGTGTGCCATGTACTTTGTGGAGTATGTTGCTGATTAGGCTAGAATGTTTGATGAGGTAAACTCTGCCCTTATGGAAGATAGTGCCTTGATTATCTGCATAAATGACAAGATTAAGTTTGTCCATCTCAAATCTCTATTTTAGTTCAATGAGATCAGGGAGTGCAGAGTATTCTTGTTGTACCATTGATACCCAATCGCATTGAAGATGACACATACTGAAACAACAAATGTGTGGTGGCATTCTAGAAAAGGCGTCGGTAGCTCCATTCGTCTTCCATGTTTGTATTCTATCGAGAAATCAAAACACATCAATTTAGCAATCTGTTTCTATTGTGAGGGAGTGTGAATCCCTTGCTCTAACAGATGCTTGATGCTATGGTGGTCGGTGCGGACCACGGACTTGCTTCCTAGTAAGTATTGCCTCTAATTTTGCATCGCCATAACCAGTGTCGAAAGCTCTTTGTCATCGGTAGAAAGAGCCATTTGACGGTTGGAAAGAGTTTAGCTGAAAAATGCAATCGGCTGAAAGCACCTCCAACTCCCTGGCCTGATGCATCACATTCGATAACAAAGGGCCTAGAGAAATCCAGAAGGGCGAGAAATGGAGGCTGGACTAAGGCCTATTTCAGAGTTTCAAATGCAATTGAGGCTTAATCTGTCCAGAGAAATGCAACTTTTGGGAGATTTTGATGTAGAGGAGTTGTGAGGCCATCATAAAAGCAAAACTTGCAGTAATAGTTTGCAATTCCTAGAAATCTATGAAGTTCCTTGAGGTTCTTTGATATTTTCCAGTCCTGTATGACTTGAATTTAGTTTGGATCTACTCAAACGCCTAATTTGGACACAATGTGTCCCAGGTAGGCGACTTCGCTACAAAGGAGCATTTAGAAAGCTTCACGTCGAGTTGGGCTTGTTGAAGAGCCTGTAATGTGATTCTTAGATGATCGTAATGCTCCTCCATTGATTTGTTGTGGATAAAAACATCGTCATAAGAAAACATGGATGAATTTGCGAAGGAAAGGCATGCAGTCTTTGTTCATGAGGCTCTGGAAGATTGATGGCGCATTACAGAGGCCAAAAGGCATTAGGCAGAATTCGTAATGCCCTTCGTGGGTTTGAAACTCTGTCTTACGAGTGTCAGTCTACGCTACTCGGAACTGGCTCTGAGGTCAAATTTGTTGAAGATGATTGTGTTTAGTTCATCCAGCAATTTTCAATTCCCGAGATGGGTAACCAGTCCTTAATTGTTTGTTTGTTGAGCACTCGATAGTTGACACAGAGACGCCAGTTGTCGTCCCCTTTTTTGACAAGAAGCACCGAGTAGGAGAAAGGGTCGGTACTATGTTGGATATAGCCTTGCATGAGTAGCTTTGTGACTTGGCATTCGAATTTCATTTTTTGGAAATGTGGGTATCTGTAAGGGGGGTGGATATCGATTTAGATTCATCCATAAGGATGATGCGGAGGTCTTGAGGACGTCGTGGTGGAAGTGTTGTTGGTTCCTCAAACACCCTAGTGAACTCAGCGAGGATATGTCTCATGGCTTGTGGAATTTCACGGTGAACGTCCTTTGGTTCCTGGTTGATGAGGGAGGCTTGGCTCATGGATAGGACGCTGGGACAGAATTTGTGGGTAGTATAATTTGGGCTTCCTGTGGACTGATTCCTGTCAAGGTGTGACAGTGTGTGAATCAAAATCCCACATGGATGGACCTTTGCTGTTGAGCCATTCAACTCCCAAGACTAAGTCGTAGCTCCCAATCTCCGTTATATAGGCATTGATGGCTTCTGTGTGACTGCGGATTTTGAGGGACATCCTCCTGCTACTTCTACCATCCCCGTTGCTGAATAAAATTTTAACCCCCAAATGCTCGTGTAAAATCGTTGGGTCGCACTACCTAAATCCAGGAGAACCAGTGCCTTGCTTTTTCCCAATTTTGCCCATAGACAAATGGTATCAACCACAGAGCCTCCCTCAATGGAAAAAGAAGAGATGATATATGGGTCTTCCGTTGCATCCTCTTCCTCTGAGTATGCTTCCATTGAGCTTGAAAAAATCGACATTCACTGTAGCGATAATCACAAGTTCAGGATCCGACAATGATCCAGTGAGCTTGAAAAAAAAAAAAACATTCAAGAATAATGTGGAAATTTTAGATGATAATCGGCAAAAAAAACCCGATAAAAGCTCAGTCTTCGGAGTTCCACACACAAGATATGCTCACTGATCATCAAAAATGAAAATTTAAAAAAAAAACATAAGCCAAAAAGTTAGGAGGGGAAACTAGGATTATGAAAATGGTGAATAAGGGAAGTTAGACTTACATAGACTTACAAAGGGAATCACGTTCTGTCAGTAAAGTTTACCGCCGCTACGCTCCTAGCAGTGGCCGACTTTGCGGCACACTGGAGTCGTCGGCGCCAAGAAGTAAGAGGTATGATGCTAACAGCGTAAAAGTTGGCTTCACGATCAAGTGCAGCGGGTTGGGAAACTTTTGTGATGTCGGATGGTGGGGTGGGGTGGGTGGGGTTAGGGCAGTAAGGGAGCTATCGGGGGTCTACGTTCGGCAACGCGTCACGGAGCGGTCGGGCAGCGTTGATTAATCTCTCGCTATTTCGGGCAGCAATCAAACGCCGTGACTAAAACAGTGATGAGCCGCCGCGCCTTCTCTCTATTCATTTGTGCTACGAGGAGCGGCCAGTTAGATTTCTCATGGCGTCAAAAAGCCCCCGTGATCCAGCTAGTTACGGTTGCAGCATTGGTAAAGCGATTAGTGGGCCAAAGTTATGGTGCGGTGAGATGAATCACCGCAAGAATTTTGCCCGGTGGAAAAAAATTACAGATAAACGCTACTCTACGCAATACAAATTCAAAGTGGTGGGTGATCTTATGTTTGGTAACAGCGGTCACGAGCGATTGCAGCTTGCCCGAGCTTGCCCCATCGCTGCCCGGGCAATCGCACTGCTTTACCAAACAGAGTAGGTGTGTCCGCGATGGAAGCAACCGTGTTACCAAACTAAGCCGCTAGCGCATTACTCACCGGGCGGTGAAAATTGAAACGAGGTCTAATCATTTTGAGAATTTTGGGGGAATGTGTTTTGGGAGAATGTGCTTTTTCTCAAGCCGAACAATGGCATTCATCCCATAACAGTGGGGATGATTTGGCGTCGATTTGTTTGTAAGGGTACAACAAAGGGTGTATTGCGAGAGGTAGTCTCCTGTCTGACCATTAGTTTGGTGTTGGTATTTCTGGGGGCATTGAAGTTTGTCTACACACGGTCACTTGTCTTGTCTTTGACCAACAACGCTGCACCACCCTCACATTGGCCATTGTTGACTTCATCAACGTCTTTAATAGTTGATCGATCTGTCATTTTTCAGGTTGTACGTCTTCATTGTCCTTCTATTGCACATTGGGTGGAGTTTTGCTATAGCCCCTGCTCTCCTCTATATGGATCAAGGTGAACCTCTTCTGTGTGAAGCTGGTCTCCAAAAAGGGGATCCATTGGGACCCCTTCTTTTGACGTTGGCTCTCCATCGTCTTATCTTACAACTAAATGATGAATGTCACCTTAATCTTCTCGCTTTCTATCTTGATAATGGTGTGACACTGAAGAGGTTTCTAAAGCATTATCTCTAATCCAATCTCGAGGTCCATCCTTTAGTCTTCATCTGAATACTAAGAAGACAAAAATCTTTTGGCCTTCTCTTGATCCTAGGTGAGACCCAAGGGTGGGCATGTTCCCTACAGACTTATCTCAGCCTGAGCATGGTGTGAAGATTCTAGGTGGGCATGTTTCCATAGACCCAACCTTTGTTAGGGATCTTCTATATAATCGTGTGGCCAAAACTCTTTCTATGATGGATCGATTGGCCTTACTTTAGGACTCGCAGTGTTACAACCCCAATTTTTGGATTCTTTTTGTGGGAAATGCAATTTCTCTTTTTAAGGACATATGAACAAACAATGGTGTGATTTGTTTTGAATGTATGAATTTCGTTTGTAATAGCCTTGCTTGTTTGTTTTGTAGGCCTTATTGGCTATAGGGCCCAATAACAAGGAAAAGAAAAAAAATTCAATTAATAAATGAATAGTTAAGAAAAGGAGAAAATAAAGAGGTAGAAGCCTTTAGAAGGCTAGGAGGTAGCCTCCAAAGGTGAAATTCGTATCTTTGGGATTTCTTGGGTTCCAAGGAGCCCAAGTTTCCAAGACAATAAGAAAGGAAAGAGAAAATACCAACTAAATAGGCTTTATTAAAAGATAACTTGCGTTTGAAGAAAATACCTCTTTCCTTTCGAGTTTAGGACTCAAACGTGGGATATGAGTAGATAATACTAATTTAAGACTTTCGCTAAAGTTTGGGATTAAAAAGGAAAATAAGAGAATAAGAGAGAAGAACAATCTAGATTTCAAGGCATGAAGCCTTTCCTAATGATTTAAGGATCAAATCATTCAATGAGTACCATATAGAGGTGCTTTTATCTATGACTCTTGGTTTCCGATTCCAATATAGAAAGTTTTGTGAAACTTTGAAAGGTCTTTGCTATGCGAGAGTAAGGCATGTTGATTAATATGTTTAATCACCTTCCTTTCTAATGAATTATGGTATTCAAGGATGTCTCTCACCCATGTGTGTTTGAAAAGGGAACGAGCCTTTGCCTACATATCCCCCTCCTATCATCGTACTCTTAACCCTAGAGCCTCCTAGGACTTATATAAAGGACCATAGCCTGATTGATCGAAGGGGCCCCTACCTAACTATCTCAGAGTTGATCGTAACATGTAACTGCTCTCTGTACACTTCTCTTTGACGTCCATAAGCATCACCACATCTAGGGAGGGGCAGTTGAAGAACGCTCTTTGATGAAGGCCTTCATGGCCAAGGTTTGATCAGGTGCCCTACAGCAGGGTCTGCCTTCACGTCCAAGAATGATGGGGCTGACTGATGATCATGTGTGAAGGATTGCACAGCGGCGCCAGAGCAAAACCAGACAACGGCAGCAGGTAGAACATGCGTCTTGGTCCATGGGCTGAGAGAGGAAGAGAGGGAAGGAGGGAGTACAACTTGGAGAAAGAGATCTAGAGGTGATCCTTAGGGTCTTACAGCAGTAAGGGTGAGACGATCCCTGGTGGTTGTCATCGTCATACGCCACGCCGTGGACTCCGGATGGGATGCCGGCAGCGCTGGGCGCCACCTATAGGGCGCCCCTGGTGTGAGTGTAAGAGAGGAAGGGGAGGCTTGGAGGAGAACCATGGAACATCGACGGATCGAGCGTGGTGGTGTTTGCACCCGAGGGAGGTGGCGGTAGACGATGGTGTTGCGGGAGAGTAGGTGGCTGACGACATCGTGTACGCGAAGAGCGCAGGAGCACGTCGCGAGGAAGGAGAAAGGAAATAGAGTCAAATGACTCTTATACCCCTATTCGCATGTACATGACCCAAGGGCGGTCGAGACTTTTCCTCCTTTTTTCTACACTGAGTTCTGGTAAAGATTTAATGCTGACGTGTCAGTTTCTAATTGGTCAATTAAGTGATAAACTTACAAAAATTGTAGAAATTGTTAGGAAGCTTCGATGGATAAACTTAATATATGAAAATTGATCAGAAAAATACGAGGAACCTGATAAAAATAGTTTTATAACCTGATTTCGTTCCTAATTACAAAAGTATGTTAAGTTGACGATAAGTGCATTAAAATTAGGTTAGAAACCCTAATTGAGATTAATGATTGAATCTATGATGCTTAAAGGGTTAATTCGAGTAATAAGAACCTATTGAATGATAATGGTAGATTTGAATCTGATCTAGATGAAAAATTGCATGTTTTAGGGTTTTAAACCAAGAATATATGATAATGTATCTAGAAACCCTAATTTAGGATAAAAGAAGAGATGATTATTGTGGCATCCAACTTTCAAAACAGGACTAACTAATGCGGAAGCGTATCGTTAGCAATGAAATTACTAAAAATCACTAAAAATTAAAACTTTTTACAAAGAGATCCATAAGATGATAAACTCTTTCATAAAAGAACCAAAGTATTTCAAATACATGTTGGTTTACTAGTACATCACTTGTACCATCTCTTCTCGAGAGTTACAAACATCAACTGCCCTATTAGACTATACATAGGCAGTACAAAAATCTCGAGGCATCAAGCCAAAATCTCATATCAATATTAAACTAACTACTGACTCCTAGGACCTGAGAGTACAGAGACTACACATATGACTCTTTATATACATGACATAACAACCAATGTCTCCACCTGAGAATTCACTGTTGTCCTTAGTTCTGCTGTTGCTGCTCTTCCCTTACTGTAGGGTTTCTGCCTCTTCTGCGTCTACCTAAAAAGTTGAATCCCACGGGGTGAGACAATTGAAAATTGTCCCAGCGAGAGATATAACTCTCCACCAGAAACATTATTATTGCAGTTAATGGTATATAACTGAGCAGAAGAATCATAAGTAATTAACAACATGTAATTCAGTATATAACAGATTAGAACAACATTGTCTATTCAAAGCATTTCACTTATAACTTGATAAAGCAACATATTACTTATCCAATAAGGAATTTAAGAGCATAAATAACATTTGTCCGTTAGACATACTAGGCAAAGTAACAACAACCAATGATTCTCATATTTCAACCTTAAGCAAATATGCTACATGGCTGATTACATTTTACAATCATACTTAATGCCCTGAGGAGATGAGGTATACCGCTCATACTCCAACCGACCATTGCAAAATCGAAATCGGTACCATACATAGGTCAATAGAAGAGATGGATTTCCATGACCTCATTTTCCTCAGTCAGTGTGAGGACCAACTACAGGATATCTCATGTCTCTGCTAAATAGCTTTCCAGGGTATACTTGCAACTTCACTATTAGAGTTACATTGGCATGTTGTACTCTCTTCGCAATCGAGAGATATTATAATTATCTCACATCGATCCGGCTTAAGATCATCGGGAGATTAATGGTACATCCATCCCGACATTCAGGAGATTAGTGATACATCCATCCCGTCACATATAATGAAGGATTGAGAGATTTAATGTTTATCTCACATCAATTCCTCCATTAGGGCGTAAGGATATTCACGCCCATAACCCCCACATACTCAAAAGTATGCCCTCCACGAGTTCCCTTAGGAAAACCTATTTCACCATCACCAAACTACTGACGATGATGGATCTATGGTCATGGCTCTACATGATATTGTTCCACTTGATTAATTAAGTACATTACAATATTCTTTTAGCATCAAGCATGTTTTCAGACATAAAACATTTAACATTTGCTACAAAGAATGAATATTGTTTCTATCAAGTTCTTTTCAAATCTTTGCTAAACATTGGGATCTCAATCCCCTATCATTTCAGGGTAATCTCATCCCTTATCATCTCATCATCATGATTATAAAACATGGGTGTTCAAAACCCTCAAGTCATCAAACACTTGTTACCAATTTATCAGGTAACTTAGTGCCTTCAGGTTAACTGATCATTATAAACATAATAATTGGAGTGTAGGTATCTCACATGGCTCTTAAAGCCCAATAATATCTTTTGTTACCTTTCACTAGGTAACACTTAATGTTATGGCTCACAAGGCCCATAAAGCAATTTCAATAGTAAATCACCATAGCTCATACCTGGCTATGTCCACCATCTCATGAAACCTGCATAATTAGTGCACATGATAACAATTATATCAAATACAAATCAACATTATGCATTGTGAGAATATCATCAATATTTCCTTATTTGAGTTAAGATTTCCCAATTTATGTCAAATATGAATACTTAATCTCATTACCCAGATTTGGGTTATGATTTATTATCATATTGCCCAAAATTAGGGTTTCATACATTACAACCCAAGATTAAAGTTCCACACATCTTTATCATGTATTAGTATAGGATTTCACATCAAAGTGTTACATACCGGTACATAGTATCCCCTTGAATTAGGTTTTACATCTCATCATTGTATTAAGGTTTCATTTGACCTTAACCTTATCTAGAGTTTCACATGACATCATCTTCACTTTAGGGTTTCATAAGGCTTCACCCTTGATTAGGGTTTCTCATAACATCATCCTCAATTAGGGTTTACTATTCACATTCAATTAGGGTTTATTATTAAAATACCCTGAATTAGGGTTTCTCATGTTATCACCCTAAATTAGGGTCATACCATTACCATAGATTAGGATTTCACCTATCATTGACCTCAATTAGGGTTACTATCAAAATGGATTAGGGTTCCACTTATCATTGCCCTCAATTAGGGTTACTATCACCATGGATTAGGGTTTCACTTATCATTTCCCTCAACTAGGGTTACTTATCACCATGGATTAGGGTTTCACTTATCATTGCCCTCAATTAGGGTTAGGGCACATTGACCTTCTTAATTAAGGTTCATGATCTCATATTCAAGGATTATATCCTAAATACACATTCATTCATGTTGAAAGTGTTGAGATTTAATCACTACATGATAATCATTCATGTAAGAAGTTCTCTCTTTTTTCCTTTGTAGAATGATATTTACATCAGACTGGATTGTATTAGATCATCTCATCTTGATTAAAAAGTTGACACCGTGTCTTATGTCATTACTTCCTTAATCATAAGGATTAATCATTCACAAGGTATTAATCACCCTATCTTATTAAGGGTACAATTACCATAATCATCTTTGGTTCACATCATATAATGTTTAATTAAACAATTGATCTTTAAACACCTTAAGTGTTTAAACAGTTTTAGTTAATTATTTCTCAAACGGTCTTGACCAATCAGACCTCAAACGGTCTTACTTGAGATACCTCCAAATGGTCTAAGACCATTTAGACCTCCAAACGTTCTAAGTCTTGCGATTTGAAACCATTTGGTAAAGTGGTGCTTGAAACTGTTTGCCAAAGTAAATGTTTGAAACTGTTTGGGTCTCAACCGGTTTGGGATCGTTTGATCCCAAACGGTCTTGAGACTGTTTGGTCCAAACCTCCTCAAAACCGATTGGACCAAAAAGGGTCTCAACCTCTGTAATCGATTTAGGGTTTCCAAGGTTAACTCCTTCAATCAATTGAATCCATGTAATTACTCATCAATTGAACCTAAGCACCATGCTTCAAGTGAGATTAATGAATCATCCTTCAATTGATCACCAATTAGGGTTTGAACCCAATTGAATTAGGGTCGAAATTGATGAACCTTCAATATTAGTCATTATGGAACTAATTACTTAGAAATCATTGGACCACCATCCAAATTGGGTATGACCTGACCTCAAATGGTCTTGAGGTCGTTTGGATGACCTCCAAATGGTCTTGAGACCGTTGGCCCATTCCATCATGAAAATTGGTGGAATCTAATTAAGGTTTAGGTCATTGGATTGATTATCAAGTCAACAATTGATTGCATTATAATTTGGTATCTTTGGATCTTCAAATACCCAACCATACTCAACCCTAGACCTCCAAATGGTCTTGGTTGACCTAAAAATGGTCTTGAGACTGTTTGGGTGATCTCCAAATGGTCTTGCGACCGTTTGGGTTAACCAACCCAAAGAATTAAATTAATCAATTGCAAAATCAGCACTCAACCCGATTAGGGTTTCTAATTAGATGACTGTCCACACATTAATTCAATCAATTGGAACCATTAGATCCTCATCCAACAAGTACTAGGGTTCTGACCTCAAATGGTCAACCATCTTAAATGGTTTTGGGGGTTCAGTACTCTAAACGGTTTGCAAACCGTTTAGTCTCCAAACGGTTTGGTGAAACCGTTTGGACCAAGATCTACAAAACCGTTGGCAAGGAAAACTTATTGGATTGCATGCCCAAGATGATGCTATCATCATATACCTTCATACCCTCAAAGATTACTTCCGTTTTCATGGTATTTACAACAATGGATAAAAGGAATTGCAAAATAACACAAAACGTTCAACAAGTAATGGAGATTTCAAAGCAATAACAATATTTGAGGGTTTTAGTTATATAACCCGCCTTATAATCTGATTCCAAGCTCCAAGCTCCATGACTCCAATGGTGTATGAAGCTTTAACAACTGCCCAAGGTTCTCAAGCTTTTGGATGAAAAAGTTGGATAGAGTTAAAGATTGGATGGAGAAAACAAGAAATCAAGCATTGATTTTTGGTTTTCACCATGAAACCAAGGTGAAAGAAGGTCAAGAACTTACCAAAAGGTTGTGGGTCGTCCTTATCCTTCTCCTAAGCTCTCTTGTGGTCGTCCAAAGCAAGAAGAGAAAAGGATTTCCGAAAAAGATCCTTAAGTGGATAGGAAATGAGATATGTATAAGGAAATTCCAAGGAAAGAGAAAATGGAATTAGTTCCTTTAATTTCCAAAATTGTTGCCACATTTTCTCCCTCAATTCCTTGGCCACGAAGCCATCTTATTCCTCTTGCAAAAACCTCTTCATTATCCAAGGATTAAAAGAAAAGGAATTATGCACCTTAAACATATTATACTAATATCCCCTTTTTAGTGGATATTACTTTTTCCTTTAATAATGGGAGTGAGTTATCCATTCCCTTGGATATTTTCGTTGCCTTTACAAGGCACAAGAACATTCAACCCTTTTGCAAATTCATCCCTCAACTTTTGGTTGAAGGGCTCTTCAATTAATATATTTCTTTTTGTATTAAATTAAAGTAAAGTTCCTTTTATGCTTAAATCTTGATTATTTTAATATCAAGATTCTCTCTCCTCCAAACCAATTCAAATGAGGCGCCCCTATCATTTTATTTTATCTACTGGATGCCAAAAAATATGGGGGACCCTCTAGAAGTGGTATTTTGCATGTTGAACCCTAGATTTTGGGTAAATTGCACATTACACCAAAGCTAGGTTTTAATGCACAAGGATTGCTCTGCAAGCTTAATCTTGGTGCTCAAGCTTGTGGAAACCATATCACTGCATAATTATCATTCTCATGATGCTTCAACATCTGAGGAACATATTATCATGTACAATTTTCAAGTTAACCCCTCAACTTGGGTAATTTGCACTTTAGTCCAAAATAAACAAAACAATATTTCAACATTATTAAAAAAGGACTAAAATCGAAATATAAGTTCCTCATGAGCCTTAATTACTTTTCAAGAAATATAAGCAACATCTAATCATCATTATTAAGCAAAACATTTAGGGTTAGAGCATAACCCAGGTCAGGGATGTTACAAATTATCTACCCCTTACAAGGATTTCGTCCCCGAAATCATCAACAAAAACATTTAAGAGAAAAGAGTAGGGTATTTCCTCCTCATCTCTCCCTCTAGTTCCCATGTAGCTTCTTCAATGCCATGGTGATTCCATAGGACTTTTACAAGATAAATGTCTTTCTTTTTTAGCTTTTTAATTCTCTTATCAAGGATCATTATAGGTCCTTTAACATATGATATATCATCATTTAATTCTACCTCCACAGGTTGTAGAACTAATTCTGTGTCAGGGTGACACTTTCTCAACATAGAGATGTGGGACACTGGGTGCAACTTATGCAACTCAGGTGGTAACTCCAGCTTATAAGCTACCTTTCCAATATGTTCAACGATTGGATAAGGCCCCATAAATCTAGGAGCTAACTTTCCCTTCCTTCCAAATCTAAGAACTCCTTTCCAAGGTGAGACCTTGAGATACACTCTGTCTCCAACCTGTAATTCTAAAGGTCTTCTCCGTTTGTCGGCGTATGATTTCTGGCTATCATGTGCAGTCTTTCACTGTTGTTGTATTACTTTAATCTTTTCCGTTGTTTGCTGCACTAGCTCAATACCCAAAAGTTGATTTACTCCAGTTTCATACCAACATAAGGGAGATCTACAACGTCTACCATATAGTGATTCATATGGTGCCATGTCAATACTGTGTTGATAGCTATTATTATAAGCAAATTCTATCAAGCTCAGGTGTAGATCCCAACTTCCTACAAACTGAAGGACACATGCCCTAAGCAAGTCCTCCAAAGTTTGTATGGTCCTTTCATATTGTCCATCTGTCTGAGGGTGAAAGGTTGTACTAAACCTTAAGTGCATACCCAAAGCTTTATGAAGTCGTTCCCAAAAATGACTCGTGAACTGGGGACCTCTATCTGAAACGATTGTGGTTGGGACCTCGTGCAACCGCACTATCTCATCTACATATATCTGTGCCAGCTTCTCAGCATTGTAGGTTGTTTTAACAGGTAAGAAATGTGTTGTCTTTGTCAACCTGTCAACTATCACCCATATGGAATCATGACCTTTGGTGGTTCTAGGAAAACCAACCACAAAGTCCATGGTTACATGACCCCATTTCCACTGTGGTATAGGCAAAGGTTGCATTGTTCCTGCGGGCTTTTGATGTTCAACTTTAACTTGCTGACACACCGGACACCACATAACAAACTCAGCCACATTTTCTTCAATCCAGGCCACCAATACATATCTTTTAAGTTATGATACATCTTGGTGCTTCCTGGATGCATAACATACATCGAAGAATGAGCTTCTTCCATAAATAACTTTCTCAAGTCATTGGTATAAGGTACTACCATCCTACCATGGTAACAGACTACCTGATCCTCTGACTCATGAAAGCCATCTCATTTCTCACTACCATACTCTGACCTAATCTGCTGAACTACAACATCAGCTTGCTGTGTTTCTTTAATCTGTTGTCTCAGAGTTGGTTTTATGTGCATCTCAGCTAACAACCCGGCTAACAATGATACTTTAAATCGTACATTGTTTTGCCTCAAGGATATAAAAATATCCCTCTTTGAGCATATTAAAGAACTCAACTGTGCTTTGTTTAAGGCTGGTGTTGCTAATTTTCTACTTAATGCATCAGCAACCACATTAGCCTTTCCTGAATGATAATCAATTGTACAATCGTAGTCCTTGATTAACTCCATCCAGCGGTGTTGCCTCATGTTTAGCTCATGTTGAGAAAAGATATACTTTAGGTTTTTATAGTCTGTGAAAATCTGGAATGTTTCTCCATAGAGATAATGTCTCCAGATCTTCAAAGCATGGACAACAACATCTAGTTCTAGATCATGTATTGGATAATTCTCCTCGTATTTCTTAAGCTTTCAAGAAGTGAAAGAAATCACTTATTTATCTTGCATCAACACACATCCTAAGCCATTCTTAGATGCATCACAGAAAACTATGTACCCTTTTCCTTGCTCAGGTAATATCAGCACAGGTGCACTTGTCAACCTTTCTTTCAACAACTGGAATGATTGTCGACACTTGTCATTCTAGACAAAAGGAATCTCCTTCCTGGTCAACTTGGTTAGGGGTAAAGCTAAAGAGCTAGAGTTCTTAATGAACCTCCTGTAATAGCCTGCCAACCCTAGAAAACTGTGAATCTCTATCGGTGTTTTTGGTTGTTCCCATTGTAGGACAAATTCTACCTTCTTAGGATCAACATGTATACCTAAGGCAGATATTACGTGTCCTAGAAAAGAAACTTCTGATAACCAGAACTCACACTTGCTAAACTTAGCATACAATTTATGCTCTCTTAGCAAAGTCAAAGCCTGACGGAGGTGCTGCTCATGTTGTTGAGCATCTCTACTATAGATCAAGATGTCATCTATGAAGACTACTACATACTGATCAAGGAAAGGTCGAAAGATTATATTCATGAGTTCCATGAATGCAGCTGGTGCATTAGTTAGTCCAAACGACATAACTATGAACTCATAGTGACCATACCTTTTCCTAAAGGCAGACTTAGGTATGTCACTCTTCTTAATACGCAACTGATGGTATCCTAACCTCAGATCTATCTTGGAAAAGACAGTTGCACCACACAACTGATCAAACAAGTCATCAATCCTTGGCAAAGGATACTTGTTCTTTATAGTTACTTTATTTAATTGTATGTAATCAATGCATAACCGCATCGATCCATCCTTCTTCTTAACAAAGAGGACCGGAGCACCCCATGGTGAAGTACTCAGTCGGATAAAACCTTTCTCAAGCAACTCCTACAGTTGCTTCTTAAGCTCTGCCATCTCAGTAGGCACCATCCTATACGGTGTTTGTGCTATTGGTTGCGTGCCCAGGACTAGATTAATCTCAAAATCAATCTCTCGGGGCAGAGGAACACCTGGAAGTTCTTCAGGAAATACATCTTCAAATTCCTTGACTATAGGAACTTCAGAAGGATGAGGGCTATCCATGGTGGTATCTATCACATGAGCCAAGAATGCACAACATCCTTGCCTCATCAACTTCTCAGCTACCATAGCTGATACAAGACAGGTTGGAAGAATCTTTCTGTCTCCTTGAAAGATCCATGTGTCACTATCATCAGTGAACACAGCTTTCTTGGACTCACAATCCAAGACAACCTTGTACTTTTCTAGGGTGTCCATCCCAAGAATTATATCAAACCCATGCATCTCAAGTGGTATAAGATCCACTTGAATGCGATGTTTAGAAAAGAAAAGAGTGCAGGAATAACACACCTCCCGCAACACTACAGATCCCATCAAAGGAGTTTCTAACTTCAAACTCTTTGCCCTATGACCAACTGTCATATTGCAGTCAAGAATCACTCTTTTAGTGATGAAAGAATGCATAGCACCCGAATCAATTAAAACAAATACGACGCAGAATATAGACATATCAGAATAAAACAGTTTCATCTTACCTGCCACAACCCGAGGGTTGACTACTGCATCAGGCTAATTCATCGCATAGAATCTCGATGTCGCCTGTGGTTGACTTGGTGCTCGATTACTGGGTGTTGACGATCCAACTTGGGACGCTTGTCCACGTCCTCTTACTTCACTTGGAAACTGTCGCCTCTGAGAGCCTTGGTGACTCTGCCTCTGAGGTTGAGTCACATTTGTCTCTCTGGCTCGACAATCCTTCATCAAATGCCCCATCTTTTCGCATATAAAGCATCCTCTGTTCCCTGGCTGTGGTCTGGATGGTCCTGTTACTGATACTGATGCTGAGCTATGGGCTCTTTCCGACGGTAAACTACGACCTCTACCCCTATTAGATGTCCATTGCATATGGGTATTGAACCTTGGTGGTGCTATTGGTGCAGAAAACCTCAGTTTCTTAAAACTTTTGGACAAGGGTCCTTGAAACTGAGGATACATTTTCCTACTCATAGTATGTCGCTTCTCTGTCACAAACCTCTCTATACGTCTGACAGACTCCACAAAAGTAGCAAACCTCTCCCTGTTCTCCAGAGCAGACACAAGAGTGGTCAAATCAGCGTTCAACCCTTTTTCAAAACGCTGAATCCTCTCTTCATCGGTAGCTGCCATATGCGGATAGAACTACAAAAGCTCCACGAACTTAGCCTCATACTCGCTAACGTTCATTGGTCCTTGCCTTAATCTCTCAAACTGAGAGATCTTCTCATCTAGGAATGTCTTTGGAAAGTATCTATTGACGAATTCTCGTCGAAATACTTCCCATCCGATCTCCACACCCAGCCTCTTGCTTTCTTCTATGGTCCACCAATGACCAACACTCCCTTTAAGAAGGTACACTACATGTCTAACCTTCTCAACTTCTGGGATGTTAAGGATTCTAAAGGCTTTCTCCAGCTCGGTCAGCCACGTGTCTGCATCTACTGGGCCGGTTGTGCCAACATACTCTATGTCTCCAACCCGGTGAAGTCGTTCAAAGGTCTTGTCGGCCCCCTGTCCTTCATGGTGGGTAGGTGCCCTAGGTGCAGGTAATGGCATCCTATCTGTCATGTGAGTCATGGCAGCCATAAATTGTCCAAACATGGCTTGGAAGGCTGGGTTCCCCATATCTGCTTGATTGAACTGGGGTTGTTCAGGTACGGGCTCCTCCCTATCATGGTCTCTTGCACCTCCTCCTGGTACAGCAACACTGCTCTCATCAACATGTTCATCGTGTGATCCAGACATCTTTAGTTCTTCTTCTCCTCATATATGAGCAGAAGACACTATCAGATAAACTGGAAGACACTAGAACAAACTCAACAACCTTAATCCTATGTCTCTGTAGACTCAGCAAACCTAGAGCTCTGATACCACTAAACGGTGGCATCCAACTTTTAAAACAGGATTAACTAATGCGGAAGTGTATCGTTAGCAACGGAATTACTGAAAATCGCTAAAAATTAAAACTTTTTACAAAGAGATCCATAAGCTGATAAACTCTTTCATAAAAGAACCAAAGTATTTCAAATACATGTTGGTTTACTAGTACATCACTTGTACCATGTCTTCTCGAGAGTTACAAACATCAACTGCCCTGTGGGACTATACATAGGCAGTACAAAAATCTTGAGGCATCAAGCCAAAATCTCATATCGATATTAAACTAACTACTGACTCCTAGGTCCTAAGAGTACAGAGACGACACATAGGACTCTCTATATACATGACATGACAACCAGTGTCTCCACCTGAGAATTCACTATTGTCCTTGGTTCTACTGCTACTGCTCTTCCCTTACTGTAGGGTTTCTGCCTCTTCTGCGTCTACCTAAAAAGTTGAATCCCACGGGGGGTGAGACAATTGAAAATTGTCCCAGCGAGAGATATAACTCTCTGCCAGAAACATTATTATTGCAGTTAATGGTATATAACTGAGTAGAAGAATCATAAGTAATTAACAACAGGTAATTCAGTATAAAACAGATTAGAACAGTATTTTCGATTCAAAGCATTTCACTTATAACTTGATAAAGCAGCATATTACTTATCCAATAAGGAATTTAAGAGCATAAATAACATTTGTCCATTAGACATACTAGGCAAAGTAACAACAACCAATGATTCTCGTATTTCAACCTTAAGCAAATATGTTACACGACTGATTACATTTTACAATCATACTTAATGCCCTGAGGAGATGAGGTATACCGCTCATACTCCAACCGACCATTACAAAATCGAAATCGGTACCATACATAGGCTAATAGAAGAGCTGGATTTCCATGACCTCATCTTCCTCAGTCAGTGTGAGGACCAACTGCAGGACATCTCATGTCTCTGCTAAATAGCTTTCTAGGATATACTGGCAACTTTGCTATTAGAGTTACAATGGCATGTTGTACTCTCTTCGCAATTGAGAGATATTATAATTATATCACATCGATCCGACATTAAGATCATCGGGAGATTAATGGTACATCCATCCCGACATTTGAGAGATTAGTGATACAATCATCCCGTCACATCTAATGAAGGATTGAGAGATTTAATGTTTATCTCACATCAATTCCTCCATTAGGGCATAATGATATTCACGCCCATAACCCCCACATACTAAAAAATATGCCCTCCAGGAGTTCCCTTAGGAAAACTTGTTGCACCATCACCAAACTACTGACGATGATGGATCTATGGTCAGGGATCTACATGATATTGTTCCACTTGATTAATTAAGTACATTATAGTATTCTTTTAGCATCAAGCATGTTTTCAGACATAAACCATTTAACATTTGCTATAAAGAATGAATATTGTTTCTATCAAGTTCTTTTCAAAGCTTTGCTAAACATTGGGATCTCAATCCCCTATCATTTCAGGGTAATCTCATCCCTTATGATCTCATCATCATGATTATAAAACATGGGTGTTCAAAACCCTCAAGTCATAAAACACTTGTTACCAATTTATCAGGTAACTTAGTGCCTTCAGGTTAACTGATCATTATAAACATAATAATTGCAGTGCAAGTATCTCACATGGCTCTTAAAGCCCAATAATATCTTTTGTTACCTTTCACTAGGTAACACTTAATGTTATGGCTCACAAGGCCCATAAAGCAATTTCAATAGTAAAGAACCATAGCTCATACCTAGCTATGTACACCATCTCATGAAACCTGCATAATTAGTGCACATGATAACAATTATATCAAATACAAATCAGCACTATGCATTGTGAGAATATCATCAATATTTCCTTATTTGAGTTAAGATTTCCCTATTTATGTCAAATATGAATACTTAATCTCATTACCCAGATTTGGGTTATGATTTATTATCATATTGCCCAAAATTAGGGTTTCATACATTACAACCCAAGATTAAGATTCCACACATCTTTAACCTGTATTAGTATAGGATTTTACATCAAAGTGTTACATACCAGTACATAGTATCCCCTTGAATTAGGTTTTACATCTCATCATTGTATTAAGGTTTCATTTGACCTTAACCTTATCTAGAGTTTCACATGACATCATATTCACTTTAGGGTTTCATAAGGCTTCACCCTTGATTAGGGTTTTCCCATAACATCATCCTCAATTAGGGTTTACTGTTCACATTCAATCAAGGTTTATTATTAAAATACCCTGAATTAGGGTTTCTCATGTTATCACCCTAAATTAGGGTCATACCATTACCATAGATTAGGATTTCACCTATCATTTCCCTCAATTAGGGTTACTATCACCATGGATTAGGGTTACTATCACCATGGATTAGGGTTTTACTTATCATTGCCCTCAACTAGGGTTACTTATCACCATGGATTAGAGTTTCACTTATCATTGCCCTCAATTAGGGTTAGGGCACATTGACCTTCTTAATTAAGGTTCATGATCTCATATTCAAGGATTATATCCTAAATACACATTCATTCATGTTGAAAGTGTTGAGATTTAATCACTACATTATAATCATTCGTGTAAGAAATTCTCTATCTTTTCCTTTATAGAATGATATTTACATCAGATTGGATTGTATTAGATCATCTCATCTTGATTAAAAAGTTGACACCATGTCTTATGTCATTACTTCCTTAATCATAAGGATTAATCATTCACAAGGTATTAATCACCCTATCTTATTAAGGGTACAATTACCATAATCATCTTTGGTTCACATCATATAATATTTAATTAAACAATTGATCTTTAAACACCTTAAGTGTTTAAACAGTTTTAGTTAATTATTTCTCAAACGGTCTTGATCACTTAGACCCCAAATGGTCTTGACCAATCAGATCTCAAATGGTCTTACTTGAGATACCTCCAAATGGTCTAAGACCATTTAGAACTCCAAACGGTCTAAGTCTTGTGGTTTGAAACCGTTTGGTAAAGTGGTGCTTGAAACCGTTTGCCAAAGTAAATGTTTGAAACCGTTTGGGTCTCAACTGATTTGGGATCATTTGGTCCCAAACGGTCTTGATACTGTTTGGACTCAAACGATCTTGAAACTGTTTGGTCCAAACCTCCTCAAAACCGATTGGACCAAAAAGGGTCTCAACCTCTCTAATCGATTTAGGGTTTCCAAGGTTAACTCTTTCAATCAATTGAATCCATGTAATTACTCATAAATTGAACCTAAGCACCATGCTTCAAGTGAGATTAATGAATAATCCTTCAATTGATTCAATCTTCAATTGATCACCAATTAGGGTTTGAACCCAATTGAATTATGGTTGAAATCGATGAACCTTCAATATTAGTCATTATGGAACTAATTACTTAGAAATCATTGGACCACCATCCAAATTGGGTATGACCTGGCCTCAAACGGTCTTGAGGTCATTTGGATGACCTCCAAATGGTCTTGAGACAGTTGTCCCATTCCATCATGAAAATTGGTGGAATCTAATTAAGGTTTAGGTCATTGGATTGATTATCAAGTCAGCAATTGATTGCATTATAATTTGGTATCTTTGGATCTTCAAATACCCAACCATACTCAACCCTAGACCTCCAAATGGTCTTGGTTGACCTCCAAATGGTCTTGAGACCATTTGGGTGATCTCCAAATGGTCTTGAGACCGTTTGGGTTAACCAACCCAAAGAATTAAATTAATCAATTGCAAAATCAGCACTCAACCCGATTAGGGTTTCTAATTAGATGATTGTCCACACATTAATTCAATCAATTGGAACCATTGGATCCTCATACAACAAGTACTAGGGTTCTGACCTCAAATGTTCAACCCATCCAAACGGTCAACCATCTTAAATGGTTTTGGGAGTTCAATACTCTAAACGGTTTGCAAATCGTTTAGTCTCCAAACAGTTTGGTGAAACCATTTGGACCAAGATCTACAAAACTGTTTGCAAGGAAAACTTATTGGATTGCATGCCCAAGATGATGCTATCATCATCTACCTTCACACCCTCAAAGATTACTGCCATTTTCATGGTATTTACAACAATGGATAAAAGGAATTGCAAAATAGCACAAAACGTTCAACAAGTAATGGAGATTTCAAAGCAATAACAATATTTGAGGGTTTTAGTTATATAACCCGCCTTCTAATCTGATTCCAAGCTCCAAGATCCACGACTCCAATGGTGGATGAAGCTTTAACAACTTCCCAAGGTCCGTTCTCAAGCTTTTGGATGAAAAAGTTAGATAGAGTTAAAGATTGGATGGAGAAAACAAGAAATCAAGCATTGATTTTTGGTTTTCACCATGAAACCAAGGTGAAAGAAGGTCAATAACTTACCAACAGGTTGGGGGTCGTCCTTCTCCTGATCCTACTCTCTCTTGTGGTCGACAAAGCAAGAAGAGAAAAGGAATTCCGAAAAAGATCCTTAAGTGGATAGGAAATGAGATATGTATAAGGAAATTCCAAGGAAAGAGAAAATGGAATTAATTCCTTTAATTTCCAAAATTGTTGCCACATTTTCTCCCTCAATTCCTTGGCCACGAAGCCATATTCTTACTCTTGCAAAAACCTCTTCATTATACAAGGATTAAAAGAAAAGGAATTAAGCACCTTAAACATATTATACTAATATCCCCTTTTTAGTGGATATTACTTTTTCCTTTAATAATGGGAGTGAGTTATCCATTCCCTTGGATATTTTCGTTGCCTTTACAAGGCACAAGAACGTTCAACCCTTTTGCAAATTCATCCCTCAACTTTTGGTTGAAGGGCTCTTCAATTAATATATTTCTTTTTGCATTAAATTAAAGTAAAGTTCCTTTTATGCTTAAATCTTGATTATTTTAATATCAAGATTCTCTCTCCTCCAAAACAATTCAAATGAGGCGCCCATTTCATTTTATTTTCTCTAATTGATGCCAAGAAACATGGGGGACCCTCTAGAAGTGGTATTTTGCATGTTGAACCCTTGGTTTTGGGTAAATTGCAAATTACACCAAAACTAGGTTTTAATGCACAAGGATTGCTCTGCAAGCTTAATCTTGGTGCTCAAGCTTTTGGAAACCATACCACTGCATCATTCTCATTCTCATTATACTACAACACCTGAGGAACATATTATCCTGTACAATTTGCAAGTTAACCCCTCAACTTGGGTAATTCGCACTTTAGTCCAAAATAAACAAAACAATATTTCAACATTATTCAAAAAGGACTAAAATCGAAATATAAGTTCCTCATGAGCCATAATTAATTTTCAAGAAATATAAGCAACATATAATCATCATTATTAAGCAAAACATTTAGGGTTAGAGCATAACCCATGTCAGGGATGTTACAATTATGTTTAATTCAAAATATATGGAAATATGTTGATAAATGTTGATCCTAAGTTGGTTAGGAGAGATAGGATAAGATGATTAGGGTTTATGAGTAATTTTGCTTATTTAGGGATTGTAGTGATAAAAGTGAAAAGCAAAAACCCTATTTGTAAGAGAAACCCTAAAAAGAAGTAGAAACCATAAGGAGCAAGTTAGATTGGATAGATCTTGATAAAAGAAAATTGTATGTTTATTTCAGGATTCTTTTTGTGTACTTGCTTGCTTGATTGGATTTCTACTTGGTTGATTCTATCTCAAATCAGTAGTACAGGTATGTGGTTATTTATGAGTAATTTATCTAGTTTCATGGAGTTTTCTCGAATGATTGATCGCATTGGATGCAACCTAAACTGTTGGATGTTCATTTATGTAAACCATTAAAGTCACTATGATTATCACAATTAATTATATAAGTGCATTCTCACACCTACATGCCACCCTGATGTATGATGCATGACCAAGCCTTGGAGGGAAGGTCAATTAGGTCAAGCCCAAGAGGGAGGACATTGGGCACCATGAGGGGTGACCCCATGCACCAAGCTCAGGATGGAGAAGGTGGCCTTATGTTTCTTGCATGACTATTGGGAACCATGAGAGGTGATCCCAGGCACCAATCTCATGATGGAGAAGGTGGCCTTATGTCTCTTGCAAAGGAAAAATCCTAGAGAGGGTATTCCAGGGTTAGGGCAAAAGTGGTGGGGAATGTCACATTGAAAACATAATTTGGATTATTAAATAACTTAATTGTGTTAGGTTGTTAGCAATATTTGTGAAATTTTGGTTGTCCCCACATACCGGCATACTCATTTATGCTGACCGACGTTTTGTTTGTCGGCGTTTTAGGTACAATATGAAAGGGACAAGCAGTAAAGTGATACATTGTGAATATATGAATTAAAGTACAAAGAGGATTAGTTAGAATAGACTTCAGTTGTGGATAGAAGTCTAGAAATCCAAGATTTTAAAAAGGTGTGCACAGTTTTATTTTATTCTAGCTTTTCATTTTAGTTATAGTAGAATTTGATAATTATTATTGATTAATTGTCGAAGCACTGATATGAAATATTGGGATAACAACTATGACCTTCTAGTCTCCCTTAATTGGGGGTTACTGGGAGGCGGGGTCATTACATTTGGCATCAACGTCGTGGTTTCTCATTTAATCCTTAGTAATTATTAAATTTTACAAACTCTGTAGAACCAAGGGAGTTATTAGAGGATTTTCCAAAAGATGGAGGTGTCTAGAAAAGGATCACATTCAGGGGGCTGGTAATATTTTCCTATGCTCCGCTAGTGAGTCACGAGGACTCCCAGATGCAGTGTGACTGCCTGACCAATGTCTGAGGTTTTCACTCGAAATAAGATACCTTTAGGACTCTCTTATCTATTTCGTCCCTTCTTAACCCTAATTCAATTAAGGATTCTAAGGTTTAGGTTTTTTATCTCTCTTCCCCACCCTCTTGAGGTCAGGGTATGTATGATAAGATTAAGGAATCCTCCACCCAATTAATGAAAAATATGTAAATAAGATGTCATGGACATAAGTTTATTAGTTTACGCGTAAACTAGTGATTAGTTACATGCTCAGGTTGCATGGCATGTGTTGTCGTGCCCTCAGGAGAGACTTGAGGTTAGACCTTGTCAGGAGGATGAGTAAAGAGTTAGCCCTGGAGGCAGAGGTCTCCAAGAAGAGGTAGAGACCTGACGCATCCTCTGAGGACGATGCTAACCCTAACCCTAAGTGGTTGTTAGAGAGAGATGACATGATGCGTTAGATATCATGGTCGACCATATATGTGGGCTAACATGCTTTTTGGTATTGAGTACCCGTGAGAAGCATGATCTATGTGAGGTTGGTTGACCTAGTGTTTTTGGTGACCTGACCTTGGAAGGGTCATGCCTGTTAGGGTGAAGGATAGCTCCTTCATTGAAGAGGTTAGTGATGACCATATGGAAACCCTTATAGGCATATATGAACGTGCACCTATGTAGGAGGGTACGTCAGTAGTGCTGGAAGTAGGTCGAGACTGAGGTCAGTTTGGTCATGCCTGACAGGTGAGGAGATGAACATGCAGAGCTATGGATAATCGTGATCGAACATAGGTTTGATCATACGTTCACGCATGCAAGTGTATGCATGTATCCTTAAGAGCTTGATCCACCTTCTTGAGAAAGAACCTTAGTGGTAAGGTCGGTTGTAGGGTTAGCTCTAGAAAGAGAGAGAAAGACCTGAGAAAGAAGGTTGGAATCTTAGACTCTGAGACATGAGGGACCATTATAGGTTGGGTATATCTTGATCTATAATAGATGACCTAAGAGGATGGTTGTGGTTGCTTCACACATGATCCTCAGAGACTCATCGTACCTTGAATGCCTTTAGAGGAACCAAACCCTAGAATGAGAAGAGGCTTCCTGAACCAATGTACAGAAGATGTAGGTGCCTACCTTACTTTATAGGTGTAGAAAGGAGAGTTCCTTAGACCGACGAGGTATGGTATCAAGTTGTGAGGCCTCATACCTAGTTGGTCGTCCTGATGTAGGGCTCTGAGTTATTGTTCACATGGAGGAATAGTAGGAAGTGCATGCTATACCTTGTACCTATTTGGTTCATGGTTAAAAAGTTGAGCATGCAGTTAGATAGTTGATGCATAAGAAGTGAACCTAGGGTTTCTAGACCTAAGAGGGGAAGTAGTAGCACCTAGTGCACCCGATGCTGATGATGAGGTTTGAGTTTCTAGAGGTTCGAGCATGGAACCCCTCATGTTTGGAGGAATAAGGAAACCCTTTGGACTAAAGTATATGTTCGATGAACCCCTCACGTATAGGTTGATGACGTATGCATGTTCGAGGTTAGTCCAATGTTAAGGAATATAAACAAGTATGACCTACCACGGAGACATGGCATGGTTTCGTAGGTGGTCTTCTTGTTGGCTACATGCCTTAGTAACTTGATAGGGATAAGCATGCTCATGATGATGTAGACCCTGGACATAGGGACGTTTGTGACCTTTGTTGCTATTAAGAGATAGTTTTGTTCCATCCTGGGGAAGGACCCTTCTGTAGGGTGAGTATCAGCTTCTGTTTAGGTTTGGGGTAACCTATAAGAGGTCTCTCTGAAGATTTTGATGAGATAAGTGGAGAACACATGGTATGAGCACGAATCTATAGACCCTTGCGGGATCGTCTCTAAAGGGAATGAGGATAGGTTGCCATGGTGGGAACCTATATGGGGCCAGACCAAGGTAGGTAGGTCGCCATGATCCCTATGAAAGGATTTCAGTTTGACCACGTATGCCCATGGAGATGATGGAGTTTTGAGTAAGGGTTCAGGTTTGAGATGTACCATGATAGAATCCTAAGTCTATACTAAGGTCAGGTGGGGATAAGACCGATGGGAGTAGGATTTGCCTAATTCCCTAGCTGCACAAGACCATAGGGTCGGGAGGTAACAACTATCGTTGTTCGAGGACCATGGGTTAGGAGATTGATCACCTTCATGAGCTCATGGGACCCATAGGGAAAATGAGGTGGGCACTCCCTGGATGCATAAGGGAAGAGGGATGACCCCAAAAGTACCGACACCCTACAAACCTAGAGGAGATGACTAAGGATTGTGTGACAACCCAAGTGTGTGTAGGAACAATTTTCCATGGATGTAAACCTGAAATCGAGATGTTCATGATGTGCAAACATGTGATGTACATTTCAACTTAGTTTAGAAAGTGTACTGGCGATGTGTGACACACCATCTCTACTCTTGGAACGGGATGAACTTTGTATTTGGACTGCAGCCAAATGCTTATTTCCTCTCGTTATGGGGGTGAGAGATAGGGCAATACGCATGCCATACACTAAGGATAAAGATGACGTGAGTTGAAACATTGCTATGATGTTTGAGGATAGAGAAAGTATCATACCTTTTGGAAAGTACCTGGGATGGATGGTTTGTCAAGATGAAGAGAACTAAGGTAGTCATCACAAGGATGTTCTTATCAAGAATAGTATGGAATTCATGAGTTATATAAGTTTTGTTTGATAACCAAGGTGATGAGCTCGAAGTTTTCTTGACTCATTTAGACCTAAATCCGAGATGAGGATGATGAGTGGTGTATATGAAGGTTTATGTTTTCACCTTATCTAGCACATAAAGATGTAGGTGATAATGGATGCTCTTAGTCGAGATGCAGCTGTCTGGTTTAGCCAATAGAGTGGCTAAAAGAGGTTGTTAGGCGAACCCTAAGTTCGTTAGAAGATGAGACCATGTATTGCTAACACCCAGATACAATCAGACCTATTGGTCAGGTTGGTTGCTCAGTTAGCTAGCGTAGAGCTTGATGAGATAGAAGGATGGTTGTAAGAACCTCATATACACCTCTCATGAAAAGAAGGTGATGGAACCCACGACTAGAGCATTTTAGGGTTTATGAGGAGTCAACCTTGAGGAACCATGACATGCAGGAGATCATGATTTTAAGTATACCGTACACCATGGTACTACTAAGATGATTAAAGTTTACAGTAGTGCTTTGAATACCTAAGATAAAGAAGTTGATAGAGTTGCATGTGTCTTGTCACCAGGCATGCTAGTGGGTGGAGGCCGAACACTAGTAACCCAACGAGTTGCTACAGAGAATGAAGAGTCCCCGAGAGGGAATGGGAGTGGATCACCATGGACGTCATGGTGAGTCTCCCCTGGACTAAGAGAGGTCATGATGCAATATGGGTTATGGTAGATTACCTTACCAAGTTGACCTAATCCCTTGCCTAAGAGAGAGCATTGCCAGGGTGATAGATCCGCTTGAACTATATATGAGAGAGGGATAGTTCAACTACACCATGATTCAATTTCAATACATGAGGCATGACCTCAAGTTCACTTCCATGTGGTGGAAGTAGGCACATGAAGAACTCGACACTGATTTGAAGTTTAGCACATCTTATCACCCCTAACTGATCGTTAGTTATGATCCAGACCAGAGGGTCTGATGAGAGCGCTTGTGCTCGTTCAAGGTGATACATGGGGATAGTTCTTGTCCTATGAGAGTTTGTGATGATAACCACCATAGCCAATATCAGAATATAAGAAGCTATGTAAGGGAGGCCATGTCGGTCACCCCTTCATTAGGATGATGTTGGTGAAAAGACCTTGTGAAGGTCAGAGAGACGACAATGTGTGCAGATGAAGTCACTTTGATCGTGTGATGGCTGAGAGAGCCCAGGGGTGACATGAGTCGTGAGCTGATGTGAAGCAAACTGACATGTAGTTCACTGTGGGAAAATATGTGTTATGAAAACCCGACCCCTCTGAGCTATAGCTGTGGAAGCTGAGTCCCCGATACATGGGTCTATTTAAGATGGATAGGTGGAGTTGCTTATGTTAGCCTTACCCCTCAGGATAACATGATGTATGGTGTATTCCATGAGTCCGATCTAGAGCACTATGTGATGTACCCAAGCCATGTGTTGAACCATGAACCTATTAAGCTTCGAGAGAGGCTGAAATGTCCCGAGTCACCTGTGAGAGTATGAGATACCAAGGTGAGAGAAAACTCAGATGTAAGAATATAAGATGATGAAGGTTCTTGGGAAGCACCATGGAGGGGGTAAAGCCACATGGGAGCCATGATGGACATGAGAAAGTCTTATCCTGTTTATTTGTATGCTTGGTGGATTTTTGAGGGCAAAATTCCTATAAGAGGGGAAGGATGTTACAACCCCAATTTTTGGATTGTTTTAGTGGGAAATGCAATTTCTCCTTTTGAGGACATATGAACAGATAATGGTGTGATTTGTTTTGAATGTATGAATTTCGTTTGTAATAGCCTTGCTTGTTTGTTTTGTAGGCCTTATTGGCTATTGGGCCCAATAATAAGAAAAAAAAGAGAAATTCAATTAATATATGAATAGTTAAAAAAAGAAGGAAATAAAGAGGTAGAAGCCTGTAGAAGGCTAGGAGGTAGCCTCCAAAGGTGAAATTCGTATCTTTGGGATTTCTTGGGTTCCAAGGAGCCCAAATTTCCAAGACAATAAGAAAGGAAAGATAAAATACCAACTAAATAGGCTTTATTAAAAGATAACTTATGTCTGAAGAAAACACCTCTTTCCTTTTGAGTTTAGGGCTCAAACGTGGGATATGAGTAGATAATGCTAATTTAAGACTTTCCCTAAAGTTTGGGATTAAAAAGGAAAATAAAAGAATAAGAGAGAAGAACAATCTAGATTTCAAGGCATGAAGCCTTTCCTAATGATTTAAGGATCAAATCATTCAATGAGTACCATATAGAGGTGCTTTTATCTATGACTCTTGGTTGTCGATTCCAAGATAGAAAGTTTTGCATAACTTTGAAAGGTCTTTGCTATGCGAGAGTAAGGCATGTTGATTAATATGTTTAATCACCTTCCTTTCTAATGAATTATGGTATTCAAGGATGTCTCTCACCCATGTGTGTTTGAAAAGGGAACGAGCCTTTTCCTACCTATCCCCCTCCTATCATCGTACTCTTAACCCTAGAGCCTCCTAGGACTTATATAAAGGACCATAGCTTGATTGATCGAAGGGACCCCTTCCTAACTATCTCAAAGTTGATCATAACATGTAACTACTCTCTGCACACTTCTCTCCGACGTCCATCAGATCACCACAGCTAGGGAGGGGTAGTTGAAGAACGCTCTTTGATGAAGGCCTTCATGGCCAAGGTTTGATCAGGCGCCCTACAACAGGGTCTGCCTTCACACCCAAGCACGAAGGGGCCGACTGATGATCATGTGTGAAGGATTGCACAGCGGCGCCGGAGCAAACCAGACATCGGCAGTAGGCAGAACCTGCGTCTTGGTCCATGGGGCTGAGAGAGGAAGAGAGGGAAGGAGGGAGTACAACTTGGAGAAAGAGATCTAGAGGTGATCCTTAGGTTCTTACAACAGTAAGGGTGAGATGATCCCTGGTGGTCATTATCATCATGCGCCACACTGTGGACTCCGGAGGGGACGCCGGCAGCGCTGGGCGCCACCTGTAGGTCACCCCTGGTGTGAGTGTAAGAGGGGAAGGGGAGGCTTAGAGGAGAACCATGGAACAATGACAAATCGAGCGCGGTGGTGTTTGCGCCCGAGGGAGGTGGCGGTGGATGATGGCGTTGCGGGAGAGTAGGCGGCCGACGACATCCTATACACGAAGAATGCAGGAGCACGTCGTGAGGAAAGAGAAATGAAATAGAGTCAAATGACTCTTATAACCCTGTTCACATGTACATGACCCAAGGGTAGCTGAGACTTTTCCTCCTTTTTCTACACCAAGTTCTGGTAAATATTTAATGCTGACGTGTCAGTTTCTAATTGGTCAATTAAGTGATAAACTTACAAAAATCGTAGAAATTGCTAGGAAGCTCTGATGGATAAACTTAATATATGAAAATTGATAAAAAAATATGATGAACCTGATAAAAATAGGTTTATAACCTGATTTCGTTCCTAATTACAAAAGTATGTTAAGTCGATGATAAGTGCATTAAAATTAGGTTAGAAACCCTAATTGAGATTAATGATTGAATCTATGATGCTTAAAGGGTTAATTCGAGTAATAAGAACCTATTGAATGATAATGGTAGATTCGAATTTGATCTATATGAGAAATTGCATGTTTTAGGGTTTTAAACCAAGAATATATGATAATGTATCTAGAAACCCTAATTTTGGGTAAAAGAAGAGCTGACTATGTTTAATTCGAAATATATGGAAATATGCTGATAAATGTTGATCCTAAGCCTATTAGGAGAGATAGGATAAGATGATTAGGGTTTCTGAGTAATTTTGCTTATTTAGGGATTGTAGTGATAAAAGTGTGGCGTCCAACTTACAAAAACAAGATTAACTAATGCGGAAGCGTATCGTTAGCAGCAGATTACTGAAAATCACTGAAAATTAAAATCATTCTTAAAGAGATCCATCCTTAGGAAAACTCTTTAAACAAAAACCACAATATTATATTTACATACTGGTCCACATTGTACATTTCATGTACCATCTCCCCTCGAGGAATATATATACATCACTACTTTGCTAAACAACACAAGTAACAAAAACCTCGAGCATCAAATTCTCAGATCGATTACAAAACACTATCTACTGACCCCTAGGACCTGAGAGTACAGAGATGACACATAGGACTCCATTGACATATGTACAAAGCCTGACAGCCAGTATTTCCACCTGTAGGATTACTGCTGTCCTTATTGTTGTTGTTGCTGCTCTTCCCCTACTACAGAGTTCCTGCCTCTCTATCTGCGTCTACCTAAAAATGTTGGATCCCATGAGGGTGAGACAATTATACAATTTCCCCAACGAGAGATATAACTCTCCGGAGAAAACATTATTATTTCAATTTAATAGAAATAAACTGAGTAGTGGGATAATATACTTTAATGGCAGATAAATCAATATCTATGCAGATTAGAGCAACATTCCTATTCAAGTATTTTAGCTATAACTTGACAAGGCAGCATGTCTCTTATTCAATAATGAATTAAAGAACATAAGTAACATTTATGTATCAATGACATGCTAAGCAAGATAACATCAACCAGTGGTTCTCATATTTCAATCTTAAGAAAATACACTATACAACTGATTACATTTTACAAACATACTTAAGCTCTGAGGAGATGAGGTATACTGCTCATACTCCAACTGACCATTGCGAAGTCAAAATCGGTACCATACAAAGTCAGTGGAAGAGCCGGCTTCCAAGACCTCCCACATCCCGATCAGTACGGGACCACATGCAGGACATCTTGTGTCTCTGCTACATAGCTTGCCAGGGTATAATGACATCTTTGCTTTAGAGCTACAGCGGCGGCTGCACTCTCTTCGCAATCAAGAGATTTCATGTTTACCTCCATCGATCCGGTATTAACAACATCGGGAGATTTGTGATACATCCATCCCAGAACATATCATGAATGATTGAGAGGTTTAATGTTTACCTCCCATCAATTCCCCCATTAAGACGTAAGGATATTTTCACCCATTGACCCCCGCATATTCAAAATATGCGAACTCCAGGAGATCTCGTAAGAAAACCTGTTTCACCATCACCAACTAATGACGATGATGGATCTATGGTAAAAGCACTACATGAATAGCTTTCACTTGATTAATTAGGTACATTATCATATTCTTTTAGCATCAGTCAAGTTTTCAAACATAACTTATTAGGACAAATGCTATAAAGAAACATGTACTATTTTCATCAGTTACTTCTCAGTCTTTAAAAGACATTGGGATCTTAGTCCCTCATTTCAAACTCAATGCCATAAACATATGGTTCTAGGTATTCAAACCCTTAGCTCATCACTGAGCACTGTTACCACTTTTTTAGGTAATCATCACCTTTAAGTCATCTGACCAAGGTACACAAGACACTTGCTACACAAGCATCTCATCTGGCACTTGAGGCCCATTAAATCTCTTGTTACCTCTTACTAAGCAACAAGGCATATTATGGCACACAAGGCCCAATAAATAATTTCAATAATTAAAGCATCATAGCCCATACTTGGCTATGTTCATCTCAAGATACCTGCATGGTTAGCACACATGATAACAGATATATTAATCATATTTCAGTTCCATGTTATTCCAGAGTAACACCACTATTCCCTTACCAGGGTTAGGGTTTCCCATTTTATTTAAATCAGGGTTACTCGTCCCCTTTGTTCAATTAGAACCAATGATTCATCATTTCATTGTCCAAGATTAGGGTTTCACACTATATAGTATAATCCAGAATTAGGGTTTACTATTCACATCACATCACCCTAGATTAGGGTTTGTATTCAACGACCCACAATTAGGGTTTACTATTCATCCCAATTAGGGTTTTACATCAAAGTACCCTAAATTAGGGTTACTCATGTCATTACTTTGAATTCATATCACATTATCCTCCTAGATTAGGGTTTCACTCAGAATTGCCCTAAATTAGGATTTGAGTTCATCAATTAACTCAATTAGGGTTTTATGATCTATTCCTCAAGGATCAGACCCTAATTGTATACCTCACTCAATTTTTTAAAAATACTAAGCTTGATTGCTACAAGATTATTTTTCATGTATGAAACTCTCTCTCTCATCCTCTTCTAGGAGGTCCATAAAATTTGATCAATTGAACCTTCAATTACATGAGGTATCCAATTAAATTGACCAATTAAATCTTCAATTACATTAGATATCCAAATGGATTAACCATGTTGACCCTCAAACGGTTTTGGTTACTTAGACCCTAAATGGTCTTGGTCTTTCAAGATTCAAACGGTTTGAAACCATTTGGGCACATTGCCCTTGAAACCGTTTGGGCACATTGCCCTTGAAACCGTTTAAGCAAGAAAGTATTGAAACCGAATGAGCTTGGGTCTCCAAACGGTCTTGAGACCATTTGGGCTCAAATGGTCTTAAGACTGTTTGGTCCAAACCCTCTCAAAACTGAATGGACCAAAAAGGTCTATCAACACTTAACCAATTCAAGGTTTCCAACAATGAACAACCTTTCCATTGATTCCTTGATTCATTCATCAATTGATCCACTAAATCATCCTTCACTTGGACCATCAATTAGGGTTTTGAACCCAAAAAGACTAGGGTTTATAATAAAGAAACCTTCAATTAGGGTTTTGAATTCGAGGAACCATCAATGGTTAACATTGTGGAACTAACCCAATTGAAATCAATGAATTACCATCAACTTATGATATGACCTGACCTCAAACGGTCTTGAGGTCGTTTGGATGACCTACAAACAGTCTTGAGGTCATTTGGATAACCTCCAAACGGTCTTGAGACCATTTGCCTCATCATTCATTAAAATTTGTGAGATCCAATTAGGGTTCAGATCATTGGATTGATCATCAAATTAACAATTGAATGTACTTCAATTTGATATCTCTAAATCTTCAATTACTCAACCATACTCCACCCTAGACCTCCAAACGGTCTTGGTTGACCTCCAAATGGTCTTGAGACCATTTGGGGTGACCTCGAAATGGTCTTGAGAGCGTTTGGGTTAATCAACCCAAAACATTAAGTCAACCAATTGGAATTTCAACACTTAACCCGATTAGGGTTTCTAATTGGAGGATTGTCCATATATTGAATTAACCAATTATATTCATTAGATCATCATCCAACATATACTAGGGTCCTGACCCCAAATGATCAACCCATCCAAACGGTCAAATCCTCTAAACAGTTTGCCTATCCAAACAGTTTGGAGTCCAAACCTCAAAATGGTTTGCAAACCGTTTGGTCTCCAAACGGTTTGGTGAAACCGTTTGGACCAAAGTCCATGAAACCGTTTGCAATACAAAATTGTTGGAGTGTGCCTAAGATGATGTTATAATCATCAAGCCTTAGTCCATCGAAAACTACTACCATTATCATGGTAATTGCATCAACTAATCAAAGGAATTGAAAGAAGAGCAATTGAACATAATTGATTGGGAAATTGAATTCAATAACAATGAATGGGGGTTCAGGTTATATAACCCGCCTCCAATTGAGCTTCAAAGCTTGGAGCTTCATGTCAACAATGGTGGAAGGAGCTTTTTCTCACCACAAGGTTCATTCTTCAAGCTTTTGAGTGAAAAGGAATGGTTACAATTGAAGATGGGATCGAAATAAGAAGGAATCATGCATTGATTTGTGATTTCCACCATGAAATCAAGATGAACGAAGGTCAAGAAGCTTACCAATAGGTTTAGGGTCGTCCTCCTATTTTACCTAGCTTCCTTGTTCATTTTTGCAAGCAAAGAGAAGAAGTGGATTCAAAAAAAGTCCTTGGTTTGAGTTGTAAAGGGTGTTTTTATAAGAAAAATAATGAGAGAGAAAATGCCTCATGCAACTTCTTAAATTCCAAAATTGTTGCCACCTCTCCCCCCTTGGTTCCTTGCATGCAAAGGCATCTCTATCTCCACCGAACTCCCTTCCATTATCCATGAATTAAGAGAAAAGAAATTAAGCACCTTAACCTTTATAATAGTAATTATCCATATGTGAGTGGATAATTCTTTTTAGTTTCTTATTGTGAGTGGGTTCTCCACTCATGTAGATCTTTCCTTTGACTTTGCAAGGCACAAGGACGTCCATTCATTTGGATTTCAACCAACACTATTTTGGTTAAAGAGCAATCTATTTAATATAATTATTTTTGCATTATTTCAATTATGCTTAAATCTTGATTATTTTAATATCAAGATTCTCTCTCCTTCAAAGTAGCTGAAATGAGATGCCCCTCTCATTTTATTGCCTATACAAGATTTCAAGAATATTAAGGACCTTATTGAAGTGGTAAATTGCATATTGAACCCTGGGTTTTGGGTAAATTGCACATTACACCAAAACTAGGTTTTAATGCACAAACATTGCCTTATCAACTCTTTCTTGGTACTCAGGCTTTCACTAGCCATTCCTCTGCATCATCTTCATTATCATGATGCTTCAACATATGAGGAACATATTATCATGTAAAATTTGCAATTTAACCCCTTATCTTGGGTAATTTGCACTTTAGTCCAAACAGGTAAAACATTACTTTCAACATTATTCAAAATGGACAAAAATTGAAATATAAGTTCCTCTTGAGTCCTTAATTACTTTTAAAAAGATAAAATTAAGCATATAAGTATCTTTCTTAAACAAAACACCTAGGGTTAAAGCATAACACATGTCAGGGATGTTACAAGTTATCCACCCCTTACAAGGATTTCGTCCCTGAAATCATCAACGAACACATTAAGAGAAAAGAGTAGGGTATTTCATCCTCATCTCTTCCTCTAACTCCCATGTAGCTTCTTCAATGCCACGATGATGCCTGAGAACTTTCACAAGACTTATGTCTTTCTTTTTCAGCTTTTTAATTCTTCTATCAAGAACCATCACTGGTCCTTCAACATAAGATATGTCATCATTTAGTTCTACCTCCACAGGTTGCAGAACTTACTCAGTGTCAGAATGACACTTCCTCAACATAGAGATATGGAATATTGGGTGCATCTATGCAACTCAGGTAGTAACTCCAGCTTATAGGCTACCTTTCCCATCCTTTCAATGATTGGATAAGGCCTCATAAATCTAGGAGCTAACTTCCCCTTCTTTCCAAATCTCAGAACACCTTTCCAAGGTGAAACCTTGAGGTATACCCTGTCTCCAACTTGGAATTACAAGGGTCTACGATGCTTATCAGCATAAGATTTTTGTCTGTCCTGGGCAACTTTCAATTGTTGTTGTATTACTTTAATCTTCTCAGTTATTTGTTGTACTAGCTCAGGACCCACAAGTTGATATTCTCCTATTTCATACCAACATAAAGGAGATCTACAACGTCTACCATATAATGCCTCATATGGTGCCATATCGATACTGTGCTGATAGCTATTATAATAAGCGAATTCTATCAAGCTCAGGTGTAGATCCCAACCTCCTACAAATTGAAGGACACATGCCCTAAGCAAGTCCTCCAAGGTTTGTATGGTCCTCTCAGATTGTCCATCGATCTGTGGATGAAAGGTTGTACTAAACCTTAACTACATACCCAAAGCTGTATGAAGTCGTTCCCAAAAATGACTCATAAACTGGGGATCTCTATCAAAAACGATAGTAGCTGGAACCCCGTGCAACCACACTATCTCATCTACATATAACTGTGCCAGCTTCTCAGTAGAGTAGGTTGTTTTGACAGGTAAGAAATGTGCTGTCTTTGTCAACCTATCCACTATCACCCAAATGGAATCATGGCTTTTGGCCGTTCTAGACAAACCAACCACAAAGTCCATGGTTACATGATCCCATTTCCACTACGGTATAGGCAAAGGTTGCATTATTCCTGCAGGCTTCTGATGTTTAGCTTTAACCTGCTAACACACCGGATACCACATAACAAACTCAGCTACATCTTTCTTCAATCCATGCCACTAATACATATCTTTTAAGTTATGATACATCTTGGTGCTCCCTGGATGCATGGCATACATAGAAGAATGAGCTTCTTCCAGAACTAATTTTCTTAAGTCATTGGCATCAGGTACTACCATCCTACCATGGTAACAGATTACCTGATTCTCTGAATCATGGAAACCATCCCATTTCTCACTACCATACTCTAACTTAATCTGTTGAATCACAGTATCGGCTTACTGTGCTTCCTTAATCTCCTACCTCATAGTAGGTTTCACTTGCATCTCAGCTAACAACCCTTCTAACAATGATACTTTAAACTGTATATTGTCTTGCCTTAAGGAGATAAGCATATCTCTTTTAGAGCACACTAAGGAGTTTAACTGTGCTTCAACTAAGACTGGTGTTGCTGATTTTCTACTTAGTGCATCAACCACCACATTAGCCTTCCCTAGATGATAATAAATTGTACAGTCATAGTCCTTGATTAATTCCATCCAGCAGCGTTGCCTCATGTTCAGCCCATGCTGTGAGAAGATATACTTTAGATTCTTACGATCTGTGAAAAATCTGGAATGTTTCTCCATAGAGATAATATCTCCAGATCTTCAAAGCATGGACCACAACAACTAGCTCTAGATCATGTGTTAGATAATTCTCCTCGTGTTTCTTAAGCTATCGAGAAGCAAAAGAAATCACTTGTTTATCCTGCATCAACACACATCCTAGACCGTTCTTGGATGCATCACAAAAGACTATGTACCCTTTTCCCTGCTCAGGTAACACCAACATAGGTGCACTAGTTAACCTTTCCTTAAAAAACTGGAAAGAATGTTGACACTTGTCATTCCAGACAAAAGGAACTTCCTTCCTGGTCAACTTGGTCAGGGGTAAATATAAAGAGCTGAAGTTCTTAATGAACCTCCTGTAATAGCCTGCCAACCCTAGGAAACTACATATCTCCGTCAGTGTCTTTGATTGTTCCCATTGTAGGACATATTCTACCTTCTTAGGATCAACACGAATTCCTAAAGCAGACATAGCGTGTCCTAGAAAAGAAACTTCTGGTAACCAAAACTCACATTTGCTAAACTTAGCATATAGCCTATGCTCTCTTAGCAAAGTCAAATCCTGATGGAGGTGCTGCTCATGCTGTTGAGCATCTCTACTGTATATCAGAATGTCATCTATAAAGACGACTATACATTGATCAAGAAAAGGTCGAAAGATTCTATTCATGAGTTCCATGAATGCAACTGGTGCATTAGTTAGTCCAAATGACATAACTATGAACTCATAGTGACCATACCTTATCCTAAAGACAGACTTAGGTATGTCACTCTCCTTAATACGCAACTGATGATATCTTGACCTTAGATCTATCTTAGAGAAGATAGTTGCACCACACAACTGATAAAAAAGGTCATCAATCCTTGGCAAAGGATACTTGTTCTTTATGGTTACTTTATTTAATTGCCTATAGTCAATGCATAATCACATAGACCCATCCTTCTTCTTAACAAAGAGGACTGGAGCACCCCATGGTGAAGTACTCGGTCGGATAAAACCTTTCTCAAGCAAATTTTGCAGTTGTTTCTTGAGCTCTTCCATCTCAGCAGGTGCCATCCTATACGACGTTTGTGCTATGGGTTGCATGCCCAGGATTAGATTAATCTCGAAATCAATCTCTCGGGATGGAGGAACACCTGGAAGTTCTTCAGGGAAAACATGTTCAAACTCCCTAACAACCGGAACTTCAGAAGGATGAGGGCTCTCCATTGTGGTATCTACCACATGAGCCAAGAATGTGAAGCATCCCTGTCTCATCAACTTCTCCGCTACCATATCTGACACCAGACAAGTTGGAAGAATCTTTCTATCTCCCTGAAAGATCCATGTGCCACCCTTATCTGTGAACACATCCTGCTTGGAACCACAATCCAAGACAACCGTATACTTCTCTAAGGTGTCCATCCCTAGGATTATATCAAAACCCTGCATCTCAAGTGGTATAAGATCCACTTGAATGCGATGTTCAGAAAAAGAAAGAGTGCATGGAGAGCACACCTCCCGCAGCACTACAGATCCCAACAAAGGGGTTTCTAGCATCAAACTATCTGCCCTATGACTGACAGTCAACATGCAGTCATGAATCACTTCTCGAGTGATAAAGGAATGCGTATCACCCAGATCAATTAACACAGATACGAAGCATGACGAAGACATATCAGAATAAAATAGTTCCATCTGACCTATCACAACCCGAGGGTTGATTACTACTTCAGGTTGATTCATGGCATAGAATCTAGTCGTTGCTTGCTGTTGACCCTGTGCTTGGCTGTTGGGTGCCGATGATCCAGCTTGGGATGCTTGTCCACATCCTCTAGCATTATTACTGAACTGTCACCTCTGTGAGCCTTGCTGACTCTGCCTTTGGGGTTGAGTTACAGTTCTAGCCTTCTCATGACAATCCCTCTTCAAGTGTGCTGACCTCCCACACTAGTAGCAGTTGTAACTTCCCAAACTCTGCCTGGGTGACCCTGTCACTGATGTTGATGTTGTACTGGGGGCTCTACTTGGAGTAAAACTGTGACCCCTACCCCTACTTGACGTCCACTGCGTCGGGGTATTAAACCTTGGTGGTGGTGGTGTAGAGAATCTCAACTTCTTGAAACTCTCGGACCTTTGTTCTTGAAACTGAGGATACACTTTCTTATTACTGGTATGTCACTTCTCAATCACAAACCTCTCAATCCTCCTCACGGACTCCACAAAAGTGACAAACCTCTCCCTGTTCTCTAGAGCAGACACGGGAGTGGTCAATTTAGCATTTAATCCCTTCTCAAAACATTGAATCCTCTCTTCATCAGTAGCTGCCATATGCGGATAGAACCACAAAAGCTCCATGAACCTACCTTCATATTCACTAATGTTCATCATTCCTTGCCTCAACCTCTCAAATTGAGAGATTTTCACATCTAGATACATCTTAGGGAAGTATATAGCGACAAACTCACGCCGGAATTCATCCCATCCGACTTCAACTCCTGGCCTTTTACCTTCCTCTATGGTTCACCAATGACCAACACTCCCCTTCAGGAGGTATACAACATGCCTCACCTTCTCTACTTCAGGGATGTCGAGGATTCTAAAAGCTTTCTCCAGCTCCGTAAACCATAAATCTGCATCAGCTGGGTCATTGATACCAGCATAGTCTGTGGCTCCCACCCGGTGAAGCCTTTCAAAGGTCTTGCCAGCTCCTTGTCCTTCATGGTGGGTAGGTGCCCTCGATGCAGGTGGTGGCATCCTATCCACCATATGCGTCATAATCGCCATAAACTGACCGAACATGGTATGGAAAGTTGGGTTCTCTAAAGCAGCTTGATCAAGATGAGGAATCTCAGGCACATGTTCCTCCCTAGCTTGATCCCTTGAACCTCCTCCTGGTGCAGCAACACTGCTCTCAACAACATGTTCATCATGTGATCCAGACATGTTCAAGTTCTTCTTCTCCTATATGAGCAGAAGACACTATCAAATAAACTGGAAAACACTTAGAACAGACTCAACAACCTTAATCCTATGTCTCTATAGACTCAGCGAACCTAGAGATCTGATACCACTAAACTTGTGGCGTCCAACTTACAAAAACAAGATTAACTAATGCAGAAGCGTATCGTTAGCAGCGGATTACTGAAAATTAAAATCATTCTTAAAGATATCCATCCTCAGGAAAACTCTTTAAATAAAAACCACAATATTATATTTACATACTGGTCCACATTGTACATTTCATGTATCATCTCCCCTCGAGGAATATATATACATCACTACTTTGCTAAACAACACAAGTAACAAAAACCTCGAGCATCAAATTCTCAGATCGATTATAAAAACACTATCTACTGACCCCTAGGACCTGAGAGTACAGAGATGACACATAGGACTCTATTGACATATGTACAAAGCCTGACAGCCAGTATTTCCACCTATAGGATTACTGCTGTCCTTGTTGTTGTTGTTGCTGCTCTTCCCCCGCTACAGAGTTCCTGCCTCTCTGTCTGCGTCTACCTAAAAACATTGGATCCCATAGGGGTGAGACAATTATACAATTGTCCCAGCGAGAGATATAACTCTCCGGCGAAAACATTATTATTGCAGTTTAATAGAAATAAACTGAGCAGTGGGATAATATACTTTAATGGCAGATAAATCAATATCTATGCAGATTAGAGCAACATTCCTATTCAAGTATTTCAGCTATAACTTGACAAGGCAACATGTCTCTTATTCAATAATGAATTAAAGAACATAAGTAACATTTATGTATCAATGACATGCTAATCAAGATAACATCAACCAGTGGTTCTCGTATTTCAATCTTAAGCAAATATGCTATATGACTGATTACATTTTACAAACATACTTAAGCTTTGAGGAGATGAGGTATACCACTCATACTCCAATCGACCATTGCGAAGTCGAAATCGATACCATACAAAGTTAGTGGAAGAGCCAGCTTCCAAGACCTCCCACATCTCGGTCAGTGCGGGACCACATGCATGACATCTTGTGTCTCTTCTACATAGCTTGCCAAGGTATAATGGCATCTTCTCTATAGAGCCACAACGGCGGCTGCACTCTCTTCGCAATCGAGAGATTTCATGTTTACCTCCATCGATCAGGTATTAACAACATCGGGAGATTTGTGATACATCCATCCCGAAACATATCATGAAGGATTGAGAGGTTTAATGTTTACCTTCCATCAATTCCCCCATTTGAACCCCCGCATATTCAAAATATGCGAACTCCAGGAGATCTCGTAAGAAAACCTATTTCACCATCACCAACTACTAACGATGATGGATCTATGGTCAGAGCACTACATGAATAGCTTTCACTTGATTAATTAGGTACATTATCATATTCTTTTAGCATCAGTCAAGTTTTCAAACATAACTTATTAGGATAAATGCTATAAAGGAACATGTACTATTTTCATCAATTACTTCTCAGTCTTTAAAAGACATTGGGATCTTAGTCCCTCATTTCAAACTCAATGCCATAAACATATGGTTCTGGGTATTCAAACCCTTAGCTCATCATTGAGCACTGTTACCACTTTTTCAGGTAATCATCACCTTTAAGTCATATGACCAAGGTACACAAGACACTTGCTACACAAGCATCTCATCTGGCACTTGAGGCCCATTAACTCTCTTGTTACCTCTTACTAAGCAACAAGGCATATTATGGCACACAAGGCCCAATAAATAATTTCAATAATTAAAGCATCATAGCCCATACCTGGCTATGTTCATCTCAGGATACCTGCATGGTTAGCACACATGATAACAGATATATTAATCATATTTCAGTTCCATGCTATTCCAGAGTAACACCACTATTCCCTTACCAGGGTTAGGGTTTCCCATTTTATTTAAATCAGGGTTACTTATCCCCTTTGTTCAATTAGGACCAATGATTCATCATTTCATTGTCCAAGATTAGGGTTTCACACTATATAGTATAATACAGAATTAGGGTTTACTATTCACGTCACATCACCCTAGATTAGGGTTTGTATTCAATGACCCACAATTAGGGTTTACTATTCATCCCAATTAGGGTTTTACATCAAAGTACCCTGAATTAGGGTTACTCATGTCATTACTCTGAATTCATATCACATTATCCACCTAGATTAGGGTTTCACTTAGAATTGCCCTAAATTAGGATTTAAGTTCATCAATTAACTGAATTAGGGTTTTATGATCTCTTCCTCAAGGATCATACCCTAATTGTATACCTCACTCAATTTTTTGAAAGTACTAAGTTTGATTGCTACAAGATTATTTTTCATGTATGAAACTCTCTCTCTCATCCTCTTCTGGGATGTCCATAAGATTTGATCAATTGAACCTTCAATTACATGAGGTATCCAATTAAATCTTCAATTACATTAGATATCCAAATGGATTAACCATGTTGACCCTCAAACGATTTTGGTTACTTAGACCCTAAACGGTCTTGGTCTTTCAAGATTCAAACGGTTTGAAACCGTTTGGGCACATTGCCCTTGAAACCATTTGGGCACATTGCCCTTGAAACCATTTGGGCACATTGCCCTTAAAACCGTTTAAGCAAGAAAGTATTGAAACCGAATGAGCTTGGGTCTCCAAACGGTCTTGAGACCGTTTGGTATAAACCCTCTCAAAATCGAATGGACCAAAAAGGTCTATCAACACTTAACCAATTCAAGGTTTCCAACAATGAACTGCCTTTCCATTGATTCCTTAATTCATTCATCAATTGATCCACTGAATCATCCTTCACTTGGACCATCAATTAGGGGTTTGAACCCAAAAATACTAGGGTTTATAATAAAAAAACCTTCAATTAGGGTTTTGAATTCGAGGAACCATCAATGGTTAACATTATGGAACTAACCCAATTGAAATGAATGAATTACCATCAACTTATGATATGACCTGACCTTAAACGGTCTTGAGGCCGTTTGGATGACCTCCAAATGGTCTTGAGGTTGTTTGGATAACCTCCAAACGGTCTTGAGACCGTTTTCCTCATCATTCATTAAAATTTGTGAGATCCAATTAGGGTTTAGATCATTGGATTGATCATCAAATTAACAATTGAATGCACTTCAATTTGATATCTCTAACTCTTAAATTACTCAACCATACTCCACCCTAGACCTCCAAACGGTCTTGGTTGACCTCCAAATGGTCTTGAGACCGTTTGGGGTGACCTCCAAATGGTATTGAGACCGTTTGGGTCAATCAACCCAAAACATTAAGTCAACCAAATTGGAATTTCAGCACTTAACCCGATTAGGGTTTCTAATTGGAGGATTGTCCATATATTGAATTAACCAATTAGATTCATTAGATCATCATACAACATATACTAGGGTCCTAACCCCAAATGGTCAACCCATCCAAACGCTCAACTCCTCTAAATGGTTTGCCTATCTAAATGGTTTGGAGTCCAAACCTCAAAACGGTTTGCAAACCGTTTGGTGAAACCGTTTGGACCAAAGTCCATGAAACCGTTTGCAATAAAAACTTGTTGGAGAGTGTGCCTAAGATGATGGTATCATAATCAAGCCTTAGCCCATTGAAAACTACTGCCATTATCATGGTAATTGCATCAACTAATCAAAAGAATTGAAAGAAGAGCAATTGAACATAATTGATTGGGAAATTGAATTCAATAACAATGAATGGGGGTTCAAGTTATATAAACTGCCTCCAATTAAGATTCAAAGCTTGGAGCTTCACTTCAACAATGGTGGAAGGAGCTTTTTCTCACCACAAGGTTCGTTCTTCAACCTTTTGAGTGAAAAGGAATGGTTAGAATTGAAGATGGGATTGAAATAAGAAGGAATCATGCATTGATATGTGATTTCCACCATGAAATCAAGATGAACGAAGTTCAAGAAGCTTAACAACAGGTTGGGGGTCGTAATCCTGCTATACCTAGATTCCTTGGTCGTTTTTGCAAGCAAAGAGAAGAAGTGGATTCGAAAAAAGTCCTTGGTTTGAGTTGTAAAGGGTGTTTTTATAAGAAAAATAATGAGAGAGAAAATGCCTCATGCAACTCCTTAAATTCCAAAATTGTTGCCACCTCTTCCCCCTTGGTTCCTTGCATGCAAAGGCATCTCTATATCCACCTAACTCCCTTCCATTATCCATGAATTAAGGGAAAAGAAATTAAGCACCTTAACCTTTATAATAGTAATTATCCATAAGTGAGTGGGATAATTCTTTTTAGTTTCTTATTGTGAGTGGGTTCTCCACTCACGTAGATCTTTCCTTTGCCTTTGCAAGGCAAAAGGACTTCCATTCATGTGGATTTCAACCAACACTATTTTGGTTAAAGAGCAATCTATTTAATATAATTATTTTTGCATTATTTCAATTATGCTTAAATCTTGATTATTTTAATATCAAGATTCTATCTCCTTCAAAGTAGCTCAAATGAGATGTCCCTCTCATTTTCTTGCATCTACAAGATGTAAAGAATATTAAGGACCTTATTGAAGTGGTAAATTGCATATTGAACCCTGGGTTTTGGGTAAATTGCACATTACACCAAAACTAGGTTTTAATGCACAAACATTGCCTTATCAACTCTTTCTTGGTACTCAGGCTTTCACTAGCCATTCCTCTACATCATCTTCATTATCATGATTCTTCAACATATGAGGAACATATTATCATGTAACATTTGCAATTTAACCCCTTATCTTGGGTAATTTGCACTTAAGTCCAAACAGGTAAAACATTACTTTCAACATTATTCAAAATGGACTAAAATTGAAATATAAGTTCCTCTTGAGTCCTTAATTACTTTTCAAAAGATAAAATTAAGCATATAATTATATTTCTTAAACAAAACACCTAGGGTTAAAGCATAACCCGAGTCAGGGATGTTACAAAAAGTGAAAAGCAAAAACCCTATTTGCAAGAGAAACCCTAAAAAGAAGTAGAAACCATAAGGAGCAAGTTAGATTGGATAGATCTTGATAAAAGGAAATTGTATGTTTATTTAAAGATTCATGTTGTGTACTTGCTTGCTTGATTGGATTTCTACTTGGTTGATTCTATCTCAAATCAGTAGTACAAGTATGTGGTTATTTATGAGTAATCAATCTAGTTTCAGGGAGTTTTCTTGAATGATTGATCACATTGGATGCAACCTAAACTGTTGGATGTTCATTTATGCAAACATTAAAGTCACTATGATTATCACAATTAATTATATAAGTGCATTCTCACACCTACATGCCACCCTGATGTATGATGCATGACCAAGCCCTGGAGGGAAGGTCAATTAGGTCAAGCCCAAGAGGGAGGACCATTGGGCACCATGAGGGGTGACCCCAGGCACCAAGCTCAGGATGGAGAAGGTGGCCTTATGTTTCTTGCATGACTATTGGGAACCATGAGATGTGACCCTAGGCACCAAGCTTAGGATGGAGAAGGTGGCCTTATGTCTCTTGCAAAGGAAAAACCCTAGAGAGGGTATTCCAGGGTTAGGGCAAAAGCGGTGGGGAATGTCACATTGAAAATGTATTTTGGATTGTTAAATAACTTAATTGTGATATTTAGGTTGTTAGCAATATTTATGAAATTTTGGTTGTCCCCACATACCGACATATTCATTTATGCTGACCGACGTTTTGTTTGTCAGAGTTTTAGGTACAATATGAAAAGGACAAATAGTAAAGTTATACATTGTGAATATATGAATTAAAGTACAAGGAGGATTAGTTAGAATAGACTCCAATTGTGGATAGAAGTCTAGAAATCTAAGATTTTAAAAAGGAATATAAAGTTTTATTTTATTCCAACTTTTCAGTTTAGTTTTAGTATAATTTGATAATTATTATTGATTAATTGTCGAACCACTGATCTGAAATATTGGGATAACAGCTCTAACCTTCTGGTCTCCCTTAATTGGGGGTTACCGGGAGGCGGGGTCGTTACACACAGTGTGAGCTTCTTCTTCTTCATTCATGTGTCGGTATGCCCAAGATGTTGTTTTCTCTTCGTACAACACCCCCAACCTCTATTGTTTCAATGACATATGCTTTTGACTGAGGTCTTCATCATTGTCTTACATGTATTGTGGTTGGCGATGGTCTAGGATTTGGCGATTTACAGTGGTGTTTAGACACTCTTCCCACACATTTAGGGGGTTTGGGAATCATTTCTTCCTTTGATGTTTGTTAGTTTGCTTATGTTTCCTCTTGGATTTACACACATGATCTTCAAGATCATATATTGCGAGAGGTTGGCTCTTTTTCTAGTGATATCTCCTTCGCTTCTGCACATGTACTAATCTACAACATCTTGCCATCTTTTAGCTGGTTCAGACTGTCACGTACGCCTTCTGCTACCCCAAAGATTCAGTCTATTTTGGTAGACGCTTACTACAAAACAATTATTCAGCAAATTACTACAAGCGACCTATCCCCGCGATAATGAGCAATTCTTTCTTCTCTACAAGCTGATCATGCACAAGATTTCTTGAATGTTGTTCCCATTGACAACCTTGGCTTGTCTATGTCTCCAGTTGAATATAGAGATATCCTTCGATATCGGATTAGGATTCCTTTATATCCCAATGATGAACATTGTTCTCTCTGCAACATTGCATAGCTCGATGCCTTCGGCGATCATGTTGTGCATTGCCGTACACGACCTGGATATAAGTTTCGCCATGATGTCGTTCGTGATGTCCTTTTCAACTTTATCTCCCAAGCTGGGATAAAGGCCCCGAAGGAAGCCCCTATTGACTTCCTTGGCACATGTTCTAATGGCCTACATTCACAACGACCTACTGATATCTTATTATTTGATTGGACAGATGGAAGATGCACTTGTGTTGACCTCACTGGTGTTTCCCATTGATCGACACCCTTTTAGATAATTTTAAAGTTGGCCAAGCAGCTTCTGACGCTACCATACAAAAGGTTCATAACCATAGAGCTGCTTATGAGGCTAATCAACATCACTTTCTGCCTTTCACCTTTGATACTTTTGGCATCCTAGCTGATGACTCAATTTCTCTCCTTCAACGTGAAACCACTAGGAATCTTATGTTACCTTCATCTACATCCAATAACTTTATTTTTTAGATCTATTAGCTTTGTCATCCAGAAGGGACTGACAGCCCAATTTGTGGCCCGCGCTTCCGAGAAGGCATTTTTGTAAATTTTAGATGTCATACTTTTATTAATTCACAAAATTATGAATAATTCACATCTTTTGTTTTATGTATGGGAATCTTATACAATCAGGTCATTGGGCACTCAAGAACGTGTAAAAAACGTTAAAGAACTTCAAAAATCACATAATAACTAGGCATAAACATGTATCATGTACAAATTTTAGAATATGAAATATCACAATAATTTGAGAATATTACATTACTTTGAATACTACAAATGTGATGTTACATCATATTGTTAATTTGGTCCCTAGTCTGAATAATAGATTGATCTTCTCTTTCATATAAGAAAAACTTACAGATCATTGTCTTATTTGAATATACAAGGATTAATTTTTAATTTTTGAAAAAGAAAATTATATTATTACATGGGTTTGGGAATATTATATGATTTCAAGATTATCAACAAAATGATGTATCATTTTATTTATCTAAAGAAATAAAAAGAAGACAATAATAAAGTTAATAGGAGTCGAGTTGTGAGTAAGATATGTAAAAAAGGCATTTGTTAACCTTGTTTTGACTAATATCATGCTACACATAGTATTAAGGCCAATGAAGAAGAAGTTTAGTAAAAAAATAAGAAATGAACAAAGAGAAAATCAACCTTGCAACCACACAACCAAAATAATGACAATTCTTCATACCGTTGGCACGTCACCGCACATATCCTTCCCAGTGTGTCAAAACGACCACATCATCAATCACCTATGATCTTGCTTGCCCCACATTTCCAACCCCATTAGTCACAAAAAGACAGGGTGATGTGGTGCTAAGACTGGTGGGAGTCAATTCTCCGGCTCTTGGCACAACCTTTCATATAAATTTATTAGAATACATGAGGAATATATGATTTGTAAACTAAAGACATCTAGGTGTAATTATGTGCATCACATAAATACCTTGTTGGAATGGAATGAACTGTAATACAAGAAATAGAAATAGCACACCACATTTCCCACTCTTTCCTATATGTAGATTAGAATACAATGACTACCTTTTAATTATAAATAAATAAAAAAAACATTGAACAACACTACTTCTCTTTTATGTTTCCTATATGGTAAGTAATTTATTAGAATACAAAAGTTTATTTCTAGTTCAAAAAATAAAGAAAAAACACACAACACCTCCCACACTCTTCTCATATTTATGTGATGCATGGATTGGTGGGAGTCGGCTCTCTGGCTCTTGGTAGTCTGGCACGAGCTTTCATATAGATTTATTAGAATATACGAGAAATATATGATTTGTAAACTAAAGATATCTAGTTGTCGTTACGTGCATCACATAAATACCTTCTTAGAAAATAATTACTTGTAACTCAAGCAAGAAATAGCATACTACACCTCTCACACTCTTTTCTATACATTATAAATTAGAATTATAATATTATGCCCAGTAATGTTATGTCCCCTAAGTCTATAGATGTAGTACTTCAGAAGATTAATTTTGTCATTCAAAAGTGAAACAATAATCATATATATGCACAAGTTATTTGAGATACATGGTAATAGATAGTTGAGGATACTCAACATCTACTAGAAAAGATGGTTGGGTGAGCCAAAAAATGATATCAAAAGCATCAAAAAAAGATTTTCTATAAACTACAAGGGGGTGGGTTTCACTTAACAAAGTGCGGTCCACTAAACATAGAGGGGGGAAATTCAAAGGAAACCACAAAGATACTAGGTGGGGTGGCAACAGATTCATGACATCACGTCCTGAAAGAATATTTCCAAGAGAGTCTCATAGGAGATGGCTCCTACGTTAGTTTAGCGGGTGGAAGCAAAACCCTCAAGTTACTAGGCACTTAATCTTTATGGGTGGAAGCAACATCAACTATGAACATCAGACTAAGAAGAATATATTCTAAATATATATGAGCACATGTCCTTTGGAGTAGTAAGGAATTTATCATAAAACAAAACCTCTCATTTATCTCACACCAAATGCACCAAAAAATACAAGTGGCCATTGAGGTTTTATTTTAAATTGGATCGTATTGTGATATTAACTACATAACAACATGTCAATAGTCCAGATTATGGTATTTGGTTTGGAAGTCAAGAATGAAGAAGCAATTTCCACTTCTTAATGAATATGATACGATAAAATAGGTGTGAAGTGTGTCTTTGAAATCTTTGAAACAAAGGGGACACTAGTGAGGTCCACTCCTACCTCTTGAGTTACAATGAGAATAAAAAGAAATATGTTATGACCCAGAAGTCAGAATGTGGATGAGAAATTTTAGGACACTTGATTTTCTAGAAACTATTTTCAAAGAAAGTACAATACATATATATATATATATATATATATATATATATATATATATAGAAGTTGGAATTTAGAGAGTTCAAAAAGAGGTCCTCACTTCCATGAGTTAGTTTGATAACAAGGGATCTAAGATAGTTGTTGAGAGATGTCATAATTCTCACAAATAGAGAAAAGGTTAGCGGTAAAGAAATGTTTGAGAATATTATTTTTCTTTTAGTTAAGGATAGAGGATGATTTGGAGGCTGAGAGGTATTTCAAAGTAGAATTTATTGTGAATGAAGTTTTCAAGTTTCAAATACAACCATAATTGGCCCAAGGGTTGATCTAGACTTTTATCATAGGTAAGGAATGAAATGGAGTATAAACACTATTATGGATAACATAAATTGTATCATGTAAGTGTTTTTTAAAACATGAGGCTTTAGAGGATTTTATAGGACCCCATCGGTGATGTCCATTGTAGTATATAATCAAGACGTGTTTGGACTTAAATTTTGTCTCATTCTCACAATGGGAGTCAATAATTTTGTTGAGCAAGCAATGGGAGTGCATTTCAATATTATTGATACCCCAAATGACCATGTTGTCTAGGTTTGCAAATAGTGTCCCATGTCACTGAGTGGTAATGTTTTAACTCTAGTGAATCACCCCAAAAAAGTATATAGATGAATTTTTCTACATGAGTAGGTAAACGTATGCACCTTAAAAAGTAAGACGAAATACTGGTCAAATTAGCATTGAAGAGAATGAGACTATCAACTTTGTTAAGAAATCATATCTTCCAATTTGTGAGTTTGGAGTCATTTTTTTATGAGTAGGACCTCAAGCAAAAAAAAAAGACAATCCAATGTATTTAAAGGGAAAGAATTCTCCATGGAAACCTAGGATATGCTTTAAATGCAATACACTCTTAGTCATGACATGTTTACCAATATTGGAGGATTTGTGAATGTTAATTCTCAATATCAAGAGTTGGTGGAAATACAGAGGATACATACAACATTAACAAAATTGTGTCATTATTTTAAGGAATAAGATGGTACAATGAATGGGACTCAAGATGAGATCCACTCAAAATGATTTAAGAATAAGCCCAACCAATCTATACACATCAAAAAGTACAAAGGAAAATGATTATTTTTCATTTCTCGAAAGCGTGATGCATAAATCAATATGATTGGATAGCATTGGAAAATTAAACTATTACAATATTATTTTAATGTGTCATTGTTTGTTCCTCACTTGCATGGGTGGCATAACATAAAGGACAAGTAAAAAATAAGTTATATATAAGGATTAGATGTAGAGGGTTAAATGCATGGAATCTCAAGTTATCCTTGAAGTCAAAAGTCTTAAATAAAGTTTCTCTTGAATTATCCTCTCCTAAATAATCTAAATATGGTTGATTTAGGAACAACACCCATAAAAGAGGAAAGGAAAGGAAAGGTATGTATAAGGAGTGGAACCAAACATGGGATCCACTCCGTACTAAATCAAATAAGAGTCATCACCCATAATAAAATTGCATAGTATTTCATAATTGAATAAATAACTTTTATGTGATCTATCATAAATGGTTATCATGAAGACCAAAGTATATCATTTGAATAAAACATCATGGCTATATTAAATTTTACAAAATTAAATAATAATCTCCCACTAGGGGCTTACATGAGGGCAACAACTTCTAAGATCTAAGAAGAGGGATATCCAAGCTATTCTAGGTTTATCCCCCTAGAGTCAGCTCCACTAAACCAAGTCGATGTCATCCTATCATGTCCACCATATTGATCACCTAAGGGGTTGGAAGCATACCCCATAAGAGAAGACAACATGGATGTTTCCAGCACTAAAATTCTAGTATGAGCATTATAATAGGGATTGTGAAATATTAGGAAATAGGACACTAATAAATGTTATCAATGTTTCCATAAAAGTGGGAAAGTGAACATCCAAGTGGATATCAAAGAGAATAAATAAAAGGGATACAAAAGATGCACTTATTGTATATCAACATTTAAAGATGTGCCACATAAACAAAATCAAATAATTTAGGGAACATAACCCATCATCAACAGTAATCAATTTGTATGCAGGTGATATAAACATAGAAATAGTGAAGTATAAATAAATAATAGTGGTCATGGCACATAATCTAGAACCTATTAGACAATGGCACATAGACAAACTCCCCAATATGTAAAAGTGGGCACAAAACCCAAGTATGATTCATATAACCTCCATCCCTAAACATAACATGGACACTTAACCTAAAAACAAAAGCACTTAAACAACTATAGGGCTAATGAGCCACAAAGCATGCATAAATGTAGAGGCAAGTGAAAGTATAGTCACAAGCATATTATTAATGAAACTTCCATCACATAAACAAATAATATGAAACTTCTACCACAAAAGTGGGAAAAAGTGTTCCATATCACAATAAGGAACAATTTTGTTTAATTTCACAAATTGGATCCATCATGATACCATTAAGAATATCCATCAAATTGAGTAGATCACAAGAACCACTCTCATATATAAAGAAAATTATTAGAAGAGAGAGGAATTGTATGATGTAATATGTCTAAAGGACCAAGAGAGAGATCAAACTAAGTCATTCTCAACATGATTAACATGAGATGCAACATACAAAAAGAGAGAGGGAATTTAGATCAATTGCTCAATGTATTTAAGAGCATGCAACATACCTCAAGACATGTGTCAACTTGTTAAAGTCCAAACCCTACATCCAATCAACGTACCTATCATTACATTCAAATATCTATATCGTTAGTTGATATTTGTATATTTTAAATCCTAGATTATGAGGTCTTATTATTGTTGGATTTAGGTTATAAATTAGATTTAGTTAGGTAGAGAATCTTTTTTCTAATTCATGAGTATTTTCTTGTAATTCTCTTATTAATAGAGAATTATTTATCAATTAAATAAGCTAAGTGAATTTACCAAAATACTAGAATCAAAATATGGGGTCACTTAACAATATGTCCCACATATGATTCTATTATCATATGTGTGACAAGGCATATTGTGAAATTGCCTCAATCCAAAAGGGTCACACGATTAAATTTAATTGGAACTACAAAAAGAAAGAAAATCCCAAAATAGTGTGACATTAAATAAACTAAAGCAAGGGAAATTTATGAAAGTGGAAAATGTCATCGTCTTTGTTTGAGTAAATGCAAAGGTTTCATACAACTCTCATTAAGGGATCGAAAACCCAAAGGAAAACAAGTTGGAACCATCTATAGGCTCTTGCAGCTATGCACTACTCTGTGGTTCTCGACAAGCCCACAAGTATATCGCGAGACCTCCTAGAGTAGTGGTGGTTGTTGTCACAACTACTGCTCTGATGTACGACATTGCTGGCCCAAAGCAAGAAGTTGTGATCCAAGCACATGGTTTGGAGAGACTAAGGAATTTACCATGAAGAAAAAAACTAGAAAAACAGAGGAGTGAAATAAAATCATGGAAAATGAAATCCATGGTGAAAACTAGGAACAATTGGCGAGAAAAAGGGAAATAGATCTATATACCTCAAATAAGAAAATACAACATATGAGAAGATTTTCCAAACTCCATTGGGATGAGACATGATCTCCATAAGTCAGGTTGGTCCTAAGAACTCGCCACCTAAGATGAGGTGGTGTAGGGAGACAACCAGAAATTGGAGAGATATGTATGGGGTGATAGATGATTAAAGGAAGCTTCCAAGAAATTTTTGAGGGATGTGCGGAGGTTTTTGAGGGTTTTTATAGAGTTTGATGGCCCAGATAAACATGCACACAAGAAAGAGAAAGAGGAAGGGGATGAATAGGGGAAAGAGGGTGAGGTAGGTCAGGTCACCTCTGACCACCAAACCCCAACATGATTAGGCTTTTTGCGAACATTAGGGTTCAGAGATCATTTTGGGATTGAAATCATAGGTCATAGAGGTGATAAGAGATGATTATGGCAAGAGAAGAAAGCATTGTCCTGATGGAACTATGCAGATCAGACATAGTTTCCTACCCAAGGTAGGAGACAAGCCTCAAGCCATTAGATAGACATCCAACGACTCAAAAAGAGCTTGGGTAAAGAAAGGGCCGCCTTACACAAACACTTTAGGAAATTTGCAACATTAAAGGCATGACACAAGATATTGATGATTAAATCCAAATAGACTATAGTCAAATTAATTTTGGGAACACATTTGTAAGGACTTTCTTCTTTAGTCCAATTGGGATAGCAAATATTATCCAATTAGGTTAAAACTTGGTATCATAGCTAATTAAGACTTAACGAATGTGATTTTAATACTAGATTTAAAATTTGAGGCCTTCTTTTATGATGTCTAATACAATAATGGTTTTATGCTCATCACCATTGTATTTATTATAATATTACATAATTATCATCAAAATTTATTGAATCGAGTCGTATTATCTTTGCATTGTTAAAAAAGGTTTCCTTTTTTTTGGAAATCAATCTTTAATTAAAGGGGTGACATTTGGCTTTACATGTGAGATAGGATAGATTGAACTGAAAGATGAGATTCGAGATCGTTCATGTATGAATATGAGAGGATGTGTGGGCCTGAAATCCATGTAGATCTTTCTTCAAGTTGTGGTTGCTTCAAAAAATGTTTCATAAGATGCTTTGGTAGCTTGTTTGGTTTCCTATTTATGTGGACCGGTTTTGTAGTTGCAGATTATCTCCAAAGTGACAATATTTCTTAAAATAGTAAACTAAATTTGTGAGGAGAAATCTTGAGTCTGATTATCCTTTGGATGACATTCTTGGAATCTGAGAAAATGGCAATAGGTCTGAAAGGTATGTTACTTAAGGAATACCTAAAGCAATCTAGAATTGCCTATAATTATCCTGTCATTGGGTGTGTTCCACTCACTGTACGAGTACTTCCTCTTTGCCACTACCTTATGCAATTCCTCATGATCATACTTGTGGATTTCACTCTGTCTCTTGTGTTGACAACAATATCCATGTGAATAACCATGTTGTTGGATGGAATATTGTAGATGGGATGGCGCAGATGATGTTGCATATGAGGTTCATTCAGGTAGGATGAGGATGTAGAAGAAGCTTGAGCTCGAGATATGGTCGCCAATGTGTTAGTTTATATGGATTTATTTTTGAAGATCCTTGAGAATTTGTTCTTCCTATTAATCTAATAGGTAATTGCGAAGAGGGTAAGCCATCTAGGTGTCTATTTTAGAGATTTTAGGTTGTAGCCTATCTAGTCAATTGTTGATTCTCCTTCACAAATATTGGTGGCCGTGTTAGGCAGAAGTTTAAGCCATATATCTTTGGTTTCATTACAATCTTGCAATGCATGTAAAGAAGTTTCCTCATGGATATGACGTCTAAGACAAGCGTTATCCTAGGATAAGTGTCTTAATAAGTGAAGACTATAAGTGAGGAGTCTATTTCTATATATGAGCCATAGGTGGATAATTTTAATCCTATGTGGGAGTTTGTAGACTAGATTGCTTTGCAGTGCCCCATGTTGTTAGTGTGAGAACTATTGTGGAGTGTTTTGTAAGATGAATTCACAGTGAAGATTCCATCTCCAGAAGGTTTCTAGATAATTTTATTAGAGCCATATTCTGGTTTAGGAATTGGAATGGCAATGATATCCTTGACTGTGGTGCTTGTGAGCCAGTGGTTGAGGAAGTTCACATCCCATGAGCCATCGTATTTGACCATAGAGCTCACAGTTAAGTCTTTGACATCCTTTGGGATAGATAAGTTTAATTTCAATGTAGGTACGTGTCCTTCTCCCATCCATGCTTCATTCCAAACACATATATTGGTTCTTGATATCAAAAATTTGGTGGAATGCAATAGTAGGAATGGGATTTATTTCTTAATAGCTCTCCAGGTGCATGAACTTGAAGCTTGATGAGTGGTGGTTATGTTGTACTTTCATTTCATGAGAGTTATCCATAATTTTGGGTAGTTATTGATGTAGTCCCATGCAAGTTTCATCATCAGTGCAGATTTGAATGCCTTTTTTACACCCACATCCCATGATTACCACTAATCATGATATTAGGGCATAAGTTTGAGGATTATAGTTAATATAAAGTTCATTCCCAACTCCCCCCCTTATTTCAAACTCTTTGTTTTCTCGCATTCAATCACATAATCAAACTTATAAGAGAATTAAATTTCGATTAGTCTAATATGATCTCAACATCAATGATACACATCCATACATTCATTCTATTTCTCACACTTCCACGTACATACAACATGTTAACCAGGTATATACTCTATTATTAAGGAATCAAAGATACAAAACATCATTTACAACTCTCTCACATCTATACAAGGACCTAGAGTGATATGTACCGACTGAACTTAACTAATCTCATACTTAACTCATGTGGTAGACCTACTTTGATGCTTTGACCTTCTTCAAGTCCACATGGTTTCCCTAAAAATTGTGAGTAGAGGGGTGAACCTACTCACTCAGTGAATGAGTACTTCAAAGAAATAGATTAAAGAACTTATATAATTATAGATATATTGCTAAGCAACTGATATCAATCATAACAACAGTAAGCTTTAAAGAGACTAATAATTCACAAACATAATATGGCACAATACTCTAGACATCTACAAGAGTGAATCAATATATGAACATGCTTGATTTATTATAAAGTGAACTAATAACTCAGAAACATATGAAGAATAATTGAATAATTACACACACTTGTTTAACCTCTCATTCATTTTATTATGCCATGAACCCACACGAGGTGTACCACAACATGTGAAAGAATTGCAGCAAGCTATGATCTCACTATACAAGGCTTAGAAGCATGCCCGGGTTCCTAAGCCTATCTCTCGAGTAAGACCCCGTCTGCAGTGGGCCTCAACATGTCTGCCTCTCGACGGCTAATGGGAGCGGCCAGATATCTCAGACTCCACCTCTCAACCTGGGTACTTAGGTGGTGAGTTAAAGCCCTTAGGCTTATTGTGCATCAGTGGACCTACTGACCACTGATCACTCAACATGTAACACAAGTACCATCGACATCCTCGGTTGGTGTTGGGTACCACACAACTGTAAGGAGTCTGCCCTACTGGTCAAGACCCCCACACCCTACTGGTGCGCTCCATCTTACCTTGATCTGGTCTACCTCTAGTCAGGAATCCATTTCCTCCTCACAACGTAGGCCTCATCCTGTGAGGATTCTACAATATTTAGGGCATCTACATATCTAATTCACTCCTTAAATTCACAATTCAATCATCACATCAACATATCTTAGTTCAACTTTGTAAACCATTCATTTCATAAACCATCTGATAACATTTATCACAACTAAACTATAAAGCATAACCACATCTCATACTGAGAAACATTAATACCACAATACTTGATTCACTAAACACCCTATCCTTAGGGTTTCATTTATCTCATTCACTTATCACATGACTCACATAAGGATTTAACACTTCATAACATCATTGAATTAAGATTTCTTTCAACAGTTCACATATCATTGGATATATATATGAACCATGTAATGAACTGAACTAGGGTTTCCATGCCATTTACTAAAGCATCATACATCAAAAATAACATTGAATCAAGATGGCTATTTGCAAACCTCAAACTTTCCATTCATTTAGGGTTTCACCCTCCTTACTGATATATTAGGCAAACATTAATATCATCGAATGAAATGCAAGATCCTATATGACATATATGTAATAAACATATAGATAAAACAATCATTCGTAATCAAGGAGATTCAACTAGGCAAACTTCATTATTCAATTATACAACAATTTCAGTCATAGCCAAAAACCCTAAATTTCAATATATTCATGTAACCTCTACAATTACTTTAAGAATTCTCATTTGGATGGATTGCAATCATTTTTAATGTGATTTCATAATCTGAAATTCATCACAATAGAGAAATAATCCATTTCATATCATCTTGCAAAAGCTAGATCAAAAAGGAAACTTAGGGTTTGTACTCGCATACTAAGAAATTGAAGATTTTTGATGATCTAACTCATTTTCATGCAATCTACTATTTAAAGGAAGTACCCACTCACCCTAAGGTGTGAAAACACCTTAAAAACGCAGCCCATCTCTGAAAGTCTTGAATCCATTTCAAAACTCTAGCAAATCACTGGTTTCTTCTTCCTTTCAACCCTAAACAAGGTCTATTGTAGTTAGAAGATGAAGGTCAAAGGTTAAACCAAACCTCAAATTCAATGGATCAAGGGTTCTGAGCAAGGTAAAATGAAGAGAAGGAAGAATCACAGTTAAAACTACTTACCAAGTCAAATCTATGACAACCCTTTTGAATTTCCATCGTTCTTCACATTCTTCCCCAAAAATTACCCCTTAAATCACCTTCCAATCACCCTCTCATTGATTAAGGATTCTTAGATGATAGAGGATCGAATCGTGGTTCCAACACACTTCGTTTCGTTGAAAACGGATAAGTATAGCTCGAGATATGATTGTTTTACGATTGACTGTCCTGGGCGGCATCCGTCGGGGTCACGACACACGACACAGCGTCGCGGTCGCGACACTCTGTACATGTTTACTAAAAAGGGCATAACTCTCTTATTTTAACTCCGATTTGGTTCATTCTTGTTTTTTAGATTTATAATTGAATTCTCTACAATCCTACAATATTATTTTGATAAAATTCTTAAATGAAAAATTATTTATTAATTATTTCCTCCTTTGCCATTAACTCTCTTCTTGCATACATGTATGGGTTAATTCTATATTAACTCCAACTCAGATCTTTATAGTATGCTTAAGTCATGATTATGAGTTGTCTAAACAAGTATTTAAGGTTATTAAAGTTAATATAAAGCACAACATAAAATATTATTAACAAAAGCATGATAAGCATTAAGATTATCTTAAATCTCTAAGATTATTAGCAAAGCTAGAATCAGGTTGTAACAATTCTCCCCCTTTAATAAAAATTTTGTCTCAAAATTTCTAAAAAAGGAAAAGATACTTGTTAAACATCTCCGATTCCACTTCTAAAGTAGCTTCTTATACACCATGATTTCTCCAAAGAACCTTTACTGGGGGTATCTCTCTCTTTTTAAGCTTTCAAATTTTGTAGTCTAGAATTTTATTTTCAACATTGAGTCATTTGTTTCTCTTCTAATCACAACAAATTTTCAAGCAAGCCTTCTCAATGATAACATAATAATTTTCCATGTCACAATAAATAATAGGAAAGAGAAAGATAAACAACCATTTTTAGTCACACCATACCCTGTTGAGGTGTTACCTCAGTACTGGTAATCTGATCCCACTATCTTAATTCATATGGCTCAATATGTACTATTGTTCTGTATTAGCTCTGAGTCACAAAAAAGAGTTCTCCATGTTATTTTGAATTTTACTATTTTGCTACTCAAATAGCAAGGCACTAATGAGTTGGAAGACTAGACTCAACCACAATTGTACAATACTAAGATGGATTACTAGTATGAATGACTACAACTATCAGACACCTTTAGTTAACATATTGCTTGCACATGTATGACTGAAATCATACGTAAAACAAATTTACATCCCTTAATATACCTTCAACAAATTATACTTCTAAAAACAAATTCACGTATTACTGAAATCCATTGTTTTCTCTTATTTCTCTCCTCATTCATTACTACTTGCTTCGTGTTACTTATCCTTCTCATTTTGATCATATAGCATAAACATCCCTAACATCAAAACATTCAAGGTAAGAATAGATTATTCATCATTCTTTCTATCAATGCAAGTTTTTATTTTAGCTTACACTTTTCTCATGTTACACTTCTCCTTTTATTCAAATCACACCTCTTATATTTCAAATCTATTTCTTATCCTTTGCTCTAAATAATTTCCATATTGTTTATCTACCTTTCAGATTAGCTACCTTTAAACCCTGGATTACTATCAGTGCTAGTTTACTTCTCATAGTGAAAATCTCATGATCTTGTTTTATAGAGATGTTAGTATTCAAGGTCAAATCACTTGTGACATCCCTTGAACTACTACAACTCCAAAAATTCTAGGGTTTAGACCTTATCAATAGCATGACATTATTGTGATGTGACTTTGCTCCCTTAATTTGAAATTCAAACTTTGAATCTCAAAAGTTTTACTAAAGTCTTCCTTATCTTATCAATTGAATTTCCTTTCTCTTACTTGGCCATTCAGATAGATTACATTCTCAATAAACCCTGGCAACAGGGTTTCATCAACATATTGTGTGTCATTATTACATTCACTAGATGACTCTACCATGGTGGTTATGAATCATATATGATTCATTTTCTTATCACTTCATTCCCACATTGCTCTCATTAAGTAATATATGAAAGAGAAGATGATTCTAAGACTTAAAATTCTTATTTTCAAACATTTCCTTAATACATTTCTCGTATGTAGGTTTAATTAGTTATCAACAAGGATACTTGACTAATTAGCACTTGCTTGAATCTCCTAACCTATTTCTTTTATAATCTATATTACTCCATCATGTTTCAAACCCTTCCTTACTCTCCATAATCCTCTTACCATAACTACTCTTCCACCAGTCATCTTTAACTTCTAATTTTTCTCTTATGATCATGTTGCTTATTCATGTGTATGATCATGTATACCATGTTGCCCATATTTCTTTTTATCCTTCTATTAATGTGAAGTTGAAATTCTAAATCAATAATCTCTCTACTAGTTTCACCTTATGTTTAATACATTACATATTCATTTTAAATCAAACGGCTCATGCATGGGTCAAACTTAGTTTCTCTTTCAATCAAAATTTTCCTTCCTGAATATAGTCTGCGTTTGTATGACATTCATTTGTTAAGCTACACTTTTATTCTTTTTTTAGAAACTAATTTGTTGTTCTATAGAGACTTGAAATCCAAAGGTAGTAAGGATGATTGTATTAAACTTTATAAATAAGGTATACATTCCATGCTCTTAATTATATCATAAACCTCATTCCTTAATCAATCTCATCATTTCTAACATTTCTCTTTGTTTCAACTAAGTTTGTTACCCTAGTCTTATGATTTACATGTTCATCTAACTCTCTTTACTTTAACTCTTCTGAAGACTCTTCACTTCTATGTACTTATCGTATACTTAACTCTTTTCTTCTATTTTCCCTTTGCTTTGGATTACATAAAAGCATTGTACTCGATTATATGATCCATTCCTCATGATTGATTCTTACTATCTTGGACCTTACATACTTTTCTCATATCTTTTCCATATTTCATATTTAGAGTTCATATAATACTAATCATTAAACTTAATCTGAACCTTATGTCATGTTCCTTTATTCCAAATTAAGGGTTTCTCATATGAGGCCCCAAAGTTGGATCTCAGATATCAGTTCCAACTGATTCTTAGCTATTCTAATCTTCACCATATGTTTCAACATCTCAGTGTAAGTATATTCTCACTATGATGTGGGTCTAATTTATCCAAAGTCTACTCTTATTATATTTTCAATAGGAGTCATTAGATCCCAGTAACGCACCCTACCAGCTGGACTAGGCCAAACATGCAGCCCTGAAGCCAAGAGCTACTCAAGATGAACCAACTCCTATTAATCTCAAACATGTGGAAAGAATATCCACTTAGGGAAAACTCATTTAAACATAACTTTTGGTCTACTTGATACAAAGAATAACTGAATCAACTTCATGATATACAACAATCTAAAAGAACCATACATATTCTACAGACTGATAATATGAATTCATACATATAAGAGCATTTCTATTGATATCCAATCAAAGAAGCAATATAAAGTAAGAGTCGTATAACATTGTATGTTTAATCTCTTACTCCTTCATTACTTTCCGATCTCCTAACCCTAAGATTTCTAGGGTTTCTCTCTAGCCCATCCTTCCTCTACATACCTGGCCAGGGCATCCAGAGAAGAATAGACAGAGTAGCTTGATACCGGTCAACATAAGTATTCAGATACCAGGCCAGGGTATCTAAATACTCAGACCTCCCAGAGCTATAGACACATCACCTCCTATTTGCCACACTTATAACTCTGACTTTCTATCCTACTGGTCCCTGACAACTCAGCCTAAGCTCTGATACCAAGCTGTTACACCCACATCCCACAATTACCACTAATAATGAGATTAGGGCATAAGTTTGAGGATTATAGTTAATACAAAGTTCACTCCCAACTTCCCCCCCTTATTTCAAACTCTTTCTTTTCTCGCATTCAATCACATAATCAAACTTACAAGAGAATTAAACTTTGATTAGTCTAATATGATCTCAACATTAATGATACACACCCATACATTCATTCTATTTCTCACACTTCCACGTACATACAACATGTTAACCAGATATATACTCTATTATTGAGGAATCAAAGATACAAAACATCATTTACAACTCTCTCACATATATACAAGAACCTAGAGTGACAGGGACTGACTGAACTTAACTAATCTCATACTTAACTCATGTGGTAGATCTACTTTGATGCTTTGAACTTCTTCAAGTCCACATGGTTTCCCTAAAAATTGTGAGTAGAGGGGTGAGCCTACTCGCTCAATGAATGAATACTTTAAAGAAATAGTTTAAAGCACTTATATAGTTACAAATATATTTTTGAGCAATTGATATCAATTATAATAGAAGTAAACTTTAAAGAGACTAATCATTCACAAACATAAATATGACACAATACTCTAGACATCTACAAGAGTGAATCAATATATGAACATGCTTGATTGATTATAAAGAGAACTAATAACTCAGAAACATACGAAGAATAATTGAATAATTGCACATACTTGTTTAACCTCTCATTCATCTTATTATGCCCTGAACCCACATGAGGTGTACCACAACATGTGAAAGAATCATAGCAGGCTACGATCTCACTGTAAAAGGTTTAGAAGCTTGCCCAAATTCCTAAGCCTATCTCTCGAGTAAGACCCCGTTTGTAGTGGGCCTCAACACGTGTGCCTCTCGACGGCTAATGGGAGCGGCCGGATATCTCAGACTCCACCTCTCAACCTGGGTACTCAGGCGGTGAGTCAAATCCGTCAGGCTTATTGTGCATCAGTGGACCTACTGACCATTGATCACTCAACATGTAACACAGGTACCACCGACATCCCCAGTTGGTATTGGGTGCCACACAACTATAATGAGTCTGCCCTACTGGTCAAGACCCCCACACCCTACTGGTGTGCTCTGGATTACCTCGATCTAGACTACCTCTAGTCGAGAAGTCATTTCCTCCTCACAATGTAGGCCTCATCCTATGAGGATTCTACATTGTTCAGGGAATCTACATATCTAATTCACTCTTTAAATTCACAATTCAATCATCACATCAACATATCTTAGTTCAACTTTGTAAACTGTTCATTTCATAAACCATCTGATAACATTTATCCCAACTAAACTATTAAGCATAACCACATCTCATACTAAGAAACATAAATACCACAATACTTGATTCAGTGAACACCCTATCCTTAGGGTTACATTTACCTCATTCACTTATCACATGACTCACATAAGGATTTAACACTTCATAACATCATTTAATTAAGATTTCTTTTAGCAGTTCACATATGATCAAATATATATATATATATATATATATATATATATATATATATATATATATATATATGAAACCCTGTAATGAACTGAACTAGGGTTTCCACATCATTTACTAAAGCATCATACATCATGAATAACATTGAATCAAGATGTCTATTTGCAAACCTCCAACTTTCCATTCATTTAGGGTTTCACCCTCCTTATTGATATATCAGGCAAACATTGATATCATCAAATGAAATGCAAGATCCTATCTGACATATATGTAATATGCATACAGATAAAACAATCATTCGTAATCAAGGAGATTCAACTAGGCAAACTTCTTTATTCAATTATACAACAATTGCAGTCATAGCCAAAAACCCTAAATTTCAGTATATTCATGTAACATCTACAATTACTTTAAGAATTCTCATTTAGATGGATTGCAATCATTTCTAATATGATTTCATAATATGGAGTTCATCACAACAGAGAAATAATCCATTTCATACCATCTTGCAAAAGCTAGATCAAAAAGGCAACTTAGGGTTTGTACTCGTAGACTAAACAATTGAAGAATTTTGATGATTTAACTCATTTTTGTGCAATATACTATTTAAAGGAAGTACCCACTCACCCTAAGGTGTGAAAAAACCTTAAAAATGCAGCACATCTATGAAAATCTCAAATCCATTTCAAAACTCTAGCAAATCACTGGTTTCTTCTTCCTTTTAGCCCTAAACGAGGTTTGCTGTAGGTAGAAGATGAAGATCAAAGGTTAACCCAAACCTCAAATTCAATGGATCAAGGGCTCCAAGCAACGGGAAATGAAGAGAAGGAAGAATCACGGTTAAAACTACTTACCAAGTCAAATATATGGCAGCCCTTTTAGATTTCCACCGTTCTTCACATTCTTTCCCAAAACTTTCCCTAGAAACCACCTTCCAGGTCACCCTCTCATTGAGCAAGGAGTTTGAGATGATAGAGGAACGAATTGCAGTTCCAACGTACTTTGTTTTGTTGAAAATGGACAAGTATGGCTCGAGATATGACCGTTTTACAATTGACTATCCTGGGCGGCATCCGACGCAGTCGTGGCATATGACGCAGTGTCGCGGTCGCGACACACAACATCGACACAGCGTCGTGGTCACATCACTCTATACATGTTTACTAAAAAGGACATAACTCTCATATTTTAACTCTGATTTGGTTCATTATTTTTTTGTTGAGTTCATAATTGAATTCTATACAATCCTACAATATTATTTTGATAATATTCTCTAATAAAAATATTTATTAATTATTTCCTCCAATATCATTAACTCTCTTCTTGCATACATGTATGGGTTAATGCTATATTAACTCCAACTCAGATCTTTATAGTATGCTTAATTCATGATTATGAGTTTCCCAAACAAGTATTTAAGGCTAATAAAGTTAATATAAAGCACAACATAGAATATTACTAACATAAGAATGACAAGCATTAAGATTATCTTAAATCTCTGGGATTATTAGCAAAGCTAGAAACATGTTGTAACAGCCTTAGTGCTCTTAAGGTGTAGACTTCCTTGGCTTTGTGTTTTTGTGAGATGTTTACATGCCACTAAGTTGATTCTTTTGCATGTGTTTCCTTTTTTCCAAACAAAATTTCTTATGTGTTGATCTATTTTTCCACAAGTAGATGCAGGTAGAATTGATGTTTGCATTGAGTAGCAGGTCTTTGGAAGTAACACTGACTTTGATAGCATCACCCCCTCTGCTAGAGAAAGGAATTTGTTTTGCCAAGTGTTAATTTGTTGCTGAATTCTTTCTATGAGGTATAACTAATGCTCTTTGCTTTTTTCCTTTGTGAGTTATTGAGACTCTGAGGTGTCTTCCAATATAGGATGCTTCCTAAACATTGAGCTTCCTATAGATGTGCTATCTTGTAGAAGACGATGTGTTTGCAGAGAAGAACAATGAAGATTTTTTGTGAGATAGAAATTGTCCAAAGGCTGAGGTGAAGGATTGAAGACAATTGAGCATTGTGGTTGCTTGAGTGATGGATGCTTTGCCAAAAAGGATTATGTCATCTACAAAGTTAACATGAATAAACTATAGTTTACTTCTTGTCAAGGTAATAGGCTTCCACTATCCCTTATTCATTTCTTATTTGATGAGTTGGTTGAATCTGTCTAAGCTCAAAATAAACATGTAAGGGGAAATAGGATCTCCTTGCTTTACTCCACAAGATGGTTTAAAGGTACCCATGGTGTCTCCATTCCATAGGATAGAGGTGTGGCATGGTGTGATGATTTGCACTATGATAGTGGTGATTGAATAGGGTATAGTTGATATGAGAAGGGTATTCCCAATGAAATCCCAACTCATTTTATCAAACACCTTAATCAAATCTATTTTAAGAGCCATGGAATTTTGAGTTCATTTTTTGGATTCCACTGAATGAATAATCTCTTGGACCAAAGCAATATTGTCACCGATTCTTCTACCCGAGACAAAACTAGATTGAAGTGGAGAGATTCAATCCTTCAAAAAAGGTTTGGTGCGGTTGGAGATGATCTTTCACGAAAACTTTGTACACAATTTGTTAAGTGAAATTGGGCAAAATTGGGAGCAAGTATCGGGGTAATTAATCTTTAAAATAAGGATGAGAGTCATGTCAGCAACTGTCAGTTTAATGGGTATGCCCCTAAAGGGAGAGGTGATGAAGTTGTAGATTTGAGATTTGACTATTTCCCAAATTTGCTAAAGAAATGCTGCATCTACTCCTTCTGAGCTTGGTGCCGATAGGGGAGCCATGGAGAAGAGGTTGGTTCTTATTTCTAATTCTAGAGGGATGTTGAACATGCTTTATATCTCACTGTGTTGGAGATTTATGAAATGACCAATGAAGGATGATACATTTTTTCGTTCTAGTGATTGGATCATACTCCTACTATACATTTGCATAGTAGGATAGGAATAGTTGTTTAAGTTTTGTTTCATCTTCTTCCCAGATGCCCTGGTTATCTTTGAGTTTAGTAATTTTGTTGTTCCATTTTCATGCTTTGACTATAGAATGCATATATCTCATATTGTTTCTACCTAGTTTCACCTTTTCACATCTAGAGTGTTGGTGCCAGTTCATCTCATCTCTTCTTAGTGCAGTGTCCAATTGATTCTATAGATCGATAATATTGTTTGTTTGTCAATACTTATTGAAATAATGTGCATTGTAGTTGGAGCCATCTGATTTTGTTGAGAAGGAAATATTTATCCCTCCTTTCTTTTTTTCTTATTGAATGTTCCCATGGCATTGCAACTTCTAGAAATTTTGAGGTAGCTTGGTGGAAGGGGCGAGATTGGTTCCACAAATGTTAGAGAAACATCTTGAATTTTGGCATTGTGCCCCCCATCTTGCTGATTTGTGAGGGTGGAATCTTGAGGAGTTCTTTGGGGGGGATTCAATGATAAGGAGAGGGGCATAATATGAATGTATTCTTTCCAGAACTTTAATGAAATTGGATGAGGATGTAAGTATCCATTCTTGATTGCCAGGCTCTCTATCCAGGCATTCATTCAGTAAACCTCTACAAAATGTCATCTTTCCTCTATTTTCCCCTAGATCTTAGAGGTTGCATTTGTCAATAGCATCTATGAATTCTCTGGTGTTAGTTGCATCGAAGGTGTCACTGCCATATTTCTCATATGGGTGCATAACAATGTTGAAATCACCTACAATGATCCAGGGGTTGGTGATTATTTGAGTATCATCTTGAAATCTATTCCACATGAGGCATCTACCTATCTTGGTAGTGCTTCCATAGACAAAGGTAAAAGTGTGTGTCATGGAACCGTTTGTTACCCAAATCCTCACTCCTAATGGCTAGAAGGCTAAAGGTGAGAGGACCCAAGTGTACATCCATAGGATAGATCACACAACATATGCATGAATAAAACCACAAACAACAACTAAGGTATGAGCCAAGAAAGCATAAAAGAATGCTAAACTAATACCTGAGAGGATCTTAGGTCCCATATATCAACCATGTGTATGCCATTTGTATGTCATTATATATCATTAGAGTACGAGAAGATATCATGAGCATGGAAGCATTGATCATCATTAGAGATTCATAGTGTACCTATTACCTAAAATCATAAAATGGGTACAGATGAACACAACTATGTTGAGTACGTTGGCAAACATATCAAATCCCAGGTTTAAGAACATATATTGCTTGGCAAAAGCATAAAGTAAATAACACACACCATGATTAAAGATTTTCTTATTAACATGAAAGCGTGTTTATGTACATTTCCATTATACCAACAATATCATAAGGCCTTTGAGCAACTTCTCAAAAGAAGGGGTATGTGAGGATTAGCTACCCTATTTCAATATGAGGGACTAGAAGACTAAATGTCAAGAGTTAACCCTATTCATAAAGGACCTCAAGGCCATCGCCAAGAGCTAACCCTTGTATCAACATGGTCTGCCCTATCATGACAACTCAAGTAGGACCCCCAATCTTGTGTCCTTACCCCGAGAATATAGTCAGGTACACACAATTATACAATGGACATCTATCATTATGTTTTCAAGTTTTCTCAATATATGTAATCAAGACCATAATATAGTAGTCATAGGGAACAATAGCTCAAACAAGTTTTATAAGCCAAGTATCTTATATTTCATACATACAAGCAATTTCAAATACCACTAGTTTGGCCAATAGGAGGATAAACCGTACCTTGATATGAGCAAACTAGAATTATACAACATGATTATATCTTTAAAAAGAGTCCATCAAGAGATATTGACATTACAGGAAAGTGTGACCAGATTAACATTACAACACTTAGGTCATCTTAATCATATTCATCAAGGGTTGATGTTTCACCTAATCTAAGTTCCATATTTCTCGATGATTGATTTCATCATCTCCAATGTGCATGCAATATTCATCATCAAGCTACATACTACATCATATATCATATTAACTTAGGGTGAAACATCCTAGCAAGATCAGGGATTTCAAACTTAGGGTTTTCATGTATCTTAATAAGGAAATCATAAGATTTGAATATGACTAATGTCTTAATCATCATATCATCCATTTAAGTTAGATTTAGTCAATTTCAAGCAAGATTGTCAACATTGGAGTACACATGAGTTCAATATTGATTTAGTGACATAAAGATTGACAAGTTACTGATTTGATCACATCAAATAGCATGGGTGACCATTAGGGTGGAATTTGTACAAGATTAGATCTCAAATATAGCAACATTCACATTAGGTCACATTCAATGTCATGTTTAGGTCACTCAATCATACTAGTGAGCAATATTGGTCCATAAATAATTTATGTGGTCAAAGCAATTAGAGTTACTAATCTATATCAAACACGATGATTTGGATTTCATATAATAAATCTTGGGCATAAATTAATGATCATAGCATCAAATTCCAAAATACACATATTACATGGCCCATTTCATACATTAGAGACATTAATAGAGTATGGCATGATCAAGATCGATTCAAGAAGTATAAGATGAAAATAGTTACTGATTAGGACCATCAAAAGCAAGTGAAGTTAAAATATGGTCATGGTTTGACATTAAACATCATTAAACTTGCAAAAGAGGATAACTAGATGTCATTTTCAACAAAACAAGATCTACGAGTATAATAGGTTTTGAAAGAAGGTCCATTGGATAGATCTCATTGAGTAGATCAATTTTCATATATAACATTGCTCATTTGGACCAAGAAAATAGGAGATATCATTTTTGTAAGGTTAACATACAACTTGAGGAGAGATGGAGAGAGCTCAATATACCATCATTGGGAAGGCGACGTAGCACACCACAATTGGTAGCCCGACATCGAGTCCATGCATATTAGGGGCCCGCACAAAATCCAACATGTTCCACGGTTCACATTACCAGTCAAATGAGAAAGAGAGAGGGGAAGAAGGATTGTTTGACGATCTCGACCCTCGACCCGCGATCCTGTGGTGTGGGGCGCCTTTCCCTCACGGAGACCCCTTTCAGGCACCCAGGCGCACAACCGTGATAGTGCCCAACTGAGTGGCTCACCAAAGTAAAGCAACAAGGGGGAAGAGGGCACCTCATAGTCTAAAAATAGGCCACCCATGCTCCTTTCTCCAGTGCGAATCCATCAAGATACTCAAAGATGTCAGTGGTAAACCTGGGGACAAACCCCCAAAATGCCAAGCACGACGGCGCCGGAAGGCCAAAGGAAGAAGAAGGAGAGAGAGGCAGGGTGCTATAGGACATGATTGAGTGTGTATGAAATGGGAAAACAAAGGGCAAATGAGGTCAAAATCAAAGGACTTATAAATACACCCGTATGTCTTGTGGACCACTCAAACCACCATGGTCGTGACCTTACGACTGACCATGGCTGGTGAGGGGTGCCATACCCCTAACACAACCCATTTTACTAGAAAGGGGGTAGGGGATAGGCCATAGAAGTGTGGGGAGGCTCTTTGTGATGACTTTAGGTACGAAGGAGGTCAAAATGACCAAGAATCATGGGCTCAAAGACATGGCTAGAGCTACTAGCTTCTTGACTTTTGGCTCAAGGTTGGGGATGACTCCCCAACCATATGATCAATGGTGGTTCATTCGTGGCCCTTGAATAAATGGATCAGGGTACATAGAATAAAGGGGCCACTTGGGCGCATGCATGTGGGCCGAGCCCAAGAGGAGAAAGTGGTCCAGGCCCAAGAAAGGGAAAAGGGCAAAATCAAGTGAAAAAGGTTGGTAAAGAGGCAATCTTGCAAAGGCTTTCTCCTCAGTTATCAGAATTGGGTGAAATCTTCATCATCATATCACAAATTTCATCATCTATTCAATAGTCAATGATTGAAATCAAGATCATCGCATTTAGTGGTCTCAAAACTTTAAAACCATTCTCAAAGTTAATTAAGCACTCAACATTGCATAATCATGTTTAAAATTGAAAATAGTCATCATAACTCATCAATCGAGCAACAACTAACTAAAAAACATCCAATAAATGATTAGGGAGGTTATCACGTAAAATAGAGTGCATTATGAGTCATTACATGCATAATCAGAGGAGAAAAAAAAACTAGGTTGTTACATCCTACCCACCTTAAAAGGAATTTTGTCCCCAAAATTTAAGCAAATCCTCAAACAACATTGAAACTTCACATTCCATATGATATCCATCATAAACTCCACATAATATCATCATCCTTCAATATCAACATTATTCCAATATAAAGATACCAAACATCAAAGTACAAACATAGGGACGCTTCCACAACGTCACTTGGATACAAAAGATCAGCAAAAGATCACAAATTTGGAGAGATCACCAATTATATCAAAAGAATAGGGATCTTAGATTTAAGAGTAAACCATGACTTTCAATCCAAACATTTAGGGTTTTAGCTTCTAAATTGGACCTAGGTGGGATTATACATCCTTGATTTGAGATTTGGTATTTCAACATTTCTAACCAAACATCATATTTCAATATCGTGGTTTCTTATCAAAATCAATGGAAGGTCCCACCCTAGTCAACACGAGAGCTCATCTCTCAGTCATAAATAGAGAGAATCAACACAATCATTATTTCAAAATTTTTGAGACCTGGGAACATGAAAGTCATCAATCATATATCAAGGGTGATCTCAAGATCCAAATAGGGCGATCATAGGAGTCGAATCAATATTGAGACGAGTTATCAATAGTCACGATTTTGCAAATCAATACTGATAGTCATGATTTTGGACAAAAAAATCATAGGTCCAAAATCTCAAAGCTAGGGTACAATATTCCTATTAGACAATAGGTGGGATCATTCATCCATAAACAACAATTGAGCAACACTCGATCAATATTTTGTGATTTCAACATCAATGTCATTATCATGGTATTCAAGATTGATGAATGATCTAGACCTAGGTCATTCTAGGAACTTAATCACAATCCATAGTCAACATCATCATATTTCAAGATCATCATCAAATCGAGATTTAATATTAAGTTTAAATATCATCATAAGATTTGACCTATTAGAGACTTAGGTCAAGAGATCAAAATCGTACCAAAGGGGTTACCTTTTCAAACTCGAAATAATCGTCAAGAAGAAAATTTAGAGACAAACATAATAGTGATGTGACCTAGGATAGGGAAGTTATGAAACAATCTACCACCCTAAGCTAGCATATTTGTCCTCATTAGTCATGAAGTATCATGTCTATGAAATAAAAGAACATCATTTATCGATTTGTATTTCACAAGGTAATGAGATCAAAGATCATTTATCATAAAAGAGAAACCATTATTTGAGATTCCATATATTAGAGGTCATAGTATCATTCCCTTCTCTTCATAATTAAGAGCAAGGATGTATACATGATAATAGAGAAGCCAATATAGGCCCTTTCACTGATTTGAGCATTATTGAGTATGATCAAGATCTCATATTTGTCAATTTATTCAAAATCGAGTTTAACAATGAGGCATTATAATCATTAGGGGATTTTGCCTATTGTATCAAAATTTTCATCCTGATATCAAGATCTAAAGTAATTGTCATTTCAAAACATGATCGTTATACATATCAAATAGGGGAAACGTTTGATTAATCATGTTTGAGGTTTAATCAACAATAGAGCAACATGTACTTAATCAATAGGGACCTCACTAACAATGAGGTACACATGAGTTCTCCTTATTTCATCATATTAAGGATTATTATCATTTACCTCAAACATAGGAAGCACATGAGTCATATTTGGTAAAATCAATTTACATGATCTAAGATGTTACACATGAGTACCTAGATCCAAGAGTACTTTCATTAATCATAGTCTAGTTTTCTGATTAGGATCAGATCATGGGATCATTATTATCTTAACCAACTTTTACCAATTCTCTAAATTTTATTTTCCCCATACATAAGCTACCCGTAATCGAGAGATCATGTAATTAATTATCATGAGAGATATCACATGAGGAGATGAGAAGCTATCTAATCATCATCTAATGGGTGCCTTAGGGTAGTCCTTAATGAAGAGATGAGATGCTAGAAGATTCTCTAAGCTTTTTAGGGAAAAGATCCTTGATCCAGTCTTGGGTTCACTTCAGCCAGGTAGGTATACAAGGGAGACCTTAGTCACTACATCTAGGAAGATAGGAGGTGCATCATCCCCCATGTAGTGACCTACCTAGACACCTCAGCTTCACCGTTATGGACTTAGGTTTTCCCAAGGTTTATACCAATATGTGGCTTATTAAACACGCATAGAGAATATGTGATTGCTATGATACCATTTGTCACAGAACCGTTTGTTACCCAAATCCTCACTCCTGTTGGCTAGTAAGCCAAAGGCGAGAGGACCCGAGCATCCGTCCATAGGATAGATCACACAACATATGCATGAATAAAAACACACACAACAACAAAGGTACGAGCCAATAAACCGGTAAAGAGTGAGACCCGAAAGGGGATCCACTCAAAATGATATAATACAAGAGCCATGTAATGATAAAGCAGCGGAAATAAAACTATTACAAAGTCACTTCATGGTTCATTGATACGATTATTTCTTACCATAATAGGTGATTTTACAAAAACTTGAACTAAGTACAACCAAATCCAGTAGCAGAGGGTAATCCAGCCATTCCAAGCCATCCTTAAGTTCATGTCATGTTGGTGATCTTTTTGAGCTCTTGGCTTCCAATGTACCTAAACCTGGGTGGAAGGGAACATCACCCAGAACATAGGAAACAACATAGAGGTCAGCAAAGGCTGAGTATGTACACATAATAAACTTTGGGCATTATATTGGGGTAACAGTGCAAAAAGAGATGTTCCCACAAGAAGGGGGCTATTTGCAATTAGGTAAGTTCAAAAGGAATATATCAAAAGAAATGAGGCATATACGAATTCATATTACAAACATGAGAATAAAAGTGCCTTGCCATAACAATCATCCACATATACATATTAAAACAATAAACATTTGCATGCATAATAATGTAGCCTAACTATACCTAAAACAGGGCCATAACACCATAGGATTGTGGCCTAAAAGAAATAAGGGTGGAAACACACACCCCAGGCGGAATACACACACCCTATATAAGTATGGTTGTACATAAGTACCAATATTCTAGATATTCTAGTCAAACACGCAACATGCAATAATAGAGTGGAAATACTATCATTTTGGTCAATTTCAAATAAGAAGGCAACCATAGCAGGAGGGGTCCAAGAACCCATTGTAAACAAGCTATCACAACAACCAAATAAATACAATGGATTGAGAGCAGGAATGTAACATCCCTGACCTGGGTTATGCCTTAACCCTAGAGGTTTTGCTTAAGTAAGTCATTTATATTCTTGTCTTTATCTTTTTAAAAGTAATTAAGACTCAAGAGGAACTTATGTTTCAATTTTGGTCCTATTTGAATAATGTTGAAACAATGTTTTACTTATTTTGGACCAAAGTGCAAATTACCCAAGTTGAGGGGTTAACTTGAAAATATTACATGATAAAATGTTACTCAAGTTTTTAAGCATCATAAGAATGAAAATGATACAGAGGTATGGCTTGCGGTAGCCTGAGCACCAAGAAAGAGTTTATTAAGCAATGTTTGTGCATTAAAACCTAGTTTTGGTGTAATATGCAAATTACCCAAAACCTAGGGTTCAATATGCAAAATACCACTTATAGAGAGTTCCTAATGTTTCTTGGTATTAATTAGATATAAGAAAATCAGAGGGGTGTCTCATTTGAATCTCTTTGGAGGAGAGAGAATCTTGATATTAAAATAATCAAGATTTAAGCATAATTGAAACCCTAATTCCATTTAATGCAAAAATAAATATATTAATGGAAGTGCCCTTAAACCAAAAATGAGATGGTTGAATTTGTATAAGTATGAACGTCCTTTTGCCTTGCAATGGCACAGAAATATCTAAAGTGAGTGGAGAGCCCACTCACATTAGTTAAAGAAAAAGTAATATCCACTAACTTTTGGATATTATTATTATATTGATTAAGGTGCTTAATTTGTTTTCTTTAATTCATGGACAAAGAAGAGGATTTTGAAGGATGGGATGATGGCTTCGTATGCAAGGAAGTAAGGGGGATAAGTGACACCAATTTTTTGAATTGAAGGATTTTTATAACACTTTCTCTCTCTTGAAATTCGCTTACATATATCCCATTTTCCACCCACATTAAAGACTCTTTTCAATTATTCTTTCTTTCCTTGCTTTGGCCATGCACAAGGGAGCTTAGGAGAAACAGTAGGAAGTGATCCAACCTGTAGGTAAGCTCCATAGTCATCTTCAACCTTGATTTCATGGTGGAAATTGAAATTCAATGCTTAATTTCTTCTTTTCTCCATTCAATGCTCAACCTTGATCATCCTTTGCATCCAAAGACTTGAGAACAGACCTTGGACAGTTGAGAAATCTTCATTAACCATTGAGAACGTGAAGCTTGAAGCTTGGATTCAACTTTAAAGGCGGGTTATATAACTTGAACCCTTAAATGTTATTATTGATATCATTTCTTCGTCATATATTGATTCCTTTTTCATTCTCGAACTTTCTTTTGATTAATTGATGAAATTACCACAAAGATCACAACAAATTTTGAAGGTTTGTAGCTTGAAGATGATGATGTCATATTAGCACACACCTTAAATAATATCTTGAGCAAACGGTTTGCTATGTTGATGACCAAACTGTCTCAAGATCGTTTAGTGATCAAACGGTCTCAAGACTGTTTAAGGGCAAACAGTCTCAAGACCGTTTAAGGGAAAACAATCTCATGACTATTTGAGGTTAAACGGTCTCAAGACCGTTTGGGGTTAATTGCTGATGTGAATGATGTAGATCCAATGGCTCAAGTTGATTTAATTTTAATGTATTCAAGAATGGGTGATCCATTGATTACAAACCCTAATTGGATTGAATGGTTGAAACCCTAAATCGATTGAGTCAATTTCTATGTTGATTGGCTCAAACGATCTCAAGACCGTTTGAGGTCAAATGGTCTCAAGACCGTTTGAGGTCAAGAGATGTTATGGATAGATGGAGATCCAAGGGTTGTAGATTGATGAACCTTCAATGGTCTCAATGTTGGATGGTTTAATGGGTGCAAACCCTAAATCGATTGATTGTGGAAACCCTAATTGATCCATTCGGTTTCAAGATGATTTGGACCAAATGGTCTTGAGACTGTTTGAGATCAAACGGTCTTCAGACCGTTTGGAGGGAAAATGGTCTCAAATCGTTTGATGTCCATTCGGTTTCAATGATGATTTGATTAAATGGTTTAAAAAACGATTGAAGGAGTTAGGGCAAGACCGTTTGGAGGTCAAGCACCTCAAGACCATTTGGAGGTCAAGAACCTCAAGACCGTTTGGAGGTACAAAAGGTCCAAGACCGTTTGGAGATACAATTGAACCAAGACCGTTTAAGGTCTAACGGTTTTCAAGACCGTTTGAAGGCCAAGCAAGTCAAAACTGTTTGAAGGTTCAAAAGTAACAAAACCGTTTGGATATCTAATAGCCTCAAAGCTATGAAAGATTAATTAACCCTATGATTGTTAATGATGTTTATCAAAGGTAATTACAATGGTTGTACCTTTAAGGTACTTAAGTGATTAGTACCTTTTGAGTGGTTAACCTTTGATGCTTATGAAAGTAGTAACTCAATTCACTATGATAACCATAGATGCATGCACTTGAATGAGGGGTTGACCTAATATAATCAAGTTTGACATAATCAACATCCTAGAGAGGATGAGAGAGAGAGGAATTCATACATGTATAATAATCATGTAGTTGTTAAGCCTCAACATTTTCAACATGAATTAAATATGTAGTTAGGGTATGATCCTTGATAAAGAGATCATGAAATCCTAATTGAGAAGGTTGATGAGCCCTAACCCTAATTTAGGGCAATGTTAGATGAAACCCTAATCTAGGGTAATGGTGTAACCCTAATCTGGGGTGATGATATGAGTAATCCCAATTCAGGGTAATATAATGAAAAACCCTAATTTAAGAGGATGCTTCATGAAACCCTAATTGCGGGTAAAGTTACATGAAACCCTAATTTGGGGAAAAGCTATAAGGAACCTTAATTCAAGACAATGATGCGTAAAACTCTAATTCAGGGTGATGCTATGTCATACCATATGAAACCCTACCCTACTATAGGGTGAAGATATGTAAAACCCTAATTTTGGGTTATAGTGCATGAAACCCTAAGCTTGGGCAATATGATGATAAACCATAACCCTAAATTTGGGCTATGGGTTGAGAAACCCTAATTTCAGGTAATGCTATGTGAAATTCTAATATAGGGCGATGTTATGTGAAACCCTAATATAGGGTGAGGTTATGTAAACCCTAATTAATAAAGATGGGAAATCCTATTCCTAATAATGGAATAGTGACTAATATATTGATAAGTGAAACACCTAAAGTGGTTGATAATGGATAACCTTATAGCATCAATGCCTTAATCCGAGATGAGTCCATATCATTGAAGATAGTTGGAAAATTCAAATGTGTGACTTATGTCTAGTACACTACATGATAAATGTGATGAGTTAGTGCATAAAGTATTAGAATGGGAAATACCCTAATACAAGATAAGTTGATGAACTTAAGTAAGATAAAGGTGATGAGGGAAGTGATACACCTGATAGATATCACATCCAACACCTCAAGATTGATACACCTTGATGTATTATAAATCCAATATACCTGGATGAGTAACACATGAAGTGTGTCATGTCAATTGTTACATTGAGATGTAATGCACTTTGATAAGTGTAGGCTAACATGCCTTATGAAAAGGTTAAGCCAAATTAATAAAGTATGTTGTAATCATATTCTGGAAAAGTTGAGAGAGGAACTCATATCTTGTGTTGATAATTCATTTAATGATAAATGATGAGAATAAATAAGCATGATTGAATACTTATGTTATCAATGTTGGCTCCTAGCTGTGTGGAGCAATGAATTAGGGCTTGATCATTAATAATATGATCTTGAGAATCTAAATGGTTAATAATGGAAAACCCTAAACCTAATAAAGGGTGATGATATGTAAGAGAAACCCTAATCAATGAGGAAGGGAAACCCTAACCATAATGATGGGAAGGTTGTAATTCTTTTGTTGTATAAGCCCTGTTAGGCATGTTAAATACTTGAATAAAAGTATAATGTGTAATGGTCTTGTGAGCCATGTGATAAGTTGTTACCTAGTGAGAGGTGACAAGATGTAATGGCCTTGTGAGCCATGTGATAATTTGTTGCCTAGTGAGAGGTGGTAAGATACTTAATGAGCCTTGTGAGCCATGTGAGATGCTTGTGTAGCAAGTATCATGTTTACCTTGGTCAGATAACCTGAAGGTAATAGTTACCTGATAAATGGTAACCATGTTTAGCGATGAACTAAGGGTTTGAATACCCAGATCCAGTAAACATGATGATGATGTTGAAGGATGTGAATTCCCAGAAATGAGATAAGGGATTGAGATCCCAATGTTTTATAAAGCTTTGAAAAGTACTTGATAGAAGTATTACACATTCATTGTAGCATTTGTTATAATAATTTATGTTTGAAAACCTGACTGATGCTAAAATAATATGGTAACACACTTAATTAATCAAGTGGAATCTTATCATGTAGTGCCCTGGCCATATAACCATCAACGTCAGAATTTGCTGGATGGTGAAATGGGTTGCTCCGCGACATAACCCAGAATGCATATTTTTGAATATGCGGGGGTGATGGGCAAAAATATCTATACGCCCTAATGAAGGAATTGATGTGAGATAAACATTAAATCTCTCAATCCTTCATTATATGTGTCGGGGTGGATGTATCATTGATTCCCCGATGACGGGATGGATGTATCACGAATCTCCCCAATAATTTTAATGCCGGATCAATGTGAGGTAAACATTAAATCTCTCGATGCCTAAGGAGTGCAGTTGACACTGTAACTCTATAGAGAAGTTGCCAGTATACCCTGGAAAGCTATTTAGCAGAGACACAAGATGTCTTGCATGGAATCTCGTACTGACCGAGATAAGGGAGGTCATGGAAATCCGGCTCTTCCATTAACCTTTTATGGCACCGATTTCGACTTCGCAATGGTCGGTTGGAGTATGAGCGGTATACCTCATCTCCTCAGGGTATAAGTGTGATTGTAAAACGTAATCAGCCGTATAGCATGTTTGCTTAAGGATTGAATACAAAAATCATTGGATGATGTTATATTTCTTTATGCATCTTTAGTTAATAGATGATATATTTATGATTCCTTACATTCCTTGCAAAGTAGATAGATGATGTACAATTCTACCATGGGTAGATGCAATATTCTCCTTAATAAAGGAGATTATCCTATTCTGTTCATACAATGATTAATACGACTATTAATATAAACGAACTCCTGCTCAGTTTATTATTATTTATCTGCAATAATAGTGTTGCTGGCGGAGAGTTATATCTCTCACTGGGACAATTTCAATTGTCTCACCCCCGTGGGATCCAACTTTTAAGGTAGACAAAGAAGAAGAAACAGAAACTCCATTGTAGGGGAAGAGCAGCAGCAACAACAATAGGGACAATAGTGATATTCCAGGTGGAGGCATTGGCTGTCATATTTTGTATAGAAAGTCCTATGTGTTGTCTCTGTACTCTCAGGTCCTCAGAGTTAGTAGTTAGTACTTTTAATGATTGATCTGAGATTTTGGCTTAAACGCCTCAAGGCTTTATGTTGCTTATGTATAGTTTTGGCAAAGCAACTTTTGTATGTAATCCTCGAGAAAAAAATGGTACATGATATGTACTTGTGAACCCGGATGTAAATAAAATACTTTGGTTCTTGATAGAAGAGTTTTCCTGTGTTTGGATCTCTTTGTAAATGGTTTTAATTTTTAGTGATTTTCAGTAATCCGTTGTTAATAATCACTTCTTCTTAGTTAATGATGTTTTGTTTGAACGTGCGTGACAAGGAAAAATATAAATGTCCAAGCAAATGGACCTCCAAGTAGAATAATGGTTCAGGAGATGCCTCATTAAATAAACTTAGGTTCAGTCAAATAATGCCCAAAATAAAATAGAGGATGTACATACCTAATCTTCACGGCTAAGACTTAACTCAACCTATATACTTGGTCCATGAGGTTGAGTTTCCAACCTAGGAACATATTTGGTATATTAGTCAAACCAAAGTAAACTTGTGTATAGATTCCTAGTATAGCTATACATATTGTTCTTACCCTGATTCTGGTCACCTAAAGATACATTAGGGATTTTGATCTTAAAGTGGACACGTGATCTATTATATATATATATATATATATATATATATATATATATATATATATATATATATATATATATCAAAGTGCTAAGGTTTATCATAAGTCACAAATATAAGTATGTGTAGTATACACATATGTGTGGGTAATAGTTTGAATTCCTCCTTTAGATCTTGTAATGGTATCCTCTCTCTATAAAGCATATAGTTTGTCGTGAAATAGGTGCACATCATACACCATATTATTATCCTTTAAGTAGAGTCTCCCTTTATTAATTCATTCAAATAAAATTGTGAATATATGGATCTATTTGACTCATTAATTGTCATAAAGTTGTCCAAAATCTACTTAGTATCTATATCTAGGATTTTGAGGCCCTAACGAATTTGGTAGTTATAGTTAATGGTACACATAATATAGGGTGTAAAATATGAACCACTTAGCCACATATATATTGCATAACTATGGTAAGAATCAAAGTATTATCATCTTACTTAACACTACATATCCCATTAATGGCTAAACATGTATGTTAGATTTATAGGGAAAACCGATAGGATTGCTAGCTTGTTTTATAGTAGTGTGAATACACTATTACATATATTTATACGAATTCAATTAGTAAGATATGGTGCAATTGGTTTATAAATTTCCTAACATTCGATATAGGTATAGTTCCATATATGTACTATGTAACTCAGACGTGAAGATTACTATCGTTATTATTCAATGATGCAACAATTTCTATCTGGATTAGTATCCTTAGTTGACTTGCTATGGTGATAATCATATTAAAACTAAAGAAGATTCTTACCGAAAGTCAATGGACGTTTGTTCAGATGAATCGATCTTCAGGCCAACACTATGGATGGACTAAATCCTCTCCTCTGGTACAGAGACTAGGGAATACTGTGACACACATCAATGCATTACACATGTGGTTGATGTAGCGGGTTGCATATGTAATTATAGATGGAAAGGGGGTGTTAAAAAAATTATGTGGAGACATGGGATGGTTGTTGGACACATAACCATGACCAAAGTATGTACACCACTGACAAGGAGAAAGAAGGATGCGGTGGCAGCGGTGTAATCTGTGTAGATAGAATTTAGTTCATAGTGGACCACTATTGTAACATCCCTGACTTGGGTTATGCTTTAACCCTAGGTGTTTTGATTAAGAAAGATAATTATATGCTTAATACTATCTTCTGAAAAGTAATTAGGGCTCAAGAGGAACTTATATTTCAATTTTAGTCCTTTTTGAATAATGTTGAAATAATGTTTTACTTGATTTGGACTAAAGTGCAAATTACCCAATTTGAGGGGTTAAATTGAAAATTGTGCATGAAAATATGTTCCTCATGTGTTGAATCATCATGAGAATGAATATGATGGAGAGGTATGGCTTATAGTAGCCTGAGTACCAAGAAAGAGCTAATAAAGCAATGTTTATGCATTAAAACCTAGTTTTGGTGTAATATGAAATTTACCCAAAACCTAGGGTTCAATATGAAAATTACCACTTCAATAAGGTCCCTAATGTTTCTTGGCATCATGTAGAGCAAAGAAAATGAGAGGGGCGCCTCATTTGAATTAAGATGGAGGAGAGAGAATCTTGATATTAAAATAATAAAGATTTAAGCCTAATTGAAACCCTAATTCAATTTAGTGCAAAAATAAATATATTAATTGAAGTGCCCTTCAACCAAAATTAAAATGGTTGGATTCAGATGTGTGTGGAAGTCCTTGAGCTATGCAAGGACCACGAAATATCCTAAGGAGGTGAAAATTCCACTCACCTTATTATAAGAAAATGAATTTCCACTCAAAAATGGATATTACTATTATAAGGGTTAAGGTGCTTAATTTATTTTCCCTTAATTCATGGATAATGGAAGGGAGATCGGTGGGTATAGATATTCCTTTGCATTCAAGAAACCAAGGGGGAAGTGGTGGCAACAATTTTGGAATTAAATGAATTTTTATAAAGCATTTTCTCTCTCATTGATTTTTTATAAAAAGACCTTTTACAAGCCAAAACAAAGGCTTTTTCGACCCCACTTCTTCTCCTTGCTTGGAAAACGACCAAGGAGCTTTGGAGGATCAGGAGGACGACCCCCAACCTGTTGGTAAGCTTCTTGACCTCCTTTCACCTTGAATCCATGGTGAAAATCGAAAATCAATGTATGCATTCTTCATATCTCGATCCCCTCTTCAATTCTAACCATTCCTTTTCACTCAAAGCTTGAGGACGACCCTTGGAATAGTGAAAGGAGTTACATCCACCATTATTGACATGATATTGAAGCTTTGGATCTCAATTGGAGGCGGGTTTTATAACTTGAACCCTTAATTTTATTATTGCATTCAATTCCTTATCAATTGGTGATCCTTTCTTCATTTCTGAAATTTATCTTGGTTGATTGATGCAACCACCATGAAAATCACAGAAAACTTCATGGGTTTGGAGATTTATGATGATGACATCATCATAAGCACACACCTCCCCAAATATCTCTTGCAAATAGTTTCAACAAAATGGTCCAAATGGTTTCACCAAACCATTTGGAGACCAAACAGTTTCCAAACCATTTGGAGTTTGGGACCCCAAACCATTTAAGGGAGTTGAACGTTTGGATGGGTTGACCATTTTAGGTCTGAACCCTAGTATGTGTTGGATTATGATCCAATGGCTCCAATTGATTAATTCAACTTATGGACAAACTTTCAAATAGAAACCCTAATCGGCTAAGTGCTGCTTTTGCAAATGATTAAGTTGATGTTTTGGGTTGATTGACCCAAACGATTTCAAAACCATTTGGGAATCACCCAAACGGTCTCAAGACCGTTTGGAGATCATCCAAATGATCTCAAGACCATTTGGGGGTCACTCAAGACCGTTTGAGGTCAGGTCATATCATGTAATGATGATGGTTCACTAATTTCAATTGAATTGGTTTCACAATGTCAACCATTGATGGTTCCTCAGTTTCAAAATCCTAAGTGATGGTTTCTTGATTATCAACCCTAGTTCAATTGGGTTCAAAACCCTAATTGAAGGTCTAATTGAAGGGTGATTCAATGGTTCAATTGAAGAATAAATTAGTGGTCCAATTGATAGATGGTTCATGGATTGAAACCTTGAATCGATTAAGTGTTGAAGACCCTTTTTGGTCCATTCAGTTTTGAGAGGGTTTGGACCAAACTGTCTTAAGACCGTTTGAGTCCAAATGGTCTCAAACCGTTTGGAGACTCAAGTTCATTCGGTTTCTATATGATTGGTCTAAACGGTTTCAAGCACCAACTTTGCTAAACGGTTTCAAACCGTTTGAACTTAATTGGTCAAGACCGTTTGAAGTCTAAGTGACCAAGACCATTTGAGGTCTAAGTGACCAAGACCGTTTGAGGTCTAAGTGACCAAGACCTTTTGAGGTTCAAATTGGTTAAACCATTTGGACACCTAATATGATCAAATATCAATTAGCTTTTTGATTATTAATGATATAGACCAATGATGATTATGAAGGTTAACCCTAAGTATGTGTACTGAAGTGAAGATTTAACCTAGATCAATATTGGAGTAATTAACATACTAGAGAGGATGAGAGGGAGAGAGAATGGGAGATATGATTGCTTAATAATCCCTAATTCTCTCATTATGAATAAATATGTAATCAGGGTTTGATTCATAAGTATGAGATCATGAAATCCTTATTGGAAAGATTGATGTACCTTGACCCTAATTTAGGACAAGGCTATGTGAAACCCTAATTTAAGGGCAAAGCTCAGTGAAACCATAATCTAGGGTGATGATGTAACCCTAACTTAGTGTCACAATGTGAGAAACCCTAATTTAATGGGAATTGTACATCCTAACCCTAATTTGGGTATGAGGTAAGAGAAACCTTACTTGGATGTGAATGGTAAACCTTAATCCTTAAAATGGGGTAAAGGTGCATGAAACCATAATATAGGGTAGTGCTACTAATTCTATGTGAAGACCTATAACTGGGTGATGTGTTGTGAAATCCTATTATCACATAATATTAGGTGAAACCCTGATATAGAAGGATGTTATGTGAAACTCTAATAAAAAGTGATACTAGGTGAAATCCATATATATGTGAGATGCTATGTGAACCTCAATTTATAAATATGGAAAACCCTATTCCTAATAATGGAATAGTGATTGATATATTGATAAATATAATACCCAAAGAGGTTGATGATGGATATCCTTACATTAATAGTTCTAACTCAAGGATGAGTCCATATTAGTGGCAATGGTTATATATTCTAAATAGGTGATATATGACCAATACATTACATGATGAATGTGATGAACCGATGCATAAAGTATTAGGATGGGGAATACCCTAATACAAGCTAAGTGGATGAACTCAAGTAAGATGAAGGTGTTGAGGGAAGTGATACACCAAGATATGGTAGATATCACATACAATACCCCAATACTGGTATATCTTGATGTGTTATAAGTCCAATATAATTGGATGAGTGACACATGAGATGTGTCATGTCAATTGTTACATTGAGATGTAATGTACTTTAACAAGTGTAGGCTAACATGCCCTATGAAAAGGTTAATCCAAATCAATAAACTATGATACAATCATATTCTGGTAAAGATGAGAGAGAAACTCATACTTTGTGATTGATATTTCATTTAATGATGAATGATGAGAATAAATAAGTATGATTGAATACTTATGTTATCCATATTGATTCCTAGCGGTGTGAAGCAATGAAATAGGACTTGATCATTAATAATATGATCTTGAGAACCTATATGGTTATTTATATGAAGCCCTAATACAGGGTAATGCTATGTGAAGCCCTAATACAAGGTAATGTTATGTGAAACCCTAATATAGGGTAATGCTATGTGAAGTCTTAACACAGAGTAATCCTATGTGAAGCTCAAATATAGATTGATGAATTATGAATGTAATAAGAAAACCCTTGTATTGCATGGTACTGATATATAATTGTTATCATGAGTATTAATCATGCAGGTATGTTGAGATGATGAGCATAGCCAGGTATGGGCTATGATGTACTGTATACTGAAAATGTTTCATAGGCCTTATAAGCCTTCATATGCTTTATTGCTTTGTGAGAAATAATCTGAAAACTAATGAGCCCTGTGTGCTATGTGATGTTTTATTTATTGAAATTGGTTATGGGCTTCATAAGCCATAATATGCCTTGTTGCCTATTAAGGAGTAACACGAGGTGATATGAGCTTTGTGAACTATGTGGAATGATTTGTGGAGTAAGAATCATAATGTCCTTGGTCAAATGACCTGAAGGTATTAAGTTACCTAATAAGTGGCAACAAGTATTCTATGATGGGTTAAGGGTTCAAAATACCCATATTCTATAATAATGATGATGAATTTGTTAAGAAATGGAAATTTACTTGATGAGATGAGGGATTTAGATCCCAATACTTTGTGAAAAGAGTATGGCTACATGCCATGACTCCACAAAACAATGCCAGGAATTAGACATGTGATCTAAGCCTGAAGAGTGTATATGCTGTGGTTATAATTCTATAGTGAATAAATGTTATACATGTTCTTCATATTCCTTAATGGATAAGTGACATGTTGCTCTATCAAGTTATAGCTGCAATGCTTTTGATAAAAATAATGTTCTAATCTATTAGACATTAAATTAACTACCGTCAAACAATTATGTTTCCTCTATTCAGATTTATCTTATTAAACTACAATAATAATGATTCTGGCAGAGAGTTATATCTCTCGCTGGGGCAATTTACAATTGTCTCACCCCCGTGGGAATCACATTTTTAGGTGGACACGGACAAGGAGGCATGAATCCTTCAATAGGTGAAAAACAACAACAACAACATCAAGAACAGTAGTGAAGTCTCAGGTGGAGATTCTCGCTGTATTGCCTTGTATAGATGTATATAAATAGAGTCCTATGTGTCATATCTGTACTCTCAGGTCCTCGGAGTAGTAGTTAGTGCTTTTGAGATTTTGGCTCAGAGCCTTGAGATTTTACACTGCTTGTGTTTAGTTTAACAAGAGCAGTTGATGCTTGTAATTTTCAGAAAGAGATGATGCAGGACATGTACCTTTAAACCAGAATGTAAATGTGTTACTTTTGTTCTATGTGAGAAAGTTTTCATTTGATGGACCTCTTGGTAAAAAGGTTTTAATTTTTAGTGATTTTCAGGTAATTCACTGCTTAGTGAACGATTCCTCATTAGTTAATTATGTTTTTGTGAGTTGTATGCCACAATTAAGTGGTATCAGAGCTCTAGGTTCGCTGAGTCTACAGAGACATAGGACTAAGGTTGTAGAGTCTGTTCTAAGTGTCTTCCAGTTTATCTGATAGTATCTTCTGCTCACATAGGAGAAGAAGAACTTGAAGATGTCTAGATCTAATGAAGAACATGTTGCTAGGAGCAGCGCTGCTACACCAAGAGAAGGTGCAAGAGACCAGAATAGGGAAGGGCTTGTACCTGAACATCCCCAGATTGACCCAGCTATGATAGAAAACCCAGCCCTCCATGCTCTATTTGAGAAATTCCTGACAACCATGACACATATGGTAGATAATATGCCACCACCTGCACCTAGGGCACAAGGCCATCATGAGGGTTATGGACCCGACAAGACTTTTGAGAGACTTCGCCGGGTTGGAGCCATAGATTATGCTGGTACATCTTATCTAGCAAATGCTGATTTGTGGCTGGCAGAGATGGAAAAGGCTTTCATGATCCTTGATATTCCTGAAGCTGAAAAGGTAAGACATGCTGTGTACCTCCTAAAAGGAAGTGCTGGTCATTGGTGGATGATAGAGGAAGATAAGAGACCAGGTGAAGAAATTAGATGGGAGGTATTCCGACGAGAGTTCATCAGTAGATACTTCCCTAAAACGTATCTAGATGAGAAGATTTCTCAATTTGAGAGGATCAAACAAGGATAGATAAACATTAGCGAGTATGAAGCTAAGTTGATGGAGCTGTTGCGGTTTTGTCCGCATATGACAGTTAATGATGAGGAAAGAATTTGGCATTTTGAGAAGGGGTTGAACGCTGAACTAACCACTCATGTGTCTGCTTTAGAGAACAGGGAGAGGTTTGCCACTTTTGTGGAGTCGGTAAGGAGGATAGAAAGGTCTGAAATCGTGAAACGACAGACCAATGGTAAGAAGGTATACACTCAGTTTCAAGGACAAAGATCTGAAAGTTTTAAGAAGCCGAGATTTTTTGCATCGGCAGTATCGTCGAGATTCCATACCCAGACACAATGGACGTCAAGTAGGGGTAGGGATCATAGTAATGTTCCAAGTAGAGCCTCCAACATAGCATCAACATCGGTGACTGGATCTCACAGACATTTTGCACCTTGGATCTGTTATCAATGTAGACAACTGGGACATCTAGAAAAGGATTGTCCAGATGGGAATTCGATGATGACTCAACCTCAGGGGCAGAGTCAGCAAGGCTCACAAAGGAGGCAATTTTCTAGTAACAATAGAGGACGTGGACAGACGTCCCAGACAGGTCAGATGAAATAGTTTCGTTTTGATATTTCATATCATGATTCTATGTGTTAAAAAATAAGAAAGTAGTTGTTTTTGAGCTTCCTTTGACTAGTCCTATAAGGACACAAGGGAGATGAGAACTTACATCTTACTCAGTGTTCCTTAAAATGCTTTATTATCTCCCTTATCTGTGTGTTAAAAGATGAGATTTAGAAGTGATGCCTAAAGAAAATTCAAGAATGAAAAATCCTGTGTGTATAATGATATGAAAAGTGAGGAATATGATAGCAAATAAAGTGCATACTACCTAATCTCAATACTTGTATACCCTGGCCAGGTATATGATTATTGGAAGATAAGGCAAGTATGAAACTCTTCGATTGTTATCTTTTTTATTACTCTAATCAAGTAGTCATTCTGAAACAATCTAGAGAGTATAATGAAATTAAATAGGAAGAACTAAGTGAATTTTACCAAATAAATTGCTCAGTGAACTTTCTCAGTGAACTTTCTTAGTGAATTTTCCCAAATAAATTGCTCAGTGAACTTTCTTAGTGAATTTTCCCAAATAAATTGCTCAGTGAACTTTCTTAGTGAATTTTACCAAATAAATTGCTTAGTGAACTTTCTTAGTGAATTTTCCCAAATAAATTGCTCAGTGAACTTTCTCAGTGAAATTTCTTAGTGAATTTTCCCAAATAAATTGCTCAGTGAACTTTCTCAATGAACTTTCTTAGTGAATTTTCCCAAATAAATTGCTCAGTGAACTTTCTCAGTGAATTTTCTTAATGAATTTTCCCAATAAATTGCTCAGTGAACTTTCTCAGTGAACTTTCTTAGTGAATTTTCCCAAATAAATTGCTCAGTGAACTTTCTCAGTGAACTTTCTTAGTGAATTTTCCCAAATAAATTGCTCAGTGAACTTTCTCAGTGAACTTTCTTAGTGAATTTTCCCAAATAAATTTCTTAGTGAACTTTCTCAGTGAACTTTCCCAATTAAAGCGCTAAGTGAATTTTCCCAAACAAATAAAGGATTGCTGAGTGAATTACCTATGTTATATATATGTTTCTCTTTTGGAAAATATTCTTGGGTGATGATAGAAGTATGTTCTTTTATGTTTCTTCCTTTCAATAATATGGGCATCATATGTTAGGGGTTTATGCTCTGCATAAACATAAACATAAACATTGACAAGGTTGAATTAATGAAAGGAACTTTGTGTGGATTGCAGATCCATGATATCTCCATGATATTAAGATATTATGTGGAGACTTGAGGGTATGATAAATGACTAAATATGTCCCTCCTTTTTCCTGGGATTTCGGGGACAAAATCCTTGTTAGGGGCTTATAACTTGTAACATCCCTGACCTGGGTTATGCTTTAACCCTAGGTGTTTTGATTAAGAAAGATAATCATATGCTTAATCCTATCTTGTGACAAGTAATTAGGGTTCAATAGGAACTTATATTTCAAATTTAGTCCTTTTTGAATAATGTTGAAATAATGTTTTACTTGATTTGGACTAAAGTGCAAATTACCCAAGTTGAGGGGTTAAATTGCAAATTGTGCATGAAAATATGTTCCTCATGTATTGAAGCATCATGAGAATGAAGATGATGTAGATGTATGTCTTGTGGTAGCCTGAGTACCAAGAAAGAATTGATAAAGCAATGTTTATGCATTAAAACCTAGTTTTGGTGTAATATGCAATTTACCCAAAACCTAGGGTTCAATATGCAAATTACCACTTCAATAAGGTCCCTAATGTTTCTTGGCATCATTTAGAGCAAAGAAAATGAGAGGGGCGCCTCATTTAAATTAAGCTGGAGGAGAGAGAATCTTGATATTAAAATAATCAAGATTTAAGCTTAATTGAAACCCTAATTCAATTTTGTGCAAAAATAAATATATTAATTGAAGTGCCCTGCAATCAAAATTAAAATGGTTGGATTCATATGTGTGTGGACGTCCTTGAGCTTTGCAAGGACCACGAAATATCCTAAGGAGGTGAAAATTCCACTCACCTTATTATAAGAAAAAGAATTTCCACTCAAAAATGGATATTACTATTATAAGAGTTAAGGTGCTTAATTTCTTTTCCCTTAATTCATGGATAATGTAAGGGATATAGGTGGGGATAGAGATGCATTTGCGTGCAATAAACCAAGGGGGAAGTGGTGGCAACAATTTTGGAATTAAATGAATTTTTATAAAGCATTTTCTCTCTCATTGAATTTTTATAAAAAGACCTTTTACAAGCCAAAACAAAGGATTTTTCGACCCCACTTCTTCTCCTTGCTTGGAAAACGACCAAGGAGCTTTGTAGGATCAGGAGGACGATCCCCAACATGTTTGTAAGCTTCTTGACCTCCTTTCACCTTGAATCCATGGTGAAAATTGAAAATCAATGTATGAATTCTTCATATCTCGATCCCCTCTTCAATTCTAACCATTCCTTTTCACTCAAAGCTTGAGGACGACCCTTGTAATAGTGAAAGGAGTTGCATCCACCATTGTTGACGTGAGATTGAAGCTTGGGAGCTCAATTGGAGGCGGGTTTTATAACTTGAACCCTTAATTTTATTATTGCATTCAATTCCTTATCAATTGGTGATCCTTTCTTCATTTCCGAAATTTATCTTGGTTGATTGATGCAACCACCATGAAAATCACAGAAAAATTCGTGGGTTTGGAGCTTGATTATGATGACATCATCATAAGCACACACCTCCCCAAATATTTCTTGCAAACAGTTTCAACAAAATGGTCCAAACAGTTTCACCAAACCGTTTGGAGACCAAACAGTTTCCAAACCGTTTGGAGTTTGGGACCCCAAGCCATTTAAGGGAGTTGACCATTTGGATGGGTTGAATATTTGAGGTCTGAACCCTATTATGTGTTGGATGATGATCCAATGGCTCCAATTGATTAATTCAACTTATGGACAAACTTTCAAATAGAAACCCTAATCGACTAAGTGCTGATTTTGCAAATGATTAAGTTGATGTTTTGGGTTGATTGACCCACACGGTTTCAAAACCATTTGGGAATCAACCAAACGGTCTCAAGACCATTTGGAGATCATCCAAACGATCTCAAGACCATTTGGGGGTCACTCAAGACCGTTTAAGGTAAGGTCATATCATGTAATGATGATGGTTCACTAATTTCAATTGAATTGGTTTCACAATGTCAACCATTGATGGTTCCTTAGTTTCAAAACCCTAAGTGATGGTTTCTTGATTATAAACCCTAGTTCAATTGGATTCAAAAACCTAATTTAAGGTCCAATTGAAGGGTGATTCAATGGTTCAATTGAAGAATAAACTAGTGGTCCAATTGATAGATGGTTCATGGATTGAAACCTTGAATCGATTAAGTGTTGAAGACCCTTGTTGGTCCATTCGGTTTTGAGAGGGTTTGGACCAAATGGTCTTAATACCGTTTGAGTCCAAACCGTCTCAAACCATTTGGAGACTCAACTTCATTCGGTTTCTATATGATTGGTCTAAATGGTTTCAAGCACTAACTTTGCTAAACAGTTTCAAACCGTTTGAACTTAATTGGTCAAGACCGTTTGAAGTCTAAGTGACCAAGACCGTTTGAGGTCTAAGTGACCAAGACCTTTTGAGGTTCAAATTGGTTAAACCATTTGGACACCTAATATGATCAAATGTCAATTATATTTTTGATTATTAATGATATAGACCAATGATGATTATGAAGGTTAACCCTAACTATGTGTACTTAACTGAAGAGTTAACCTAGATCAATCTTGGAGTAATTAACATCCTAGAGAGGATGAGAGGGAGAGAGAATGGGAGAGATGGTTGCTTACTTAATAAGCCCTAATTCTCTCATTATGAATAAATATGTAATCATGGTTTGATCCATAATAATGAGATCATGAAATCCGTATTGGAAACATTGATGTACCTTGACCCTAATTTATGACAAGGCTATGTGAAACCCTAATTTAAGGGCAAAGCTCAGTGAAACCATATTCTAGGGTGATGATGTAACCCTAACTTAGTGTCACAATGTGAGAAACCCTAATTTAATGGGAATTGTACATCCTAACCCTAATTTGGGTATGAGGTAAGAGAAACCTTACTTGGATGTGAATGGTAAACCTTAATCCTTAAAATGGGGTAAAGGTGCATGAAACCCTAATATAGGGTAGTGCTACTAATTCTATGTGAAGACCTATCACTGGGTGATGTGTTGTGAAATCCTATTTTCACATAATACTAGGTGAAACCCTGATATAGAAGGATGTTATGTGAAACTCTAATGAAAAGTGATACTAGGTGAAATCCATATATATATGAGATGCTATGTGAACCTCAATTTATAAATATGGAAAATCCTATTCCTAATAATGGAATAGTGATTGATATATTGATAAATATAATACCTAGAGAGGTTGATGATGGATATCCTTACATTAATAGTTCTAACTCAAGGATGAGTCCATATTAGTGGCAATGGTTATATATTCTAAATAGGTGATATATGGCCAATACATTACATGATGAATGTGATGAACCAGTGCATAAAGTATTAGGATGGGGAATACCCTAATACAATCTAAGTGGATGCACTCAAGTAAGATGAAGGTGTTGAGGGAAGTGATACATCAAGATATGGTAGATATCACATCCAATACCCCAATAGTGGTATATCTTGATGTGTTATAAGTCCAATATAATTGGATGAGTGACACATGAGATGTGTCATGTCAATTGTTACATTGAGATGTAATGTACTTTAACAAGTGTAGGCTAACATGCCCTATGAAAAGGTTAATCCAAATCAATAAACTATGATACAATCATATTCTGGTAAAGATGAGAGAGAAACTCATACTTTGTGATTGATATTTCATTTAATGATGAATGATGAGAATAAATAAGTATGATTGAATAATTATGTTATCCATATTGATTCTTAGCGGTGTGAAGCAATGAAATAGGACTTGATCATTAATAATATGATCTTGAGAACCTATATGGTTATTTATATGAAGCCCTAATATAGGGTAATGCTATGTGAAGCCCTAATACAAGGTAATGTTATGTGAAACCCTAATATAGGGTAATGCTATGTGAAGTCTTAACACAGAGTAATCCTATGTGAAGCTCAAATAAAGATTGATGAGTTATGAATGTAATAAGAAAACCCTTGTATTGCATAGTACTGATATATAATTGTTATCATGGGTACTAATCATGCAGGTATGTTGAGATGATGAGCATAGCCAGGTATGGGCTATGATGTACTGTATACTGAAAATTTTTCATAGGCCTTATAAGCCTTCATATGCTTTATTGCTTAGTGAGAAATAATCTGAAAACTAATGAGCCTTGTGTGCTATGTGATGTTTTACTTATTGAAATTGGTTATGGGCTTCATAAGCCATAATATGCCTTGTTGCCTATTAAGGAGTAACAAGAGGTGATATGAGCTTTGTGAACTATGTGGAATGCTTTATGTAGTAAGAATCATAATGTCCTTGGTCAAATGACCTGAAGGTATTAAGTTACCCAATAAGTGGCAACAAGTATTCTATGATGGGTTAAGGGTTCAAAATACCCATATTCTATAATAATGATGATGAATTTGTTAAGAAATGGAAATGTACTTGATGAGATGAGGGATTTAGATCCCAATACTTTGTGAAAAGAGTATGGCTACAGGCCATGACTCCACAAAACAATGCCAGGCATTAGACATGTGATCTAAGCCTAAAGAGTGTATATGCTTTGGTTATAATTCTATAATGAATAAATGTTATACATGTTCTTCATATTCCTTAATGGATAAGTGACATGTTTCTCTATCAAGTTATAGCTACAATTCTTTTGATAAAAATAATGTTCTAATATGTTAGACATTAAATTAATTGTTGTCAAACAATTATGTTTCCTCTGTTAAGATTTATCTTATTAAACTGCAATAATAATGATTTTGGCGGAGAGTTATATCTCTCGCTGGGGCAATTTACAATTGTCTCACCCCCGTGGGAATCACATTTTTAGGTGGACGCAGACGAGGAGGCAGGAATCCTTCAGTAGGTGAAGAACAGGAGCATCAACACCAAGAACAACAGTGAAGTCTCAGGTGGAGACTCTGGCTGTATTGCCTTGTATAGATGTATATAAATAGAGTCCTATGTGTCGTCTCTGTACTCTCAGGTCCTCGGAGTAGTAGTTAGTGCTTTCGAGATTTTGGCTCAGTGCCTTGAGATTTTACACTACTTGTGTTTAGTTTAACAAGAGCAGTTGATTCTTGTAAATTTTTAGAAAGAGATGATGCAGGACATGTACCTTTAAACCAGAATGTAAATGTGTTACTTTTGTTCTATGTGAGAAAGTTTTCATTTGATGGACCTCTTGGTAAAAAGGTTTTAATTTTTAGTGATTTTCAAATAATCCGATGCTTAGTGAACGCTTCTGCATTAGTTAATTATGTTTTTGTGAGTTGTATGCCACAAATATAGATGACATAGATGTTGGGTTAGAGGTGGAGGCATGATACTTGCAGAGGCACAATTGGCACATATCTATAATGGCTTGGTCAGATTTGAGGCAGGTAGAGAAGGTTGTAATGCTGTAGTGGATGGGAGGTGAGGTTTCTGAGGAGTAGGGCCGCTACAGTTTTGCTGTGCCAAGGAAGATGAAGGGGAAGAAGATGAATCAATGGGTGGCGACGCAAGGGATAAGAAACTCTTTGTCACCCTCATGCATCAGTTTCAAGTTGGTGACGCTGATGACTATGATTCTTGGTGGTGCGACTGCTCCATTGGTGTCTGGCCATGTCATCCTCCGTAAACCCTGGGGGAGTGGTAGCCTCTCTGCCTGACCAGGTCACTGTGGAGAAGATATCAAAGGAGGTCACAACAAGGGATCAGGTATGAGCCGCCATCATTGCTTGCGTACAAGGAGAGAGTTGTAGAGGGTCGTCTTCCGCGACGCCCTGATGATAGGGTTGGCCGATAGTTCTGGTCGTCACCCATGCTTCTGCTGGCCCCTGCACCTAAAAGTAGGAGATCTGAGACCTGCGGAGGCTACTGGGGTTAGGAAGTAGAAGAGAGAGGAGGATCAAGGAGGGAGGGAGGAGAAGAAGTGAGGATGGAGGAGGCATAAGAGTAAGAGGGAAAGGGAGGAGGGATGTAGAAGACTCGCTCCTGGATCGTGAGATAGATGCAGAAGGAAGTGAGTGGAAAAGACTGAGTTATGCAGGTCGTCTGCATGACAGATGCATTAGAAATGAACAATGGTAATTAATATGTGACATAGATTTAATTTAATTCAACCAACTATCTTATAATCTACCTACTAAGCCCCTATATATGATGTATTTGACATCAGATTAAGCCCAAAATAGGTAGGTCGCCTAATTAGGATATTAGGAACACAAATTTGGACTTAGTTTTTCCTTTTTGAGATTATCTTTATTACATCTATGCCGTTGCACATTAACTACTTAGTTAGAGTAATTTAACTTAACATAATAGACAAATAGGGTGAAACCCCTTGAGTTATCTCCAATTTCACATTAAAAGATCTTAGGGCTAACTAGGATATCTAGTTATGGTTGAGACTATAGGTTATTATTATTATTCACTAATTTTTGATAGTTGAATCACTACAATTATTACATCCTAAGATCGCATGTCCATAGGATTACTAATGAGTCAATTAGGGATATTAGATCCAAACAAAGTTTCATCTATTCTAAAATAGCTAAATAAGGGTAATAAAATGTGTCTAATTAAAGAGGGTAAAGAAAAGGGGCTAAAGGAGATTGGATAACAACATACTCGAATATGGGTCTAAAAGGAATGATGATGAATCTATTCACCTTAGATCGAGTATGTTACAACACTCCACCCCTTAAAGAGAATTTCATCCCCGAAATCCATCCATCAATAGACATGAGTGCTAAGACATACTTATAAACTAATCATAGATATCTAGTGTACTCAATGTAGTGGACTATTATACAACACTCCATATCATACTTATATCCAAACCCCATGGTGAACCAATATTATTTTATGCATTGAGTTCCCATGGTTTCTTATATTCCAGGTTGAGCTAGGAGAATTTTACACCAAGTCCTAGATTGTCTTAGTGGTACTATATTCCTTAATGTTAATTACTTTATTATGGTGGTTTCATTGTCCTATTACATGAACCATGTCACTATACATATGAGGTCCTTGGGTCGTTCTATAGTTCCTCAATTTCCATAATTTCAGCATGAGTAACCAATCTTCATAAATAGATCTTCTAATATTAACATCAATCCTCGAACACCCTGACTCCTTTCATCATTATATAAAGTGAATTTTCCTTTTGTGATTATCGTGTCTATTAAATATTGAGTGTGTATAGAAAGTAGGGTAGAATATGCATATATGTCTTCCTTTCCCTTCCAATATTAGGGTTCTCCTAAGTTGGATCTAGTTACAAATTTTTGTAAAATAAAAAATAATTGATTGTGTTTGAATATCAAGATATTATTTACAAATCATTAGGTGGATGAGGGCTAAGGTATTCAATATGGTTTTGTTAGTAACCATGTTTTACCATTTATATATGTATAATTTAGTGTACTGTGTTCCAGTTATGATATAACCATCCATGTTTTAGAGAGCACATGAAAACAACATATGTTGTGTTTAAGGTGTACTGAGCACACTTATGCTTAAATTTGATGTGATCAGATAGGAAAAATGTATGTTTGTTAAAATTTACATCATTAGTATGGTCAGCCCATTTTGTAGTGTAGGGTTACCTATACCATTTCATTTTAGGAAATATGATGTTGTGGGCATTAAGTTCATTCTCTAAGGTATAGGTCAATCATTTTTTTTACCTAACTTGGTACTTTACCCAACTTAAGTTCATATTTTAAAGATAAGGGAAGATACACTTGAAATTTATTTTGATTATCAAGGTAGAATATATGGCGATGCATTTAGCAAGGATCACTCAATAATCTAGGTTAAGGAGTGGAACATCTGTTTGACATTATCACTGGGAGTTATCAAAGTTTTATTTATTGCAACTACTATTGACCTTGATTATTCCTTATGTTAATATACACTCTAAGCTTATAACACTCTACCCCTTGAAAGGGTTAATCTATAACTTATCTGATCACCTAGAGGAGCAAAAAGGGTGAGTCTAGGTCTTACATGTCCAAAGCTTCTTCGTACTCTCTACACGACACCTAGTCTGTGGGTCTCAAGTCGATCATTCTAGTCAAGTGCTACTTCATTTAAAGGGTTTCTCTACAATTTAAACTTCCTTGTGGTGGTGACTTGGTTCCAAAACCATCAATAGAATCGTAAAACTTTTCTTCTTGTACATATAGTTTAATAATGAAAATACATTTTATGATGAAAACCTTGCGATAAAAAAAATAAAAATTGGTGCCAAAATTGATTTAAGAATCAGATCAACCACCTTGCACAACACAACATGTATACTATAATTTTGTCATCACTTCGTCCACTAGAAGGGTCTAATTTTACAAATGTATAAAAGTCACACAACTTCATCTCTAATGTATATAGCATAGGAGGGAGAAGGATTGGGGGGGGAATATACAACTTCTATCAAATCCTAATAGGACACAGCATCCACCATTCTCCATGTCACTCTTAATAATAATACACACTATCCCATATCAAGGCCTAAGGAAGTCATGACATTTCCCAAGGGTATAGGAAGAGATTTAGGGTTTTCCCATCACAAGCTAGTTTACAACTATAGTGTCTTCCCAAGGCAAGGTAATCTATATAGTTGACCTACTCATCTAAATCACTAGATAAACCAAGAAGGCTATATGAAATGAGAGGGGTGGACATTTTAGGATATTAACTAAAACGTGTAGCTCTCTACAACAAATTCTTTCATATGAGGCATGCAAGCTCAATGTAAATGACATCCAACCCTTAGATTGATTTGGACACAGTTATACGGAGATACTCCATTTTGAGGGCAAGGCATGCCTACCATAACATAGATAATTAAATAAACCACCTAACATTAAGGGAATCATCACCATTCTTAAGTTTATGTCTAAGTGATATGCTTATCCCTCATAAATGCTCAGTCCTCATAGTGGGTGTATCTGAGGCATGCTAGAAAAACAATAAGGAAAACCCCCAGAAGAAATTAGGGTTAAGCCTATATCTCAGTATTTGAGTCAACCTACACCTTAACTAGTAAATTATCTTTCCATAAGGTGGAGAAGCATAATCTAATGACCCAAAGATGTCAACCCTATATATGGATGTTCTGTACTTCAAAAAGGAATAGGGTTAACCAGGGTTATCTAAAATAGAGCATCATTTATAGTAGTGGGTTAGGAGTGGTAGCAACCAATATAGATAAGGACTGGAAACCATAATCAACATTCCACTACTACAAATAGATATATCAACAACCTCGAAGGGTAGCCTACATAATTAAAGGTCAACCTAGGATAAATTGAAATAGTAAAGTTACCTACTGCTTGGGCTCTGATACCATTTTGTAAAGGGTGAGACCTGAAAGAGAATCCACTCAAAATGATATAATACAAGAGCCATGTAATAATAAAGCAGTAGAAACAAAACTATTACAAAGTCACTTCATGGTTCATTTATATGATTGTTTCTTACCATAATAGGTGATTTTACAAAAACTTGAGCTAAGTACAACCAAAGCTACTAGCAGAGGGTAACCCATCCATTCCAAGCTATCCTTAAGTTCATGTCATGTTGGTGATCTTTTTTAGCTCTTGGCTTCCAATGTACCTAAACTTGGGTGGAAGGGAACATCACCCAGAACATAGGAAACAACATAGAGGTCAGCAAAGGCTGAGTATGTACACATAATAAACTTTGGGCATTATATTGGGGTAACAATGTAAAAAGAGATGTTCCCACAAGAAGGGGGGTATTTGCAATTAGGTAAGTTTAAAAGGAATATAACAAAAGAAATGAGGCATATAAAAATTCATATTACACACATGAGAATAAAAGTGCCTTGCCATAATAATCATACACGGATACATATTAAAACAATAAACATTTGCATGCATAACAATGTAGACTAAATATACCTAAAATAGGGCCATAACACCATAGGATCATGGCCTAAAAGAAATAAGGGTGGAAACGCACACCCTGGGCGGAATACACATGCCCTATATAAGTATGGTTGTACATTAGTACCACTATTCTAGATATTCTAGTCAAACACGCAACATGCAATAATAGAGTGGCACGACTATCATTTTGGTCAATTTCAAATAAGAAGGCAACCATAGCAGGAGGGGTCCAAGAACCCATTGTAAACAAGCTATCACAACAACCAAATAAATATAATGGATTGAGAGAAGGAAAAATATAAATGTCCAAGCAAATGGACCTCCAAGTAGAATTACAGTTCATGAGATGCCTTATTAAATAAATGTAGGTTCAGTCAAATAATGCCCAAAATAAAATAGAGGATGTACATACCTGATCTTCATGGCTAAGACTTAATTCAATCTATATACTTGGTCCATGAGGTCGAGTTTCCAACCTAGGAACATATTTGGTATATTAGTCAAACCAAAGAAAACTTGTGCATAGATTCCTAGTATAGCTATACATATTGTTCTTACCCTGATTCTGGTCACCTAAAGATACATTAGGGATTTTGATCTTAAAGTGGACACATGATCTATTATATATATATATATATATATCAAAGTTATAAGGTCTATCTTAAGTCACAAATATAAGTATGTCTAGTATACACATATGTGTGGGTAATAGTTTGAATTCCTCCTTTAGATTTTGTAATGGTATCCTCTCTCTATAAAGCATAAAGTTTGTCATGAAATAGGTGCACATCATACACCACATTATTATCCTTTAAGTAGAGTCTCCCTTTATAAATTCATTCAAATAAACTTGTGAATAGATGGATCTATTTGACTCATTAATTGTCATAAAGTTGTCCAAAATCTACTTAGTATCTATATCTAGGATTTTGAGGCCCTAACATATTTGGTAGCTATAGTTAATGGTACACATAATATAGGGTGTAAAATATGAACCACTTAGCCACACATATATTGCACAACTATGGTAAGAATCAAAGTATTATCATATTACTTAACACTACATATCCCATTAATGGCTAAACATGTATGTTAGGTTTACAGGGAAAACTGATAGGATTGCTAGCTTGTTTTATAGTAGTGTGAATACCCTATTACATATATTTATATGGATTTAATTAGTAAGATATGGTGCAATTGGTTTATAAATTTCCTATCATTCGATATAGGTAGAGTTCCATATATGTACTATGTAACTGAAATGTGAATATTACTATCGTTGTTATTCAATGATGCAACAATTGCTATATGGATTGGTATCCTTAGTTGACTTGATATGGTGATAATCATATTAAAACTGAAGAAGATGCTTACCGAAATTCAATGTACATTTGTTCAGATGAATCGATCTTTAGGTCAGCACTATGGACAGACTAAATCCTCTCCTCTGGTATAGAGACTAGGGAATACTATGACACACATGAATGCATTGCACATGTGGTTGATGTAGTGGGTTGCATATGTAATTGTAGATGGAAAGGGGGTGTTAACAACATGGTGTGGAGACATGGGATGGTCGTTGGACATAGAACCACGACCAAAGTCTGTATACCACCGAAAAGGAGAAAGAAGGATGAGGTGGTAGAAGTGTGATATGTGTAGATAGAATTTAGTTCATAGTGGACCACTATAGATGACATAGATGTTGGGTCAGAGGTGGAGGCATGGTACTTTCAGAGGCACAATTGGCACACATATATAATGGCTTGGTCGGAGTTGAGGTAGGTGGTGAAGGTTGTAATGCAGTAGTGGCTGGGTGGTGAGGTTGCGGAGGAGTAGAGCCACTACGGTTTTGCAGCACCAAGGAAGATGAAGGGGAAGAAGATGAATCAATGGGTGGCGACGCAAGGGAGAAGAAACTCTTTGTCGCCCTCGTGCATCGGTTTTAAGTTGGTGACATTGATGACTATGATTCTTGGTGGCACGACTACTCCATTGGTGTCTGACCATGTTATCCGCCGTAAACCCTGGGGGTGTGGTAGCCTCTCTGCCTGACCAGGTCAATGTGGAGAAGACGTCAAAGGAGGTCATAACAAGGGATCAGGTATGAGCCGCCATCATTTCTTGCATACAAGGAGAGAGGTGTAGAGGGTTGTATTCCGCGACGCCCTGATGATGGGGTTGGCCGGCAGTTTTGGACGTCGCCCATGCTTCTGCTGGCCCTTGCACCTAAAAGCAGGAGATCTGAGACCTACGGAGGCTACTGGGGTTAGGAAGCAGAAGAGAGAGGAGGATCAAGGAGGGAGGGAGGAGAAGAAGTGAGGATGGAGGAGGAGGCATAAGAGTAAGAGGGAAAGGGAGGAGCTACCGGAGTGAGAGGAGCGATGTAGAAGACTAGCTCCTGGATCGTGAGATAGATGCAGAAGGAAGCGAGCAGAAAAGACTGAGTTATGCAGGTTGTCCGCATGACATATGCATTTGAATTGAACAATGGTAATTAATATGTGACACAAATTTAATTTAATTCAACCAACTATCTTATAATCTACCTACTATGCCCCTATGTAGGATGTATTTGATATCAGATTAAGCCCAAAATAGGTAGGTCACCTAATTAGGACATGAGGAACATGAATTTGGACTTAGTTTTGCCTTTTTGAGATTATCTTTGTTACATCTATGCCATTGCACATTAACCACTTAGTTAGAGTAATTTAACTTAACATAATAGCCAAATAGGGTGAAATGCCTTGAGTTATCTCCAATTTCACATTAAAAGATCCCAGGGTTAACTAGGATATCTAGTTATGGTCGAGACTATAGGTTATTATTATTATTCACTAATTTTTGATAGTTCAATCACTACTGTTATTACATCCTAAGATCGCATGTCCATAGGATTACTAATGAGTCAATTAGGGATATTAGATCCAAACAAAGTTTCATCTATTCTAAAATAGCTAAATAAGGGTAATAAAAGGTGTCTAATTAAAGAGGGTAAAGAAAAGGGGCTAAAGGAGATTGTATAACATCATACTCGAATATGGGCCTAAAAGGAATGATGATGAATCTATTCACCTTAGATCGAGTATATTACAACACTCCACCTATTAAAGAGGATTTCATCCCCGAAATCCATCCATCAATAGCCATGAGTGCTAAGACATATCAAAGATATCTAGTGTACTCAATGTAGTGGACTATTATACAACACTCCATATCATACTTATATCCAAACCCCATGGTGATCCAACATTATTTTATGCATTGAGTTCCCATGGTTTTCTTATATTCTAGGTTGATCTAGGAGAATTTTACACCAAGTCATAGATTATCTTAGTGGTACTATATTCCTTAATGTTAATTACTTTATTATGGTGATTTTATTGTCCTCTTACATGAACCATGTCACTATACATATGAGGTCCTTGGGTTGTTCTATAGTTCCTCATTTTCCATAATTTAAGCATGACTAACCGATCTTCATAAATAGATCTTCTAATATTAACATCAATCCTCGAACACCCTGACTCCTTTCATCATTATATAAAGTGAATTTTCCTTTTGTGATTACCGTGTCTATTAAATATTGAGTGTGTATAGAAAGTAGGGTAGAATATGCATATATGTCTTCCTTTCCCTTCCAATATTAGGGTTCTCCTAAGTTGGATCTAGTTACAAATTTTTGTAAAACAAAAAAAATTGTTTGTGTTTGAATATCAATATATTATTTACAAATCATTAGGTGGATGAGGGATAAGGTATTTAATATGGTTTTGTTAGTAACCATGTTTTACCATTTATATATGTATAATTTAGTGTACTGTGTTCCATTTATGATATAACCATCCATGTTTTAGGGAGCACATGAAAACTACATATGTTGTGTTTCAGGTGTACTTAGCACATTTATGCTTAACTTTGATGAGATCAGATAGGAAAAATGTATGTTTGTTAAAATTTACATCATTAGTATGGTCAGACCATTTTGTAGTGTAGGGTTACCTATACCATTTCATTTTAGGAAATATGATGTTGTGGGCATTAAGTTCATGCTCTAAGGTATAGGTCAATCATTTTTTTTTACCTAACTTGGTACTTTACCCAACTTAAGTTTGTATTTTAAAGATAAGGGAAGATACACTTGAAATTTATTTTGATTATCAAGGTAGATTATATGGCGATGTATTTAGCAAGGATCACTCAATAATTTAGGTTAAGGAGTAGCAACATATGTTTGACATTATCACTGGGAGTTATCAAAGTTTTATTTATTGCAACTACTATTGACCTTGATTATTCCTTATGTTAATATACACTCTAAGCGTATAACACTCTACCCCTTAAAAGGGTTAATCTATAACTTATCTGATCACCTAGAGGGGCAAAAAGGGTGAGTCTAGGTCTTACATGTCCAAAACTTCTTCGTACCCTCTACACCACACCTAGTCTGTGGGTCTCAGGTCGATCATTCTAGTCAAGTGCTACTTCATTTAAAGGGTTTCTCTACAATTTAAACTTCCTTGTGGTGGTGACTTGGTTCCAAAACCATCGATAGAATCTTAAAACTTTTCTTCTTGTACATATAGTTTAATAATGAAAATACATTTGACTATGAAAACCTTGCGATAAAAAAAATCAAAATTGGTGCCAAAATCGATTTAAGAATCAAATCAGCCATCTTGCACAACACAACATGTATACTATAATTTTGTCATCACTTCGTCCACTAGAAGGGTCAAATTTTACAAATGTATAAAAGTCATACAACTTCACCTCTGATGTATATAGCATAGGAGGGAGAAGGATTGGGGGGGGGCATAGACAACTTCTGTCAAATCCTAATAGGACACAACATCCACCATTCCCCATGTCACTCTTAATAATAATACACATTGTCCCATATCAAGGCCTAAGGAAGTCATGAGATTTCCCAAGGTTATAGGAAGAGATTTAGGGTTTTCCCATCACATGCTAGTTTACAACTATAGTGTCTTCCCAAGGCAAGGTAATCTATATAGTTGACCTACTCATCTAAATCACTAGATAAACTAGGTAGGCTATATGAAATGAGAGGGGTGGACATTTTAGGATTTTAACTAAAACGTGTATCTCTCTACAACAAATTCTTGCATATGAGGCATGCAAGCTCAATGAAAATGGCATCCAACCCTTAGATTGATTTGGATAGAGCTATATGGACATACTCCATTTTGAGGGTAAGGTGTGCCTACCATAACATAGATAATTAAGTAAACCACCTAGCATCAAGGGAATCATCACCATTCTTAAGTTTATGTCTAAGTGATATGATTATCCCTCACAAATGCTCAGTCCTCATAGTGGGTGTATCTGAGGTAGGCTAGAAAAACAATAAGGAAAACCCCGAGAAGAAATTAGGGTTAAACCTATATCTCGGTATTCGAGTCAGCCTACACCTTAACTAGTAAACCATCTTTCCATAAGGCAGAGAAGAATAATCTAATGACCCAAAGATGTCGACCCTATATAGGGATGTTCTGTACTTCAAAAAGGAATAGGGTTAACCAGGGTTATCTAAAATAGAGCATCATCTATAGTAGTGGGTTAGGAGTGGTAGCAACCAATATAGATAAGGACTGGAAACCATAATCAACATTCCACTACTACAAATAGATATATCAACAACCTCTAAGGGTAGCCTACATAATTAAGGGTCAACCTAGGATAACTTGAAATAGTAAAGTTACTGACTGCTTGGGCTCTGATACCATTTTGTAAAGAGTGAGACCCGAAAGGGGATCCACTCAAAATGATATAATACAAGAGCCTTGTAATAATAAAGTAGCAGAAACAAAACTATTACAAAGTCACTTCATGGTTCATTTATATGATTGTTTCTTACCATAATAGGTGATTTTACAAAAACTTGAACTAAGTACAACCAAAGCCAGTAGCAGAGGGTAACCCAGCCATTCCAAGCTATCCTTAAGTTCATGTCATGTTGGTGATCTTTTTGAGCTCTTGGCTTCCAATGTACCTAAACCTGGGTGGAAGGGAACATCTCCCATAACATAGGAAACAACATAGAGGTCAACAAAGGCTAAGTATGTACACATAATAAACTTTGGGCATTATATTAGGATAATAATGCAAAAAGAGATGTTCCCACAAGAAGGGGGCTATTTGCAATTAGGTAAGTTCAAAAGGAATATAACAAAAGAATTGAGGCATATAAAAATTCATATTACAAACATGAGAATAAAAGTGCCTTGCCATAACAATCATCCACATATACATATTAAAACAATAAACATTTGCATGCATAACAATGTAGACTAAATATACCTAAAATAGGGCCATAACACAATAGGATCATGGCCTAAAAGAAATAAGGGTGGAAACGCACACCCCAGGCGGAATACGCACGCCCTATATAAGTATGGTTGAACATAAGTACCATTATTCTAGATATTCTAGTCAAACATGCAACATGCAATAATAGAGTGGCAAGACTATCATTTTGGTCAATTTCAAATAAGAAGGCAACCATAGCAGGAGGGGTCCAAGAACCCATTGTAAACAAGCTATCACAACAACTAAATAAATATAATGGATTGAGAGAAGGAAGATATAAATGTCCAAGCAAATGGACCTCCACGTAGAATAACAGTTCATGAGATGCCTCATTAAATAAATGTAGGTTCAGTCAAATAATGCCCAAAATAAAATAGAGGATGTACATACCTGATCTTCACGACTAAGACTTAACTCAATCTATATACTTGGTCCATGAGGTCGAGTTTCCAACCTAGGAACATATTTGGTATATTAGTCAAACCAAAGCAAACTTGTGTATAGATTCCTAGTATAGCTATACATATTGTTCTTACCTCGATTCTGGTCACCTAAAGATACATTGGGGATTTTGATCTTAAAGTGGACACGTGATCTATTATATATATATATATATATATAAAAGTTCTAAGGTCTATCTTAAGTCACAAATATAAGTATGTTTAGTATACACGTATGTGTGGGTAATAGTTTGAATTCCTCCTTTAGATCTTGTAATGGTATCCTCTCTCTATAAAGCATATAGTGTGTTGTGAAATAGGTGCACATCATGCACCACATTATTATCCTTTAAGTAGAGTCTCCCTTTATAAATTCATTCAATTAAACTTGTGAATATATGGATCTATTTGACTCATTAATTGTCATAAAGTTGTCCAAAATCTACTTAGTATCTATATCTAAGATTTTGAGGCCCTAACATATTTGGTAGCTATAGTTAATGGTACACATAATATAGGGTGTAAAATATGAACCACTTAGCCACATATATATTGCATAACTATGGTAAGAATCAAAGTATTATCATCTTACTTAACACTACATATCCCATTAATGGCTAAACATGTATGTTAGGTTTACAGGGAAAACTGATAGGATTGCTAGCTTGTTTTATAGTAGTGTGAATACCCTATTACATATATTTATATGGATTTAATTAGTAAGATATGGTGCAATTGGTTTATAAATTTCCTATCATTCGATATAGGTAAAGTTCCATATATGTACTATGTAACTGAGATGTGAATATTACTATCGTTGTTATTCAATGATGCAACAATTGCTATATGGATTGGTATCCTTAGTTGACTTGATATGGTGATAATCATATTAAAACTGAAGAAGATGCTTACCGAAATTCAATGTACATTTGTTCAGATGAATCGATCTTTAGGTCAGCACTATGGACAGACTAAATCCTCTCCTCTGGTATAGAGACTAGGGAATACTATGACACACATGAATGCATTGCACATGTGGTTGATGTAGTGGGTTGCATATGTAATTGTAGATGGAAAGGGGGTGTTAACAACATGGTGTGGAGACATGGGATGGTCGTTGGACATAGAACCACGACCAAAGTCTGTATACCACCGAAAAGGAGAAAGAAGGATGAGGTGGTAGAAGTGTGATATGTGTAGATAGAATTTAGTTCATAGTGGACCACTATAGATGACATAGATGTTGGGTCAGAGGTGGAGGCATGGTACTTGCAGAGGCACAATTGGCACACATATATAATGGCTTGGTCGGAGTTGAGGTAGGTGGTGAAGGTTGTAATGCAGTAGTGGCTGGGAGGTGAGGTTGCGGAGGAGTAGGGCCGCTACGGTTTTGTAGCACCAAGGAAGATGAAGGGGAAGAAGATGAATCAATGGGTGGCGACGCAAGGGAAAAAAACTCTTTGTCACCCTCGTGCATACGTTTCAAGTTGGTGATGCCGATGACTATGATTCTTGGTGGCGCGACTGCTTCATTGGTGTTTGGCCATGTCATCCGCCGTAAACCCTGGGGGTGTGGTAGCATCTCTGCATGACCAAGTCACTGTAGAGAAGATGTCAAAGGAGGTTACAATAAGGGATCGGGTATGAGCCACCATCATTGTATGCAAACAAGGAGAGAGGTGTAGAGGGTCGTATTCCGCAACGCCCTAATGATGGTGTTGGCCGACAGTTCTGGTCATAGCCCATGCTTCTGCTGGCCCCTGCACCTAAAAGCAGGAGATCTGAGACATGCGGAGGCTACTGGGGTTAGGAAGCAGAAGAGAGAGGAGGTGAAAGGAGGGAGGGAGGAGAAGAAATGAGGATGGAGGAGGAGGCGTAAGAGTAAGATGGAAAGGGAGGAGCCGCCAGAGCGAGAGGAGGGATGCGGAAGACTCTCTCCTGGATCGCGAGATAGATGCGGGAAGGAAGCGAGTGGAAAAGACTGAGTTATGCAGGTTGTTCGCATGACAGATGCATTAGAACTGAAAAATGGTAATTAATATGTGACACAGATTTAATTTAATTCAACCAACTATCTTATAAGCTACCTACTAAGCCCCTATGTAGGATGTATTTGACATCGGATTAAGCCCAAAATAGGTAGGTCGCCTAATTAGGCTATGAGGAACACAAATTTGGACTTAGTTTTGCCTTTTTGAGATTTGATTTGTTACATCTATGCCGTCACACATTAACCACTTAGTTAGAGTAATTTAACTTAACATAATAGCCAAATAGGGTGAAACCCCTTGACTTATCTCCAATTTCACATTAAAAGATCCCAGGGTTAACTAGGATATCTAGTGATGGTTGAGACTATATATTATTATTATTATTCACTAATTTTTGATAGTTGAATCACTACGGTTATTACATCCTAAGATCGCATGTCCATAGGATTACTAATGAGTCAATTAGGGATATTAGATCCAAACAAAGTTTCATCTATTCTAAAATAGCTAAATAAGGGTAATAAAACGTGTCTAATTAAAGAGGGTAAAGAAAAGGGGCTAAAGGAGATTGGATAACAACATACTCGAATATGGGCCTAAAAGGAATGATGATGAATCTATTCACATTAGATCGAGTATGTTACAAAAGCATAAAAGAATGCTAAACTAATACCTGATAAGATCTTATGTCCCATATATCAACCATGTGTATGCCATTTGTATGTCATTATGTATCATCAAAGTACAAGAAGATTATCATGAGTTCAGAAGCATTGATCATCATTAGATATTCATAGTGTACCTATTACCTAAAATCATAAAATGGGTACACATCAGCACAACTATGCTAAGTATGTTGGCAAATATATAAAATTGGAGGTTTGAGAACATATATTGCTTGGAAAAAGCATAAAGTAAATAACAAGAACGAAGAAACAACATGAATAAAGTTTTTCTTATTATGATGCAAGTGTGTTTTATGTTCATTTCCATTATACCAACAATATCAAAAGGCCTTTGACCATCTTCTAAAAAGAAGTGGTATGTGAGGGTGCTCAAGATTAGCTACCCTATTTCAACATGAGGGACTACAAGACTAATTGTCATGAGTTAACCCTATTTGTAAGGGACCTGAAGGCCATCACCAAGAGCTAACCCTTGTATCAACATGGTCTTACCTATCATCACAACTCAAGTAGGACACCCAGCCTTGTATCCTTACCCCAAGAATACAGGCAGGTACACAAGGTTGTATAAGTGGCATATATCATTATGTTTTCAAGTTTGTTCAACATATGTAATCAAGAACAAAACATAGCAGTCATAGGGAACAATATATCAAACAAGTATTATAAGAAAATCATCTTATATTTCATACATACAAGCAATATCAATACCACAAGTTTAGCCAATAGGAGGATAAAGCATACCTTGATATGAGCAAACTAGCATTATACAACATTATTAGGTCTTTGAAAAGAGTCCATCAAGAGATCCTGACATTACAAGCAAGTGTGACTAGATTAACATCACAACACTTAGGTCATATTAATCATATTCATTAAGGGTGGATGTTTCACCTAATCTAAGTTCCATATTTCTCAATGGTTGATTTCATCATCTCCAATGTTCATGCAATATTCATCATCTAGCTACATACTACAACATATATCATCTTAACTTAGGGTGAAACATTCTAGCAAGATCAAGGATTTAAAACTTAGGGTTTTCATGTATCTTAATAGGGAAATCATAAGATTTGAATATGACTATTGTCTTAATCATCATATCATCCGTTTAAGTCAAATTTAGTCAATTTCAAGAAATATTGTCAACATTGGAGTACACACGAGTTCAATATTGATTTAGTGACATAAAGATCGACAAGTTACTGATTTGATCACATCAAATAGCATGGGTGACCATTAGGGTGGAATTTGTTCAAGATTAGATCTCAAATATAGCAACATGCACATTAGGTCACATTCAATGTCATGTTTAGGTCACTTAATCATAATAGTGAGCAAGACTGGTCCATACATCATTTATGTTATCAAATCATGTAGAGTTACTAATCTATATCAAACACGACGATTTGGATTTCATATAATCAATATGGGCATCAAATTAATGATCATAGCATCAAATTCCAAAATACACATATTACGTGGCCCATTCAATACATTAGAGACATTAATATCGATTCAATAAGTACAAGATGAAAATAGTTACTGGTTAGGACCATCAAAAGCAAGTGGAGCCAAGATACGGTCATGGTTTGACATTAAGCATCATTAAACTTGTAAAAGAGGATAACTAGATGCCATTTTCAACAAAATAAGATATACAAGTAGAATTAGGTACTAGAACAAGGTTCATTGGATAGATCTTGTCGAGTAGATCAATTTTCATATACAACATTGCTCATTTGGACCAAGAAAATAGGAGATATCATTTTTGTATGATTAACATACAACTTGAGGAGAGAGGGAGAGAGCTCAATATACCATCATTAGGAAGGTGACGTGGCGCGCCACGATTGGCAGCTCGACATCAGGTCCATGTGTATCAGGGGCCCACACAGAAGCCAACAAATTACATTGTCCACATTGACCAGTCAATTGAGAAAGAGAGAGGGGGAGAAGGACTATTGGACAATCTCGACCCTCGGCTCGCGATCCTGTGGTGTCGGGTGCCTCTCCCTCACGGAGACCCCTTCCAGGCACGTGACCGCAGAAGCGCCCAATCGAGGGGCTCGCTGGAGCAAATCAATGAGGGGGAAGAGGGCACCTCATCGTCTAAAAATAGGTCACCCATGCTCCTTTCTCCAGCACGAATCCATCAAGATACTCAAAGATGTCGGAGGTAAACTAGGGGACAAACCCCCCAAATGCCAAGCACGGTGGCGCTGGATGGCCAAAGGAAGAAGAAGGAGAGCAAGGATACATGTCATGATCAAGCATGTATGAAGTGGGAAAACAAAGGGTGAACAAGGCCAGACTCAAAGGACTTATAAATACGCCCGTAGGTCTTGTGGACCACTCAAACCACCATGGTCGTGACCTTGCGGCCGACTGGTGGGGGTTTCATACCCCTAACGCAACCCATTTCACTAGAAAGGGGGTAGGTGTGAGGTCTTAGGAGTGTGAGGAGGCTCTTCATGATGACTTTAGGTGCAAAGGAGGTCAAAAAGACCAAGAATCATGGGCTCGCGGACATGGCTAGAGCTACTAGATTCTTGATTTTTGGCTCAAGGTTGGGGATGAATCCCCAACCGTTCGATCAGTGGTGGTTCATTTGTGGCCCTTGGGGTCAATGGGTCAGGATACATAGAACAAAGGGGCCACTTGGGAACACGCGTGTGGGCTGATCCCAATAGGAAAAAGTGGTCGAGGCCCAAGAAATGGAAAAGGGTAAAATTGAAGTGAAAAAGGCTGGAAAATAGGCAATCTTGCAAAGGCCATAGCTTTCTCCTCAATTATCAAAATTGGGTGAAATCTTCACCATCAGACCACAAATTCCATCATATATTCAATAGTCAAGGATTGAAATCAATATAATCAAATTTAGTGGTCTCAAAACTTCAAAACCATTCTCAAAGTTAATTGAGCACTCAACATTGCATAATCGAGTGCAAAATTGAAAATAGTCATCATAAGTCATCAATCAAGAAACATGTAACTAGAAAACATTCAATTGATGATTAGAGAGGTAATCATGTCAAATAGAGTGCATTATGAGTCATTAAGTGCATAATCAGAGGAGATATAAAAACTAGGTTGTTAAAGTGTGATTGATCTAGTCTGCAATCTATGAATTGTCTATGGGAGATTAAGATTTCAAGTTCAATGTTGTTTTGCCAAAGAACCCAAATTCCTCATGAGTACCCAATTGCTTCCACTCTGTATGAGTGCAGGAATAATGGTGACTTATTATGGAGGTTGCTCTGTGACTTCTGCAATGTGGTTCATAAATAACTATAATGGATACCTCATACTTTTAAACTAAGACCTTTATAATGTTTTGGGTATCGCTATCGCAGATACCTTGGATATTTCCTGACATGATGTTCATTGAGTAAAATCATCTAGGGTGGAATTTCCCATGGCATATGCTTCGACTTCAAGATCTTGCAGGTGGGATTGTTTCCCTCTTTTATGAGTGGAGGATTTGCTCCCTCCCCTGATTGTATGATATTCCTATTTTGAAGAAGGATGCCCACTGAGTTGTTTATTCAGTTTCATTGGTAGGTGTTGTCATTAGTGTTACAACTACCTAGGTTGAAGATAGGTGTTCTTGGAAGGTCAATGTTTGTCTCCCTGTCCATCTAGACTGAGTCACCTAAAATATTTGAAACTGTATGATCCAGTGTAATGTGAGTTGCGATTGTCTTCTTCTTGGCGATATCCTGGGTGGGAGATCGAGTCTGCCGATATCCATTGTTACATGTAGTTTCAGTCATTTTCTTGGTATAAGACATTGAATTGTTCTTTTTCTTTCGAGTGTTCCAATTAATGCATGTGATAACTCTTTCAAAAACATTATCAACCTTAATTATTTCTTGTGCTTCTTTTGAATTGTCTTGTTGCTCGAAACTGTGGAATCTATTAGAGTTTGATGGGTTCTTGCTTGAAGGGCTTTCTAGGTTGTTCTTTTTTGATTACGTTGGATAGGTTGTGCATGAATGTTGGATGAGAAAGATTCTTTTCTTTATGGTAGCTCTAGAGTGATGGAACCTGAGTTTATGTATGCCTGTTTAGCAGCATTCTCCTCATCTATATGCTTGGGACAATCCTTCTTGCTGTGTCCTACTCTTCCACAATGAAGACAAATAAATGGGATGTTCTCATACTCGATTCTGTATCAGGTTCTAGATATAACCAGGGGGAGTAGTTGATTGTTCCGGTCTGATTCCACAACAATGTGGGCAAATTTGCCCCTTCTCTAAAGTTTAGTGTTCATGTCCATTTTGATGTTTATTTCTATTTTATCTCTGATTTCTTTTAGTAGAGTTTCTTGATACAAGTGTATTGGAAGGTTCAAGATTTTTATCCAAGCTACAAATTTTGTGGGAAGTGCATTTTCTGGAGAGAAAGTTGGAGAATAACATTGGACTAATAGGTATGATCTGAAGATCGAACATGGACCATATGATAGGGCATGGATGCGATCCTCCTCTATCTACAACTAGACAATGAAATAGTCATTTGAAATGTCGATCACGTCAAAGGCGCCTATCGGCTTCCACAACATTTTGATCTTGTCTCTGAGAGTTAGGTAGCCTATCTCCATCGAGAGTAGTTTCACTATGACTGTGAATTGCCATGGTTTCAAGAGTCCATCCAATGCTTCTTTGCAGAGGTTGAATTTAGGGTAACCTTGATTGGTGGGCACCAAGATGTCTTTAGGCTGAAGGGAGACATTACTGGAACTTGCATCTATTTTGATAAAACCTTAACTGTTTCCTTCAATTTTCTTTGCTACCAAGTCTCTATAATAAATTCTTGATGCTTTTTTATATTTAGGATGTGTTGTTTCAGTTGTGATGTTCACTTCATTATTGAGTAAAGGGAACTAGAAATTTCTAGAATGATCCATATCCATCTCTTCGAAAGTTGTGGTTTGAGTGATTTGTTGGTTTTGGTGTTGTTTCCTTAGCAACGACTTTTATAGATGCACTCCCATCGATCCCAAGGAGATTGAGTTCTGCAATTGGTTGGGGATGAAATCACCCACTTTGTTGTTAGAATTTGGATCACCATCACATCTGTTGTCAGGATCTGTGGAGCTGCCTAGCGTTTCCATGCTCTACTAGTTAAGGGTTTCCTTGTATTATTATGCAAATTTTCATATTTTATTTATTTAAACTATTAATTCCATTGATTCAATGTTAATTTAGATGATGGAACATAATTCATATCCATGGACATGAGAACTCCAATTGTTATTATAATTCATGTACTAGGCACATTATACTTCTCACTAGATATATTTATCATGTATATATTAGTTAGCAAAGGAAACATATGTGGCATATTCATGGACTCTCTTATATGTGAGCACATAATTAGGTTGATATATGTGTATTGTGATAGGTGATGTAAATTATAGAATGTAAAGCCACTTAATGGTTATATTTATTTTCAAGGCTATACATGTTAGGATTACCATTGAGCTATAATGTTACATGCATTAACTATATTCATTAGAGTTACAAATAACTATCTTAGAGTATAACTCCATTCTTGTTTGGTCAAATCTAAAGAACCAAACATACTAACCTCCTAATTATGGGAATATGGGTTCTAGAGTCAAGATACTAAATTTTGGTATGTTACAACATTCCACCCCTTAAAAGGAATTCATCTTTGAAATCTAACCATCCATATACTATCGACCAAATACTCTCCACCCCTTAAAAATATTGAACCTAATAAGTCAAACTAAACATCACCAATGTATTAGGGTTACATATTCATTTTTAATAATTGTTCCTCCTAGGTGTGTTTATGATGTACAATTGTCATGAATCAAACCATATGATCATAGGCACATAGGGTTGAGTTTGGGTCCTTGTGTTACTAACCTAACACCCTAAGGTTTATATCTCAAAACTAAAGATTCACCTAGTATCACTTCTCACACCTTAGAGGGGTTAATACGGTAGGTCCACTGCACCTTTATATCATGCCACATATTCCTAGTCTCCACTTCATAGTCAAAGCTAGGGTTGATATTTCTATTCTACCTGGTTGTAGGGTTTCATATTCCATAATTTATACATATATTCTTTGTGACTTGTTTTAGGTTAGCATCGATAAAATCCATAAATTTTTCTTCACGATGAAAAGCAAAGATAGTGGCCAAAAATCTATTCAAGAACCAAGTCACAAGTTTTATATATTAAGATCTCCATATCCTACTACTATCTCATCCTCATATTCTAACATCATCTCAAAGTCGAATTTCATAACATCCAAAGAGATATATCACAACTAACCTATACATATTAGGGTATGAACTTATGAGTTTCATCTCATTAGGATTTAACCTTCAAGATTCTTACGTGCACCTCATATGATCCAAAAAATTTCTTGCATCATATCAAAGGAATCTTAGGTATATTCTAGGGAAAACATATCACTTAGTGGGTGACTACATGTGACGACCTAACTTTTCTCTCTCCTTTATTATACTCTTTCTCTCTCATCAAGTATCAATTTAATATTTGAAAGATTGATATGCTCTTATTTGATCACCTCTATTGCTAATCCCATGATATATGCGTCTAATTTGAGAAATTGGACTAAGTATCATGCTATATCATGTCACCTTCTGGTATCTAATTTTGAACATCATAAATATAATATGTTATCTTTCTAATATGTATCATGTTGTACATGATTGAATTGTTAATCCAACACACAAAAATCACGTCAATCGGAAGTTCCTAGCCCAAGTTATGATCATTTGAAATTGGTTCAAATAATACTTGATTTATTCAATGTTACCTTGCACTTAACCATTGTTGGGCCCAAAGTGAGGGCGCGACCCAGTAGCCGCCACCTCAATGGGGAAAACCCTAATTCTTCCTTCTTTCTTGGCCTTGGTTTCCATATTGTGGGTCTTTCGACCCTAATATGCAAGTAAGTGACACCAATCTTGTAATGTCTATATGGGACCTTGAAATATTTTGAAACTTGAACCACACCTTCATGATGACCTATGAATAAATATAATATCATCAAACATGTAATAAGAAACTTGGAACCTAACTTGGCTAAAACCCTAAAATGGATCTAGTTAGGGTTAATGATGAGAATCTAATGCATGTATGTAATCTTGTGATTAATCAGGTAATGCTTGTGGCTAGATGGTCTTTGCTAAGTTAAGTTGAAATCTCTGAAATTAGGGACATGCTTTAAATTGCTTGAAATGTGATACATATGTATGCTTGTTTACTTGCTCAAATATTGTCATGTAGTATTCGAATATGTACTCGATGTTTGTTTCATATCGTGGTTTTATAACTTGCAAGCATAATATAGAAACTCCATTATACAATGTTGAAATAGGGTCAACTCTTGGAAATGGCCTCGAGGTCCCTCACGTATAAAAGGGTTAGCTAATATTGAGCACCCTTATAGATCCTTCTAATGGAAATTTGATCAAAGGCCTTATGAATACATGATATTATGGTATAATTGGAGTGAAATGACATAAAATATGGGCTCTCATTTTTCTAGGGACTTATCTAGTTTACTCTTACTTGTTTACTTATGCACTCTTTTCAAATTATGCTAAGCTTATGTATATGTATCTTTCAGCCCTGTACTCGGCACCTCGTGTGCTTGACCTACCTTGTTTCACATATTTTATAGGTTTAAAGATGGCTTGAAGTTGATGGGTTTGGTGAACTATGTCAAGTGTACTTGTTGTAGGATCCATAGTATACATGAGCAGACTGGTAAAATTGTACTCTTGAATATGTAATGGAAAGCTTGTAATAAGACAATGTTGTTTAATATATCTTGTTGAATGTTGAGACTATTGTTGGTGCCTTTATCTTGTTATTTATTCATGTATGCTAAGCATTTCATGCTTCCGCATGTTGTCTTTGGTATTCATTTGGTTCATGGGATTGGGATTTTGGTTCTGTGATAGATGGTATCAGAGCATGAACAATAACTACACCAAACATTGCTCACATAAAACACAAATAAACATAGCCTTACATCTCAAACTCAGAAACTTAACTAGTTCTCCTTTGTGAACTATGTTGACTTAGCCTCTAGGTTAGAACCTATATGTTCTAGAACTAGGTGTAGGCTTGTGTAATCCCTAGATCCTTTCTTTTATCCTCATTCTATCCTATAGTATGGGATGTAGGTTTAGTAGGATGAGAAAAAGGAGTTCTTATTACCACCTTAGACATATGTTCCGGGCATGTGCTTAGGGTATCTACACAGGTGTGCACCATGTTCTTGCTAGTTCTCTAGGTCTCATGGTACTAGACTGTCTAATGAGTGTGATAACTCATTTTGGTTTTGGTTTTATTTGAATGGAGAATGGTGGTTTTCATCGCCCATTTCAACGATGGATAAAACCTATTTCAAATATTAGTATATGTACCAATGAAAAATGTTACCACACACAGAAAGGAGTGAGTGTCCATGTAGCCTAAGAGAGAGAGATGTAACATCAAGTCTAGTTGAGAGTGTTTAGATGCTAGTTGTAGTCTCTAGAGTTGTCTAGAGCCATGATAAAGGTTAGTCCAGTGAGTAGCCTAGATAACCTAAGATGATGATGATAATAATGATGAGGATGATGAAGATGATGATAATGATGATGATGATGTGGATGATGTTGATAATGTTGTTGATGTGGATATGACCCATGTTTGTTTTTGAAAGGGGTCAAGCATGTTTTGATGACATGATGTGAGTTTGACCATGCAACCCTAGCTAAAACTAGCGCCCTGTACGATACATGTGACTTGGTTAATGTGCTCATAGCTAGTGGGTTGACATGCTTTCTTGTGCCTAGTCTTGTACATGTTGAGATACTATATGTGACGTATGGTTTGGGACCAACATAGGCCTCAATATCTTTACAAAGGAGGACCTCTAGCATGGGACATACAAAAAGGGTGACCTCTTGATATGAGTCGACCCACCACGGGAGAAGGTCAGAGTACCTAAACTCCAAAATATGAGAAATGTTGAAAAATGTGCACGATGAAATACATGATGATGAGTCCCCTGCAAGACTGCTTCTAAGTATATGGGTTGAGTTACCTAGTGTGTGGTTTCCTTGAAAATGTTGAACCCTAGAATTTCAATGAATATAACTAATCCTAGAGAGAGAGAGAGGCAATTGAAAACTTGATTCTTTCTATATAGGTGAGGGAGATGTCCCAAGACCCTAAGATGATGTACATGATGTGTGATATCCATGATAAGCCTCATACTCGGGATAGTGGGTTGATGTAAAGGAATCTAGGGGTTGCTCTTGTTTGATATGTCTGGTAAGAGTTTGGTATGGGTAGATGTTGGAGGTTAGCATGTTTTGCCTTGACTTAGATAGGTCTTATCTTGAGTGGCTCGAGCCTGTGTAGCTCTTTCTAGATACAAGTGAGATATATGTGAAACCTTAATGTTGGTGATAATATTGCACCTCATATCATGCTTTATGCATGAAATATCTCACTTATGTCTAAAACGTGGTATATGTTTGATAAGTCACTCTCATCAGCTAGACCTAATATGAAACCACCCCATATATGAAAGATGTAGCTTTGGAATCATGAACGAGATACGATGATGCCTAGAGATCTGGGTTTGAATAATTAGGGGTAACCTACCTAATATCATAATTAAATGAAAAATGACTTGTATGAAGATACTCTTGGGGTCTTAAATCAAGTAACATGATGAATAAATTGCTTAATTTCATATCCAAAATGAGAAATGATGAACATAATTGGAGATGGTTGGTAGAATTTTGGGAAAAACTAAAACATGCATGAAATTTAGTATAATGATGAGATATAAACGTTCAATGATGATCTCTTTGAGAGTTTTGATGATGAACATGTTATCTTGAGAAACTGATAACATAGATTTTGATAACATGCCATGATCTTGTATGAGTACATGATGTGAAAACCCTAATGTATTTGGGAAAAGGATTATGGAACCCCAATGTCAAAACAATGTCGTAATATGATAAAACACCAAGTCACTTGTGTGATTGGTATGAGTACACATTTGATGATGATAACCTAAGTGTGAATCCCATTGTGGAGAATTCCTTTACAACCAAGGTTGAGCTGCCTAAACATGATGAATATGAAACTTTGAGTTTTGGCTATGATTTTGGATGAATTTTGAGGATGAAATTTTCTTTTAAGGAGGGAAGGATGTGTCGACCTAAATTTTCTCTCTCCTCTATTATACTCTTTCTTTTTCATCAAGTATCAAACTAATATTTGAAAGATTGAGATGCTCTTATTTGATCACCTCTATTGCTAATCCCATGATATATGAGTCTAATTTGAGAAGTTGGACTAAGTGTCATGCTATATCATGTCACCTTCTTGTATCAAATTTTGAACATCATAAATATAATAGGTTGTATTTCTAATATGTATCAAGTTGTATAGGATTGAATTGTGAATCCAACGCCACAAAAATCACCTCAATCAGAAGTTCCTAGCCCAAGTTATGATCATTTGAAATTGGTTCAAATAATACTTGATTTATTCAATTTTACCTTGCACTTAACCCTTGCTGGGCCCCAAGTGAGGGCGCGGCCCAGTAGCCACCGCCTCAATGGGGGCAAACCCTAATGCTTCCTTCTTTCTTGACTGTTAGATCACAAATCTATGATGATTCGACAACCCATGATCATCTTCCTCCTTGGCTGTACACACTGTAGCAGTGTTCTTTTTGTCCAGCCGATAGACACCATTCTTGGATCCTTGAGGTGCAATTGATTAGCCAGACAAATCCTTTTTGTCCTCCTATTCCATTTCCCTCTCTTTTCTCACTTTTTCATGCACCCCTGATCCCCCTCAGTTTCCTCTTCTTTGACCTTCCTCGATGGCGCCACCGCATGCCCCCTTTTGGGGCTTTCATCTATGCTTCCCCTCAGCTACATATGAGACAGAGAATGGCCTCACGATGCTACACTAGAGGTGAATGTCCCCTCTTTGGGCACTGCCACCCTCTCTAGTCATGCCCTCTTGAGCACTGGTGCCTAGCACCACCGCGACTGAAGCTTAATGACTGTAGAGGAGAGTACAGTCAAGCTAGATATTACTGTCTCTAAGGCATGTTCCCCGTACCAAGCCTGCCTAAAAGAAGACATGGCTAGACACTTGCTTTATGAAGTTCAAGGAGGCCATGAGAAATCTTCTCTTTGACATCCCTTGCTTGGATGTCATAGAAGAGATATTCACATGATCAAAGTACTTGAAAATTTTCCTCATAAAGAAATACACAAATGAGAACTATGGGATTTTTAATCTTTTTGGAACAACATCTGACATAATTCTGAATGAAATGCCAAATAAGCAGAAGGATCTAGGTTCTTTTGGGATCTTATGCTACATTTTCGACTTTGCATGTAAGAAGGGATTGGCTGACCTTGGGGCCAACATTTCCATTAATTCCCATATCTTATATAGGAGGATTAGATTAACATATTTACTACCAACTAGAATGACAATACAACTCATAGACTCTTTGATGACCATTACGATAAAAATCATTGAGGATGTTCTGATCAAGGTGGGGAAGGACTCATATGTCCCACATGACTTTGTTGTCATGGATATAAAGGAGGATCTCATATATCCTCTTATTTTCAGTCAACCTTTCCTAGCCACATCATAGGCATTAAATGATGCCAAGAAAGGGAGCCTGCTTTTGATATTAGGGAAAGACACCCTTGAGTTTAGGGTTTTTGTCACCATGAAGGGACCATTCATGCATCATGAAGTTTTTATTCTATATTGTATAAAAAAGATGTCACACCTCAAACAAGAGAATTTAGGTTATGACGACCCTCCAAAGATTATTCTTATAGATGTACAGGCGACTGGGTCTACTGATGAGTAAGTGAAGTAGTGCATACTCCACCTTGATACAGACTAAGAAGAACTACAAGCCGAATTTGAGAACTGAAGTATGTCTCACTGAGGAACTAGTTGTAGCACCAAAGGTCCCTGAGATGAAACCCTTTATACAAGGGTTGTAATACATCTTCTTAGATGACTTGAAGTTTACCCTGTGATAATTAATGCCGATCTAACATACAAGAAGGAAGGCAAGTTATTATATGAACTAAGGAAAAGGAAAAAAGGTAGTAGGCTATAAGAAGAGTGATCTCACATGGGAGAAGTTCCATTCTATGGTGAAGGAATGTATCCCACCAGATTACAAAATCTATAATAGAGGAATTGATGTAGACAAGTGAAAAATATAAGTGACTGCCAAGCTCGATTCTCCAATCACAGTGAAAGACGGCCTTTCTAGGTCATGCAAATTTCTATGTACAATTCATCAAGGATTTTTCCAAGATATTTGATGACTAATCTATTTCGAAAAGTTGTTATTTTTTGGTTTTATGAAGAATTCATGAAGAGTTTTAATAGTTTGAACACTTCTCTAACCTCAACCCCAATTATTTGATCACCACATTGGCCTCATATTTGGAGATTATATGTGATGCCAGTGATTATATGGTAGGAGCCATTTTGGATCAATGAGAAGATAAGAAACATCATGCTATCTATTATGCCTCTAAGACTATGGATGAAGCACATAGAAATTATGCAACAACTGAGCAAGAACTGCTACTAGTTTTTTATGCCTTTGATATATCTAGGTCATACCTTATAGGTTCAAAAGTTATAATTTATACTAATCATGTGGCAACTTGACATTTTTTGATAGAGAAGGACACAAACCTATAATGATTGGGTGGATATTCTCCTATAAGATCTTCTTCTCAAGATATAAGATAAGAAGGGCAATGATAATGTAGTTTCCAATCACTTGAGTCACAATCAACTCATGAAAGTATCGACCACCATCCCTTGGTATGACAATTTTGTTAACTATCTTGCTGCATACACTTTTCATCCTTAATGCGCTGGTAACATAAGGAAGAAATTCAAGAACAATGTTTGACATTATTATTGGTATGATCCATATCTTTTCAAACTATGTGAAGATGGCCTCTACCAACAATGCATTCCATAGAAGGAAGCCATGTGAATTCTAGAACCACTTGGGCCCCACCGGGGGGCATATGAGTTCTAATAAGATCACACTAAAAGTCCTACAATGTGAATTGTTTTTACCATGGATATTCAAGCATTCCTACAAATGTCAGAGTCCTGGGAACATCACTAAGTGAGAAAAATGGCCTTAAGGAATTGAACAAAAGTCAATTTTTTTGAGATTTGATGTATGAGGTGTAGACTACATTGGTCCATTCTTCTCTTCTTATGATTCTTTTTACATCATATTGGTAGTATATTATGTTTCTAAATGGTTATAAGCCATACCTATAGTTTGTGGTGGCTCAAAACATATTGTTAATCTATTGATGGAAAATATATTTCCTCATTATGGAGTTCCTTGCACTCTCATCTCTGATGGGTGTTCCTCATTTTCTAGAATGAAGTTTTGATGCTCTATTTAGGAAATACAATGTGCATCATAAAGTGGCATCTCCATATTATCCATGAACAAGTGGAGGTGTCTAATTGGAAACTCAAGGCCATTCTAGAGAAAACCATAGATCATAAAATGAAGTATTGAGCCAACAAAATCAATGAAACTCTTTGGTCTTATAAGACATAATGTAAGGCACCTATGGGCACTACACCCTTTAGATTGATATATGGAAAGTCATGTTACCTCTCTATCGAGGTAGAACTTAAATCCTAGTGGGTCATTAAGAAATTTAAATTTTGATCCAAAATAAACTAACAAGAATTAATTGTTACCGATACAAGAGCTTGAGGAGCCAAGATTAGATGCATATGAAAATGCACAAATTTACAAAGAGAACAAAATTGTGGCATGATGATCATATGTAGAGGAAATTTGATGTGGTAGATTATAGAACCAGAAATTCATCCATGAAGAAGCCCCTAATCTTTTACCCAAACAAATGTGCAATAATCACCACCCATGAGTAGACGAGTCTTATCATAATATATCTTTAGGATCAAAACCAAGGACAATATTTCTAAGAAGAAAATGTATCTCTAGCCAAATTAAGGAAAAGTAATTAACAAGGATGATTATTTGAATGTTTTATTAGGTAAATTAAAAATGCAAGAAAATAAATCTAACCATTAAGGAAACAATTCATACTATGATAAGCCTACCAAGACAATGGGGTTCACCACTACTGCCTACATAACTATTCTAAGCATTGCATCATTCATTCATATAAATACTGGATCGGAATCAAGGGATTTCACATCCTTTTCAGAGTATGAAATCTAAATGGACTGATCTCAGTGTATGTCTGAGGTCTCGTTACCTATGGATCCTTAATATTTTCCCTTGAGAATGCCATTCTGTGGTCTCTTTGGAGTTCAACGATATCATTTGTTTCTCTAATACTAGATTACAATGTCTCTACATCTAGGATTATAATGATCATATAAGATATAGTATTAGACTATAAAGCAAACATTAACCAATCAATAATCAATGCATTTGTTAAAATAAATAACAATTAGCAAAGTAGAAACAAAATATGGGCAACATGGCTAATCCCCATGTAGTAGTAGATCTACTCTCTTAACATAGATACAAAAACATAGAGAGAAGAAGAATCTGATTGAGAAATTAGCAACATAGATGAAAAGATTATAGTCTCGTCACAACTCCCAAATGATAAATCCAATCTCCAATCCAAATCCACAATAGATCATGTATGCACATCAAACCTTTGGATTTCATGTCTGACTCTCCTTGGGGATGACTAGTGTTTTTGATGAGAGAGAATAGGTCACAAACTCTTATCATGAAAGTCTCCTTTTGTATCAACCCACAAAATATCAGACTCATACAAATTAATGCAATGTCTCTTAGCCATTGGTTGTAGATTTCCATCAAAAGAGTTTTATATGACTATAGATGATAAAATTATTGTTCCAAAATAACGTGAGTCACTCATTTCTGGCTTCACATGTGGAATCTAGATCCCTTTTAGTGTCAGATATACTTTCTATAGAGTTTTTATAATTTCTATCAAACTTCCTAATAATCCAGCCCACCTTTCCAGTCAGCCAACCAGCATATAATAGTATACACAGACTTGCTTTATAGATAATTGAACTATACATCTAGTGGCTTTTAAATCATCCAATTCTGAGTTTTTATTCAAAAGTGATGGCCAATTGAGTGACCATCATACCAATGATCCTCACTTCAATGGTCAGAGTTAGGGGAGTGAAGATCTACAATATTTGATCATTCTCTTATTCTTTTCATGGAGAAATAATTAATTATCTCTTCTAACATCAACCTACAAAGAAAATAACAAAAACATATTAAGTACCAAACAAATTGCATACCTACTCAAAACATAAAATAAGTAAACTATGGAGTAGAATGCCAACAAAAAATGCAAATCTACATCGAAAATGCATCCAAAAACATCATGAAAAGACATTTTTTACAACCCCAATCTTGAACATTTCTCATCCTTCAGTAACTTAAATAAAAAAACTCCAAATAAATACTTTCAATCAATGTACATGCCTTGTAGTCGCATCATGTTTAAATCCCTACCACCAAGCATGACCAAGCGACCCATATTTCCTGAAATCATATAACATAATTTCCCATATTGTCTACCATGAATTTACTTCAAACACTTTCTTATGTATCAAAAACCTATAGTGTAAGAAGATACAATATTCTTGATGTTTCATATATTCTTGCATATTCCTATGAGACTTTTTATAACATCCTAATTTTTTAATAAAAAATTGAAAGTCTCACAATAAAAATTTTATCCTTAAATAAAGTTTAAATGTTAGATCCTAATGAAAATAGTGCATTATAATAAATTCTAATTTTAAGAGTTTAGCATGTGATGCTTCAATTATACTCTAATGTGATAATGAGACTACAATATGTTAATAAAACTGTACTTCAACAGATTTAAGACACTTTTTCATAAACCAACTCCAATTATAATTCATTTATGACAAACTTAACACAAAGTTGTGAACAATGTGATATCAGGGATGAAATAGAATTTGACCCATTCAGTGTACATATTTATGTCTAGTAAAAATGATACAATCTCTTTTCACTAATATTTGGTTTCCCTCTAAATTTGAGTCCCAGATTTATTCCCAGATAAACATATATGAATAATGCATGGTCATCCTAAATAGAAAAGAAAAAAAAATAGTATTAGTATTGATTTTCAAATTAACAAAATAACTAATGTTTGAAACTCGTCACGGTTGATTTAAGTGGCATACCAAAATTGGTTTGGTTTGGATAATTTAGAAGTTGAAATTACTTAAGTTTGACCCTTATGGTTTTGGATCGGTTTAATATTGAAATTCATTATCATGTGAGGACCTTATGATAGAGTTATGATCCTAGTAGGATTCTTGGTTGAGGTACAAATCTAATTTGTTTGATTCCTTTCTTTCCACTATCTATGAAATCGTGATCTCTACAGAATCCTTTAGTATCTTTGACACAATAAGAGGGCCGGTTTCCATAAGACTCGACTTAGACAACCTCCCAACCCTCCCTCTATATAAGATTCAGATTGTAAACCCTCAAGATGAGGCCGCAAATGGAAGAAGCCCTTGGGTTTGCCCCAATTTTTCCTGTAACCTGGTGGTCGTCATGGCGGCTCTAGTGATCACGATCCTTCTGGTGGTGAGCCCAATCTCCTAAAGTCTGATCCGACTCTCATCCCAGCACCGACAGGATATGAAGAGGATGGATAGAATCCATACTACAAATCGTGCCTAGGTAGCACCCTCTTATCGTCCTTGGCTGTTCAAGATGGTCATGCTGCCCCTTTTCCCCCATTGCTTTGGCTAGCAAGCAACCAACACTTATGGAGATGATCTTGACATGGAGGATGCCTTAGGGTTGGGTGTCGTCATTCCTGCACCCAGGGTGGCCGACTGTCGCCCCAGTTGACTAGAGGCCGCACCCCCACGCTGCCCTATTTGAGGTAGGGGAAATAGGGGAGGGTCGAGTAGTAGAAGAGAGGGGAGCTAAGGTCTCCTCTAGAGCTGTAGGTGATAAGGATGATAGGGCATTTTTAGCATGTCCTTGAGCATCTGATTGCAAGGCGTCTTGACCTACTTTGAGGCTGAGTCGACCTGCTTGCCGCCCTGGCCAGACACCGCCAGGTGGTGCCCTACTCGAGTTGTGCCAACATAGGAGCAACAAACTCCCTTCTCACACTACGGGCGATGAGGAGGATGATGGGGTGTGAGCCTTTTTTCTAGGATGTGGGGGATAGTGGGCCTACTAAGAGCCTAGCTAGTCTAAATAAAGAAGAATAAAAGGTGTGTTTAATCTAGTTCAAGGTTGTCAATTATTTCCTACTTCCAAAGTTTACGGAAATCACATGCATTGTTAGAAAATTATAAATAAGTAGTCATTGGAAAGCTGCTAAAACCAAGAAACCGATTTTATTGATTTCACATTGTAATTTGAATAAATCACATTAGAGTTTCCAAAAGACCAATTTAGGGTTTAAGATGTTAACTAAAGTGATAATTATTAAGAATCATGTTATTTTCAGGAGACTTAGGATTTGACTTAAGATCAGAGAGACCAACTTAGGATTGCTTTGCTCCAAGGTAAGCGGGTCATGTAACTATACATATTTACATTGGTTGAGTTGTATGCTATGTATGATTTATGAATTATGGTTTCAATCTCAAGTTCAATTCTTAAATCATGTTTATCATATAAATTACTCAATGATTGCTACATCCTATGTCTTACGATTATCATGCTCATTAATATTAGAGATTATGATCTATGACCTATGATTAATGGATTTAAAGTTCTAAGTTTCAAGAGGGAGAAGTCCCATCATGTTAAAGATTATAGTTCAAGATTAAGTTCAATCTCATTGTAATGTTAATGTTAAGATAAATAGAATTGAACCAATTTTTATATGCTTCTCGAATCATGGGCCTCAAGAGGTTGTTATGGGCATTCGTGCCAATAATAGGATTTTATAGACAAATCATGGGCATTCGTGCCATTACAGGATTTCCTAGCATTATGGGATTTCCTAGCAATCATGTGCTCTTAAGTGGGTGTCATAGAGAGAGGCTTATATTACTGTTCAATTGTTCATGTTATAAGAATCATGCAATCAAGAATGCTTAAGTTAAATTTCATGTCAGAGTTTTCTTTCAAGTTAAGGATATATGTTTATTTTTAGTTCTTATAAAATGTATAGTGTCTCTTACTAATGTGTCTTTGTTTTCGCATGGCCGTGGGACGAGATGTCCCTAGATCAAGGAGCAAGAGGGAATTGAAGTGAGCCCTTCAAGCGTAGCTGACTCAAGGAGACTTTAGCTTGGTGGGGTGCCATCCACCAATTCAATAGATTATCTAGTCTAGTTTATCATTCCATGTTTTAGATTTACTTAGCATACATGTTTTAGGCTTGGAATCAAGATGAGACAATTTATGTTTTCCCTTTTAAAGAACAATGTATGCATCTACTTTTGAGTTAATGCATGGTGTTTCATTTATCTTATTGCTATGTTTATCAAGTTTTGTAATGTTACTCCAATCCAAGTGACCCATGTTATGGACAACATAGGGTTTGCTTCCGCTGTCATATATGAGCTTGGAGGGGCGTTACAATATGGTTTCATAGCAACGAGTAGATGGCCACTAAGCTAAAGATGCATATGTTCCAACCTAGGTATAGAAGAAATATGTGAAAGATATTAGAAACCTAAGTAGAGGTCAAGACAAGATACATAAGTTCAGATGAAGATAAAGGTTATGTTCCTAGATGGTTTTGGACTTTCATGTTAACTCTAGAAATGTATATAGCATATTCTCTCTTATTCCCACATGTTTGTGGCATGGGAAACAGGCCCATGGGGTTTTGTAGAGAGAATGTTATATGCATAATCATACTGGTCTTATCCTTTCGAGTGCATATGGTATGGGACATGTGCATGTGGGAGGGTGTTACGACCCCACATCCAGATAACCCCCAATTAAGGGAGACCAAGAGGTTGAAGCCGCACCCATTAATCCCGGATCAAAGGTTCGACATATAACCATAAACAATTATTAAATTCTAACAGACTATACTGAAAATGGTAATAAAAATTTTCTTTGCATACCTTGAAAAGTTAGGAACAAACTAACTTCTAACCTCCGCTGAACTATTCTACCTAATTCCTCCTTGTTCTTTAATTCTTGAATTCACAAGGTGTCGCTTTACTGTTTGTACTTTTCATTGTACCTAAAACGCTGACAAACAATACGTCGGTCAGCCAAAGCTGGTATGTGGAGGAAACCGATAATTTTCAACTATGGTAACAATATAATCATTCAATTAATCATTTAACAATCAAGATTACATTTTAAGCCATACAACTCAATCCATACATATTCTCGAACTCTGGGCTGTCCCTGCAGTGGACATGGATATCACCTCTCTTTTAGGTAATAGAGTCGCATGGCACTATCCGAAGATATCCCAATATCTAACTCATTATGACTTGATGGTCCTACCTCCATGGTAGCAATGTACTAAGTCAACCATAGACCTGATGGACCTACCCAATAGGTAGCCATGTACTAGGTCATCCATAGACCTGATGGACCTACCCAATAGGTAGCCATGTACTAGGTCATCCATAGACCTGATGGACCTACCCAATAGGTAGCCATGTACTAGGCCTTTCTCTAACCTGATGGACCTACCCATAGGCAGCCATGTACTAGGTTAGCTATTATGCCACAGAGAGAACCAGGATCTGAGTTTATAGGCATATACATTAAGTGATAGTCATAGTCACTTTATAATTGCAATATGAACATCCAAACAGTTTAGTTGCATTCAATGCGATTAAACATCCGAGAAACCATCGGAAAACTAAGTGGTTATTCATAAGTAACCACATACCTGCTCCATAGTAACTTGATGTCCATGCATTAACATTTAACACAATTAACAAGCAATCAACAATATCCTGAAAATAATGCATAACATCCAAGTGTCATTGTTTTATTCAAAACATCCTCAAGATCAACTTGGATTCCACCTTATGATTTCTAGGCCAACTTTAGGGTTTTATTAGGGTTTTAGCCTTCATTATGCATTTATCACTTTTAATGCTCTTTTAGTTCACAAACCCTAATTTCTGCATCATAGGCACAATTGAATGTCAATTAAGTCTAATATGTTTCTTTTTCACTAAAACAATTATCCTTATCCAAAACATTAAGGCTAATTATCATCTTCGGTTTCTTTCAAATTGACAAATCATATTTCATTATAGTTCAACTCACATATATGAACCTTATTTATTACTATTTCCACCTTTATACACTAGGAAACACTAATTATCCAAATAATTTACATTAAAGATCTTTGGTACTCAATTTATCTTCGAATCCTCATATCTCCATTTTATTCTTCGATTTGTACAATTAAAACCATTAGAATTCATATCAACATAAATTAGGGTTTCTAATCCCATGCATTAAGGCATATTCATGTACATAGAACCCTAAATTAAACCAATGATATAAAAAGATCATCTTTTAAATCCTATTTTTACTTTTATTAACAACAGGTTAATATCAGCTTGAATTATCCATCTATCATCAAATCTAAGGGTTTTTCCTTAGTTAAATCATTAAAGATGATAACTTTATGTACTTTTCCAATTTCAAGCATATAAACTCTAAATTAGACTAATCATGTGCAAAGTTCTTCATAATGTACCTTTTTACATTTAACAGGTTAACATCAACTTTAATGATCCATTAAACCCAATTAAACACATTAATCATATCAAAATAGGGTTTCTTAATCTTTAAAGTATTAAAGATGATTACTTCCATTAATTTTCGGATTGCAATTAGAATCAGACTTCAAACATAATTTATTTGGGTTCCTCTCGTTCTAAGGATCAATTTTCATATAAAACTTGTTTTAATCCGAGTTACGGTTTATTAGCTACAAATTTCACAAAGTAAACATACCTTTGGCCAATGAGAGGCTGCCACGCAGGCCTTTCCATGCAAAGTTGGCTGTTGCTTTGGAAAACATAATTAAATTACCGAACTGCCCCTGCATAAGTTATTTCTTCTTCTTTCCTCGGAGGGGTAGAATCGTCTGCTGCGCCCAAGATCCTTCTTCATCCTCGCGAGCTTGCCAGGGCGCCGACCTGCAACCCTAGCCGTGCACAGCGCGGCCTCCCTACCTCCTCCCCGACCCCGAAGGTCGCTAGGGAGGGTACTCTTCCCTCCGCCGTACACCTACGCACCCGACGGTGCCCTCCTCCTGCAGCCAGGGCCGCTGGCCTAAGCTACCTGGGCCGGCAACCCGCGGCTGGCCTGGAAGCCATGCTGCAGGTGCGGCGGGGTGGTGGCGGTCAGAGAAAGGTGAAGAACCACCTTAAAACATTAGAGTTGCTTCATGCTTCCTCCGAGATCCTTTTACCAAAGCTAGTTGCCCCAAGAGAACCCTAGGTGTTCTTGTTTAGAGTTTCAATATGCAAGGAAAAAGAAGAAGATGAGGAAGAGGGTGGGAGCCGTGGGATCTCTGGAACTCGACCCAGATGGTCTACCCCTTAAATAGGGGAGGTCATGAGTCCCCCAGGTCGGCTATTTGTGAATCAAAGAGTTCCTTTCCAACTAGGAAACCAAATCCTTTAATGAGAAATAGCCTTCTCTCTCTTCTTTATCCCCTTGATATTCCTTATGCTATGGGCAATAGTAAATTTGAGAATTATCATTTTTAATATCCTTGCCCTTGGATTTTAATCCTTTGGCTTCGAAATTAAGTTTTCCTTACAGAAAATACTTCCTTTTTATTAATATCTCAAAAATCAGTAATAATGTATCACATTATCCTTTTATTTTGCAAATTTGGTATTTTCTTTTTCTTCTATCTTCATTGGGACTCCTTGGATCCCAAGACACTCAAATACTTCGAAATTCCTTTTTAAGGAATACTCATTATCCTTAAATGCATCAATATGCATTATTCTTCATTATTATGTCTATTTCTTCTCAAAATATCTCTGTTTGAGGATTTCGTTTTATTTCTCTTTTATTTTCCTCATTGGTATTCCTTTTATCATTAGTAATCCTTGGCATACGAAAATTCACAAAGTATAACTCAATTATATCTCTTTTCACTTGTTTTCCACATATTAACATTATTTCCAATTTCTTTCTTAATAAAGAAATACTTAATTAATCTTCTCTTTTCTTATTGCTTCCTTTATACAACTTTGTACTCCTTGGAACCCAAGGAACCCAAGAGGCACGAAATCCTCTTTGGATTTGCCTTCTGGAGGTTTCCATATATTTCTTTTATCAATTATTCAATTATTCATTCACTAATTGAATTTTCTTTGTTATTTCCTTGTTATTGGGCCCAATAGCCAATATAGCCCACAAATCAAACAACAAGGCTATTTTAAACGAAATCCATTTATTTGAAGCAAATTATATCATTATTTTTTCAAATATCTTTAATATGAGAAATTAAATTTCTCACCAATTGAACCCAAAAATTGGGGTTATAACATCCTTCCCCTCTTATAGGAATTTTGTCCTCAAAATTCAGGAAAGCAAACAAATAATTCAGGATAAGACTTTTCCATGTCCATCATTGGCCCCTATGTGGCCTTGTCGTACTCATGGCGTTTCCAAAGAACCTTTATCATCACATATTCTTTTCTCTGAGTTCTTTCATCCTGGCGTCTATAAACTACACAGGTGACTCAGGCCATTTCAGCCTCCCTTGGGGCTCACTAGGTTCATTGCTTAGCACATGGTCGGGGTACCTCACATAGCGCTCTAAATTGGACACATGGAAAACATCTCCCATTACTCTATCCTGAGGGGTAGGGTCAACCTAACCCTCTCCACCCATCCATCTCTAATGGACCCATGTATTGGGAACTCAACTCTCTTAGTTATGACTTAGAGGGGTCGGATTTTCATGTCACATTTTCTCCCACAGTAACTTGTATGTCAGTCTACTTTGCATCTGCTCACGACTCTCATCGTCTCTAGGCTCTTTTCAGCCCTTGCGCAATCAAAGTGACTTCATCTACACGTACTGGGGTCCCTTTTTCTAACCATCCTGTGGTACTTTTTCTAACCATCATGTGGTCCTTTCACCAACATCACCTTACTGAAGTGGTGACCGACTCAACCTCCCTTACAGAGCTTCTTTTAAATCCCAATACTGGCTATGGTGGTCATCATCGCATCTTTCACAGGACAAGAACTGTCTCCAGCTATCACCCTGAACGAGCTCATATGCTCTCATCAGACCCTTTAGTCTGGATCATACTAACCATTAGTTAGGGGTGATAATCTATTCTAACATTGAGTCCTTCATATACCTACTTCCACCTTTTGGAAGGGAACCTTTAGGTCAAACTCAAAAGTCTTTGAACTCGCTTCATGGTGTATTTGAACCATCTTTCTCATGGGTAGTTCAACTGGATCTGTCCCTTATCCGAAATCCTCCTTTCTCATATTATCTAGGTAAGGTAACCTACCATAACCCATATTGTATCTCGACCTTCTTGGCCCAGAGAAGACCTATCACAACATCCATAGTGTTGAGCTCCCATTCCCTCTCTGGGACTCTTTTGTCCTCTATATCGATACACTGGGTTACTGGGGTTCATCCTTTACCTCCTGGCTTGCATGGTCATAAACCACATACAACTTCATCTTAAGCATCTAAAGTGCTATTGCCATTTTCCACGGTGTATGTTGATCTTCCACCATGATTTCCTGTATGTCATGATTCTTTCAAGATCAAATCCTCTGAAACCCTAAAACACTCTAGTCGGGGTTTCATCACCTTCTCTTCCAAAGAAGTACACCTGAGGTTTTACCGCCATCCTTTCATTGCATCCAGGACTAGACTGGCTAACCAAACAACCATAACTTGTCAATGTATCTTGTTACATCTGAGTGTTATCCAAACACCTCTCCTTTTCAAACTTAGGGTTAGCCAAACAACCTCTTCTAGCTTCTAGTCAAACAAGTCAGATGTATCTCTACCAGAGCATCCATTACCACTTCACATCCTTAGGTATTAGGTAACGTTGAAGACATACACTTCCATGTATTTCACTTATCATCTCACCTCAAACTCTATGTCTATCTTCAATTAAGAACACTCTCTGATTTCATCATCATGGTGCTCAAACTCAACCTGGTATAACTCATAAGTTCCACATAGCTCATGATAAAAAAACATCCTCGTAAGGTGACTACTTCGTTCCTCTTAGTGTTTGCAAGCCATCCATGTATCATTCACTTTACCAGGATAGGTTATCTTCTCTATCCCCCATCTCTCGTGGCAACGTTCCAACCTACATCATCTCTTATCCTTGGTGTATGGCATGCGTAATGTCCTATCTCTCACCCCCATAACAAGAGGAAATAAGCATTTGGCTGCAGTCCAAATACAGAGTTCTTCCTGTTCCAAGAGTAGAGATGGTACATCCCACCTTGCCAGTACACCTTTAAATCTAAGTTGCAACATGCCACATATGTCTCTATATCACAACCATTTTGATATCAAACTAGTCTTGAACCTACTAAGGTTTATATCCTTGGTCATCTCCTCTAGGTCTATAGGGTACCGACTCTTTTGGGGTCATCCCTCTTCCCTCATGCATCAAGAGAGTGCCCTATTCATCTGCCCTTTGGGTCCCATGAGTTCATGAAGGTGATCAATCTCCTAACCCATGGCCCTCAAACAATGATAGCTGTTACCTCCCGACCCTATGGTCATGTGCAACTGGGGAATTAGGCAACTCCTACTTTCATCGGTCTTATCCCTACCTGACCCTAGGATAGACTTAGGATTCTCCATAACAGTACATGTTCACTTAGAACCTTACCCAAGTCTTCATCATCTCTCTTTCTACATTCATGGGCTAGCTCTCATCCGTTCATAGGCATCATGGCAACCTGCCTACCTTGGTCAAGCCCCATACTAGTTACCTCTATGGTAACACATTCATATGCAATCTATGGGTCTACAGGTTCATTCTCCTACCATGTACCTTTCACATAGCTTCTCAAGATCCTATGAGACCTCTTTAGGTTACCTTGAACCAACAACACTGATATATACCCTACAAAAGGGGTCCCTCTCCCAGGATGGGAGGAAAACTATCTCTTGACAACAAGGTCACAAAAACTCTTAGGTCTAGGGTTTACATCCACACGAGCCTACTTAACCCTAGCAAGCTATTAAGGCACAAGCAGATCACCTACTGTACTATGCTAGGTCATACTTGTTCTCTTTTCTGGATCAAGATCATACTTTCTTTTATCATCAACCTAGTTATGAGGGGTCCATCAAACACACCTTAAACTTAAGGGGCTTCCCCTTTTTCCTCTATACATGAGGAATACCATGCTCGCTTCTATAGGAACTCAACTTCTCATCATGAGCATTAGGTATACCACTTCCCCTCTTAGGCCTAGGAACCCTAGGTTCACTTTTAGGTGTCAAACTGCATGCTCTATCTCTTAACTACGAACCAAGCATGCAAAAGGCATGACATGCACTTCTTGTCATCCTTCAACTCGAGCAACACTTAGGATTGGGTCCTTCTCAAGGACAACCAACAAGGTAAAAGGCCTCATAACCTGCTACTAAACCTTTCTAGGTCTAAGGAACTCTTCTTCCCATCTCAGAAGGTAAACATCTATACTGTAGGCACATAGGCACCAGATGCTTCATCTTCACTGTCTAGGGTTTGGTCCCACTAAAGGCAACCAAGATATCATCAACTTATGAGGCAACTACTGTCATCCATTATTTTAGGCTTCCAACCTTCTTGCTGGGTTTCCTGCTCTCTCTAGAGCTAACCCTACATCCAACCTCACCATTAGAGGTCCTCTCTTCATGAAGGTTCAACCTCAAAGGCATGCTCTACATGGGTGAAGCCTAGGTTCAAACTTATGGTTGCTCAAGATCATCCATAACCCTTTATACTCCATCATGATTCCTTATCCAGGGTTTCATCCTACCGTCAGCACTATGACGTGCCCTAGGTTCCAGCTATGCCCTACTGGTACAAGCCCATGGGGTTTCTATGGTCCTTCACTAACATCATCATCTAAAGAGCTATCATGTACCCTAACATGCACGACCCTTCCCAGGGTTGGGGTTGCCAAAGGTGTTAGGTCGCCCATGGATCCTAGGGCATCCTAAAGGCATGTCCTTTCAAACACCTGGTCCAACTCATCTATCTCTAACCTTCACTTAGGGTTAGGGTTAGCATCATCCCCCGAGGATGTGCCAGGTCTCTACTTGGAATGGAGATCTCTATCTCCAAGACTAACTTATCCTCCTGACCAGAAGGTCTAGCCTCAGGTCTCTTCTGAGGACATGACATATTATGTCATACGGCCTAAGCATGTATCTATTATTTATTTTGCGCTTAATCTATTAAGCTTATGTCCATAATATCTTATTTACATGCCTTTCATTAATTTAGTGGAGGATTCCATAAACCTTATTAACCTTACCCATACCTCAAGAGGGTGATGAGAAGAAAGGAAACCCTAATCCTTTATGTCCTTATCAGAATTTTGTGATGAGAAGGGATGAATAAGATGAGAAGTCCTAAAGGTATCTTATTTCGATTCATACCCTAAGACTTTGGCCAGGCGGTCACACGGGTCTGGGAGTCCTCGTATTCCGACTAGCGATGTGGAGGAAAATCTTGCCAGCCCCCGGTCGTGATCCCTTTCTAGACACCTCCGTCTCTCGGATACTCCTCTAATAACTCCCTTGGGTTCTATGGAGTTTGTAAAATTTAATAATTATTAATGGTTAACTGAGGAACCTAAGCTCTGATACCAAATGTTACGACCCCACCTCCCGATAACCCCCAAATAAGGGAGACCAAGAGGTTGAAGCCGCACCCATTAATCCCAGATCAAAGGTTTGACATATAACCATAAACAATTGTTAAATTCTAACATACTATACTGAAAATGGTAATAAAAGTTTTCTTTGCATACCTTGAAAAGTTAGGAACAAACTAACTTCTAACCTCCACTGAACTATTCTACCTAATTCCTCCCTGTTCTTTAATTCTTGAATTCACAAGGTGTCGCTTTACTGTTTGTACTTTTCATTGTACCTAAAACACCGACAAACAAAACGTCGGTCAACCGAAGCTGGTATGTGGAGGAAATAGATAATGTTCAACTATGGTAACAATATAATCATTCAATTAATCATTTAACAATCAAGATTACATTTTAAGCCATACAACTCAATCCATACATATTCTCGAACTCTGGGCTGTCCCTGCAGTGGACATGAATATCACCTCTCTTTTAGGTAATAGAGTCGCATGGCACTATCCGAAGATAGCCCAATATCTAACTCATTATGACTTGATGGTCCTACCTCCATGGTAGCCATGTACTAATTCAACCATAGACCTGATGGACCTACCCAATAGGTAGCCATGTACTAGGTCATCCATAGACCTGATGGACCTATGCAATAGGTAGCCATGTACTAGGTCATCCATAGACCTGATGGACCTACCCAATAGGTAGCCATGTACTAGGCCTTTCTCTAACCTGATGGACCTACCCATAGGCAGCCATGTACTAGGTTAGCTATTATGCCACAGAGAGAACCAGGATCTGAGTTTATAGGCATATACATTAAATGATAGTCATAGTCACTTTATAATTGCAATATGAACATCCAAATAGTTTAGTTGCATTCAATGCGATTAAACGTACGAGAAACCATCGGAAAACTAAGCGGTTATTCATAAGTAACCACAGAACTGATCCATAGTAACTTGATGTCCATGCATTAACATTCAACACAATTAACAAGCAATCAACAATATCCTGAAAATAACGCATAACATCCAAGTGTCATTGTTTTATTCAAAACATCCTCAAGATCAACTTGGATTCCACCTTATGATTTCTAGGCCAACTTTAGGGTTTTATTAGGGTTTTAGCCTTCATTATGCATTTATCACTTTTAATGCTCTTTTAGTTCACAAACCATAATTTCTGCATCATAGGCACAATTGAATGTCCATTAAGTCTAATATGTTTCTTTTTCACTAAAACAATTATCCTTATCCAAAACATTAAGGCTAATTATCATCTTCGGTTTCTTTCAAATTGACAAATCATATTTCATTATAGTTCAACTCACATATATGAACCTTATTTATTACTATTTCCACCTTTATACACTAGGAAACACTAATTATCCAAATAATTTACATTAAAGATCTTTGGTACTCAATTTATCTTCGAATCCTCATATCTCCATTTTATTCTTCAATTTGTACAACTAAAACCATTAGAATTCATATCAACATAAATTAGGGTTTCTAATCCCATGCATTAAGGCATATTCATGTACATAGAACCCTAAATTAAACCAACGATATAAAAAGATCATCTTTTAAATCCTATTTTCACTTTTATTAACATGTTAATATCAGCTTGAATTATCCATCTATCATCAAATCTAAGGGTTTTTCCTTAGTTAAATTATTAAAGATGATAACTTTATGTACTTTTCCAATTTCAAGCATATAAACTCTAAATTAGACTAATCACGTGCAAAGTTCTTCATAATGCACCTTTTTACATTTAACAGGTTAACATCAACTCTAATGATCCATTAAACCCAATTAAACACATTAATCATATCAAAATAGGGTTTCTTAATCTTTAAAGTATTAAATATGATTACTTCCATTAATTTTCGGATTGCAATTAGAATCAGACTTCAAACATAATTTATTTGGGTTCCTCTCGTTCTGAGGATCAATTTTCATATAAAACTTGTTTTAATCCGAGTTACGGTTTATTAGCTATGAATTTCGCAAAGTAAACATACCTTTGGCCAATGAGAGGCTGCCACGCAGGCCTTTCCATGCAACGTTGGATGTTGCTTTGGAAAACATAATTAAATTACCGAACTGCCCCTGCATAAGTTATTTCTTCTTCTTTCCTCGGAGGGGTAGAATCGTCCGCTGCGCCCAAGATCCTTCTTCATCCTAGCGAGCTTGCCAGGGCGCCGACCTGCAACCCTAGCTGTGCACAGCGCGGCCTCCCTACCTCCTCCCCGACCCCGAAGGTCGCTAGGGAGGGTACTCTTCCCTCCGCCGTACACCTATGCACCCGACGGTGCCCTCCTCCTGCAGCCAGGGCCGCTGGCCTAAGCTACATGAGCCTGCAACCCGCGGTCGGCCTGGAAGCCGTGCTGCAGGTGCGGCAGGGTGGTGGCAGTCAGAGAAAGGTGAAGAACCACCTTAAAACATTGGAGTTGCTTCGTGTTTCCTCTGAGATCCTTCTACCAAATCTAGTTGCCCCAAGAGAACCCTAGGTGTTCTTGTTTAGAGTTTCAATATGAAAGGAAAAAGAAGAAGATGAGGAAGAGGGTGGGAGCCGTGGGATCTCTGGAACTCGACCCAGATGGTCTACCCCTTAAATAGGGGAGGTCATGAGGCCCCCAGGCCGGCTATTTGTGAATCAAAGAGTTCCTTTCCAACTAGGAAACCAAATCCTTTAATGAGAAATAGCCTTCTCTCTCTTCTTTATCCCCTTGATATTCCTTATGCTATGGGTAATAGTAAATTCGAGAATTATCATTTTTAATATCCTTGCCCTTGGATTTTAATCCTTTGGCCTCGAAATTAAGTTTTCCTTACAGAAAATACTTCCTTTTTATTAATATCTCAAAAATCAGTAATAATGTATCACATTATCCTTTTATTTTGCAAATTTGGTATTTTCTCTTTCTTCTATCTTCATTGGGACTCCTTGGATCCCAAGACACTCAAATACTTCGAAATTCCTTTTTAAGGAATACTCATTATCCTTAAATGCATCAATATGCATTATTCTTCATTATTATGTCTATTTCTTCTAAAAATATATCTTTTTGAGGATTTCTTTTTATTTCTCTTTTATTTTCCTCATTGGTATTCCTTTTATCATTAGTAATCCTTGGCATACGAAAATTCACAAAGTATAACTCAATTATATCTCTTTTCACTTGTTTTCCACATATTAACATTATTTTCAATTTCTTTCTTAATAAAGAAATACTTAATTAATCTTCTCTTTTCTTATTGCTTCCTTTATACAACTTTGTACTCCTTGGAACCCAAGGAACCCAAGAGGCATGAAATCCTCTTTGGATTTTCCTTCTGGAGGTTTCCATATATTTCTTTTATCAATTATTCAATTATTCATTCACTAATTGAATTTTCTTTGTTATTTCCTTGTTATTGGGCCCAATAGCCAATAAAGCCCACAAATCAAACAACAAGGCTATTTTAAACGAAATCCATTTATTTGAAGCAAATTATATAATTATTTGTTCAAATATCTTTAATATGAGAAATTACATTTCTCACCAATTGAACCCAAAAATTGGGGTTATAACAGAGGGTCTAAGATAAGTGTGATAAATCATGTCACCTTTGCATATATGAGCGGCTGGCATGTATCCAAAGTCGACAAAGAAAACAAGAGTTGCATTAAAAGTTTGAGACATATAGTCACCTAAACTTAGTCTTGTTTATAGTATGACCAATCATGTAGACGAAGGGTGAATGATCTGACATAGATAAGTTAGATCTAGGATAGAACCGAAACCCCTAAAAAAGTATGAAGGTCCTTTTTCATGTCAACGATGATGAGATAGATTCACTAGTGGTGGACTTGTATGTTGGTTCTAATAATGAGGTTAGGGTTAATGTTAACCATGGGAAGGTCATATCATATGTATGATAATGAGACTTTAAGACCTATATTAGCGAGTTAGAATACACCGAATATGTAAAATCCTAAGGTGGGTAGTATATAAAAATTTAGAGGACAAAATTTATTTAAGGTGGGTAGAATTGTAACATCCTAATTTCTTAATTTAAAAATTTGAAAATCTCGCAATAGAAATTTTGTCCTTAAATAAAGTTTAAATGTTAGATCCTAATGAAAACAGTGCATTATAATAAATTCTAATTTTAAGAGTTTAGCGTGTGATGCTTCAATTATACTCTAATGTGATAATGATACTACAATATGTTAATAAAACCACACTTCAACAGATTTAAGACACTTTTTCATAAACCAACTCTAATTACAATTCATTTATGACAAACTTAACACAAAGTTGTGAATGATGTGATATCAGGGATGAAATAGAATTTGACCCATTCTGTGTACATATTTATGTCTAGTAAAAATGATACAATCTCTTTTCACTAATATTTGGTTTCCCTGTAAATTTGAGTCCCAAATTTATTCCCAGGGAAACATATATGAATAATGCATGGTCATCCTAAAGAGAAAAGAAAAAATAGAATTAGTATTGATTTTCAAATTTGTAAAATAACTAATTTTTGAAACTTGTCGCGGTTGATATAAGTGGCATACCAAAATTGGTTTGGTTTGGATAATTTAGAAGTTTAAATTACTTAAGTTTGACCCTTATGGTTTTGGATCAGTTTAATATTGAAATTCATTATCACACGAGGACCTTGTGATAGAGTCATGATCCTAGTAGGATTCTCAGTCAAGGTACGAATATAATTTATCTGATTCCTTTCTTTCCCCTATCTATGAAATCACGATCTCTATAGAACCTTTTGGTATCTTTGACATAGCAAGAGAGCCGGTTTCTATAAGACTCAATTTAGACAACCTCCCGATCCTCCCTCTATATAAGATTCAGATTATAAACCCTCAAGATGAGGCTGCAAATGGAAAGAACCCCTCGGGTTTGGCCCTATTTTTCCTGTAACCTGGTGGTCGTCATGGCGGCACTGGTGATAACGGTCCTTCTGGCGGTGAGCCCAATCTCCTAAAGTCTGATCTGACTCTCATCCCAGTATTGATGGGATATGAAGAGGATGGATAGAAACCATACTACAGATCATGCCCAAGTAGTGCCCTCTTATCGTCCTTGGCCGTTCAAGATGGTCATGTTGCCCCTTTCCCCCATTTCTTTGGCTAGCAAGCAACCAACACTTATGGAGATGATCTTGACTTGGTGGATGCCTTAGCCTCTATTTGGTTCTGGACTGAAACTAGATCGGCGGCTGTCGCATAACAACATGTCAGTGTTTTTGGATCTGGATCGGTACATTTGGGTGTTTAGTTCAACATCCCAGAACAGTCCCATTTTGGGGTTCCGTAATCCCAAAACCCGGACCAAATCAGTCCCGGTCTGAGCGAGATTTCATTTGTAACCCGGTTTCAATCTCCCCCTCTCCCGACTTTCCCGTCCCGACACCCTCCTCTCCTCTCCCCCACCCCCGTGCCACCCAATACCCCCCTTTACTCTGTCTGAGCATAGCTGCTCAAGGAAGATGATAATTGGGTCTAGGAGTAGGTGTAGGTCGGCTTTACCTGTTCCCCATCCACTCGGCTCTGTCCTAGCACCGGTGTGTGGTGGTAGTAGGTGTTTTGAGAATGCAGCTGGTAGTAGGGTGTCGCCATGGTAGTGCTGCTGGGAGGCAGTTCACAGGGCGAATAGGAGGGCGTAGCAGACGGTGAATTGAAAGCAGGTAAGGGCATTGTGTTGTCCAATCTCTTCTTCCCCCTACCACTGTCATGACGCTCATCAATTTTGCAGGACATTGACCATCATGGAGAAACCCCAATCGAGGAAAAGGCAGGTCTGCTATAAATTTGGGGCAGTGGTTGTCCAACTCCTCCCGTTTCACCTTGTGAGTGTCATCAACCTCCTCGCAGATGCCTTCAGTTCCGGCGATTTTTGTAGCTGCTCGACAACCTGCTCAGATCCAATACCAGTCCTTCCACAATAAGTGCATTGTGTTCTTCCATTGTTATTCATTTGTAGTTGTGTCCACATTTCTTGTTGTTCCAGTTATTAGTAGATACTAACTAACCAGTGTGTTTGGTTTGTGTTTCTATTTTTTTGCTACTGTGGTGTGAGTGGACGGAGACGACACTTCCGTGTTCAGGTATGCTCTCTGACCCTCTCACACAATGATCATTGCAGGTTTTTGCTGCTGTGGTGTCCATTTGAGGGACAGACATCCCTTCCTTCTTCTCTTTTTGATTCTAGCCCATTCCACCTTAGTTTGAACTGTGCTTTTTTTCATTGTTGTGAGCTTTGTTCAAACTGAAATACAATTCAACCTTGATAATTTGATTGTCCATTGGTTTCTGTTTAATCATATATACTATTTTGGATCCGTGCAATAGTGTTTATCTGAAATGAATTCCCTATAAAATGTAAATGTAACAAGATTGGAAAAGCAAATACAAAGGAACACCATGTTTGAGTCAAAAAAATATATTCCTAGCTTGGGCAGTCAGTTGACATCTATTCATTTTTTGCTTTATCATATTTCTTGGATAACTATTTCGGTGTATGTATCAGCCGACTGTCATTGATATGTAGTCGAAAAATTTATGTGTGTTCCCTGTTTGAATATGAGCTCATTGAATGTGAATATATAATTACTACTCACAATAGTATTCATGCATGCCTTACTAATTTTGTTTTTATTCAAATATGCTTAAATGATATCATCATCATTTTCGACAAAGACTAAAGTCTACAAGGACCATTACTTGTCCTTGAGAGGGCCTCCTTGAGAGGGCCTTATGATCCATGTCTGCTATGTGTTCTAAGGAAGAACAAGAGTGACTATTTTTTGTTGTGGGAGAAAACTAGGGTTTAATTTGGGTACTTGAGTCTTGATTCAGTTGGGATTGGTATCACTTGTCGATTTGTATAATAATTTGGGGTAAACATGAGAAATCAAGGAAAGGAAAAATTGCAAATGATTTTTATAATAATTTGGGGTAAACATGATCCATTCCCTATAGTTCGTACTCACAATAATAATTACATATGTTTTATGTGTTGAAACAATGACACCATTATATATCAAACCATTATATATCAATCCATTCCCAATAACAATGACACCATTATATAATTATAGCATGTGATTATTAATATTACATGTTCTTGCTTATTAACCGCTAACATATAGTTCATACTCACAATAATAATAACAAAACTTATTAAAGAGTCAACTCAATTAACTTCTTCAGACTTGTAGCACATGATTATTCAAATTACATATGTTTCTTATTCCAGACATGTATTTGTTGATGTGTATGTATAAGTAGAAGTACTACAAAATTTGCATGCAACTTGCTAAAAACTCGATTGAATTATCACTTGACTCCCTTCAATGCTTGTCGATTGTTAATATATAATCAATAGTCACAATATATTAAAAGAATCTGGTCTTGTGCCTTATAGGTAAGTAAGATAATATACACCTAAAATAGTTTAATTAGCTATTCAGTAAGCTTGGGAATTGAATTGACATGTGTAGAATAATATTTGAATTATACAATGAGTTAGACGTATGTATTGTTCAATCTTTTTGAAATTTAGTATGATATATACGTAAGGATTAATATGAGGTGGTTACATTATATGATTAGGGAAAAGGTGAGAATGAGTAGGTGAATATAAGAACCTAACTGTAACACTGAAATGATAAGGTAGATGATGCTAATAAATGCTAACTCAATTCAGTGATCAGAATGTGGTACATGTATGCTTTGTAATCTGTATGTGGGCTGTTAGATTTTTTTCATAGTAGGATGCATGCTATATAAAATGCATCTTAATTAAGCCGATAATGTAATGAAGCTATACTTGCATAGGCCCGTGTTGTTGCAATTAGGACATTCCCCAAGTCTGACCAAGTATGAAACCTGAATTTCAGACATTTTATTCCATTTACAGAATGTCTGGACATAATTGACCAAATGTAAATAGGTAAATGTATAAGTTAACATTGATGGTAGAAAATCCTGCTTAAATAAAATGGAATATTTATATATTGCTTATTATATATTTATACATCCTATAAACACCGCTCACATTATTTATATATTGCAGCACATACGGGAGTATGTCTTCCACTGACCCCAAGCTACGTTTTATATGGTCGAGAGACAGTGACGATGCTTTAGTTTCAACACTAAAGAGGCAGTATGATATGGGTAGGTGTATCGATGGAAAGTTTACTAGGGATGCATGGAGGGAGACGGTCCGTGAGATGCAAAATAGGATGTCGAGGCCGTACTTAACGATGGACCAGGTGAAAACTAGGTGGAAGAACCTCAAGAGGGACTATGTCAAACTTAAGCTTGTAATCAACAAGAGTGGCATCAGATGGGATGAAGTTAGGAACAAGCCAAGGCTGCCCGACACCCCTGAGTGGAAGGAGAGCCTTGTGGTACGTACAATAACCTTACATTGACCCAAAACTAGTCCTTGCCACATTTAAATATTGGTATCGTAATAAACATTTTCTTTAAATTTTTGTAAAAAAAATCTTGCTAGGTTGGTTAATCGACCCTTTCCCCACTACTACGACATCGAGCTGATGGCGGGGAGGAACATTGCTAGAGGACATCATGCAATGTCTTCTACAGATAGACAAATACCATCTGACGTCGCCTCCGAGGAAGAAGTTGCTGCCGACCTAGATTCATCTAATACACCAATGCCCTCAGAAATGCCTATTGCGAAACCGAACTTAGGCGCACCCGGAATGCAGAGTGAGACCGACATCGGGGGAGGTGGCACATATTCCCAAGGTGTTGGAGGAAGGACTCCTCATAGCCATAGGCACAGGAAGCAGACATCCTTGCCACATGAACGATGCACCCTTTCTAATGAAGTGTTATCTGAATTCACACAAGTGTACACAAAGGTACACGAGTTGGGCACATGTGTCGCCAGTAGAGCCATTGAAAAAAAGGAGTTTGCAACAATTTTACAACATTTCAATGACAATTTTCCCGAAGCCCCTACACAAGTGTTTAAAACTCTTGTGAACACCATCAAGGATTCAACAAACCGTACGATCTACCTCAGCCTCATCGACACCCCACATAAACTAACTATATGGTTGCATGATATTTGGGAAAGGTCCCACATAGGCAGTGCACCAACCCGACCTACAATGGCATCCGATTATGTGCCATCTCAGTAGGGATATGCTTCGTAGTCGCCATCATCAAACTTCAATGGAACAACAAGTATACCATCTATGTGGTAAACTGGAAGCAATGCTGGTGGCACTAGTGGGAATAACACAGGTCCTTCATCATCATAACTTATAGGAGGGTTCGGGTTGTGGTTTGCTTTCCAGTATCATTTATCAATGAACTTCAAGATTTTAGTTTGTGATGATGGTTTATTTGTTTACGAACAGGAAAACCATTTTGTTGTTGTAATAAATACGATGCATCAGTACATTTGTAGCATGTCAATTTTGTTCGTATTTAATGTTCACGTTGTTCAGTTTCATTCACATATATCATATTATGATCATGTTGCTACTCTTTTTAATGTACGAATCATGAAAAGTTTGAAATCATTTTGGTTGTAGGCATCATGTCTGGTAGTGGGCATATAGAACCAATAGACCTCCTCCCACATATTATAGATATCATGACTAGTACAGCAAATCGCATTGCTGATGCAATAGCTGAGTCAATAGCTAACTCCATCATGGATGATATTTCTGATGATGATGACGTACCTGCTTCAATACCTAGATCAGTTAGTATTAGGAGTGGGCACCAAAAGGTGTTAGAAATAATGTTTGGTCATGAACAAATGGCTTATGACCTATTCCGAATGCGTCTACAAACTATAAATGCCCTTGTAGACAAGCTTGAGGATTGTGGCTTGTTAAAGAGTAGTAGAGGAGTCTCATCAGTTGAGGCTGTATGCTACTTCCTTCAGATGGTTGGCCATGGCCATACCAATCGTGCTTTGGCGGAGGACTACATCCACTCTGGTGAAACCATCAACAGAAAGTTCAACGAAGTATTGGACGTGGTGTGCGCATTGTGCAATGACTATATTGTCATGCAAACCACAAACACAAACACAAACACACATCGTCGTATATCGGAGAACCCAAGGTTCTACCCTTACTTCAAGGTAGTAATAGTCATCCCCTGTAGTATTTATTATTGTTCAGTTTTTTTGTATGTTGAAACTCGATTATGGTATTGTCGAATGCCATCAGTTCTATTGACGGGACACACATCCCAGTCTTGGTAAGACGTGACAAGAAAAATCATTACCGAGATAGAAAAGGGAATGTCTCCCTGAATATCATGGCTGTTGTAGACTTCTCAATGGAGTTTACATATGTACTCACTGGCTGGGAGGGCTCGGCTGCTGACCAAAGGGTCCTACAAGCAGCAACGACTACAAGTGATTTTAAAGTCCCTCCAGGAAAGTATTACCTAGTAGATGCAGGATACACAAACACTCAACAATTTCTTGCACCGTATGACATATCAACCAAACTACCACCAATGACATATATTCAAGCTAAAAACATCTAGCCCACCTTGGTACTGGTCATGACACTAGACACCAGGGTATGAAACCCTACCACTGAGGTACCACCATAGTTGTCCTCCAATCACATCACATATATAATCACCAAGACATGACCGTGGAAGTTATCACACTGAAGTATGACCGTGGCCATCCTCAAAACACATGGGGTCAAGATGACAAGGACACAAAATCACTTGCGCCTCACATACTCAATAGTATGCACTCTGAGTTTCCCTTAGGAATACTCGTTTCACCATCCAACAATACCTTTCACTAGAATGGATTCTATGGCCAGGGAAACTACATGATTAGGGTTCCACTTGATTAGTTAAAGCCAATTGGGAATTTTGAACCGCATCAATCAAGTTACATACAATCCCTAGAAAAGTTCTATAAAAGATAAGGTAGGTTGCAACTTTGATAGATATAGAATGTATAAAGTATAAACACGTCATATCATCACATGGTACTGTCACTATCATAGACATGATTCCACACTCGTCATTACATCATCATGGGATATTAATCCCTCATCACATTACCAGAGGATATCACCTCAATTAGGGTACATTGCCACTGCCCAGGTCATAAAACCATTCATATTGTTCCCTGTAAGAATAACATTATCTCTCCATCCCTCCACAAGGCTCATTACTACCACCACACCTGTATTGTATAGGTTTGGCATATCCATGTACTTAGAACTTATGATGCTTACAAGATAAAAAGTTAGGGTTACATCGGTTTAGGAGAGAGAAAAACACTCTGTCATCAGGCTAATTACTCAAGCAAACTAAGTATTCTAACTATATACTTGAATTAGGTTTAGGTTCAACATTGCCAACCGCATTAGGGTTTCAAAACATAAAAAAGAAATAACCCTAGTTACCATCATCTCCAAAATCTTGGAAGCATATTAGGTCAACAATCATCAACATAGGGCCAACCACACAAGATGATTACAAACCTAGAAATCTTCATCGGCCGTCGAAGATAAGTACATCACAGACCACTAAAAATTAGATCACACCCCATTCTCATCGATCGCCAAGGGTCAACCACAAAGGTGAATTCTGAAAACACAGGTGCATGACCGCTGAAAACCAGGGTTTGACCCCTTCATCGACCACTGAGAAAGACTATCATCAGTGACCACATAGGTCATCCAAGTAAACCCTCAAATTCAACATGTGATGTCAACTCATCAAACCAAGGTACGAAAAGGTGCCCTAAAGGACTACTCTCTCCAAAACGATGCCAAAACATGTGGGGTACATTAGGCCTATGAGAAATTTCAAGATAAACCCTAAACATTGGTAAATTGCAATTAGGTCCAAAACAAGCACACATATAGCATAACTAGCTCAAACATTATTCAAATAGGACCAAAGTGAAAATATTAGCCTGTCACATGTTATCAAAGCACATCACATGATTAGATTAAGTTTTTAAATATTTTATTATGTTAAGCAAGCAAGATCATCCATAAAGCTAGTTCAGGGGTCTTACACTCACCTTGTTTCTACTTCTTGCTTATTATGATGTTTTTAGCCAAGCAACTTTTATATTACTCTTAAACTATGATTAGATGTTTTTTTATTGCATACTCAATGCACTTACATTGATATATTTTGTTTATCGAACTTGTAGTTCTATTGTTGATTAAATCTCAAACATAGTTAAGCAAACTTTTTCCCCTATTTGATATATGCAATGATCATGCCTCAAAATGACCATGTCTTTGGGACCCTAAATCATTATGTGAATATTTGTTACAAGGGGAAAAACCCCTATTGACTATTATTCCTCTATGTAGATTCAATTTGAATAATACGATGGGCCTAGGTCTCAATATCACCAATTATGTTCAAACACTCAAGTTCTCAATTTGACTTCTCAATTTTCAAAATCTACCCTTACCTTGATATTGAATGGAAGGGAATGAAATTATGACCTTGATCTTGCAGAATCTTGAAGTATGGTGGACCTATTATGATCACGATCTTCAATATCATGACCCTATAAAGTATGATTTGACAATTGTTACTCACCCTATTCGGATATGCTTGACGACTCATGACCAATGTAGACTAATGTGCTAGATTAGGGTGGTGGTTGAATTATGACTTCCCTAATCTACATAACATCCCTATCATGACTCCTCTCAATTTTCATATTGTTGATTATTTAGAGTGTGGAAAGGTAACCCTTTCCACCCAATTTTGATTTATTGACCTAAGCCTCTAATAGGTCAAATCTAAGATGATACTAATACTTGACCTTAAACCTCAAATTGACGATGATCTTGAAGTGTTATGAGGTTGACTATCGCTTGTGGTTATGTTCCTAGAAAGATCTAGGTTTAGATAATTCATCAACCTTGTATACCTTGATAATGAAATTGATGATTGCCATCTTGAAATGTTTCCCAAATGTTGCCCCATTAATGTACGTGGATGAATCATCACCCCCTAAGGTCTAAAGTAGGAACCTAAACCCTAGTTTCAAAATGTTTGGACTATTGACTTTGGCATCCAAACTTTGACTCTTGATAATAATATATGAAATCTTAACTCATGATTATTGATCTTTATTTTGATTCAAATCCTATGATCAACCTATTTGGATCTTGATATCACACTCGATAAATGACTGATGACTTTCATGTTCCCTAATATCAAAAATTTGAAATGATGATTATGTGGAATCGCTCAAATTGTGACTAAGGGATGAGCTCCATGTGGACATGAGTGGGAGCTTCCATCGATTTTGAGCACAAAATCACAATGTTGAAATATGATGATTGTCTGGAATTATTGAAATATGAATCTCGATCATGGATGTATAACCCTATCTAGGCCAATGTATAAGCTAGAGACCTAAATGTTGGGAATGAAAGTCATGCCTTACTATTAAACTCTATATGTTTGAATTAAAAAGTGATCTCTCCATATTTGTAATCTATAGGATGATCTCTCCCAAATTGTGACTCATGTGATGGTCTATCTTATTTAATGATCAATGTAACTTTACCTTGGTCATGATGTTCAATTGCTCTAATTTTGAGATATCTCGACATTGAAGGAACAACAAGTGGTAGATGACATGGAATATGAAAACCTGATCTCAATTGAAAACTCTATTTAATTTTGGGGACAAAATTCCTTTTAAGATGGGGAGGATGTGATAACCCATACTCCTATGTATCCTCATCTATGTGATTTTCACTTCATACTTGTACTAATTCCTCACTCTATCCTTCAATTACATGATTGAATGTGTTTTGATGCTCAGTTGGTTCATCTTATATACATGAGTCTCGTGGTGACACTCAATTTGCTTTTAGATGTAAGTTTTAGAATATTTAACATGTCACCATCTTGTAGTTTATTTTTAATCAAACCAATATCATTATTTTTCCTCCAATTTATATCAAGTTGTAGAGCATCCAATTATGAATACAACAACATAAATTTCATCTTGATCAGATACTCAGATCAAAAGTTATGATATCTTGAAAATCACTATTTTGATATTGTATTTTGGCACTTTTTCCCTATTTTGGAACAACCACAACCATTTTGGGTCCAAGGAGAGAGCACGGCCCAAATGCCTCTCTTCCCAATTGAACCCCATCTACCTCACACCTTCTCAGCCAATCATGGCCCACAAAGCTCACTCCTACCAGCGTGGACCATTGGGTCGTCACCTTATGGATTACACTCCAAATCGATAATCGAAAACACATCCTCTTCCGCTATACTACTCTAGCACAACTGAAGCTAGCACCACCAACCTCATCTTTGGCACCACTAATCAATCCCATTCATACCACCTTTAGCTCCAATTGATGTCCATTCTGCCTTTAAAACTCCTACATAAATGATTTTTGTCACTTTTCTTCACATTTAGCAAACCCTAGTGTTTCCTAATCTCCTCCCCTCTTATTTACTATTCAACAATTCCACTGTGGATGAACCTTTTGGGTTGTCTTGAGCATGCCATATGAGTCACGGAGTCACACAGAGGATGGGAAGCTTTGTTCCAGACCCCTCCATGGCCTAGGTGTCCCTCCCCATCAGCTCTGACGTCTAGTGCTGCCTTGGGTAAAGTAATGATGCACGGGTGAGGTTCATCACGAGGGAGATGAAATCACAGTTGTCCCTTTGCCCTGACCCCACCGTGGATCCTGATTGTGATGCCATGATGTTGTGTTGCCGCTCTACATCTCTCTCTATCACTTTCTCACCCCTCATCTCTCCCTTTTTTTCTCTCTCTCTACTGCATAGATGCTTGGCGACCAATTACAACTTGTCGTGTGCCACCATGGGCCTACACACCTAGACGCCTAACCCACCCCACCCCACAGCTTCCCACCAATCGTACATCCTCACACCCCACCTTCACTAACCACTCACCAGTGCATGCCCCTACTTTGAACCACTCGCCACTTCTATAGACCACGTAGAGGCAGATCTACAACCACAAGCCAGAGAGCGCACCTCAACAAAGATATTGCGGGCCCAATCCCTTTGCCTCCTCACCTTGACCCACTTGTGGGAAATACCACCCCAAAAACCCTAGTATTGTTCAAATCTTCAAAGTCTCATATATCTGTAATCCAAAAGGAAAATCCTATGATATTATATACCATTTTAATCCGAAAAAAATCCTTCTAATGGTAATACATATTGTTCTTGGATATGCTCATACCTCTACCATTTTTTTGATTAATCACCTTGCATGATCTATTAATCACCAAATCCTATGTATACATGCAAATATTATACCAAAAATGCTATGTAACCATGTTGTGATGCAAATGAATGAATATTGCTTGCTTGAAACGTGACTTAATGATCTATCTCATCCACCTGCACCTTAATGACATCTTTATATATCATGACTTAAAAGGTTGCTCTTTTATTGCTTAAATAATACAACTTGAGAATATGTAAAGTGCTGAACCTAAATGGTCATCATGGAATGGTTTAACTTCAAAATAAGTAAACTTTGGGGTGTTTGACACCTCTTTTAACCAATATCATGTCCTCTGACCTATGTTGTATTCATAAGACAATTTCATGAACTAGTGTGCCCTATTGACTACATATAACACCTATTGTGATCCAAATGCATATGTTTCTTGTTTGTAATCTAACCTTGCTAAGAACATGATCTAATAATACAAATGTATCTTAAGACTTCAAATGAATAGATTTATCATGCTATAGCTCTACATCCTAACTTGATCTACTTAGTGATTCTATGACTTGGAAATATGACCCTATTGCTAAAAATGGATCTTATATGACCAATTGTGATCTTGCTTGATTAAATCTTGATGATAATCTAAACATCATACTTACCCTATTTCAAAATAAGAAATGATCTCACCTTTATATCTAATCTAATGTGGATGGTTAACTTAGATCTAGGACTTAATATTGATACTTGTGATGTGTGGAATCATTGCATCCATGTTTGGAACTTTTGAAAATATGTTTGAACTAAGTGAAACCTACATCTAGAGGAGCATCCACATGACTCATATGATGCTTATCGTATCAAACCTAGTGATCTAAGACTATGTTGTATCTCTTTTCATCATAGGTCCATGTTGGTTTGGGCCGCTTCTAGATGCTACTCAAGAATCATAACTTGCTCATTACTCATAAGGTACACTTAATCTCTTGACTTAGTATGACATTGGCTTGTTTTTATGTATGCTTGTATGAATGTCTGGCTAGGTAATTACTTGTTTGAGCTATTGTTCCTATGATTACTAATTTCATGCTTGTTTATACTACATTGACAAACCTTTAATGTTATATAAATCCATTATATATCCTCGTGCAGCTGCATGAAATTATGGGGTAAGGACATCAGGTTGGGCGCCTTACTTGAGATGTCAAGATAAGGAGGACCATGTCTATGAGACCCCTAACCTTGCTTAAAGTGTTGAAAAAGCTTAATAATCATAATTTAATTCTTATAACCCTAATATAACCATGTGATATGCTTTGAAATCATAAGACAAGATTATGTTTCAAATTTGGTCCAATTTGGACACTGTTTGAGCAAGTTATACAATTTTATGCACATTTTGGACTTTTATATAATTTACCCAATTGAAAGGTTTTCTTTGCAATTTATCACTTGCAATATGTTAATTGGATATTATCTCATCTGTCTTGAGCTTTTGAGCCATGGGGAACCTATTTAAACCTTGGTTTGAAGGTGTTTTCTCCAAGGGTATTTTAGGATTTACCCCTTCATGGATGAGCTACCTTTAGTAGCTATCAACTAATGAATTATTTGATTGGCTTGGAAATTAGAAAAAGGAAAGATAATCAGGTCTATATGGATGGTGGGGGATCTTCTTGTGTGTGTTCTTGTATATTCTTAATAGTTTAAGGCCAGGGACACTTGGAAAGATACTAGAACTTCAACTTTTTCTTTTTCTTTATCTTAAAGTTTCATATACTTATCCCTAAGCACCCAAACGAGCCATTTGATCTCCATCAATTCCCTCATTATACAAAACTCGTACTCCCTCTATTATTCTATGAATTTCCTGTCCAAGGAAGAAGAAAGAGGGGATCTTCTTGGAAAAAGAATCTAGGGTTGCAATTGACTTCCTTTTAGGGTTTAAAAAGCTTCCTTCTAGTGATCTTAGCCTAAAAGAGTAAGAATCCCCTTCTTTCTTCCATTTATTTATTTGTTATACTTCCTCCTACCTTTCTCCAGGCTGGAACCTTTCTGTTCCATGGTATAAATTGCTCTAAAGATCTAAAACCCTGCCTTTCTTGCTCCTTATGCTTAGGGTTTGCTCATTTGATGAAGAAAGGTGCTAGATGAACGAGTTAACAACTTATGCTTGGATTTTCTACCCTAACTACTCGTGTTTTCTTCTGTTTGGGAGTTTATATTCTAATTAGAGGCAAGTTTTATAACTTGATCCACGTTTATTGCTTACCATAAGCTTGCTAGCTCATGTTCTTGCTTTGAAACGATGATCCATGCACTAAAAAGCTATGCTTTACTTGAATTTTGATTTTATAATATTCCCTATTCTGATTTCAGTTCTATATGAACATGTGATCATGTGTACATTATTCCTAAGGTATAATATGACTTGGATCAGGTTGGTTTGACAACCTATGGTGCTAAGCACCTATCAACCAATGGTCAATTTTAGGACTTTAAGCTGATTTCTTCTATAAACCCATGACCCGATGATGGTACAATTGCAACAACCCTATGGTGTTGTCTTCATGACAACTGATTTTCGAGATCAAATGTGTCAGATTATGGTGAAAACCTATGGTTACCCCCTTATCTCAGGTTTTGGATCAATTAGAAGTTTAATAATCAACCATTAAGTACCCTACTGATGTTATCAATCAATGATTACATTAGCTTAATATATGATGCTGATTAATGAATATAGTACTGATCTAACAACCTATGGTGACTTAAGGGTCACTAATGATGGTGGATTAGGTATCCACAACCTATGGTGAGTTAATCATATAGTTTTATCATCAATTATGCCTTAGACCAATGGGTTCTTGGGTCACTTGATGCAATGGTCGGACCTATACTGTAATTGATGGTTTTAACATATGAACTTGACTCAATGATCAAGATCTAATGTTTATTCCTCCAATAAAGTGGAATGATGGCTAATGTAATATGTTGGTCCTAATAATGTGATTTAGATGGTTTCCTTTATATGATCAACTTAAGAAGCTTACTTGTTGACAATGGATGACTTGTTTTAAATGAACAGTCGATTGTGGGTTTTGCCATACTCTCAATAGAACTCTTATTATTGTTAATCAAAGGATGTCTAGGGTTAAATGGTGAATTTTATAGATCACAACTCAACAACATTATAGAGGATTCATTCAAGGTGTTTACTTATGTAAACGACCAATGGCTTTACCTTGTCAACATTTCATGGTTAGAAGTTAATGACTCAATATTCCCATTGTTTTAGGTGAAGTGTGTAGCATAATGTTATGATTCTAATGACGAGAATTTGATGGTTTAATGCCTTAAACTTGTAGTGTTACCCTTTCTCTCATATGATTATGATTTGTAATCACCATAATGAATTAATGGGTAACCCTATTGAGGTATAAATTGTTATACCTAGCTTTAATATAACTAAATGATAGTAATTGGGTATGAATAGTCCTTGAATGACTAATACAATCATGGAGTACTCTCTTATTGTTGTTGAAACCTTAGTATGCTATAAACCGATGGTTATACCTTGATTTATGTGTAGATACATACTTGAGAATAGCATGGAATGTGATGGTGATGCTTCGCCTTATGCATCCATGATCCAATGGGGATGCCATGAGTTAGGGATTGAGATTGAGTGCTGATTAGTAACATTAATATAATTTATCTTGTTGAACCTAACTCTAATACAAATAGATAAAGATGAGTATTCATATTTAACATTCTTATATGATGGAATGATGGTGGAATAACCTCCTTAATATGATCATAACCTTAATATGTTAATTGGTGGTTATCATAGCCATGTGGTTGATACTTTCTTATGCTAAACATGTGCATTATGAATATGATGAGGGTTAATAATATCTAGATTCCTTGCATGTTGATGTAATAAAGGAATGTTCTTAATGTTAATATAACCCTACTATGATTGTTTATGAATATCTCCTAGCTCATTAATGCAATATTGTGTTGATCCAGTGTATTATATGTAAGTGATGTTGTTGAGCCTTGCTATAAGGCATGCAAAAATAATGATGATCTTATAGGGAATAATATGATGGTCTTTATGACCTTTGGGCATGGTTGAACCCTGAATGAGGTGTAATCCTCTAGTGTTAATAAGGGTTGATACCCTGTGATATTGTGAAAAGGATTTACATCCTGTGATAGTATGATGGCCTTATTGACCTTTGGGCATGGTTGAGCCCTGAATGAGGTGTAATCCTCTTGTGTTGATAAGGGTTGATACACTGTGATATTGTGAAAAAGATTTATATCTTGTTATAGTATGATGACTAGTGATGAATGGCAAGTGAATAGTACCATGTGATGATGAGATGAGGAATTATGTTCCACACATTTTATATCTTTTAAAAGTTGTGATATTTATATGCTTGTTAGAAGTGAATTAGGGTTTGTATGTCCACTTATTTTATGCATCCTGAATTCACCCAATTGGCATAACTAATCAAGTGCAACTCTAATCATGTAGTTCCCTATGCCGTAGAGCCATCTTCAGTGTCAGAACTTGTTGGATGGTGAAACGAGTATTCCTAAGAGAAACTCAGAGCGCATACTGTTGAGTATGTGGGGGTGGCAAGTTGAGGATACATCCTTATCATCCACAATGCAGGTTTTGGAGGATGGCTATGGTCATGCCTCATACATCTGATGTGATTAAGGACAACTATGGTTGTACCTTGGATTAGAGGGTTTTGTATACCCTAGTTTCTAGTACTGTGACCTGTATCAAGGGCAGACTAGTGGTTAGCAACTTGACTATATGTCATTGTGGTGGAAGATTTGACTGATATGTCACTGCCTTTTTACTCATACTGGCAGAGGGGAAGAGATCTTAGGATACTGACACTCCTAGATCTTGTACGAAACTGAATAGCCCTTCGCAGGGGTCAGATGGACTTTGAATGGTACAATTCAAATTCCCCAGGGTGTAATAAAAGATGTAAAACAACCGTCTAGCATATCTATTTAGGGTTATACACAATGCTTCGTATTGGATGATAACCCTTGTTTGCTTTCTTTTCACTGAGATCATGTATAGTACAATAAGAGATAATAGATATGCTTATGTTGTAGTTATGCTCATGTTGTAAGAATGCTTATGATGTCAAATATACTGACACTGATGGTTAAGATGATGCTTCTAGCTATGTTTAATATTGCTAGCCATGCCTATTTAATTAGAAATGTTTAATTTGCTAATCATGCCTATGCAGTTCATTGTGTTATGATGTTAGTTCTACTTATGATATAAACCTGTTCCCTTTTTTTGAGATGCCAATATTGATAACCATGTTATGTCACTAGACATATTCATGATGTCAGGGATGCTTTTTCTACTAGATTGTTTGTGTTGTTATAAAAGAATATGATGATAGTCAGATTAATGATGATGACTATAATTAGATGTAGTTTGATGAAATTTGAGTAGATATCTATCTAGAGAAATGGATTTATTTGTTACCTATATATACATTAATAATCATACTTGTTGCTAAGATTAATTGCTTAATTCTTTTAGCATACTTGAACTGTTCAATCGATTATTAAATACTCTAACTGCTTAGTTATGTACTATTTAAAATGTTGTAATCAATAAGTATTGTTGGAGGTTATATCTCTTGCTGGGACATGGGTCTCACCCTGTGGTTTGCCACATTTTTTAGGTAACCAAAAGTGACAAAAACAAATCCGTGGCTGTAGTGAGGAGCTATAGTAATGTATCTTTGAGAAAGTTAATTAGATGTCTAGTGTGTCCTAGAGTCATCCTTGTACTCTCAGGTCCGGGCATGAAAAGTTTGTATATGATGTTTCAAATGAATCATAATTTTATTAGCATGTTAATGCTTGTTTGTGTGGCATATACAAATATTGTTCTCCTGTGTATATATCTTGTAGCTAAGGCGATAGAACAATTTGTATCAAATTCTTGGCATAGTATGGACACAAAAAAGATGTTGGGCTCTTATGCAAACATTTCTGAGTGGGTGTTGATGTTGAAATTGATTTTGATTTACCCATATTTTTGGGTATGTGATTAATTTGTGATTGATTTTGTTTTATGTTTTGAGTAATCTTGTTTAGTGTAATGGGTTCTTACAAGTTGGTATCAGAGCTTTAGGTTCACTGAGTCTATAGGGACACTAGGACTTAAGACTAGGATGATGTCTAAGTTAGGAACGTGACACAGAAACACAGTGCATACTGCCTAATCTCAGTACTTGGGTGCCCTGGCCAGGTATTCAATTATTGAAAAAAGGTAAGTATGGAACTCTTAGATTGTTATGTTTTTGACTACTCTGATCAAGTAGTAATTTTGAAACAATATAAAAAGCATATTGAATCAGAAATCATGGTGCAAATAACTCAATATTACCTCAAGAGAAGATGAGAATTACATCATTAACTATCAAAACTTGAAAGTTTGGTAACTATAAGAGAAAGATACAATAACATGAAATCTTAATTAAAAAACAAATAAGCAAAAGTGGAGTTCTTTAAGATGTAATCCAACAAGATAATAAAGTAAAAGATAGACAAGTTTGTGCTTATAAAGTGATTCAAGGTATGAAATCCATATAAAATGGATAGAATTCCTATGATAAGTATAAAATGAGAATATGAATGGGAACAATGACAAAGAAATAAGGTGGAACCTGAGTTAATCTCAGATGAACCTATGTGTGTAAGAAAATTTTTATGTAAAATCAGCATGGCATGTGAAAGAAATTAAGAGAGATGATCCATGTTTATTGAAGAAATTGTGGAATATGATGATTTACCTATTGAAAGTGTTTGAAAAACATAATAAAATAAGAGAACATACCCTAGTGGGATAAATAGTCATCAAGGAAGGAGTAATGAGATATGTTAATCATGATGATTCCTATGCTAATGGCAAGGAACCCGAAATGAAAAAAGTAAAGTGATACATAAGAAGCTGTAACCTACATAATGAAAATAGAATCGATTACCTTTTTGCTAGTGACCCTTGAAAAATGTTGCTATGATGTGGGAAGTGTGTTTCCCTTTGTGTCTTTCCTTTCTAGGGAAAAAATTTCAAGTAGATCATTTCCACTTGGTATGTGTGGATTCGTTGTAAATATGAGAGTGGATAGCTTATTATAGCATATGGTTTCTTGGACTATAGTTCTAAGATCATAAATTTTGTGTGAGTTTGCTTTTGAGCCTTCCAATAATTAGGAAGACTCCTCTTATATGTCTTGAATTTTTTTATGATGGTAAGAGTAGATGAAATCAGGATGTGAGTTCCTTATAGCACATGAGGTGGATACCAAGGTAATGAATCCTAGTATCCAAGATGTATCAACTGTATGGGAAGTATGTGAAGGTTGGAAATGTTTATTAAATGAACATTCCAAGTGTTCCTCCCCTTTAGAGAGAGAGATAGAGAGTTGATGATGACCCTCTTAACGTTGTTTGGTAGGAAAAACAAAAGTGTTTCTATAATATTGTGTATGGTTTAGTGATAGCTGGGTAAAACTACTATCAAGGATAGATGGTTTGTTAATCAGTAGAAGTGCTACTGTGTTCCCTTAAGATAGAATATCCTTTAGACATAAGAGTTAGAATGGATGACATAAGTTACATGACCATGGTGAGTTTAGGGTTATGTCCTTTAAACTAACCAATATACCAAAAGAATTTATGAATAGGAGGAATAGAGTGTTCATGTCATGTCTTACAAGTTGTAGCAAGCTTTGAATGATGAAATCTCAAAATATTTCATAGATAGTCATTAACATGGTTAACATCTTTGATAAACCTCAAGAATGTTGAAGCAACTATACTCATGTGTGACAAGTCTAGCAAGAATGAGTTGAGGGTTGACTAAAGTATCCTCTTGGAGTTATGATACCTTTGTTAAGCATGTTATGTGAATCTTAATAAGATGAAGATGATGTCCTTTCTCTACCCCTAACAATGTCAACTGGAAAGTTATATTTGCTAAGAGTTATAGACAAGTGTATGATTGTTCAACCAAACAGATGGTCAATCCACCATTGATATGATTGGAGAATCCTCTAAAAACATATTCCTCATAGTTCTTGAAAATTAGGGGATGCCTACATGGTTGATGGAGTTGTTAATTACAATAACCATTAAAGGAGTATATAGATGAAACCTTATAAAGTTACATATGATAAGAGATACATACTGTTCTACATTTGATGAGAGCCAACGAGTATGACTTTTGAGTAATGTGTTGAAACAATAGATATAATTTCAGTATGATAACTAGAATTTAAAGTTGAAAGTTACTATTAGATTTGTATAGGTGGCACAGCAAGTTTCTATGTTCCATATTTGCAAATGTCTTCTAATGTTGGGTTTTTTGTGCTGATCCAAGATAAGATATGTATGAATTGAAAGAGAAGAACACGACCTATATAAGAGCGATGTGACATTACCATAATATAGAAGTAACCATGTGTAATATTGAGGATGATGCGCATGAGAAGTGTCCATCTATGTGTATCTTAGATTATGGGGGCAAAATCCCTATTAGGGGTTTATGGCTGTGAGACCCTTAACCTTGCTTAAAGTGTTGAACAAGATTAATAATCATAATTTAATTTTTATAAGCCTAATATAGCCTTTTTATATGCTTTAAAATCATAATACAAGCTTAAGTTTCAAATTTGGTCCAATTTGGACACCGTTTGAGCAAGTTATGCAATTTTATGTACATTTTGGACTTTTCTACAATTTACCCAATTGAGAGGTTTTCTTTGCAATTTATCAATTGAATTATGTTACTTGGATATTCTATCATCATTATTTATCTTTTTGATTCATGGGGCACCTATTTAAACCTTGGTTTTAAGGTGTTTTCTCCAAGGGTATTTTAGGGTTTACCCCTTCATGGATGAACTACCTTTAGTAGCTATCAACTAATGAATTATATGGTTGGCTTGGAAATTTGACAAAAGAAAGCTAAGAAGGTCTATATGTATGGTGGGGGATCTTCTTGTGTGTTTGATTGTATATTGTTAATAGTTTAAGGCCATGGACACTTGGAAAGATACTAGAACTTCAACCTTTTCTTTTTCTTTATTTTATAGTTTCATATACTTATCCCTAAGCACCCAAACGAGCCATTTTCTCTCCACCACTTCCCTCCTTCTACAAACCTCGTTCTCCCTCTGTGATTATGTGAATTTCCTATCCAAGGAAGAAGAAAGAGGGGATCTTCTTGGAAAAAGAATCTAGGGTTGCAACTGACTTCCTTTTAGGGTTCAAAAAGCTTCCTTCTAGTGATCTTAACCTAAAAGAGTAAGAATCCCCTTATTTCCTCCATTTATTTCTTTTTTACCCTTCCTCCTACCTTTCTCCATGTCGGAACCTTACTGTTCCATGGTAAAATTGCTCTAAAGCTCTAAAATCCTACCTTTCTTGCTCCTTATGCTTAGGGTTTGCTCATTTGATGAAGAAAGGTGCTAGATGGACGAGTTCACAACTTATACTTGAATTTTCTACCAAACATACTCGTGTTGTCTTTTATTTTGGAGTTTATATTATAATTAGAGGCAAGTTTTATAACTTGCTCCACGTTTATTGCTTACCATTAGCTTGCTAGCTCATATTCTTGCTTTTAAATGATGATCCATGCACTAAAAAGCTATGCTTGACTTGGATTTTGATTTTTATAATATTACCTATTATGATTTCAGTTCTAGATGAAATTTTAATCATGTTTATGTTATTCCTAAGGTATAATATGACTTGGATCAGGTTGGTTTGACAACCTATTGTGCTAAGCACCTATCAACCAACGGTCAATTTTAGGGTTTTAAGCTGATTTCTTCTATAAACCCATGACCCGATGATGGTACCATTGCACCAACCCTATGGTGTTGTCTTCATGACAAAATTGTTTTGGGATCAAAGGTGTCATATGATGGTGACAACCTATGGTCACCCCCTTAGGTCAGGTTTTAGATCAATTAGAAGTTTAATGATCAATCATTAAGTACCCTATTGATGTTATCAATCAATGATTACATTAGCTTAATATTTGATGCTGATTAATGAATATAGTGATGATATAACAACCTATGGTGAATTAATGGTAACTAATAATGGTGTATCAAGTATCCACAACCTTTGGTGAGTTAATCATACAGTTTTAGCATCAATTAAGCCTTAGACGAATGGTTTCTTGGGTCACTTGATGCAATGGTCGGACCTATACTATATTTGATGGTTTTAACATATGAACTTGACTCAATGATAAAGATCTAATGTTTATTCCTCCAATAAAGTGGAATGATGGATAATTTAATATGTTTGTCCTAATAATGTGATTTATATGGTTTCCTTTATATGATCAATTTAAGGAGCTTACTTGTTGACAATGGATGACTTGTTTTAAATGAACAGTCAATTGTGGGTTTTACCGTACTCTCAATAGAACCCTTATTGTTGTTAATAAAAGGATGTATAGGGTTAAACGGTGACTTTTATAGATCACAAATCAATAACATTATATAGGATTCATTCAAGGGGCTTACTTATGTAAACGACCAATGGCTTTACCTTTTCAACATTTCATGGTTAGAAGTTGATGCCTCAATATTCCCATTATTTTGGGTGAAGTGTGTAGTGTAATGATATGATTCTAATGATGATAATTTGATGGTTCAATGCCTTAAACTTGTAGTTTTACCCTTTCCCTCATATGATTATGATTTATGATCACCATAATGAATTAATGGGTAACCCTAATGAGGTATAGCTTGTTATACCTAGCTTTAATATAACTAAATGATAGTAATTGGGTATGAATAGTCCTTAAATGATTAATACAATCATGGAGTACTCTCTTATTGTTGTTGAAACCTTAGTATGCTATAACCCGATGGTTATAATTTGATTTATGTGTGGATTCATACTTGACAATAGTATGGAATGTGATGGTGATGCTTCACCTTATGCATCCATGATCCAATGGGGATACCGTGAGTTAGGGTTTGGGTATGAGTGCTGATTAGTAACATTAATATAATTTATCTTGTTGAACCTAACTCTAATACAAATAGATAATAAGGATTATTCATGTTTAACATTCTCATATGATGGAATGATAGTGGAATAACCTCTTAATATGATCATAACCTTAATATGTTAATTGGTGGTTATCATAGCCACATGGTTGATGCTTTCTTATGATAAAAATTTGTATTATGAATATGATGAGGGTTAATCATATCTAGATTCCTTGCATGTTGATGTAAAAAAGGAATGTTCTTAATGTTAATATAACCCTACTATGATTGTTTATGAATATCTCCTAGCTCATTAATGCAATATTGTGTTGATTCGATGTATTATATGTAAGTGATGTTGTTGAGCCTTATTATAAGGCATGCAAAGATAACGATGATCTTACAGGGAATGATATGATGACCTTAATGACCTTTGGGCATGGTTGAGCCCTAAATGAGGTGTAATCCTTGTGTTAATAAGGGTTGATACCATATGATATTGTGAAAAGGATTTATATCCTATGATAGTATGATGGTCTTAATGACTTTTGGGCATGGTTGAGCCCTGAATGAGGTGTAATCCTGTTGTGTTGATAAGGGTTGATATCATATGATATTGTGAAAAAGGATTTATATCTTTTGATAGTATGATGACTAGTAATGAATGGAAAGTGAATAGTACCATGTGATGATTAGATGAGAAATTATGTTCCACACATTTTGTATCTTTTAAAAGTTGTGATATTTATATGTTTTCTAGAAGTGAATTAGGGTTTGTATGTCCACTTGTTTGATGCATCCTTAATTCACCCAATTGGCATAACTAATCAAGCACAACTCTAATCATGTGGTGCCATGTGCCGTAGAGCCATCTTTAGTGTCAGAACTTGTTGGATGGTGAAATGAGTATTCTTAAGGGAAACTTGGAGCGCATACTATTGAGTATTTGGGGTGGCAAGTTGATGATATATCCCTGTCATCCATAGTGCAGGTTGTGGAGGATGGCTATGGTCATGCCTCATAATTCTAATGTGATTATGGAGAACTATAGTTGGACCTCAGATTAGAGGGTTTTGTATACCCTGGTTTCTAGTGTTGTGACATGTACCAAGGGTGGACTAGTGGTTAGCAACTTGACTATATGTTGCTGTGGTGGCAGCTTTGACTGATATGTCACTGCCTTTTTACTTGTACTGACCGAGGGGAAGAGATCTTAGGATACCGACACTCCTAGATTTTGTACAGAACTGAATAGCCCTTCATAGGGGTCGGATGGACTTTGAATGGTACGATTCAAATTCCCTAGGGTGTAATAAAAGATGTAAAACAACTGTCTAGCATATCTATTTAGGGTTATACACAATGCTTCATATTAGATGATAACCCTTGTTTGCTTTCTTTTCACTGAGATCTTGTATAGTACAATAAGAGATAATAGATATGCTTATGTTTTAGTTATGCTCATGTTGTAAACATGCTTATGATGTCTAATATACTGACACTAATGGTAAAGATGATGCTGCTAGCTATGTTTAATATTGCTAGCCATGCCAATGTAATTAGAAATGTTTAAATTGCTAATCATGCCTATGCAATTCATTGTGTTATGATGTTAGTTATACTTATGATATAGATCTATTCCCCTTTTTTGAGATGCCAATATTGAAAGCCATGTTATGTTACTAGACATATTCATGATGTCAGGGATGCTTATGCTACTAGATTGTTTGTGTTGTTAGCAAAGAATATGATGATAGTCAGATTAATGATGATGAATATTATTAGATGTAGTTTGATGAAATTTGAGTAGATATCTATCTACAGAAATGGATTTATTTGTTACCTATATATACATTGATAATCAAACTTGTTGCTAAGATTAATTGCTTAATTCTTTTAGCATAGTTGAACTATTCAATTTGTTCAATTGATTATTAAATACTCCAACTACTCAGTTATCTACTATTTGAAATGTTGTAATCAATAAGCGTTGTTGGAGGTTATATCTCTTGCTGGGACATGGATCTCACCCTTGTGGTTCGCCACATTTTTTTAGGTAATCATAAGTGATGAAAGAAAACCCGTGGGAACAATGAGGAGCTATAGTAATGAATCTTTAAGAAAGTTGATTAGATATCTAGTGTGTCCTAGTGTCATCCATGTACTCTCAGGTCTAGGCAGGAAAAGTTTGTATATGGTGTTTCAAATGAATCTGAATTTTGTTAGCATGTTAATGCTTGTTTGTGTGGCATATACAAATATTGTTCTCCTGTGTATATATCTTGTATATAAGGCGATAGAACTATTTATATAAAATTCTTGGCATAGTATGGACACTAGAGAGATGTTGGGTTCTTATGCAAACATTTCTTAGTGGGTATTGATGTTGAAATCAGTTTTAATTTACCCATATTTTTGGGTATGTGATTAATTGGTGATTGATTGTGTTTTATGTTTTGAGTAATCTCATTTACTGTAACGAGTTTTTACAATGTCGATAAAAGGATTAGCTAAGCTTGATCATCCTTACAGACTCTTATCCATGGGAAGTTAGTAAAGCAGCCTACGATTGATATAATGGATAAAGAAACCTAAAAACATGCTTTGTATAAAACAACATCAATAATTGTTCTTGCCTTATTTCTACTTCTTGCTTATTATAATGTTTCTAGCCAAGTAACTTTTATAGAACTCTTAAACTGTGCTTACATGTTTTTCATAGCTTACTCAATGCACTCACATTGATATATTTTGTTCATTAAATTTGTAGTTTCCAAATGAAGATCCACCGCACTCAAGACTCTAAGCTCTAAAATGAATCACCAAATGGGTATACTTGAATATATAAATGGGTATATATCTCTTATATCCATGTTTAGTATCTTTTTATCTCTTTCATTTTGTTATTTCCTTTTCATATATATTGCTTGTGTGAAACTATATTCCATTTTAGGGACAAATTCCCAAGTCCACTCTCCTTTGGTTATGTAGCCATTAGGAGTGTGGACTTAGGGTAATAAATGGTTCCGTGACACAAACTGACATGGTATACTACTATCAAAATCTCTTCCACAATGAGTATTGGAATAATAAACTTTTGATCGAGAAACCTCCTGATGTAGACACATGGATCTGCACTTGCCTTTTAGTACTTGTGACTACATGAAATAACAAAACTTCTTGTACCACTACATGAGAGCCTATTTCAACCTATACAAATTCTTTTTCAATATGTGGACTAAGTGATCTTTCCCCCTGACCTTGAATCCTTCTAGTTGCTCCATGTAGATATCCACTGCTAGGTCATCTAAAGAACTATTGTCTTCACATCCATTTACTCAAGCTATAGATCTAGGCTAGAAACTAAGCCTAGAAACAATCTAATAGAAGTCATATTCACAATAGGAGAAAATACCTCAACAAAATCCACCCATGGTATTTGACTATAGCCATTGACAACTAGACTTGCTTTGTATCTAATCTTCCAACCACTATCATCTTTCTTCATCCTATAGACCTACTTGTCGTGTAAGGCTCTCTATCCCTTAGGAAGCCTCACAAGCACATATTTGTCATTCTTGTGCAATGAAGTCACCCCATTTTGCATTTCCTGATGCCAATGTGAACTATCTCAGTCACACCCCAATTTCCCAACTAATTTAAACCTTATAATGTGATTTTCTTAAATAAAGAAAGTTTAGGGACTTAACACAAAAAGACCCTAAAGTGATATTCACTATAAGATAATGAAGTGAGACAATGAAATAAAATAAAATGAGACACATAAAACTTTTTTTTTTGTATATGCATTATGTGTTCCATTAATTCAAATTGATGAATATTAGTTTCTCTTTCTCTTTTCTCTCTCCTATCCTTAAAGATGTTTAAACTAAGTAAAAGAGAGAGATAAAATACTTGGAATTTGAAAATGTAGGTGAATTAGTTGAACAACAAGTTTCCCATTTTCTTATATAGCTTTTAAAGAAAAAGGAAAGTATAATTGTTTTGTTTTCCTCTCTCCTCCAACATGATCTCTACAAAAGGCATAAAAGACTTAAATGTGGGTAAGTACTATTGATCTCATTTTGGATTCAACTAAATGACCAAGGAAATTCATTTCACACTAATTCACCTTTTAATTTCATTAAAATAAAGTTAATGACAAATATAGAAAATTATGAGCAAAAGATCTGTAGAGCTCAAATTTAATTGCCTAGGAAGAATCTAGGGTGCCTTTTGGATTTGTATCTGGTTTAGTTTTGACCCTTAAAATTTGTTAGGAAAGGTTTTCCATAAAGTTTAGCTAAGATACAAAAGAAATTAATTTAATGCAAAAGAAATTAATTTAACCTATAGTCCCAGATTTATTAACTGCCACATACTCTCTTTCTTTTGTTTTCTTTTTTACACATGTGTCTGACGATCTATTTCCGATCCAATGGCCAACCTATCATCACCTTCCTTTGACTCCTCTATGAGTCTGAATTAGATTCTAGAGATTTCCTTTCCAGATCTTGTTCTCCCTCATCTCAAAATCTTTTTGTGAGGTTTCTTTTGCAGTGCCTTTGCCTTCCAAATCTATTAAGCCATTCATTCCTTTACCTCTTTCTCTGTGGGTGAAACACCTAATCTAGGGCTTCACTTCCTCTCCATGTCGAGTTACAGACACCGCCGCATTGCTCCCCTTTCCTATATAAGACATTTTAGTATTTTAACCCCAAAGAGGTTCCTTCTCAGCTACTAGTTGGTCCGTAGGTGTCTCCAACTCCCCGCCTTAATTCTTTTTCTTCTGGGGCGATCATCGCCACACCTCTACCCTCCTTGCAACCTTATTAGTAATTGACTACTCGATGAGCATCCCTAACACCTCTACTTTATTTTCCCACCTATGGCTCACCTTTGGTTTGGCTGGGTCACCACACCTTATAGGCTTGATTTGGGACCTTGTCAACGCTTGCCGCCATGACACTTCAATGCCTCTCTGGCCAAGGAAACCTGACCTTGAAATTTTATTAAACCTCTTGATTGTTATCCTATCATTAGTTGGACTACTATTGTCTTATATTCATGATTTTGGTTTCTGACTTTCCTCCCTTATTTTCAAGTTTTACGATTGTCACCTGAGCCACGATCGCTCTCGCCGCCCCATGTCTATTCCCTTGGATGGATGGGAATCATGTAAAACTCCTCTCATGGTTTGGTTCTATGCCTCACAATGTTTCTCTGCTTGCTCTTATCTCATGCTTGGCTTGCCATTTCATGACTCCTAGCACCTCCCACCCCAGTTAACGCTCAATATCTTCAGCTAGATGAAAGGAGGATCATGGTGACCTCATTTCTTCTAATTTAGCACTAGTTCTCACATTAGATTAGAGACGAGAGATCCTGTTGAGGAGTCTCTTTCCATGGATCAACCAAGAAGAAATTGGGTCATTGAATGACCTTGGTTCCATTGAACTTTTAATCAGGCATTTGATGTTGCTAGGGAAGTTTTGGGATTTTGACCATTTGACTTAGTTTCTTACACACGATTGAGAGTTAGGGCTTAATGATGAATTTGACCTTACCAATTTAATTGGATGTAACTCGTACCCATGATTTTCTTGGGACTTCCATGATTTATTTACATCTAATTTAATTTTGATTTAAATGATTTGCATGCTAAAGTTTCCTGAACTTCGATTGGTCCATTTTGCAAAATTCACAACTTTAGCATATGACCTAAAAATATGGAAAAATATGTTTTGGAAATCTCATTTGATTTAATATCAATATATATTTCTTTTAGACTCTATTCTCCACTTTCAATTACTTCAATAAATAAATGAACGAAATTAGGGTTTAAGGATTATGAAATCGTGTACATATTATGTATCTAATCAAATTGTAGGTGATTATAAGGCTCGATCAAGTCAAAGGAATTGACCTAAGGTGGTTTAATCTAGGTAAGTGGGCCAGACACATTTGGCACAAGTACATGTTAGTGTAATGCGTGTTAATTCTATGGTTATGCACTTCATTAGTTTTCATAGAATCATGAATGCCTTTTAAGATAACATCATGTATATATCATTGTGTGCTTATGTATAATCTATGGTAAAACCATAATTACAATTATGATTGTGATTAACAAATCATGTTCAAGAAGGGAGAAATTCCTATTATGGTTTATGAGGGATAAATCCCATCATGTAATTAAGAGGGATACTTATGATCAAGATTAAATTAAGAACATTTAATAATTAAGTTAGAATCTAAATTTATGATGAAAAATATGGAATTAGTTAAGGCTTTATACATACCTCGATAATGGTCCTTCATGTTGTTATGGGCTTTCCCAGCATTATGGGGTTCCTAGAAACTATGGGATCCTATGGGGGCATTAAGAGAGGTGGCATATATTTTATTTTCCAATTCATCATGTTTAAAGTTGCATTAAGAGAGGTGGCATATATTTTCTTTTCCAATTCATTATGTTTAGATTTTATTCAATGAATGCTTAAGATAATCAATGTTCAAGTTCTTATTGAATTTACTTCATGTCAAGTTACAACTATTTTTCTATCTTACAAATACTACTTTTGACGTGATGTTTTTTTGCATGGCTGGGACGCACTGTCTGCAACTTGGAGCAAGTGAGGAGTAAAAAGGAAAATCAAAGATTAGGATGTTGGATAAATTGGAAATTAGCATACCCTTAGTTTTTATGAAGACAACCATTTCATACTTGTGGATCTAACATGCTATTTGAGTATATTAGGGTTCAAGGTAATAAGGAGATACTACTAAGTGGAAAGTTGAATATTAATACAAATTGAAGATCAAATGCGCTTAATTATTTATGTTTTCATAATTTAGTCAAGTGTAAACACTTGTACAAATATATAGTGTATAAGTACTTAGACATCATGTAAATCAACCATTAGAACTTCCCTATCCATTTATAACCCTTAGATAGGACCCCCTAGAGTTAGAGTCACTATCATACATTAAACAAACACTTAATAGGTGGTTCAAAAGACTGAAACAGGGACATCCTCAGTCGAGAAACTAGTCAAATGAGACACATTTGGTCAAAGTTTTTGTCGACCAAGAACCACCTCGGTCAAAAATCTAAGAACTGTTCAAAACCTTACATATTTGTGCTCTAAAATGGGCTTCAGTTGAAAATGTTGTCTACCGAGCAAACCTTAGTCCTAAGCTTGTGACAGTTAGACCAAGTGGTTAGTAGTTGGTAGTTTAGAATAGACATTGCTACACATTTTCCTTAAACCCATGATTGGTCGAAGAAATGCTCGATCTAGACATAGTTCGGTTGACAAACTTGTCAATCAAGTAGGGTTCTGGATTTCTATTAAGCACGAACAAATTAGCCATTGCTAGACAAAACTATTGTATACCTAATGGCTAGTTAAGCACTAAGAACACTCTAGAGACTCCCTAGAATGTCCTTAAGTACTTGAAAACCATTTCTATAAATAGGATAGGCCTTAGGACACCTAAAGCACACAAGCTACACTTGAGAATCCATTCTAGTGAGCAACTAAGCTGAGAAACACTTGCCATCTTATTCTTCAAGCTCCAAATTCGTGTCCTATAGCCATATCCTCTTAGACACTATACAAAAAACGTCCATACTAAGTGGTTTGAGAGGTATAATGCTTAATATAGGATCAAAGCACAATACTTTCTTGATGTACTTCCTTTTTTCCAATCCCCATTCACAGGTTAAGCTATTTGTGCTCCTTGGCTACTCCAAGTTGTGGAGGCTGCTTGAGGGTGCTTGATTGGAGCTACTTCTTGGTGGAGAAGGCTTATTCAAGGTGTGATTGATATTACTTCAAGAAGGCGACTTTAAGGGAGGTTGGAGCTACTTCTAGGTGAAGGCTATCTCAAGGTCATGGAGCTACTTCAAGGAGAAGAAGGATGCTCCAAGGGCTTGGACTTACTTCAAAGAAGGCTGATTCAAGGAGGTTGAGGCTACTTCTAGGAGAAGGATACTTCAAGGAAGGTGATTGTATTTTATTGTAATATCTTTGATAGGTAAATAAAATTAATCACTTTCAAAATCCCAATTGGAGACAATTGGGTAGTAGACTGACAACCTTTGATTCAAAGGTTGGAACCACTCTAAATCAAAGCGTCTTTTTAGTTTCCTCCTCCTTCTTTGGTTGAGTGTTTAATTATTTTTAAAGTATCAAAAATATATATTCACTCCCCATATAGATATTTCAATTGGTATCAGAGTAGGTCTTCAAGGATCCCGAATAAGTCTTGAAGAATTGGGGGCAACTTGCTTAGCAACCTCAACCTTGAAGGAACTAATGTAACTCAGCCACCACCCTTTGATGGAAGTAACTACACCTACTGGAAAGAAAAATGCAATTCTACTTCCAAGGGATCAACATAGAGCTTTGGAGGGTTGTGTCTACACCTTATGAACTTCCTACTACCGAATATGCAACATGGAACCCGATACCGTAAAGCAAGTTCAGTTAAATGCAAAAGCAGTAAGCATATTATATTGTTCTATTTCTTTTAGTGAGTTTAATAGGATATCTTCATGTGATACAACTTATGATATATGGCATAAACTTTCAATTACCCATGAAGGTACCACTCAAGTTAAAAATACCAAAATTAACATGCTTAACTAAAAGTTTCAACAATTTTGTATGCAACGTAATGAGTACATTAGTGAAATGTATGCAATATTTTCTTCTATTATTAACAACTTGAGTGCATTAGGTAAGTATATAAGTAAAGAAGTTTAGGTGTCCAATATCCTTAGGTCCTTGCCTCCAAAATACAATCCAAATGTGACAACCATTGAAGAATCCAACGACCTTACCACAATATGGATGGAGCAACTCATTGGCAATCTAGAGACTCATGAAGTCACCCTTGAAGAAGAAGAAAGATTGGAGGCCGAAATTCAAAAAGGAAAAAGGAAGGACTTTGCTTTAAAGGCTACAACTAAGGCTGAATCAAAATACATCACTCAAGAAAGTGATGAAACAAGTGAAGGAGATGAAGAAGAAGATGCACTCATTGTAAATAGTAAGAAATATAGAAGGTATAAATCTAAAGAAAATTCTAGTGCTTATTCCTCTTCTTCCCTTAAGTTCTTTGAATGTGGCAAGAAAGGACATGTAAAGAATGAATGTACTAAGATCAAGAAAGGGAAGAAATCTTCCTTCAAGAAGAAAGACAAGGGAGATAAAGCTTAAAAACCTAATTGGGATGAATCAAGTGATGACAATGAAAGTGGAGAAGAAGTGGAATATCTCATGGCTAAAGAAGATGAAAATGAAGGATCAAGTGAGGTAAGTCTTCTTGAATTATCCAAAGAAGAATTAGTTACTAGTCTTGTAGAAATACATGATAATATGTTGATTGTAAAAAGAAATTGAAGAATCTTACAAAAAGAAATGATGATTTGCCTGCTAAATTATATGTGCTCTCTTCTAAAAATGAAAGTCTTATATCTGAAAGAGATACTTTGAAATCATCTACAAATGATCATAATGTCAAGTTGCTTGCTCTAGAAACAAATTATAATTTTCATTGTCAAGAAAAGGTTGAATTGCTTGCTAAAATTAATGATCTTGAAACTCAACCTATACTATGTACTCATATTGATTATGATTTTACTGTGAAATAAAGAGATAGCTTGTTATCTATATTAGATCAAGAAAAGTTAAACATTAAAAGGAAAATGGATGAAATTGCTAAGTTGCAAAAAGATATTAGTAGCTTTAAAAATAATGATATTCTTGATAAAATCCTAGAAAGCTCATCTGGTCAAATTAGAAGGAGAGGCCTAGGTTATGTACCCAAAGATAAATCCCATAATAAACCTAGATCTAGAAATACACAAGTACCTAAGACCAAAGTTATGCATGTACCTAAAAACAATCTTGCTCATGACCACAATGTTAAAAAGAGAAATGAAATTGATTTCATTTGCTGTGATTATTGTTTACGTCTTAAACATTATTCATTTTCATGCACTTACAAGAAAGATAAGGATAAATATTTAGTTTAGGTTCCAAAACCACGATCTTCGAAACATGGAACATTTAGTTGAGATTTGGGCTAACCTTTAATTTGAAATCCATATTGTCTTATCTCAAATAAACATATGCTTTAACTTGCATATTGTTGTATAATTTGATTGAAAATGACAACATGTTTTGTTTGGAATTGATAAACTTACTGGAAACACATATAACTTCATCTCATTTGACAAAGTTTTTGATAGACACCTCTTTGGGTCGAAGAATTAATTGACCAATGGGAGTTCTGTCAAAACTTGCATTTTCTAAAAAATCCTCCCGGTCGACACTTACTTTGACCGAGAACTCTTCCGATTGAGGAAATGTTTGACCAAGGATAATTATGTTAAGAAATATTATTGAAATAATGAATATGTGTTTAAATATAACTATGTCTCTTTAAACCTATTAATAACTCTTCATTTTAAGTTGTTCCAAAACATGAAATGTTTTAATTAATGCTCCTAACCAAAAGGATCACCACATGGGTAGCAAAATCTACCTAATTTGCAAGATTGGGTTGTTGATAGTGGTTGTTCCAAACATATGACTGGAAACAAGAAGCTTTCCAAACACTTGAAGAAAATAAGAGTGGAACAATCACTTTTGGAGATAACACCAAAGGTAAAATCATTGGTAATGCTGGTACAAACCTTCAAATTAAAAATGTGCTTCTTGTAGATGGATTGCATTACAATTTGATTAATGTTAGTCAACTATGTGATAGTGGTTATGATGTTGTATTTAACAAATCTTTCTACAAGTTACACTTAGAAAGTACTAATGATGTTGATTATGAAGGAAAAAGAATAGGAAATCTTTATATACTTAGACCTAACTCTATGCAAGCCATTGTTGGAAAATGTCTTCTTGCAAATGATGAATCTTTACAATTATGGCATAAAAATCTAGGTCATGCAAGCTCACATGTAATCAAAAAGTTGATTAAGTATGATCTGTTTGTGGTTTACCTAAACTTTCTTTTGATAAACCTAAAAACTGTGAACCTTGTACTCTAGGCAAGCAAAATAAAACTTCTTCAAATCTAAAGCCTTGCTTAGTACTACTATATCATTAGAACTTATTCATATGGATTTGTTTGGCCCCATGAGGACTCAATCTATTGGTGGTAAAAGATATTGTGTCATCATTATTGATGATTATAGTAGATATACATGGGTGCATTTTCTCTCAACTAAAGATGACCCTATTGGAATATACACTCAGTTTTGCTTTAAAATTGAAAATCAACTACAAAACAAAATTTGCACAATTAGGAGTGATCATGGTGGGGAATTTGAAAAATCACATCTTTGAAGAATTTTGTACATCCCATGGGCTCATAATTTTTCAGCTCCACACACCCCACTACAAAATGGGGTAGTTGAAAGGAAAAACTGGTTCTTACAAGAACTGGCTAGAACAATGTTACTTGAATATAATACACCTAAAACCTTTTGGGATGAAGCAGTAAATACAACTTTCTATGTATTAAATTGTGTGTCATTCACTGCCATCTTAAGAAAACTCCTTACGAACTCATATTCAACAAGAAACCAAGAGTTGACTACTTTCATACCTTTGGTATATCTTGTTACATCTTAAATACAAAGGATGATAGAGATAAGTTTGACCCTAAATCGCATAAAGGATTCTTCTTGGGATATTCAACTTCTAGTAAGGCATTTAGAATATACAAAACTATCTCTATAAAAGTTGAGGAATCAATTCATATCACATTTCATGAAACGACAACTCAAAGTGATGAAAATGAAATTGAAAATGGAAACTTAAAATATATTACTCATCAAATTGAGGACCTAACCATATCAACAAAAGATGATCAATATTTTGAAAATGAACAAAATAATAATGAGGTATAACAACCTATTCCTAGATTAATCAAGGATCATCCTCAATACATAATCATAGGAAATCCTTTTGATAAAGTAAAAACCCGATCATCATTTAGAGATGTTGCAAACATGGACTTTGTATCACTTGTTGAACCCAAAAAGTTAAAGGAATCTCTAAAAGATGAGTATTGGATATTGTCTATGAAAGAATAGCTAAGTCAGTTTACTAAGAATGATATATGGGATTTAGTTCCTAGACCTCAAGACAAATCCATCATTAGAACTAAGTGGATTTTTCCAAAATAAACTTAATGAATCCAGGGAAGCAGTCAGAAACAAAGCTAGGTTGGTTTTGCTCAAGGATATAACCAACACGAAGGGATAGACTTTGATGAAACTTATGCACCTATGACTAGACTTGAAGCTATTAGAATGCTATTATCTCTAGCTTCCCATAAAGACATCAAACTATTTCAAATGGATGTTAAAAGTGCCTTTTTAAATGGAATTATAGAACAAGAAGTATGTGTTGCTCAACCACTTAGTTTTGAAATTTCCAACAAGCTTGACCATGTTTATAAACTTAAGAAAGCTCTTTATGGTCCAAAACAAGCACCACAAAATTTGTATGAAAGACTTAAAAATGATCTCTTTGATAATGGTTTCTCTACTGGAAAATCAGATTCCACATTATTTTTCAAAAAATATGAATCTAATTTTCTTATTGTTCAAACATATGTTGATGACATCATTTTGGGCACTTCAAATGATTCCTTATGTAATCAATTCAATGATATCATGCAAAAAGAATTTGAGATGAGTCTTATGGGAGAATTGACATTTTTCCTTGGTTTTCAAATAAAAAAATGCTCGCTGGAAATTTTCCAAGCCAAGAGAAATACACCAAGGAACTCTTAAAATGATTTAGTATGGGAAATTGCAAACATTCTACTACACCCATGGTCACTTCTGCTAAAATTAAAAAATATGAATCTGGTGAACCCATTGGTGATTCCTTATATAGGGCCATGATTGGTAGCTTGCTATATATGACTGCTTCTAGACTGGATATCATGTTTGCCGTTGGACTTTGTGCTAGATTTCAGTCAAAACCAACACATTCTTATTTTCAAGCCATAAAAAGAATTTTAAGATGTCTTGTCTGTACTATAGACTATGGTTTGTGGTATCCTAAAGGTCAGTCGTTGTATTTAAAAGCTTACACTGATGCCAAATATGTTGGTTGTCGACTTGATCAAAAGAGAACAAGTGGTGCTTGTTTATTACTAGGAAGAGCCTTAGTATCTTGGTTTAGTAAGAAACAAAACACATTTGCCCTATCTACCACTGAAGCTGAATATGTGGTTGCTGGCTCGTGTTGTGCTCATGTACTCTATATGTAACAAGTTTTAAATGTTTATGTCTTTTCATTTTGTTCTACGATGATTTTATGTGATAATACTAGTTCTATAAACTTGGCTCATAATCCTATTTTACATATTTGTTCCAAGCATATTGAGATTAGACATCATTTTTTAAGAGACCTTATTTCTAAAAATAATATATCTCTTCGTCATGTTGATATAGAAGAGCAATTAGCTGATATCTTTACCAAACATCTTCCTTTAGATCAATTTCAATATATTAGAAATAGGTTACTTATTACTCCTCTAGAAGATGTTTTCTTTGATATATGTGCTCAAAATTCTAGATAATTTTCTGACTTGAAATTCACGTAATTTTAAATGCATATAATTTTAGAACTATTCATTTGTTTAGTCACAATAATTTATTATCATGAACAAGAACTTAAACAAGCTCAAATCAACTGTGCAAAACTACTCACATTATAGTATTCAGTTGACAATATTGTGAACCAAAAAAGTCCTCGGTCGATAAATTTCTCGATCATGTTTCACTCAGTGAAACCCTCGGTCGACTATGCAAATCTTAGTCGAGATTCTTCTAGAAACCCCATGGATCAATTTTTTTTCCTCACAAAAGTCCCTCCGTCAAATATATTTTTGACCGAGTCCTCGGTCGTTGCAACTAGAATTTCAAATTCCAACGTTGACTGACTAGCCGTTACAAAGAGCTGTTGGGGTCTCGATCGATGAGTTTGTTGACCGAGTAGGTTTCTATTTTTCTATAAATAGCACCCCAATCCACCCATTTTTTCAAACCTCAAGTGTTCTCTTCTCCATTACTTCTCTAGTATTTCTTACAACTATTCTCCAACAACATTCATCCCCTATCATCTCTAACTATTCTTCCACCATTCTTTGATCAAGATGGACTCCTTTTCAACTCGTGGTAGGAAGAAGCAAGTTGCCGCAAGGAAGGGACAAACGGTTAATCCAGCCTTAAGTGTCATCAACGACATCCCTTCAATGATGTTGCTGCTGGATAACGCTACTTAAAGATCACTTCAAAGTCTCCTCTTCCTCACTGACATGTGGACCTCAATGACTTCGTCACTCTTCTCGATCTCTCCCAGCTCTTCAAGGTGCAAAATTTGAAAGAGTTTCTTATCCCCTCCTTTCGTTTCTGGTTCACCCAAGACGTTAATGAGTTCTATGATAACCTTACTAGGGACTCCAATAACCCATTTTCTTTGACTTACATGGTTGATGAGTTATCCTTTCGTTTATCTAAAAATGACATTCTCAAAATGCTAGATATAGATGCAAAAGAATATTGTAACGTCCCAAGATTTGAGGCCTCGGATAACATGATCTTAAAAGGAATTATTGGACTACCCATATCACCAAGGTGCACCTCCTTTTCCGGGAACCCATTACTAAAGAACTCTATAGTTAAGCGTACTCAACTTGGAGTAGTACTAGGATGGATGACCAGTCAGGAAGTTTATCCTGGCTTGCATGTGAGTGAGGATAAAGTGCGCAGTTAAGGCTAGTGGTGATATGTGGGGCCAGTCGTCATTCCTGAAACTCTACTAGAGCCTTGGGCAGTGGGCCTGTGCATTACAAATGGTATTAGAGCCAATTCCCCTCCAGTAGGTGGGCCCCACATGGACATGTCATGCCAGTCTTGAGCTGTGCGGTCCAGGCATGTAGGAAAGGGCTGTCCATGGTTGACGTAGCCACCCTTGTGCTGGTATTCCGTGATCGGGAGCTGGGTGTCCATGAGCCATTGTGGGTCTGCATTGAAATGGGGAAGAGATTATGCAACCTTATAGTTGAGCCTTTATGAGGACGTCAAGAGTCTAAGTGGGGGAGATTGTAACGTCCTAGGATTTGAGGCCTCAGATAACATGATCTTAAAAGGAATGATTGGACTACCCATATCACCAAGGTGCATCTCCTTTTCTGGGAACCCATTACTAAAGAACTCTATAGGTAAGTGTGCTCAGCTTGGAGTAGTAATAGGATGGGTGACCAGTCGGGAAGTTTATCATGGCTTGCACGTGAGTGAGGACAAAGTGCACAGTTAAGGCTAGTGGTGATATGTGGGGCCAGTCGTCATTCCTGAAACTCTACCAGAGCCTTGGGCAGTGGGCCTGGGCGTTACAAATATAGAGAATTTCTAGATCTCACCACCAGAAATCCTATCTCAAAATTATCCACCAAACATAACACCATTAGCATTAGTGATATCAAAAAGGTTATCTTCCTTCCCAACACCTCATCCCATGAGCATAGAGGAACTTATTATGCTACATCCTTAACCCCCAAAGATAGGATGGTGAATCTAATTATTTCCCATAACATTTATCCTAGAGCTTCATAACTGAAATTCCACAATGTAGGATGTGCCTCATCTATGCTATGTTTAAAAGAATTCCTGTGAACTTTATTTGCATCATCCTATCCAATATGTTTGACTTTTCTAGAAATACTCCCTATGCTGATTTTGTTTGCCAAATAATCCAACACTCTTGACAAAAACCTAGAGGACTTAGGCTACAAGTGTGATAGCCATCCCAAAACAATGTTGATAAAATGGGAATCGACTTTGGACACAAAAGAGCTAGGACCAAAGGGGAGACATCCACTAACGTAAATCCTCCACCTCCTACTCCTCCTGGATTTTCCATAGAAAATCTAGCCAATGATGTTTCTTATCTCAAAGGGGCCACCTATCACCTTGGGAGACAACTAGACTACAACCACCATGCCATGACCTATCTAAACTAAAGAATGCAAGAATTTTCTCCTAATATACCCGACACATAACCTTATGCAATCTATCTCAGGAGCCTCTATCCTTTTAACCCCTACGTCCAGTACACCCACGTTCCACCACCACCATCCAATGATCTTTTCCATACCCAATACTCACCCATGCAATTCCAGGACATAGCTTCTCACTTTACATTTGATCGGACACCTACATTTCTGGAGGTATATGCTCTCACAAAGACAGGTGCACTTGACTGACAAACACTTGTCAAGTACTATGGTGATACTCCATTCCTTGGGAAAGATCCTGAAGTTGATGTAATCTTGAACTCTTTCAAGTGATATTGTTATCCTATGTATTGTGTAGTGAAGCTTATGTAATCACTTTATCATCAATGACATTGAGCCTATTTTTTCACTTGTTCATGATAATAAAAATTTATATTGTGGCTTTCATTGTACATTTCTCATCACTTCATTTTTTCTACAACTTGTGTATGCTATTGAGGGGGAGTATGCCATTCTGGGAAAGTAAGTTTAAAAAGATTATATGTCTATCTTTTTGAAATGACAAAGGGGAAAAAAATAAAATGAATGAGTTTCATAATCTCTTGGATTGACATTAATTGATGCTACATTTCCTTAAGAGATGAATACTATGTTCCATATCTCTTTAGGAATATTATCACAAATTTTATAAGAAAAAGAGAATCTATTAGTCTCATGTATATCACAGGTAAGAAACTCAACTCATTTAAATAATTTGTGATTATATTTTAGAAATGTTTGTCATCTTAAAAAAGGGGGAAATTGTTGGTTAAATTAGACATTAACATACCCTTTGTTTTGATGATGACAAACATTTCATACTTGTGTGTCTAACATGCTATTTAAGTATTTTAGGGTTAGGGTAACAAGGAGATCTTACTAAGTGGAAAGTTCAAGATCAATACAAATTGAAGATCAAATACACTTAATTATTTATGTTTTTATAAATGTACTCAAATGTAAACACTTGTACAAAGATATAATGTACAAATACTTAGACATCATGTAAATTAAGTGTTAGATCTTCCCTATTCACTTATAACCCTTAGATAAGACCCCCCTAGAGTTAGAGTCACTATCATCTATCCATTTTTTTTGTTATTATAGAAGAACTTCTTATTCATCCCTCTCTTTTCATACATGCAAGCTTATCGAATTAGACATACTAGGAGTTAAAAATGAAGGGAGAGTGGTAGTACTACTACCATTACACTGATCCTTGTCTAACCATGTATGAATTGCCTCTGGTAGCCTAGTGTAATGAAATGTTCCTTGCTTGTTTCTAATGTGATACTTTGCTAGACCATCCGCAACTGCATTGCTCATTCAGTGAGTATGGGATAGGGTCCATTGACCATGTCTGACTAGAATATGTCGGCACCCATGTATGAGCCTCATGTGCCGTGGGTGATCAACAACTTGTTGCTGCACTGCGTCGATCGCCAACTTGCAATCAGATTCTATATCGAGTTCTTCCAATGACAACTCTTCTGCATTCTGTAAGGCACAAAGTAAGGCCAGAAGCTCTCCGTGGAATGCAGACCAAACGTTAGGATAAAGAGTGCCAAATCCCCCCTTCCAGTCACCTGTGGCACCCCTAATTATCAATGCTGCTACACTCTTCCACTTGAGGATGGCGTCATCGACATTCATTTTGAGTCTCCCCGCATACGGACTCCTCCATCCAGCCTCAGATGTCTTAACAGAGTGTTCTACCCAATCATCATCACTTTTTTGCCAGGCCTTCTGTATCGCATTCACCTCAGACATTATGAACCTGCACACGTGCTGAATGGGTTTGATAACCTTCTCAAAGACCTATTGATTCCTACAGTTCCAGATGTGCCAACATGAGAGCATGAACAAGGTATTTTTATCTCCTGCTAACTGTAAACCTTGCTTGATCCACGTGCAAGCTTCAACCGTGAAGAAGGATGTAGGTTGAGCCCCTCTAAGCAACTGTTCCCATATCAGTCTGACTAGCTTACAATCTCAGATGGCATGAATATCAGTCTCCTCCTTCTCCTGACACCTTACACATCTTGCATCCGTTGCATATGGCGTTGTACACACTTTTGATTAGTTAGGAGGGCTCCATGCATAAATAGCCACATGAAATGTTTAACCTTTGCCGCCACTTTGGATTTCTACACAATATCCCAATCTCCTTCCACTTGCAGATCGCATGGATTTCTCAGGATTGTATAAGTAGATTTGGTAGAATATAGCCCTTTCGTGGTAGTTTTCCAAACCGAAACATCATTTTCTGCCTGCGGGGAGGGTGCTGGAATGGCTAAGACCAGATCGACTCCCTCTTTGGGAAGCCAGTCCTGTAAAAATTTTATATCCCAACCTCCATTGCCCAAGCTGATACTTGCAACTTGCAGGTCAACGATCTCCTCCGATATAGGTCAGACAACCAGATCTGATAGTCTTATCACTTCAGAACACCAATAATCAGTCCAAAACTTAGTACTGGTTCCATTCAACACTTCTTTGAAAGTGTTTTCCTCAATAAAACTTTTTCCTTTAAGGGCAACCTTCGCTAACCTGGAAACATTCGAGAGGTTATCCCCTGAATATTGCTCGTACTTGGGTCGAATATACCGACACCACGTAGTGTGTCTTCCCATAGACACTTACCAAGCATTCTTCATAATAAGGGTTAAATTCCATTCTCTCATGGATCGTATGCCCAGGCCTCCATCTTCCTTTCTGTAGGTTACTTTATTCCAGGGTACAAGTGGTATGGGGTGAGCATTATGGCCGCCACCCCATAAAAACTTCCTAATGCTGCTGTCTATCTGGTAACAGAGTCCTAGAGGGTGATAAGCAGTCTGCATGGCATAAGTGGGAATAGCAGTAAGCGTGGCCTTCACCAGGAAGCAACAACCTGCAAATGAGAGGCTTCTCACTGCCCAACTGTTGATCCGACTGTCTATTCGACACAGGATGTCAGCGTACATACTTTTATTGACTCTCGAATGGATGATAGGAATGCCAAGATATCTTTTGAGATTGGATGTTTCCTTGAATGCATCTATTTTGGTCACCTTCCGCCTTCTATTTCTGGGTACACTAGCAGAGAAGAAAATTTGTGTCTTCTTGATAGAAATAGACTGGCCTGATGCCTCCCCAAAGCTTTGGAAGCATTGCTTAATGATCCTCATCTGCTTGCTGGATGCCTTGCTGAAGAAGATGAGATCGTCTGTGAAGCATAGATGGGATAGCTTAATTCCTTTTCTCCCGATAGAAACATGCTTCCATTTATTACTGTCAACAAGGTGTTCGATCATCTGACTCAAGCGTTCAATGCACAACACAAAGATATATGGCGAGAGGAGATTTCCCTGGCGTAGGCCCCTACTGGATTTGAAGGCCTTAGTGAGATTGCCATTACATACGACCGAGCATTCACCTGTTGTAATCGAATTCATTATATACCTCACAATATTCAGGGGAAGCGCAAGTTTCTATAAGGTATCATCCACGAACTCCCATGACAACCTATCGTAGGCTTTCGATAAATCAATTTTAATCACCATGCACTTTGCCCCCTTCTTCTTCTTCATAGTATATATGACTTCTTGGGTCATTGCTATGTTGTCGGTGATTCGTCAGCCCAAGACGAAGCTGCTTTGGGCAGGACCAATCCACGTCTGCATAAACCCCTTGAGACGTTCAACTATGATCTTAGAAGTAAGTTTAAGACATATATTATTCAAAGATATTGGGTGTAGTTGTTCACAGGATTCTGGGTTGGGGATCTTGGGGATCATCTATCCATTACACACACACTTAATAGGTGGTTTAAAAGAATAAAATAGGGACATCCTTGATTGAGAAACTTGTGGAACAAGATACACTTGGTTGAAGTTTTTGTCTTAATTGTAGCGTATTTTCTTAAGGTTCAAATACAAAAACATTGAATGAGGCTGCAATTACTTTTATATGTCTTAATTGATAAATGTTATACATGTTGTTCATATCCCTTTTAAAAATGATTAGATGATTTATTACTCAGTCATAGTTATCTGTAATACTTAAATGATAAAGATTACTATACTATGCATGTAACAAATAGTTATACCTATTTAATTCAATAAAGGTTTCTTCTGCTCTCTTTTGTAAGATTTATATGTGATAATAATATTATTGGAGGAGGGTTATATCTCCCATTGAGATATAGATCTCACCCCTGGGTCTCTACACTTTTTAGGTGGGCATGCACGAGGAGGTAGAGATCGTGCAGCAGAAAGTAGACAACAGTAGCAAGGATAGTAGTAACAAATCATGTTGAGTGTGCTGTTATTTGTCTTGTAGATATAGAGTCCTATGTGTCATCCCTATACTCTCAGGTCCTTGGGAGATAGTACTTAAACAATTTTATGATTGATCTGAGATTTTGGCTAGTACGCCTCGATGCATGATGTTGTTTTTGTATATGTTTTGATAAAGCAACTAATATCTCATATCCTTACAAGGTGATGGAATGATGTATGTATAAAGTGAACCATGATGTATATATGGCTTGGTTCTTTCTGTAAAGAGTTTCATGGTAGTGGGTCTCTTGGTAAAAAGGTTTTAATTTTTAGTAATTTTTAGTATCTACTGCAAATGGTTATTTCTACATAGTTTTGTGCGATAATGTTGTTGGTTTGATAGCAGTCCTCACAATTTTTGGTATCAGAGCCTTAGGTTCGCTGAGTCTATAGGGACGTAGGATTAAGGTTGTTGAGTCTGTTCTAGTGTCCTCTAGATTATCTTATAATGAATTCTATTTATATATAAGAAGAAGTAAAGCTTAAAGAAGTCTAGAGAATATGAAGAACATGTTGCTGAGAGCAACGTCGTTGCACTAGCAGGAGGTGCAAGGGAACATGTGAGACAAGAACAAGTGCCTAAGAATCCCCAAATGGATCATATTATGCTGGAAAACCTTACTTTTCATGCTCTCTTTAGGTAGTTCATTGTGATGGTAACACATATGGTGGACAAGATACCAACACCACCACCTAGGGCACCAGTCCCCAATGTAGAATCTTAGGGTTCTAGTATGACTTTTGAATATCTATGTTGTGTAGGAGCTATAGAATATGCTAGAACAACTGACCCAACAGATGCAGAGCTGTGGCTTACTAGTTAGAAAAAGCTTTCAATATCCTTAACATCCCAGAAACTGACAAAGTTAGGCATGTTGTGTACCTATTGAAGGGAAGTGCTGGCCATTGGTGGGCCATTGAAGAGGAGAAAAGGCTTGATGTTGAGGTCGGATGGGAGGAATTTTGACGTGAGTTCACCAATTTTCCTTAGACGTACCTAGATGAGAAAATCTCACAGTTTGAAGGGATTAGGCAAGGGACTATGGATATTAATGAGTATGAATCTAAGTTCATGGAACTTCTGCAGTTTTGTCTGCACTTGGCTACTATAGACTAGGAGAGGTTTCGACGTTTTGAGAAGGGTCTGAACAATGAGTTATCCACTTATGCAGCTGCTTTGGATAATAGGGAAAGATTTTCTACACTTGTAGAATTGGTTAGGCGGATGGAAAGGTTGGTAACTAAGAAATGTGAGGCCAACTTTAGAAAAGGACCTATCCAGTTACAAGGACAGAGGTCTAGAAGCTATAAGAAACCAAGGTTTCATGCACTGTCAATACCAAAGAGGTTCAGTGCTCAGACGCAATGGATGTCAAGCAAGGGTAGAGACCATAGTTTTCCACCTATTGGAGCCCATAGTGCGGCATAAATGTTAGTGACATGGCTTCCTAGGCCACAACAAGAGATTAGAGTCTGCTACAAGTGTGGGAAGATAGGACATTTAAAGAAAGAGTGTCCGATGAGGGGTATTGAGGTAGCCCAGCAATTGAGGTAGAGCCAACAAGACTCTCAGAGACAACAATTTAGTAGTGGTGCAGGAGGACAAGGACATTGACAAGAATCTCAAGTAGGTCATCTACAAAAGGCAACAGAGGACGAGGTTGACAACAGACAACAATGAGATTTTATGCTATGAGTCAGCCAGAGGCAGTACTCAATCCACGTGTCATGACAGGTCAGATAGAGTTATTTCATTCTAATATGTCTTCATCTTGCTTCATATCTATTTTGATTGACCTGGGTGATATGCACTCCTTCATCACTTGTGTAGTGATTCATAACTATCTTTTGCTTGTTAGTCATAGAACATATAACTTTTTGTTAGAAATTCCATTAGTTGGTTCCACAGTGTTACAAGAGGTATGTTCCCCCTATGTTCTTTCTTTCTCAAAACACAACATTCAAGTGGGTATTATACCACTTTAGATGTATGGATATCCTTGGGATGGACACCTTGGAAAAGTATAAGGTAGTTTTAGATTGTGGTAACAAGCAAGATATATTCACATATGGTGGTGAGACATGGATCTTTTAGGGAGACAAGAAGGTTCTTCCATCATGTCTAGTATCGACAATGGTATCTAAGAGACTGTTGTGTTATGGGTGTGAGGAATTCTTAGCACATGCAGTGGATACCAAGGTAGAAAGTCCTAGTATTCTAGAAGTGCCAATTGTAAGGGATTTTAAGGATGTGTTTCCTGAGGAATTTCCTAATGTTCCTCCACCTTGAGAGACTAATTTTGAGATCAATCTAGTTCTTGGTACACAACCAATAGACCAAACACCATATAGGATGGCTCCATCTGAGATGGAAAAATTAAAGAAAAAATTACAAGAGTTACTTGATAAAGGTTTTATCCAGCCAATTACATCTCCGTGGGGTGCTTCAGTACTTTGTAAAGAAGAAGGATGGATCTATGACGTTATGTATAGGCTATAGATAGTTGAAAAAGGTGACAATAAAGAACAAGTATCCTCAACCAAGGATAGATGATTTGTTTGATCAGTTTCGTGGTGCAAAAATATTATCTAAGATAGACCTGAGGTTAGGATATCATTAGTTACATATTAAGGAGGATGACTTCCCAAATCAGCTTTTAGGACTAGGTATGGTCATTATGAGTTCATAGTTATGTCATTTGGACTAACTAATGCACCAACAACATTCATGGATTTGATGAATAGAGTGTTCCATCCATTCCTTGATCAGTTTATAGTGGTCTTTATAGATGATATTCTAATATACAGTCGAGATAGAGAATAGCATGAACAACATATTCATCAAGCATTGACTTTGTTAAGACAACACAAGCTATATGCTAAGTTCAATAAGTGTGAGTTTTGGTTGTCAGAAATGTCTTTTATAGGACATATCATATACGCTAAAGGTATTTGTGTCAATCCTAAAAAGATGGAGTCTGTTCTAGAATGGGAACAACCTAAGACACCAACAAATATTTGTAGTTTCCTAGGTTTGGTAGGTTACTATAGGAGATTCATCAAAGACTTTAGTTCTGTAGCATTACCCCTAACTAGATTAACCTGGAATGATGTTCCTTTTGTCTAGAATGGCAAGTATCAACACTATCTCTAGTTGTTGAAGGAAAAGTTGACCAGTGCACTTGTGTTAGTTTTACCTGAATAAGGGAAAAGATACATTGTCTTTTCTGATGCCTCAAAGAATGGTTTGGGATGTGTGTTGATGTAGGGTATATGAGTGATTTCTCTTGCCTCTCGACAACTTAAGAAATACAAGGATAATATCCAACACACAATCTGGAGTTGGTTGCAGTGATTCATGCCTTGAAAATGTAGAGAAATTACTTGTACGTGGATAACTGTTAGATTTTCATAGACCATAAGAATCTAAATGACATCTTTTCACAACAAGAATTGAACAAGAGACAATGCCTCTGGGTGGAACTAATCAAAGACTATGATTGCATGATTGATTATCTTCCATGAAAGGCTAATGTGGTGGCAGATGCGCTAAGCAGAAAGTCCTCATCTTCATTCACAAATAAAGCACAATTGAATTCTTTGGTGTGTTATAAGTGGGACATGATAGTCTCCTTATGATAGAGTAATGTTCATCTAGATGTATCTTTACTAGCCAGATTGTTGGCACAAATGCAAGTAAAACCTACGTTGAGACAACATATTAAAGAAGCACAATAGGTTGATATTATGATATAGCAGATCAGATTAGGATATGGCAATGAGAAGTGGGATGGCTTCCACAAGTGAGAGGATGAAACAGTTTGTTACCATGGTAGAATTGTGGTACCTGATGTTAATAACCTAAGGAATATAGTTATGGAATAAACTCATTCATCTATGTATGCTATGCATGCAGGAAGTACCAAGATGTATCACAATCTAAAAGATATGTATTGGTGCCCTGGTTTGAAGAAAGATGTAGCTAAGTTCGTTATGAAATGTACAATGTGTTAGCAAGTTAAGGCTACACACCAGAAGCCTGTAGGAACATTAAAACCATTACCTATACCACAGTAGAAGTGGCATCATGTAACAATGGATTTTGTAGTTGTTTTACCTAGAACAACCAAAGGTCGTGATTTCATTTGGGTGATTGTTGATAGGTTGACAAAGTCGGCACATTTTCTTCCTGTTAAGATGACATACAGTGTTGAGAAACTTGCACAAATTTATGTACATGAGATAGCACAGTTGCACAGAGTCCCAATAACAATTGTATGTGACAGAGGTCCCCAGTTTACAAGTCACTTTTGGGAGCGATTACACAAAACTTTGGGTACACAGTTGAAATTTAGTACTACTTTCCACTCTCAAACAGATGGACAATCTAAAAGAACTATGCATAGCTTAGTAGACTTGCTTAGGCCATGTTTTCTTCAGTTTGTAGGTATCTGGTATATACATCTGAGTTTGATAGAGTTCACCTACAATAACAGTTATCAGAAAATTATTGATATGGCACCATATGAAGCATTGTATGGTAGACGTTGTAGATCTTCGTTATGCTGGTATGAAATAGGAGAATGCCAAATTCTTGGTACTAAGCTTGTGCAACAAACAACTAAAAATATTAAAGTGATACAACAACAATTAAAGGAAACACAGGACAAATAGAAGTGATATGCTAATAATTTCCATAGACCTTTAGAATTCCAAGAAGGAGACAAAGTGTCCCTCAAGGTTTCTCCTTGGAAATATGTTCTCAGATTTGGGAAGAAGGGTAAGTTGGCTCCAAGATTTATGGGACCCTACCCAATGATAGCATGTGTTGGAAAGGTAGCCTATAAGTTGGAACTACCACCTGAGTTGCACAGACTACATCTAGTATCTCATGTATCTATGTAGAGAAGATGTCACCCTGATACAGAGCTTGTATTATAATGTGTAGAGGTAGAATTAGATGAAGATATATCCAATGTGGAAGGTCTAGTGTTGATTCTTGACAGAAGAATCAAGGAATTGAAAAAGAAAGACATTGTGCTTGTGAAAGTTATTTGGCATCATCATGCTGTAGAAGAAGACACATGGGAGCAGGAGGAAGATATGATGCGGAAGTACCCTTCCCATTTCTCTGAAGATTTTGAGGATGAAATCCTTGTTAGGGGTTGATAACTTGTAACACCCCTGACCTGGGTTTTGGGATACCCTAGAATCTTTTCCTAAGTAAGTTTATTAGAACATTATCTTAATCTTTTGTAAAGTAATTAAGACCTAAGGAGAGTTTAATTCTCAATTTTGAACTTATTTGCAAATTGTTTGTGCCTTATATGATAGTTTTGATGAAGATTGCAATTCACCCAAAATATGTAGTTGATGTGCAAATTATCACCTCTAGAGTCTCCTTTCTCTCTCTTAGCATCATCTAGAGGAGAGAGAAATAAGGGGGCACCTTGTTTGAGTCTTGGTTGAGTGATAACACTCTTGGTGGTGAAAGAACCAAAGAATGATGAGTGTCTTGAACCCTAGATAGGATTGTATCGAGTTATGAAGTGTATATGGGAGTGCCTATCGACTTGGAAGCCAAAGAGGAGGTTCCATATCAGTTTATCATGTTTTTGAAAGTACTCATATCAGGCTAAGTATCTCAAGTAGATGTTCCTTACAAAATTTGTATCTGTTTTCACCTAAAGCGATATAGGGTTGTGATATCTTGTCAAGCTAGATACCCAATGGCCAATATGTTATCTTTGGATTATCCTCATGAGTTTTGCATGACGATATAATTATGGATGCATGGATCCACCATGCATGGACACATGTCACCTAAGTGCATATGGTGATGACACTTCACAAACTCTCTCTCTCTCTCTCTCTCTCTCGAACCTCAACTATATAAGCCTCTCTTTTCACATACAAGAGAAACTTTTGAATCTCATATCATCCTTTTCTTGGTGGACGACCATAGAAGCTTGAGGAATAGGAAGGAGCTCGAGAATCTTTCCTAAGGTGATGCCATGATCATCTTCAACCTTGGGTGGACTATGCTTCTCGGGTCATGGTTCCTTTCTTTTGTTTCTTATTCACGAAGTTCCTAACTATGGTATATCCTTTCATATAGAAGTGTTGTAATTAAAGTCTTGGACTTTTGATAAGTCATATTCAACCTTGGGAGCATGGAGCATTGAAGATTGAATCTCTTGTGTTGATCTTGAGGTGATTTATATAACTTGAACTCAACTTTATTATTATTCACCTTCTATCAAGCAATATTTGATGGCCCCTTTTTAATTTCAACTTTCCTTGATTGAATAATGATTTTATGAACTCTAATGGATATATGGGGATGTTTTCCATAAACTAGAGTAATAATGGACGAAGGGTTGGAGCTTTAAGATGATGGAATCATCTATCCACAAACTAATATTGGTTTAGGAAACTCTAACCCGATATGTTGTTAGGTGAAGAGAAACCGATACACTAGGAGTCCTAACTCCTTACTGGTTTGTTACATAAAATGGACCATTGTTCGTACAGTTGTCTAGCCTACTACCTAAGGCTAAAGATGAGGGTAGGCTAATATCTTGAAGATGAGAGAAGATATGTCATCAACCCTATATGCCTTAAACTCTAACAACCCGTACCCACTCCAAGTAGTGTTTCCCATTACACCCTTGAAGTGGGGATAAACTAACATGCCTAGGCTGACACACTATGAGTAGGTGTGGGAAATACACTCCTTTAAGTCATGGCTGACACAATAAGTAATGGTGAGGCCGATATATTAATAGAGAAGAAAACAAGGGTGTTTATGATTGATAACCCGATACAATCGAAACCATAGAACTCGATATGTATCAAAACCCTAGAGGCCACTATCACTTGGTGATAGCATGGACAATATACAAAGGGATAGCTAGGCTGACAGACTAGATAATAGTGTGGCCGATACCCTAAAGTACACTATGACTGATACACAAAGTGTTAGTGTGGCTGATACCCTAAAGTATACTATGGCTGATACACAAAGTGTTAGGGTGTCCAATACAAAAAGTGATAGGGTGGCCATTACCCTAAAGTGAGGTCAAGTTGTGATGCCTAGGTGAGGTGAAAATATTTTTCTAAAGTATGAAGAAGGTGATGCACCAACGTATGGTGAAGGTGATACATCAACATGTGATTCATGGCCGATATCACCCTAAGAACCTCACAATCGATATCCCTCTAAGCACCTCTAATCTGATACCTCTTTGATGTGCCATGGCCGATACAAGTAAAGAGTGTCATGGCCGATACATGTGTCTAGTATGACACAAGTGAATGTGTCTAGGCCAACACAAGGGTTAGAGTTTAGGCCAATACACCTTGATGGATGTAGGCCTATAGACCTTGATGAGTGTAGGCCGATACACCTTGATGAGTGTAGGCCGATACACCTTGAATATAATCAATTGATACACTATAGAGTAAAGAGATGGATGCACTTTAATAAGTGTAGGATGATAAACCCTAAGGAGGATTAAGCCAATGTGATAAGTATGTAAGAATCAATATCCTAGTAAGGATGAAAGAGAAACCTATACTACTCATATGAGAAAGGTAATTCTTCATGTTGATAATCAATTAATGATAACTGATGAGAGTAATTAAGTATGATTGAATAATTATGGCAATAATATAAGCTCTTATGATGTGAATTAGAGTTGGGTTGTTAAAAATGAACTTGAAAACCCTAATCAGCTAAAAAGGGAGAACCCTAACCCTAATTATGAGAGAGTTGCAATTTGAATGATTCTCTTTATGGTAAGATAATGATATTTACTTGATATTGCATTTGCTATGAAATCCTAACCATGTAGGTATTATGTGATGATGAGCATGGCCAGGTATGAACTATGATGATTTAGTATAATAGAGATTATATAAGGCCTTGTGAGCCATGTGAAATACTTGTACAACAAGTATGATATATGTATATGGGTCTGATGACCTAAAGATGATTGTTGCTTGGTAAAAGGTGACACTATTCAATGATGAGATAAGGGTTTGATACCCAAAACATGTGATCATGATAATGATAATGTTGAAGGGATGAGATTCCCAATAATATGTTTAAAGGATTGACATCCCAGGATAAGGGTAACAAGATGTGTTCCAATTGATATAAGATTCCTTGAAAAAATATTACACCTTTCTATGTAGCATTAATCTATAATTCATGTTTGTAACTTGATTGATGCTAAAAGATGCTGTAATGCACTTAACTTATCAATTGAAACTAAAAATGTAGTTTGCCCTGGCCATAGATCCATTTAGTGTCAGAACTTGCTGGATGGTGAAACGAGTTTTACTCAGAGTGCATATTTTTGAATATGCAAGGTGCAAGATGAGTATTACCTTACTTCCTACAAACCTCATGATTGACTATAGGTCATACCCTGAAAAGAGTGCGGTGGTAGGCCGTATCTCTATTGCAACATTGGGATTGGCAGTTGATGTGGCTTTTACCGCACTAACAAATCCACCTAGGGCTGAATTCCCTAAGTCTTTACGAAAACCTTTTGCAATAGTACCACCCGCAAGAGGACGAGTCTTATCACAGTATAGTTAAGGATCAAATCCCAAGGGACAATGTTTTTAAGATTCTTGTTAGTTGAATCCAGATCGACTAAGATTAATATTTAGAACAAAGAGTTGATTTGGTTTTAGTTAAACTAATTGCAAGGAAAGTAAAAGAGTAGTATAAAAATTGAGTTTAGATTAATGATGGGAATCACTGGGGTGGAATCGGGTTTTTCCACCACTACACATGAAAACACATCCAAAACACATCCAGGTAAGATACTACTACCCAAATGGAGTCACAAACTATCCGTTAGGAAATAGAGTATGCATAAGCATCTCCGTAGTTTTGATGTATTGTTACCCACAAATCACACACTTACTACTCCGGAGATATCCCTTCAGAAGTTCTCATCTGAGCATCAACCATGTTAGTCGATATTCAAATCCTAAGTATTGAAGTTCTCACAAAAAAGAAATATAATAGACCATGCAAGGCAGGTGATCAATCCACAAAGCATGGATTAAATGATTAATAATGAAATGGAAAGTTATATACAAGCCATGGAATGTTATAAAATGAACATGTAAGCATGGGAAATAGGGCTAGTCTCCACACCCCAGTGAAATGAACTACTCACTCCTCATGAAAGAAATAAAAGAATAAGAGAGAGGGAAGATTTTTCCATGGTCATGGTGAAGAAGATGGTCACAGCTCGGTAGAGAAACAGTCTTCTACATGATGGTGGGGTAGATCTGGACAAGGAGGGGAAGAACACCAAGAAGGATGAGGATGATCTTCTCTCTCCCTCTTCCTTCTCTTCTCATGCTATTGCTCGCAGGATATGGAGCAGTAGTTGGCTGATGGATGAAGGTGCTACAAATATGAAATCCCACCATTTTTGTGGCTAGAAGATAGATCTTGATGGAGTGGAGATGGAAGAGTAGAAAGGACACCACAGAGGTAGTCTTTGGCGGCGAAGATCGTCTTCCTTGGCTGGACACAGAGCGGAAACCTATCATCATGCATGGAGAGGAAGTGATACCTCAAATGAAGGAGGGGGTCATCTATTTATAGGTGCATATCTGGAGAGCATTGACTTAGCTACCACGGTCGTGGCCTTCAGTAGCGGCAACAGTACTCCTCAGCACGACAATGCCAGGTGTGCACCTGACCATCCTGAGGTGTCTGCGGTCGAGGTGATTGCGTAGCAGTTGAGGTGTTAGCCATGATCAAGGTGTTATCCATGGTCGAGGTGATTGTATTGTGGTTGAGGTGGGGTTCGGGAGTTGCACTGGTGTGCCATGGTCGTGATGGGGTGCCAGTCGCGGTACCTTGGCCTCGGCCCGTCCGTGTCAAGGTGGGCCTAGTCATGCCGAGTGTCGGTCGACACTACATCTTATCCATGGTCATGACATTGTCTTCTTGGCCACGGTCACGACATCATCGAACAAACCCAACCCCGTGGGGGGGTATTGCTATGGGTTGATGGGTATGTGTCAATGAATCCTGTGATCGAAGAGGATGCGTTCTGATGAAGGAACTAGTCATAAAAAATTGGGTCCAAATTATCAAAAGTTTCTTAGTGCACATAGTGTGATGCTTAATCCTACAATGGAGATGAATGGATTTGATCAAAACTCTAAATAATCATAAGAAACTGAGGAAAATTGTATATGAGCAAATTCATGGGGTATATGAGCACTTTCAGTGCAAAACTGGGACAAAAATGGTGAATAAAACTAAGATGAATATGTATTCATCAGTGGTAAAGCCATACCTTGAGAATAGTATGGCTGCATGCCATGAATCAATAAATAAACAAACAAACAAACAAACAAATAAATAAATAAATAAATAAATAAATAAATAAATATATATATATATATATATATATATATATATATATATATGCATGATTGAATGTAAGTCATACCCTAAATAGAGAACACGCTACGACCTGTATCTCTATAGCATTGAGCCAATATACCCTGGCTAGCTAAATTGTAGTTTGACTTATAATGTCACTTCCAGTAATCTCATACTGACTGGGGGGTGAGGTCGTAGAGTCTGGCTCTTCCATGGACCTTGTATGGCACTGATACTACCTAATTTAGGTTGGTTGGAGTATGAGAGGTATACCTCATCTCCTCAGGGCATAAGATTGAATGTTGAAAGATGTAATCAGACATGTAGCGTATTTTCTTAAGGACCAATATAGAAACATTGAATGAGGCTGTAATTACTTTTATATGTCTTAATTTTTAAATGTTATACATGTTCTTGATATCACTTTTAAAAATGATTAGATGATCTATTGCTCAGTCATAGTTATATGTACTACTTAAATGTTAAAGATTATTGTACTCTACATGTAACAAGTAGTTATGTCTGTTTAATTTAGTAAAGGTTTATTCTACTCTCTTTTATAAGATTTAACTGTGATAATAATATTGTTGGAGGAGGGTTATATCTCCCGCTGAGACATGGATCTCACCCCATGGGTCTCCACACTTTCTAGGTGGGTGTGCACAAGGAGGTAGAGATCAAACAACAGAAAGCAGGCAACAACAACAATGACAACAGTAACAGCTCAGGTTGAATGTTCTGTTATGTGTCTTGTAGATATAGAGTCCTATTTTTCATCCCTGTACTCTCAGGTCCTTGGGAGATAGTACATAAATAGTTTTATGAATGATCTGAGATTTTGGTTAGTACGCCTCAATGTATGATGTTGCTTTTGTATATGTTTTGGTAAATCAAATTTTATCTCATATCCTTACGAGGTGATGGTATGATGTATGTATAAAGTGAACCATGATGTATATACGGCTTGGTTCTTTCTATAAAGAGCTTCATGGTAGTGGATCTCTTGGTTAAAAGGTTTTAATTTTTAGTAATTTTCAGTAATCCACTGCCAATGGTTATTTCTACATAGTTTTGTGTGATAATGCTATTCGTTTGATAGTGGTCATCACACATAATTAGAAGACTATCACCAGATTCCACAACCTCTACAAAATCTCTCTTAGGCTCTGTTTCTATATGAATGTCACATCCTTGTGTCTTCCCATGGTCTTTTTCACTAAATCATATGACATGTAACCAAATTGCTGATCTCCATAACCAAGAAAGATACATGACACTACTTCGTCATCCAAAATTCCCCATTTTCCATGGGAATGTGTGCATATGCTTGTAAATAAATACTTGCAGATGAGAATAGGAAGAATACTTGCCTATTTATACCTTCTTAGGTATAAGTAATTGATGGATTTTAATCGACCAAATAGTAGACAATACTCAATGTCTAGATCTGTAACGTATTTGACATCCATGCTCAACATGCATATGAGTTTCTCCACAATAGTATGGTTCATTCTCTCATCTATACCATTGTGTTGTGATGTCCTGAGCCATGTCCTCTCATTCTCCATATACATTGTTGCATGGAATACTCTTGGAAATCCTTAGAGGTGTACTCTCCTTCATTCTTTGTGTAGAGACACTCGTACCTTTTCTCTATCTCCTACTCCACCATGCCATGAAATTAAATAAAACACTAAAATATATGATTCTTAGTCATATATAAGTAGACACACATCATTAAAAGATGCATCATAAATGTATGTGATAAATTATGCATTGCCACCTAGTGAAACCACCTCAAACATGCCCTAGACATCTGAATGAACCAACTAAAAAAGTTTTGACTTCACCTTCGACCTCTTATTGAATAGAACTTTTTGATGCTTTCCTGTATGACATGAAAATGAACTAATACTGGGGTGCTTTCCATAAGGAATTAAACTCTTCATTGATAGAATATGCAAGCCCTTCTCACTATGTGCCCTATCCTTCTATGCCAAAGATCTCCGTGGTAATCCTTGACTGCATATAGCCACTTGTGATTACTTTTAGCTAGGTGTTATCCAATGTGCAACACAATTTACCCATGCGTCAATCAAATATCCCTTTGTAAACTTACATTTTCCTACAAAAAAGTCCAGATTTTAGCCTTCTCTATGAAGACAGAACCATATATAAAAGTCAACTATAAATCAAGAACATGAAAAACATCCTTGAGCATGACTATGAAACCAACACCCGTATGAATGTAGTTGTCTCCAATCCAAAAATTATAAATAAGCTAGTATATCTCGTCTTCACCCCCATTGAGTCCTCACTCTTATATGTAGAGAATATATTTTAATTGGATAACACATTATTAGAAGATACAATATCCACCTCCCACTAAGAATCATCCTCATCAACATGCAGATTGTGCTTCTGGACTATCAAAACCACATTAGCAACATTGTTCATGCCATCTAAATTACCAATAAAGTATTCCTATCATTGTCCTTCTTGTCCATGGCTTCAGATTTGCTTTTCCACATCTTGCAATCCTTTTTGAAATGGCCCAGCTTCATGGAATGGAAGCACCCTCTACTATTTGACTTGGAACAACCATGGGCCTTACCATGGTCTTCAGAGTCACAACAACTTTGATATCTACCATAATCTCTCTCTCAATTAGTGCTCCTTATATCAACAAAGTGCAACTCTAAACCATTGTCACATGAGGCCCATCGTCAAATTTTATTGTTGTGTAGAATAGTCTTTACTTTCCAAGTATCTCCTTCTCGTATAGAGTTGTTGATCGTCACGACAAGCATCTACTAGTTGTTAGGCAATGATCCCGTAGAAGAAGTAGTGCCTGAAATTCATCGACAAGAACTATCTTCCTTGACCCCAATTGATTGACAAGACTGTAAAATGTATTTACATGCTTAATGACTCTAGTACCCCCATAATTCAAATTCACTAACATTCTGATCAAGAATGCTTTATTTGTTAATAGTCTTTCTCTCTTACAATTTCTTGATTTTTTCTTGCATATCTTTGTCATTTGGTCTCCCCTCCAAGACATGGTGGAACATGTAAATGTTAAGTCACTTTTGCACTATTCCCATAGTCTTCTTGTTTAATTTGGTTCAATCCACATCACATATATTCCCTAGATTTTCCCTCTATCAGATCGTACAATTTTTTTACAATACATAATATCTTCCATCTAGGATTTCAAAATTTTCAAGAATGTGATCATAAACTTTATCATCATCACATCATCATCTTTTCCCATATGGATCTGTATCTACACCCTCCATTCTGATACCACTTGTTGGGGATATGCACGTATATTGTAACACAACACTAAAAGACACCAAAATAAAATTCAAATAAGTTTTCAGACAAAGATATAAACCCAGGAAAGGAACCATAAGCAGATAGAAAGAGAACATCATATTTATTATGAAGAATCTATTAGAGTATGAGGGAAAACTATGGGTCTAAGATAGACAAGCCACTATGAACCAAAGTTACAATTTCCTTCTTGAGTTTCAACTTCAAACCTAAGGAAATATAACTAGAGGGAGATACAAAAAAATTCAATATAGGGAGTTGTTCCTACAGCTGCAACACACCAAAACTTACTAGAAAGTCACTCTTGTCCACAAAGTTCACAATGATAGATATCCTAGAGATGAAACATGGGGTTCTAGCAACCTTCTTTCTCCTTGACTTTTCTCTCCTCTTCATTTGATTTTTGTCCTATCATCTCTGCTAACTAACAACCACAAACAAATTAATAGTGGCATATTTTAATTATTTGAATATCTTGACTATCAAATGTGTAGGTGATGCACCCCACCAATGGTGTTACACACCACTCAATTGAGACTTGAATGGATGTAACTCCACAAACAGAGGCACACAAGTGGATTCAACTTTCGAATTTATAATGACCTACACTCGATACACTTGCATAAACTAAAACACTACATCCGTAGGTGTACGATGTAACGACTGACAATCAAATCATTACTAATTAAGCGGAATTAAACATAAATAGCAAATTAACAAAAATCACTAAAAATTAAAACCATTTTTCAAAGAGATCCATTCCAAGGAAAACTCTTACTGAAAGGTCCAAAACCTTATATACATCATTATTCACATTGTACATATCTGGTACATCTCATCTCAAGAATAACATATAATAGTTGCTTTACCAAACTATACATGAGAAACATAAAACCTCGAGGCGCGTAAGACAAAATCTCTTATTGATCATAAAACCAATACAAACCAACTCCAAGGACCTGAGCGTACAGAGACGACACATAGGACTCATATCTACAAGACATGACAGACAGTACACTCAACCTGAGCTGTCACTGCTGCCTCAGCTATTGTTCTTCCTCTGCAAAAAGGTCTTCACCTCCTTGTGCACGTCCACCTAAAAATTTGGGTCCCACGGGGGTGAGACAATTGTAATTGTCCCAGCGAGAGATATAACTCTCCACCGACCATATTATTATCACAGATTAAGCATTTATAAACTGAGCAGAGGTTCTTTTTATATTAACAAGCAGGATAATTCACTATATGAATAGAATGAAGTAATCTCCTTTCATAAGGAGAACATTGCATCTACCCATGGTAGATTATAATTCATCTATCTGCTTTGCAAGGAATGTAAAGAAACATAAATAATATCTATCTACTAAGATGTATAACCGATTTGCGCATCAACCAATGTTTCTCATATTCGATCCTTAAGCAGATATGCTACATGGATGATCACATTTAACAATCACACTTATGCCCTAAGGAGATGAGGTATACCGCTCATCTCCAACCTTCGGTTGCAAAACCCAAAGCCGGTGCCATACATAGGTCATCTAACAGAGCCGACTGCTATGACCTCCCACGTCTCGGTCAGTGCGAGACCACAAGCAGGACTATGTCAACTGCTTATCGTAGCATACTAGGGTATATTAGCAACTGCTACAGAGTTACAACGTCAGCTGCCTCTCTTCGGAATCAAGAGATTTTATGTTTATCTCCACATCATCCGACATTCATCATCATCATCGGGAGATTCGTGTTACATCCATCCCGACCTTTATAATGAAGGATTGAGAGATCTCATGTTTATCTCACGTCAATCCCACATCAGGGCGTAAGGTATTCACGCCCATCACCCCCACATATTCAACAATATGCGTTCATTAGGAGATCCCGTAGGAAAACATGTTTCACCATCACCAACTACTGACGATGATGGATCTATGGCCATGGCACTACATGATAAGATTCCACTTGATTAATTAAGCGCATTACCATATTCTTTTAGCATCAGTCAAGTTTCAAACAAGAATTATTATAATAGATGCTACAAAGAAAGGTATAATACATCTATCAAGTACTTTTCAAATCTCTAGAACACATATAACATTTAGGATCTCAATCCCTTATCTTATTACTGGGGATTCTCATCCCTTAACATTATCATGATTATGGATCTGGGTATTCAAACCTTGAGTTCATCACAGAACATTGTTAATACCTCTAGGTCCTTAGACCAAGGTACACATGATACTTGTTACATAAGCATCTCACATGGCTCGCAAGGCCCATTAAGTATCTTGTCACCTCTCACTAGGCAACAAATTATCACATGGCTCACAAGGCCATTACATCTTGTCACCTCTCACTAGGTAACAAATTATCACATGGCTTACAAGGCATTACACATCTTGTCACCTCTCACTAGGCAACAACTTATTCAAATGGCGCACAAGGCCATTACACATTATACTTGTTATACAAGTAATTAACATGCCTTACAAGGCTTATGAAATAAGAGAAATACAACCTTCCCATCATTAGGGTTAGGGTTTTCCCTTTCTTATTGATTAGGGTTTCTCTTACATATCATTACCCTTCATTAGGGTTAGGGTTTTCCATTATTAACCATTTTGGTTTTCAAGATCATATTATCAATGATCAAACCCTAATTCATTGCTCCACACATCTAGGAGCAAACATTGATATCATAAGTATTCAATCATACTTATTCATTCTCATCATTTATCATTAAATGAATCATCAACACAAGGTATGAGTTCCTCTCTCATCCTTACCAGGGTAAGATTACATCAGACTTTATTAACTTGGATTAACCCTTTCTCAAAGTATGTTAGCCCATACTTATCAAAGTGCATTAAACTTATTACATCTCAATGTAACAATTGACATAACACACTTCATGTGTTACTCATCCAAGTATATTGGATTTAAGGTGCATCAAGGTACATCAACCTTGAAGTGCTGGATGTGATATCTATCATGTCTTGATATATCACTTCCCTCATCACTTTTAACATACTTAAGTTCATCAACTTATTTTGTATTAGGGTATGTCCCATCCTAATACTTTATGCACTAGCTCATCACATTTATCATGTAATGTATTGGTCATAAGTCACACAATTGAATTATTCAACCATCATTAATGATATGAACTCATCTCGGGTTAAGGCATTATTGATATAGGATTAACCATTATCAACCTCTCTAGGTGTTTCACCTATCAAATTATCCACACCATTACTTGGTATTACACTCATCACTCCTAAGAGTGTCTTGCCCTTACCTTTACAAGGTGTATAGGGTTAAATCATGTGCATATATTCACCATATCGGGTTGTAGGTGAGACGACCCGTCGCGAAAAATGAGATTAACTAATGCAGAAGCGAATTATTAGCAGCGGAATTATGAAAATTTCTGAAAATTAAAATTTTTTGGAAAGAGATCTTCAAACCATAACTCCTTTATAAGAAAACAAGGTAAACTGTTTACATCATAGCTTGACATTACATCTCTGTGATTACATACATCCATTGCCTTATTATCTAAAGAAGGCAAGATACAAAATCTCGAGGAACTAAGCCAAAAACCACAGACCTACTGACTCCTAGGACCTGAGAGTACATAGACGACATAAGACATACTATCTATAAGAATTGGCACTCAATATCTCCACCTGAGATTCACTGCTGCCCCTGGTGTTGCTGCTGCTGATACTGCCCACCCTCGGATTGGTTCCTCCATCCTCGACGTCCACCTAAAAAGTCGAATCGCACGGGGGTGAGACAATTTGAATAATTGTCCCAGCGAGAGTTATAACTCTCTACCAGAAGCTTTGTTATAGCAATAAAGGATTAACATAAGAAATATAATCTTTAAGACATTCAACAACAGATTTGGTATTAAGTAAGACAACATTTACTTAAGCAATTATTTCAATAAGGAGAATGAAGAATATGTATACTAATCACATGGCTATAATATTATAAACAATGTGACATCAATCATTGTTTCTCGTAGTTCCACCTAGGCAGTTATGCTACACGGCTGATTATGATTTTCAATCATTATTATGCCCTGCGGAGATGAGGTATGCCGCTCATACTCCAACTGATCACTACTAAGTCGCATCAGTATCATACATAGGTCATCAAAAGAGCCGGATTCTTATGACCTCATCTTCCTCAGTCAGTGTGAGGATCAACATGTAGGACATCTCGTGACTCTGCTACAATAGCTTACCAGGGTATTCTGGCACTTCGCTATTAGAGTTACAGTGGCGTTCTGTACTCTCTTCATCATCGAAAGATCTCTTATTTATCTCTCATCGATGCGGCATTAACGATTCCCTCGAGAGATTAGTGATACATCATCCCGACATAAACATATAGTGAAGGGTTGATAGATTTGTGATACATCTACATCAATTCCTACACTAGGACGTAAGGATATTCATATCCATAATCCCCCACATACTCAAAAGTATGTGATCCAGGAGTCCCCTTAGGAAAATCTATTTCACCATCATTTGGCTTCTGACAATGATGGATCTATGATCAGGGCTCTACATGGTATGATTATACTTGATTATTTAGGTACATTTCATCATTCTTTTAGCATCAAGCATGTTTCCAAGCATTTAACTATTAAAACACTGCTATAAAATAAGAATACTAAAGGTATCAAGTTTAACTCACATCAGTTATCATATGGATATTAATTCTTAACCATCTCATCATATGATTCAGGAACATGGTTATTCAAACCCTCAGATTATCATAACACTTGCTACCAAGTGACATATAAGAATCAAGTCATCTAACAAAATGACCATGATTGAAGCAATGTATATACTTTTCACATATCATTACTCTAAAAGTTTATAATTGTTTTCAAGGAATATGACATCATAACTCTTACCTGTCTATGATCACCTCATAATATCAACATGTATGACTTATACAATTAAGGACATGCATATATATATAACAATGTCAGCACAATACCAAAAATTTTCAATTTCTTTATAGGACACCACGGCCGTGCCACCTTGCACGGTCGTGCAAAGTAAGGTTACCATGGTCGTGCTCCCTTGCACGGTCGTGCAAGTTAAGGCTACCACGGCCGTGATCCCTTACACGGTCATGCTAGAGTAGATCATTACATGATTCATATATATATATATATATATATATATATATATTCTAATCTTTCATTCTTTCAACTTGATTAGGTCACATCAACCCTTCAATCAAGTACATACTACTATGGTTAACATAGTGTATCAAGCTATTAATCCTATAAACAATTATGAATTCTCCCTTTAATTGGTACTAGTCACTTAGGTACTATTAGGGTTTCAAACTTTGTGCCTCCATTGTTTGTCATTACTAATCATCATTGGATCAATAGAACATTCATCATCTTAATTCCCAAAGATTCAATCATATTGGACCTCCATTACATGAGGTATCCAATTGAATTAGGGTTTCCAATGTTGATTACTTCAATCATTGAATTCATGGAACCAATCATCAATTGGACCTATACTCATACCTCAATTGAGTTTAATATGTCAACCTTAAACTGATTTGACCCTCAATTGACCCTCAATTGACCATCAATTAGGGTTTAAATCAATTGAATTTGGGTTTGGAATCAATAACCCTTCAACATATTTCAATGTGGGTTTAATTGATTTGAACCCATTGAACCATCATTCAATTGGGACATGACGTAACCCCAAACGGTCTTGGGATCGTTTGGATGACCTCCAAACGGTCTTGAGACCGTTTTTCCATAATATCATCAAAATCTAAGTCAAGCAATTAAGGTTTGGATTATTGGATTGATCACCAAAACAACAATTGATTACACTCCAACTTAGTATCATTGGATCATCAATTACTTAACCATACTCACCCCTAGACCTCCAAACGGTCTTGGGTGACCTCCAAACGGTCTTGAGACCGTTTGGATGAGTTACAAACGGTCTTGAGACCGTTTGGCTCACCCAACCCTTGGATTCTAGTGAATAATCATTAGGGTTTGAGCTATTGAGTTGATCATCAAATCAACAATTGATTGCTTTGTAATTGTGTAGCTTTGGACCTTCAATTGGTCAACTATACTTAACACCAGACCTCAAAACGGTCTTGGGTGATCCCCAAACGGTCTTGAGACCGTTTGGGTGATCCCCAAACGGTCTTGAGACCGTTTGGGTGATCCCCAAACGGTTTTGAAACCGTTTGGGCCAATCAACCCAAAACAATCAACTCATCACTTGCAAAATCAGCACTTAGCCGATTAGGGTTCATACCACATCTTTGGATCTTAAAAAACATATCCATACTTGACCCTAGACCTTAAAACGGTCTTTAGTGACCCCCAAACGGTCTTGAGACCGTTTGGATGACCCCCAAACGGTTTTGAAACCGTTTGGGCAAGAAAACCCAAAAAGTCAAATCAATCAAGTTGAAAGTCAGCACTTAATCCAATTACGTTTTACCTAATTGATTAGCCTTCAACTCATGATTCCTTTGGAATTAACCCCTAAAATTTGGTGAGTCATTAACCAACATAATTAGGAACAGGAATATCAAACGGTCAACTCTTGGTCAACTCACTCAAACGGTTTTGAAACCGTTTGCCCAAAAAGTTCAATTAATCAAGCTGAAAAATCAGCACTTAATCCAATTAGGTTTGCCTAATTGATTAGCCTTCAACTCACGATTCCTTGGGAGTTAACCCATAAAATTTGGTGAGTCATTATCCAAAATAATTATGAACAGGAATCCCAAACGGTAAACCCTTGTTCAATGCCCTCAAACGGTTTTGAAACCGTTTTCCCAACAAGGTCAAGTTAATCAGGTTGGAAATTAGCACTTAATCCAATTAGGTTTACCTAATTGATTAGCCTTTAACGCATGATTCCTTGGGAGTTAACCTATCAAATTTGGTGGGTTACTAACTAACATAATTATGAACAGGAATATCAAACGGTAAACCCTTGTTCAACGCCCTCAAATGGTTTTTAAACCGTTTGAGTGTAAACGGTTTTGCAAACCACATGAGACCAAACAGTTTTGAAACCGTTTGGTCCCAAACGGTTTTGCAAACCGTTTGGACCAAAAGGGTGGGAAACCGTTTGATAAAGTAGCATTGGTAATCACACCCATCTTCTTATACCTCCAGATCAAGGTCTGTTCTTCATGGTTTTAGTTGCAAGAAAGCAAGGAAGGATGGGGGAAAGAAGAACAAACTACTTTTGCAAGAAAGAAAGATGTATAACAAAGTTTAAGGGTTTAGAGTTATAAAACCCGCCTTAGAACCAGCTCTAGAGATCCAAGCTTCGAAGATTTAATGGTGGCTTGAGATCCACAGGTATTCCAAGGTTTCTTCTTCAAGAATTGGTTGGAAAGGATGGCTAGAAAGAAGAACTAAGTAAGAAAAACTAGCAAACCAACCTTGTATCATGATTTCCTCCATGAATCCGAGCTAGATAGTGGTTAAAGCTTACCCAACTCTACTTGACCGTTCTCCTCTGCTCCTGGGCGCCTTCCTTATTTGGACACAGCAAGAGATAAGTGAAGAGAGAAAGGGAAAACGATCCCTTGGTGTAAAAGAAAGGTGTATATATACTTTGGGCATGTTTTCAAGATAAGGACAATCTTTTCTTTTATTTCTCATATGGGTCCTTCTATCCTTATTGGCCATGCCCCTCCTTTCTAAACGGAAGCAAAACTCCTTCTTTAACTAAGGTTTAGAGGAAAAGAAGCCCAACATCCTTCTAAGTTGCACACATAAAAGGGTCATTTTGCTTACAACTTAGTTATTTAATTGCAAGGGTTTTCCTTCTTATTTGATTAGTCAAATGAAGCACCCTCTTCATCACTTTTACTCTAATTGATTCCAAGAGTCATAAAAGATACTCTAAAAGGTATATTTTACATGTTTCACCCTAGGTTTTGGGTAAATTGCCCTTTACACCAAAACTAGGTTTTAAAGTACAAGGATTGCTCTACAAGCTATATTTTGGTGCCCAAACTTGGAGAACCCATAAAACTTCATCATATTCATTCTTATGATGTATCATCATCATAGGAACATCTAAAAATGTGCAATTTGCAAGTTAACCCCTCTAATAGGGTAATTTGCACATAGGTCCCTATTAAACAAAATAATCTTACAACATTGTTCAAAAAGGGAAAAAATGAAAATATAGATTCTTCTAAAGCTTTAATGACATATCAAGGGTTAACCACAAGCCTCTAATCATAATTTTAAGCAAAACATCTAGGGTTAGTTCATAACCCAGGTCAGGGGTGTTACAAATTATAAACCCCTAACAAGGATTTCATCCCCGAAATCCCAGGAAAAGGAGGGACAGATTATTCATTAGTAAGGCCCTCAAGTTTCCCCATATTATCTCAAAATTATGATGATATTATGGATTTGTAATTCACACAAAGTTCCTTTCATTAATTACTTCTTCTCACTGTTTATGTTTGTGCAAAGCATAAACCCCTAACATAAGGTGTCCATACTTTTGAAAGGAAGAAGCATAAAAGAACATTCTTCTAGTATCACCCAAAAATGTTTACCAAAAGAGAAACATACATACCTTAACACAGATAATTCACTCAGAAATCCTTTATTTATTTGAAATAGTTCACTAAGAAATTTTGCTAATCAATTAATTTGGAAATATTCACTGAGAAGATTCACTAAGCAATTTGTCTTGGAAGATTACACTAAGTAAATTTACTAAGTATTTTGTCTCAAAAGCTTTCACCGAAGGAGCTCATTGAGTATGCTTACTAAGTATTTACTGAGGAAATTCACTGAGTATGTTCACTAAGTATGCTCACTAAGTATGTTCACTAAGTATTCACTGAGGAAATTCACTGAGTATGTTCACTAAGTATGTTCACTAAGTATATTCACTAAGTATTCACTGAGTATGTTCACTAAGTATGTTCACTAAGTATATTCACTAAGTATTCACTGAGTAAATTCACTGAGTATGTTCACTAAGTATGTTCACTAAGTATATTCACTAAGTATTCACTGAGGAAATTCACCGAGTATGTTCACTAAGTATGTTCACTAAGTATATTCACTAAGTATTCACTGACGAAATTCACTGAGTATGTTCACTAAATATGTTCACTAAGTATATTCACTAAGTATTCACTGAGGAAATTCACTGAGTATGTTCACTAAGTATGTTCACTAAGTATATTCACTAAGTATTCACTGAGGAAATTCACTGAGTATGTTCACTAAGTATGTTCACTAAGTATATTCACTAAGTATTCACGGAGGAAATTCACTGAGTATGTTCACTAAGTATATTCACTAAGTATTCATTGAGGAAATTCACTGAGTATGTTCACTAAGTATGTTCACTAAGTATATTCACTAAGTATTCACTGAGGAAATTCACTAAGTATGTTCACTAAGTATGTTCACTAAGTATGTTCACTAAGTATATTCACTAAGTATTCACTGAGGAAATTTACTGAGTATGTTCACTAAGTATGTTCACTAAGTATATTCACTAAGTATTCACTGAGGAAATTCACTGAGTATGTTCACTAAGTATGCTCACTAAGTATGTTCACTAAGTATTCATTGAGGAAAATTTACTGAGTATATTCACTAAGTATTCACTGAGGAAGTTCACTGAGTGTATTCACTAAGTATTCACTGAGGAAGTTCACTGAGTATATTCACTAAGTATTCACTGAGGAAATTCACTAAGTATATTCACTAAGTATATTCACTAAGTATTCACTAAGAAGATTCACTGAGTATGTTTATTTTAGAAGTTTCACTTAGCTTTTCTCATTAATTTCCTTATACTCTCTAGATTGTTTCAGAATAATTACTTGATCAGAGTAATAAAAAAGATAACAATCTAAGAGTTTCATACTTGCCTTATCTACAATAACCATATGCTTGGCCAGGGTATATAAGTATTGAGATTAGGTAGTATGTATTTTACTTATCATCATATTCCTCATTCATTTTTTTTATCATTATACACACATGATTTACCATACTAGATTATTCTTCAGGTATCACATCTATATCTTCTCTTTTAATACACAATTAAGGGAGATTATAAATTGTTTTAAAGAATACTGAGTAAGATATAAGTTCTTATCTCCCTTGTGTCCTTCTAGGACTTAGTCAAAGAAATTCAAAAATAGCTAATTTTCATATCTTTAACACATAGAATCCTGATATGTTCCCAAAAAAAAAAGAATCCTGATATGAAATATCAAAACAAAACTTATTTCATCTGACCTGTCTGGGACGTCTGTCCACGTCCTCTATTATTATATTGCCTCCCTTGTGAGCCTTGCAGACTCTATCCTTGAGGTTGAGTCATTATTGTATTCCTCTCTGGACAATCCTTTGCCAAATGTCCCGGTTGTCTACATTGGTAACAGATCATGGGTGCAAAGTGTCGATACGATCCAGTTACCGATGTTGATGCTATGTCGGAGGGTCTTCTTGGTATGCTACTATGATCCCTACTTCCACTTGACATCCATTGTGTCTGGGTAGGAAATCCTGATCTTGCAGTCGGTATAGAAAATCTTGGCTTCTTAAAACTTTCAGGCCTTTGATCTTGAGGTTGGGTGTACATCTTCTTACTACTTGTCTGTTGTTTCTCGATTTCCGACCTCTCTATCCTTCTTACTGACTCCACAAAGGTGGCAAACCTTTCTATGTTCTCTAAGGCAGACATAGGAGTGGGTAGTTCAGCGTTCAATCCCTTTTCAAAACACCGAATTCTTTCTTCATCACTAACTGCCATCTGCGGACAAAACCACAGCAACTCCATGAACTTAGCTTCATATTCGCTAATGTTCATCTGTCCTTGTGTGATCTTCTCAAATTGAGAGATCTTCTCATCTAGATACGTCTTAGGGAAGTATCTATTGACAAATTCTCGTCGGAATACCTCCCATTCTATTTCTTCTCCTGGTCTCTTATCTTCCTCTATCATCCACCAATTACCAGCACTCCCTTTTAGGAGGTATACCGCATGTTTTACCTTTTTAGCTTCAGGAATATCAAGTATCCTGAAAGCCTTTTCTAGCTCTGTCAACCATAGATCAGCATCTGCTGGGTCAGATGTACCAGCATAGTCTATGGCTCCCACCCGGCGAAGTCTCTCAAAAGTCTTGCCGACTCCATAACCTTCCTGATGGGCTGGTGCCCTAGGTGCAGATGGTGGCACCCTATCTACTATGTGTGTTATGGCTGTCAGGAATTTATCAAATAAAGCATGGAGAGCTGGGTTTTCTATCTCACCTGGGTCAATCTGGGGCTGTTCAGGTACAGGCCCCTCCCTATTCTGGTCTCCTGCACCTCCTCCTGGTGAAACATTACTACCCTTAGCAACATGCTCTTCATGTGGTCCAGACATCTTCAAGTTCTTCTTCTCCTATGAGAGCAGAAGATACTATCAGATAATCTGGAAAACACTTAGAACAAACTCAACAACCTTAGTATTATGTCTCTGTAGACTCAGCAAACCTAGAGCTCTGATACCACTAAATTGAGATGACCCGTCGTGGAAAATGAGATTAACTAATGCAGAAGTGAATTATTAGCAGCGGAATTATGAAAATTTCTAAAAATTAAAACATTTTGGAAATTGATCTTTAAACCATAACTCCTTTATAAGAAAACAAGGTAAACTATTTACATCATAGCTTGACATTACATCTCTATGATTACATACATCCATTGCCTTATTATTTGAAGAAGGCAAGATATAAAATCTCGAGGCACTAAGCCAAAAACCTCAGACCTACTGACTCCTAGGACCTGAGAGTACAAAGACGACATAAGACATACTATCTATAAGACTTGGCACTCAATATCTCCACCTGAGATTCACTGTTGCCCCTGGTGTTGCTGCTGCTGATACTGCCCACCCACGGATTGGTTCCTCCGTCCTCGACGTCCACCTAAAAAGTCGAATCCCACGGGGGTGAGACAATTTGAATAATTGTCCCAGCGAGAGTTATAACTCTCCGCCAGAAGCTTTGTTATAGCAATAAAGGATTAACATAAGCAATATAATCTTTAAGACATTCAACAGCAGATTTGGTATTAAGTAAGACAACATTTACTTAAGCAATTATTTCAATAAGGATAATGAAGAATATGTATACTAATCACATGGCTAGAATATTATAAACAATGTGACATCAATCATTGTTTCTCGTAGTTCCACCTAAGAAGTTATGCTACACGGCTGATTATGATTTTCAATCATTATTATGCCCTGCAGAGATGAGGTATGCCACTCATACTCCAACCGATCACTACTAAGTTGCATCGGTATCATACACATGTCATCAAAAGAGCCGAATTCGTATGACCTCATCTTCCTCAGTCAGTGTGAGGATCAACATGCAGGACATCTCGTGTCTCTGCTACAATAGCTTACCAGGGTATTCTGGCACTTCGCTATTAGAGTTACAGTGGCGTTCTATACTCTCTTCGTCATCGAAAGATCTCTTGTTTATCTCTCATCGATGTGACATTAAAGATTCCCTCGAGAGATTAGTGATACATCATCCCGACATAAACATATAGTGAAGGGTTGATAGATTTGTGATATATCTACATCAATTCCTACACTAGGACGTAAGGATATTCGCGTCCATAATCCCCCACATACTCAAAAGTATGTGATCCAGGAGTCCCCTTAGGAAAACCTGTTTCACCATCATTTGGCTTCTGACAATGATGGATCTATGATCAGGGCTCTACATGGTATGATTATACTTGATTATTTAGGTACATTTTAGCATTCTTTTAGCATCAAGCATGTTTCCAAGCATTTAACTATTAAAACACTGCTATAAAATAAGAATACTAAAGGTATCAAGTTTAACTCACATCAGTTATCATATGGATATTAATTCTTAACCATCTCATCATATGATTCAGGAACACGATTATTCAAACCCTTAGATTATCATAACACTTGCTACCAAGTGACATATAAGCATCAAGTCATCTAACAACATGACCATGATTGAAGCAATGTATATACTTTTCACATATCATTACTCTAAAAGCTTATAATTGTTTTCAAGGAATATGACATCATAACTCTTACCTGGCTATGATCACCTCATTATCAACCTGTATGACTTATACAATTAAGGACATGCATATATATATAACAATGTCAGCACAATATCAAAACTTTTCAATTTCTTTATAGGACACCACGGCCATGCCACCTTGCACGGTTGTGCAAAGTAAGGTTACCACGGCTGTGCTCCCTTGCACGGTCGTGCAAGTTAAGGCTACCACGACCGTGCTAGCTTACACGGTCGTGCTATAGAAGATCATTACATGATTCATATATATATATATATATGTATTCTAATCTTTCATTCTTTCAACTTGATGAGGTCACATCAACCCTTCAATCAAGTACATACTACTATGGTTAACATATTGTATCAAGCTATTAATCCTATAAATAATTAAGAATTCACCCTTTAATTGGTACTAGTCACTTAGGTACTATTAGGGTTTCAACCTTTGTGCCTTCATTGTTTGTCATTAATAATCATCATTGGATCAATAGAACATTCATCATCTTAATTCCCAAAGATTCAATCACATTGGACCTCCATTACATAAGGTATCCAATTGAATTAGGGTTTCCAATGTTGATTACTTCAATCATTGAATTCATGGAACCAATCATCAATTGGACCTGTACTCATACCTCAATTGAGTTTAATAGGTCAACCTTAAACTGATTTGACCCTCAATTGACCATCAATTAGGGTTTAAATCAATTGAATTAGGGTTTGGAATCAATAACCCTTCAACGTATTTCAATGTGGGTTTAATTGATTTGAACCCATTGAACCATCATTCAATTGGGACATGACCTGACCCCAAATGGTCTTGGGATCGTTTGGATGACATCCAAACGGTCTTGAGACCGTTTGCCCATCATATCATCAAAATCCAAGTCAACCAATTAAGGTTTGGATCATTGGATTGATCACCAAAACAACAATTGATTACACTCCAACTTAGTATCATTGGATCATCAATTGCTTAACCATACTCACCCCTAGACCTCCAAACGGTCTTGGGTGACCTCCAAACGGTCTTGAGACCGTTTGGATGAGTTACAAACGGTCTTGAGACCGTTTGGCTCACCCAACCCTTGGATTCTAGTGAAAAATCATTAGGGTTTGAGCTATTGAGTTGATCATCAAATCAGCAATTGATTGCTTTGTAATTGTGTACCTTTGGACCTTCAATTGGTCAACTATACTTAACCCCAGACCTCCAAACGGTCTTGGGTGATCCCCAAACGGTCTTGAGACCGTTTGGGTGATCCCCAAACAGTTTTGAAACCGTTTGGGCCAATCAACCGAAAACAATCAACTCATCACTTGCAAAATCAGCACTTAGCCGATTAGGGTTCATACCACATCTATGGATCTTAAAACACATATACATACTTGACCCTAGACCTTCAAACGGTCTTGGGTGACCCCCAAACGGTCTTGAGACCGTTTGGGTGATCCCCAAACGGTTTTGAAACCGTTTGGGCAAGAAAACCCAAAAAGTCAAATCAATCAAGTTGAAAGTCAGCACTTAATCCAATTAGGTTTTACCTAATGGATTAGCCTTCAACTCATGATTACTTTGGAATTAACCCCTCAAATTTGGTGAGTCATTAACCAACATAATTAGGAACAGGAATCTCAAACGGTCAACGCTTGGTCAACTCACTCAAATGGTTTCGAAACCATTTTATCCAAAAAGTTCAATTAATCAAGCTGAAAAATCAGCACTTAATCCAATTAGGTTTGCCTAATTGATTAGCCTTCAACTCACGATTCCTTGGGATTTAACCCATAAAATTTTGTGAGTCATTATCCAACATAATTATGAACATGAATCGCAAACGGTCAACCCTTGGTCAACGACCTCAAACAGTTTTGAAACCGTTTTCCCAACAAGGTCAAGTTAATCAGGTTGGAAATCAGCACTTAATCCAATTAGGTTTACCTAATTGATTAGCCTTTAACGCATGATTCCTTGGGAGTTAACCTATCAAATTTGGTGGGTTATTAACTAACATAATTATAAACAGGAATCTCAAACGGTCAACCCTTGGTCAACGCACTCAAACGGTTTTGAAACTGTTTGAGTCTAAACGGTTTTGCAAACTGGATGAGACCAAACGGTTTTAAAACCGTTTGGTCCCAAACTGTTTTGAAACTGTTTGGTCACAAACGGTTTTGCAAACCGTTTGGACCAAAAGGGTGGGAAACCGTTTTATAAAGTAGCATTGGTAATCACACCCATCTTCTTCTACCTCCAGATCAAGGTCTGTTCTTCATGGTTTTAGTTACAAGAAAGCAAGGAAGGATGGGGGAAAGAAGAACAAACTACTTTTGCAAGAAAGAAAGATGTATAACAAAGTTTAAGGGTTTAGAGTTATAAAACCTGCCTTAGAACCAGCTATAGAGCTCCAAGCTTCGAAGATTTAATGGTGGCTTCAGCTCCACAGGTCGTCCAAGGTTTCTTCTTCAAGAATTGGTTGGAAAGGATGGCTAGAAAGAAGAACTAAGTAAGAAAAACTAGCAAACCAACCTTGTATCATGATTTCCTCCATGAATCCGAGCTAGATAGTGGTTAAAGCTTACCCAACTCTACTTGACCGTTCTCCTCTTCTCCTGGGCTCCTTCCTTAGTCGGCCACAGCAAGAGATAAGTGAAGAGAGAAAGGGAAAACGATCCCTTGGTGTAAAAGAAAGGTGTATATATACTTTGGGCATGTTTTCAAGATAAGGACAATCTTTTCTTTTATTTCTCATATGGGTCCTTCTCTCCTTCTTGGCCACGCCCCTCCTTTCTAAACTTAAGAAAAACTCCTTCTTTAACTAAGGTTTAGAGGAAAAGAAGCCCAACATCCTTCTATGTTGCACACATAAAAGGGTCATTTTTCTTACAACTTAGTTATTTAATTGCAAGGGTTTTCCTTCTTATTTGATTAGTCAAATGAAGCGCCCTCTTCATAAATTTTACTATAATTGATTCCAAGAGTCATGAAAGATACTCTAAAAGGTATATTTTACATGTTTCACCCCAGGTTTTGGGTAAATTGCACTTTACACCAAAACTAGGTTTTAATGTACAAGGATTGCTCTACAAGCTATATTTTGGTGCCCAAACTTGGAGAACCCATAACACTTCATCATATTCATTCTTATGATGTCTTATCATCAGAGGAACATCTAAACATGTGCAATTTGCATGTTAACCCCTCTAATTGGGTAATTTGCACATAGGTCCCTATTAAACAAAACAATCTTACAACATTGTTCAAAAAGGGAAGAAATGAAAATATAGATTCTTCTAAAGCTTGAATGACATATCAAGGGTTAACCACAAGCCTCTAATCATAATTTTAAGAAAAACACCTAGGGTTAGTTCATAACCCAGGTCAGGGGTGTTACAGTAGGTGTATAGACACTCACCATATCGGGCTAGGATTTGCACTTGTCTCCATATCGGGCATGAGGTACCTTCTTGACCTCATATCGGGCACAAGATATATGTATGTGTCGCCCATGATACTTATTAGGTATCAACCCATCACCATGTTGGGCTAGAAGTACATTCAATCACCCTATCGGGCTAGTCACCATCTAGGGTTAGCCATGATGGGTTAGGGTTACCATATTGTTTAGGGTTGTGTATCATGCAACCCTGTCGTGCAACCATGTCATACAAGGTCATGTAGACCTCATGATACTATGTATAAATGATGTATCATATGATCATATTATGCAATAACACTTGTTACTCTTCACTTATATCGGGTTACCCAATTTAGGGTTTCTTGTCAACTTACAAGTATACAATTACCTTGTATCGTGCATGGAGTCTATAATAGACTTCCTATCATGAAAGAGGTGTATAATACACCCCCATATCGTTCAATAAGGTTTAAAAACCTATTCATATCATTTTAGTGAAATAGGTGCATCATCATATCGGGTTAGATGTGCTTGCTTATGTGCATGCACCCGATATCACTTTTATAAGGTGATATCACAATCTTCAAGCTCTAGACCTTTATTCTAACTATTATAGTTGAAGTCAACAGGTATAAGCAAATACTAGAACTCATAATTTCATCAAATATTTCAGGAAATTTTGGAATTAAAAGTAGATCATTAAATACAACAATTTAGGTGATGAATAATAACATGATTGAGTTCAAGTTATATAACCCACCTTAAGAACCACATCAAAGCTTCAAGGTCCAAAGATCCATGTTCCTAAGGTTGAATATGACTTTATAAAAGGTCCAAGGCTCATTAAAAACTCCTTCATATACAAGGAATCACCATGGATAAGCAATTGGTGGAGAAGAAAAGAAAGGTAGATCATAACCCTAATTCCATGCTTCAATTCAAGCTTGAAGACAACTATATCTTACCTTAGGGTTAAGTTTTGAGTTCCTTAGCTCCTTGGACGACACCCTACCACTCTTGGGCGATATGTACTTCCTCTTTTCCGACAAAACTTTGCTTGTGGCCGTTACCCCCTCATTTGTGGCCAAAATCACTTCAATTGGCTAATATCGACTTGCTATGGACAATATCAACATGGTATGGCCAATATACTTGCTATGGATGATATACAAAGCCTATGTATGATACCCTTGTGCTCTTGCACGATATGCCACCCCTATTGCATGATATGATACTCACTTTCACGATATGACACTCACTTGGAGTCAAAACACTTCACTCTATGGCCGATATCACCCTATATAGCTGATATCACCTACTTGGGCGATATGGTCTTGCCATGGGCGATACCCCAAGGCCCATGCACGATACCACACCATACATTCACGATATGGGAGCTCTATGCATGATAACGTAGGGTAGGAGGGTGATAAGGGTCGCAAAATTGCACCAAGGGGTGAAACTAGAGGTATATATACTTGCTGATCATGAAGAAAGGCAAAAATGAGGTGTCAACATTTTGAGCTAGTAGGTGCCACGTGTCATGCATGGGTGACATGTGTCCATGCATGCATAAAAATTTATATTGACATAAAAAAAGGTTGAGGATCATCTAAAGATGCAAATTCGTCCATTGCTTATCCATTTGGATAACTCATCTAGGTTTAAACACTATTTTATGTCAAGCCGATACACTTTTTCTAAGGAAACTTGTTGGCCGTCATATCTCTCCTCCTTGAGGTGCTTTGAACGATATGGACTTTTCCAAGAGTTCAAAAAACAATATGGAACACCTCCTTGGGCTCCATGGCCGATAGGCACTCATATATAAGCTTTTCAACTTGATACAACTCAAGTTAAGCTTCCAAATTCAACCCTTTTTCTTGGTCATTTCATCACCAAGATTACCATCATTCATAATGGAATCAAACATGGTGTATCATTCATTCTCTCTCCTCTAAATGATACATGGAGTAAATAGGAACACTCTAGAGGTGGTAATTTTCATATCAACCCCACATTTTGGGTAAATTACAATTTGTACCAAAATTGGTGCACAAGGTACCAACATTGTTCAAACAAGTTCAAACTTGGAATTTAGGCTTTCCACAAGCCACAACCTTGCATCATTATCTCAATAATGATGATACAACACATGAGGCATGTTCAACATGTGACATTTTGCATTATAGCCCCTCAATTTGGGTAAATTGCACTTTGGTCCAAAACAAAGGAAAATTGCTCAAACAACATTCAATCAGGACCAAACTTGAAACATGAGTGTGTCACATGATAACAAAACACCTTATAGGATTATATTAAAGTTCTAAGAAACTTTATTAGCCAAAATAAATAGGGTTACCTCATAATCCAGGTCAGGGTTGTTACAAGTTATAAACCCCTAATAAGGATTTCGTCCTCGAAATCCCAGGTAAAGGAAGACATATATTATTCATTCAACATACCATCAAGTCTACACATAAAATCTTAATGTCATGGAGATGACATATAACTTTGATCAACACAAAGTTCTTCCACACAGGGTTATCATTGAATCTTTCACACAAGGCACATATTCCACTATCTTTTTCATTATTGACTGTAGAGTCAACTCTATGTCAGGTAATACTTTTCTTAGTCAGGGAAATATCATTCATACCTTATTTAACTCAGGTGTCATACCTTACTGATTTGTCACCTTTCTCAACTTACAACTTTATGTGACAAGATTCTAGGAAGTCTCCCATACTCCTCATTTTAGCATTTTACTTTTAAAGGAAAGACCAGAGTCATGTTCTGTCACCCACTTGTGACTACAAGTCTTGTCATATATCTACTGTGTCATCTAATCTACTGATACAACATTAAACTTTCTTACCACTTGTACCAACTATCTCATTAGTTGTACATTCTCTTATAATAAGGGGAGGTTACTTATCAATTATGAACTTATCTTAGAGGTATCTTTAGATGTTATATATAAGTTGCCTTAACAGATCTAGATAGGGGTATTCTAAGAAATTATTTTTAGCTTGATAAGCTTTTCCCACAATGATTTTACAATTGTTCCTTCAAATAGTACATCCTTATCGATGTTATGTTTATGTGGAGCATAAACCCCCTAACATGTGATGTCCATACTATTTTATGTAACTAGACTGATTTCACAGTTGGCCATCCCAGGTAACCCACATAAATCAATTGATTAGGAGTTATGCTTTTACTTTGCCATATCACTTGATACTTCTTAGATACCAGAATTTCTTATCTTGGTATCCATCACATGTGTCGAAAACACATCACATCCTCATCTTTCTTTCATCTTGGGACATTACTTGTTACACATATCTTTATCTTGGAACCAAAGTCCAAGACAAACTGATACTTTTCTAAGTATCCATAAATTGAACATTTTTAACTTATGCACATCAAGTGTCATAAGACCCACATGATTACCATGTCCCAGAAGAGAAAGAACACAAAGGAACATATTCCTGTTATTACCCCATCATCATCTAGGGTTGTTTATCAAAGAGAAGAGACTATCATCTCCTCTGATTATTGCATGAACTTTCAACTATTCATGAGTCATTTACTCGTGTTTCATCCTAGGTTCCTTGCCATCACTATAGGAATTATCAGGATGATTACATGTCATTATTGCTTTCTTTGTTATTGTCTAACATGTTCATGAGCATTTTGTGATTTTATCACATTTCCCATTTCCACATCATGGGAAAAGATCTTTACTATTCACACATGCTTTATCTGACAGGGATCATCTCCCTTGTTCTCATTCTCTTATCATGAGGATTATACTTTAAATTTCCTCATACATACAGATTGATATGAGATCATCTCAGATTCCACTTTATTGCACTTAGGATGTGATATACATGTCCATACCATATTTCCAGTTTCATTATACTCACTATATTGTCTCAAAATGACTACTTGATCAGAGTAATCAGAAAGATAACAATCTAAGAGTTCCATACTCACCTTATCTCCAATAATTATATACCTAGCCAGGGTATACAAGTACTGAGATTAAGTAGTATGCACTTTGTTTACTATCATATTCCTTACTTTTTGTATAATAACCAATACATGATTTAACATTCCTGGATTTTCTCCAGGCATCTCTTCTATACCTCATCCTTTTTCACACAGATAAGAGCAATTATAGAGTATTTAAAAGAATACTGAACAAAATATAAATTCTAGTTCTCATCATTTCTTCCCTATGTCCCCATAGGACAATCAATAGGGAAGTCCATAACATCAATCCTTTTTAGGATTATCAGGTAACATCAAAAGAAGGCATATCAAAATGAAAAAGCTCTATCTGATTGTTACCCCTCGCGGTCATCCACCGCTTTAGGTTGACTCAACCCATAGAGTCTAGCTGTTTCATGTTGTTACTTTTGGCTTTTTAGAACCACTAGGCAAAAGTCTCTGGAATTGTAATGACATTTCCTTAATTCTCGGCTTATTACCCCTTCTTGGGCACTGCCATCACAGATATACTATCTGTCTAAACTTATGGCAGAGTCTACTTTCTCACCATATGTTAATCTTTCCCACATTTTCCACTGTTCCAACATGACTATGTCATTCAGGAACCCTTTCAAAGCCCAAAGTTTCTGTATTGAGGAATGGTAACCTAGGTTGTAATGCTAGTATCCAGTCTACTATATGCATCATTGTTGTCCTAACCTGCCCAACAAGAGCATAAACATAGGATTCTCTATCCTGATCGGGTCATGATGGGAATTCTCAGGCATTCATTCTTCTCTTGCCTGATCCCTTGCACCCTTTCCTGGTGCAACAACATTTCCCTCAACAATGTATTCCTCGTGTTCCCCAGTCATTTATAAACTTCACCCTTTCTTCTGCACAAGCAGAAGTCACTATAGGGTATACTGGAGGACACTAACACAGACTCAACACCTTAGTCCTATGTCTCTGTAGACTCAGCGAACCTTAAGCTCTGATACCAAAACTGTAACGACTGCTAATCAAATCGTTACTAATTAAGAGGAATTAAACATAAACCGTAGATTAACAAAAATCACTAAAAATTAAAACCATTTTTCAAAGAGATCCATTCCAAGGAAAACTCTTACTGAAAGGTCCAAAACCTTATATACATCATTATTCACATTGTACATATCTGGTACATCTCATCTCGAGAATAACATATAACAATTGCTTTACCAAACTATACATGAGCAACATAAAACCTCGAGGCGCGTAAGCCAAAATCTCTTAGTGATCATAAAACCAATACGAACCAACTCCAAGGACCTGAGAGTATAGAGACGACACATAGGACTCATATCTATAAGACATGACAGACAGTACACTCAACCTGAGTTGTCACTACTGCCTCAGCTGTTGTTCTTCCTCTACAAAAAGGTCTTCACCTCCTCGTGCACGTCCACATAAAAATTTGGGTCCCACGGGGGTGATACAATTGTAATTGTCTCAGCGAGAGATATAACTCTCTGCCGACCACATTATTATCACAGATTAAGCATTTATAAACTGAGAAGAGGTTCTTTTTATATTAACAAGCAGGATAATTCACTATATGAATAGAATGAAGTAATCTCCTTTCATAAGGAGAACATTGCATCTACCCATGGTAGATTATAATTCATCTATCTGCTTTGCAAGGAATGTAAAGAAACATAAATAACATCTATCTACTAAGATGTATAACTGATTTGCGCATCAACCAATGTTTCTCGTATTCGATCCTTAAGTAGATATGCTACACGGCTGATTACATTTTACAATCACACTTATTCCCTGAGGAGATAAGGTATACCGCTCGTCTCCAACCTTCGGTTGCGAAACCCAAAGCCGGTGCCATACAGAGGTCATCTAACAGAGATGGCTTCTATGACCTCCCACGTCTCGGTCAGTGCGAGACCACAAGCAGGACTATGTCAACTTCTTATCGTAGCTTACCAGGGTATACTAGAAACTGCTACAGAGTTACATCGTCAGCTGCCTTTCTTTGGAATCAAGAGATTTTATGTTTATCTCCACATCATCCGGCATTCATCATCATCATTGGGAGATTCATGTTACATCCATCCCGGCCTTTATAATGAAGGATTGAGAGATCTCATATTTATCTCACGTCAATCCCACATCAGGGTGTAAGGTATTCACACCCATCACCCCCACATATTCAACAATATGCGTTCATCAGGAGATCCTGTAGGAAAACCTATTTCACCATCACCAACTACTGACGATGATGGATCTATGGCCAGGGCACTACATGATAAGATTCCACTTGATTAGTTAAGTTCATTACCATATTCTTTTAGCATCAGTCATGCTTCAAACAAGAATTATTATAATAGATGCTACAAAGAAAGGTATAATACATCTATCAAGTACTTTTCAAATCTCTAGAACACATATAACATTTAGGATCTCAATCCCTTATCTTATTACTGGGGATTCTCATCCCTTAACATTATCATGATTATGGATCTGAGTATTCAAACACTGAGTTCATCACAGAACATTGTTAATACCTCTAGGTCCTCAGACCAAGGTACACATGATACTTGTTACATAAGCATCTCACATGGATTGCAAGGCCCATTAAGTATCTTGTCAACTCTTACTAGGCAACAAATTATCACATGGCTTACAAGGCCATTACATCTTGTCACCTCTCACTAGGTAACAAATTATCACATGGCTTACAAGGCCATTACACATCTTGTCACCTCTCACTAGGAAAAAACTTATTCACATGGCTCACAAGGCCATTACACATTATACTTGTTATACAAGTAATTAACATGCCTTACAAGGCTTATGCAATAAGAGAAATACAACCTTCCCATCATTAGGGTTAGGGTTTTCCCTTTCTTATCGATTAGGGTTTCTCTTACATATCATTACCCTTCATTAGGGTTAGGGTTTTCCATTATTAACCATTTAGGTTTTCAAGATCATATTATCAATGATCAAACCCTAATTCATTGCTCCACACATCTAGGAGCAAACATTGATATCATAAGTATTCAATCATACTTCTTCATTCTCATCATTTATCATTAAATGAATCATCAACACAAGGTATGAGTTCCTCTCTCATCCTTACCAGGGTATGATTACATCAGACTTTATTGACTTGGCTTAACCCTTTCTCAAAGTATGTTAGCCCATACTTATCAAAGTGCATTAAACTTATTACATGTCAATGTAACAATTGACATAACACACTTCATGTGTTACTCATCCAAGTATATTGGATTTAAGGTGCATCAAGGTACATCAACCTTGAAGTGTTGGATGTGATATCTATCATGTCTTGATGTATCACTTCCCTCATCACTTTTAACATACTTAAGTTCATCAACTTATCTTGTATTAGGGTATGTACCATCCTAATAGTTTATGCACTAGCTCATCACATTTATCATGTAATGTATTGGTCATAAGTCACACAATTGAATTATTCAACCATCATTAATGATATGAACTCATCTCGGGTTAAGGCATTATTGATATAGGATTAACCTTTATCAACCACTCTAGGTGTTTAACCTATCAAGGTATTATCCACACCATTACTTGGTGTTACACTCATCACTCCTAAGAGTGTCTTGCCCTTACCTTTACAAGGTGTATAGGGTTAAATCATGTGCATATATTCACCATATCGGGTTGTAGGTGTATAGACACTCACCATATCGGGCTAGGATTTGCACTTGTCTCCATATCGGGCATGAGGTACCTTCTTGACATCATATCGGGTACAAGATATATGTATTTTCACCCACGATACTTATGAGGTATCAACCCATCACCATTTTGGGCTAGAAGTACATTCAATCACCCTATCGGGCTAGTCACCATCTAGGGTTAGCCATGATGGGTTAGGGTTACCATATTGTTTAGGGTTGTGTATCGTGCAACCCTGTCATGCAACCATGTCATACAAGGTCATGTAGGCCTCATGATACTAAGTATCAATGATGTATCATATGATCATATCATGCAATAACACTTGTTACTCTTCACTTATATCGGATTACCCAATTTAGGGTTTCTTGTCAACTTACAAGTATACAACTGACCTTGTATCGTGCATGGAGACTATAATAGACTTCCTATCGTGCAGGATGTGTATACTACACCCCCATATCATTCAATAAGGTTTACAAACCTATTCATATCATTTTAGTGAAATAGGTGCATCATCATATCGGGTTAGAGGTGCTTGCTTATGTGCATGCACCCGATATCACTTTTATAAGGTGATATCACAATCTTCAAGCTCTAGACCTTTATTCTAACTATTATAGTTGAAGTCAACAGGTATAAGAAAATACTAGAACTCATAATTTCATCAAATATTTCAGGAAATTTTGGAATTAAAAGTAGATCATTAAATACAACAATTTAGGTGATGAATAATAACATGATTGAGTTCAAGTTATACAACCCGCCTTAAGAACCACTTACAAGCTTCAAGGTCCAAATATCCATGTTCCTAAGGTTGAATATGCCTTTATCAAAGGTCCAAGGATCGTTCACAACTCCTTCATATACAAGGAATCACCATGGATAAGCAATTGGTGAAGAAGAAAAGAAAGGTAGATCATAACCCTAATTCCATGCTTCAATTCAAGCTTGAAGACAACTATATCTTACCTTAGGGTTAAGTTTTGAATTCCTTAGCTCCTTGGACGACACCCTACCACTCTTGGGCGATATGGACTTCCTCTTCACCGACACAACTTTGCTTTTTGCCGTTACCCCCTCACTTGTGGCCAAAATCACTATAATTGGCTGATATCGACTTGCTATGGGCAATATCAACATGGTATGGCCGATATACTTGCTATGGACGATATACAAGGCCTATGCATGATACCCTTGTGATCTTGCACGACATACCACCCCTCTTGCATGATATGATACTCACTTGCACGATGTGACATTCACTTGGAGTCAAAACACTTCACTCTATGGCCGATATCACCCTATATAGCCGATATCACCTACTTGGGCGATATGGTCTTTCCATGGGCGATACCCCAAGGCCCATTCACGATACCACAGCATCCATTCACGATATGGGATCTCTATGCATGATACCTTAGGGTATGAGGGTGGTAAGGGTCGCAAAATTGCACCAAGGGGTGAAACTAGGGGTATATATACTTGCTGATCATGAAGAAAGGCAAAAATGAGGTGTCAACATTTTGAGCTAGTAGGTGCCACGTGTCATGCATGGGTGACACATGTCCATGAATGCATCAACATTTATCTTGACATGAAAAAAGGTTGAGGGTCATCTACAGATGCAAATTCATCCATTGCTTATCCATTTGGATAACTCACCTAAGTTTAATAACTATTTTATGTCAAGCCGATACACTTTTTCTAAGGAAACTTGTTGGCCGTCATACCTCACCTCCTTGAGTTTATTTGAACGATATGGACTTTTCCAAGAGTTCACAAAACGATATGGAACACCTACTTGGGCTCCATGGCCGATAGGCACTCATATATAAGCTTTTCAACTTGATACAACTCAAGTTAAGCTTCCAAATTCAACCCTTTTTCTTGGTCATTTCATCACCAAGATTACCATCATTCATAATGGAATCAAACATGGTGTATAATTCATTCTCTCTCCTCTAAATGATACATAGAGTAAATAGGAACACTATAGAGGTGGTAATTTTCATATCAACCCCACATTTTGGGTAAATTACAATTTGTACCAAAATTGGTGCACAAGGTACCAACATTGTTCAAACAAGTTCAAACTTGGAATTTAGGCTTTCCACAAGACACCACATTACATAATTCTCTCAATAATGATGATACAACACATGAGGCATGTTCAGCATGTGACATTTTGCATTATAGCCCCTCAATTTGGGTAAATTGCACTTTGGTCCAAAACAAAGGAAAATTGCTCAAACGACATTCAATCGAGACCAAACTTGAAACATGAGTGTGTCACATGATAACAAAACACCTTAGAGGATTATATTAAAGTTCTAAGAAACTTTATTAGACAAAATAAATAGGGTTACCTCATAACCCAGGTCAGGGTTGTTACATACGGGGTCGTGTCGTAGTATAGGAGGGTGGTAGGTATAGGGTCGATCTACATGGAGAAAAGGGGGCACTAGAGCTAGGTTTGTTTTGCTAGGTTCCTACTGTGGAGTCTAGGGTTAAGGATTGATTGGTTGATTTGGTTAAAATAATGTGTTCAAGAAAGCAATTAAAGGCGAGAATGAAATCTAAGTTAACCCTAGACTAGATTAAGACTAATTAAGTAGGAAAAGACTAAGTTAGGTATGAAAAGACAAGAAGAGAACAATCTACATTAAGGCAAGAAAGACAAGGCACAAGAGCAATTAAAGGATAAGATAATAAGAACAAAGCAAGAATAGGACAAGAAGCTATCTAAGCAAGAAAAGAGCTAAGTAAGCGAACACTAGCTAAGCAAGATGGAAACTAGGGTTTTGAAGTAATTAAGGGAGATGTGAGCTATTTAGGGGATGCACTTATCAATTAGGTTGGGGGTGACATATGAACATTATGATTCCATTTATATTATAAAACCAAACAGAGTGTAATGAATCATCCTAAGATACTAACTGGCCATGGAAATGCTAGGTTGTGTATAGGGGAACTAGTCCCTAACACTCCCTACTACCCTTGCGAGACTCAGTTGGGTTAGGGATTAGGTGTAATACAATTCAAGTCTAATCAAGCCTAGGTTTCTAGGTTAGATGATCTTAGGATGATTAGGGGCTGAGATTAGTAATGGGAGTGGAAGTGAGGTATTAGGCCTCCAATCACCCACATTCTAACCTTGAGAAAGCTCCATGCTTAACACACAACTTTCATCTAAAATAGCTACTTAGATCTCTCAACTAGGGTTAGGAAGATTGATTAAGATGTATAAGGATGGGTAGCTAGCTAGGGATCCAAGAATTGGACCTAAGAGCAAATCCCAAAATTCACACATATAATCAATTTCCCTAAATTCCCAATTGATTTCGAGCACAAACCAACAAGCAATTCATGCATAATAAGATAGAAATAGAACATAATCATTAGTAAATGGAATTAAAAAGTTTACATATCATTTCCCCCCAACATGGTATCAAAGTAACATTTTACACCCCAAACAGTCGACCCAAGGGGCCTAGCTACTCATAACAATGCAAAATACAAAAAGGGAAGGAAAGGAGATAGAAGAAGCCATGGAGCTCAGTGTAGATGACGAATCCCTCCACTTCAGTTGTTGTAGGGCATCCTCCTCACTCCTCCAAGGTGTAGGGGCATGGAATGATGGTGGAAATGGGCAGAAATGGATGGAAACTAGGTTTCGATGGTGGAAATGGTGAAAAGGAGTGAAATGGAGGTGGAAATGGAGTGGAATGGATAAGGGGTGAAAATAGGGAGCTCAGAGGTGGTAGAAGGTAGCTAACCTCATGTTGGAGCTGCCACCTAGGTATATATAGGTGTGGGGAAGCACTAGGTCGAGTAGGGGTAGTATGGGAAAAATAGTGCAAAAGTAGCCAAGTTTTTGTAGGTAGCACGGCCGTGGTGGTCACCACAGCCGTGGTGGGGAGGGGTGAGAATGATCGGTGGTGGATGGGAATGACTGTGGTGAGAAATGGTGAAAAAGCACAGGGAATAGGTCAATTTTTTACTAAAGGTGGCACGGCCGTGGTGGGGTAAGGGTAGAACAGCCATGGTGACTCAAATTCAGCTACCCATTTTCAGCTCCACGACCGTTCTCCCTACATGTACCACAACTGTGCTATGCAACATGGCTGTTCTGGAGTTAGTGCACCATGGGCGTTCTATGCTCCATGGCCGTGGTAATTTCTGCACAAATTGAGCTCTGAACCTGTTGATTTTGCAAGTGGGCTAGCAAGGCCGTTCTGAGGCACCACGGTCGTGCTACTTCCTGGATCATCAATTTGACTTGGTTCTTTGGATTTTCTTGGACATCTTTGCTTCAATGGATCTTTGGCCACTAGGGGTAGGTTGAGGAGCATCATACCTCACTTTGGGTCTTTCTAAGGGTAGAGAAACCCTAGGATCACTCATTCTCTCTCTCTTCCATCAAGTATGGTCCAAATGCCTGAAAACATGCAAATAATGTCCATAAGTACATTTTGCACAAATGTGCATATTGAGGGAAATAACATGTAATCTAACATGTATAGATGTGATCGAAATGCAATATGACACAAGATGAAGCCCTAAAATAGGGCTGAATCACCACCCCAAACTTAAAACATACTTGTCCTTAAGTATGGTCCAACTCAAAATCTTTGCAATTTTTCCACAATCAAGAAATGACAAATGTATTGCAAAGGATGATTATTTTTGAATGAGATCAATAATGACTAAGTACATGCATTCCACCCCTTTCCTCTCCTGCTATCACAAGCCATTTATGAAAAGAGCACAAAGCATATGAACTTCAAATATAGTGCATGAAACACACAAGTTATCCATATTTCTTTTATGTAGTTTTGGGTAGATTGTTTCATGATGGCATTAATCAAGGATGACTAGGAATGTTGTTTCACCTTCATTCTTTCAACCTTATGTATCAAATCACATCAAATGACCTACAAGTAAGGGAAAAATGAGCTAGATTTGATGTTTCCTAGCTCAATGGGTATGAAAATGGAAGAAAGGATTGCAATAAGATTTTTGGAGTGATATTACATAAAGCACTCATCTTTTATTTATTTAGATGATCTTAGATAGGAGCATCTAATTATTTCCTTTTGCTTTTTTTTCCTATTTTTTTCTTTGCCCTTGGAGTAGATAGGGCACATGGTGAAGAGAGTGAAGCGGTGAGATGTAGATGTGGCCACCCCAAACTTTTGGAGATGGCCGTGGCTGATATGTGCACTTTGACATCTTTTCATGAGGTAGAAGGGTAAGAAGATGGTGAGGGAATAGTCAGGTCAAAGAGGGGTCACTGGTGTGATTCTCAACATTAGGTATCCTGAATGAAAATTAATCCAACACTTCATCCAACAATATCACACCACATGAATAAACAACGTGAAATTGATACTTTTGTCAAGTGATTTCATAGGAACTAAGCGCTCATAGCTTGCTCGAGTCACAATTCAACCAAATCATTCACAAACATAAGAGAGGTGGTGCGCATGTAAAAAGTCAAGAATTGATACCATTTAGTAATAAACAATGATAATTCACTTGCATTTGTCAAAGGTCATCATTTTTAATCCAAAAAGTAGAGATTGGGTTGAAACACACTTTTAGGCAAGAAATCTCAAATTTGGGTAAAATTTACCAAAATGGTGCCAAGTTGCCTTCAATCACATCTAAGCCTATATTATTGAACTTAAAGAAGTAAATAATCAAATCCTATCTAAAACATGTAAAAATTAGCAAAAATCTACATGATATGCAATGCATGGAAAAAAGGATTTTTTTTTGAAAATTATGCAAAAATGACAAGAAAGCAAACTACATGGCATGCAAGTATGCAAAACAGGTAAATTCTAAATTAAAGTAAGAAAAAGAAAACAAACAAAAGTAAATGGCAGGTGAAATGCAAAATAAGAGTGCAAATGAGATAGGACATACCGCCCTGCCACCCCAAACGTTTGAATCATACTGTCCTCAGCACGACACTAAAGTCTGGGAATGATAGGGTAGAGGATCACTGTGGTGGTGGTGGTCCTCCCTGTAATCGGGGGTGCAGGTAGTAATGGCCCCATAGTCCGCCTGTGGAGGCAGGTATGTCTCCTGATAACCAGAAAGGGCTCCCCAAAAATCCTCCCCCCATTGGGTGGTTTCTCTGCACCTACGCATGCTGAAGCTGGTATATGTGGTTGATTCGATGATGCATCTACTGCTGATCTAACCACATGTCCTACTGTGTCTTATGAATCACCTCCAACTATGCATGGATGGATGACATGTCATATGCATTTGTTGAAGGTGGCCACACCTCAAAGTCCTCCTATCTCAGTCGTGAGCAACAATGTGCTATTGCTCTGGCACATTCGTCTCTCCTTCTTCATGTAAGTCCATGTTTGGTGCACTGAAACCCTCTCTTGGGTGCTCCTCCTCATACTATGCTATCACCTCAGAAAAGTTCTTCGGTGGCCCCACATCCATGAGTGGGGGGTGGCGTGGTATGGGAGCTCCAAGGTGATTCCAGGGTACTCGAGATTTAGAACAAAAAGATTTTTCTATCTTTGAGGGAGATCATTTGGGACCTAGCGAGATAGTTTACATCAACATATTTTCTTCCTTCTACCTTGGTAAGCCCATCTAGATTAGCCCACTGCATTTTCCATTGTGGTGATGATCACCCCATGATGAATGATTTTTATTCTTGGAGGGAATTGTCTTCAAGTGTTCAATCACCATGGCACCTATGTTTACATATCCCCTACTTGCAATTGTGGCCATAACAAAAAATCTTTTTGCGTGCAACACCCTTGATTGTCATAACGGCCAAAGAAAAATGTTTTCTAGGACCTTCTATAGGTATCTCATGAAGGGGTTGTAAATCTTGCTAGTCTTGGATTTTCCTACAAAAAAAGTAGCTTGACCAATAATTGCCTTCCACATCTTGGAGTACTCTACCACTCTTATCAAGTCTTCCCTCATTGAATTTCTCTATCATTTCTGATTTGGGGGAAAAGATATCATTGGTTTGGGAAACTTTAAGCACATGTGTCGAGCTATTCAACTTGAACCTGATGTCATCTTCTCCTTGGTACTGTGCCTTCTCTAAGGTTGCAAAGAATTCATGAGTCAGTTCCAAGTAGGCTTCTTCAACCTCAGTCAAGATCTTGTATAGCCCACAACATTGCATTTGACTCCTGAACGTGTAGTTGAACCCTAAAGCTTGCACGATAGTCATACATGCGTATCTAGTGGGGATCACCCTCCTTGTTAAGCACTCATGGTGGAGAGGCTTCATCACAAATTTTCTTGCTGTTCCCCTTTCATAGGTGGTTCTCTCTGGTTATTTTCCCACCCATTTCAACCTATCCTCTTCTAGCTTGGACACAACATCCACTAGTTCATCTTCCATCTCCTCACTTTTAGTATCATCTTCCTCCTCTTCTGCATAAGTGCGTGACCCTAAACTTGAGTCTAAGTTTAAGGGCACCCTCTCAAAGCTTGCACTAGGTTGAGCTAATGAAGTGGGATGTCTTACTAGAGCTGGTCGTTGCAGTAAGCATGAGGAAGATGCATCATTTGTTTTCTTGGCCATCCTCTCGTGAGCTGACACATCAACATAAACCGAGTCCACTATGTTCTCTATCTCTTCTTCTTCTTCTTCTTCCTCCTCCTCCTCTTTGGGGTTGTTGTAGCTTGGATCCAAAGTGTGGTCATCAGAGGAGGATTGGTGTCAGGAGGCACTCGTCAATGCCAACTGTCAGAGGGATCACAAAATTGAATTTGATGGTGACAAAGCACTGCCTGACTGCTGTGAAAAATTAGAGGCCCACTTGGAGTGGCTTTTTCCTCCAGTGAGGATATCCATTGTCTTCTCTAACCCCTTCCTGATTGCCTTGCTCGTTCTCTTCATCTTGCAAGGATCTTTGGTGAAAAAATGAACAAGAATAGCACCAAACGTGCTTCTGGGTTGTAGGGGCGGATTCTCCTTATAGATGGAGAAATAGATGGTTATGAAGGATGAAAAATGAAGCTTGAGGTTAAGGGAGATGATTTGGGACTAAGGGGAACTAAAATCTGGAGTTTGGGAGCAAAACGAGTTGATTTGGGGGTGAAGGAAGCTCACCCTGGTCGCCAGTCTGTGCAGAACGGCCGTGCTCTGTCACGAAAGTGAGTTCTGGGTCATGTTGGCTCGTGTAGAATCGGGCATCTTAAGTGTTGGGCCTGGGCCAGCACGACCGTTCTGGTGGGATGCCAGCACGACCATTCTGGATAGCACGGTCGTGCTGCCCGCGCCCAAAACTTGACTTTTCCTTGTCGAAATCCAACTTAGCTAGCACGACCCATCTGTGCAAGCATGACCGTTCTTGCTGGATGCCAACACAACCGTTCTGGACAGCACGACTGTGTTGCTGGAGGCCAAATATTGCATTTTCCCTATTGAAAACCATCTTTTCCAGCACGACCGTTCCACACCAAAACAGCCATGTTGGTCTCTATCAGTTCAAAAATCTTCAAAAATCATCAAATCATTTTATCATTCATAATCCAATCATCTTGAATGATGTCTTTGATGTTGTATCCATCATTTTTCATTGAATGTGCCTCATTTCTCAACTTGCACCTATTTCACCTGTCATTTCATCAAAACTAAAATAAAAACTATCAAGCACAAGTGTGTGTGTGTGTTTAGGTTTGTGTAAAAATAAAGTAAAAGTATCAAAAATGGAAGGTTGGGTGAAAAATTCCCAAACCTTGGTGGGTTGCCTCCCACAAGCGCTGAGTTTCTTACCTTCAGCTTTTCTTCTTGGTGATTCTTTAATAATTCATCCATTTGGCATCCTCATGTTCCCATTATTGCAATAGATACATCTCTCATTTGAATTCAACCTATGTTCCTCACCCCTTTGATCACCAAAGATGTCATGAATTCCTTCATTGTGACCTTTTTCTCCCAAATGACCTATTGGACTCTTGAAGTGACCATATCCAATATCCTCATTTCGAACTCGCTGGTTTGAGGACTTGTATATGTTGATTTTTATCTTCATGTCCATGAAAGAGACTGTCATTATGCCACTACGAACATGTATCTCGACATCAACTATAGATAAAAAAAGGTCTCCCTAAGATGATGGAGATCTTACTATCATCTGGCTCCATGTCAAGAAAAATGAAATCAGCTGAGAACACGACTCCTCTTTCCTTATCAATCATCACCATGACATCATCCACTCACCCTCTAGGCACTTTGATGGAGCGGTCTGCCAACTGAAAAGTGCAATGTGCCGATTTCAACTTGCCTAGACCCAGCTCAACATAGACACTATACAACATCAAATTCACACTAGATCCCAAATAAAGTAGGGATTGGTCTATGTGATGTCCCCCAATGTAGCTAGGTATGATTGGGGCTCCTGGGTCTTTCCTCTTTACATGGAGTGAGTGCTGGAGAATGGAGCTCACTTGTTCAGTCAACTTCACTTTCTTTAGTATCCTCCCCGTTGACCTTCTCTTCATAGTGCATAGGTTCTTGAGGAACTTGGCATATGATGGGATTTTCTTGATAGCATCCAAGAGTGGAATGTTCACCTTCACTTGGCAAAACACCTCAAGAATATTCACATTGTGCTTTTGCCTCCTCTTCATTTCCGGTGGCTCATCTAGTGCTTTAACGAATGAAGGATCATTGGCTTTTGCCTCCTTTGCATCAATATGAGGAGCAAATCTAGGGATGGTAGGACTTGCAAATGGAGTATGAGGTGGAGCACATGGTATCCCAAAATCAACTGGATGTGTCACTGAATCATCTTCGACAATTTCAATCACAATATCACCACTTGGTTGCCTTTGCTTTGCTTTGTCAACCTTTCTTTGACTTGCGGGCTGCTCAAGAGATTTCCCACTCCTTAGAACTGTCACAACACTTCCTTGTTCATGGTGGAGAGGGGGAGCTAGTTGTGGTTGTGGAGGAGGTGGAGGTGATACTTGGTGTTGAAATTGAGGTGGAGGAGAGAATTGAGGTTGGAAGGTGAATTGTTGGGAAAATAGTGGTGATGGAGGGGGAGGTGGAGTATAAGGCTTGGGATCACCTTGGAAATGGTAGATGTACTGAACTTGCATGTGAGGCGGACTATAGAAAACTTGAGAAGAGGACATTGTTCCACTCGCTTCATGGTAGCTCATGATGGGTTTTGAAGACAACTTTTCTTCTTGGAGAGCAATTATGGAAGATAGCTGCTATATTCTCTCTTCTAGCCTTGCAACATCTTTTTGAACATCATCAAATATTTTCAATCTAGAGAGGACCTCTTCCTCAAACCTTGAGCTATATTTTAGACTTTGTAGCTCTTGGTAGCTATAGGAGTGAGGTGCCTTCTTTTTCTCACCATAGAACTCAATAGAATTGACCGGGTGGTAAGGAACATTTGTCACCTGGTTCTTTATGAAGCTCACCATGTCACAAGAATCTTCATCACTTGTGGGCTTGACTCTTTATGAGTAGGAGGTGGCACACCAAAGGCATAGCCTCCATCATTCATCATGCTAGAAGCTCAAGTTCTTGATCCTTCAACCAACTGTTCAAATAAAGGCCATATCTCCTCAAGAGGCCTAGCCATGAAAACTCATCCAAAAGAAGAATCCACTATATCTTGGTCCTTTAGAGATATACCAGAGTAGAATGATTGAACTAGCTACCACAAAGGAATCTCATGGTGCGGGCACTCTCTCAAAATCTCCTTAAATCTCTCCCATGCATTATGAAACTTCCGATTGCCCATTTGACTAAAACTTGTCATGGCACATCACATTTGTGTTAACCTTGATATAGAGTAGAATTGTCTTAGGAAGGCATTCTTCATTTTTCCCAACTCATGATGACCCTTCTATAGTCATACCAATCTTTGGCTCTATCTTTGATGGAGAATGAGAACAAGGTCAACCAGATTGTATCATCACTATCCATTGGCGTCCTGAAGGTGGAGCATACTTTAAGAAAGGAGTCTAAGTGCTTGTAGGTGTTCTCACTCTTTGAGCCATAGAAGATGGGCAGGAGCCCAAGAAGACATGGAGGAATGGAGAATTTCTCCCCTGGTATTTGATCAACCCTGCTAGTAATTGGCAACTTATAGTTGCTAGGCGTGAAGTAGTCTTGAAGTGGCTTGTGGGGTGCATTTTGGTCTTCCATCTTGTCTTCTCCTGAGTAGCTTGTCACATGCACAAAGTACAATCAAACAAAAGAGAACAAGTTAGTAAACCAATATACACAAAAATGCAAAGAATAATGAATAAATAATAGCAAAGATGAGGGCAGTAGGAAAAGTCAAAGAAAAACTAACTAGTTAGGCCGAGCGCCTTTCTCCATGGCAACGACGCTAGAAAGCTTGATGTGCCCCCGCCAATGGTGTTACATAACACTCAATTGAGACTTGAATGGATGCAACTCCGTATACGGAGGCACACAAGTGGATCAAACTTTTGAATTTATAATGACCTACACTCGATACACTCGCATAAACTAAAACACTACACCCACAAGCGCACGGGGCCATATCATAGTATAGGAGGGTGGTAAGTATAGGGTCAATCCATAGGGAGAAAAGGGGGTACTAGATCTAGGTTTGTTTTGCTAAGTTTGTACTCTGGAGTCTAGAGTTAAGGGTTGATTTGGTTAAACTAATGTGAGCAAGAAAGCAATTAAAGGCGAGAATGAAATCCAAGTTAACCCTAGACTAGATTAAGACTAATTAAGTAGGAAAATACTAAGCTAGGTATGAAAAGACAAGAAGAGAACAATCTACACTAAGGCAAATAAGACAAGTCAAAAGATCAATTAAAGGCCTAAGCTAGTAAGAACAAATCAAGAATAGGGCAAGAAGCTATCTAAGCAAGAAAAGATCTAAGTAAGCTAACACTAGCTAAGCAGGATGGAAACTAGGGTTTTAAAGCAATTAAGGGAGATGTGGGCTGTTTAGGGGATACACTTATAAATTAGGTTGGGGGTGACATATGAACATTATGATTCCATTTAGATTATAAAACAAAACAACATGTTAGAGTCTAATGAATTATCCTAAGCTACTAGATGGCCATGGATATGCTAGGTTGTGTACAGGGGAACTAGTCCCTAACACTCCCTACTACCCTTGTAAGGTTCAATTGGGTTAGGGCTTAGATGTAATCCAATTAGAGTCTAATCAAGCCTAGGTTTCTAAGTTAGATGATCTTAGGATGATTAGGGGATGAGATTAGTAATGGGAGTGGAAGTGAGGTATTAGGCCTCCCCTCACTTTCATATTCTAACCTTGAGAAAGCTCAATGCTAAACACACCAATTTCATATAAACTAGCTACTTAGATCTCTCAACTAGGGTTAGGAAGATTGATTAAGATGTAGGAGGATGGGTAGCTAGCTAGGGATCCAAGAATTGGACCTAGGAGCAAATCCCAAAATTCACACTTATAATCAATTTCCCTAAATTCCCAATTGATTTCAAGCACAAACCAATAAGAAATTCATGGATAATAAGATAGAAATTGAACATAATCATTCAAATGGAATTATGAAGTTTACATATCATTTCCCCCAACATGGTAACAAAGTAACAATGTTACACCCCAAACAGCCCACCCAAGGGGCCTAGCTACTCATAACAATGCAAAATACAAAAAGGGAAGAGAAGGAGATAGAAGAAGCCATGAAGCTCAGTGTAGATGATGAATTCCTCCACTTCAGCTACTACAGGGCGTCCTCCTCTCTCCTCCAAGGTGTAGGGGCATGGAATGATGGTGGAAATGAATGAAAACCAGGGTTTTGATGGTGGAAATGGTGAAATGGAGTGAAATGGGGGTGGAAATGGAGTGGAATGGCTAAGGGCTGAAAATGGGGAGCTAAGAGGTGGTAGAAGGTATCTAACCTTGTGTCAGAGATGCCACCTAGGTATATAGAGGTGTAGGGGAAGCACTAGGTCAAGTAGGGGTAGTATGGGAAAAACAGTGTAAAAGTAGCCAGTTTTTGTAGGTAGCATGACCGTGGTGGGGAGGGGTGAGACGGTCGTGGTGGATGGGAATGACCATTGTGAGAAATGGTGAAAAATCACACGAAATAGGTCAATTTTATACTGAAAGTGGCACGGCCATGGTGGTCGCCACGACCGATGTGGGGCAAGGGTAGAACAACCATGGTGGCTCGAATTTAGTTGCCCATTCTTGGCTCCACGACTGTTCTCTCTGTAGGTACCATGGTCGTGCTGTGCAACATGGCCATTCTGGAGTCACTGCACCATGGCCATTCTGTGCTCCATGACCGTGGTGATTTCTGCACAAATTGAGCTATGAACTTGTTGATTTTGCAAGTGGGCTAGCATAATTGTTCTGAGGCACCACGACTGTGCTACTTCCTGGATCAACAATTTGAATTGGTTTTTTTGATTTTCTTGGACATCTTTGCTTCAATGGATCTTTGGCCACTAGGGGTAGGTTGTGGGAGCATCAGACTTCACTTTGGGTCTCTCCAATGGTAGAGAAACCCTAGGATCACTCCTCTCTCTCTTCCATCAAGCGTGGTCCAAATGGTTGAAAAACATGCATATAATGTCCATAAGTGCATTTTACACAAATATGCATATTAAGGGAAATAACATGTAATCTAACATGTACATATGTGATTGAAATGCAATATGACACAAGATGAAGCCCTAAAATAGGGCTGAATCGGTAGGACACATGGAGTATATATACCTATTTGTGGCAACATCTATTTCGAATGGGATAATTACCATGTAACCAACTAGGACAGGATATGTAGGCCTAAAAAGGTCCTCCCTTAAAGTTAATCCAATAGTAGAAGAGAGAAGGTGAGAAACACATGATATTTCTGTTATAGAACAAACTCAAGTACCAAAGAGGAATGCTATCCATCTTATCACTCCATCTAGATGGCTGGCTGAAGCCAAAACTTCCGATCAGAAATGTTCTACTTCCCAACAACCAAAACAAGGAGAAGTGCCAATTTCAAAGTCTCACAAACTAGAATTTAAGAATTTGGAATTGAAGTCAAAGTTGTAGGTGAAAGTGGAAGAGATTCAACAATAGGGTAAAGAGAATACACCATTAGTGATAACTCATATTCTATTTTTGGTATGACTAGAGATTATTCCCCATTAAACATGTTCCAAATAATTGATTAATAAGAAAAAAATTGATGCTGTTGTTGGTCACTTAATAGAGCACTATACTTTTTCATTGAATAATGTTGAATATATAAGGGATATTCCAAGTAATTATGAGAAATTTAGTGAATCACCATGACTTATGGTGATCAATTCAATCAGAATGCAATACAAGAACATACATCTGGATTTCTTAACCTACTAGAAATCATTCAAAACAAGTTGAATGAATGATGAGAAAGGAAGTGGTTTAGGTTATCTTTTCGAGAAGTCCCCCTTTTGCCAGATTGTTTCTATAGATGAGAAAATAAATTGACAAATGTCTTCATAGGAAAAAATATATAACTAGATATTTGCAAGTATTAGTGGCCCAATTACCAAAGAAGGGAAGTGACTTGAGACAACACTTGGTTGTGTATTGGAGAAATCTATCAAGGCCAATGGAGATGCTCTTTGGGCTTGCTTTCAAGAAGAGAACATAAGCCATGAGAAATAAGAAAATGGAATAATGCAATGAATTTGTGGTTGCTCACAAACTATATCAACAAAGAAATTCCTTTTATTACAGAAAAAACCTGGAAGAAGGAGATTTTTGATGTGCCACTTGTTACTTTTTTAGCAGTTACTCCAGTAATTGAGAAAACCATATCCTCTACCATAACTTATATTTAGAAGGATGTAGATGACAAGGAATTGATCCAGTTACAAAAGACAATCATTTTCAAATGAGATATATTAGTAGAAAGGTAGACAAAATCTCAATTCCAAACATACAGAATGTAATAGATCAAGGAAGAATTCAAAACTATGTTGGAAGCATCAACTATCCTAACTTCAAGCAGGTTTGCAAATAGATTGTTGATCAAGTTGAGATTCTTTCCATAAAGGAATCATAGAGCATACCTCATCTACCTACAAGCACTTTGATGCAACCATATTCCATTGGCATTTAATTTAAAGGGGACAATCAAATTTGTATCATCAATTACTAACCAATGAGCCGACTGAAGGCTTGTTGGTAAGGTATGCCTAGAGAGCCAATCATATGATGATTGACATGGCATATAACATAAAGGCTTTGATTAACATTCATAAAGGCTAGCTTCCAATTCATTATGTTTCACTTAGTTGTGAGATAATGAGGAAACATTGTAAATGTCTAAAGAATGACAATACTCAATGACGTATGTCTTCAAGTACGTGACTTGAATAATGAGATCATACAGATGCTAAGAGTATGTACATTCTTATTATGCCCTTGGTCAGTTGTTACTGTAGAAGGTAGATAGACACCACTAACACTTAAGACTAGAGTGTGGGTTGGTTGATGACATAATCTGATTAGTCATGATATGTGATAACAAACCAAGCACATAAATACTTGTTAGAGAATAGTGTATCAGACAGACCCACCTTGAAAATGACACATGGAAACCATCATTGGTGGTCATAGTCATATCTCATGGTGAAAGTTCTTATTGTGATTCTTAGACCTAAAGTCACTACACTCATCACAGGTCGTTAGGTATAATTTGACATCATTAAACATAACCCTAAATAAGGATTGCCATAAGGTGATGATTGGGTAGATGTAACACATGTGGACTGACTATGAGTGATGTAGAAGGGATTTGTCCCTCCTGCAAGAGTTTGATATCCTAACCACTTGATAGGTGAGACTGAGAAATGCATGCACATGCATATATGAATCAATAAATTATATTGAGGTCACATATATCTCAGATAGTCTGGTCTTGGTTCAAGAATCATGGTTGAACATTGAGAGGATGAAAATTCCACGCCTCGAGTTCATTCTGGATATCAAAGACAAAGGCATTATACAATCACTATAACACCTTGCACATATTGTAGGTTGAAGTTGTTCTCCAACTTTCCATCCACTTGGGTAGCACTGATGTGTGACTAGGCACCACTCTTTGCTTGTGATGTCATAAGCTAGTTATGGACATTCAGTGCTAATGTGATATGGGACCTATAAGGTCGCATACAAAGTAACTCATCTAGAAGAGGAGTTTAATCATGAATAATGATGGGATTGATTACTGAAGTGTTTAGTTATTCAATTGAAGCAACAAATTAGCTGACTGGACTGCTAGCCAATCAACGTAAGTGTTGAGATGACTGTTTGGAGTGTCAGGTTGATTAGAATTGAATTGGCTGAGTTCTGTACAAATCAGAGTACCAACTGATCATCTCACTGAGTGAACCAATTGGCTTAGGTTGGATGAGATGAATGGTTCACCTAGTGAACTGATCGACTTGGTCATGCCAATCGAAGGTTCTGATAACTTTCCCGAATTTGTGAAAAAGGTTGATCGTTTCACTTTTTTAATTTGATTGGTAAACAAATTAGTGTTGTGTATTAATTGGAAGCAAATTTGCTAATACATATGTGATTGGGAAACATGGTGAATTGACTGGTTCAAGATACGAACCAATCGACTCGCATGTGAAGCGAACGGTTCAACAGTCATAGGTAGTGAAAATTCATGATCATTCGACCCCTTCCACTACCACACAGATTAGGAGCCCATATCCTAACACCTCCTATAAATAGAGGAGTATTGGGGGCTTCTCAGAACACAACTCAATTGCCTCTAACAATTGTTGTCCTCTCTGGTTGTGGTAACCAATAGAGAGCCCGAGAAAGTCCTTCCCGCTAAAGGGAGGGATAGCAAGGGAGAAACAATTATGGGAGAGCAAGCGGCTAACTAGTACACCAATAAGAGGGACAACTCCTTCATGTTTGTTCTATTAGAATGGCATGAGTTCTAGTTGGTCCGTGTGGACTTCTATCTAGGCGAGGAGGCCTTTGCCCATCGCTAGGAGGACAACATCAACTTGCAGTCAGTAGAAAGACCGTAGGAGCCGCCATAGATGTTGTTCGAGTCTGCTGTCTGTCGTGAAGACAAGGAGCTGGACAAACACCGTCTAAGAGCAACTAGAAGATAGTTGCACTGCAACGAGTTGTAGTTGATGGACTTGCTCCAGGACCAAGTATAAACTCATTAAACCATCTTTCCTATTTCATAGTTATTGACGCGACCTTGATTTTATAGGGAATACATATAGATAAAAGTTTTGTTTTCACTTCCTACTCTATTCTCGTATTTCCCAACAAGGCTAACATATGATTTTATCTATTTGACATCAAGAATCAAGGGTGCAGTCAACTTAGGAAAAATTTGTCATAATGATACACAAATGGAGCACATGTGGTTGTAGCACTTATGTATTCACCAAAAAGGATACTGTAATAGTTGTAAATGACCTTGATGAGGAATTTTCACTTGCATTGCAAAGAAGTGATGTTACCATTGCATCTTATCTATTTTCTTGGGTTGATCTCTATGGTATATGTACGATGTACCAATGCCCCACAAACAAGGCATTTTCCTGGTCCTCTTTTAGCATGTGATATAAGTAAAGAGGCCCCAAAATAATTACAATGGTTTAATAAACTCTCAATAGTAAGAAAAAAGAAAGATAAAGGATGATCTTACACAGTTTCAACCAAAAAGAGGTGAACTAGCCTTAAATCCACTAAAAGATAGCTAGATCTTCTACATGCATGTACATGCAAGCTTCAATCTCCCTCCAAGGCAAACTATTGAGGCCCTTGGCCGCTCCTCCACATTTATAGAAAATAAAAAGGTCACCAAATGGGATTAGGTTTGATAGTGGGGCTATAGATAGGCTAATGGGATCAAAAGGCCAAAAAAACCCTTTTAGCCATGTAGAAAAAGCATCTAAGTGATCCATTGACCCTGCCTATTGAGGCCTTTCAGCTTCCAAGCCGATGAGGGTGACCTATGAAGGGTGAAACCTATTAAGGATCCCTAATTAAAGGTATCTAGAAGGCCCCTGCACAAGCCCTATTGAGTTTTAAACCATTTCCAACTATAGAGGCTCAAAACTATCCCATCGATGTACCCCATCTGATACCTGTCAAGGTACCTAACCTAGCCCGTCAATTATCCCTCTACCTAACCTCATCAAAGAACCTATAACACCAATAAATTGATACACACTTGGATCCTATACATCAAGGCTGGTCAAGGTCCAAATCCATTGAGTCCCAAGGTTTTCCATCAAGACAGACACCTCCAACCACTAGACCAATCTAGGGTTAGGGTTAGGATTCAAGCAAGAATCCCTAGGTATTCAAAAAAGTGTCCAAAGCACAAATAATCAAGCATAAACATGGAGTGAAATATGATATTGTATATTTTGCATAGAAATTGCAATTAGATCCTCAAATATGGTGAAACTGCATATTAGTCTGCATATTTTCAAGAAATTAGAAAACTACGACAAACAAGGTGTAATTTGAACATAATTTAGATTTCCATTTAAGCAATTGACTCCAAATCTTAATCAAGCATTCAATTATGGTAATGAAACATCTGATTTTGATTATCAAACTAGACTAGAGGTTAATATAGGTTAGGGGCCTTATAGTGTTTAGCCCCTCTATGACTCTTCTTATATTGTACTTATATATAAAACTGCATAGGAGGGGTCCTAAGAATTACTCCCTCCACTTTTCAGCAACAAATTAGTTTTTTTTTTGGAGAAGTCAGGAGGCAATTTTATTCATCTCGCCCTCCTTGTGCAAGAAAATTTGGAAATCTATTACAACCACTAATTGAACGATTAATGTTAAACATGGTATTACTACTACCATTACATCTATCCTTATCTATTAAACTAGAAACCTCACTTGGAGGCCTTATGCAATTATTCTATATATGTGTTTATGCAATATCTTCTAGTATTTCAATTTACGGATTGCCTCTTTTATATATATATATATATATATATATATATATAGTCAGGCTAGAATACACTCGAGTGTACAGATCACACGAATACACTCAAGTGTGTTTGCATATCAAGACTATTTTTTTGCAAAATGTAAACCATTGATCTTCACCGTCATACTATAACTAGGATACATACAAAATTTGAGCCCATTTGAATGAGTGTGAGTGTAAGTCACTCATCCAAGGGCAATAAAATCGACGCGCGAAACTAATTTGAAATGCATAAATTTTGCGGTCCTTATAACATGACCTATATATGTCCAAATGTGCTCAAATTTTGCGTATGAGCTATTCACAACATGTTTAAGAAGATAAACGGATTAGATTTTTGAAAAAAATATAGCATCATGAAAAATGACTTGAGTGTATTATGCTCTGAATACACTCAAGTATATGAAAGAGAATGGGGAGGAGTTTGGTGTAATGTTTGTATTTAATTTTATTAAGTTATAATATGCCCTTGTCTATTTAAATAAGGTTGGGAGCATCTCCCAACAATCTCCATATCACATCACACTCTCTTTTGCGTTTCTATGATCACGAGTGTTGGGGAACCAAGATTGAAAGAGGTGGAGCACGAGTTACTTCAATTGATAGAAGGAAGGATATCTATATAGGAAAGTGTGTGAGGTGGGTGATATGCAATTCATTCATTTTATTTTTCCCGGATTACAAATTAATGCTTGTATTTTAATAGTTTAGAATTTTTTAAGTCAATTTTACTATATATCTATACATATACTATATAGCAAACAGTGTAGAATGGGCTGCGTGCAATGTTTTCCATTTTTCTGAATCATAGATCTGTCCTTGTGTATGCTATTCTATATCAGTAATATATAAATAATAGAGTAGGAGCGAGGATGCGTGTAATACTTTACATTATTGTTTTGAAGTATAGTTTAGTATGTGTATCTATCTTACTATATTATATAGGAAAGGGATTAGGATGGATTGTACACAGTTTTTGTAGTTAATTAGTCCTTGTATTCGAAAAGGCAGTTGTACAATGTACATGTTTATCTACACTATATAACAAAGGTTGTAGGAGTCATAAGCAATTTATTTGAATTAGAGATTATTCATTCTAGATTCTGATTTATACTAATAGGAAAGAGTCTGAGAGGAGTGGTAAGCAATTTCTTTCCGTGTTTTTTAATAAAAATTTGTAGTTGAACATCACATAGGTTCACGCCAAACTATATTTAAGCAGAGTCGCATGTAAACGATCCAACTTTTGTGTGGGTGAATGAATGACGCAACTAATTCAAATGAAAGCGGTGAGTTTGTAGAACGTCAACGTGCTTGCTCTTATAGAACCGGCAGACCGTTATAAGATCATGTAAACGACAAATCAGGGACATGAACAGCTAAGGGTTTACGAAAGGAACAAATAAAGAAGAGAAACCAAGGTCCACGAGCCCGTTTAAGCTAAACACAACGTAGAGTTTTGTAGGTGGACCCTGTGTGTCGTTTAACTTAAAATACAACCGTTTCAGACGACACACAATTAAGGAAAAGATTCCCACCGGGGAAATATCGCACTAGTCACATGGATATTTTGGTCTTAAGTAATTTCAAGGGTGTGCTAGGTAGGTGTCTAACGTGACTTTTCTCGACGTTACAGTGCTGCGTTTTACGTTGACTGCATCCGCTATGACTGTATGATGGAAGATAGATCTTTGTCCGTAGTCCATTCTCCAGATATCTCATCTTCCTTGACCATCATGGAAGGCTGTCGCAGGGCAGCAGTGTGGCCCAGGTCGAGGTTTCACAAAAGTGCCAGTTCTTTGATATCATATTTCTAACAATGTATATATTGTCTAGTCGTAAACTATTCATAGTCACCAAAAAAAAAATCACTAACGGTTGATACATTAGCCTTGCAAAGTGGTACATCGTAATGAATATATCAATATCATGTACGCTTTATAGGAATTGTCACCAATTAGGCATATTTATAAAAATACAGTTACCAATTGTTTCCTAGTAATATAAGGAACATGATTCACTAAATCGTCATATACAAGCATGCATTTAACCACAAGTCTCAACATGATCCTTATGATGCAATCTCAAGCTTCATGATCCTAAAAGTATACTTACATGCACAAAAGACAAGCCTCATCTTTGGTTCATGTACACTTGCGCATGGTGATCTCCATAAACGTAAGACTAAAAAAGTTTAAGCACACTCACAAGGTTACCCATTACTTAGAATACAGCCACATCAAAAATATCATTCACATACATCAACATACACGTGGAGAGCGAAATACTGATATAGTTGACTTATATAGTAACTACCACATGACATAAATAACAACCCTAGAACACTTAACTTCAATAGCCACCACTAAGAAATATTCATCATATCATCAATATTAACCTCACTTTTTATCAACATTAGGTATGACCCCATTCAAATTAAACCTCTAATCCACCAAAAACATCGATTAGCCTCAAGGACCTATTTTGAAGAGTGCAAGATAAGATATAACTTTATATAGAGTCACAAAAAGTTTGACGACGATCCAAATTGTAACATGCCCAATCTTAGATGTTTGACTCAACCCTATCTTTTCTTATGTCCTTTTTATTGTAGGGAAATATAGCGATAGAAACGATACTAGAAATAATTATTTTCTTATCATATTCTCATAACCAGCGGATCACGTCAATAATTATGAACGGGAAGGAAGGTTGTAAGACATATACCTAGTCCTGGAGTAAATCCAACAACAATCCTTGTAGTGTTGTACTTCTTTCTCAAACAACACACAAACAGTCGTCATCGACAACCTCCTGGGGTACCACCATAGACAGTGGTTGACATAATTCTCCTAGAATAATGGTGACGCCTCCACACTTCTACATAGTCCTGGACCGTCAGGAACTCCACATCGTTCTTCTAGAACCAATGGAAAGAGTTGTCCCTTCTTGTTGTCCATGTGCTAGCGTCAATTTTTTGCCCCTTTGGCTATCTCTCCCTTTTACGGGTAAGATGCCTCTGGCTCTCACATTACCATTACGTTGACATGGGGATTATTTGTGCGGAGAGCCTTGGACACCCCCTTTTTATAGGAGTAGATGGGTTAGGGTTTCGCCAAACTCGAGTACACACAGAGATGGATTTCATGAATTTTCAATTTCTACAAGCCACCAATTGGTCAACTAGATACTCCATTTGGTCGATTGGCTATGTTTCCTATTCACAAAAATGCTGGCTTTCAATGCATTGATTAATGCACATTATGACGTCAACATTAATTCCTTGATCTAGTCCTACTGACCATCCAATCGGTCGACTGGACACTCCAGTCGATTGACTGGCATTCACAATTAATCGACTGGACACTCCAATCAACAAACTGTTAGCCCGTGTTGTTTAAGTTGATTACCTAAACTCTTTAGTAACCAAGTTAAACCTTATCCATGAATAAACTCCTATTCCAGGTGCATGCTATGTGTGTGATCCTATAGGCCCCAAATTACATTGGCATTAGCAACACATCCTTTCCACCCAAGTAATTGGAAAGTTGGAGAACAACTTCAACCTACAATCCAAGATCAGTGTTACCATGATCATATAGTTCCTTTGCCATTGATATTCACATTGAATGTGAGTCATGGAATCATCATACTCTTAATACTCCATCTGTATTTCTTGAACCAGTGTAAACTGTTGAGATACACATGAGCTCAATATTACATATTGACTTACATGAGCATGGCCATGCACTTCTCAGTCTCTCTTATCAAGTTTCCAAAATATCATCACCAGTAGGAGGGACAAATTCCATTTACATCACTCACAATCAACCCCCATGGGTCACAACGTACCCAAGCACCACCTTTATAGAAATTTATTCAAGGTCATGTTAGATGGTGTCAAATTTCATCGACGACATGTGATGAGTATAATGACTTCCAGACTAAGAACCACAATCACCACTATCACTTTGAGAGCTGATTTTGACTACCATTCAATGGTTCCCTGTATCACTCTCAAGGAGGGTCTACCCGAAACACTGTTCTCTAACAAATACTTATATGTTTGGCTTGATATCATATATCATGACGAATCAGATTCTGTCATTAGCGAACATACTTCTAGTCTTATGTATTACTTTTGTCTATTTGCTTCAGAGTTAATGTCTGACTAGGGTCATAACAAGAATGTATGTAATCTTATCATTCATATGTTCTCATTGTTCAACTCCTAAACCTAAAGACATATGTAATGGAGCAACATCATTCTTTAGACACCTATTATGTTATATCATTATTCATAACTGAACAAAAGACAATAAACAAAACTACCTTTATTATTATCAAATCAAGTATATCATGCCTCATTACAATCATCATATTACTGGATCTTTGGGCACACATACCAACATTTATTTCATAATTATTAGGCTCCTTTTTTTGAATTAGATCATAATAGGACCAATTGAAAATTTAGTAATATTAGTCCTTAGTCTGTAACCTATTGCATTAAGGCTTTGATGATTAGCTAACTGATTTTAACAATAGCACTAATCATACAAATGTAGAAACTAAAAATTTTAACCTTAAATTGACTCTTGAGAAACTTTGTAGGACTAGTGGGATAATGAATTAGAGAAAATATGACATAAAAAATCATAAGTGAATGAAAGGTAGTTATGAATACGTTAACTAAATATATAAGATACAAGTAATGAAGTTATACACTCAATGTTATAAAAATGTAAAATTGATGTTATATTTCAGTTCTTTACACTTCAATTATCTTACATGTAGATTTTCAAGTTAATTGGACATCATTTGCACCTCCAATTTAATTAGGAGAGAAAGAGATTAATACACCTGAGTTTTTAATTGATTATTTGATTTGTCTCTTTAACAACCCTATGGTTCATTAGTTTTCCTTGTCATGCAGATATGGGTTAGCCGACCAATCTAATAGCTCACTAGTTGGGTTCATAAGATTTGAGATTGAGACATCATCTTCCACCTCTTATTTCACCTCCGTGCAAGACTTGTAGTGCCCACTCCTCCTAACTCTATTTCTTGTGGGCCTTATACCCTGGTTTCTCTCCCAAACTCATCTGCTTCACCAACCTTCTGCACTAAACCAACCCTTCATATAGGTTTGTGGTCATTTCTTAATGAAAATCCAAAATATTATTTCTAAGCTTTCAACTATAGTCGACCAGAGGGCTCGCATCACAATTTCACTACCCATAGTTGAAACAATTTCCCTTATTCATCACTCGAGATGTCCTATAGTGTGCTAGCATACTCGAGTTTTCTTTTAGCCGGTAGAGCTCCAACATGTTTGCTCACATAAGATTAACCAAATGGTTAATTATAAATTGTAAATTTAGTTTGGACAATTTGGTTTATCCAGTCAGTTTGATTAATTTAAATTACTTAATTGGTTAAATACTTAATTGCCCGATCAAAAAATATTTTCTGTTTGATTTACTGAATTAATTGAATAACAACAATGTAGTCATGGAAAATTATCTTATGCACATACATACCTATACAATTGTAATTTTGTTTCAGTAAACCTCTCAATTTATATGCTTATCAATTTTTAATGAATTACATAGAGTTATATTTATATGCATCACTGGTATAATATGACAATTGTTCAAAATTTAATGATTACTTTTAAGCAACGCTATTATGGAAGTGTTCTTTGGTTAACAAAATTAACTGATAGAATTATCCATCAAACAAATAACCTTAACTAAATCAATTGAATCTAATTTCAATTAGGTTAATGGTTACAATATGAATACATAAATTTGTCGACTAATCAAACCAAATTAACCATTAAATGAAAAGTTAATCAAATTCTCATTTCAACATTAGGTTATTTCAGAATATCCAAGTGCAATCAGTCCTTTCTCATGGGTGCACTCTCTCTGATAATTAAATCCTAATAATGCCCAAATATTTTCATCATGCTCATATTCAGATTTTATGACTCATACCTTTTTTTATCTCTTGAAGGCATATTTCCCTTTCCACCAAAGGGTTGAGCAACTTGCATGACAATAGTTTGTGGAGTAGGGTTGCGAAGAGCCTGATCAAGGGTCATTTGTAAGCATAATTTATAATATGAGTAGGCTTCCTTTTTTTGTCAATCTATCTAGTCTTTTATTGAAATTCATTTTTTTTAGCCCTTTATGAAAAATGATGGTAAAATTGTCTTAAGTTCATAATTGTTCAGCTTATTTACTTCTGCTATAATATTATTTGCTTGATTGTCCATACAACTTTGAGAAGTACTTTTTGCACTATTTTCCTTTGATCAAATTTTGGAATTTGTTGAATGGATTTTCTTGTATAATTATCAACATTAAAGTAGGGAGTGGACCCCTTACGAGTCACACTCCTTAAAAAATCACTTTATCAACCTATAGTGTCTGGATGAATATTTATTATATGATTATTATGAAATTATCTTCAATATTATCCATTTCATTGATAATCTAGGCTTAATAACCATTCCATTTTCTTCTAACACTTCAGGGTACAAACTCTTACTTTCTACTTTTATATTCTATTAATTGAATTTTGATGCAGCCTCCACTCACGTGGAGTTGCGTGCACCACTAAAAATCCTAGAGATAGTAAGTCTCTAAGTTTAGCCTTTCGTGTGGTATAATAAGATCTCCACCCACATATCCTAAGATATGTGGAAGTCTTATCGTAGTACAGTTAAGGGTCGAATCCATGAGAAAAAGGTCTTGTTAAGAGTTTAACAAGATGGAAACCATAATAATTCTACTTATCTACTTGAAGGTTGATATTTAGATCGAAGAGTTGATTTGATGATTAAACTAAAGTGCAAAGTAAAATAAATGGTAGAAAAGTAAATTTGAGGTTGTAAATGATATTTGGGGAAACCACTAGGATGTGATCGAGTTTCACCACCACTATGCATGGATCAAAATATACATCATAATAACATGGCTTGCAAAGAAAAGGGGTCTAAACAATTAGTATCTTTGTAGACTTAGCTTCCTTCCGGATAACTAACTACGAGAAACGTGGGAGTATTGCAATGCCAGCCATCCCCAAATGAATGGTCACTTACTTTGCATCGCTCCCCTCACAAAGTGCGTTTCTCGACCTATCAAGGTTGTACTTTCATACGACAACTGATTCCATTTCATAGTATGAAAGTACAACATTGGAGGTGAGTTTACTCCACTCCTTGAGAAACTTTCCTAGATATCGAACAGATGTATGGTGACTATATACATCAAGAACCAACATGCAGTCGATATTTAAATCTAAAAGTACAAACATAGACATTTCACACTAGTAGATAATAGATAACACAAGTTGGTGATCAAGCAACTGACATTCAGTAAACAATTGATGTTGAACTAAAAAGATAGTATTTTTCTATTACAAACTCATGAATTACAATGTATGAAATGAAAACATGGGTAGCGCGACTACTCCCCGCACCCTAGTGTATGGGACTACTCGCTTATGGCAAGAACAAAGAAGGAGGTGGGAAGAGAGAAAGAAAGCATCATCTCCACGTAGGAGGGAGGAAGGTCGACCCCTTGGAGTAGAGAGCAACTATCTTCACACCACGTGGTTGCCTTGATGAAGAACCCTTCACTTCCCACCTTCTATGTTGATGAGAGAGGAAGTAGCTTGAGGATGGAATGCGGATCTTGGACCGACAAACTTGGGGTGGATGATGGAGGATGAAACAGCTCTGGAACGGTTGGGGCAGCCTTTGGGCATCCGAGAGTTCCCCCCTTGTGAGGACCCCTTGGGTCCTATTTATAGGCTTTGAGTGAATCTTGAACGGTTTTGGGTTATGTGGGTCCAAATAGTCATGGTGACCATTTGGACTCTCTCACAATTTGGAGACCGTTTGGACTCTCTCAGTTTGGAGAGCGCTTGGATCTTTTATTCTTGAAATTGTTTACGTTCATACGGTCTTGGGACTGTTTAGCCTTCATATCGTCTCGGGACCGTTTGGCCTTCACACGGTCTTGGGACCATTTGTCTTCATACAGCCTCAGGACCGGTTGGCCTTCATACAGTCTCAAGACCATTTGGCCTTCACACAGTCTTGGGGCCATTTGGCTTCATACGGTCTCAGGATTGATTGGCTTCCATTCGGTCTCGGGACTAGTTGGCTTCCATTCGGTCTAGGGACCAGTTGGCTTCCATTCGATCTCAAGACCGGTTGGCTTCCATTCGGTCTTAGGACCGTTTGGGGTTCATTCGGTCTTGGGACCGTTTGGAGTTTTTTTGCAATTTTTTGTGTTTTCCTGTAAGAGAAAAAAAGGAAATGTCAGTCTATTGGTATATTCACAATAAAGTGGAAAGTTAATAATTCTATCTGATTTATCTAACAAAGAGTATGGAAAACTAAGAAAAACTAGTAAGATAACATCAAAAAATGGGAGGTTATCACCCCCCTAACTTAGAGTCTAGCTTGTCCTCAAGTTAGATAGAGCTAAGGCACGTAGTGGCGAAGCGATTTTATTTTAGTGAAGATTTCCATACTCCTACTTCAATTCTGAATTAGAGATCTCCTAGAGTCTTATCGGGGCTTCTACTTGCACAAACTCTTTCAGGTATCGACAGTTACATGGTTCTTAGGTTTCTTCTGTATTGCGTAACTCGCATTGGGACCACCTTTCCCTTGATCGCATTCTATGCATGTCTTCGACTCTAAGCAGTTTTATACTTCTTTGAAATTCCTACCGGAAGCTAAGATAGGAATGAGGGTTGGATAAAGGCTCCTGTGTAACTCCCCCCTTAAGTGGGGGAGGGTTTATCTAAACTTTTAGGGTCTCACTACCGGGCACGACACATCTGCCTTTGTGAGGGTAGCTGAATGTGCTGGCCAGGCGAGTCCTTTATCATCTTTTTTGTATATTTGGAGACCTTAGGATCTCACTACCGGGCACAACACATCTGCCTTTGTGAGGGAAGCTAAATGTACTGGTCAGACAAGACCTAAATTGTCTCTTCATATAAGTCCTTATGCATGGAACAACTCTCATGTTTTTATTCATCACTCAAGCTTTTATTCATATGCTCACATGCTTAGGAATTGGGTATTACATGATTTTATTTGGGCTGCCAAGCCTCTTTTTGAAAAGAAGAAAATTGTTTCTTAGAGTTTCCCGACATGCACTTATTTCGGTTTCGTACTTGGTGATCCACTTGTGAGGTTCCTTGATTTGGATTTCACCTAGTTCCCTCCTGTCCTTGAGAGTGTTTGGCTTGTTTCAGCCATGATGTCAACATGCGAAGAGTCTGATGCAGAATTGAAGCAAAAGCATGAAAATCAAGTATGAAAGTGATTTATTAATTCACCATTACATGCCTAAATTCCACTTATGTAATTGCTTTTGAGGACTTACTTTGTCTCTAACTTAGCTAGGGGTGACCCTATTTCCAGAACAAATGTTGTCTTATATGAAACATTTATTCTATCAAAGAAATTACTAAAAAATCTAAATATCAAAAGATAAAATTGTACAGGAGAACAAAAGTGAAGGAAAGGGTTTGAATATGATACCTCGCCCTTGCCTAGTGTTCCCCCCTAACTTATCACTCACTCTGTCCTCAGAGTGTCAAAGTGATAGGATGAGAAGCACATGGGAAAGGGTATTAAGGTTCTGTTAATCCCTTGTTTGCTCCATAAGATCGTAGGAGATTAGCTACAAATTTTCCATGTAACACATGGTAATCAATGTTTGTCATGTCCTCCATATGTTTTCCTAGAACAATGAGGGTATACATCCAGTAGAGGACGTGGAAACCGCAGTCATTGGATTCTCTGATCTGCTGGGGACATTTGTGGCCGAAGGCTGGGTGATAGAAATGTTTTTTGTTGTACGCCTTTGTGTGTTTGCCTAGAAGATCATGTAGTCGTTCAACACAATCCTTCACCACTTCCTCCATGGGTGTCTTTGCTGTCACATCATATTGTTTTTGGTTTGGATCAAACTGGCTGTCAAAACTATTGTAGATGATTGTCGTTCCTTCATGTAGGTTTGTTGACAGTAGCATCCAGTGCTCAGAGTGCAAAAAAGGAAGCATGATGAACTTCGGAGTTGAATGTTGAAGATATGAGATAAGTGCCTCCATGGTTCCGAAGTTCTTTGACCCTAGTATATCATCCTTCATGTATGCTGACGCCATATAAAGCGTAGGTTGGTCCCGTGCGAGGAGAAATTGGTATGCAGTCATCAAGCTCCTGGATAAAGAACCTTTCATCTGTACAGTTTCACGAAGTGAATCTACCATTACTAGAATGTTCCCTTTAAGGAAAACAAGCTCATCGTTCTCTGCATAAAGCTGAGACATGATGAGTCTGAGTTCATTATCAGAAAAACTCTTGCATGCATCAAGTTCGAAGTTAGGAAATGTTGATTGTATGGCAGATAGAGGTACCATTGGTTGGGATAATCTGTTGATGGTGGCCCCGATTAACAAATCGATGTCACCCTTATCATCTGCCATATTGAAAGTATAAGGGTCCCATTGGCGTTGTTATGGGACCTTGGCAGTCTGCTGTTTCGTTTTCTCCAACTCCTTTAGAATTGTTCTGTATGGATGCTTTTCCGGACGTTGGATAGCAGAAAAAAGGTATCGAGGGACGTCGTCTTGTGCCATAGTCAGATCCTTGAAGAACCGTCTGTCACATATAAGCTCCATGGTGTAATATCCTCGTAGAGAGTGCATATCCTCTGTGACTAACTCGGTAAAGGGGATTTGTCTATTCAGTGCTTCTGTGAATCTTATAGTACAGAAGTTGCAATCCCCTGAACCTTCTAGTGTTTGGACAGTTCGGTTGATGATTTGGAACCAAGGTTGGTTCCAACCATGTCGACCCATATTACTTTGAGAAGCCAGAAAGGAATGCTTCATGCTTCCCCAGCTTCTAAACCAGCAAAATTAATGTGTCTGACCTTTATCTCACTGGCACAGAAGTTGTACACCTTGGCATCACGGGCCTCAGTGGCGAAAATCATTAGCAGCCAGTGGTCAGAAACTCTGAAGGGCACAGAGATGTAGCGTGCCTTTCATGCAAGGCCAGTTTGCAACCACTCAATGGACTTTTTCCGTAAGTCCTTATATAATAAGCTTAAGGATAGAGCAGGTGAAGTGTTGAAAACAGGCTACGAATTGTTTGAGCTCTGGAATTCCTTAATAGAGTTGGCAAGGAGGACACGGAAGATAGCCATCTTCACCATCAATTGTGGTCGAAGGAGGATACAGAAGTCTTCTCGTGTCAATTTGTGCTTTGTCTTTGTATTGTTGTAGATGATGTCCCCCCGTTCTTGGCATCATCTACAATTGTGTTCAGGATAAAGATGTCCTGAACATCTAATGTAGAGATGGTCAACATATCCAAATCTTTCATCTTGTGAGGTAGAGGTGGCGACGGGGGAAGGTCTTGTGGTGGAGGAAGTGAAGTCTTCTCACTATTGTCCAAAATTTGAGGCAGATCTTCATCTTTGTCAGAGTCATCTGTAGAGTCGAGTCTATCATCTGTGTCGAGACTCACTCTGTTAGATTCCTCCTGTTCTGGGGAGCCGGAGTTGAAAGTTGATGAATGGCTGTTGTGGATGGGCTAATGTTGGTTTCTAATTTGCATCGTTGAAACTCAGCAAAAGTGGCTTCTTTTGCAGCGTCCCCTAGGGATCCCATAGCTGTGAAGTTAAAGAATTGATCCCCATATGACAATGTTACATTGTCATTATTATCGGGGGATTTGGTATCTTTGTTTCCACCTTCATGGTGGTTTCTATTATTTTCCTTCTTTGCAGGTTCTACCCCTCGGCTGGTGCCCTCCCCAACATTGCCTGGGTCACCGGGTTGATCGTCTGAGGAGGAGCTATTGTCGTTGGATTTGGCTGAGGAATCAAAATCCTCATCATCATCCATGCTTTCATCTTCATCATCATCCACTGCCTTATCTTGTACCTTCTTGATCGATGTTTTCTTACACTGCCGATGGATAGCTTGTATTTCATCGAGTGCCACTTGTACGTGCTCGTGGGTTTCTAACAGTGCATCGTGGCTTTCTTTAAGATCAGTATATCTCACTTCGGCAGAGAGGGGTCATGTTGATAGATCAGTTACTTGTGCACGTAGATGATTGATTTCATCAGTTGATTGCTCTTGGCGGCAGATGAGCTGCATGAGGTTGCTGTTGATGTCATCCAAGCACGTGCTTAGGGAAGTTTGTTGTTGCTAAAGCTCACAAAGGGTCTCAAGCAAAGGTTGAGTTTGCTTAGAGACCCTGTCAACTTGCTGAGCCAACGCTTCTTGCCGGCCTTTCATCCCAAGTACCAACTCTGGCAGGTGTTTTAAGCAGTCGTCGATGCGTTCGACTTGCTTGGCAGCTGCTTCCTGCCTTTGTTGAATGCTTGAGAGGATGCATGGTAAGGCGTGGTTCTGCTCATCGATCTTGGAGACCTGTGTAGCAAGCCCCTGCATATAGGAAAAAATGGATTGTAATATGTTAGAAGGGTCGGTGAGGAGGTTTCGAATGGCGTCAAATTGACGTCTGAATTCCTCACCGACTTGTGAAAATGGGACCCCAGAGATGGATGGGTGGGATGGCTGAGGTAGAGGTGAGAAGGTGGTAGTGCCTTGCGAAAGAGACACTATTGATGGACCCACGAATTGCCTCGTGACTGTAGATGGAGTCACCGGCGGTGTCAGGGTGGTGGCGGATGAGAAGGGTGGAGACATCCCGGGTGAAAAAGGTGGGACTGAGAATACCGAGGCGAAAGTAGTTGAAGTGAAGGTGAGATCGGGCATCGAGGTGGAGAATGGGACGCCCGAAGAGAAAATGAGTGAGGCGGAATATGCGGGTGAAGTTGTGGTTGTGGAGAAAGAAATTGTGGTGGGCATTATTATGGAAAATGGTGGAAATGTGGTGGATGGCAGAATGGTGGAAGGTGGTAGTGTGGTGGCGGTGTTTGTAGAGGTAAGCCCAACATCCAGATCAAAGATGAAGGGTTTTGGTGTTGGGTGTACTATGTTCTCGGCACTGTGTGGTGGGTCTGCCTCTGGGTTGATCTTTGATGTGGGCATCCCCGACTGCTGTTGTTGCTGTATGAGTAATTTTGAAAGCCGTGTCACTGGTATTTTCATTGGCCTTGTTGCTGGGGCAGTGACTCTATGCTCTGTCTGCCCTGTCTTTTCTTTTTTCTCATTTTCTTTGACTGAAGCTAGGAGGTTGGAAAGCTCCTCTTCAGTGAAGAGAAGCTTTTCTTTGTCATAGTCAGCCAGTTCTGGAAGTGGTAGCAGTGTTCGGGAAGCTTTGACAGTTGGGTAGAAGTTATAATGAAGTTTGGAATCCTTCTCCTTTATGATATATGAGTTCTTTAAACTCTTATCATTTTTAAGGATGTTTCCCTTTATTACAGTGCATGTTGGAAGTGGTCTGTCCATCTTGAGGCATTTCAAGATTGATGTTATGTGACCCCCCATGCATATTTCTTTTCCAAGGGCGTAAGCTGAGTGCTTATGTATCAGATGTCGTCTGATGTTGACCGACAACCCTTTGAGAATGGACCATATGATAAAGAGATCGGAAATAATAATGTTCCCACTCTCTGTCCTGGGGAATATGGCACCTGTAATGATTTTGTGTAGAGTGCGCACTAGGTCAGAATGTATGTTAGAGGCCTTGCAGGTCTTTGCCTTGTAGGTTGGAATCCCCGTCAAAGACTTCCAGAAGGTGTGCCTATTGAACTGGGAGTGGTCCAGGCCTACCGCTTTAGCCTTCTTCAGTTGATCCTGGTTGTCGATGAAGATCTCATTCAGTGTGTTCTCAATCAAGACAACTTTGTTTCCAAAAAGTGAGGTTACCAGCCTGCGGTCACCTCCGTCCTTCCATTTATCCTTTGCGTCCATGGTTTCTTTGTTAAGCTATGTGAAGAACTCTGTCGTGGGCTCAACATAAGAATTTTCTGCGACAAAGCAGAGTTTTGAGAGATTCACGTTGTCGAGCAAGGCGAGAACTCTATTGTAGATTCCCATCTTCTTCAGTATGTTGGAGTAGACGTACTTTGTTGGTCGCAGTACTTTGTCACCAGCCGGGAGGTTTTGGATGTACAGATCAACTGATGCTGGTTCTACAGTAGTGGTAGCAGGAAAGGTAGTAGCAGGGGTGGCATGTCTTACCAGGATTTGTTTCCTCACAGTGGAGGGCCGAACTTGCTTCCGTGCCCGTTTCTTGGTAGGTTGTTCTGCAGTAGCCTCCTAGGCCTTCCTTTTGCCCTTGGATTTGGTAGCCGGGGATTCCTCCTTAGAATTTGGTTCATATTCTGAGCCTTCATCAGTGGAGGAAATCTCTTCGACCTCTTCAATTGGATTGTCTGCTAGGCATTTTTTGACTCACTCAAGGGCATGGATGACATTGGGCAAGTTAACTTTTGATGGAGTCTTTCCAGTTTTTTTGCATATGTCAAGAATGCACTGAAGCTTGGAGTGACGCACTAGGAGCTCTTCTCTAGTCCATACGTGGGAGTCAATAGTTTCTTTTGCTGGTGATGACATTCTGGAAAATTTGAACAAGAGATCATGTATGTTAGATTGAAATTGTAAAGATAATAGATTTATGAAAAGAAAATGCAACATTGTGGAAATTTCATTGTTTTTTAGGTTTTGAAAGAACCAAACGGTTTTGTTGACCATTTGGGTCCAAACGGTTTCAAGACCATTTCATTCCAAAAGGTTTAAAGACTTTTGGGTCCAAACAATTTTACGACTGTTTGGGTCCAAACGGTTTCTCGACCGTTTGGGTCCAAATAGTTTTTGAACCAAACAATTTGCAAGACCGTTTGGGTTCAAGACCATATGAGATGAAACCGTTAGGAAGGTGAAGTGGCAGAGGCGGCGAGTGACTAAAGCGATGGTGAAAAATGGTGTAAACAACACCGACGACGTAGGCATCAGCGGTTGCGATAGCGGCAACAACAATGATAACGATGGCATTGAAAAGGAGACGAAACATGGTGTAGCGTCGGCGACGAAGGTGACATCGACAGTTTCTGCAGTCTACCTTGCTGCTAGCGGCAAACAGAGTGAAACGACAGAGAAGGATGGTGCAGTGTCCATGAAAGGTGTTACAACCCCAATTTTGGGTTCATTTGGTGAGAAATGTAATTTCTCATAATAAAGATAAATGAACAAATAATGATGTATTTTGATTGAATGCATAAATTTCATTTAAAATGGCCTTGTTAATTTATTTGTGGGCTTTATTGGCTATTGGGCCCAATAATAAGGAAATTCAATTAATTAATGAATAATTGAGAATTTGAGAAAAGAAAGATGTGGAAACCTCTAGAAGGCAAAAGAATGTGATCCAAAGATGGATTTCATGACTCTTGGGTTCCTTGGGTTCCAAGGAGTCCAAAGTTGCATAGAGAATGCAATAAGAAAAGAAAAGATCAATTAAGTATTTCATTATGAAGAAAGATATTGAAAACAATGGTAAAATGTGGAAAATAACTGGAAAGGAGTTTAATTGAGTTATCCTTGGTGGAATTTCGTATCCTAAGGATTTCTAATGTTAAAAGGAACTCCCATAAGGAAAATAGAAGAGAGATAAAGAGAAATCCTCAAAAAAAGATATTTTAATAAAGAAAAAGTAAGATAATAAGAAAAAGGATGAAAGATAAGGAAAGAGGCTAAAGAATGATTTCTAAGATGGTATTTGGAGCCATTAAGGTTCAATGAGGATCAAGGAATTCAAAATAATAATTTAATGGCCAAGAAAGAGGAAATACCAAATTAATTTGGCATAATTTAAAAGATAACTTTATTATAAACAAAATACCCTCTTCCTTTAGATATTGGGTTTCAAATTTAATATGTGAGTAGATAATGCCAAGACAAAGTTTCCTCTAAATTTTGAGTGAAAAATATTAAACGAGGAGAGAGATATGAATTTCACAAGTTTCCTTTGTTAAATACATATTTTCCTTGGTTTTTAACGAGGGGACAATACCAACCGTCAGATCCCCCGTGTGGTCCAGAGGACCACAAATCCGATGGTGGATGTACATCGTCCACCTCGAATCCTAGAAGGAAAGGAAGAAGGGGAAATCGAGGATTTATAATCTTTTTTTTCTCGAGGCATACGATACCAACTAGGAATCTGAGACCACAAGGGTCTCTGGGATATGATTTTGCACCCAATGAACCTAGCTTTGAGGGTGTTTCATGTACTATAGAAAGAATGCCCCTTTTGGGTATAAAGAAGATGTGGCGACAAGATGGGGGAACCCTAGAAGAACCCCCTAAAGCCTATAAATAGCACACCTATAGACTCCTCACACCTCTGCGAGCACAATCGGCCACTTAGGTTGTTCTCTCAGGCACTGGATTCGTGGATTGTATATGCTCCGGTGAGCTCAGGCTGCGGCACCGCTATGTATCCTTCTGATGGGTTAAGAAAGAAACGAAGTGCAGCTCCCCTTCAATCTATTTCCATCGTGGACCTAGGGCGCAGATCGACGACCCTAGTCATCTACGACTTCAAAGGAGCTTCTAGTGGGCATGAGCATCACAAGCCATGTGATCTTGCTCGGTCAAAGATGATCAAGGATCCAACGACTCCTATTTTACTGAAAATATCAAGGTAACTCGCCTCTCTGAACGATATTCAAGAAAAGTGTGGGATCTTGTTTAATTCATTAAAAATCATTCCTTTGGCCGAAAAATACGAGTAGGTAGTTCTTTTTGATCAAAAAAATACAAGGGATACATTAAAAATGTTCTGGAAGCCTAAATCAGTATACTTTTTTAAAAGTGTATATTTTTAATGGAAAAAGAGTTAATTTTTGGTTAGAAACCCTAATTGTTGATAAAAGATATATTTAATCTTGCAATTAGATTAATTCACACATGGTTAACTTGTTTAATAACAAAGTTAGATTTTAACCTATTTTGATAATGGAATTGCAAAGTTTAGGGTTTTAAACCTAATATAATGGTTAAGGTTCTTAGAAATCCTAAATTAGAAAAAAGGAAAAGAAAAGTACTTATAATATGAAATTAGGGTTTCCTGATACTAAAAGATGAAATTAGAATATTTTGTGAGAGAAAGATGAAATAATTAGTGTTTGCAAGTGTTTTGGTAAAATTAGGGTTTACATTAATAAGAATAGAGTGGAACCCTAATTATGCTCAAAACCCTAAAAGTGGACTAGAAACCCTAGGAAGCGAGCTAGATTTAATAGATCTTAATGACATGAGTAATAAAAGGAATTTGTATAATCGTTTCATGTTCTTATTGAATTCTTGATTGCCTATTGGTTGATTGGATTATTTCTATCTCACATCAACTTGACAGGTATGTGGTTACGCTTATGATTATCACACATTAGTTTTTCGAGGAATTTATCGATGTTTACATTGTGGTTTGAATTAATTGTTGGATGAATTTAATTCATGCAAATTATAATGTGAATATGACTATCACATAAGAGATGTGGCTACTAGCTCAGATCCTAGTCCCCTCTGTAGCTTAATGGGTTGACCTAGTACATGGCTACCAATGGGGTAGGCCCATCAGGTCATCGAATGACTTAGTACATGGCTACCAATGGGGTAGGACCATTAAGTCACTTGGAGTCAGAGATTGGACTACCTATGGGTAGTGCCATGTGACTCAACCCTAGATATTGATCTACCTGTTAGGTAGGATCATGCGGGGTTTAATAAGGATCTACCTAGAGAGAGGTAGTATATCAGTCCACTATAGGGATAACACAGAGATAGGGGATAGGAAAGGATTGAGTAGTATGGTTTAAAATGTAACCTTGGTTGTTAAATGATAATTGGCTGATTACTTTGTTACTATAGTTTCACGATTATTATTTCTCCCACATACCAGCTTCTTGCTGACCGACATTTTGTTTTTCGGCATTTTAGGTACAATGAAAAGAACAAACAATAAAGTGGCATATGTGGAATTTAAATGAGAATTAACGTGCACAGGAGGATTAGTTAGATCAATATCTTCATGGTTAGAAGTTTAGAAGTCCCAATAAAAAAAGGGTAAGAAAAATTTTATTTTATACCAGTTTTCAATTTAGTTGGTAAAGTTTATTAATTGTTATTAATTATTTGTCGAACCTTTGATCCTATTAATTGAATAACGGCTTTGTCCTTCGGGTCTCCCTTAATTGGGGGTTACCGGGAGGTGGGATCATTACAATTGGTATCAGAGCATATGTTACTCACTTAATCTTTAATAATTATTAAATTTTACAAATTCCATAGAACCAAGGGAGTTATTAGAGGATTGTCTGAAAGATTGAGGTGACTAGAAAAGGATCACGTCTGGGGGCTGACAATATTTTCCTCTGCACCGCTAGTCAAAATACGAGGATTCCCAAATTGTGTGACTGCCTGGCCGATGTCTTAGGATATGACTCGAAATAAAATACCTTTAGGACTCTCTCATCTTGTTCATCCCTTCTCAACTCAAATTCTATTAAGAACCTTAAGGATTAGGGTCTTCTCACTTCTCCTCACCCTCTTGAGGTATGGGTAAGGTTAATAGTGTCTAAGGAATCCTCCACCAAATTAATGAAAAGCATGTAAATAAGATGTCATGGACATACGCTTAATAGATTAAGCGCAAACTAAAGAATAGATACATGCTAGGGTCGTATGACATGAGTTGTCATTACCCTCAGGAGAGACTTGAGGATAGACCTCCTTGTTAGGAGGATGAGTAGAGAGAGTTAACCATGAAAGTAGAAACCTCCATTAAAAGTAGAGACCTAGCACGTCCTCTGAGGATGATGTTAACCCTAACCCTAAGTGGAGGTTAGGGAGAGAGAGATATGACATGATGAGTTAGATGTCATGGTTGACTGGGTGTTTTGGATGGACATGCTTTTGGATTGCCATACGAGCCATGAGAGGTTAGATGACCTAGTACCTTGGCGACCCAACCCTGGAGAGGGTCGTGCATGTTAGATCGAAGGATAGCTCCTTCATGGATGAGGTTAGAGAAGAACCTATAGAAACCTCGTGGGCTATTGCAAGTAGGATATAGCTTGCACCCAGAGTACATCAGTAGTATGAGCAGTAAGTTAAAACCGAGGCCAGAAGGACAGGATGGATGGATTATGAGATAAGCATAAGGGGATATGGATAATCATGAGTAAACATAAGGTTGAGCATAGGCTTCAACCACGTAGAGGTATGCCTGTGAGCTTGATCCTTCATAGAGAGAGGACCTCTAGTAGTGTGGCTGGATGTGGAGTTAGCTCTAGAGAGAGAAAGTAGGACCCCATCAAGGTGGTTGGAAGCCTAAAACCCTGAGATATGAGGAACAATGGGGAGTTGAGGATGATACGACCTAAGTAGATGATAGTGGTTGCCTTATGCTTGACCCCTCGAGGCTGATGATATCTTGGTTTCCTTTAGAGGAACCAAACCCTAGAGAGAGGATGATGCTTCTGGTACCTATGTGCCAATGGTATAAGTGGTTACCTGCTGAGATGAGACAAAGAGTGCCTTAGACCCTAAGGAGGTTTAAGTAACCAGTTGTGAGGCTTTATACCTAGTTGGTTGTTCTTGAGGAGGATTCAACTCTGAGGTGTTGCTCATATAAAAGGATCATGGGAGTACATGACATACCTTGGACATGCTTGATTTGTGGTTAAGAGATTGAGCATGCAGTGGACATCCATAGGTGAACCTAGGGTTCCTAGACCTAAGAGGGGAAGTAGTGTATCTGATGCTCATGATGAGATTTGAGTCTCTATAGTTTCGAGCATGGTACTCCTCATGTGTAGAGGTAAAGGAAACCCCTTAAGTTAAGGGTATGCTTGATGAACCCCTCACAACTAAGTTGATCTAATGTTGAGGATGAGAACAAGTGTGACCTAGCATGGTTTTGTAGGTGTCTACTTGTGCCTTAGTAGCTTGCTAGGGATAAGCATGCTCATGTGGATGCAGACCCTAAACATAAGGATGCTTGTGACCTTTGTTACCAAGGTGTAGTTTCCTCCCATCCTGGGAGAGGGACCCTTTTGCAGGGTGTATACCAGTTTTGTTGGTAACCTAAAGAGGTCTAATAGGATCTTGAGAAGCTAAGTGAAGAGTACATGGTAAGAGAATGAACCTGTAGACCCATACATAACCATCTCTAGCGCATGTTGGTATGTTACCATGAAGGTAAATGGTAGGGGGCCTAACCAAGGTAGGAATGTTACCATGACCCCTATGAAAGAATGAAAGTCAGCCCATGAATGCAGAGAGAGAGACAATTGTGAATGCTTGGATAAGGTTCTAACTTGGACATGTACTATAATAGAATCCTAAGTCTATCCTAGGTTTAGGTAGGGATAAGACCGATGGAAGAAGGAGTTGCCTAATTCCTTAGTTGCATATGACCATAGGGTCGGAAGGTAACAACTATCATTGTCTGAGGGCCATGGGTTAGGAGATTGATCACCTTCATAAACTCATGGGACCCCAAAGGGAAAATGAGTAGGGCACTCTCTGGATGCATGGGGGAAGAGGGATGGCCCCAAAAGTGCTGGCACCCTAAAGACCTAGAGGAGATGACCAAGGATCTTGCTTGGACCAAGTAAGTTCGAGACTAGTTTTCCATGGAAGTAATTTTGATATCATGATGCTTGTGATATAGAGACATATGTGGCACATTTCAACTTAGATTTAAAGGTGTACTGGCAAGGTGGGATGTACCATCTCTATTCTTAGAATAGGAAGAACTATGTATTTGGACTGCAGCCAAAATGCTTATTTCCTCTTGTTATGGGAGTGAGAGATAGGACAGTACGCATGCCATACACCAAGGATAAAGATGATGTGAGTTGGAACGTTTCTACAAGGTATGAGGACAAAGATGATAACATACCCTGGTGGAGTAAACAATACATGGATGGTTTACAAATAATAAGAGAGATAAGGATGTTTTCAGCAGAAGCTATGTGGAACTTGCAAGTTATACCAGGTTGAGTTTGATCACCATGAGGATGAGCTCGAAGATTCTTGTTGAAGACAAACTTAGAGTTTGAGATGAGATGATAAGTAGAACACTTGGAGGTGTATGTCTTCATCATTACCTAACACCTAAGGATATGAAGTGGTAATAGATGCTCTGGTTGACCTACAACTACCTAGTTTAGCTAGAGACTAGAAGAGGTTGTTAGGTTAACCTAAGTTTGGATAAAAGAGACATGTTTGGGCTAACGAAATCTGTTGATCAAGTTAATGGATGTTTGGTTAGACAACCTAGTCCTTGATGTGGTAGAAGGATGGTTGTAGAACCTCAGATACACTTCATTGGAAAGGAAGGTGATGAAACCCTGATTAGAGTGGTTTGGGGTTTCTGTAGAATCAACCATGAAGAATTGTGACATATATGAGATCATGATTTTAAGTTCATCATACACTGTGGTACTATGAAGATAGTAAGTGACAATAGTACTTTGGATACCAAAGATGAAGTTGCATGTAATATGTGGCCATGCAAGCTAGGAGGTGAAGGACGAACACTAGCAGCCCAGTGCATGGATATAAAGTATAAAGAGTCCCCGAGTGGGAATGGGAGTTCATCACTATAGATGTTGTGGTAAGTCTCCCCTATACCAAGGAGGGTCAAATGCAAAATGGGTTATGGTAGATCGCCTTACGTAGATGAGATGAGAAAGAAAGAGTATTGTCAAAGGACAGATCGGGTTGAACTACACATGAGAGAGACAGTTCAACTACACCATGATATGAGTTTAAAAGTTCTTGAGTATGACCTAAAGGTTCACTTTCATAAGGTGGAAGTAGGTACATGAAGAACTCGGTGTCAGTACCGCCTATCACCCCTAACTAATGGTTAGTATGATCCAGACTAGAGGGTCTGATGAGAGCAAGTGTGCTTGTTCAGGGTGATACAAAGAGACAGTTCTTAAGATGTGATGTTAATGACCATATCCTTTTTCGGGATGCAAGAAGTTCTATAAGGAGGTTGTGTCGGTCACCACTTCACTAAGATGATGATGGTGGAGGAGGCCTCACGAAGGTCAGGAAATAACCACAGTGTGTGTAGATGAAGTCACTTTGATCGTGTATTAGCTGAGAGACAGAGCCCAATGGTGACATGAGTCACGCACTGATGTAAAGCAGACTGACATGTAGTTCACTGTGGGAGAATATGTGATGTGAAAATCTGACCCCTCTGAGCTACAGCTGAGAAAGCTGAGTCCCCGATATATGGGTCCATTTGAGATGGATTGGTGGAGATGGTTGTGTTTAGCCTTGCCCCTCTCGATTACATGATGAATAATGTGTTCCATGAGTCTGATCTAGAGCACTATGTGAGGTACCCAAGCTAGGTGCTGAGCCTTGAACCTATTCAGCTTTTGAGAGGCTGAAATGTCCTGAGTCACCTATGAGGGTACGATATACCAAGGTAAGAAAGAACTCAGATGGAAGAATATGAAATGATGAAGGTTCTTGGGAAGCACCGTGGGAAGGGTGAAACCACATGGGAGCCCTGATGGACATAAGAAAGGCTTATCCTTAATTGTTTGTTTGTTTGATGGAATTTTGAGGACAAAATTCTTATAAGAGGGGAAGGATGTTACAATCCCAATTTTTGGTTCATTTGGTGAGAAATGTAATTTCTCATAATAAAGATAAATGAAAAAATAATGATGTATTTTGATTGAATGCATGAATTTCATTTAAAATAGCCTTGTTAATTTATTTGTGGGCTTTATTGGCTATTGGGCCCAATAATAAGGAAATTCAATTAATTAATGAATAATTGAGAATTTGAGAAAAGAAAGATGTGGAAACCTTTAGAAGGCAAAATAATGTGATCCAAAGATGGATTTCGTGCCTCTTGGGTTCCTTGGGTTCCAAGGAGTCCAAAGTTGCATATAGAATGCAATAAGAAAAGAAAAGATCAATTAAGTATTTCATTATGAAGAAAGTTATTGAAAACAATGGTAAAATGTGGAAAATAAGTGGAAAGGAGTTTAATTGAGTTATCCTTGGTGGAATTTCGTATCCCAAGGATTTCTAATGTTAAAAGGGAACTCCCATAAGGAAAATAAAAGAGAGATAAAGAGAAATCCTCAAAAAGAGATATTTTAATAAAGAAAAAGTAAGATAATAAGAAAAAGGATGAAAGATAAGGAAAGAGGCTAAATAATTATTTCCAAGATGGTATTTGGAGCCATTAAGGTTCCTTGAGGATCAAGGAATTCAAAATAATAATTTAATGGCCAAGAAATAGGAAATACCAAATTAATTTAGCTTAATTTAAAAGATAACTTGCTTATAAAGGAAATACCCTCTTACTTTAGAATTTGGGTTTCAAATTTAATATGTGAGTAGATAATGCCAAGATAGAGTTTCCTCTAAATTTTGAGTGAAAAATATTAAACGAGGAGAGAGATATGAATTTCACAAGTTTCCTTTGTTAAATACATATTTTCCTTGGTTTTTAACAAGGGGACAATACCAGCCGTCAGATCCCCCGCGTGGTCCAAAGGACCACAGATCCAATGGTGGATGTACATCATCCACCTTGAATCCCAAAAGGAAAGGAAGAAGGGGAAACCAAGGATTTCTAATCTTTTTTTTTCTCGAGGCATACGATACCAACTAGGAATCTGAGACCACAAGGGTCTCTGGGATATGATTCTGCACCCAATGAACCTAGCTTTGAGGGTGTTTCACGTACTATAGAAAGAATGCCCCTTTTGGGTAGAAAGCAGGTGTGGCGGCAAGATGGGGGAACCCTAGAAGAACCCCCTAAAGCCTATAAATAACACACCTATAGACTTCTCACACCTTTGCTAGAACAATCGCCACTTAGGTTGTTCTCTCGGGCACTAGATTCGTGGATTGTATATGCTCTAGTGAGCTTAGGCTGCATTTCCGCCACGTAGCCTTCTGATGGGTTAAGAAAGAAATGAAGTGCAACTCCCCTTCAATCTATTTCCATCGTGGACCCAAGGCGCAGATCGACAACCCTGGTAATCCACGGCTTCAAAGGAGCTGCTAGTGGGTGTGAGCATCACATGCCGCGTGATCTTGCTAGGTCAAAGATGATTGAGGATCCAACGACTCCTATTTTACCAAAAATATCAAGGTAACTCGCCTCTCTGAACGATATTCAAGAAAAGTGTGGGATCTTGTTTAATTCATTAAAAATCATTCCTCTGGGCGAAAAATATGAGTAGGTAGTGCTTTTTGATAAGAAAAATATGAGGAATACATTAAAAATGGTCTGGAAGCCTAAATTAGTATACTTTTGTAAAAGTGTATATTTTTAATGGAAAAAGAGTTAATTTGTGGTTAGAAACCCTAATTGTTGATAAAAGATATATTTAATCTTGCAATTAGGTTTATTCGCTCATGGTTAACCTATTTAATAACAAAGTTAGATTTTAACCTGTTTTGATAATGGAATTGCAAAGTTTAGGGTTTTAAACCTAATATAATGGTTAAGGTGCTTAGAAACCCTAAATTAGAGAAAAAGAAAAGAAAAGTACTTATAATATGAAATTAGGGTTTCCTGTTACTAAAAGATGAAATTAGAATCTTTTGTGAGAGAAATATGAAATAATTAGGGTTTGCAAGTGTTTTGGTAAAATTAGGGTTTAAAGTAATAAAAATAGAGTGGAACCCTAATTATGCTCAAAACCCTAAAAGTGGACTAGAAACCCTAGGAAGCGAGCTAGATTTAATAGATCTGAATGACATGAGTAATAAAAGGAAATTGTATAATTGTTTCAGGATCTTATTGAATGCTTGATTGCCTATTGGTTGATTGGATTATTTCTATCTCACATCAACTTGACAGGTATGTGGTTACACTTATGATTATCCCGCATTAGTTTTTTGAGGACTTTATCGATGTTTACATCATGTTTTGAATTAATTGTAGGATGAATTTAATTCATGCAAATTATAATGTGAATATGACTATCACATAAGAGATGTGCCTACTAGCTCAGATCCTAGTCCCCTCTGTAGCTTAATGGGTTGACCTAGTACATGGCTACCAATGGGGTAGGCCCATCAGGCCATCGAATGACTTAGTACATGGATACCAATGGGGTAGGACCATCCAGTCATTTGGAGTCAGAGATTGGACTACCTATGGGTAGTGCCATGCAACTCAACCCTAGATATTGATCTACCTGTTAGGTGGGATCATGTGTGGTTTAATAAGGATCTACCTAGAGAGAGGTAGTATCTCAGTCCACTGTAGGGACAACACAGAGATAGGGGATAGGAAAGGATTGAGTAGTATGGTTTAAAATGTAATCTTGGTTGTTAAATGATAATTGGCTGATTACTTTGTTACTATAGTTGCACGATTATTGTTTCTCCCACATACCAACTTCTTGCTGACCGACGTTTTGTTTATCAGGGTTTTAGGTACAATGAAAAGAACAAACAGTAAAGTGGCATATGTGGAATTAAATGAGAATTAACATGCACAGGAGGATTAGTTAGATCAGTATCTTCATGGTTAGAATTTTAGAAGTCCCAATAAAAAAAAGGGTAAGTAAAGTTTTATTTTATACCAGTTTTCAGTTTAGTTGGTAAAGTTTATTAATTGTTATTAATTATTTGTCGAACCTTTGATCCTGTTAATTGAATAACGGCTCTTTCCTTTGGGTCTCCCTTAATTGGGGGTTATCAAGAGGTGGGGTCGTTACAAAAGGTCACAGAGATGGTGGTGAACGCGGAACGGAACAATGCGAATAGAGAGCGCGAGAGGTGATGGATGTGGTAATCATAGAGGAGCAGGAGAACTGGGAGGAATGTAATAGGAATCACGTGAGAGAGAAATTTTGAGAAATTGAGGGAATGAAAAAGGGAGGGGGTCGGGTGATATTTATAGGAAAAGGAGGGGTGGCAGTACAAATTCTCATTAGCAAACAGTTTCGAGACCGTTTGGGTCCAAACAGTTTTGAGACTGTTTGGGTCCAAACAGTTTCGAGACCATTTGGATCAAACAGTTTTGAGACCATTTGGATCAAACGGTTTCGAGACCGTTTGAGTATGAACGGTTTCGAAACCATTTGGATAAAATTATTTTGGTTTTTCGTTTTTATATGTGTTTTAGTTGTAAATTTTTATATTATCTGAATAGAGATGATAGGTTTAAAATAAATAGTTAAGAAAAATAGAAAATTGTCAAAACTAAGCAAAAATAAAATGGAAAAGTGATACTGAGTTCTTTGGTTGCCTCCCAAGTAGCACTTTGGTTTTACATCGCTGGCTCAACGAAGTTCTAGTTTGGTTAGGTTGATGCAGTTGGATCATGAATCTCAATGGTTTGTCTTGGAGTTTTATCAGCTGGAGTATAGTATTTCTTCAGTCTATGACCATTAACAGTTCTTTCTCCTCCATTGTCATCGAAAATGATTACAAATCCAGTTGGGTAGATGTGCTTTATGGTGAATGGCCCAGACCATTTTGTGTGGAGTTTCCTGGGAAACATTTTGAGTTTGGAATTAAAAAGAAGGACTTTATCTCCGACAATGATATCTTTCCTCTTAAGGTGGCCATCATGCCACATCTTGGTTTGTTCTTTGTAGATCCTGGCACTTTGATAGGCAACCATTCATAGTTCCTCTAGTTCTTGTAATTGAAGTTGTCTGTATTCCGCGACACTTTTGATATCGAAATTCAATTGTTTAATGGCCCACCAAGCTTTGTGTTCCAATTCAACTGGGAGATGGCATGACTTCCCATACACTAAACGAAACGACGTTGTTCCTATTGGTGTTTTGTAAGCAGTATGATATGCCCAGAGAGGATCGGGAAGTTTGGTGGACAAATCCGTGCGGTTTCTGTTGACAGTTTTCTCTAAGATAGCCTTCAATTGTCTATTTGAAACTTCAACTTGGCTGCTAGTCTGCGGATGATAAGGTGTAGCAACCTTATCTTTTACTTCGTATCTTCGCAGAAGAGCTTTGGAGCTTCTTTCAAAGAAATGTGACCCTCCATCAGATATAACTGTTCTAGGGACTCCGAATCTAGGAAAGATGATATCCTTGAACAGATTAATCACCAGCTTAGAGTCACAAGATACAGTGGGTATAGCTTCTACCAATTTGGAAACATAGTCCACATCAACCAAAATATAAGAGAATCCATAAGATGGGGGAAATGGACCTATATAGTCCACTCCCCATACATCAAAAAGTTCAATCTCCTACCATAGAGTTAGTGGCATTTCATTCCATTTTGATATCCCTCTAGACAGTTGACATTTATTGCAAGATTGCACAAATTCATGGGCATCCTTCACTATTGTTGGCCAGAAGAATCCTGACTGTAGGACTTTAAGGGAGGTCTTCTGTGAACTCATGTGCCCTCCAGTGGGGCCAAAATGAAAATGTTCTAAGACTGGAATAATTTCTTCTTCAGGGAGACAACGGTAGAATAATCCGTCAGCGCATAAGCGGAAAAGATATGGTTCATCCCAAAAGTATTGCTTGACGTCATGAAGAAATTTTTTTCTATCGTGGTAGGAAGCAGTAGGGTGGACAATTCCTATAGCTAGATAGTTTACTATATCAGCGTACCAAGGAAATCTGGTGAGTTGATCGTTGGGTAGACAGTCTCAGATATGTATATTGTCTTTGTCTTGAGGCTCAATACGACTTAAGTGGTCAGCGACGACATTTTCTACCCCACTTTATCTTTTATTTCCAAATTGAATTCTTGAAGCATCAACACCCATCGAATAAGTCTGGGTTTTGCATCTTGTTTCTGGATCAAATATCTTATTGCGGAATGATCTGTGTATATTATGACTTTTGATCCAATTAGATAAGAACAAAATTTTTCAAAAGTGTAGATGACTGCCAAGAACTCTTTTCTGTAGTTGTGTAGTTCTTTTAGGCTTCATTAAGCATTTTTGATGCATAGTATATCACATAGGGTTTCTTATATATTCTCTGTCCTAATACTGCCCCGATAGTGTAGTCGCTGGTGTCACACATTATCTCGAAGGGTGGTGACCAGTTAGGGGCACTTAGTATAGGTGCAGAAAATTAGGCATTCTTTAAAGTCTTGAAACTCTGTAAGCATTCTTGATCAAAATTAAAATCCACATCTTTGGTCAACAAATGAGTCATGGGCTTTTCTATTTTTGAAAAATCTTTGATGAATCTTCGATAAAATCCGGCATGACCTAGGAATGCCCGTACCCCTCTGATGTCTTTTGGTGGTGACAGTTTTGAAATGACATCTATTTTTGCCTAGTCTACTTCAATCCCTAGTTCAATTACCCGATGCCCGAGGACAACACCTTCTATCACCATAAAGTGACATTTTTCCCAGTTAAGGATCATATTTGTTTCCTCGCATCTTTGTAGTACCTTGCTAAGATTAAGTAGACATATTTCAAAAGAATCTCCATAAACTAAAAATTCATCCATGAAAACTTCCATGATGGATTCAGTTAGCCCTGAAAAAATGGCGGACATACACTGCTGGAATGTAGTAGGTGCATTGCATAGCCCAAAGGGAATCCTCCTAAAGGCATAGGTTCTGAAGGGGCAAGTAAAAGTTGTTTTTTCCTGATCTTCTAGGTGGATCGGAATTTGGTAAAATCCTGAATAGCCGTCCAGATAGCAAAAGAACTTTTGGTGGGCCATATGTTCAAGGACTTCATCAAGGAAAGGAAGAGGGAAGTGATCTTTTCTTGTTGCCTTGTTCAATTTCCTATAATCGATGCACATTCTCCATCCAGTAACAGTCCTTGTGGGTACCAATTCATTTTTATCAATCAAAAAGACAGTGGTTCCCCTTTTTTTAGGGACCACTTGGGCTGGACTAACCCATTGAGAATCAGAAATCAGATAAATGATACCTGCTTTTAGGAGTTTAAGGACCTCGAGGCGAACCACCTCTTTAAGATTTGGGTTTAGTTTTCTCTGGTGTTCCTGCGATGGTTTAAACTTACCATGGGTAATCTGAGCATGAACATGGCTGGATTTATTCCTGTTAGGTCGGTCATTTTATACCCAATAGCCTTCTTATGCTTTCTTAACTCAACGAGGAGTCTTTCTTCCTAATTGTCTATCAAGGTAGAATTGATAATAACTGGACATAAATTTTCTTTATCAAGGAAGACATGCTTGAATCCAGCTGGTAGAGTTTTCATTTCTGGTTCTTTGGGCACTTCAGTGGTATCCAAAGTGGTGACAGATTTCAAATCCTCGAAGGTAGCTTCTAAAACTTCTTTGGTCTATCCTAGGTATTGCAGATATTGTTGTACTAGTTCGTTAGTCGAGAATTCAACTTCAGGATTTGTTAAGACATTCTCCAAATCATCAAATGGTTTGGGGGATTCTTGCTTTAATTGAGACATTTTATCAATTGCCCCGAGAAGAAAAACTTCTTTTTGGATGCTAAGACCTTTCAAGCTGTCAAAAACTCTGAATTGAACAGCTTCCTTTCCTAGTCTTAAGGTGATTGTACCAGATTCAACATCGATTAGTTCTCTGGCTGTAGCAAGGAAGGGTCAGCCAAATATTATCAGATACCTCAGGTCTTCCTTTATGTCCATAATGATAAAATTGCAGGGTACATAAGAATATCTCCCTACCCTTACCGGGATGTCTTCAATAATCCCCAGAGGTCTAGTAAAAGTAGAATCAGCTAGTTGGGTTGTCATTGTTGTGGGTAGCAAATCGGTAAACCCCAATCTTTTACACATAGAGAAGGGCATAACGGATATGTTGGCCCCCAAATCAGATAATCCTTTCTTGCAAGAGGTATTTTCGATAGAACATTGGATGCCAAAGGAGTCGGGGTCCTTCTGCTTCTTTGGCATTTTGTTGAGAATGATGTCAGAAGTGGTCTGGGCTAGTTTGGCGGTCTCAAGTTCTCCAGTCATATTTTGTTTTGATAACAAGGTCTTCAGGTACTTGGACCAAGATGGGATTTCAGAAAGAGCATCGAGGAATGGAATATCGACATATAGCTTCCTTGAATTTTTGGAATCTAGTGTCCAGTTTAGTTTCTCTCAATCTACCTTGGTAGGGTATCCTAGGCTTGTACAGTGGGACTTCCGGTTCCTTGGTAACTTGCTCTTTTCCCTTTTCCTTCACAACCTCTATAGATTTTTTTGTTTCTTGGTCTGTGTTTGCAATTGGGTTGACTTCAGTTATACCTTTGTCTTCCTGAATAACATTGGTGGCTTCAGTAAGGACACGACCAAACCTTATGGTGACTGCATTCAGTTGTTCTGGCCTGTGTTGATCATGTCTTGGATTTGTTTTTGGCTGACCAACAAAAGTTCCCATTGGAGGTTTCAAATGGGCTACAATTTGTGCCAACGGTGTTTCTACAGCTTTTTGTTGAGCTTGGTGGTTTGCAAGCATGGTTTGTTGGGATTGCAACATCTACCTTATCATAGATAACTCATCTGCAGGCGGGGGTGGAGCATTCTTTTGTTGATGCTGTGTAGTTTGCTGTTGTCCCTGAGATTGTAGCTGCTGAAGTGTTGGTAACTAAGGTTGTTGATTATGTAGCTGTTGAAGCTGAGATTGTTGCAGTTGTGGGTGAAATAGAGGATGAGTGTATTGGTAGTATGCAGAAGGATTTCTTGGGTAAGCAAATCTTTGAAACCCATTTCTATGATTCCCTTGGTTTTGGTTATAATTGCTCTGGTATCCAGGCGGTGGTCTATTAAAAGACCCACCTTGTGTTTGGTGCTACAAGTTGACAGTTCCCATGGGATTCCCATACTGAAATCCATGGTGGTTTCTTAGTTTATCCAGATTATAATATGCCTGACCATGTATGGAGTGAATAGAATTGACCTGCTCTGGTGGCTGATCCTCAGGATGTTCAATAATTGGTTCAAATTGGGGTTGAGGAGTCTATAAAAACATCATCACATTGAATAGGAGGCAACTTGATAATGTGGGGTGGTCAGATGCATGACAGGCTTCGCAAATCTTGGTGGCTACTTTGACTTGTTGGATTTGTGAGTTCTTCTTCCTATCATACTCCTCGAATGATGTTTCAAGGAATTGTTATTTATGAGCTATGGTTTTTAGGGCTTCGACGATGGCTTTCATTTCCATAGATTCTTCAGCTTTATAGACTTTTAAAACTCCTCTGGAAGATGGCCTTACCCAATTAGATTGGTTCTCAACTCTGAGTGTGATAATCTTCCATGCATCTTCATAATTCTTTCGCATGAAATTTCCCCCAGATGAGGAATCTAAAAACTTCTTAATATCATCAATGAATCCTCTATAGAACATTTCTATGAGATGATGCCATGAGATGCCGTGGTGTGGGCACTTTCTCAAAAGTTCTTTAAATCTTTCCCATGATTCTGCCAGAGATTCCCCCGAGAGTTGGGGAAAATGGTTAATCTGTCCTCTAATCTCGTAAGTCAGTGAAGGAGGAAAGAACTTCTCTATAAACCTTTCTTCCAAGGGAGCCCAGGTGGTGATTGGCTCCCCATCTAGTGAGTTATAACAGCTCAACGCCCTTCCAGACAAGGTGAAGTGGAAAAGTTGAAGCATGATTGCATCGAATGAAGCTTCGGCTTGCGGTACCAGTCGGCAAAGTGCCTTGAATCACTTCAGCTGATCCATGCAGTCATCTCCAACACTTCTGGAGAATGAAATACCTTGCATGATTTGGATCCATTGTGTTTGGATCTCAAAGTTAGGAGCGTTAATGAGTGGTGGCTGGACTGGGTGATTGTTTTTAGAGTTCTTAGGAACAATGTAATCTCAAAGCTACTTGTTCCTTATCAAAAGCTGAGGAACTACTGTGGCTGCCTCATTTTCCACTTGGATGTGGGCTTGCTCTTTAACTCGAACTTCAGCTTGGATTTGAGCACGTGTATCAGCAATGAGTTGTGCTCTCTGAGCTTCTAAGGCTGCATTGACTCTTTCCATCACTAAGGTGGCTTGCTGTTCTTCTTTGACCATCTGTCTAGCTTGTTGGTGGGTGATTCTAATGAATCAGTGGAAACTTCATTCTACCTCAGACTCAAACTCTGGTTCATGAGAGAATCTGAGGTTATGCGAGGGTTGCATACACATTTTCTACATGAGTAGAAGAAAAAACACACCTTTAGATGATGTGGAGAAATGATGAAGTCAAAAAGATATGAAATAGCTATCAAGAAAAAGATGTAAAATCCTAATCAATGAGTAAGTTGATAAGTGAGAATTAAAACATTCTGTTGTCCCCGACAACGATGCTAATTTTTGATGGAGCCTCCACTCGCATGGAGTTGCGTGCACCACTAAAAATCCTAGATATAATAAGTCTCTAAGTTTAGCCTTTTGTGTGCCATAATAAGATCTCCACCCACGTATGCTAAGATATGTGGAAGTCTTATCGTAGTACAGTTAAGGGTCGAATCCACAAGACAACGGTCTTGTTAAGAGTTTAATAAGATGGAAAACGTAATAATTCTACTTATCTACTTGAAGGTTGATATTTAGATCAAAGAGTTGATTTGATGATTAAACTAAAGTGCAAAGTAAAATAAATGGAAGAAAAGTAAATTTGAGGTTGTAAACGATATTTGGGGAAACCACTAGGATCTGACCGAGTTTTACCACTACTATGCATGGATCAAAACATACATCATAATAACATGGCTTGCAAAGAAAAGGGGTCTAAATAGTTAGTATCTTTGTAGACTTAGCTTCCTTTCAGATAACTAACTACGAGAAATGCGGGAGTATTGCAATGCCAGCCATCCCCAAACAAATGGTCACTTACTTTGCATCGCTCCCCTCACAAGGTGTGTTCCTTGACCTGTCAAGGTTGTACTTTCATACATCAATTGATTCCATTTCATAGTATGAAAGTACAACATTGGAGGTAAGTTTACTCCACTCCTTGAGAAACATTCCTAGATATCGAACAGATGTATGGTGACTACATACATCAAGAACCAACATGCAGTTGATATTCGAATCTAAAAGTACAAACATAGACAATTCACACTAGTAGATAATAGATAACACAAGTTGGTGATCAAGCAACTAGAATTCATTAAACGATTGATGTTGAATTGAAAAGATAGTATTTTTCTATTGCAAACTCATGAATTACAATGTATGAAATGAAAACATGGGTAGAGGGGCTACTCTCCGCACCCTAGTGTATGGGACTACTCACTCATGGCAAGAACAAAGAAGGAGGCAAGAAGAGAGAAAGAAAGCATCATCTCCACGTAGGAGGGAGGAAGGTCGACCCCTTGGAGTAGAGAGCAACTATCTTCACACCACGTGGTTGCCTTGATGAAGAACCCTTCACTTCCCACCTTCTATGTCGATGAGAGAGGAAGTAGCTTGAGGATGGAATGTGGATCTTGGACCGGCAGCCTTGGGGCGGAGGATGGAGGATGAAACAACTCTGGAACGGTTGGGGCAGCCTTTGGGCATCTGAGAGTTCCCCCCTTGTGAGGACCCCTTGGGTCCTATTTATAGGCTTTGAGTGAATCTTGAATAGTTTTGGGTTATGTGTGTCCAAACGGTCGTGGTAACTATTTGGACTCTCTCATGATTTGGAGACCGTTTGGACTCTCTCAGTTTGGAGACCATTTGAATCTTTTGTTCTTGAAATCATTTACGTTCATACAGTCTTGGGACCATTTAGCCTTCATAAAGTCTCAAGACCATTTGGCCTTCACACGGTCTTGGGACCGTTTGGCTTCATACGATCTCAGGACTGATTCGCCTTCATACGGTCTCATGACCATTTGGCCTTCACATGGTCTTGGGACCGTTTGGCTTCATACGGTCTCGGGACCGGTTGGCTTCCATTCGGTCTCAGGACCGGTTGGCTTCCATTCAGTCTCGGGACCGTTTGGGGTTCATTTGGTCTTGGGACCGTTTGGAGTTTTTTTTGCAATTTTTTGTGTTTTCCTGTAAGAGAAAAAAAGGAAATATCAGTCTATTGGTATTTTCACAATAACATGGAAAGTTAAGGATTGTATCTGATTTATCTAAGAAAGAGTATGAAAAACTAAGAAAAACTAGTAAGATAACATCACAAAATGGGAGGTTATCAAATTTCCATTTTCCCAATTGAAGAAAAAATATTAACAAAAATCAAAATATAACTTTTCTAAGTCTATATCAAAGTATAATATGTCCATATATACATGTACCTAAGGATGTGATACCAGATCAAGGGGTCCTTGCTTTCGGCTAATTAAGATAAAAAATGGGAATTGCAGTTCAATTAGCTAACCCCACTAGCCTATGTCAGACTGGCCCACCCAAAAAATTGGTGTAATCCTTCTTTCCTTTGTGTTCCTCTTGTCACACGGAAGCAACAAATAAATTTTAACTTGTATTAGGTACCTCATCAAGATAAAGTGACTTGACAAGCACTTTTGTGAATGCGTAAAGAGATCCATTATCACTTAAAATCTCATATGAGAGGCTACATGTTGGAAGATAAATCCCCTATTTTTGTTGCTAAATTGTGACATTTTGCAATTCACAAAGAAGATGGAAAGGACTATATAACCCCATAAATATTCTCTGTGTGTCAATTAAACTTGAGTTGTCTTCCAAAAGTTGCATACTCTCACTGCAACCACAAATAACTTGAAATCTTGTCTATGCATGCCAGTGTAAACTAAAGGGAATGGAAAGGTATGTGCCCTGAGTCGCCACCAAAGTTCCCATCAATTCACCATCCTCTCCCAATTTGAAAACCTATAACTAGATAATGATGGATGTCCAAGATCATACAAAGATCTATGTGGATAATCAATGGAGATATAATTGTTTGCAAGGCTCAAGGTAATGGTTAAAAGATTGTAGTGTGCCTCACTCTTTTAGAAGAGGAACCTAGGTTGGATGACCAACTTGCTAGACTTCCCAGTCATATATGGTTTCCACCTCAACAATTTTATACAAGGATAATGACTAAAGATGGTTTCAACCTGATCTGGATCCCCATACTGACACACATGAACTGTGCCTAGAGAAATCAAGTCGATGTGTGTTTTAATACATGCCTATGAGGCCTGAGTGTTGAACTTAGGGAATCGTTCAATAGAAACTACTACTTACTAAAACCAAATCATCTAGACCTAGAGATAGGGTTTCTTGGTTGTTAATTAACTAGGAGATTAGATTTAAAATTAAATTAATATGGTTGTGATTAGAAATGAATAGATTCCTTATGACTTATAATTTTACTACGACATATACTTTATTCAAATTCCTTTTTATTAATAATAATTCAATATTTACTCTAGACTAAAGACCAGTAGAAAGTATTACCCACTCCCACAATATAATACATTACCTAAACTAAGACAAACCCCACTCCCGTTGAGGTTTAAGAATTAGTTCAGAAATGTGATCAAAATCTCTAGGTTATTCTTTAATATCCATAAGCCTTCTCCCAAAGTTTGATGTATCCTATGTGAGTCTGTAACTTGTTTGACATCTAATCCATCTCCCAAAGTAATTATTTGTATATTACTTCAATTTTGTAATCAAGCATAAACAAATCAATGAGGAAATCATCACATCTAAAGATAATAAATTATTAACCCATAAAATTCAAATACAATGCAACACTGGGCTATTCTCGGGTCCTGAGGTGTAAGGGGTTTATCCCCACATAACTGTCATCATTGTAAATTAAGAGGAGTAAAATTAAACATGCTAAAAATTAGAAAACTCACATAAAAACCCCTAGACAAGTCATGTCGGTGATCCTCTTGGATGAACACTCTGATCTGAAACTTTTCATCCACAAATTTGTCCTCTAAAAGTGCCCAGAGCGTCCAGTCAGTGTCTATCTCATTTGTCTCCTCCTCTCTCATATCTTATCTATGCAAAATACGTGATCTTCTTTTGCAACCAAACACCTTAGGGCATAAAGGAGGCTTTATCTCTCATTAATCCATGACCACTAGATTTGACTTAATTTTAGATCTACTATGATCACACATCGCCAGTACCATCGGAAGTGTATCAGTGGTACTTAGTAATCGACCAAATTGTGTCGCCTCAAACCATGTCACACTACTGACATATGTGTTGGAAGCACCGAGTTGTTTCTTGTAGAGGTCTGGATTTTGAAGTTGGTACCACTACCATGCAAGTTGGTGGCACCAAGTCAATTAATGTAGAGTTCTGATGCTCCCTAGATCATGAGTAAGTAGTATCAATGTCATAGAACCATTTATTACCCTAAGTCCACACTCCTAATGGATATACATCCAAAGGTGAGTAGACTTGGGCATCCGTCCCTAAAATGGATCACATAACATATGCATGAATAAAATCACAAACAAGAATAAGATAAGAGACAACATGTCATATAAGGAAATTAAAATAGTACCTGATACAAGATCGTAGTCCCATATATAAACCCACAAGAATTCCTTTTGCATGTCATTAGATCTCATCAGAGTAAAAGCGGCAGATTATCATGATATAGTAGAAGTAATGATCATATCATGAGAGTCTTAGTGTACCTATTACCTACAATCATAAAAAGGGTACACATCAACACAACTGTGATGAGTATTCTATAAAATACATATACTTGTAGGTTTAAGAAAACATATATGATTGGTAAAACTTGATATAATAGAAAGAAAGAAATCAACAATAATGAATACTTTCTTATTAAGATGAAAATGTGTTTTAAGTGCGTTTCCATTGTACTTAACAACAATATATGGCCGATGACCAACTTCCTCAAAGGAAGGGTTTGTAAGGGTGCTCAAGATTAGCTAACCCTTCTATACATGAGGGACCTCAAGACCTAAGTCTGAGCTAACCCTATTTCAACATGCCTTATGCCCTTACCCCAAAAAATATAGGCTGGCACACAAGGTTTGTATAATGCACAAGTTCAATTATGTTCAGAATTTGTTCAACATTTTTCAAGCAAAATGAACATACGTATCATAGGGAAGAAGTAGCTCAAACAACTATATAAAGCCAAATAGATTAGGCATACATTCATATAAGCAAGTTCAATACCACTAGTCTGGCCAATAGGAGGATAAGGAATACCTTGAATAGAGAACACAATTAACCATTGATTTAGGAGACCATATTTAGCAACATATCTAGATTTTGGCAAAAGAGTCCACAAAGTGATCATGGGATTATAGGTAAGTGTAATTAATTTATTATCAACAAGATTAGGTTCATGAATCATTATTATGGTGATTGTATGTGTCACCTAGATCTAGGTATCATTCATTATTTATTTTAATATCTCAACTAGGTCATGCATAGACATTATCAATCAACATAGTACATCATGGTTTAATCTAGAACCTAGGGTGACACATCACAACTAGATTAGGGGTCATGATATTATGGTTTCATGAACTTAGTAGAGCCAACATGAGTTTTGAGGAAGATTAAGCAACATAGTATTAACATGACCATACTAGTCATTTAGAGTCATCATTATGCAAGATAGTCACCATTTGAGTATAGATGGGTTCTAGTTGATAGAGGAGTCATAAGAATAATCAAATTAATTCATAATAAAACATGGATGATAATTAAGGAAACATTGCATGAGCACATTGACTTAGTTATCAACATGAATACTAGATCACATTTCAACTCAAGATTAGGGCATTTAGGCACATTAGGGCACAAGAATGTTCCATAAGTCATATAGGGATACAAGGCAAGTAAGATTACTTATTTTTTGTCCACATAAACATCTTGAGTAACTTTATATTAATGAAAGCACAAGATTTAACATTCATCACAAATGTACACATAAGGCCATATTAAAGCACATTAAGAATATGAAGATTATCATCAGTGTCAAATAAGAATCATGATAAAAAATGATTGCATTTATGAGAGAAATCTACTGATTTAGGGAATGTATGGAGACTAGAAGCATAGATGAACAAATTACAACATAGAAAAAGGGATCTTTTGCATATAGTTCCATATTAGTTCATGTAAGCAACATTAACTCATTTTAGGGCTCAAAGATACACAGAATTCAAATGAGGAGACCACAAGCTTCTCAAGTTATAGATACAAGGCTAGCATCAAGTTTTGAAACATAAAGAAGCAAGATTGAACATTAGATGACATAAAACATGTAGAAAGAAATCAAAAGACATAATATTTAGCACATAAGTGAAATTACAAATGGATTTAGGTCGTGAAACTATTCTCATTAGATATATATCATTCTCTAGATGCAAATTCATATATTACATGACCAAAATGGCCCACGGAGTAAGGAGATATGACATTTACAAGGAATAGCATGAAACTTAGGAAAAAGGGATAAGGAGGTTACAATTATTGAATGATATATGCTATGGATGAGGGGCGCACTGTGAACCTCCTTGATCTAGTGGTCCTCATGTAACACACTTATACATAAATGGGGTGGCAAGAGAGGGGACCCACACATCGATGTGGTAGCCCATGATTCACTCACGTGGTCAGTTGACTAGCTGGGCAAGACAAGGGGTAGCGGGATTTGGGCCATCCTCTTGTGATCGAATGGCTCAGCCCCCCACCCACCATCCAAGATTGCCCTCATGTGTCTCAATAGAACTGACATGGTGGAGTGCACGATGCAGGTCACTAGCTAGCTTGTCCAGGGATGAGAAACAACCACCTGAGGATGGGTAAAGTGGCCACCCAAATAGGAAACGACGTGGCAGACCCGAAGGTAGGGTGGAGGAGGCCCATAAATGGGTAGAGGGAAAACAACCCTAATCCTTGGGCGGTAACACTACCAAGTTGAAAGAGAGAGAGAAAGTGAGAGATGGAGGTGCTAGGACATGCAAAAATGAAAGAAAAGAAGGGGAAAAAGAAGTGGGATAAGCATTAAAGGTGATATGGGGACCAATTTGGCACAAAATGGTGGGAAAGAGAGTGGTTGGATAAGCCTGGAACCATGGCTTTCGACCATGGTGTACATAGGAAAAGGGAATTTGTAACATCCCTGACCTGGGTTATGTACTAACCTAGGTGTTTTTCATGATAAAGTTGATTAGATGCTTGCTCTTATCTTTTGAAAAGTAATTAAGGCTCTTGAGGAACTTATATTTCAATTTCAGTCCTTTTTGAATAATGTTGAAACATTGTTTTGTTAATTTTGGACTATAGTGCAAATTACCCAAGTTGAGGGGTTAACTTGCAAATTGCACATGATAAGATGTTCCTCTGATGTTGAGACATCATAAGAATGAATATGATGTAGTGGTATGGTTTCCAAAAGCTTGGGCATCAACATAAAGCTTGTAGAGCAATCCTTGTGCATTGAAACCTAGTTTTGGTGTAATGTGCAATTTATCCAAAACCTAGGGTTCAATATGAAAAATACCACCTCTTGAGGGTCTTTCATGTTTCTTGGCATTGATTAGAGAAAAGAAAATGAGAGAGGCACCTCATTTGAATTATCACGGAGGAGAGAGAATCTTGATATTAAAATAATCAAGATTTAAGCATAAATGGAACTTTAATTTAATTTAATGTAAAAAGAAATAAATTAATTAAGGAGCCCCTCAACCAAAAGTTGAAGGATGTGTTTTCAATAGTGTTGGACGATCTTGTGCCTTTCTATGGCACAAAAAGATCTTGGTTGAGTGGAAGGCACTCATATTAATATAATAAAAAGTAATATCCACTAAAAGGTTGGATATTAATATAAAACTCTTTAAGGTGCTTAATTCCTTTTCCATTAATCTTTGGATAATGGAGAGGTTTTGCAATATAATGGAGGTGGATTCTTGGCCAACAAATGGAGGGGAATTTGGTGGAAATAATTTCGGAATTTAAGGAAAATAATCCTTTTTTTCTTTCCTTGAAAATCCTTTATGTATATCCTTTTTCCAATACACATAAGGATCTTTTCCTTGGTTTTCTTTCCTCACTTTGCTTTGGCTGACCAAGGGAGAGCTCAGGAAGAGGATAAGGACGACCATAACCTATTGGTAAGTTTTGATCATCTTCTACGTCGGATTCATGGTGAAAACCCTAAATCAACGATTAATTATTGGTTTTCTTCACTCGATTTCCAATCCTAGCCAACTTGTTCATCCAAAAGCTCAAGAACGGACCTTGGGGAGTTGCTGGAACTCCATACACCATTAAAGCTGTAGATCTTGGAGCTTGGGATCAGTTTTAAAGGCGGGTTTTATAATCATTGGTATTGCATTCCATTCTTCAATAATCATTGGTTATTTTCTTCTATTTGGTATTCTTTTAATTCATTGTTGAAGTTTCCATGAAGAATGGCAGCGGTGCTTGGTTGAACGGAGGAAGAAGATGATGACATCATCTTAGATGCTTATCCAAAGAAATCCCTGTCCAAATTATTTCATTTGATGAGCTCAAACGGTTTCCCAAACTATTTGGGAGCGAACGGTTTCAAACCGTTGGAAGGGAAACAGTTTCATCAAACCGCATGAGGGCAAATGGTTTCAGACCGTTTGGTGATGTTGACCAATGTTGAATGTTTGGGGGTTTGTTCATAATGATCTAGGTTAATGATCCACTAATTATAATTGATTAATTCTAATTGGTTCATGAGTTGAAGGTCCATCAATTACCAAACCCTAATCGGGTTAAGTGATGATTTCCATTTTGATTGAGTTTGAAACTTGGGTTGATTGACCCAAACGGTTTCAAAACCATTTGGGGATCACCCAAACGGTCTCAAGACCGTTTGGTGGTCACCCAAGACCGTTTGGAGGTCTAGGGTTGAGTATGGTTAGGTGTTGGAAGATCTAAAGATACCAAGTTGATTTACAATCAAATGCTGATTTGGTGATCAATCTAATAATCCAAACCCTAATTGGATGACATGGTTTTGGAGGTTTTGATAGGCAAACGGTCTCAAGACCGTTTGGAAGTCATCCAAACGACCTCAAGACTGTTTGGGGTCAGGTCATGTCCATTTTGGTTGGTGATCCAATAGTTTCAAAGGAATTAGTTCCTCAATGATCAACATTGAAGGATCATTGATTCCAAACCCTAATCCAATTGATTCAAACCCTAATTGATGATAAATTGAGGGTCAATTGAGGGTCAAATCAGTTGAAGGTTGACCTATTTAACTCAATTGAAGTAAGGTGTTAGGTCTAATTGATGAGTAGTACCATAGATTCAATTAATGAGGGAGTTAACCTTGGAAACCCTAAATTGATTTGAATGGTTGAGACCCTTTTTAGTCCATGTGGTTTTGAGGAGGTTTGGACCAAACAGTATAAAGTCCGTTTGGGACCAAACAATCCCAAACCGGTTGAGTTCATGCGTTTTCAAAATTTTACTTTAGCAAATGGTTTCAAGGGTCACCTTTAGCAAATAGTTTCAAGGGTCACCTTTAGCAAACGGTTTCAAGTGTGCACCTTTAGTAAACGGTTTCGAAGACTACCTTTAGCAAATGGTTTCAAGTGTGTAGCTTTAGCAAACGATCTCAAGGGTTCATTTTGGCAAATGGTTTCAACCTCAACTTTACTAAACGGTTTTGAGTATTCAACCAAGATTATTTGATGTCTGAATGGTCAAGACCGTTTGAGGTCTAATTGACCAAGATCATTTGGATGGTAATTAATTAAATTGTATGAACACTTAAAGTGAATAAAGGTCAATGGTTTAAGTGGTCAATTACATAATGTAAACTAATGGTGTTTTTAATAATGGTACCTTTAAAGAGATAGGGTGATTAGTACCCCTTAAATAATTAAGCTTTAATGATCATGGTGATAATGACATAACCCATGATGTCAATTCTTCTTCAAGATTGAGTTGACTTAGCCTAATCAAGGCTGAAGCAAGCATCATCTTATAGAAGATGAGAGAGAAGACTTCCTACATGAATGTTAATCATGTAATGGACTCTCATTATGGATAGATTTCTAATTAGGGTATGATCCTTAATAGTCAGATCATGAAACCCTAATTATGAAGGTTAATGAATCATAACTCTAATTGAGAGCATTGATAGGTGAAATCCTAATACATGATGATAGTATGTTCTTAATTCATAGTGATGACATGAGAAACCTTAATTCAAGGTACTTTGATGATGACTCCTACTTGGGGTGAATACTAAACCCTAATTGTGGGTTATTGAGCTTAAACCCTAATCAAGGGTGATGCAATGTGAATAGTAAACCCTAATTGTGGGTTATTGAACTTAAACCCTAATCAAGGGTGATGCAATGTGAATAGTAAACCCTAATTCCAAATAAGGTAAATGAAAATGTGAAGCCCTAATTCTGGGTTATACTCTATAGTATGAAGCTCTAAGGTTGGATAATGAAATGATGAGTCATTAATCCTATTTGAGATAAAGGGGATGATTAACCCTAATTGAATTGAAAAGGGAAACCCTAACCCTAGATAGGGAATAGTGGTGTATTCCTTGATTAAAGATGTTATAGTTGTTTTATATTGTGCTGATATGAAATTGATGTATCTGTTATCATCTGTACTAATCATGCATGTTTTATGAGATATTGAACATAGCCAGATATGAGCTATGATGTTTTGTTTATTGAAAATACTTTATGAGCTTTGTAAGCAATGATATGCTATGTTGCCTATTGAAAGGTAACAAAAGAGATTGATGGGCTGTAAGAGCCATGTGAAATACCTGCATTGCAATTACCATGTTTACATTGTTAAATGACTTGATGGAATTATGTTACCTATTAAAGTGGTAATAAGTATATTGATGATCTAAGGGTTGAATACCCATATTCTTGAATCATGATGATGAGACGATAAGGGATTGAGTTCCCAATGTTAATAAAGCTATGAAATAAACTTGATAGAAACAATACTCATTCTTTATAGCAATTGTTATAATAGTTATGTTTGAAAACATGCCTGATGCTAAAAGAATGTTGTAATTGTTGGTATGTATGCCCTGAGAGCCAATCATAGGATGATTGGTGGGATACATTAAGATTGATTTGATTAACATCAAAAGGAAAGCTTCCAATTCTTTCTGGTTCAGTTATATGAGATAGTGATAGAACAGATTGAATGTCTAGAGAATGACAGTAATCAATGACATATGCTTTCAAGTTGAGGACCTGAACAATGAGATCATATGGATGCTAAGAGTTTGTACATTCTTGTTATGTCCCTAGTCGGATGTCATTGTGGAAGGTAGATAGACAACAATGACATGCAAGACTAGATTGTGGTGTTGGTTGATGACAGAATCTCATTAGTCATGATATAGAGATATCAAACCAAACACATAGGTACTTGTTAGAGAACAAGTGTACCGGACAGACCCACCGTGAGTTTGACACATGGAACCATGACATGGTAGTCACATTCAGTACTCACAGTGATGGTGGTGAGTGTGATTCTTTGACCTGAAATCACTACACTCAACACATGTCGTTGGGCACACTTTGACATCATCAAACGCAGTCCTGAAACATGGGTTGTTATAAAGGTGATGATAGGGTGGCTTTGACACATGGGGCTTTTGAGGGGTGAGTGATAGATATGGGATTTGTCCCTCCTGAGCGAGTTTGATATCCAAGGCCACTTGATGAGTAGGATTGAAATAGGCGTGCACACGTATGTGTGAATCAGTATGTGATATTGATGTCATACATATCTCTTCCAATCTACTCTGAGATCAAGAAAGTGAATGAACGTTGATAGGATGAGTGTTCCATGCCTCGAGTTCATTCGGGATATCAATGAAAAAGGAATTATACATTCTCTACAACACCATTCACGAATTGTAGGATTGAAAGTTGTTCTCCAACTTTCTATTTCACTTGGGTAGCACTGATGGGTGACTAGGCACCGCTCTTTGCTTGTGAAGTCATAAGTGTTATGGACTTTCACTGCCAATGTGAAATGGACCTGTAGGGTCACACACATAGGATTTAACCTGGAAGAGGAGTTTTGTCCACAAACAATGTTTAGATTGATTACTAAAGGAGTTTAGTAGTTCAATTAAACACTCAATTAATTGATAGCTCAAAAATCATAGTGTTCAAGGTGTTGGACTGATTGATTAGAGTATCAGATTGATTGAAACTGCAATTGACTGATTCTGCACAATCTGCACTCCCAACCGATCGGCTCAGCTTGATGAACCGATCGGCTCAGGTTGTGAGTCGATCGGCTCATGGACAGGGTGAACGATTGCTTCAAGTGTTGAAATGATCGGTTCAACTGTTGCAACCGAGCAAGTTGGGAAAGTCAGATTGGTGAGAATTTTCCTTTCGTTTCACTTGCCCAAATTGATTGGAACAAGGATTGGTATTTGATACCAATTAGAAACAAAAGAGAAAAAGTCAATCGAGAACTGACCAGGACCATGAACCGACCGGTTCAGAAGTGAACCAGCCGATTGAGGTGTCCCAACCGATCGGTTGAGGTGTCAACCGACCGGTTCAGGTCCCCAACCGACCATTTCAGTTATGAAACGATCGGTTCAGGTTGCGAGTTGCTTGTTTTGTAGAAAATCTTGAACCCTTCTACTCCTGCTTTTAGTCCCGCATTGCCTGGGATGGAGAACCCTGTCCCATGACCCTCATATATATATAGGGGTACTAGGGGCTTCTCAAAGTACAACCCAGTGCAACCAGTTGCTCTGTGAAGTTGTCGTTCTCTCTGGTTTTGGTAACTGAGAGAGAGCCCAAGCAAGTGCTACCCGATAAGGGAGGTACAGTAAGGGAAAGACAACTACGGAAAGTGAATGGTGGAAGGAGAGTGTGTTGGCGACTAGTACGCTGACAGGAGGGTGTGACTCCTTCCAATTCCTTGTGGGACAAGGAGATTGGAGTTCCAGGTGGTCCGTGTGGACTACTTCAGAGGCGGGAGGTTTCTGCTTCTAGGAGGACAACCTTCAATCTCGTCAGTCCCGGTGCGACCAGGAGCTGCACAGACACCGTCCAAGACCGGAGGTGAAGACCGTGCAAGCTGTGAGGTATTGTCGCCGAGCAAGCCTCAGGACAAGGTATGATTCCACAAACCATGCTTTCCTATTGTATAGGCGTTGACGCGTTTCCTTGTTCTGGGTTTGGGGAGGAAAATTTTTGTTTCCGCTGCCTTCTCTGCCTCCCCTAAAACCCAACAGTGGTATCAGAGCCACGTCAACTTCTCTATACTTTGGGATTATCGATATGATCAATTTTGGTTTGTCGCCTTTATTTATTGCATACGATGCGAATAAAATTGGCTTTATGCATGTCCAATCCTAAATCCACAAATCCCAATTTACATATATGATATGTATTATGAATGCACTCGATACGCGTCACCCTTAAATGAGTTTTGTGGTGGATGTATAGCGTGGTTATGGCCAATAAACCCTATCTGTGTATGGTTGTATGTGGTTGCTTGCATCTCGGTCTGCACACCGATCTTCCTTCTCCTATTCCTGATGTAACTCGAAATAATTCAAGATTTTCTTTCCTACCTTTGCTCCCCTCAAATGTAACTTGAGGTTTCTCTTTTTACAATGTAAAATAGGATATAATTTTATTTCCTGTTATGTCAAAGAACGGAGGACATCCTGACGACAGCTGAGACGATCGGTTCAAGGCATGAACCGATCGGTTGACGTTCCAGACGATCGGTTCAAGGAGTGAACCGATCGGTTGATGACCAGTTCGAGGAGCAAGACGAGTGGGTGGTGGCCATGAAGAGATGCACGACGACCAGGCGAACCGATGGGTTGGAGGAGCCAACCGATCGCCTGGTGGCACCCAGCCGACCGGCCTGATGGCGAGCCGATCAGTCGTGTGATGAATTGATCAAACCCAGAAAGGAAAAGCACATAGTTCATCTTGTACAGGTTGCATGTGATGTAGACCTAGATGACCATGATTCCTCTTGGCTCAAGGAATCACATTAGGATGGCCATAATCATCACTTTTATCGTTTTGCATGTTTTCTGTGGGATATAGCATGTATATGATACATACTATGTATTTTTGTGATTGGATATGTATATGTATATAAAACCAAATCCCTCATTAAATATTAAGTTTTAGATGCCTTCCAAATGAGACACACATGAAAAGCTTGATCGACCAAGTGTGGGCACGCCCAAGCGTGGTGCACCGTCTATCTCGTGGAAGCGTGAAGGATGGATATGTGGGTCTGCCCAAGCAGGGTGCATATTCATCGTGTTGGCTTTGGGTCAGACTTAACAAGGTGACCTAGATAGGATCTAGCACCTTGAGGCATGGAGGTGATCATGGCAAGGAGTTGCATATGACATCTTATCAAGAGTTGCATATGATGCAATTGACAAGAGTTGCCTACCTAAGAGATCTAAGTTGTGGGTGACAACCCTAGCTGGTCCATGACTTAGAGGATTTCAGGATCTTTCCCACTAGAAGATTGTACGCCGCAATCTTCCGAATTGATGGTGAGGGCTATCAATTTGAACTAAAATAGTGGGAGTGATAATTAATTAAAGGCCTAATTATATCGTCAACTTTTCAAATCAATCAAATAAGTCAAAAATGAGTTTTGGGCTAAAATTGCATATTTTCCTTTTATAGTACAAATGGCAACAAACAACAATCACTTTTGTTTGCGATCCGTCCTGGAAAAGGACGATTAGAATGGGAATAATTTCCACGATTGGTTAGGACGTTGAGAAGCATTCTCAATCAAAGAGCGAAAGCTCTAAGTCCTAGTTATACTAGAACCAGATGAACTCGATCCCACCACATCAATGGCTGAAAGTATGCTTATGGAAGCATACCGAGGATGACATTGATGAGGAGTGCTTAATGTTGTGTTCTCTGAACTATGAGTTGCAGAGACAACATGAGACATATGATGTCTCCAAGACATTGTCCTAGTATGTCATGACAGAAGGAGATCCAGTAAGGTATTCACACACTCAATATGATTGGGTATGTTGAAAGACCTGACTAAGAAGGATTTCCTCTGAGCCAAGAGTTGGCTATTGGTATGATACTGCAAATGTTGCGAGAATCATACAGTTCATGATAAACTACAACATGAACAACTTTGACAAGCGTTGACAAAGTTGTTGGACATGTTGAGGATAGTAGAGACAAATATGAAGAAAGACTAACCATAATCTTTGATATGATCAAAGAAAATATAAGTCTTAAGGGCAAGGGCAAGGGCAAAGCAAAGAAGTGTTTTGATGCTAGCCAACAACCCAAGCCGTCTTCAACCTCAAGGCATATGGGGAAAGGGTATATGAGGGAATTTCCCTCTATATCTGGAAGAACAAAAGAAGATGAAGGAGGGGATGGAGATCTCCACCTTAGGTATCATGAAATGAACTTCTTCTTTATCTGAGGTATATGATAACAAGATATGGATATGTCATATATGATATGGAATATCCACAAAGAAGTGATGGCCTTTGTGAAAGGACCAAGAAAGGAGTACCCATCATTGGATCAAGTGTTGCAGCCATAGATAGGAGTACCTTTCAGTTTATTTCAGCTTAAAGGGCATGAAATAGAGTTGAGAACTGCTATTTCATATTTGCCAATAGATAGAAACACTTTATTTTTGCATATCGTATGACAATGATGGCAATCAATAAAGAGATGTTTCAATTTCTAAAGATATGATCTTTATGGCAATGCCTTGTTTATCTTGTGGTATTTGATATGCATAAGATAAAATGATACCTAAAAGTTATAGATAACTCAAACAATCAAATTATCATCAATCATGAGAAATTCATTTCTAGTTTCCATGTGATGGATAAATCTAGACTCTTTTGGTTAGAGAACCAGTAAGAGACATGAATATCTTGAACATGATTAATCAATCTTCACTAATGGTAGTGGGAGAATGATTATCTTATTAGGTATAATACATGTGATGTATTTACATACCTATCGGAACAAATGCTAATACTTCAAATGGTGTTTAGAGAAATACCAATATGAATATCTTGAAGTGTTCAAGATTATCATAGATGAAGTACAAATTTGGTAAAGTGTTAATTCTTGATGAGATCAATGAATGAAATACTTGGACCAAATGTTTGAGATCCTTATGAGTAATTATGATAGTGTATCATAGTGAACTCATGATTAAGGCATGGTGATGTCTAAATCAAGAAGGAATCATACTCTAAGGAGTTAGAGAATGATTATCAAATAACTGAATTCTTCTTAATAAAAGAATACCCCACACTAATAAAGGACATTAAGAATCACAAGGAGTCATGAGTTTTTATATCCTTGACGGATACACCTCATTTATCTATGTGATGAGTTGTTCATGTGATGAGTCAACTATTTAGATGAATATGAGGAACCAAATTTTGAGTTATGGTTTATGACCATTACATCCTAAATGACATCCATGTGAACCATAAGGTATGACCTTGATGGTAGCACCCATTGGATGAAATCCATAAGTGCAAATGAATCTTAAGTGTTAAGACACATGCATAACATTTTGAGAAGGATGATGCTTGTTGATTGCAACTTAATGACTCAGACATTTGGCATATGGATACTAAAACCGCATTCCTATGAGGAATAAAACAAGGATGTGTACGTGACACAACCTATAAGGTTTATGAATCCACTAATGCAAATGAAGTCTATAAGTAACAATGGACTAATCAATGTGATTGATTGAGTACAAGAAACTCTGAATTGGATCTTTACTTTGATAATATAGTCAAAGGGTTTGACTGATATGTCAAAGATAAAGAAGGGATCTGTGATTTAGTGGGAGCGTATTCACATTCCACATGTTGATGTGAAATGGAAATGTTCAAGAATGGAAATCCAAAGTGGAAATTATCTTTAAGGAAGATAGAGATGTTTCCTATGAGATAGGAATAGAGATCTATAGAGATAGTTCCTGAAAACCTCTTGACCTGGAAAAGAGAAAGCATACATTGGCAATCTGTATTGTAGGGTTCAGTATGCACAAATTCAATGGGAGAAAACTTGTCCATGTTACATGGAGTTAGTATCCCAAGGCCAAGTGTCCAATTCTTATGAAGAATGGGAACACTAATAATAGATATGGATCTATCATGTATGTAATCATCCCATTATCTTGCATGGCAAGAATAAAATGCATTCATCATCTTGTATGTAGGACATGACAATATGATGTGCTCATCCTGATAACTCGTATGTAGGACATGACGAATGGATGTCTGTCTACTTCCAGTAAGGGTTACTGGAATACCATGAGAACTTGATAAGTACTTGGGAAATACTAGTTCTATGGAGATAAGGAAGAGTTCGATGTAAAGAGTTACATTGATGCGAACTTTCGAAAAGACAGAAAATAAATCACAAAATATATATAGGATATATAAAAGTAAAAGTTTGTTGATAATTGGAAGTGTTCCAATAAAACCATTTTAAAAGGAAATGCCGAGTATCTATGTGTTAGAGAACAGCAATAGATACTATATGGATCTGGAAGTTCACGAGATGAACTTATAGACATTCCAATCATTAATGACAAGTATGGAATCCTTGATCATGCAATGTGGCTAAAGGTTAGCAAAGGAATACTGGATCGCATATTATGGAAACTCCACCTCACACGTGTGACGTACATCGAAGACATGTGAGACATGCAATTTATACTGACTTTGGCAAGGTGTTGCCATAACTCACTATGTTCGCATAAGAGCATAGTAACATGTGGGACATGTTTGAAGATCACTATGAATATGATTCAAGGGTGATTGGCTCGCAGTGCAAGTGGGAGTCTGTTGGTATGTATGCCCTGAGAGCCAATCATAGGATGATTGGTGGGATACATTAAGATTGATTTGATAAACATCAAAAGGCAAGCTTCCAATTCTTTCTGGTTCAGTCATATGAGATAGTCATAGAATAGATTGAATGTCTAGAGAATGACAGTACTCAATGACGTATGCTTTCAGGTTGAGGACCTGAACGATGAGATCATACAGATGCTAAGAGTTTGTACATTCTTGTTATGTCCCTAGTCGGATGTCATTGTGGAAGGTAGATAGATAGCAATGCCACACAAGACTAGATTGTGGTGTTGGTTGATGATAGAATCTCATTAGTCATGATATAGAGATATCAAACCAAACACATAGGTACTTGTTAGAGAACAACTGTACCGGACAGACCCACCGTGAGTTTGACACACGGAACCATGACATGGTAGTCACAGTCAGTACTCACAGTGATGGTGGTGAGTGTGATTCTTTGACCTGAAATCACTACACTCAACACATGTCGTTGGGCATACTTTGACATCATCAAACGCAGTCCTAAAACATGGGTTGTTATAAAGTTGATGATTGGGTGGCTTTGACACATGGGGCTTTTGAGGGGTGAGTGATAGATATGGGATTTGTCCCTCCTGAGGGAGTTTGATATCCAAGGCCACTTTATGAGTAGGATTGAAATAGGCGTGTGCACACATGTGTGAATTAGTATGTGATATTGATGTCATACATATCTCTTCCAATCTACTCTGAGATCAAGAAAGTGAATGAAAATTGACAGGATGACTGTTCCATGCCTCAAGTTCATTTGGGATATCAGTGACAAAGGAACTATACATTCGCTGTAACACCATTCATGGATTGTAGGATTGAAAGTTGTTCTCCAACTTTCTATTTCACTTGGGTAGCACTGATGTCTGACTAGGCACCGCTCTTTGCTTGTGAAGTCATAAGTGTTATGGACTTTCACTGCCAATGTGAAATGGACCTGCAGGGTCACACACATAGGATTTAACCTGGAACGGGAGTTTTGTCCACAAACAATGTTTAGATTTATTACTAAAGGAGTTTAGTAGTTCAATTAAACACTCAATTAATTAATAGCTCAAAAATCATATTGTTCAAGGTGTTGGACTGATTGATTAGAGTATCATATTGATTGAAACTGCAATTGACTGATTCTGCACAATCTGCACTCCCAACCGATTGACTCAGCTTGATGAACCGATCGGCTCAGCTTGGTAAACCGATCGGCTCAGGTTGTGAGTCGATCGGCTCAAGGACAGGGTGAACGATTGCTTCAAGTGTTGAAATAATCGGTTCAACTGTTGTAACCGAGCAAGTTGGGAAAGTCGGATTGGTGAGAATTTTCCTTTCATTTCACTTGCCCAATTTGACTGGAACAAGGATTGGTATTTGATACCAATTAGAAACAAAAGAGAAAAAGTCAATCGGGAACTGACCAGGACTACGAACTGACCAGTTCAGAAGTGAACCGACCAGTTGAGGTGTCCCAACCGACCGATTGAGGTGTCCCAACTGACAGGTTGAGGTGTCAACCGACCGGTTCAGGTCCCCAACCGACCATTTCTGTTATGAAACGATCGGTTCAGGTTGCTAGTTGCTTGTTTATTAGAAAATCTCGAACCCTTCTACTCCTGCTTTTAGTTCCGCATTGCCTGGGATGGAGAACCCTGTCCCATGACCCTCCTATATATATAGGGGTATTGGGGGCTTCTCAAAGTAAAACCCAGTGCAACCGGTTGCTCTGTGAAGTTATCGTTCTCTCTAGTTTTAGTAACCAAGAGAGAGCCCGAGCAAGTGCTACCCAATAAGGGAGGCACAGCAAGGGAAAGACAACTGCAGAAAATGACTGGTGGCAGGAGAGTGTGTTGGAGACTAGTACACTGACAGGAGGGTGTGAGTCCTTCCAATTCCTTGTGGGACAAGGAGATTGGAGTTCTAGGTGGTCCGTGTGGACTACTTCATAGGCGGGAGGTTTCTGCCGGTAGGATGACATCCTTCAATCTCGTCAGTCCCGGTGCGACCAGGAGCTGCACAGACACCGTCCAAGACCGGAGGTAAAGACCGCGCAAGCCGCGAGGTATTGTCGCCGAGCAAGCCTTGGGACAAGGTATGATTCCACAAACCATCCTTTCCTATTGTATAGACGTTGACGCATTTCCTTGTTCTGGGTTTGGGGAGGAAAATTTTTGTTTCCGCTGCCTTCTCTGCCTCCCCTAAAACCCAATAGTAATGTACTTAAATAATCAAGTGAAATGATATCATGTAGAGCCCTGACCATAGATCCATCAGCGTCAGTAGTTTGGTGATGGTGAAATAGGTTTTCCTAAGGGAACTCCTAGAGGGCATGTTTTTGAGTATGTGGGGGTTATGGGCGTGAATGTGAGATAAACATTAAATCTCTCAACCCTTCATTATATACATATATCGGGATGATGTATCACTAATATCCCGATGATGATGTTAATGCCGAATCGATGTGAGATAAATAAGAAATCTCTTGATTGCAAAGAGAGTACAACATGCCACTATAACTCTAATAGCGAAGTTGGCAGCATACCCTGGAAAGCTATTCGGAAGAGACACGAGATGTCCTGCATGTTGTTCCTCACACTGACTGAGGAGGATGAGGTCATAGAAATCCGACTCTTCTAATGACCTATGTATGGTACCGATTTCAATTTCGCAATGGTTGGTTGGAGTATGAGTGGTATACCTCATCTCCTCAGGGCATAAGTATGCTTGAAAAATGTAATCAGCCGTGTAGTATACTTGCTTAGAGTTGAACTACGAGAACCAATGATTGATGATACATTGTCTATTATGTCCTAGTTGGATAAATGATATACATGTTCTTCATATTCCTTATTGAATAAATGACTTGCTGCTTAATCAAGTTATAACTAAAATGAATTGTATAGAGAATACTGCTCTACATAGTTTAGTTAATGATTTATCTTCTGTTGAATATTTATACTTCTACCGCTTAGTGTTATTCTATTATCTGCAATAACAATGCTTATGGAAGAGAGTTATATCTCTTTCTGGGACAATTTTTAATTGTCTCACCCCCGTGGGATTCAACTTTGTAGGTAGATGTCGAGGAAGAAGAAACCCTTCAGTGGGTGAGCAGCAACAACAGCCACAACAACAACATCAACAACAAGGACAACAATGATCTTCAGGTGGAGACACTATCTGTTAGGTCCTGTATATAGAGAGTCCTATGTGTCGTCTCTGTACTCTCAGGTCCTAGGAGTCGGTAGATGGTTTGATATAGATCTGAGATTTTTGGCTTGATGCCTTGAGATTTTTATACTGCTTGTGTACAGTTTAATAGGGCAGTTAATGTTTATGACTCTCGAGATGAGATGATACAGAGATGTACTAATGTATCAGAATGTAAATAACTTACTTTGGTTCTTTATGAAAGAGCTTTACAGTTTGCGGATCTCTTGTCAAAAAGTTTTAATTTTTAGTGATTTTCAGTAATTATGTTGTTAATAATTTGCTTCCGCATTAGTTAATCTTGTTTTCATGAGTCAGACGTCACAATTTAGTGGTATCAGAGCTCTAGGTTCGCTGAGTCTATAGAGACATAGGACTAGGGTTGTTGAGTTTGTTCTAGTGTCTTCCAGTCTATCTGATAGTGTCTTCTGCTCATATAGGAGTAGAAGAGAAAACTAAAGATGTCTGGATTACATGATGAACATGTTGTAGAAAGTAGTGTCACTGCACCCGGAGGAGGTGCAAGAGACCAAAGAAGGGAGGAACATGTGACTGAACCACCCCAGTTCAATCAAGCTGACATGGGGAATCCAACCTTCCAAGCCATGTTTGGGCAGTTCATGACTGCCATGACTCACATGACTGATAGAATCCCCATACCTGTACCCAGGGCACCTGCGCATGATGAAAGACAAGGAGCCAGTAAGATGTTTGAATGACTACGCCAGGTTGGAGCCACAGAATATGCTGGGACAGCTAACCTAGCAGATGCTGACATGTGGCTAATTGAGTTAGAGAAGGCCTTTAGAATCCTAAACATCCCAGAAGATGAAAAGGTTAGACATGCTGTGTACCTTCTTAAAGGATGTGCTGGTCACTGATGGACCATAGAGGAGGGGAAAAGGCCAGGTGTGGAGATCGAATGGGAAGTATTTCGACGAGAATTTGTCAATAGATACTTTCCTAAGATGTTCTTGGATGAGAAAATCTATCAGTTTGAGAGGTTAAAGCAAGGACCAATGAACATTAGTGATTATGAGGCTAAGTTCATGGAGCTTTTGCGGTTCTGTCCGCTTCTGGAAACCACAGATGAAGAGTGGATTCAACATTTTGAGAAAGGATTAAACACTAAATTGACCACCCCTATGTCCTCTATGGAGAATAGGGAAAGATTTTCTACTTTTGTGGAGTCTTTCAGAAGGATAGAGAGGTCTGTGATGGAGAAGCGACAAACCAAGAACAAGAAGGTGTACCCCCATTTCCAAGGATCCTCATACAAAGGTTTCAAGAAACTGAGGTATTCCGTGCCTACACCACCACCTAGATTTAGTACCCAGATGTAGTAGACGTCAAATAGGGGTAGAGGACAAAGTTTACCACTAGAAGGAGCCCACAGCTCATCATCTATGTCAGTTATAGGACCATTCAGACCACAACTAGGGATCAGAAGCTGTTTCATATGTGGAAAGATGGGGCATCTGATGAAGGATTGCAGAGCCCGAGAGGCAAGTGTGACTCAACCTCAAAGGCAAAGTCAGTAAGGTTCTCAAAGGAGACAGTTTCCAGGTGGTGCTAGAGGACGAGGACAAGAGTCCCAAGATGGATCATTGACACCCAGTCATCAAGCACCGAATCAACCACAGGTAATAGAGAAATTCTATGCGATGAATCCACCTGATGCAGTGATCAACCCTCTGGTTGTGACAGGTCAGATGAAAGTATTTTATTCTGATATGTCTACATCCTGCGTTGTATCTATTTTAATTGATCTGGGTGCTACACATTCCTTTATCACTTGAAGAGTGATTCTTTACTGCAACATGACTACAAGTCATAGAGTAGATAGTCTGTTGTTAGAAACTCCTTTGATGGGATATGTTGTGTTGTGGGAGGTGTGTTCTCCCTGCATTCTTTCCTTTTCTGAACATCACATTCAAGTGGATCTTATACCACTTGAGATGTACGGGTTCGATATAATCCTTGGGATGGATACCCTAGAAAGGTATAAGGTTGTCTTGGATTGTGAGTCCAATCAAGCTATATTCACATATGATTGTGACACATGGATCTTTCAAGGAGATAGAAAGATTCTTCCAACCTGTCTTGTGTCAGCTATGGTAGCTGAGAAGATGATGAGGCAATGATGTTTTGCATTCTTGGCCCATGTGGTAGATACCACCATGGAGAGTTCTAATCCTGTTGAAGTTCATGTAGTCAAGGAATTTGAAGATGTATTTCCTAAAGAACTTCCAGGTGTACCTCCACCCCGAGAGATTGATTTTGAGATTAATCTAATCCTAGGAACGCAGCCAATAGCACAAACACCCTATAGGATGGTGCCTGCTGAGATGGCAGAACTCAACAAACAACTACAAGAGTTGCTTGAGAAGGGTTTCATCTGACCAAGAACTTCACCCTGGGGTGCTCCGGTCCTCTTTGTTAAAAAGAAAGATGGGTCGATGCGGTTGTGCATTGATTACAAACAATTAAATAAAGTAACAATAAAGAATAAGTATCCTTTTCCAAGGATTGATGATCTCTTTGGTCAGTTGCATGGAGCAACTGTCTTCTCAATGATAGATCTAAGGTCGAGATATCATCAACTGCGTATTAAGGAGGGTGACATACCTAAGTCTGCCTTTAGGACAAGGTATGGTCACTATGAGTTCACAGTTATGTCATTTGGACTAACTAATGCACCAGTTGCATTTATGGAACTCATGAATATAATCTTTCGACCTTTTCTTGATTAGTGTGTAGTTGTCTTCATAGATGACATCCTGATCTACAATAGAGATGCTCAACAACATGAACATCATCTTTGTCAAGCTCTAACTTTGCTAAGAGAGCATAAGTTATATGCTAAGTTTAGCAAGTGTGAGTTCTGGCTACCATAAGTTTCTTTTCTTAGACACGTAATATCTGCTTCAGGTATACGTGTTGAACCTAAAAAGGTAGAATCTGTCCTGCAATGGGAGCAACCGAAGACACCGATGGAGATTCGCAGTTTCTTAGGGTTGGCATGCTATTACAGGAGGTTCATTAAGAACTTCAGTTCAATAGCCTTACCCTTAACCAAGTTGACCAGGAAGGATGTTCCTTTTGCCTAGAATGACAAGTGTCAACAATCATTCCAGTTGTTGAAGGAGAGGTTGACAAGTGCACTAGTGCTTGTGCTACCTAAGCAAGGGAAAGGGTATATAGTTTTCTATGATGCATCTAAGAATGGACTAGGATGTGTGTTAATGTAGGATAAATAAGTGATTTCTTTTGCTTCCCGATAGCTTAAGAAACACAAGGAGAATTATCCGACACACGATCTAGAACTATCTGTTGTTGTCCATGCCTTGAAGATCTTGAGACATTATCTCTATGGAGAGACATTCCAGATTTTCACAGACCATAAAAACCTAAAGTACATCTTCTCTCAACATGAGCTTAACATGAGGAAATGTCGCTGGATGGAGTTAATTGAGGACTATGATTGTACAATTGATTACCATCCAGGGAAGGCCAATGTGGTTGCTGATGCTTTAAGTAGAAAATTAACAACACCAGTCGTAGATAAGGCACAACTGAATTCTTTTGTGTGCTCTAGGAGGGATATGCTTATCTCTCTAAGGAAAGATAATGTACAACTTAAGGTATCGTTGTTATCTAGGTTGTTAGCTGAGATGCACATAAAACCTAATTTGAGACAACATATTAAGGAAGTACAACAAGTTGATGTTGTAGTTCAGCAGATTAGGTTAGAGTATAGTAGTGAGAAATGAGATGGTTTCCATGATTCAGATGATCAAGTAGCCTATTATCATGGTAGGATGATAGTACCAGATGTTGATAACTTAAGGAAATTAGTCCTGGAAGAAGCTCATTCTTCAATGTATGCTATGCATCCAGGAAGCACCAAGATGTATCATAACTTGAAAGATATGTATTGGTGGCCTGGTTTGAAGAAGGATGTTGCTGAGTTTGTTATGCGGTGTCTAGTGTGTCAGCAAGTTAAAGCTGAACAACAGAAGCCCGCAGGAATAATGCAGCCTTTGCTCATACCGCAGTGGAAGTGGGATCATGTAACCATCGATTTAGTGGTTGGTTTACCCAGAATAGACAAAGGTCATGATTCCATTTGGGTAACAGTTGATAGGTTGACAAAGACAACACATTTCTTACCTGTCAAAACAACCTATTCTGCTGAGAAGCTAGCACAATTATATGTAGATGAGATAGTGCGGCTGCATGGGGTCCCAGTTACCATTGTTTCTGACAGAGGTCCCCAATTTATGAGTCATTTTTGGGAGTGACTTCATAAAGCCTTAGGCACACAGTTAAGGTTTAGTACAACTTTTCATCCTCAGACTGATGGACAATCATAAAGGACTATACAAACCTTGGAGGACATGCTTAGGGCATGTGTCCTCCAGTTTACAAGAAGTTGGGATCTACATCTAAGCTTGATAGAGTTTGCCTACAACAATAGCTATCAATATAGTATTGACATGGCACCTTATGAAGCTTTGTATGGTAGACGTTGTAGATCTCCCCTATGTTGGTATGAAACTGGTGAATATCAACTTTTGGGTACTGATCTTGTGTAGCAGACCACCGACAAGATTAAAATAATACAACAACAGTTAATGACTACACAGGATAGGTAGAAATCTTATGCTGATAAGCGTCGTAGACCTTTAGAATTCCAGGTTGGAGACATAGTATACCTCAAGGTCTCACCTTGGAAGGGAGTTCTTAGATTTGGAAGGAAAGGAAAGTTAGCTCCTAGATTTATGGGGCCTTATCCAATCATTGAACGGATTGGAAAGGTAGCTTATAAGCTGGAGTTACCACCTGAGCTGCAAAAGTTACACCCAGTGTTCCACATTTCCATGCTAAGGAAATGTCATCCTGACACAAAATCAGTTCTGCAGCCTATGGAAGTAGAATTGAACGATGATATATCCTATGTTGAAGGACCTATGTTGATTCTCGATAGAAGAATCAAGAAGTTGAAGAAGAAAGACATTAGTCTTGTAAAAGTACTCTGGAATCACTGTGGCATTGAATAAGCCACATGGGAACTAGAGGAAGAGATGAGGAGGAAATACCCTACTCTTTTCTCTTAATGTTTTGTTAATGATTTCGGGGATGAAATCCTTGTAAGGGGTGGATAATTTGTAACATCCCTGACCTGGGTTATGTACTAACCTAGGTGTTTTGCTTGATAAAGTTGATTATATGCTTACTCTTATCTTTTGAAAAGTAATTAAGGCTCTTGAGGAACTTATATTTCAATTTCAGTCCTTTTTGAATAATGTTGAAACATTGTTTTGTTAATTTTGGACTATAGTGCAAATTACCCAAGTTGAGGGGTTAACTTAAAAATTGCACATGATAAGATGTTCCTCTGATGTTGAGACATCATAAGAATGAATATGATGTAGTGGTATGGTTTCCACAAGCTTGGGCATCAAGATAAAGCTTGTAGAGCAATCCTTGTGCATTGAAACCTAGTTTTGGTGTAATGTGCAATTTACCCAAAACCTAGGGTTCAATATGCAAAATACCACCTCTTGAGGGTCTTTCATGTTTCTTGGCATTGATTAGAGCAAAGAAAATTAGAGGGGCGCCTCATTTGAATTATCATGGAGGAGAGAGAATCTTGATATTAAAATAATCAAGATTTAAGCATAAATGGAACTTTAATTTAATTTATTGTAAAAAGAAATAAATTAATTAAGGAGTCCCTCAACCAAAAGTTGAAGGATGTGTTTGCAATAGTGTTGGACGAGCTTGTGCCTTTCTATGGCACAAAAAGATCTTGGTTGAGTGCAAGCCACTCATATTAATATAATAAAAAGTAATATCCACTAAAAGGTTGGATATTAATATAAAACTCATTAAGGTGCTTAATTCCTTTTCCATTAATCTTTGGATAATGGAGAGGTTTTTCAAGATAATGGAGGTGGCTTTGTGGCCAAGAAATGGAGGGGAATTTTGTGGAAATAATTTCAAAATTTAAGGAAAATAATCCTTTTTCTCTTTCCTTGAAAATCCTTTATGTATATCCTTTTTCCAATACACATAAGGATCTTTTCCTTGCTTTTCTTTCCTCACTTTGCTTTGGCCAACCAAGGGAGAGCTCAGGAGTAGGAGAAGGACGACCATAACCTATTGGTAAGTTTTGATCATCTTCTACCTCAGATTCATGGTGAAAACCCTAAATCAATGCTTAATTATTGGTTTTCTTCAATCGATTTCCAATCCTAGCCAACTTGTTCATCCAAAAGCTCAAGAACGGACCTTGGGCAGTTGCTGGAACTCCATCCACCATTAGAGCCGTGGATCTTGGAGCTTGGGATCAGTTTTATAGGTGGGTTTTATAACTCAAACCCTTAAACATTAGTATTGCATTCCATTCTTCAATAATCATTGGTTATTTTCTTTTATTTGGTATTCTTTTGGTTCATTGCTGAAGTTTCCATGAAGAACGGCAGCGGTTCTTGGTTGAACGGAGGAAGAAGATGATGAAATCATCTTATATGCTTATCCAAATAAATCCCTGTCCAAATGATTTCATTTGATGAGCTCAAACTGTTTCCCAAACCGTTTGGGAGCAAACAGTTTCGAACCGTTTGAAGGGAAACTGTTTCATCAAACCGCATGAGGGCAAACAGTTTCAGACCGTTTGGTGATGTTGACCAGTGTTGACCATTTGGGGTTTTTTTCATAATTATCTAGGTTAATTATCCACTAATTATAATTGATTAATTCCAATTGGTTAATGAGTTGAAGGTCCATCAATTACCAAACCCTAATTGGGTTAAGTGCTGATTTCCATTTTGATTGAGTTTGAAGCTTGGGTTCATTGACCCAAATGGTTTCAAAACCGTTTGGGGATCACCCAAATGGTCTCAAGACCGTTTGGTGGCCACCCAAGACTATTTGGAGGTCTAGGGTTGAGTATGGTTAGGTGTTTGAAGATCTAAAGATACCAAGTTGATTTACAATCAAATGTTGATTTGGTGATCAATCTAATAATCCAAACCCTAATTGGATGACATGATTTTGGAGGTTGAGATGTGCAAACGGTCTCAAGACCATTTGGAGGTCATTCAAACGACCTCAAGACTGTTTGGGGTCAGATCAGGTCCATTTTGGATGGTGGTCCAATAGTTTCAAAGTAATTAGCTCCTCAATGATCAACATTGAAGGATCATCGATTCCAAACCCTAATCCAATTGATTCAAACCCTAATTGATGATCAATTGAGGGTCAATTGAGGGTCAAATCAGTTTAAGGTTGACCTATTTAACTCAATTGAAGTAAGGTGTTTGGTCTAATTTATGAGTAGTTCCATAGATTCAATTAATGAGGGAGTTAACCTTGGAAACCCTAAATCGATTTGAATGGTTGAGACCCTTTTTGGTCCATGCAGTTTTGAGGAGGTTTGGACCAAATGGTCTCAAGACCGTTTGGGACCAAACGATCCCAAACCGGTTGAGTTCATGCGTTTTCAAAATTGTACTTTAGCAAACGGTTTCAAGGGTCACCTTTTGCAAACGGTTTCAAGGGTCACGTTTAGCAAACGGTTTCAAGTGTGCATCTTTAGTAAATGGTTTCAAAGACTACCTTTAGCAAACGGTTTCAAGTGTGCACCTTTAGCAAATGATTTCAAGGGTTCATTTTGGCAAACGATTTCAACCTCAACTTTACTAAACGGTTTTGAGTATTCAACCAAGACCGTTTGAGGTCTGAATGGTCAAGACTGTTTGGATGGTAATTAATTAAATTGTATGAACACTTAAAGTGAATAAAGGTCAATGATTTAAGTGGTCAACTACATGATGTAAACTAATGGTGTTTTTAATCATGGTACCTTTAAAGAGATAGGGTGATTAGTACCCCTTAAATAATTACGCTTTAATGATCATGGTGATAATGGCATAACCCATGATGTCAATTCTTCTTCAAGATTGAGTTGACTTAGCCTAATCAAGGCTGAAGCAAACATCATCTTATAGAAGATGAGAGAGAAGACTTCCTACATGAATGTTAATCATGTAATGGACTCTCATTATGGATATATGTCTAATTAGGGTATAATCCTTAATAGTGAGATCATGAAACCCTAATTATGAAGGTTAATGAATCATAACTCTAATTGAGAGCATTTATAGGTGAAATCCTAATACATGATGATAGTATGATCTTAATTCATAGTGATGACATGAGAAACCTTAATTCAAGGTACTTTGATGATCACTCCTACTTGGGGTGAATAGTAAATCCTAATTGTGGGTTATTGAAATTAAACCCTAATCAAGGGTGATAAAATGTGAAAATTAAACCCTAATTGTGGGTTATTGAACTTAAACCCTAATCAAGGGTGATGCAATGTGAATAGTAAACCCTAATTCCAAATAAGGTAAATGAAAATGTGAAACCCTAATTCTGGGTTATACTCTATAGTATGAAGCTCTAAGGTTGGATAATGAAATGATGAGTCATTAATCCTATTTGAGCTAAAGGGGATGATTAACCCTAATTGAATTGAAAAGGGAAACCCTAACCCTAGCTAGGGAATAGTGGTGTATTCCTTGATTAAAGATGATATAGTTGTTTTATATTGTGCTGATATGAAATCGATGTATCTGTTATCATCTGTACTAATCATGCAGGTTTATGAGATATTGAACATAGCCAGATATGAGCTATGATGTTTTGTTTATTGAAAATACTTTATGAGCTTTGTAAGCAATGATATGCTATGTTGCCTATTGAAAGGTAACAAAAGAGATTGATAGACTGTAAGAGCCATGTGAAATACCTGCATTGCAATTACCATGTTTACACTGTTAAATGACTTGATGGCATTATGTTACCTGTTAAAGTGGTAAAAAGTATATTGATGATCTAAGGGTTGAATACCCATATTCTTGAATCATGATGATGAGATGATAAGGGATTGAGTTCCCAATGATAATAAAGCTGTGAAATGAACTTGATAGAAATAGTACTCATTCTTTATAGCAATTTTTATAATAGTTATGTCTGAAAACATGCTTGATGCTAAAAGAATGTTGTAATGTACTTAAATAATCAAGTGAAATGATATCATGTAGAGCCCTGACCATAGATCCATCATCGTCAGTAGTTTGGTGATGGTGAAATAGGTTTTCCTAAGGGAACTCCTACAGGGCATACTTTTAAGTATGTGGGGTTTATGGGCGTGAATATCCTTATGCCCTAATGGAGGAATTGATGTGAGATAAACATTAAATCTCTCAACCCTTCATTATATATATATATATGCTGAGATGATGTATCACTAATCTCCCGATGATGATGTTAATGCCGAATCGATGTGAGATAAATAAGAAACCTCTCGATTGCAAAGAGAGTACATCATGCCACTGCAACTCTAATAGCGAAGTTGCCAGCATACCCTAGAAAGCTATTCGGCAGAGACACGAGATGTCCTGCATGTTGTTCCTCACACTGAGTGAGGAGGATGAGGTCATAGAAATCCGACTCTTCCATTGACCTATGTATGGTACCGATTTTGATTTTGCAATGGTCAGTTGGAGTATGAGCGGTATACCTCATCTCCTCAGGGCATAAGTATGTTTGAAAAATGTAATCAGCTGTGTAGCATATTTGCTTAGAGTTGAACTATGAGAACTATTTATTGATGATACATTTTCTATTATGCCCTATTTGGATAAATGATATACATGTTCTTCATATTCCTTATTTAATAAATGACTTGCTGCTTAATCAAGTTATAACTGAAATGAATTGTATAGAGAATACTGCTATACATAGTTCAGTTAATGATTTATCTGCTGTTGAATATTTATACTTCTACTGCTTAGTGTTATTCTATTATCTGCAATAACAATGGTTCTGGCGGAGAGTTATATCTGTCACTGGGACAATTTTTAATTGTCTCACCTCCATGGGATTCAACTTTTTAGGTAGACGTCGAGGAAGAAGAAACCCTTTAGTGGGTGAGCAGCAACAGTAGCCACAGTAGCAACAACAACAACAAGGACATCAGTGATCTTTAGGTGGAGACACTGTCTGTTAGGTCCTGTATATAGAGATTCCTATGTGTCATCTCTGTACTCTCAGGTCCTAGGAGTTGGTAGATGGTTTGATATAGATCTGAGATTTTTGGCTTGATGCCTCGAGATTTTTATACTACTTGTGTACAGTTTAATAGGGAAGTCAATGTTTATGACTCTAAAGATGAGATGATATAGAGATGTACTGATGTATCAAAATGTAAATAACTTACTTTGGTTCTTTATGAAAGAGTTTTATAGTTTGCGGATCTCTTTGTAAAAAGTTTTAATTTTTAGTGATTTTCAGTAATTCTGCTGTTAATAATTCGCTTCCAAATTAGTTAATCTTGTTTTCGTGAGTCGGACGTCACAGAACTATTCCCGATCATTGGTTGCAACTTTGATATTAGGCAAATGGATCTGAGGGCCCAAATCCCTCGCTCTAGGATTCAAGCATCACGATTGGTCCAAAGCAAGTAGTGGGGATCGCTGGTCTAAGTGCAAAAGGAAAAGGGGGCGCCCTCCCCCAATTGGGCCGTGTACGCACTCAGGCCCAACTAGGATAAAAACAAGCTAAAATATTATTAAACAAGTGTTAGGTAGCAAATTTCAAGAGACTACAACTTGGGCTACGAAGGTGAAAATGATGTGATTTTTGCGGCATTAGATTCATAATTGAATCCTATAGAACATTACACACATTTAATAGCAAGGAGAGTTCACTAAAACATTTCAAGTTTGATTACAAGTTGGTGATATATATACTAGGCATGACACTTAATTCACATCTCAACTTAAAGTCATATATAAGTACAAAGTGATACCTGATCAAATCCAACTCATTAATTGAGTATAAAGAGATTAAAAGTCATAAAATTTGAGACGATGGAGATAATTGAGTACCATAAAGCATCTAATTATTCTATATGTACATAAATTGAATAAGAGACAAAATCCAAGTTTCCACATCCTCCTCACCTTAAAAAGAATTTTTGACCCCAAAAATAAATCAAGTCATCAATCGAGATTGAATTCAACATCAAAATTGTCATACTATTCTAATGAGGTATCATCACCACTTAAAATATCCATCTTTCCAAAATTGAGTAATCAAGCATCACAATCAATGCATATTCACATAGATCATCAAATTGTAAATATCATCACATTAGTTACAATTTTGGAGTGATCATCCTATATATTATCAAATTTGGAGAGGTCACATTCCAAGTCAAATTGGATAGACTTAAAGACTAAGAAATGACCTTCATTGACAACATTTAGGGTTCTAGCTTCTACATTCTCATAGGTGAGGTTATACATCCATGAGCGAGATTTTATATTTCAACAACTTGAGACAAACATCATATTTCAACATTGTGATTTTGAGCTCAAAATCAATGGAAGGGCCCACCCTAGTCAACATGGAGCCTAACCCTAAGTCATAAATCGAGAGAGTTAACATAATCATCATTTTACATTTCAAAGATTTACAAACATGGAATTCATTAATCATAAATGAAGGTTGACCTCAAGAACCAAATAAGGTGATCGTAGGAGTTAAATCAAAATCAATATAATTAATCATGAGTCAAGATTTCATTATTTCAATGTTGAGAGTCAAGTTTGGACATCAAACTCATAGGTTCAAATATTTTGAAGCTGGGGTATATATGCCTAAGTATACCTTAGGGGTTATCATTCATCCATATACATCAATTGAACAACAATCAAACATTATTCAAACAACATTTTGTGATATCAACATCGAGTTCATTTTCATAGTATTCGAGGTTGATGAATGATCTGGGTCTAGGTCTTTCTAGGATCTTAACCACAAGCTATAGTCAACATCATCATAATTCAAGATCATCATCAAATAGATATTCAAGATCAAATATTAACATCATAAGTCTGACATATTTGAGACTTAGGTCAAGAAATCACAATGGATGGAAGGGGTTACCTTCCCAAACTCTAAATAGTCAACAAGATGGAAATTTAGAGGTAGTCATAATAAAGGTGTGACCTAGGTTAGGGGAGTTATAAGTCAACTACCACCCTAATCTAGAACTTTAGTCTACCTTATTCATGATCCATAAAGCACATCAAAATAGGTAGAGTATTATTTATCATATCATACAACATAGGGTCATTATATCAAAGATCAAGATCACAATGGGGCAATCATATTTCAAGATTTTGCAAGATAAAGGTTGTAATAGGAATCCATGTTCAATACTTTGCAAGATCAAGGTCATTATCGTGTTCCATTCCTTTCATGGTCAAGGTAAGGGTATATTTTAGAAATTGAGAAGTCAAATGGAGAAATCCAAGAGTTTGAGCATAGTCGGGTAAGAATGAGATCCATATCTGTCATATTATTGTAGATAGAGATTGGAAAGAGGCATAGGAGTCAAGATGCCTCTTGTATCAAAGTCTTTCATCAAGATTTTGATATCATAAGAGCTTAGTCATTCCATGGTATGATCATGGTACATATCAAATGGGGAAAAATTACTTAATCATGTTTGAGGTTTGGTCAAGAATAGGACAACATGAAATAAATCAAATAGTAACCTCACAAACTATCAGGTATAATATAAAAATTCTCCTTATCCCATCTTATCAAGATTGTTATCATTTTACCTCAAACATAGAAAGCATGTGGTCTACATTTGGTAAGGTTGATTTGACATGGTCTAAGAGGTCATACATGAATACTTAACTACGAGAGTACTTCCCTTAGTCTTAATTGTGTTTTACATTTAAGGTCAGATTATGGCATCATCATTATGTTACTCAAATTTTACCGTTTCATTCAAAATTTAGTCTTTCCCCATACATAATATTCCCATAATTGAGAGTGCATGTGATTGATGGTCGTGAGTAGAAAAATCACATGAAGAGATGAGAATCTAACTAATCATCATCTAATGTGCGGCTTAGGAAATTCCTTAGAGAAGATATCAGATGCTATAAGACTCTCTAAGGTAGGTGGAATTGGGTTATTAAACATGCATAAAGGATATGTGATTTATCTGATACCATTTGTCACAAAACCATTTCTTACCCTAAGTCCACACTCCTAATGGGTACACAACCAAACTCAAGTAGACATGGGTGTCCGTCCCTAGAATGGATCACATAACATATGCATGAATAAAACTGCAAACTAGAACAAGATAAGAGACAACATGGCATATAATGAAACTAAACTAGTACCTGATACAAGATCTTAGTCCCATATTTTAACCCATAAGAATTCCATTTGCAAGTCATTCAAACTCAACAGAGTAAGAGCTACAAATTATCATGATATAATAGAAATAATGACAATAGCATGATAGTCTTAGTGTACCTATTACCTAAAATCATAAAAGGGTACACATCAACACAACTATGTTGAGTATTCCATAAAATACATAAACTCATAGGTTTAAGAGAACATACATGATTGGAAAAACTTGATATAATAGAAATAAGGAAATTTACAACAAGAAAGACTTTCTTATTAACATGTAGAAATGTTATAAGTGCGTTTGCATTATCCTTGACAACAATATATGGCCATTGACCAACTTCCTCAAAGGAAGGGTCTGTAAGGGTGTTCAAGATTAGCTAACCCTTCTATACATAAGGGACCTCAAGATCTAAGTCAATGGGCTAACCCTGTTTCAACATGCCTTGTGCCCTTACCCCAAGAATACATGTAGGTACACAAGGTTTGTATAATGGACAAGTTCAATTATGTTCAAGATTTTTTCAACATATTTCAAGCAAAATGAACTTGCTAATCATAGGGAACAAGTATCTCAAACAAGTATATAAAGCCAAGCAGATTAAGCATGCATTCATACAAGCAAATTTAATACCACTAATATGGCCAATAGGAGGATAAAGCACATCTTGATTAGAGGACAAGATTAACCATTGATGTAGGAGACCATATTTAGCAACATATCTAGATCTTGGCAAAAGAGTCCACAAAGTGATCCTAGGATTACAAGTAAGTTTAATTAAGCTATCATCAACAAGATCATGTTCATGAATCATTATTATGGTGATTGGATGCGTCACCTGACTAAGTACGATTCATCATTGATTTCAATATCTCAACTAGGTCATGCATATGCATTATAGAGAAACATATGGTTTAATCTAGAACCTAGGGTGATGCATCACAACTAGATTAGGGGTCATGAGATTAGGGTTGCATGATCTTACTAGATCCAACATGAGTTTTGAGCAAGATTAAGCAACATAGTATTAACATGACCATACTAGTCATTTAGAGTCATCATTATGAAAGATAATCACCATTAGAGTACATATGGGCTCTAGTTGATAGAGGGGTCATAAACATCATCAAAGTACCGATTTGAAGTCATCATATAACATGGATGATCATTAATGCAACATTGCATAAGGGCATAGACTTAGTTGTCAACATGCATACTATATCACATTTCAACTCAAGATTAGGGCATTTTGGCACATTTGGGCACAATAGTGTTCCATAAGTCATTACTGATTTATAGTCCACATAAACATCTTGATTAAATTTAGATTAATGAAAGCATAAGGTTGAACATTCATCACAAATGTGCACATAAGGCCATATTAAGGCACATTAAGAATAACATGATTATCACTGGTGTCCAATAAGGGTCATGATAAAAAATGATTGCATATAAGAGAAAAATCTACTGATTTAGAGCATGTATGGAGACTAGAAGCTTAGATGAACAAATTAAAACATAGACGAAGGGATCTTTTGCATATAGTTCCACATTAGTTCATTTAGGAAACATGAACTCATTTTAGGTTTCAAAGATACACAAAATTCGAATGATGAGACCACAAGCTTCTCAAGTTATTGGTACAAGGCCAACATCAAGTTTTGGAACATAAAGAAGAAAGATTGAGCCTAAGATGGCATAAATCATGTAGAATTAAATCAAAAGACATCATATTTAGCATATAAGTGAAGTCACAAATGGTTATATAGGTCATGAAACTAGTCCCATTAGATAGATGTCGTTCTCAATATGCAAATTCATATATAACATGACCGAAATGGCCCAAGGAGTGAGGAGACATGTCATTTACAAGGAATAGTATGATACTTAGGAAAAAGGGGTAAGGAGGGTACACTTATTGAAGGATTTGGGTCGTGGATGAGGGGCACATCATGGACCTCCTTGATCAAGTGGTCCTCGTGGTCCACACCCATACACAGAAGGGGTGGCAAGAGAGGGGACTCGCGCATCGATGTGGCAGTCCACAATTCGCTTGCGTGGTCAGTTGATTAGCTGGGTAGGCTAAGGGGTAGCAAGATCTGGGACATCCTCTTGTGATTGTATGACTCGACCCCCATCCACCATCTAGTCTTGCTGTAAAGACCAAGTCTCAACTAGTAAACATGATAAACAAGTTCATCAAATGTGTGGCAGCGGAAGAAATAAAAAATTGACTTTATTCAAAATGTATAAAGAGTACATTATAAAAATTTCCATAAAGGAAGTACAACTTTATACAAAACATAGGATCTAGGTAGAGGAAGACTTAGACTAAGCCAATATTGTCTCCAAACAAAACATCTTAATATATAAAGGCAACTATATCCATGCAAGCTATATGTTCCTTTTCTTCTTGTTCTATCCTTAGCCTTAGGTTCACCAAGCTTCCATGCGCACTCTGATCCTAGCCTGGATGGTTGGGGTCATCCAGTAAGAGAAAGATAAAAGTATGTGTCAATCAAAAGGAATAGGACAAGTAATAGTCAACAACATTGCATAATAAAAGATTCTCTATGCTACAAGATTTTAAGAGAATGAGACAAATATTCAAATAAGAAATAGAGAACTGCCATAATCAATCACCACAATAACAATCACATATAATGAATATATTAAGACACAAATTCATCTCAATGTAGGGTGAGGCACCTACCGGACCTCACCAGTGGCAGGTGGACTAAAACCCTAGTGTCTATATAAAGTGACAGGGGGACTAAAACCCCAGTGCCTAATATAAAATGGCAGGGGGACTAAAACCTCAGTGCCCGGAAGGAGGACTAAAACCTCAGTTCCCTGTGGGTGGTTTGTACTCATGTACACTACATTGTCATTTGGCCTAAAATACATCATGCTTAATAGTCACCTGGCAGTATTGAGAAGTATAAAAAGATTGCAACATTGCAAAATGGGAATAAAATCCAAACAATTAATCTCAATAAATGGATGAGCCAAATAGTGCCCATAGCAAGATTCAAGAGTACAATTAAATGAACCACATAAGCAATAGAAGCATCTCATAAGTAAGGGCCAAATATTGGCAATCACAAGATCCATATAATTAGACGAGCCATAATGGTAATAAAAGCATCAAATAAGTAAACAGCCAAATAAAGGAATTTTGAAGGATAACAAGGCTAGCACATCTTTAAGGTAGGGTTGGATAAGACCCCAACTAAGGATAGGTGTGATTTGCACATATACATTCCACATAGATTTCACATTCATCATATATGTCACATACATAAATAGGTGTCACATACCTTAGTTTTCATTCATTACCATCACATTCCCCAGTCTGATTGTATCCAATTCCATATTTCCCTAGTTGCAAGCATTACACATGTATTAGGTTACTTAAAGGTAATTTAAGTGTAAAATGTTCACATAGATAGGGTTTCTAACTCTAAAGGTATTTGATTTTTCTTTTAATTGGGATTCCATCCCCCTAAAAGGGATTTCATCCTCGAAATCAAATTTGCAAAACCAAATAGGGTACTAACACCATTACCCTCACACCACCCCTTAAAAGGGTTAACTAAGTCAAACTAAGCTAAGGGTAAAAGGTACATAAGATTCAACACTAAAAGGACTTACAAACCAAGCTTTAGGGTGTAACATAGGGTACTCTAAACCCTAAACATAGGAGTATAAGGTATTTAAGGATGATTTTTGTGTAAGAGATCAAATCATCACTTATGGCTTTCTTAAGGTATTCAACAATTAGGCAACATGCCCAAAGATAGACTATTTCAAGATGTCTGTATCAGATCAGGTCAGGCCAGGTCATATGAGCTCAGGAGTCCTCGTTACCAAGCTAGTGGGGCGGAGGAAAATATTGCCAGCCCCTAAGCTCTGACCCTTTCTAGACACCATCACTTTCAACTTCTTGCTCTAGTAGCTTCTCAATAGACAATTCACCAAAAAGTTGACAAATTTTATTTTTAATATGAAATTATTATGATCCTAAATCAAACTTTCATCAAAGGTCAACTCTAAGGTGAAAAACTTACTAAAGGAAACTACATATGGTAAGGGTTCTATCTAGGAGACAATTTTGAATTAGTCAAGAATCCGACTACCTTGATGCTCTGATACCATGTTGTAAAGACCAAGTCTCTACTAGTAAACATGTTAAACAAGTTCATCAAATGTGTGGCAGTGGAAGAAATAAAAACTTGACTTTATTCAAAATGTATAAAGAGTACATTATAAAAATTTCCATAAAGGAAGTACAACTTTATACAAAACATAGGATCTAGGTAGAGGAAGACTTAGACTAAGCCAATATTTTCTCCAAACAAAACATCTTAATATATAAATGCAACTATGTCCATGCAAGCTATATGTTCCTTTTCTTCTTGTTCTATCCTTAGCCTTAGGTTCACCAAGCTTCCATGCACACTCTGATCCTAGCCTGGATGGTTGGGGTCATCCAGTAAGAGAAATATAAAAGTATGTGTCAATCAAAAGGAATAGGACAAGTAATAGTCAACAACATTGCATAATAAAAGATTCTCTATGCTATAAGATTTTAAGAGAATGAGACAAATATTCAAATAAGAAATAGAGAACTGCCATAATCAATCACCACAATAACAATCACATAGCATGAATATATTAAGACACAAAGTCATCTCAATGTAGCGTGAGGCACCTACCGGACCTCACCAGTGGAAGGGGGACTAAAACCCCAGTGCCTATATAAAGTGGCAGGGGGACTAAAACCCCAATGCCTAATATAAAATGGCAGGGGGACTAAAACCCCAGTTCCCGACAGGAGGACTAAAACCTCAGTGCCCTATGGGTGGTTTGTACTCATGTACACTACATTGTCATTTGGCCTAAAATACATCATGCTTAATAGTCACCTGGCAGTATTGAGAAGTATAAAAAGATTGCAACATTGCAAAATGGGAATAAAACCCAAACAATTAATCTCAATAAATGGATGAGCCAAACAGTGGCCATAGGAAGATTTAAGAGTACAATTAAATGAACCACATAAGCAATAGAAGCATCTCATAAGTAAGGGCCAAATATAGGCAATCACAAGATCCATATAATTAGATGAGCCATAATGGTAACAAAAGCATCAAATAAGTAAAGAGCCAAATAAAGGAATTTTGAAGGATAACAAGGCTAGCACATCTTTAAGGTAGGGTTGGATAAGATCCCAACTGAAGGATAGGTGTAATTTGGACATATACATTCCACATAGATTTCACATTCATCATAGATGTCACAAACATAAATAGGTGTCACATACCTTAGTTTTCATTCATTACCATCACATTCACCAGTCTGATTGTATCCAATTCCATATTTCTCTAGTTGCAAGCATTACACATGTATTAGGTTAGTTAAAGGTACTTTAAGTGTAAAATGTCCACATAGATAGGCTTTCTAACTCTAAAGGTATTTGATTTTCTTTTGATTGGGATTCCATCCCCCTAAAAGGGATTTCGTCCTCGAAATCAGATTTGCAAAACCAAATAGGGTACTAACACCATTATCCTCACACCACCCCTTAAAAGGGTTAACTAAGTCAAACTAAGCTAAGGGTAAAAGGCACATAAGATTCAACACTAAAAGGACTTAAAAACCAAGCTTTAGGGTGTAACATAGGGTACACTAAAACCTAAACATAGGAGTATAAGGTATTTAAGGATGATTTTTGTGTAAGAGATCAAATCATCACTTATGGCTTTCTTAAGGTATTCAACAATTAGGCAACATGCCCAAAGATAGACTATTTCAAGCTGTCTGTATCAGATCAAGGCCAGGCCAGGTCATATGAGCTCAGGAGTCCTCATTACCAAGCTAGTGGGGCAGAGGAAAATATTGCCATCCCCCAAGATCTGACCCTTTCTAGACACCATCACTTTCAACTTCTTGATCTAGTAGCTTCTCAATAGACAATTCACCAAAAAGTTGACAAATTTTATTTCTAATATGAAATTATTATGATCCTAAATCAAACTTTCATCAAAGGTCAACTCTAAGGTGAAAAAATTACTAAAGGAAACTACATATGGTAAGGGTTATATCTAGGAGACAATTTTGAATTAATCAAGAATCTGACTACCTTGATGCTCTGATACCATGATGTAAAGACCAAGTCTCTACTAGTAAACATGATAAACAAGTTCATCAAATGTTTGGCAGCGGAAGAAATAAAAACTTGACTTTATTCAAAATGTATAAAGAGTACATTATAAAAATTTCCATAAAGGAAGTACAAATTTATACAAAACATAGGATCTAGGTAGAGGAAGACTTAGACTAAGCCAATATTGTCTCCAAACAAAACATCTTAATATATAAAGGCAACTATGTCCATGCAAGCTATATGTTCCTTTTCTTCTTGTTCTATCCTTAGCCTTAGGTTCACCAAGCTTCCGTGCGCACTCTGATCCTAGCCTGGATGGTTGGGGTAATCCCAATTAAAAGCAAAATCAAATACCTTTAGAGTTAGAAACTCTAACTATGTGGACATTTTACACTTAAAGTACCTTTAAGTAACCTAATACATGTGTAATGCTTGCAACTAGGGAAATATGGAATTGGATACAATCAGACTGGTGAATGTGATGGTAATGAATGCAAACTAATGTATGTGACACCTATTTATGTATGTGACATCTATGATGAATGTGAAATATATGTGGAATGTATATGTGCAAATCACACCTATCCTTCAGTTGGGCTCTTATCCAACCCTACCTTAAAGATGTGCTAGCCTTGTTATCCTTCAAAATTCCTTTATTTGGCTCTTTACTTATTTGATGCTTTTGTTACCATTATGGCTCATCTAATTATATGGATCTTGTGATTGCCTATATTTGGCCCTTACTTATGAGATTCTTCTATTGCTTATGTGGTTCATTTAATTGTACTCTTGAATCTTGCATGGCCACTGTTTGGCTCATCCATTTATTGAGATTAATTGTTTGGGTTTTATTCCCATTTTGCAATGTTGCAATCTTTTTATACTTCTCAATACTGCCAGGTGACTATTAAGCATGATGTATTTTAGGCCAAATGACAATGTAGTGTACATGAGTACAAACCACCCACAGGGCACTGAGGTTTTAGTCCTCCTACCGGGCACTGGTGTTTTAGTCCCCCTGCCATTTTATATTAGGCACTGGGGTTTTAGTCCCCCTATCACTTTATATAGGCACTGGGGTTTTACTCCCCCTGCCACTGGTGAGGTCCGGTAGGTGCCTCACCCTACATGGAGATGACTTTGTGTCTTAATATATTCATGCTATGTGATTGTTATTGTGGTGATTGATTTTGGAAGTTCTCCATTTCTTATTTGAATATTTGTCTCATTCTCTTAAAATCGTGTAGCATAGAGAATCTTTTATTATGCAATGTTGTTGACTATTACTTGTCCTATTCCTTTTGATTGACACATACTTTTATCTTTCTCTTGCTGGATGACCCCAACCATCCAGGCTAGGATCAGAGTGCGCATGGAAGCTTGGTGAACCTAAGGCTAAGGATAGAACAAGAAGAAAAGGAACATATAGCTTGCATGGACATAGTTGCCTTTATATATTAAGATGTTTTGTTTGGAGACAATATTGGCTTAGTCTAAGTCTTCCTCTACCTAGATCGTATGTTTTGTATAAAGTTGTACTTCCTTTATGGAAATTTTTCATAATGTACTCTTTATACATTTTGAATAAAGTCAAGTTTTTAGGTTAGGTAATTAGCACATATACATTCCACATAGATTTCACTTGCCCTCCTATGTCCCAACAGAACTGATGTGGTGGAGTGCATGGTGCATGTTGCCTGAGAATTTGGCAAGGGACAAGGAATGACCACCCGAGGATGGGTAAAGTGGCCGCCCAGATAGGAAACTACATGTCGGATCTAAAGGCAGGGTGGAAGAGGCCAATAAATGGGTAGAGGGTGAATACCCTGAATCCTTGGGTGGCGGAACCACCAAGGTGAAAGTGAAAGAGAGAGAGAGAAAGTGAGACATGGAGGTGCTAGGACATACAGAAATGAAAGAAAAGAGAGGGAAAAAGAAGTGGGAGAAGCCTTAAAGGCAATATGGGGACCAATTTGGCACAAAATGGAGGGAAAGAGAGTGGTTGGTGAAGCCTGGTGCTATCTCCATCAAACATGGTGTACAGATGAAAGGGACATAATCCCAATCAGTGGTTGCAACTTAGATCGGAGGCAAATGGATCTAAGGGCCAAAGTGCCTCGCTCTAGGATTCAGGCATCATGATTGGTCCAAAGAAAGTAGTGCAAATTGCTGGTCTAAGTGGAAAAGGAAAAGGAGGCATCCTCCTCCAATTGGTCTGCATGCCCACTCAAGCCCATCTAGGGTCAACAACAAGCTAACATAACATTGAAACAAGTGTTGGGTAGCAAATTTCAAGAAACTATAACTTGGGCAACAAAGGTCTAATTGATGTGATTTTTGCATTGCTGGATTTGTAATTGAATCCTTTGGAACATGAAACACATTTTATAGCAAGGAGAGTTCATTGAAGAAGTTCTACTTTGATTGCAAGTTGGTGATATATATATATATATATATATATATATATATATATTGGGCATGGCACTTAAGTCAAATCTCAAATTAAAGTCATATATAAGTACAAAGTGATACTTCATCAGATCCAACTCATCAATTAAGAATAAAGAGATTCAAAGTCATCAACTTTGAGGTGATCAAGATTATTGAGTACCTTAAAGCATCTAATTATTCAAGATCTATAAAAATTGAATAAGAGAAAAAATCCAGGTTTTCATAATTGACCACTGGATTTGGTAGCATTCATGCCTCTTAGGTATCATTTGCCTTCCTTTATTTCAATAGATCATGATGTGTGGGTACCACCAACATGCATGCCAGTAGCACCAAGCTGTCCGTTTAGTGATTAAATCACCTGAAAAGAGGAAAACACACGTAGGTCTGAGACATGGATAAAAAATTAGCATGATTAAGTAAAAATATTATATAATTGATGCAATGGTGATTCACATGCTCATAATGGTAAAGTATGCATACCATAACTCAAATTGAACATATACGCTAAATAATCCCATAAGCATGCAAAAAGTGATTGAAAATCAATACAGAAAAATCCCTAACCTGAATTGTTGCTCATTCTCAAGAAATCCTACTTATGTATCTATTTGCAAGAGTCAACAAGACAAATCTTATGAATTTCTTTTCTCAATTACCTACATGTGACAATACCAATCTGTCCCTTAAACCATTGAAAACGTAATTAATCTAAAGAGATAAAAATATTTCATTAAAGATGTCAACAACTAGATCAATGAAAACACTATCAATATGGAGCAGTTAACATCATAGTCAATGAGGCACATACTTGATGCACAATGCGATTCCTCCATCTATAGTACTCTGATCTTGTAACATCCAAGGATTTGAGGCCTAAGATAAAATGATCTTAAAAGGAATGAGTGGACTACCCATATCACCAAGGTGAACCTAGTTTTTAGGGAGCCCATCACTAAAGAACTCTATGGTTAAGTGGGCTCAGCCTATAGTAGTACTAGGGTGGGTGACCAGTTGGGAAGTTTATCTTAGCTTATGCATGAGTAAGGACAAAGCACACAGTTAAGGCCAGTGGTGATTAGTGGGGCCAGTCATCACTCCTAAAACTCTATGATAACCTTGGGCAGTGGGCCCAGGCATTTCAAATGGTATCAAAGACCATTCCCCTCTAGTAAGTGGGGCCCACACATGATTTTTGGCATTGTGATCTTTGAGATATGTGGTCCAAGCATGTTGGAAAGGGCTTTCCTAGTTGGTGGAGGCACTCTTGCACTAGTAGCCATGGTCGGGAGCTGGATGTACATAGGCCATTTGGGTTTGCACTAAAATGGGGATATATTATGAGGCCATATAGTTGAGCCTTAATGAGGATGTCAAGAGTGTAAGTGAGGGATATTGTAACATCCCATGATTTGAGGCCTCAAATAAAATGATCTAAAAAGGAATGATTGAACTATCCTATCACAAAGGTGCACCTCCTTTTCAGGGATCCCATCACAAAAGAACTTTGTGGTAAGCATGCTTAGCCTAGAGTAGTACTAGGATGGGTGACAAGTTGGGAAGTTTATCCTATCTTGTGTGTGAGTGAGGACAAAGCACACTATTAAGACCAATGATGATCTATGGGGTCAGTCATCATTCCTAAAACTGTACTAGAGCCTTGGGCAATGGGCATGGGCGTTATAGATCTACCTATAAAACTATGATGGAAATAGTTCCCCATAATTTCATGGATGAGGGGTATAATCATTTATATGACCTACCTTGTGTAGTAATGAGTGAAAATGGAATGGGTGGTTGTGACTCAAGAATCAAAAGTAGAATCCAAATTATTTATGCATAAATAAAATATGATGCACCTATGAAATGGATGAAATACAAATGCATACCTCTAATGTCTACTATTATTATGGTGGTATTATGAATGTGATGAATGTCTCATACTAATGATTATTACATGAGGAAGGATGTGTACATTTAAGCTAACCCCAATTTCTCCTTACGGAAAAATCAATTTGACTATGTGGAATCTTTTCCTCATTTCCTTATTTCTCTTCCAATGTAAATTTCTCTTTTTTTTCTTTTTTTTCTTTATGCCCTCTTATTTTAGCATGATACATGATTCATGCTTAGGATTTATTCACTATATATATTTATCTTTTTTTCATTTATAGGAATACAAATGGACATTCTTTTGACCTTTATTATAAGAGAAAGCTAAATGGATACATGTTGCACATTATGCAAAATGATGCAAAGGAAAATGCAATCTATATGGAAGTTGTTATGCAAATAGAATAACTCAACTCAAACAAAATGACTTGCATATATTTATTTTTTATTTTCTAGTGAAACTAGAAATAAACTTATTAACATGCTACCTACTATGTCATGCAATGAAGCCAACAAGAAAACAATTTGTATTTTACTCGATCATCCTATGGTGGTGAATGAAATCGAATGAAGGGTGGATGGAATCACATGAGTAAGAGATGGTGAATTTCTTAAATGTGATATGTCTCTCTCCTATCTACTTGTGTAACATGGTGACCTTTTGATTTTATCTCTTACATTCCCATCTAAGATCTTGTTAATATTTGGTTGGTTTGGGATCAAACATTCCCATCATACACAAGCCTTGGGTAAATTAAATTTTCATTCATACAAGATATCCTTAGGCTAACTGACTCAAACACTTCCTCATGTTGGTGTTGTATTAGACCTAAAAAGTAAGCTTAAAAGATAGAGCATTAAAGAAAATTTTCTAGTTCATTGCATACGTATGAAGCACATTCTTCTTACTTACATGATGCAATCAAGATAATTTAAGCTCAACCACACTAGACATATTGTGGAACTTATTACTAGAATCAAATCAAGAGAAAACTAATATGCAAGAAGGCTAACTAATATAGAAGGCAATGCCAAAGAAATTTGTTCCATCACCCCTTAATCTTGAAATTGACCCTCTCCTCATAGTCATAAATAAAACTTAGAGGTGGAAAATTGTACCAGAAACTGAGAACAATGGTGGTGAATGGAATGCTCCCAATGTAATTTGTGGATCAGGTTGATAGAATGTGTTGGTAAACTATAGAGGTTGGGCTGGCATGTCTAGTACCTGAGGGTAGCTAGAAAAGTTCGCTTGGATCCGATAGTGATCATAGAGCAACTGTTGGTGGTACTCAATGCGCTATAGATAAGTATGGATGTTCTCATGGTTGGCCAAGAGAAGACACTCGTTGTTGTAAATGTCGTGCTACTGCTAAAGAAACTACTCCTGAACATCCTGAATCTGAGTCAGAGTGGCTGAATTTTGTTGCTTCCCTTTCTGGATGGACTACACTCCACTGAGAATAAATCTCCTAGCCGTGAAGGTGTGGATATGCTAAGTTCAAAGCTGCATATTGGGGGGAGATGTGGTGCATACTCTAATGTGGTGTGTAAGGCATGGATGCCTCATCTTATTCCTCTCCTTATTCTTCATCCTCAGATGGAGTGTTGACATCCCCCCAGGTACAACTGCCACGTCCCCTTGTAGATAGAATATGGGGTCGAGTAGAACCCTCTCCTTTAGCTGAATGTCTTTGATACAATAAGAGTACACCCTACCTTCATACTTGGAGACAAGGTGAGCCCGCTTGAAGTGTTTGAAATAAAGCCAAGATGACATCTTGAGGGTGTTGTCCTTGGAGATGTTGGGGTCAAGATGCTTGATCAGTGGTGTGAGAAAGCCCCCAAAGTGGATGGGGGTGATTCTCTAAGTCGGTGTCTTCATGGCCATCATGTTGATAAGGACGAAAGATACAAGATTGACAATCTCCTAGAGAACATGTAGGTCCACCTACTAGACCTTCCCCTACCCTTGTGTTGACTTGGAGAAGATTGTGTTCATTAGGTAGTAATGGAAAATGCAGAAGGGGTGCTCTATATCCATAATGGAGGACTGATTCTAGTTGATGAAAAATCCTTGTGGTAGTGCAGTCATCAGTATCCATGCCATGCTAAAGTCAAAGTCGTCTGGGGTGAAACATACCTCACTATGGAGCAACCATAGATGCCATTAAAATCCTCCAATGTTAGGTGGTGCTCAATGTTGTATAGTCATAACTTCACCCAGATGGTTCCCATCCTTCCTCATGCTCAAGGATGTAGCAAACCTCTAGCATGGCAAGTAATTCAAAGATAATCTCGGGATAGATCGGCCAACCAGCAAAACTGGGTGATCACTTATGATGCCTTTCCTGGTGTAAACACGTTGGAGGTTGTCGGTTGAAGCCTACTTTGGCGTTGAAGGCCCGATCCCCATATTGAGTTGGTATGAGATCCCACTTTTGTAGAAAAACATATCACTTCTTCTGTGCTTTGTCCTAGAAGGTGATGCTTGTTGGCTTGGGTACCAACTGGTTAGATACAATGTGGAAGGTAGAGCTTGTTGTCAGACTGCCATATCATGGAGAAGAGAAAATGGTAAAGAGGAAAGGATCTTGGTGAAGATTCTAAACACTAGGATCCTTTAGTAACCTCTCGAGATCTTGTTGGGCCTTGGAGTAAGAGGGGAATGCTTGGGTGTGAATTATGAGCACCCCTTATGTCCCCTCTTATAGTTGAAGGTGTCTCTGCCTATGCGATAATGATACAATAGACTCTTTTCTATCTGTGGGTGACTTGGTGCTAACCATTGATAGCGATGACTTCAAGCCATCGATATATCGACCCACATACCTGTCTGCATCAATGGCATCAAATCCTAAATTGTGCAAGCAGACTAGTAACACTGACCATCGGGTGTGAATGATCGTGATCATTGGTCTCAGTGCCACATATCTGGTCTTCTGAGTTGGTGCCATCAATGGATATGTTAGTGGTACCAATCTAAAATGGGCCTCCTCTGATCTCTCTATTGGTGCCACCAATTTGTTTTGTAGGTAATATCAAAACAAATGTTGGTGCCACTGAGAATATTCTTGGTGGTACTGAGGCTTGATTTCCTATAGAACCACATGCTTGGAATGGAAATGTGTGTGCCACCAACATGTGTTTTAGTGGTACTAATCTCAATAATCCTTTTCTTCCTTGAGCTTGATGGGTCAGTACCACCAAGCACCCTCTTAGTGGTGTTGACAATAATTTCCTGTAGACCTAAGATTTCTTATCGACAAATGTTGGTGCTACCGACAATCATGTAAGTTCTACCGACCTGAATGGCTCACGCTCACTCTCTAACTGATTAGGACTTAGTGACATTGACTCACATGTCGGTGGTACTAAAGGTTTCACATTTCCTTGTTGATTTCTAGATGATGGGTTGTTGCTACTAACAATGGGTTTGGTAGTACCAACACAGTGAATTGCAGAACACCACACAAAGTGCATCAAAACACCTTTTTTATCTACATCAAACTAAAAAAAATACTTATAAAGAAGTACAAATTCTAACAAAAGAGATGACAAAACAAAAGTAAATGATAGAAACGAAAGTGGGTTGCCTCCCATAAGCGCCCTTGTTTAATGTCATAGGCTTGACAATAATCTAATTTCTCAAGGAAGCCTAATGAGATGCAAATCTTAATCTACATGGACCACATTCTCCACCAAAATAATGTTTGAGACGTTCTCCATTGGTCAAGAATGTCTTGATGCCATAAATAATCTCTATTACATTGTGAGAAAATGCTCTAACCACCACGTAAGGTCCAATCCATTAGGACCTTAACTTGACTGAGTGTAATTTCATCCTAGAATTGAATAGCAATACCCGGTGCCCAAGTAGGAATGTCCTATGCAAGATATGATGATCATGGATATTCTTGGTCCTATCCTTGTAGATCCTCAAATTTTCATAAGAATCTAGCCTAATCTCATACAACTCATTAATCTCTAACCTGTGTTTCTTCCCTACACTAGACAAATCAAAGTTCAAATTCCTCAAGGCCCATTTTTTCTTTGTGTTCCAACTCCACGGGAAAGTGACATGCTGGACCATAAAAAGCTATATATGGGGTCATGCCAATGGGTGTTTTAAATGCCATTCTATAGGTTTGGAGAGTATCATTCAATTGCATGCTCCACTAAGTCCTACTGCTCAAAATAGTCTTTTCCAATATCATCTTGATCTCCCTAATGGACACCTCAACCTAGCCTTGAGTTTGGGGGTTGTATGGAGTTCATATCCTATGCTTCACTCCATATTTTCTCAAAAAAGCTCCAAACTTCATGTTCATGAAATGATAACCTCCATCACTTATAATCATCCTAGGAACCCAAACCTATAAAAAATATGATCTTTCACAATGCAACATAAAACATGTGCATCATAGTCTGAGTTGGAATTCTTCCACCAATTTCAACACATATTCCTTGCAAGAAAAATATAAAGGTTAGAGTTAGAAGACACATATGGTCCCATGGAATCTATGTAACAAAGATAATACACCTCAAATTCTTAAAAGATACTTAGGGGCATTTCATATATTCCAGAGATACTACATCACATCGCCTCACAAAGTCATATGCATCCTTAAATAAGGATTGCCAATAGGATCCACTCTCCAAAACCTCGACCACTGTCCTTGAGATAGAATGGTTTCCCCCAGTGTGTAGAGAGTGACAATGAGCAAGTATGCTCTCAAAATCACACTTGGGAACACACTTCCTCAATATTCTATTCATGCGCTGCTTAAGCAAGATGGGGTCATCCCAAACATAAAACCTCAAGGTATGGAAAAATTACTTCTTTTCTCGATATTACCAATCTCATGGTAGTTCTCCAAAAGATAAATAGTTCACTATATTTGAATACCAAGGATCTTCATGTCTAATAGAAAAAATATGCTCATCAGGAAAATATTAAACAATAAGTATTTCTAGCCCCAACTCGTTCACCCTCTCTAACTGAGACAAATAATATTCTTCTACATTATGTGTTCCAACTTTATCCTTTACTTTTATATCAAACTCATATAGTAACAAGATCCATTAGATCAATATTAGCTTTGCATCCTTCTTCTTTAACAAGTACTTAATATTCGCATGGTTAGTCCAAACAATCACCATTTCCCCGAGTACATATTATCTAAATTTATCGAAAGCAAAGACAATGGATAATAGTTCATTTTCAGTGGTGATGTAATTGAGTTGAGCATGTGTATTGGATCAATACAACTCTAATCGTAAAATCTGATGCATCAAATATTAGTTCAAAAGGATGGTTCCAATCTGGATCTGCCACCACATGTGCGGGGATCAATATCTCCTTTAAAATATCAAAATCTCTCAAGAAACTATCATCAAAATTAAACTCGATGTACTTTTCCAAAAACTCATAAAGTGGTTTGGCTATCTTTTAAAAATCTTTAATAAAATGTCAATAAAGATCAACATGACCTAAGAAACTCCAAACTCCTTTCACCAAAGATGGTGGAGGTGGTTTGGAGATCACCTCTATTTTCACTAGATCAACTTCCATCCCCTTGTCAGGCACCTTGTGTACAAGAACAATCCCTTCACTCACCACCATATGACATCTATCCCAATTCAAAACTAAGTGAGTATCCTCAAATCTCTATAAAAAAATCCAAGACTGGTGTGGCAGTCCTTAAATGACTATCCATATACTGAAAACTAATCCATAAATATTTCACAACATTGCTCTACCATATCCAAGAAAATTGTGAGCATGCATCAGCGGCATTACAAAGACCAAACGACAAGTGATAGTAAGCAAAAGTACCATAGGGACAAGTGAATGCTGACTTCTATTGATCATGTGATTCGATGGAAATATGATTGTTAATGGAATAACCATCTAGAAAACAAAAGTATGAACGGCATGCGAGCCTCTCAAGGACCTGTTCAATATAAAGTAGTGGAAAATGGTTCTTTAAGATGGTGGTATTTAATTTTCAGTAAGCAATACAAACTCTCCACCCAATCACTAACCTAGTAGAGACTAGTTCACTTGCTGATTTAGTAGTGACCATTTTTCCACCCTTCTTAGGAATTACTTGAGTTGGACTAACCCAACCAAAACAAAAAATAGCATAAATTATACATACTAACAAGATTTTTACTATATCCTTCTTCACCACCTCAGTCATAATGGGATTTATATGATGTTGAGGTTGTGTCCCTGGTTTCACTCCATCTTCAATTTGGATCTTGTCTTGACATAAACTAGAATAAACATCCTTGATGTCAGCAATATACCACCCAATTATAGTCTGATGGTTCTTAATAACTATGATCAACTACTCCTCTCTAAGACCCAGTGATGCAAAAATGATCACTAGAAGTTTGTTGTCCACTACTAAGAATGTATGCTTCATATGTGGAGAAAGTTGCTGCAATTCTAGCTCACGAGGACATTGCATCAATGCTACCAATGGCGGTGGTGTCCGGCCCAACTCCTCATAACGTCTCAAATAAAAAAACATCAATTATTTTAAGAACATGGCACACTACTCTGGTGGATGGTAGCATGTGACACCTCATCACGCTAAACGAGATTACTCAAAATACAAAACACGATCAACTACTAATTAATCACATAGTCAAAAATGTGAAACAATTAAAACCGATTCCAACAATATAAATAAACTCTAGAACATTTATAAAAGGTCTATCATTCCATTCTCATATACATTAACAAGCATTTGCATATGGGTCCAAAGACCTCAGTCACATCCTGCATACAAAAGATATTTCACATGTTCGTGCCATATATTTACAAACATTGGCATAATACCAAATTCTCGTGTCGATACAAATATATCATCTAGAAAACACATCCCATACCAGGACCTGAGAGTACAGGGACGACACTAGGACTCTACTACTAACATCTATAACTAACATCTACAACTAACCAACCTTCTGAATCTATTGATCACCAGGTTGGTTCTCTTCCACCACACGACCTCGACCTCGTTGTCCGTGACCACCTAAAAAATGTGGTGACCCACGGGTGAGACCCCAGTCCTAGTGAGAGATATAACTCTCTCCAACATATATTGATTATAACATTAATTAACAGTAAATACATTGAGCAGTTAGGATATTGAATAAACAATATGAATAGATTGAACAGTTTAAGCATACTAAGTAGTTAAGCAAATAAGTTGTAACATCAAGTAGAATTGTACAATTGTCATAAGTCTGCATCATGTAAGAACTATGTAGTGTAAAGACAAGACAAGGGTTAATCAACCAATGTGATACGTATTAAACCCTAGCAATTATACTACACGACTGGTATTATATCTTTTATTATTATGCCCTGGGGAGTTTGAGTCGTACCACTCAAAGTCCAACTGACCACTGTGAAGTGCTATTCAATTCCGTATAAGATCTAGGAGTGCCGATATCCTAAGATCTCATCCGCTCAGTCAGTATGAGTAAACTACAGTGACATACCAGTCAAACTGCCAACAGTGACATATAGTCAACTAATAACAACTAGTCTGTACTTGGTACAAGTTATGACACTAGAAAATAGGGTATACAAAACCCTCTAATCCGAGGTACAACTGCAGTTGTCCTCAATCACATCAAATATCTGAGGCATGACCATAGCCATCCTCCATAACCTGCAATTGTGGATGGAAAGTATATATCCTCAACTTTCCACCCCCGCATACTCAACAATATGCACTCTGAGTTTCCCTTGGGAATACTCGTTTCACCATCCAGTAAGTTCTGACACTGAAGATGGCTCTACGGCACAGGGCTCTACATGATTAAGGTTACACTTGATTAATTACTGCCAATTGAATGCATTAAGGCTTTATCATACAAGTGGACATTCAAACCCTAATTCTATTCTAACAAGAGTATATGTATAACAACTTTAAAATATATAAAACATTTGAGATATAAATCTTAATCACATTACCACATCTATCATTCATTACAAATTAACAGACCACACTTATCATCATACTATTGCAAGATACCAATATCTTATCACAAGTTCTAGGGTTTTAACTCTTATTGGAACATGAAGAGGATTTCACCTCAATCATGGCTTCAAACATTCCCAAAGGTCTTTAAGACCATCACATTATTCATAGTAAGGTTATCATCATCATTCCATGCCTTAAACAAGGCTGAAAAGATCATTAGCACATGTATGTCCATAGATTTTAACATGGCAAGGCACTATGATATTCAAATAATACTACATTGTGATTTCAACATAAGAAGAGTGTAATTCATTATCACATTAATCATTCAAGAGGTCTGATTATAACCAATCAACATCATATAATTACATTAAGGTTAAGTATAATAGGCTAGATCACATGGGAGTTATGCATCCACTCATTACATTGATTTATCAAATATAACTATATAATGGCAAAGGTAAGAATACCAATTAATGGTATTGAACCATTGAGTTATCTTCACTAGGACCCACATATAATAACATGTGATTTATTCTAATCCATTGGATGTTAAAGCATCCAATAATATTCATTGGATCAGGTTCATTGTTCAAGGTTACCAATTGAAGTATAGGTCTAACCATTAGATCAATTGAACCAAGGAACCATTGGTTCAAGGTATAGTCAAATCTACAATTACATTCCTAATACATCACATATTATGATGACCTGATACAACATTAATTGTGATCATTATGTCACCATTGGTTGCTAGATCAGTAATACATTCGGTTAACATCATCAAATAATAACCCAATATCATCATCGATTGATAACATCATTAGAATACTTAGTGGATGATAATTAAATGTCTAATTAAGTCAAAACCTGAACTAAGATGGTGACCATAGGTTGTAACCATAAATTGGACACCCTTGATCATGAACATCAGTTTCCAAGATAGCAACACTATTGGTCATTGAATGGTATGACAATCAGTTATGTGATAGGGAACGATATAGCTTCAAAACCCTAATTTGAACCATCATTTGTTTTGTACATAGCACCATAGGTTGTTGCTATCAACCTATCCCAGATCATGTTACACATTATAAAGGATGTACACATGTTTACAGGTTCATATAGAACTGGAATAAAACAAGAAACACCACAAAATTCGTAATTCTAAACAAGCATGATTTCTCTATGCTTAGATCATCACATTCAAGCATAATCATGAACCAACAAGCTTCTAGTAAGCAATATAAGTGAAGAATGTTATATAAATCACCTCTATAGAGTATTTCAGATATCCAACAGCAAAAATCTCGAGCAAATAGGCAAGGAAACCTTGGATTCAGATCTGAACTTGGCTAACTATGCAATTCTCTCCACAAACAAGCAAAACCCTAGAAAAGAAACAAGAAGGAAGGAGTTTTGAGTTCTAGGGGAACTTTCACCATGGAAAACCATGGTTCCGACCTGGAGAGATGTAGTAGGAAGAGGAACAAATAATTAAACGGAGGAAATAAGGAAAAACTTACACTTTTAGGTCAATATCACTAGGGGGAAGCTTTATAGACCCAAAAAGAGAATCAATTTCAACCCTAGAATTTTTTTTCCAAGAGAATCCCCACTTTCTTCTTCCTTGGGCAGAAAAAATCGCAGCTGAACAGAGGGAGTACGAAATTGGGAGAAGGAGAGAGATAATGGAGAGGAAATGGCTCGTTTGGGAGCTTTTGGATAAGTATATGACACTTTAATATTAAGAAAAAGAAAAAGTTGCAATTCTAGTATATATCCAAGTGTCCATGGCTTTAAATTATTAAAAATTAATACATAAGCACACACACAAGAAGCTCTCCCACCATCCCTCTAGACCTTCTTAGCTTTCCTTTGGCGAAATTCCCAGCCAATCACATAATTCCTTAGTTGATAGCTACTAAAGGTAGCTCATCCATGAAGGGAAAAACCCTAAAATACCCTTGATAAAACCACCTTCAAACCATGTCTCAACTAGGAACCCCATGGATCAAAAATCTCAAGAATGATAATATAACAACTAAGGAACATAATTTATGTGACAAATTGCAAAGAAAATCCCTCAATTGGGTAAATTGTAGAAAAGTCCAAAATGTACAGAAAATTGCATAACATGCTCAAACAGTGTCCAAATTGGACCAAATTTGAAACTTAAGCTTGTATTATGATTTAAAAACATATAAAGAGGTTATATTAGGGTTATAAGCATTAAATGATGGTAATTAAGATCATTCAACTCATTAAGTAAGTTCAAGGGCCTTACATAGCATGTGTAGTTGTCCATCATATTCACGAGACAAGCGCATGTGGTAGTTGAGGATACACTTATGTAATGGTATAAGAGAAACTACAACTATTATGAGATGTACATCCTCCTCTAATTCATCATGATACTTCATGACCTTTGTCAAACATATTTTCTTTTCCTATTCAATATTGTGCACCTCCAAGGTGCCTTGATCCATCCTTGTCATGACATGTGCCATTTCTAGAAATGGTTTCCCCAAAAGTAGAGACACCTCACTATCAGAATGATGCATCATGTGACATTATCCCTGCTCTTTGATAGGTGGTTGATAATTAGGAAACATTAACTCGAATCAGTCATCCTGGATTCCTAGTGTCAATATACGTCTCCCCATCTCCAAAACCACATCATATATGGCTTGGAATGGCCTGCCTAGGAGTATTTCATTTCCATAGTCATCCAACATTTTTATGAATAAAAAATCTACTAGAAATATGAATTTGTCTACCTTCACATGAACATCCTCACAAATGCCTATTGGCCTCACAATGACATTGTCTGCAAGCTGAAATGTCATCTTGACTTTCCTTTATTCTTTGAGTCCCAGTTTCTTGAATGTGGTCAGTGGAATGAGATTGATGTTTACCCTTGAATCACATAATACTTCTCCAAACTTGACCTCACCAATGAAACATGACATGTTGAAACACCCTGGATCTTGTCTCTTCTGTGGCAGTTCCCTTTTTATCAAAGCATTGACTTCAACCCGTAATATCACAACATACGTAATATCCTCGAATTTGGTGAATTTGGAATATATAAATATAACACTTCATTTGATAATCAAACTCCTTAACTACAATTTATACGATAATAAATATTGGGAAATATGACATCATATAGGCAGCATAAACACTAATTTTACTGACATATTTCCCATTAATCAACAAATTGAGTCAACAAATATGCAATGGGAAGGATGGTTTCACAAAGATATACCTAGTATTGGAGCACATAAAATGACAATCCTAGTCGATGTTGATGTGCACTCTATCTTGGACAATGTTTGTGCAGCACCTGGTTGCACGTGGACTCGTCTGACTGCTCCTCTAAGGACAACATACTTGAACCTTGTTGTCTGCAACAACTCCTCTTATCACAGACTGTTGACTGACGTATTCCTCCTTAGCGACGGGCAAAGGCCACCTTACCTCTATAGAAGTCCACATGGACCAACTAGAACTCCTGTCATCCTGCTAAATGGACAAGAAGGAGTTGTCCCTCCCTTTGGTGTACTAGTCACCAAACTACTCTCTCAGAATAATGATCCTCAGTTGTTTCTTTCCCTTGCCATCCCTCCAAAGATGGGTATGACTTTCTTGTGCTCTCTTTGTTACCACAACCAGAGAGGATACCAATTGTTAGATATACTGATTCTCAATTGTATATGTTGTTCTCTGAGAAGCCCCATATACCCTATCTATTTAAAGTAGAGGCCAGTGTTAGGGTTCGCAGTCTGTGCGAGAGTGGAAGGGACCAAAAGATCTCAAATTTTCTCACAATTCTAGAAATTTCATAGACTCTGGTGGCCTAAGCGGCTGTGTGGAAACTTAGATAGTCATCTGGCACATGACATGGTCATCTCACACTTCCAGACTGTCATTTTGCAGTTTACCAATTTTGTACATGTTTTGGAAATTCAATTGCAATCAGTGCACATCATGACATCAACACCAATCCTAGATGCAATTAAATTGCATCCCCAAACCGACCATCTAGTGCAGACAATATGGCCATCTTACACCATGATAGACTGCTATCTCACACAAGCAAGACATGCATCTCACAGCCTGGGTTAGGCTGAATTCCAGCCAATGTATAATACAATAAGCTTGACACTCTGAATGGTTGTCTCAACACTTCAACTGATTGTTTGGTAGTCTAGTCATCTAATTTTCTATGTGAATTGAATACCTAAACACTTTAGTAATCAATTCAATCATCATTCAATATCAAACTCCTCTTCTAGATGAGTTCATATGTGTGTGACCCAATAGGTCGCATATTACATTGGTAGTGAATGTCCATAACAACTTATGACATCACAAGCAATGAGCGGTGCCTAGTCACACAACATTACTACCCAAGTAAATGGAAAGTTGGAGAACAACTTCAACCTAAAATCTATGTATGGTGTTATAGTGTGTGTATAGTTCCTTTGTCACTGATATCCATATTGAACTTGAGGCATGGATCTATCATCCTCTTCAATATTCAATCTATGTTTCTTGCTATAACAAATTGTATGAAATATGTGTAAGTTCAATATCATATATTGACTCACATGTACATGGCCATGTATTTCTTAGTCTCACTAACTCATGTGACCTTGGATATCATACTCACATAGGAGGGACAAATCCCATCTCTGTCACCCACAGTCAGTCCCCATGTGTCACAGTCACCTACATGTTTCAGGATTGCATTTGATGATGTCAAAGCATACCGAACACCATCTGATGAGTATAGTGATTTCAGGTCTAAGAACCACAAATACCACCTCACTATAAGATATAATTCTTACTTACCTAGTTAAGGTTCCATGTATCACTCTTATGGTGGGTTTATCTGATACAATTTTCTCTAACATGTACCTATGTGCTTGGTTTGATATATCCATATCATGACTAATGAGATTTTGTCATCAACCAACTCACAAATCTGATCTTATGTGTTATAGTTGTCTATTTACAATCCACAATAAAAACCAATCAGGGACATAACAAGAATGCATATACTCTTAACATCCATATGATCTCATAGTTCACGTTCTCAAGATGAAGACATACGTCATTGAGTAATATCATTATCTAGACATTGATTATGTTATTTCATTATCTCAAAACTAAACAAACAAAATAAATTGGAAGCTTGCTTTTATTAATAATCAAATCATTTACAAGTTATGCCATAGCAATCATCATCTGATTGGCTCTTTGGGCATACATACTAACAAACTCCCATTTTTATGCACTTAGAGCCAATCACCCACAAATATTATTCCGAGCGACCTAACATGACCATCATGCTTCTACTGTGAAAGTTCTTTAGTCAATGGATCAACAATGTTGTTCTCAGTTGGTACTTTGGAAATGTTTACATATCCTCACTATATGATCTCTTGTATGAGATGGAACCGCCTTTATACATTGATCCAATCTAGGTTCCTTATCCTGTGTAATAGATCCATTGTTTTCATAATATATCTCAATTGCATCGCTGATGCTTGGAATGTCCCCAAGTTATAAAATGAACTTCTTGATCCATACAACCTTATTTTTTGTATTTGATGTAGCAATATACTCTGCCTCTATTGTAGAATTAGAAATTGTCTCTTTCTTGGAACTTCTTTAGCTTACAACTCTATTGCTAAGGCAAAGGATAAATCATAATTGCAATTTGTAATCATCTTTGTCAGTCTAGAAGCTTGGATCGGTGTAAGCTCTTACCACTAACACTTCCTCTCTTCCGTAGACCAAGAACCGATCCTTAGTCATTCTCAAATACTTCAGGATGTTCTTAACGGATTTCTAGTGAGCATCACTTGGATCTGACTAATAACTTCTCATCATGCTTAAAATATACAAGACATCTGGATGAGTGCACAACATCACATACATGATGGATCCAATTGCTGATGCATATGGAATCATACTCATGGGCTCCCTTTCTTCACAAGAATGGGGGTATTGAACTTTAGAGATGGTAACTCCATGTAGCATGGGAAAATTTCCTCTCTTTGAGTTCTCCATGTTGAACCTCTTCAAAACTTTGTCGATATATATGCTCTAACTTAGTTCAAGAATCCTTCTTGATCTATCTCTATAGATTTTTATCCCCAAGATGTAGGATACTTCTCCTAAGTCTTTCATAGAGAATGTATTTCTAAACCAGGTATTTACCTTTTGTAAAGTAGGGATGTTGTAATGCCCGAGCCCACTACCCAAGGCTCTAGTAGAGTTTCAGGAATGATGACTGTCCCCACAGTCCACCACTAGCCTTAACTACGCACTTTATCCTCACTCACGCGCATGCCAAGATCAACTTCCCGACAGGTCACCCATCTCAGTACTACTCTAAGCTGAGCACGCTTAACTATGGAGTTCTTAGTGATGGGCTCCCGGAAAAGGAGTTGTACCTTGGTGATATGGGTAGTCCAATCATTCCTTTTAAGATCAACTTATTCGAAGCCTCAAATCATATGATGTTACAATCTCCCCCACTTAGAATCTTGACGTCCTCGTCAAGTCTCAACTATATGGCCTCATAATCTGACCCCATTTCAGTGCAGACCCACAATGGCCCATGGGCATTCAACTCCTGATCACGGAATACCAGCGCAAGAGTGGCTACGTCAACCATAGACAACCCTTTCCTACATGCCTGGACCACACGGCTCAAGACTGGCATGCCCCACCTACTAGAGGGGTTATCGCTCTGATACCATTTGTAATGCCTGGGCCCACTGCCCAAGGCTCTAGTAGAGTTTCAGGAATGACGACTGTCCCCACAAACCACCACTAGCCTTAACTGCACGCTTTATCCTCACTCACGCACATGCCAAGATCAACTTCTTGACAGGTCACCCATCCCAGTACTACTCCAAGCTGAGCACAAATAACTATGGAGTTCTTAGTGATGGGCTCCCAGAAAAGGAGGTGCACCTTGGTGATATGGGTAGTCCAATCATTCCTTTTAAGATCAACTTATCTGAGGCCTCAAATCCTAGGATGTTACAATCTCCCCCACTTAGACTATTGACATCCTCGTCAAGTCTCAACTATATGGCCTCATAATCTGACCCCATTTCAGTGCAGACCCATAATGGCCCATGGACACCCAACTCTCGATCAAGGAATATCAGCACAAGGGTGGCTACATCAACCATGGACAACCCTTTCTTACATGCCTGGACCGCACGGCTCAAGACTGGCATGCCACATGCCCATGCCTCAAATAAGTTGATCTCAAAAGGAATGATTGGACTACCCATATCACCAAGGTGCACCTCCTTTTCCAGGATCCCATCATTAAAGAACTCCATAGTTATGCGTGCTCAGCTTGGAGTAGTACTAGGATGGGTGACCAGTCAGGAAGTTGACCCCGAATTGTGCATGAGTGTGGACAAAACACATAGTTAAGGCTAGTGGTGGTCTGTGGGGCCAATCGTCATTCTTGAAACTCTACTAGAGCCTTGGGCAGTGGGCCCAGGCATTACATATGTCATTACCCATCAATATTATGTCATCTACTATGCTCCCACTAACCTTCTTGTACGTACAAGGTTCATCTTCATTTTGAATAAAGCCAAACTCTTTGATTGTTTCACCAAAACAAAGATTCAAGCTCTAAGATGATTGCTTGAATCCATAGATTGACCTTTGTAGCTTACAAACTTTATTTGCATCCCTTGGATTGATAAAACCCTCAGGTTGTGTGATATACACATCCTGAAGAAGATTCCCATTAAGGAATGTAGTTCTAACATCCATCTTCCAAAACTCATAGTCATGATAAGCTACAATTGCAGTCATGATCCTGATGGACTTAACCATGCCCACTAGGGAAAAGGTTTCGTCATATTCAAAACCTTGAACTTGTTTGAAACCCCTTTCTACCAATCTTCCCTTATAGATTTTTACTTTACCATCTATGTTTGTATTCTTATTGAAGACCCACTTGCACCCTTTGGGTTTTATCCCTTCAGGTGGTTCCACCAAGATCCATACCTTGTTTGCATACATGGATTCCATCTCAGATATCCTGGTCTCAAGCCATTTCTCATACTATGGTCCCTTAATAGATTCTAGATAGGTTGTTGGCTCATCATCTATGACTGACTCACCGCCTTCCTAAGTCACAAGATATCCAAATTTCTCAGGTTCAAGGTGCGTCCTACTAGATCTATGAAATTCTTATTTTACTTGAGGAATTTGAGATTCCAAAACATTTTGTTATTCTCTTTGTTCCTCTTGTACATCTATTGGTCCAATGATATCTTTTTGGTCTCAAACATCTTCGAGTCCCACTTTCATCCCACTGATTCCTTTGGAAACAAATTCCTTTTCTAGGAATACAACGTCTCTAGAAATAAACACTTTGTTGTTAGATTTAGAATGAAAGTAATATCCTTTGGTCTCCTTAGGATATCCAACAAAATAACATTTATCAAACTTAGGGCCAAGTGTTTCAGTAAACATTTTTCTAACATAAACTTTACATCCCCAAATCTTCATAAAAGACACATTGGGACACTCCCCATACCATTTCTCATATAGTGTCTTTTGAACTGATTTAGATGGTACTCGATTTAGTGTATACACGGCGGTTTCAAGAGCATAACCCTAGAAGGATGTTGGAAGACCAGAAAAACTCATCATAGACCGCACTATATCTTGCAATGTCCAATTCCTTCTTTCTAATACACCATTATGCTGTGGTGTTCTAGGTGGAGCCCATTGTGATACAATACCACAAGCTCACTGAAGGTCCTCAAAGTCTTGGTCCAAGTATTCTCCACCTCGATCAGACAAAGTGCCTTATTACTTTTACCAAGTTGGTTTTGTTCTTCATTCATAAACTCTCTAAACTTTTCAAGAGTTTTTGACTTATGTTTCTTTAGGTAAACATATCCATACCTAATGAAGTCATCAGTGAAGGTAATGAAGTATTGATACCTACCTCTAGCATTTATTCTAAATGGGCCACATACATCAGTATGCATGAGTCCTAATAGATCAATACCCCTTTCACTATTTCCAGTGAAGGGGGTCTTGGTCATCTTGCACAACAAATAAGATTCACCTGTCTCTATTGATCCAAAATTAAAAGAGTCCAAATAACAGTATTTATGGACTATAGATATGTGATTCTCAATTATGTGACCTAGACAAAAATGTCAAAGGTATGTTATATTTGAGTTGTTGAATTTTTGTCTTTTAGTATTTTCATTATATACACATTTCTCTAGATCTACCAAGTATAGACCATAAGACATGGGGGCACGGAAAGATCTAGATGGGAGGTGAATAGAGCTTTTTGGATAATTTAAAGTTAATTGAAATACTTAAAAAAATTAAAGCACTCAACCAAAGAAGGAGGAGGAAACAAGGAAGACACTTCAGTTTAGAGTGGTTCCAACCTTTGAATCAAAGGTTGTCAGTCCACTACCCAATTGTTTCCAATTGGGATTTTGAAAGTGATTTATTTTATTACCTCGCAAGGATGTTACATAAAATACAATCACCTTCCACTCGAAATAGCCTCAACCCCCTTAAAGCAACCTATTAGGGCTCCTTGAAGACCTTCTCTGATACCAATTCAAAGATCTAGAGGGGGGTGAATAGATATTTTTAGAAAATTTAACGTTAATGGAAATACTTAAAACAATTAAAGAACTCAACCAAAGAAGGAGGAGGAAACAAGGAAGACACTTCAGTTTACAGTGGTTTCCAACCTTTGAATCAAAGGTTGTCAGTCCATTACCCAATTCTGTTCAATTGGGATATTGAAAGCAATTTATTTTATTACCTCACAAGGATGTTACATAAAATACAATCACCTTCCACTTGAAGTAGCCTTCACCTTGAAGTAGCCCCAACCCCCTTGAAGAAACCTCCTTGAAGTAACCACGAGCAATCCTTGGAGCAGCCTTCACCACCTTGAAGTAGCTCCACCACCTTGGGATAGCCTTCGCCTAGAAGTAGCTCCAACCTCCTTTGAAGTAGACTTCTTGAAGTAATCTCAAGCACACCTTGGAGCAACCTTCACTTTTTTGAAGTAGCACCAAGCAACCTCCTTTCAACATTGTCCAACCCTAGGAGTAGTCAAGGATAAGAAAGTACAGTATAAAAGAAATAGATTGGATGAAAGAAATTACTTATCCAATGAAGTACAACACTCTAATCCTTTATCAAGCATTTAAATCTCCTCTCCAGTTAGGATGGACGTGGCTATATGTGGTGTTTAAAATATTGTAACTATAGGACACAACTCTAGAGCACAAGGATGAAGATGGCAATTGAATTCTGGCTTTGTTGCTCTCAATTGTAGATACTCAAGTGTAGCTTAGGTGCTATATGTATCCTAAGGCCTCTCCTATTTATAGGAATGGTTTACAAGTGTCTAGGGACGTTATAGGGAGTGTCTAGAGTGTTCTTAGTGCTTAACTAGCCATTAGGTGTACATTAGTTGGCTAGCAATTGGTAATTTGTTCGTGCTTGAAAAGAACAATCTAGAACCCTGCTCGGTCGACAATTTGGTCGATCGAAATGTGTCTCAGTAGATATTTTCTTTGACCAAGCCTAGGTTTAAGGAAAAAATATTACAACATCTATTTTTAACTCCCAACTACCAACCACTCAGTTTAACAGTTATAAGATTTAGACCGAAGCTTACTCGGTCGAGATTATTTTCAATAAAAAACTATTTTAGAGAACAATTGTATAAGTTGTTGAATAGTGCTCACAAGTTTGACTGAGGTGGTTCTCGGTCGATAAGAACTTTGGTCGAGTGTGTCTCGGTAAAGTTCTTTGACAGTGTGTATCCCTATTCTAGACTTTTGAATCACCTACTAAGTGTGTGTTTCAATGTGTGTTGGTGACTCTAACTTTGGGGGGAAACCTATCTAAGGGTTATATGTTGGTAGGGAAGATCTAACTCTTGATTACATGATTTCTAAGTACATGTACATTATATTTTTTACAAGTGTTTACATTTGAGTACAATCATGAACATTTATACAATTAAGCACATTTGATCTTCAATTTACATTGATGTTCATCTTCCCACTTAGTAGGATTTCCTTATTCCTTTGAACCTTGAAATACTAAAATAACATGTTAGATCCATAAATGTGAAATGTTTGTCATCATCAAAACAAATGGTATATTAATGTCAAATTTAGCCAACAATCTCCCCCTTTTTGAAGATGACAAATAAAGTATAAACAAAATGATTTAAATGAGATGAGTTTCATACATGAGATTTACCTGAGATGAAGAAGATATTCTTGTTTTCAAAAAGTCTGTGCTAATTATTCCTAAAGAGCTACGGAACATGGTATCCATCTCATAAGGAATATATCATCAATTAATGTTAAGCAAAGAGAGCATGAAACTCATTTATTTTGTTTTATATTATTTCTTCCCTTTGTCATTTCAAAAATATAGCCATATAAACATATGTGTAACTCAATAAGACTCCCCCTTAATTGACTACTCCCCCTTAATTGACTACTCCCCCTTAATTGTTTGCTTAAAAAAGAATGCCAAATTTAGGCACGGTTTAAAAACCAAGATTAATTTCTCAATCATTTGCACGGGATGTTAAGCCCTAAAATGATATGAGATTCTTTTAGGGTCATGGTTAATGTTATTTATTTCTTAACCATTTACAAGGGATGTTAAGCCCTGAAATGATATAAGATTCCTTTTAGGCTCATAATAAACGTACCTCTAACCAAATTTAAGGGGTGTTAAGCCCAAATTGGTTTAGAGAATCCAATGAAGAACAAGATAAAAAATATATACATTATATCTAAGAATTTGTGTGAGATCCCCCTTAATCTCATAACAAAAGTGATCTTAAAGATACTAAGGTATTTCAAATCATAGCCTTTTAAAATCAATTTATTAAGTAAGATTGTGAGTCAATTTTTATAATCAATCTTGTTTCTTGCAATATCTAAAAATTTCTCTTATTATAAATATTTAACTAGATGAGTAACTTACATATTTAATATATCAATGTTAGGTGCAAGTGAATGATTTGATTTTCAAATAAGCATTTTTTTCAGGCTTATTTTCGATCGACCATGACTTCGACTAGGGCGCCCCTCAGTCGAACTCCTTTTCGGTCAAGTGGCATTTCTACAAATTTCCAATTAATGCAGATTTATCTAAAATGAACCAAGATATAACATTTTATTGTCATAAATTACCAGTCAACTTCTTTTTGTATTCATATTTATCTTGTTTCAAGTCATGAGTTTAAGCAACATATATTTCTTCCTTTATGATTTTATTATTATTTTATATCCATTTTAAGAGTTTGATGTCCTTATGTCCTCGAGTCTTACCCATTAATGCATAAGTCGTGTAAATTTTAGTTCCAATTGAATGTTTTCTTTTAGGTATAGGAGTTGAAACTTATGCATTATTGAAGATCATGTAGAAATTATCCAATAATCAACTCCTTTTAGGATATGATTAAGTCTTGTGTGAATAATTATCATTTATTCTTAAATTCTCTTAGATGTAGACTTATAAAGCCTAGGGGTTTTGTTAGATGTTGAATATTTTTGGATAAAGCTTTTTTGTAACTTAAGATAACTTTTGTATTCACCATCTTTTGTTATAGAACTAGATTTATGTGAATGAGTTCTAGTGAGCAAAATTTCAATTTTGACAAAAAATCTTACTTTTGATCTTCTAGAATACACAAATTTGATGTTTTCTTATGAGTCATATCCATTCTTTTACAAATAGCAAAAAATGTACCAACATCACCTTTCTTCAAATGTGACCAATAAATTTACCTTTTCTCCATGTGTGCGGAGATCTTCTTATTTCCAGTTTTATGCTTGTTGGGTAAATCTCTACAGGCCATCCAAACCTGGAAAGTGTAAAGTTTTGGTCCCCATATAGTGGTCCATTTGGTTAGGATTTAGAACAATCTACTATGAAGAGTACATTACAAATTTGGGTCACCAAATTCCATTGCAAGTTGATAATTATATTCTTAATAAATAGACCTGATAGAACTATTGTCAGTCTAATATATATTCGACTGAAGAAGTTCTTGGTCAAACTATTTGTTGACAGAAAATATTTTCCAGTAAAATTGATTTCGATAGAACTACCTTCGATTGAACTTGTCTTTGACCAGAAGATGTCTCGGTCAAGCATTTTGTTGATTGAGATAATTTTTTGTGCATTTTAACAATTTTATCATTTCTAATGTAAACATATAATTCTTAGATAACATAATTAAGTAATCAAGGATATACAAGTTCAAGCTTAGTTTAGTTGAGATAAGACATTATAGATTTCAATGTGAAGCTTAGGTCAAATATCAACTATTATGACAAATATTTTTAATTTGGGGGGTTTTTGAACCCAAACCAAGTCAACATCCTTTTATTGTATGGGCAAGAGAATGAATAATGTCCAAGACATAAATAGTAATGACAACAAATGAATCAATTTCATTTCTCTTCTTAGTTATATTGTCTTTAGGCACATACATGACTTTAGTCTTGGGTACTTGTGTCCTTTTAGTTCTATGTTTTTGATAGGATCTATCTTTGGGCACATAACCTAGACCTCTCATTCCAATTTGATCAGATGAGTTCTTTAGGATTGAATCAAGAATGTCTTTGTTTTTCAAGCTACTATTATCCTTTTGCAACATATCAATTTCATCCATTCTCTTTTAAATGTCTAACTTTTCTTGGTCTAAATTAGACAACAAACTATCTTTTTCTTTGACAATTGCATCATAATCCAAAGAAGTGCATAAAATAGGTTGAATTTGAAGATCAATCATTTTAGCAAGAAATTCAACCTTATCTTGGCAAAGAAAATTATTATTAGTTTCTATAGCAAGCAACTTAATATTGCAGTCATTAATAGGAGATTTCAAAGTAGCTTTTTCAGACATAAGACTTTCCTTTTCAAAAGTAAGATCATTTAATTTATCATACAAATCTTCATTGGTTTTTGTAAGACTTGTTAATTTATTTTTACAGTCAATATATTTATCATGTAATTCTTTAATACTAGTGACTAACTCTTCTTTAGATAAATCAAGAAGACTTACTTCATTTTATTCTTCATTTGTCATTGTTATAAAACAACTTACCTTGTCTTCTTCTTCTTCTTCTTAACTTTTTCTATCGTCGCTTGAGTCATCCCAAGATGCCTTGTAGGCCTTTTCTTTCTTCTTGAGAGAAGATTTCCTTCCCTTCTAAATTTTGGGACACTTATTTTTTAAATGTCCCTTCTTGACACATTCAAAGCACCTAAGGGAAGAAGGGGAAGAAATAACATAATTTTTGTTAGTTGTAAACCTTCTATATTGCTTACCATTTACAATGAGTGCCTCTTCTTCACTTATTTCATTACTTTCTTTAGTTGTTTCCCTAAAATCAATGTGCTTCCTTTTCTTCTTCTTGTGTTCGGCTTTCAATCTTTCTTCTTCTTCTTCAAGAGTGACTCCATGAGTTTCTAGATTGCTGATGAGCTGCTCCATCTTCAAAGTGGTAAAGTCATTGTCTTCTTCAATGGCCGCCACCTTTGGCTTGTATTTCAGAGGCAAGGACCTAAGGATCTTGGATACTCGATCTTGCTCACTTATATAAATACCTAAGGCATTCAAGCTATTAACAATAGAAGAAAACGTTGCATACATTTCACTAATAGTATCATTAGATAACATTCAGAATTGTTCAAACTTTTGTTTAAGCCTATTAATTTTGGTGTTTCCAACTTGGGTAGTACCTTCATGTGTTATAGATAGTCTATGCCATATATCATAATCTGTATCACATGAAGATATTCTATTAAATTCACTTACAGAAATAGAACAATATAAAATGCTTACCGCCTTAGCATTTAATTGAACTTGTTTTACTGTATTTGGATCCCATGTTGTATATTCTGTTGTGGGAAGTACATAGGGTGTATATACCATCCTCCAAAGGTCCAAGATAATCCCTTGGAAGTAAAATTGCATCATTTTCTTCAAATATGTGTAGTTTCTTCCGTCAAAGGGTGGTGTTCAGCTCACGTAGGTTCCTTTAAGGTTGAGGTTGTGAAGTACACCATCCCCCATTCTTCAAGACCTATTAGGGATCCTTGAAGACCTACTTTGATACCAATTGAAAGATCTAGAGGGGGTGAATATTAATTTTTGGATAATTTAAATTTAATTGAAATACTTAAAAAAATTAAAGCACTCAACAAAAGAAGGAGGAGGAAACAAGGAAGACACTTCTGTTTATAGTGGCTCCAATCTTTGAATCAAAGGTTGTCAGTCCACTGCCTAATTATTTCCAATTGGGATTTTGAAAGAGATTTATTTTATTACCTCACAAGGATGTTACATAAATTATAATCACCTTCCACTCGAAGTAGCCTTCACCTTGAAGTAGCTTCAACCCCCTTGAAGTATCCTTCTTGAAGTAACCACGAGCAATCCTTGGAGCAGCCTTCACCACCTTGAAGTAGCTCCACCACCTTGAGATGGCCTTCACCTAACCCTTTGAAGTATCCTTCTTTAAGTAATCATAAGCACACCTTGGAGCATCCTTCACTTTGTTGAAGTATCACCAAGCAACCTCCTTTCAACAGCCTCTAACCCTAGGAGTAGTCAAGGAGAACAAAGTACAATAGAGAAGAAATAGATTGGAAGAAAGAAAATACATATCCATTGAAGTACATCACTTTGATCCTATATTAAGAATTTAGATCTCCTATCCTCTTAGGATGGACGTGGCTATATGTGGTGGCTAGTAAATTGTAACTATATGACACAACTCTAGAGCACAAGGATGAAGAAGGCAAGTAAATTCTAGCTTTGTTGCTCTCAATAGTAGATGCTCAAGTGTAGCCTAGGTTCTATAGGTGTCCTAAGGCCTCTCCTATTTATTGAAATGGTTTTCAAGTGTCTAGGGACATTGTAGGGAGTGTCTAGAATGTTCTTAGTGTTTAACTAGTAGTTAGGTGTATATTAGTTGGTTAGCAATTGCTAATTTGTTTGTGCTTGAAAAGAACAATCCAAAACCCTGCTTGGTTGACAATTTGGTCGACCGAAATGTGTCTCGGTCAAAATTTTCTTCGATCGAGCCTAGGTTTAAGGTAAAAGTATTGAAACATTTATTTCCAACTCCCAACTACCAACCACTCAGTCTAACAGTCACAAGCTTTAGATTGAAGCTTACTCAGTCGAGATTATTTTTGACCAAAAACTATTTTAGAGTACAATTGTATAAGTTGTTGAACAGTGCTTACAAGTTCAACCGAGGTGGTTCTCGGTCGAAAAGAACTTCGACCATGTCTGTCTCAGTCGACAAGTTCTTTGACTGAGTGTGTCCCTATTTTATACTTTTGAATCACATACTAAGTGCTTGTTTCAATGTGTGTTGGTGACTCTAACTTTAGGGCCTATCTAAGGGTTATAAGTGGGTAGGGAAGATCTAACATTTGATTTAAATGATGTCTAAGTACTTGTACATTATATTTTTGTACAAGTGTTTAGATTTTAGTACAATCATGAATATTTATACAATTAAGCGCATTTGATATTCAATTTGCATTGATCTTCATCTTCCCCCTTAGTAGGATTTCCTTATTCCTTTGAACCCAGAAATACTCAAATAACATGTTAGATCTACAAGTGTGAAATGTTTGTCATCATCAAAACAAAGGGTATATTAATGTCCAATTTAGCCAACAATCTCCCCATTTTTGAAGATTACAAACATTTCTAAAGTATAATCAAAATGATTTAAATGAGATGAGTTTCATACTTGAGATTTACCTAAGATAAAGAACATATTCATTTTTTCATAAAGTGTGTGCTAATTATTCCTAAAGAGATATTGAACATGGTATCCATGTCATAAGGAATATGACATCAATTAATGTTAAGACAAGAGAGCATGAAACCCATTTATTTTGTTTTATGTTATTTCTCCCCCTTTGTCATTTCAAAAAGATATCCATATAAACATATTTATAAGTCAATAAGACTCCCTCTTAATTGATTACTCCCCCTTAATTGTTTGCTTCAAAAAGAATGTCAAATTTAGCCACAATTTAAAAACCAAGATTAATTTCTCAATTATTTGCAAGGGATGTAAGCCCTGAAATGATATGAGATTCTTTTAGGCTCATGGTGAATGTTATTAATTTCTCAGCCATTTACAAGGGATGTTAAGCCCTAAAATGATATAAAATTCCTTTTAGGTTCATAATAAATGTGACTCTATCTAAATATAAGGTATGTTAACCCCAAATTAGTTTAGAGAATCCAACTAAGAGCAAGATCAAATATATATACATTATATCCAAGAATTTTTGTGAGATCCCCCTTAATCTCATAACAAAAGTGAGCTTAAAGATACTAATGTATTTCAAATCATAGCCTTTTAAAATCAATTGATTAAGTAAGATTTTGAGTTGATTTTTATGAGAAATCTTGTTTCTTACACTATCTAAAAATTTCTCTTATTATAAATATTTAAACTGATGAGAAACTTATAGATTTAATATATCAATGTTAGGTGCAAGTGAATGATTTGATTTACAAATAAGCATTCTTATCAGGCTTATTTTCGGTTGACCATGACTTCGACCAGGGCTCCCCTAAGTCGAACTCCTTTTCAATCGAGAGGCATTTTTACATATTCCAATTAATGTAGATTTATCTAAAATGAACCAAGATAAACATATTATTGTCATAAATGACCAATCAACTTCTTTTTGTAAGCATATTTATCTTGTTTCAAGTCATGAGCTTCAGTAACACCGATTTATTCCTTTATGATTTTATTATTATTTTATATCCATTTCAAGAGTTTGATGTCCTTATGTCCTCTAGTCTTACCCATTAATGCATAAGTCATGTCAATTTAGTTCCAATTGAATGTTTTCTTTTAGGTCTAGGAGTTGAAACTTTTGTATTATTGAAGCTCATATAGAAATTATCCAATAATCAACTCCTTTTAGGATATGATTAAGTCTTGTTGTGAATAATTATCATTTATTCTTAAATTATGTTAGATGTAGACTTATAAATCCTAGGTGTTTTGTTAAATGTTGAAAATTTCAGGACAAAGCCTTTTTGTAACTTAAGATCACATTTGTCTTCACCATCTTTTGTTATAGAACCAGATTTATGTGAATGAGTTCTAGTGAGCAAAATTTCAGTTTTGACAAGAAATCTTACTTTTGATCTTCTAGAATAAACAAATTTGATATTTTTTTATGATTCATATCCGTTCATTTACAAACAGCAAAAAATGTGCCAACATCACCTTTCTTCAAATGTGACCAATAAGTTTACCTTTTCTCCATGTGTGTGGAGATCTTATTTTTGGTTTTATGCTTATTGGGTCAATCTCTATAGGCCATCCAACCCTGCAAAGTGTAAAGTGTTGGTCCCCATATAGTGGTTCTTTTGGTTAGTATTTAGAACAATCTAATATGAAGAGTACATTGCAAATTTGGGTCACAAAATTCAATTGCAAGCTGATAATTATATTCTTAATAAATAGACCTGACATAACTATTGTCGGTCAAATAAATATCCAATCGTAGATGTTCTTGGTCGAACTATTTGTTGACCAAAAAGATTTGCCAGTAAAACATATTTTAATAGAACTACCTTCAGTTGAACTTGTCTTCGACTGGAAGATGTCTCAGTCGAGAATTTTGTTGACTGAGATTAAGTTCTATGATTTTTCAGCAATTTCTACATTTCTAATGTAAACATATAATTCTTAGATAACATAATTAAGTAATCAAGGATATACAAGTTCAAGCTTAGTTCAGTTGAGATAACACATTATAGATTTCAAAGTGAAGTTTAAGTCAAATCTCAATTATTATGACTACCATTTTTAATTTGGGGGTTTTGGAACCCAAACCAAGTCAACATCCTTTTTCTTGTATGGGAAAGAGAATGAATAATTTCCAAGACATAAATAATAATGACAACAAATAGAATCAATTTCATTTCTCTTCTTAGTTAGATTGTCTTTAGGAACATACATGACTTTAGTCTTAGGTATTTGTGTCCTTTCAGTGCTAGGTTTTTGATAGAATCTATCTTTGGGCACATAACCTATACCTCTCCTCCCAATTTGTCCAGATGATCTCTTTAAGATTTTATCAAAAAAATGTCTTTGTTTTTCAAGCTACTAATATGCTTTTGCAATGTAGCAATTCCATCCATTCTCTTTTTAATGTCTTACTTTGCTTGGTCTAAATTAGATAACAAAGTAGCTCTTAATTTGACAATAGCATCATAATCCAAGTGAGTGCATAAAATAGGTTGAGTTTGAAGATCATTCATTTTAGCAGGCAATTCAACCTTTTCTTGGCAAAGAAAATTATTGTTAGTTTATAGAGCAAGCAACTTAATATTTCAATCATTAATAGAAGATTTCAAAGTATATTTTTTAGACATAAGACTTTCCTTTTGAAAAGTAAGATCACTCAATTTAGCATACAAATCTTCATTGGTTTTTGTAATCCTTTTTAATTTCTTTTTAAAGTCAATATATTTATCATGTTATTCTTCAATACTAGTGACTAACACTTCTTTAGATAAATCAAGAAGACTTACCTCATTTTCTTATTCATTTATTGTTGCAATGAAACAACTTACCTTGTCTTGTTCTTCTTCACTCTTGCTATCATCGCTTGAGTCATCCCAAGATGCCTTGTAGGCCTTTTCTTTCTTCTTGAGAGAAGATTTCCTTCGCTTCTTAATTTTTAGACACTAATTTTTTAAATGTCCCTTCTTGCCACATTCAAATCACCTAAGGGAAGAAGGGGAAGAAACAAAGGTATTTTTGTTAGTTTTAAATCTTCAATATTGCTTACCATTTACAATGAGTGCCTCTTCTTCACTATCTTCTTCACTTGTTTCATTATGTTCTTTAGTTGTTTCCCTAAAAGCAATGTCCTTCCTTTTCTCCTTCTTGTGTTCGGATTTCAATCTTTCTTCTTCTTCTTCAAGAGTGACTCCATGAGTTTCTAGATTGCTGATGAGCTGCTCCATCTTCAAAGTGGTAAAGTCATTGTCTTCTTCAATAGCCACCACCTTTGGCTTGTATTTCAGAGGCAAGGACCTAAGGATCTTGGAGACTCGATCTTGCTCACTTATATAAATACCTAAGGCGTTCAAGCTATTAACAATAGAAGAAAACCTTGCATACATTTCACTAATAGTATCATTAGATAACATTCAGAATTGTTCAAACTTTTCTTTAAGCCTATTAATTTTGGTGTTTCCAACTTGGGTAGTACCTTCATTTGTTATAGATAGTCTATGCCATATATCATAAGCTATATCACATGCAGATATTCTATTAAACTCACTTATAGAAATAGAACAATATAAAATGCTTACCGCCTTTGCATTTAATTGAACTTGTTTTATCGTATTTGGATCCCATGTTGCATATTCCGTTGTGGGAAGTACATAGGGTGTAGATACCATCCTCCAAAGGTACAAACTCATTTTTGGAAGTAAAATTGCATCCTTCTCGTCCAATAAGTGTAGTTGCTTCCATCAAAGGGTGGTGGCCAGCTCACATAGGTTCCTTCAAGGTTGAGGTTGTTAAGTACACTGTCCCATATTCTTCAAGACTTGTTAGAGCTCCTTGAAGACCTTCTCTGATACCAATTCAAAGATCTAGAGGTGGGGGTGAATAGAGATTTTTAGATAATTTAACATTAATCGAAATACTTAAAACAATTAAAGCACTCAACCAAATAAGGAGGAGGAAACAAGGAAGACACTTTGGTTTAGAGTGGTTTCCAACCTTTGAATCAAAGGTTGTTAGTCCACTACCCAATTGTTTTCAATTGGGATATTGAAAGCAGTTTATTTATTACCTCACAAGGATGTTACATAAAATACAATCACATTCCACTCAAAGTAGCCTTCATTTTGAGTAGCCTCAACCCCCTTGAAGTAGCCTTCTTGAAGTAACCATGAGCAATCCTTGGAGAAGCCTTCACCACCTTGAAGTAGCTCCACCACCTTGAGATAGCCTTCACCTAGAAGTAGATCCAACCTCCTTTGAAGCAACCTTCTTGAAGTAATATCAAGAACACCTTGGAGAATCCTTCACTTTGTTGAAGTAGCACCAAGCAACCTCCTTTCAATAGCCTCCACCCCTAGGAGTAGTCAAGGAGAACAAATTATATTATAGAAGAAATAGATTCGAAGACAAAAAATACTTATCCAATGAAGTACTGTGCTTTGATCCAATATCAAGCATTTAGATATCCTATCCACTTAGGATGGACGTGGCTATATGTGGTGGCTAGGAGATTGTAACTATAGGACACAACTCTAGAGAACAAGGATGAAGATGGCAAGTGAATTCTAGCTTTGCTGCTGTCAATAGTAGATGCTTAAGTGTAGCTTAGGTTCTATAGTTGTCCTAAGGCCTCTCCTATTTAAGGAATGGTTTTCAAGTGTCTAGGGACGTTCTAGGGAGTGTCTAGAGTGTTCTTAGTGCATAACTAGAAGTTAGGTGTACATTATTTGGCTAGCAATTGCTAATTTGATTGTGCTTGAAAAGAACAATCCAGAACCCTGCTTAGTCGACAATTTGGTCGACCGAAATGTGTCTCGGTCGAGATGTTCTTTGACTAAGCCTGGGTTTAAGGTAAAAGTACTACAAAATCTATTTCCAACTCCCAACTACCAACCACCCAGTCTAATAGTCACAAGCTTTAGACCGAAGCTTACTCGGTCGAGATTATTTTTGACCGAAAACTATTTTAGAGAACAATTGTGTAAGTTGTTGAATAGTGCTCACAAGTTCGACTAAGGTGGTTCTCAGTCGATAAGAACTTCGATCGAGTGTGTCTTGGTGGACAAGTTCTTTGACCGAGTGTGTCCCTATTTTAGACTTTTAAATCACCTACTAAGTGTGTGTTTCAATGTGTGTTTGTGACTCTAACTTTAGGGGGAAACCTCTCTAAGGGTTATAAGTGGGTAGGGAAAATCTAATACTTGATTTACATGATGTATAAGTACTTATACATTATATTTCTGTATAAGTGTTTACATTTGAGTACAATCATGAACATTTATACAATTAAGTAAATTTGATCTTCAATTTGTATTGATCTTCATCTTCCCACTTAGTAGGCTTTCATTATTCCTTTGAACCCTGAAATACTCAAATAACATATTAGATCCACAAGTCTGATATGTTTGTCATCATCAAAACAAAGGGTATATTAATTTCCAATTTAGCCAACATGAACTTCCATAAAAGATCCCATCTTTACTAATAGAACATCTTCCATTCTTTATAAGAAAATCAAATTTGTTCATGTCCAAACCAGATACAAATATGATGTTCCTATTAATGGAAGGTACATAATAGTAGTTTTCTAGGTCTATTACTAGCCCACTTGGCAGACATAACTCATAGGTTCCAACTGTGCTGGCCATAACTCGTGGGCCATTTGCAACTTGAAGTCCTACCTCACCTTTCTCTAAAGGTCTACTTCTTTTCAGATCCTTCACATTTGAGAAAATGTGTGACCGAGATCTGATATCTAGTACCCATGATGAGGAAGTAGTATGCAATAAATAAACACAATAAAACCAAAAATTCGATCATATTGATTATCTTAAAGCACCATTAATTGATGTGGCTTTGATAGTATTGTAGGGAAATATGACATTAGATAGGCAACAGAAACAAAAAATTTATTAACATTTCCCATTAACCAACAGATCATGCTATTAACTATGTAATGGGAAGGATGGTTTCATGAAGTTATATATGATCCTAGAGCAAGTCCATCGACAATCGTCGTCAATGTAGATGCACACTCGGTCTTGGACGGTGTCTGTGGAGCTCCTGGTTGCACTAGAACTCTTTTCATCCTACTATAATGGATTGGAAGGAGTTCTCCCTCCCCTTGGTGTACTTCACAAACCTGCTCTCCCACAACAATGATCCTCAGTTGTTTTCATCCCTTGCTATCCCTTCCTAGATGGATAGGACTTAGTTGGTATCTCTTAGTTACCACAACCAGAGAGGATACCAATTGTTAGAGCAAATGATTCTCTATTGTCTGTGTTGTGCTCTGAGAAGCCCCTGATACTCCTCTATTTAAAGTAGAGGCCAAAGTTAAGGTTCCCAGTCTGTGTGGGAGTGGAAGGGACCAAAAGATCTCAAATTTTCACAACAAATTCTAGAAACATTTTAGCCTGCAGCAGCCATAACAGCCGTCTGGAAACCCAGATGGTCATCTCGCATTTAGAGACAGTCATTTTGTAGTTTCCCAGTTTTGTACATGTTTTGACAATTCAATTTCAATTAGTGCACATCATGATGTCAGTACCAATACTAGATGCAATAAAATTGCATCCTCGAATTTGGTTGTTTGGTGAAGATGAGACGTGTCTCGCATCATTCCAAACAAGCATCTCACACAAGCGAGACTGACGTCTCACAACCCGGGTCAGGCCGAATTCCAACCAATGTATATTACAATCATCCTATGTGTGTGACCCTATAATTCCCATATTATATTGGTAGTGAATGACCATAACAACTTATGACATCACAATCAATGATAGGTTTCTAGTCACACATCATTGATATCCAAGTAAATGGAAAGTTGGAGAACTACTTCAACCTACAATCCATGTATGGTGTTATAGTGTTTTTATAGTTCCTTTATCACTGATATCTAGATTGAACTCGAGGCATGTGTCTATTATCCTCTTCAATATTCAATCTTTGTTTCTGACTACAACAAACTATATGAGATATGTGTAATCTCAATATCATATATTGACTCACATGGACATGGCCATGTATTTCTCAATCTAGCTAACTCAAGTGGCCTTGGATATCATACTCCCTTAGGAGGGACAAATCTCATTTCTATCACCCACAGTCAGTCCCCATGTGTCACAGTCACCCAATCTACACCTTTATAACAACCCATGTTTAAGATTGCATTTGGTGATGTCAAAGTGTACCGAATGACATTTGATGAGTGAAACATTTTCATGTCTAAGAAACATAAATACCACCATCACTATAATATGTGATTTCAAACCTAGTTAAGGTTTCCATTTATCAATCTTATGGTGGGTTTGTTCGATACACTATTCTCTAATAGTATATGTGTTCTAGGTTTGTGTGACTACATAGCTTCACACCATGCATCCATGTATGATATCAAAATAACTTAAACATCAACAAGATGAAAACATAGTTATTGTTCTCTCAAATAATACTTGAGATAAAGAGTTTTGTCCTCTAGGGACTACAATGCTAAAAGTACTAAAGAAAATAAAATCACAATGGACACCTAGCCTTATGCTCCTTCACCATTTAGTCTTCAATCTCAGCAACAGAATCTTCAATGTGGGGCAGTCCTTCTGTCCATGAATTTCCCAAAGGGAAAGAAACAACACATGGACCCCATAAAGAGAAAAATAAACTTCATCTATGATGGTAGTGATTCAATTATTGAGCTACTTCATAAATAAGGAGTTATGTGATCAAATTTAGGTAAGATTGTTTGGTGGACTATGCTAATAGCAAAAAGAATGTTCTAGCTACCATAATAATTTCAAAAGGGATACAACAATGTAGAGTGGTAACTAAGATCAATAATGTGATTTCTCAAAACTAATATAAACATATCTAATTATTCAAAATGAAATGATTTTTCTATTGCACAATCAATCTAATATTTTGTCTTTGACAGTGGCTAGGTGCTTAGCGTTCTCCCCTCTATGAGAGAACAACACTTTGCTTGTGGGGGTAACCAATACTGGGGGACCTCTAGTTGTCCATTATCCACTACACATGGTTGGGGGTCGTAACCCGCCATATCTAGTGAGCCAAATCTCTCAGACAATATTTTGAGTTTTTATGCCAAAATCAAAATCTACCATATTTTAATTTCTCAACAATGTTCAACATTCAAATATAGTTATGGTGAAATTCAACAAAAAAGGGAAATGCTAATAAAACGGTTCACCACTTTTTCAAAGTCGTGTATATAAAATTCAAGAAGGAATTAAACAGTTCAATAAATAATTGAGAATTAACTACCTCTTCTCAAGCCAAGATTTTGTGTTGTTTCACACCCAAGGTTCAATGATCTCCACACTTTAGATATCAAAAAATGAATTTCTATGTCATCATGGGGTTATTTCTTAGAAAGAAAATGCTATTAGGGTTATCCACTTAGGGTTATTATTCCATATTTCTCATTAATCTCATTTCAAGGGTTTCTAGATAGGTTACACATATTACATACACAATTGTTTTATCACATTTTCTCTAGATTATATCCTAAAAATGTTATTTTCTCTTATATGTAATGTAATTCCATTTAGTCACTTGGATAAATTAGGTTATTTTACCAATATAACTTATTGGTGATCTAATGTTTGAATTCATAAAGAAAACGGTTATAATTGTGTTAGCAATATTATTGCTACATTTACCAATTATCTCTATTATTGAAATTTTAACATATAAATATCTTAGTTTTAGCACATATACTAATATCACATATTTCCTATCAACTTAATTATTATTATCATCATCCGTCTATTATATTATTGTTGACTAATCGGTAACACCCAATAGAGAAGGATTCAACTAAATTTCATATATTAGGATCTCTGGGTATTTATAAGCTAATGTATATAGTCCTAGGTAGATTATAATTATTTGCATTTATGTATACAATTAACTAACCCATATTAGTTCTAGGATTATGTTGCATGTACATCAAGATATGAGACCTTCAAAATAACTCTATACGATCTCAACACGCACACATACCATCCTTCATTTAAATAATACTATCATTAAAATACCACCTGCTATCATTTCTCCTATAGAAGTTGTATATAACATTCCTTATCTAACCATTTATATTAGGACATATTCACGTATTTCCAATTTACATTTATGTGTAAAAATTAATGTGTTATTTACAATATGCACTTTACTGGAATTTAGAAAACTTAATTATTATCTTACTAGTAACAGTACACTATGTATCTAATTGTATTGTATATATATTATTAAAATAACATTTACTGTAATACATTGGCTATACTGATAACCTAATCCCTCTGTTTGCTTCATATTTACTAATTAGTTAGGTCCTTAAATCTGGGTCCATGTATGATGAGAACAAATATGAACTATAAGGCCAAAGAACTCACCTACATATCGTTACTGTGGAGTTCTTCTTCAATAATTGGTCACATTCATATTGGAGTTTTGAATAGATATAGAACTTGGAATCTAAGAATTCATTTGCAAGGCATCGACACCAGTGAGGATGAGTTCCTGGGATCAATGATGCCTGGGGAGTTGGGTATATGTGGTGGCCGTCGACATTGGAGTTGGTCGCTATTTGTGACTATTGGTTGCAGCCTGCATCAGTAGGTGCACAGTAGGTCAGAGAAGGGATAGCAAGGAAGAAGGTGCGAGTGTGGAGGCTCATCATCAAGCACTAGGCAAGGTTGTACTGCCCTTGACTGTGAGAGGAAGATCCAAGGAGTTCGGGGGTCTATAGGGAGGATGACGGTTCAGGGAGGGAGAGATCTTTCACCACTGTTTTTAGGGTGGTGGTGGTGGTTGATGGTGCTGTCGTGGTGGTGGCAGTGTCGGGTGGTCGTGGTGGTTGGTGAGGGCCCCCCTACATTGGTGGCACATAAGATTGAGGGAGGTGGAGATGCATCGAGGGGTTTGGTGTTGTAGGTCTGTGTATCTTGGTGTCAGGACTAAAGAGGGTATATATACAAAGGAAAGGGTGGCGTTAGGGTTTATAGATTGAGGTGAAGCTCTACTAAAAGGTTTTGGGTGACGCAATGTAGTGATATGAGGTCCATCAATTTCTGTCATAACTCTAGGGAGCTTTAATGGAGGTTCCTTCTATGGCATTTTGGGTGACTGGAGACATAGTCATTGGGTTAGAGGATTGAAAGGAGAATTCAAGGAGCTTTGAATCAGCTGAAACGACTGAGTATTAAGGGAGAACGGCCTGGCCGTTTCTCCTTTGTAGATGGAAGCTGTGACGCTACTCCAGCATGAAAGAGCAGGTACCAGGTCTAACCCTAGTTTGACCGGATCAATTTAATTCATTTCTTAGGTGTTTTCTTTTAATAACTACAAAATTTTGTATCTCTTATATTGTTTATCAGTTTCTCTTGAAATTTTCAACATTGATTCATATGTCATTATTCTAAATATAGAAAATAGTAACTCCCTTAGTTATGAGCCCAAGATGGTAAGATTAATTACTCTCACCATTAATTCTAATATGAATATCTAAATATCCATTATATATATATATATGTGTGTGTGTGTGTGTGTGATTTCAAAGTCGAGAATTCTCTATTGAGTTCATTTAGTATGTTTGGGTTCTAAATGAGATAATTTGATCATAATGGAGCAAGTTGCATTTAGGTATTCAATTTTTTGGATAATTCAATGAGGTTCAGATGTGAATGAAAATTTCAAAAAGAGAATTTCTGTTTTTAGAGGCTTATATATCCTATATCAATAATTAAATTTAGCACCAAATTCTAGTATGTTACAACTCATCTCCCCTAAAAGGGGATTTCATCCTGAAATCCAAGGCAATGTGAACATATTAGGATAAGTCTTTATGCACATTGTTCAACCTATGCACTTCCAAAGGCTCGAAATGGGCAAGGGGAAGAGGTGGTATGTTAGTCTAAAAGTAGATCCAATTTAGGGAAAAGATTAATGGTGATGGAAAGAAAATAGGTTTAATAGACAATCCTTCCTACTCTGAGGTAGAAATGTTAGGTAAAACTATGATAGTTTGTTTCTATACAACCTGTAGGACTTCAAACAGTCACACTATAGGTTGTATTGATAGTTTTCATATTTCAAGTAGTTATTAATCATTTAATCAATAATTTCTCAACCCTCATGGCATATAACTTTCCTTGGCGGTGATCATTTGGCTTTTGAGTAGTAGCAAGCCTAGTTTTTGTGTTTCTTCCTTGACCTGGGGTATTCTGAGCATTTGCACAAGGATTGTTATTGTTTCTTCAAGGCTTAGGGAAATTTGCATTGCGATGGCCTATCTTGAAGCTGTTGAAGCAAAGAGGGGAAGGATGGTAGCATTCTCCACGATGCCTCTTCCCATAGTTGTAACAAGGATCTGGGATGGACAAAGGAGTCTTATTATTGTTATCATTTCGATGTTGTTGTCTGCTTCCATGGTTGTTGTTACTATGGTATTGATTCCTCACATTACTATTGCTACTACTTTTTAGGGCTGCAGAACAACTCGAGTCTTATAGGTGCATCTCAGTGTATTATGCTTTAGCAACCAACTGATCAAATGTTAGATGGAACTGAGGGGCCAAATTGTTGCTCAAACTTCGGTTGAGTCCCTTTATGAAAACTTGGATCCTTCTTTGCTCAGTATTCAGTGATACCAGTCACATACCTCTCTAGGACGGTGAAACGATGAAGGAATTCAGCTACAAAGTCATTCGCTTGGCGAATGGAGTTGAATTCCATTTCTCTCTGGAATAGCACAAATTGGGGGACATATTGGTGACAGAAGAGCTTGAGGAATTCATTCCATTCCAATGATGTCGTACCTCCAGGGAGGGTAGTAGACAGATTTTACCACTAGACTTTTGTCGCTCCTTTCAACACAAAGGTAGCATACTTGACCCATAAGTGTGATGGGAAACTCATACTTTCCAGTATATCCTGAGTGGTCAAAATCCAATCCTCATCTTTCTCCACTATGTCGTTCAGTTTCCCCTTTGAACTCAGAAGGCATCATATTTAGAAAATAAGAGAGGGTAGGTTCCTTGGACCCACCACTTCTATGAATGAACCCTTCCATGGTTGTCTCCAAGATTGATTGAAGTTGGGCCAACTGGGTGGCTGCATCAACCTTTGGGGGTGAAGGGGGCCATTTGCGGTGAGAAGGTTAACCTTTTTTGGTGAGGGGGTGAAGTACAACTTTCTTTAATAAGAAGAGGATTTTTGTTTCTTCTCGAATGAGGGGATATGGTGCTTTCCTTTCATTTTTAAAGAGAAAATATGATGCTTTCTTATCTTCTCTGTTGAGGGAGTATGATTCTTGCTTTTCCTCTTTGATCAAGGTGGGGAGGGTGTATAGTGACCTTCACTAGTAAAATTTGGCATATCATGTTCAGATTTCTCAAAGTCAAATAGGTTACCGCTCCTAGAAATGGGAAAAGTTAAGTGTTAATAAGGGAAACTATATGAAACCCTAATTTGGAGAAAAGGTAGATGTCGATTGTTGATGGCTCTGATACCATTTCATGTGATGACATAGTTTCATACCATCCATCCATGTATGATATCAAAATAACTTGTACATCAACAAGATGCAAAACACAATTATTGTGCTCTTAGCAAATACATGAGATAAAGAGTTTTATCCTCTAGGGACTACAATGCTAAGAGTACTAAAGAAAAGAAGATCACAAAGGACACCTATCCTTATGCTCCTTCACCATTTAGTCTCCAATCTCAATAGTAGAATCTTCAACGTAGGGGTGGTCCTTCTGTCCAGGAATTTCACAGAGGGAAAGAAATAACACATGGACCCCATAAAGGGAAAAATAAAGGTCCTCTATACTAGTACTAATTCAATTATTGAACTACTTCATAAATAAGGAGTTATTCAATCAAATTTAGGTAAGATTGTTTGATGGACTATGACAATAGAAAAAAGGATTTTGTAGCTACCATAATAATTTTAAAAGGGATACAACAATGTAGAGTGGTAACTAAAACCATTAATGAGATTTCTCAAAACTACTATCAACATATCAAATTATTCAAAATGAAATGATTTATCTATTGGCACAATCAATCTAATATTTTTTCTTCGCCAGTGTCTATGTGCCAAGCTTTCTCCCCTCTATGAGAGAGCAACACTTTGCCTGTGGGAGTAACCAGTACTGGGGGACCTCTAGTTGTCCATTATCCACTGCATAGGGTTGGGGATCGTAACCCGCCAAATCTAGTGAGCCAAATATCTTAGCCAATATTTTGAGTTTTTGTGCCAATTTCAAAATCTACCATATTTCAGTTTCTCAACAATGTTCAAAATTCTAATATAGTTATATTGAACTTTAACAAAAAAAGGGGAAAGGCTAATAAAATGGTTCACCACTTTTTCAAAGTCTTGTATATGATATTCAAGAGGGAATCAAATAGTTCAATAAATAATTGAGAATTAAGTACCTTTTCTCAAGCCAATATTCCATGTTGTTTGACACCCAAGGTCCAATGAGCTCCACACTTTAGATATCTAAAAATGAATTATATGTCATCATGGGGTTATTTCTTAGAAATCAAATTCTATTAGGGTTATTGTTCCATATTTCCCATTAACCTCATTTCTAGGGTTTCTAGATAGGTTATACATAATCAATATTACATACACAATTATTTTAACACATTTTATCTAGATTAAATCCTAACAATGTTATTTTATCTTATATGTAATGTAATTCCATTTAGTCACTAGGATCAATTAGGTTATTTTACCAATATAACTTATTGGTGGTCTAAGGTTTAACTTCATAAAGAAAAAGGTTATAATTGTGTTAGCAATATTATTGCTACATTTATCAATTATCTCCATTATTGACATTCTAACATATAAATATGTTAGTTTTAGCACATACATTAATATCACATGATTTCCTATCAATCTAATGATTATTATCATCATCCATCTATTATATTACTGTTGACTAATCAGTAACACCCAATAGAGAAGGATTCAACTAAATTTCATATATTAGGATCTCTGGGTATTTATAAGCTAATGTATATAGACCTAGGTAGATTATCATGATTTGTATTTTAGTTTATAGATAACTAACCCATATCCGTGCTAGGATTATGTTGTATTTACATCAAGATATGAGACCTTCAAAATAAGTCTATAAGATCTCAACATGCACACGTACCATCCTTCATATAAATAATATTATCATTAAAGTACCACCTGCAATCTTTTTTCCTATAGAGGTTGTATATAACATTCCTTGTCTAACCATTTATATTAGGATTGATTCACGTATTTCCAATTTACAATTATGTGTTAAAATTAATGTGTTATCTACAATATGCACTTTATCGGAATTTAGAAAACTTAATTATTATTTTACTAGTAACAATACACTACGTATCTAATTGTATTGTATATATATTATTATAATAACAATTACTGTAATACATTAACTATACTGACAACCTATTCCCTCTATTTGCTTTACATTTTCTAATTAGTCAAGTCCTTAAATCTGGGTCCACGTATTCTAAGAATAAATATGAACTATAAGGCCAAAGAAATCACCCACAAATCATTGTTGTGGAGTTTTTCTTCAACAATTGGTCACCTTTAGATTGGAGTTTTGAACAGATGTAGAAGTTGGAGTCTAAGAAATCAGTTGCAAGGCACTGACACAAGTGAGGAAGAGTTTGTGGGATCAATGATGCCTAGGGAGTTGGGTATATGTGGTGGCCACCAACATTGGAGTTGGTCGTTGTTTGCAACTGCTGGTTGCAGCCTGTGTCAGTCGACGCACAGTAGGTCAGAGAATGGATGTCAAGGAAGAAGGTGTGAGTGTGGAGGCTCATTTTCAATCACTATGTAAGGTTCTATTATCCTCAACTAGGAGAGGAGGATCTAGGGATTCTGGGGGTCTGTAGGGAAGATGACAGTTCAGGGAGGGAGATATCTTTTGTCGTTGTTGTTAGGGTCGTGGTGGTGGTCGATGGTGTTGCCCTGGTGGTGGCAGTGTCGAGTGGTCATGGTGGCTGGTGATGCCCCGCCTACATTGGTGGTGTAGCAGATTGAGGGAGGTGGAGATGCAACGAGGGGTTTGGTGTTGCAGGTCTGTGTATCTTGGCATTGGGACTAAAGGTGGTATATATACAAGGGAAAGGGTGGCGTTAGGGTTTCCAGAGCATGGTGAAGCTCTGCCAAAAGGTTCTGGGTGGCACAATGTAGTGATCTGAGGTCTGTCAATTTCTGTCATAGTTCTAGGGAGCTTTAATGATGGTTCCTTCTGTGGGGTTTTGGGCGCCTGGGGACATAGTCGTCGGGTTGGAGTATTAAAAGGTGAATTGAAGGAGCTTTGATTTAGCTGAAATGACTGAGAGTTAAGGGAGAACGTCCTAGCCATTTCTCCTCCACAGACAGTAGCCACGAAACTGCTCCAGCGTGAAAGAGCAGGTACTAGGTCAAACCCTAATTTGATCGGATCAATTTAATTCATTTATTAGGTGTTTTCTTTTAATAACTTCAAAATTTTATATCTCATATACCGTTTATCAGTTTCTCTTAAAATTTTCAAAATTGGTTCATATGTCATTATTCTAAATATACAAAATAGTAACTCCCTTAGTTATGAGTCCAAGATTGTTAGAATAATTACTCTTGCCATTAATTCTAATATGAATGTCTAAATATCCATAATATATATATATATATATATATATATATGATTTCAAAGCCGAGAATTTTCTATTGAGTTCATTTAGTATGTTTGGGTTCTAAATGAGATAATTTGATAATAATGGGGAAATTTGCATTTAGTTATTCAATTTTTATTACAATTCAATGAGGTTCACATGTGAATGAAAATTTCAAAAAGAGAATTCCAATTTTTAGAGGATTATATGTCCTAAAATTAAATTCAGCACTAAATTTTGGTATGTCACAGTTTGATATCGCCATATCATGACTAATGGGATTCTTTCATCAACCAACTCACACTTTGTTCTTATGTGTTATTATTGTATTTTTACCTTTCACAATAACAATTGATCAGGGACATAACAGGAATGCATATACTCTTAACATCTATGATCTCATTGTTCAGGTCCTCAACCTGAAGACATACATCATTGAGTAATATCATTCTCTAGGAATTTATTATGCTATTTCATTATCTCAAAACTGAACAAACAAAATAAATTAGAAGCTTGTCTTTATTAATAGTCAAATCATTTATGAGTTATGCCATTAAAAGCATCAAATGATTGGATCTCTGGGCATACATACCAATAATAAAGTCATCCATTTTGGGGCATAGGTGCAACCCATGGCCCGAGTGAGGCCCGTGAGATTATTTTCTTTGCAAATAGATCCTTGAGGCACAAGTTAAGGAAATAAATGTAATTTGTTCATAAAATAAAGGATAATGCCTAGGTTTGTTAGAAAATGAAAATAGGGAATAATAGACAAGTTTCCAAAAGAAAATAAGATATGTATTATTTAGATAATTAATGGAAGCAGTTAGATAATCATGTCTTGCAACACAAAAATTGATGCTTCAAACAAGAATATCTCGTCCTAACTTTTGGTATACTTCGAAATTATAAGGAAAAGAAGAGAATTCTAGGAATTGGGAGAAAATGGACATTCCATTAGATAATGGTAATTGTTTAAAATAAATGTGTAAAGAGCAAGATATCTACAATTAAAGATACCCCAATAAGTCCCATACACTAGATATAATTGGAAAAGACATTAGTGAGTAATCATGAAAGAAGTATAATTGATTTAAGGAATACATCAAAGAGAAAGATAAAGAATAATCGTGATTCCTAGTAATAAAGTGTTTCATTATAGATTAATGATCAATTATCCAATGTGTCCATATAATTATGTGCTTTCCTTAATTGTTTGCCAAATACAAGTCTTAATATGAGTGTGGTGGTGTCATTTCGTGACCTTTGGACTTATAAGAATAAAATCCAAGAGTTTTGTATAAAGTAGTGTTGGAGGAATATAATCTTTCCTAGGATCATGCCTTACTTTCCCATAATATTAGTTGGCATTGAATTGTTAAATATAGGGATATCATTTTAATACATATGGAAAGGGGAGTAATGGTGTGCTTATGTAACATCATAATGTGCCTTGCTGCTTTTGGATTCCTCGAACCCCAAGGAGAAAGGGGAATAGGGAAACGAGAATGGAAAATATGAGAGAGATTTTTATATATATGATGGTTACAAACATCTTGTCTACCATTATTACCCTCTTCCTACAACCCCTCTCCCCTCACCAAATCATTGTCTTCCCTCACCCTCACCTTCTTCCTTTCAGTATGCATGTAGCCTAGATGGTGCATCATCCTCTACGAAGGTGATCACTACCATCTGCATAGCCTATCCTAGCCACCTTCTTTTGAGCCAGGGATCCCTTGCAGCAACGACGTTGCACTAAGCCAAGAAATCTGGAGTCAATAAGGTCAGGGTGTTGAGACCAGAAATGGTGGTTGTGGAAGTGAAAAGGCAACATTTAGGAAGATGATTCAACAGAACCATTCATATGCCTCACTGGCCGACTCCGTGGCTAGTGTGAGTAGGTAAAAAGGAAGCAGAGTCAAACTCTGCAAGTGTGGGGCCAGAATGGAGAGAAAAATATGAACCAGGTGCAACATCGTCCTTGATCGCTACATAGGCGATGACGAGCATGGTAGCGACGACATGGGCATGTCGGGCATATGCATTACACAACACCCTACGTGATGGCGGTAGCAAGAGTTGGAGATATTAGTACAACAGTAGTAGGGCCTCTAGGAGGTGGCCCTAGGGTTCAACTTCCCTGGCGAATGGAAGGCTTGATGTCTAGAGGCTGCATTGTCTACAGTGCCAACGTTCACACAAAGGAGATGACCTACGTATACAAGGAAAAGCCCTAGATCAGATGACTCTAGACCAGCCAACTCTGGTGCAAATCGGTATGCAAATCTGTTCCTTGTTCCCAAGTTTATGCTAGGACAAATAAAAGATGGTAAGATTGCTGACGTGGTTGTTTATGATTGGTCTCTTTATGCTAAACTTGACAGAATTCTAGAAAATAATTGGTAGGTTAGAATATAATGATATTATATATCATTTTGATCAGGAAAATAAGAGGAATTCGAATTAAATAGAATTAAGACCTAATATTGATCCCAATTCCCAAAATTACCTTGGATACATGTTTAGTAAGTAATTAATACATTAAAACCCTAGATTTGTACAATAAGATGTTGAATATGCTAAAAATGTTTGATTTTCCATATTTACTAATATTTTGGAATAAGATGTGAAACTCTAAGATGATCATGATAATAATGATAATATAACAATTAGGATTTATCCTAATGCCCCGGTTGGGTTTGTAAACCTAATGAATCATGATGCGATGGAAATAGGGTTGGATACCCTTATTCCTTAGCTAAACCTGAGACAACCCTAAACCCTAGATTAGGACTCGAGTAGGGTTTAATTTGAATAATATGATGGTGACACTATCAGGTTCAATACATGCATATTGAATATTTGTTTGATTGGATGTAAATTTTCATTCTTGAATTCACTTGATGATTGGAATGCTTAAAAGTATACTTGAAGCATGCATCTTGATGGTCTAGAAAAGGTATGTGTTTATGATAATGACTATCTACAATATCATTTGTCAATAATTTTCAAGGATTTCTCCAAAATTGACTAAATAAATTGTTGGGTGTTTATTTACATCTTGTCCAATTACAATGCCACTATGAATATCACATAAAGTTAGATATCATATTCTGAACCCTAGGATGACATGTGTCAACCGATGATGCACATGATCCCTAGAAGGGACAATGATCACACCCAAAATAATATATCCAGTAAGCGCTAGAATATGCAGTGAAACTGTCACTTCCTATTTGCAAGTAATTGATTGATTATATGTTGTTATGTACTTGCACACTTTTGCTTACACCCAGGTACACAAATATCAATATACTGATCATCATTTTGGCTTGTCCACATTTTAGGTAAAATCTATAAATGAAGCTATCAAGACATGATGAACAAGATGAAATCAACTGAAGACATTTAAGCTAAGTAAAGGAAGATTAGCTAGATATTTCTTTTCATATAGTTCTCATGTAATTCCTTAGAGGAATATCTTTCTACAGTTTTAAACAATATTTAAAAATATTGAAAATTGTTTACTATTATTTATTATTTTCTAAATTTGGATCCTTGAGAATGCAGGTAATGAATCTCAACTTGAAGGTCTTTCCTTAATTGGCGGACACTGAAAGTGAAGTCATTACATTTGGTATTAGAGCTCCATATTTTACAAATGATATTTAATAGTTTATAATTTCGAAGTAATTTGTAGAAATACAAGAAAATTTATTAGGGCATAACTTGATTGTAATGGTGTCTAGAATGGATTTTTGGGGGATGGAAATATTTTCCTCTACACCATTAAGTTGGTATATGAGGACGCCTGTAGCCACAATGATACCTACCTGGCTAAAACCTAGGGTTTTCCTGAAGTAATATTTCCATTAAGTGTTCTCATCTCTAATTTCATCCACTTCTCATCCTCTTGATTAACAAACACTAAAAGATATTTCCCTCCTCATATCAAGTTATTGTTTTTGAAAAGAAGTGGGATTAAGGCATCATCTGCCAATTAATGTACATGTATGTGGAAATAATGAGAAAGTAGAATGTTTTATGATTTTTTCCTTGCAAGGGTAAACCCTTTATGGAGATAGGGTTAGTCTAGGAAAACCATTAGGGGGTCAAGGGTAGAGTGAAGGGGTAGTCCCTAACCCTAATAATGGAAAATGGGAATAGTGTGGGTGACATAGTAACCCTACCCATATGAGACCTAATTAGGGTAAAAGGATAAGGAAGAATCCAAATGAGTTTAGGTGACCCAGTCTCCCATGCATGTATGTGGCATGCATGGTTCATGTGAAGGGTTTTTAAGAAACATAAGCAACCAATGGTTACATAAAAGTTAAAAATCAACTTTTAGGTTTGGTATCCCGACATGGGATGGGTCAACCCAAGAATGGGAAAATGACCTATGAGGGAGGCAAAACCCTAAACTCACGGGGTTAGGTTGTAGATAGAGAGACTAGCCTCCTCTTGTGAGTCAAGAAGACACCCTAGGTTAGTAAATTCCCTAGAAGGGTGAGTTGACCAATCAGTTTAAGAATCAATGTAACCTTGAATGTCACTTGAAGTGTGAAGGATTAAGTATACAAAATATGAAAGAACATACATTCTTTGAACACATGTATCCCATCTTTGAGGGAGACCAGGAAAGTCACTAAGGAATTGACTGAAAGTATGTGATCAAGACGGGATAGAAAGGCCAATAGTCGGACTAGTTTGGAAATAAAGGCTAATATAAAAGGAAAGTCATTGCAATGACCGATGATCAAGCTGGGATGGGAAGGTCACAAATTGGGCAAGCTGGGAAAGGAAGGCCAATATGAAAGGAAGTCATCACAATGATTGGTGATCAAGTTGGGATAGGAATGTCACTGATAGGCCAAGCCAGGAAAGGAAGGACGATATAAGAGGAAGTTATTTCTATGACTATTGATCAAGCCAGAATAAGAAGGTCGCTAATAGGCCAAGCCGAGAAAGGAAGGCCAATATAATAGGAAGTTATTGCAATGACTAGTGATCAAGTCGGTAAAGGAAGGTCACTAATAGGCCAAGATGGGAAGAGAAGGCCGCCATAAAAGACCAAGCCTAGGAGGGAAAGTTTCCATGAGCCCAATGTAGGGAGATACAGTAAAAAATGTTTACCCCAAGAGATGAAGAAAATTCGGGTTAAGAATTACCAAAGAAAATAATGTGTTGTGATACCACAATAAACCCTAGGGAGAGTAGAGCCCTAAGTCAACCTTAGATCAAGTAGGGATAAAAAGGTACATAAGACCCATGAGATTAGGAGGCAATCATACCCTAAATGTGTAAGAGGATGGATTCAGGGGATAGCCATCCATGTTTATTTGAGGCGCATGGGTCAGGAGATTGGCTACCTTCATGAGTTCATGAGGCCCATGGGGTAAAAGTGAGAGGCACTCTATAATTGAATAATGCACATGCGATCATGAGGTGATCACTCCATAGGTACCAATACCCCTAGAGACCTTCAGGAAATGACTAAGGCTAATGATACATGGGGTGTAAATATAAAAGATACAAGAATTCATGTAAATATGAAATATTAAAGGAGTTGTGCACAAGGGAACTTGACTTCATGAAATATAAGAAAATTGTGGGATTTAAAAGGTATTCATGGTTTGGGATTACTATAGAGGATAATTCAACTAACATGTGAAATTTTAAGATAATGTGTGGATACAACATCTCTGCTCTTAGAATGGGATGAACTTTGTTTTTGGGTTGTAGCCAAATGCTTATTTCATCTTATTATGAGTGAGAGAGATTGAGTAGTAACATGTTATGATTAAAATTAATATATAAGAATGAATACCCTAATTTGAGTTTAATGGCTTAATCTAGGGTTTTGGGGTGTTATCGTACCCTAATACAAGAGTAAAAGAAGTGATAGTTTGGAAGCATAGGTGAAAATGTAACCACAAAGCTAAATTAAAAGCACAAGTGAAAATGTAATAACCAAGTGATGATATCATGTAATTTTTGAGGAGGTGAAATACCTTGGTTTAATTTAGAGTACCAACTTAGATAAATAAGATAAAGATATCCAAGAAGGGTTGCTCACCCTAATGTTTGAAGCTAATTAGAGTTGTCATTAACTTTGACCATAATAGGTGTGAATTTTGGGGAAAATCCTTTTAAAGAGGGGTGAATATAATATTCTAAAATTTGGTGAATTTGAAATATACAAATATAAGAATTCATCTGATAAGCAAACTCCTTAGTTTTCATTGATAAGATAATACATCTATCCACTTTGTGACATGGGTATAATCCATGGCCGAAGTGAGGTCCATGAGATTACTTTCATTGCAAATAGATCCATGTGGTACAATTTAAAGAAATAAAAGGAATTCATGCATAAAAAAGGATAATGACTTTATGGTTTATTAGAAAATAGAAATAGGGAATAATAGACAAGTTTTCATTAAGAAAAAAACATATGTGGTATTTAGATAATTAATGGAAGTGGTTTAGCTAACCATGTCTTGCAACACAATTATTGAGACATCAAACACGAATATCTCATCATGACTTTTGGTATATTTGAAAATAATAAGGTAAAGAAGAGAACTCTAGGAATTGGGAGAAAAGGGACATTCCATGAGATCATGGTAACTATTTAAAATAAATGTGCAAAGAGCAAGATTTGTATAATGAAAGATATCCCAAAAAGTCCCACTCACTAGATATAATTGGAAAAGGCATTAGTGATCTATCATGAAGAAGGATAATTTGTTTAAAGAATACATCGAAGAGAGAGATAAATATCAATGTTGATTCTTAGTCATAAAATATTTCCTTGTAGATTAATGATAATTATCCAATGTTACCCTTATAATTATGTTCTTTCCTTAATGGCTTTTGTTTACCAAATTCAAGTCTAAATAAGAATCTAATGGTTTCTTTTGGTGACCTTTGAATTTCTAAGAATAAAAGCCAAGAGTCTTATATAAAGGAATGTAGGAGGAATATAATCACTCCTAGGATCATGCCTTGCTTTCCAAAAATATTATTTGGTTCCGAATTGTTGAATAAAAGGGATATCTTTTTAATAAATAGAAAGGGGAGTAATTGTGTGATTATGGAACATCATAACGTGCCTTTTTGCTTTTGGATTCCTTGAACCCCAAGGATAAAGGGGAAGAGGGAAATGAGAAAGGAAAATATGAGAGGGAGTTTGTATATATATGTTAGTTGCACACACATCCATTCTACCCTTCTTTCCCTCTCCCTGAAACCCCCACCCCCACTAGATCATCATCTTCCCTCCCCTCACCTTCTTATTTCTTGTATGCATGTAGCCTACATGGTGCATCTCCCTCTATGAAGGAGATGACTGCCATATGCATAGCATGTCCTATCCACTTTGTTTTGAGCCAAGGATCCCTTATAGTAGTGACGATGCACTAAGAAATGGAATCCGGAAGTCAATGAGGTCAGGGCATTGACACCAGAGATGGTGGTTGCAGCAGCAAAAAGCTAGCATTGAGTAAGAAGATTCTAGTAGAACTGTTCCTATTCCTCATTGGTCAATAGCATGGGTGGTGTGTGCAGGCAGATATGAAGCAGTCAAGCTCTACAAGTGTGGGGCTGGACTAGAGAGAAAGAGATCGGACATGCACAACATTGTCCTTAGTTTCCAGATGCATAGAAAGGAGCATGATGGAGACACAATGGGCATGTCTGGCATGGGTGTTGTACTACATCCTATGTGATAAAGGTAGTAGAAGTTAGAAATGATAGTCACCAAAAGCAGAAGGGCCATGAGTAGGCGACCCTTGGGGTGTGCTTCCCCGACTACTGGAAGGATCGATGACTAGGAGTTGTGTTGTTTGTAGAACCGACGTTCATTTGAAGGAGATGACCTACGTACACATGGCAAAGCCCTACACCTGATGACTACAGATTGACTGGCTTGAGTGTAGACTGGTCCATGGATTTGTTCCCTATTCCCAAGTTTACACCAACACAAATAGAAATTGGTAATATTTTTTACTTTTCCATTTATGATTGGTCTCTTTATGCTCAACTCGAAACAATTATAAAAAATAATCGATAGGTTAGAATGTAAAGCTATTATATATCATTTTGATCAGAAAAATAAGAGTAATATGAACAAAGTAGAATAAAGACTCAATACTGATCCCAATTCCCAAAAGTACCTTGGATACATGTTTATTAAGTTATTAATACATAAAGCCCCTAGATTTGTACATTATGATGTTGAATATGCTAAAATCATTTCCTTTTCCATATTTACTAATATTTTTTAATAAGACAAGACATATAAGGTGATCATGATAATAATGGTGATATGACAATTAGGGTTTCACCTAATGCCCTAGTTGGGTTTGTAAACCTAATGAATAGTGATGCAATGGAATTAGGGTTTGAGACCCTTATTCCTTACATAAACCTGAGACAACCCTAAACCCCAGATTAGATCCCAAGTAGAATTTAATCTGAATAATATGACAGTGACACTTCAGGGTTCAATACATGCAGATTGAATGTTTGGCTGATTGTATGTAATTTGGCTTAAAAGTATACTTGAATCATACATATACATGGTTCTACAAAAGGTACATGGTTACGATTATGACTACCCATAATATCTTTTATTGGTGTTTGTCGAGGCTCAAAGATTGACTAAATAAACTATTGGGTGTTTATTTACATTCCATCCAATTATAATGCCACTGTGAATATCACATTACGTTAGATATCATATTCTAAACCCTCCTCATGTATCAAGGGGTGATGCACACAATCCTTGGAAGGGATAGTGATCATGCCCAAGATAATATATCTAGTAAGGGCTAGAATATACAATGAAAATGTAGTTCCTATTTGCAAGCAATTGATTGTTTATATGTTGTTATGTACTTGCACACTGTTTCTTGCACCTACATACACAATATGACAATATACTGTTTCATGTTTTGGTTTGTCAGCATTTTATGTAAATTCCATAAATGAAGATATCAAGACATGATGAACTAGATGAAATCAACTAAAGACATTAAATCTAAGTAAAGGAGGATTATCTAGATACTTCTTCTGAAATAGTTCTCACGTAATAATTTTATGTAATTCCTTAGAGGAATATATTTCTATAGTCAAACAATATTTACAATTAATGATATTTATTTAATATTATTTGTTATTTACTAAATATGGATCCTTGGGAATATAGGTAGTGGCACTCAACTTGAGAGTCTTTCCTTAATTGGGGACTCTAAAAGTGAGGTCGTTGCAACATCCAACTCTATCTTCCTCTTCTTGTTGATGATGTATTTCAAGAATTTACCATAGGAGAGAATATGTTCAATGCCATTTACTATCGGTAGGTTGATGTCAAATTTCCTAAAAGTATATAGAAATGTATTGAACTACTGATCAACCTTTTTGGCCTTTAAGATATTAGGGAATGACACTGGACTCACATTTTTGCACCGATGAGGTGTAATGTAAATTTTTTTTTTTAGTTTCTATTTGCCTAATACTTTCATCTTCTGCAGCTTTCTCCTGAGCTATACGGTTTTGTGTCTACTCTAGACATACTATATTTGTCATTGCCCTAGTGTTAAATGGTGTTGTACTCTTCTTTGGAATCACTTACTGCTGATTCACCAACACTTTACCACTATGAAGAAACACTATTTTTACTTTTTGGTTATTAGGTGAAACATCAATGTTTTCTTGAAATCCTTAATTGTTGGGCTTCTTCATGGCTGCAATCTCTACTGCTAGTTGTGAAACTTTATTTTCTATTATGGGAATTTTAACCCCTTGATTTTGTTTCTCTCTTTTGGATTGGCCCAAGTAAGCCTCATCTGACTCATGAGTTTTCCAAGTGTGTCTTCTATTTAGTCCATCTAACTTGGATCCCTACCCTACTGATGCTGATGTGAGGTGTTTTCATACAGCTATTTTGGGATGTTGTGCTTGTGACAGGTCCTGCTGAAAAGTAATAGAACACTTCCAAGAAAATTTATGATCCCTCTGCCATGAATATTTGTTCTTTCCGCTATTGATTTGTTTCCATAATTACATACACTCTTCCTCCTCACCTCTAGATGACGTGCTTGCTTTCTGATCAATATTCCTTGTGAGCTTTGCCAACTGAGCCTTCACCTCCATGACTTCACATGATTCCATTATACTTCTGGATGATTTTGTGCTTCTTGATCCTAGCCCCATTATTGATTCCTTGTGAGCTTTGCCAACTAAGCCTTCAGCTCCATGACTTCACATGATTCCATTATACTTTTGGATCATTCTGTGCTTCTTGCTCCTATCCCCATTATTGATTCTTGGTGATTTTTTTTAGGATCTTGTGGCATCTTGTCTCCATGTTATTTGTAAAAATCCTGCTTGGGGATTGTAAAGAGTAGTCCTTTCCCCTTTATGCAAGCCATAATCAAATGTCTTTTCCTGACCATAAAAATCCATCCCATTATGTGGGACTTTTCTAAGCATGTCATGGAATATTTCCCATATCTTAGAGTAGGATCCATAATCCTAATGCTTAAAATTTTAGTTCTTTCCTACCAATTCATTGCCTTCTATAGTGGAAAATATCTCTCAAGAAATATATCAATCACCTCATCTCATATCTTGATTGACTCTGGAGGATAAATGAGGAATCACACCTTGGTGTTGTCTGACAGGGAATACAAAAACAATATCAAGTAAATCACCATGGTGGGGAGCCTGTTGAGTTTAAGCATGTCACAATTCTTCACAAAGTTGTTGATGTGATCCATCAAGTCCTCCATGCAGTTCCTATGAAATGATTGTAATTTGATTAGTGTCACCAGTACTAGATAGATTTTGTAACTGCCAACATTCTCTTATTGGCATTTGATTGGCCCTAGCTAATCTGTAGCTGATGAAACTTTTATCTTCTCCCAAACTATCAATTCCCTAGACACATCCTCCATATGATCTTCATGGTTCAACATCATGTGTACCCCCTATTCTTGCTCTTCCCGAGGTATGGGAGTTAAATGAGCTTTTCAAATGAAGCCCCAAACTCTCACCCTTATGCATAATCTCTTCTAAATCTACACTCAGTTGAGTGAAAACTCTATTTTCTATAGTCTAAGTGTGAACCATGCACTAGTACTTGCAAATGTAAAAAGGAATAGTGAGAAAAGAGAATATCAGGAATCTGGAAAAAGGAGAATTATCAATTGTTTCTGTTGTAAATATAAATAAAATTAAAAGAGAAATGGCCTAGAGTGGCTGGTCACAACACTCTTAGTGCTGGTGTTGCAGATTCCCTAGCAATGACACCTAAAACTTGACATGTGTGAATTGTCCCGATTTTTGTGTAATTATGTAATCTTTACATCTAGTAGAAAAAATATAGAAAAAGAAGGTATTACCAAGTTCCTTACCTGATGCTGAGAAAGCATTCAATTCATTCTTCATTTCAAATTCGATTGGTATCAAAATCAAAATGAAAGTGTAAGTGTGTTGTAATACAAACCTATGAGGCCCAAGTGTCAAACTCATGGAATTGTTCACTAGAAAATACTAATTGCTGAAACCAAATTAGATAGACCTAGAAATAGAATTGAGTTTTTGTTAATTAACTAAGAGATAATTAAAATTAATTTGATATAGTTGTGATAAAAAATCGAATGACTCCTTGGGATTTATGATTTCATTACAAAATGCATTTTATTCAAATTCCTTTTTATTAACAATCATTCACCCCTTTACCCTGGACTTAATATCCATAGAAAGAACTACTTGTTCTCATAATACGCTACCTAGCTATGACAAATCCCTACTCTGTTGCAGCATAGGCTATGTGAATCTATGACTTATTTGATTCCTAATCTTTCTCCCAAAACAATTAGTGGTCTATTACTTTGATTGATGATCAAGCATAAAAAAATCAATGAGAGATCATTTATTTACGTCCAAAACAAAGGAAATGAAATATCAAATCATAGAATTCAAGTACAATGAAATGCTAGGCTACTCCCATGTTCTAAAGAACATGGGGTTTATTCTTCATGAATTTCATTATTGTAAAGCAAGAGGAAGAAAAAGAAAATAGGCTAAACATTAAAAAAATGACATTAAAAACCTTGTAGAAGTCATCTTGGAGATTCCATCTAGTGAACACTCTGATCTACATCTTTCTGACTATAAATCTGTCTTCCAGATGTTTCCATAGCATCTAGTCAGAGGCTATCTCCTTTATCTCCTCCTCTCTCTACTTTGCTCTCAGCAAAATGCGTGATCATCCTTTTTGGTCGCAATCCTTAGGAAATAAAGGATGTTTTTGCCCTCATTAAGTCATGGTAGTTGGATATGAATTAATTTTAGATAAGCTTTGATCGTGCACCGTCAATAACAGTGATGGTGTGTCGGTGGAACCAAGTTATCGACCAACTTGTCCCTCCTAGAACTGTGTTTCTACTACTGACATGTGACTTAATAGTACCAAGTTGTTTACCGTATATGTTTGGATGTTGAAATTGGTACCACCGACATGTAAATTGTTGGAACCAAGACAAATAATATCTAGTTCTAATTCTCCACAGATAATGAGCCAGTAGCATTGACCATTGGCTTCAGTGGCATTGATGTCTCTCTCAATAGCTTTGAGTTTCATCTCGGTAGCATCAAGTGTGCCCACCTTTTCTACTATAGATCATGATGTGTAGGAACCACTGATAGGTATGTCAATAGCATCGAGTTGTTCGTTCACTTCTCAATCACCTGAAAAGATGAAAACATACATAAGTCGGAGATATGGACCATAAATTAACATGATTTGGTAAAAATGTTAAATACTTGATGCAATATTGATTCCCAAACTCATAATGGAAAACAAAACATAACATTTCTCAAAGTGAACATATATGATACATAAGCTAAAACAATAGCCTATGAAAAGTGATTGGAAATCAATGTATCACATACTACAAAGTTTGAATGGCCCAAATGCTCAATTTAATTACATGTGTGTGCATTTCATAAAGTTGTTTGGTCATCAGGAAACATTTATGATGAAAGTTTTTACCTCCACTAAAATGTGCAGATGCACGTTCCAATAAGTCTAGGGTGAAATTAAACAACAATGATGATCAACTTGGGCACAAAACAATGTCCTCGCCCAAACAAAAAAAACATAAACTATATAATTATCACTTCTGCTATAATAACACTTAATATTAAACTATCTAGCAAAATTTTCAACAGTTTCCTTGTCCTTGTCTAAGAATCAAAATAATTAATAATTATTATAATTTCATCAAAAATCCTAAGGTATGGTGTATATTGAGAAGATGATTATGTAATCTACTATATAGAATAGACATCATATTTAGCATCAGATTATCTTTTGAGAATCACCAATCATTTTTCTTAGGGGGTGAGTTATAATCCAATATCTTGAATGAATCTTGTTTAAATATCTTATTATATTTAAAAGCTCTATGTTCATCCTTAGTTTTAGTCACCTAGATCTATTCATAAACCTATTGGATAATCCTATGCACCTAAAATACTAATAAAAAATAAGAGTTAGGAGTTTTAACATATAACATGTCATAATTGCCTCAATTATTGGTGATATAGATCCATATAAATCCAAGTGTGTTACTCATAACAAAATTTTAGTTTGAGAAAACTAGAGAAATTGTATTCTATTAAACCATCCCTAATAATATTCATCACTAAAGTTATAGCTATAATATAATAAAACACAAATAACTTCAATGATTATACTTAAGGTTAAAAAATAAAATACTTCAAAAAGTTTTACATGTAAAGAGAAAGAACACATTGAAATGTTATGCCTGGAACATGAAAGGAATTAAGTGCTCCATAAAATAATATAAATACATACTTAAACTAGTGTTAAGACCTTTTACATATTTGTATATCATATGAGTTATCATCATGCGATTCATCCACATAAATGACTCTACTTCTGAATGAGGTTAATGCATATTGTTATCTAAGGTGAAATTTGGGTGGAATGCTTGTATGTATATGAACATTCACTCTTCTTATGGCATTCCTTTAATATTATTGTCACACTAGTTTAGAAAGTTTGTCTCTTAGTGCATGCTTACTCTCCTAAATTGAGGTAAGTGAAAGGATTTCAGTAGAGTTTGAAAGTGTAGTTAGTTAAAACAATAATATAATACTATTTAGGAATATCCATAATTTTCCTGGATTAGTGTGGGCAGCAACATACATCTATAGTTGAGGTTCTAGAAACATCCAAATTTTGTGTTGTTTTGATAGTCTTTAGTGATATCACTATCCTTCTTTATCAAATCTAACTTGAACATGAAGAAACTTTAGAAAACAAATGAAGCTCTGAATGTATGAATTGTTTTAATAGTACCTTTTTAGATACAAATAATAAGTTCTTCACCCATGCATTCATATTTTCAATTCACATTTGGGTAGACCATTGTATTGGAATGTTGCGGTAACAAGGTACTTTGGATTATCTAACTTGGGAACCAAGAGAGATTCTATCACGGAACCAGAATCCCAATCCCATGAACCAAATGAATACTAAAGAAAACATGCGGAAGCATGAAATTCTTGGCATACATGAACAAATAACAAGCTAAAAGCACCAATCATAATCTCATCATTCAACAATATATTAAACAACATTATTTTATTACAAGATTTCATATGCATACTCAAGAGTACATTTTTACAGGTCTGCTCAAGTATACTAGGGATCTTACAACAATGACACCTGACATAGCTCACCAAGTCCATCAACTGCTAGCCATCACTAAACCTAAAAACAATATATGAGAAACGGGTCAACACACGAGGTGTTGAGAACAGGGCTGAAATATACACATACATAAGCTTAGCATAATTTGAAAAGAGAGTGAAAGAGTATACGTGCAAGAATAACATGTTAACTATTTAGAAAAATGAGAATCCATATTATATATAATTTTACTCCATTATACAGACAATATCAGGTATTCATAAGGCCTTTGACCAACTTCCCATTGGAAGGGTTCGTAATGGTGCTCAAGATTAGCTAACCCTTTTATACGTGAGGGGCCTCAAGGCCATTGACAAGAGCTAACACTATTTAAACAATTCTATAATGGAGTTCTGTATATATATGTTTTCAAGTTATAAAATGATGAGACGAGACAAGCATCAAGTACAATACTAGAGTACTACATTACAATATTTGAGCAAGTAAATAAGCATACATATGTATCACATTTCAAACAAGAAAGCCATAGTCATATACTTATTTAAAGCCTGTACCTGATTTAGAGATTCATAACTTAACCTTATCCATGACCATCTTGCCACAAGCAACACCTGATTAAGCACAAGATTACATGCATTCATTAGATTATCATTATTAACCCTTGTTAGTTTCATTTTATGGTTTTTGGCCAAGTTAGGTTCCAAGTTGGTTAATTACATGTTTGATGATCTTATACTTCACTAGAGATTTTCATGAAAGCATGGCTCAAGTTCCATCTTATTCTAATGTTCCATGCATTTTACATGCTTATTACAAGGTTTGAGCCACATATGTCCAACTTAGGATCCAAAGACTCACAAAAGGGAAAATAAGGTCTTAAGACTTGAAAAACAAACATCAAAGATGGTTTCGATCAAAAACTTAGTGACATAAGAAGCATATTCAATATAGGTGGATGTCCCCTAGAGTATAGGCATCAAACAACCAACATTGGATGTCAAGAATTCAACATGCATGTAATCTAGCTCACATGAATCATTAAGAACATGAGACTAGGGTGGGACATCTACATCCAAGATATCAAAAAGGGTTAGAGGATTTCCTAATTTAATAGGGAAGGATGATATAAAAGAATCCCCATAATCATTAAGGCACAAGACCACACTATAAGTCATATGTGTCACACTAGGTCACCACTAGTGGACTTAGGCTTTCGAACATCATATATATAGAACAAGGGTTGATCATAGTCATTTAAGTCACAAAACATCAAAAGATTACTAATTTTAGTGATATATTAGAGTTGGATGCGTAGGTAGGTCAAACACAACATTGGTTCAAGATATATCCAAACATTCACATAAAAGGGGTACATTTATGCATCCACATTATGGGAAAAAACTTACATAAGAGAATATAGGGATATCATGAGTGAATCAAGGGTCATGGAGATCATATAGTTACTGATTTTCTAGATTAGGTAAGTCTAGATGTCACAAAGAAACAAGATTACCACTATAATCAACACCATGTATTAAGGTCCATAAACAAGCTACAACATGCATTAGGGATAACCATGGATCAAAAGGGAAGTTTAGAAACTCGACATGGTTCAAGGTGAACAAATCTTACTACCTTCATGATTAGGAGGGTGTATAGACATTAAAGATACAAGATTGATCATAATAGTGAAATTAATGTACTCAAACATGACTAAAGTTAGCATTTTTAAAAAACCAGGGGAAAAATGTTGGATTTACGGAGACCAAGCCCAAAGTGTAGATCTCATCGAGTTGATCAATTTGGTATATTGGTTCAATAATTTTGGCCAGATAATCAGTAAGATACAATTTTTCAAAGGTTTGTATAGAAAACTATATAAAATTGAGGGGGAACGTTACCCAACCATTGAATGATTGATCATGTCCATCCATCTGCAATATTGTAGTTGTGACATGCTTGTTCCAGGTGAGGGACTCTCAGCCACATGGCATTCCTCCATAGGGTGCTCCACCTGCGCCCTGTAGGGCGTGATGTCTGGCTGCCACTGACCACCCCCAGGAACGCAAGCCCGGTGGTAAGTGTCGCCTAGTCACCTGCCTAGCATCCATCTCTGTCCACACACCAGGATCAAATGCCGCCAACCGCTGACGTGCGTCATGAATTGTAATGACCACATTTGTGCTTAATTGGTAAACTAGGGTTTACCTGAATGATTACATGCTTGATTAGATTGAACATCATTTAGACTTGATTAATGATAGTAGATCAATTGTGATGTGTCAAACATAAGACGAAACTCTAACTATGATTTTATTTTGAAGAATTAGGGTTTGAGAAATGTAAACCCTAATCGGCAAAAATTAGGGTTTTGATAGTACATGAATATAGAATTTGATCAGGATAGCAGTGTGGTAAATGCTTTTTTATATTTTCTACAAATTCTATATTTAATTGAATTTTGGATATGATATGAATAACTCAATAATTCATATTGAAAAAAAAATTAGAATATTTGAGTGTTCTTTGAATGTGGTTCTTGGTTGAACTATACTTCGACCAAAATGCTGACAGAGTACTTTTCAGCAGTGTAGTGTTTTAGTTTTACTTATTTATTGGTAACTCCAAACGATCTGAAATTTTAACTGGTGATATGAAACTCAATCATAAACAACATGTAAAATTTTCATAATTTTTTCATGCGTTTAGACCTTATCAGTAGACGAATTATAGTAACTAGCATTTCTACAGAATTCTGGATAGTAGTGCACTATTCAATTTTTTTATATTTAATGGGAGTTTGAAATGATCTCAAATTTTAATTGAGGATTAGTAACTCAATTATACACAACATTATAAATTATCATAATTTTTGGAGAAGGTTTGATCTCTAAAATATACGGATTACTCAAACCTTTTTATGACAAAAAAATCTACTGAAATAAGAAAATGTTTAGTGAGGGGTCGATGTGCAATTGACCCAAGCAGCTCAATTGCTCTATATGATCAACCTAACACACTAGCAGATATCATAATTTGTTATTCATTCCAGAGAAACAAAATCCTAGAGAGAGAGGGAGATTTAGGGTTTGAGAGGAGAAATTGATGGAGATGCTGACCTAGGGTTTTGCGGTTTGAGGAATGATGAAATCATGTAAGTTTTACTTCTTTGGATATAGTTTCATTGTGAATCTTCTCTCACATGTCAAAATTACGTCCCTCCTCTGTTTTGATCCAAAATGGTATCAAAACTTCCCCTTTTCGTACTCTTTCTTCATAATCCCTCATTTTTAGGGTTTCCGTGTTGAAAGGAAGAAGAATTGGGTGAATTGCTAGGGATTTGATATGAGATCGAGATTTTCAGGGATGATCTACATTTTTAAAGTGTTTTCACACCTTAGGGTGAGTGGGAACTTCCTTTAAACAATATATTGCATGAAAATTGGTCAATTCATCTATAATCTTTAATTGCTAGTATGCGACTACAAACCCTGAATTGTCTGTTTGTTCTAAGTTGTTACAAAATGATATGAAATGGATTCTTACTCTATTTGGAAGAAGTTCAGATGATAAAATCATATTAGAAATAAATACAGTACATCCTAATGAGAATTCCCTAAATATTCACAGAGGTTATAAGAGTAAACTAAAATATAGGGAATTTGTCTATGACTGAAATTTGTTGTATAAGTAAATGGAGAAAATTGCTTATCTAGATTCCCTTGGTTATGAATGATTGTTTATATAAATTCATAGTACATATATGTTAGATACTATCTTGGATTTCGTTCAAAGTGAATAGTGTTTGTTTGATATCTCAGTAAAGAGGGTGAAACCCTAGATGTGAGGAAAGTTGGATATTTACGAATAGATATCGTGAAATCCATTTGAAGGGATTTTCTTGACATGATAGACTTTATTTATTCAATGTTATTATTGATGCATGATATCCTAGTGAATGGCATGGAAATCCAAATTCAACTCAGTTCCAAGGTGTCATACATATATTGATTTTATATGATTTGTTGATAGTAGTGTTTATTCAGTGAATGTTTATGTCGCATGAAATCCTTATGAGAGACACGTAATAAGTTAATGGGGTAAATGAAACCCTAAGGATAGGGTGTTCAATGAATCAAGTATTTTGATATCAATGTTCTCAGTATGAGATGTGGTGATGCACAACTCAAGATTTGGGTTGAGGTGTACATTTTTAAGAAAGTACAAATAATTTATAGGTGCAAATGGTGATTACTCGTATGTCAAGTAATTAACTCTTATCAGTGTATTACAAAGTTCAATTGCATGATTCTAGTGTATAAAGTATCAAGTAGACATGTATTCTGTTATTTAAGAATTTTAGTCTTCCTACATTTATAGTATGTTGATTTCTCAGTAAATTACAGTGTTTTGAGTATACTGCTCTGCCAAGTTTAGAATGATATACATGTTGTGTTATAAACTTCAAAGAAATAGACACAGTACCATAGAGATACCAGAGTCAAGTATAAGTAAGAGAAAGGTACAAAGTAGAAAGAGCTTTCCAAGAATAATAAAATAATAGACATAGGTGCCCTGAACACCGTAGATTCCCTACGGATATCTACACTGTAGGGAGGAAATGATCCACCCTGACAGAAACCATTATACGGGGATCGGATCGCACCCACAGAGCGTGTGGGGGAGACGAAGCCCTTGAGGAAGTCTCCTAAGAGAAGATAGGTTACCCAACATGAACCGGAGATCCTGGTGGTAACCCAGAGGTACCCACAGAGTGTACCAAGATGAGGCCCACAGAGTGTCTCAGACCCTCCGCCTGTGTACTCAGGCTAGAAGGAGAGGTCCAGTTAAAGGCCAACTGTTTAGCCGCCTTAGTTAGACGTAACGGTTTGAGTCAAGCAGACCCAGATTCAGTTCTAGGCTTAGCTTCTCGGGTTTTAAGCTAAGTCATGTACGGTGAGATCGTAGCTCACTACGAGTCTTCATATGTAGAGTACACTACATATGATCAGGGCATAAGCTAAAATATGATAATATAAGTTTTAAAGAGTTTCTTATAAGTAAGAAAGGATAAGAAAGATTTGAGTACAGTTTCCCAGCAATTATTCTTTGTATGTTTCTAAATTATTAGTTATCTTTGAAATTTGTCAAGCATGCTCATATATTGATTTGCTCTTGTTGATATCTAGAGTATCCTGCCATATTTATGATTGTCAATGATCAATCTCTTTAAAGCTTACTACGGTTATAATTGATATCAATTGCTCAAAAGTATATATGTAATTATATTAGTGCTTTAGACTATTTCTTTGAAGTACTCATTCACTGAGCGAGTAGGATCAATCTTCTACTCAAACTTTTTAGGGAAATCACATGGACTTGAAGAAGATATCATTGCATCAGAAAAGATCTTCCACAAGAGTTAAGTATGAGTATAGTTAAGTTCAGTCAGTACCTATCACTCTACGTCCTTGTATAGATGTGAGAGAGTTGCAAGTGATGTTTTGTATGTTTGTTTTCTTAATAAGAGAGAAAGCAAATGATTGTCATGTCATATGTACATGGAACAGTGATAACACCAATTTTTGTGATGTTTTTTCCCTTTATTCTGTTGTCAAAACTGCCCTTTTCTGCTATTTTCCTCTCTTTTATTAGTACTTTTGCAATAATTGGCCAAGCAATGCTCTTAATCCAATATTTCCATCTTTTGCAGAGTTTTTCCTCATTTTGGTACAATAAGGCTGTCCCGGCCCACAAATAAGTCCAAGTCTATTTCGGCCTTCCTGACGCCCGATACAACCTCTGCCCGACAGGGTGGAGCGACACGATGACGCACGACAAAGGGATTACATGCAAGAAGAAGTCGACGGACGACACACCTTCTACCCGACAGGGAGCCAAGCTCGCCACGACAACCCTGCTTGTCGGGCAACACAGCCACCCATCGGCAGGCACGTCGCCCGTCACGTGACTGATATCCGACACCCCTGCGTCGAGCGATACCCGTATCGGCCACCCACCGACCCGCGAATAAGGAGGACACGTGGCACTTCGAGTACCATAACTTCCCCCAACCGCTACCTATAAATAGCAGCTACAGGAAGTCGAAGAGACAGTTTGGAAAGTTGGGGACTTTGAGCGATCTTCTGAGGAAAACTGTGAGAGCAAGAGTATCGTGCCCCAGTGCTCATGCCAGGAAACTCTAGGTGAGCTCTTCCTCATTCCGAGAGGGAGGGGATGGTTCACTTAGGACCGTCCCAGGCGACACTGCGGGCCAATATCGGCCAACGTTGATAAGCGACACAAGTGCCCGACAGTAGAACGCGTCGCTCCATGCCCGACAAGATATCAAACCCGATACGCTTCGCCCGTCATGCGTGCCGCTCGAGAGGGTTCGCTGCCCGACATAAGCGTATCGGCCAGGGTCCTTGAGCGATACAGTCAGCCGTCATGCGTACCGCCCGAGAGGGTGTGCCGCCCGACACTATTATATCGGGATAGGCTCCTGACCGATATCGGGCTGGAGAGCCGCAGTAGCCTGTCGACCTTCTACATCAAGAAGGCGACATCTATCTTTAATTCTTTTATTTAATTCTTTATTTACGCATTTTAATTAAGACCTTTAATGATTATGGAAATAGAAAAGCTTAATTACTTGTTGCTCTTTGCTTGGTGCAAAATGTTGGATGACTGCTATGTTTGATATATGAACTCTAGCTTGCATGTTTGGATCGCGTTTCACTTAGCTACCGAATCGTGTTTTCCCGTCGCAACAACTTCGAGAGTTGTGTTGTGGCCCTAGTGTTTGGTCCGATTCTGGAGTATGAGAGTGCCTGGAATGGAGTCGTTTCAGTAACATTCTGCTCTAACTTAAGTCCAACAACCTCGAGAGGGGTGTTGATGCTTGGTTAGAGGTACCCGCTCTGAGAGGAGGGGTGCAGGATGCTACTGCTACCGCTTGTTTTACCAAAGTCTTATCCTTCACACCTTGCTCTAGCTCTAGTTTTATCTTTCTGTTTCTATTGCATGAAAACTCCTAAAAAACTACTAATTGACTAAAAACCTTAAATCTCTCTAGTAGCTCCAGTTGGAGATAGTTTTCTTGCTTTGTTTGTGACATCTTGTTGTTTCCCTTTTGGGGAATTTATTATCTCTTTATACCTGTCGGAGTGTAGATGAATCTGAATCCACTAACTACACTCCCGTGCCTCAAGCTTAGAAATGAGTTTGACAACACTCTTTTTCTTTTTCTTCTTATTGTTATTCTTTGCCTAAAAGTAAAAAAAAAATCAATATTCTAAATGTGGTTTTTCGTGCCATTCCAGGAACCCTGAAGAACAGTAGTCTGTTTCCCCGAGTTTCGACACCACTCGACTGTCCAATCAAGCGCAATCATCAACGCCATGCCTCCCCGCGTCAACCCACATCACTCTCAAGGGGAACGGCAAGGAAGATCTGGGCATGAATCACCTCCACCAGATGGCAACGACCGCTATGATGGCAATAATCGGCTTGAAGATCAGGAGTCAGAACGCTCTGAGGAAGAACGCCCTCAAGCTAGGCGTCGCCACCGCCACCAAAACCGGAGGAACCAAGATCAGGCACATCACCGACGAGACGACGACAACGAAAATTCCAAGGAGGAAGAGAAGACGCTGAGAGAGTTGGCATCAACAAAAGCCAACAACTCCAGATGTCCCGTCGTCACCCCGCGATTCAACGCAGCCAATTTTAAGCTTAAGCCTTCTGTGATCTCTATGATTCAAAACAAAAGCTTCAGGGGAAGTTCAAAAAATGACAACCCCTACCATCACCTCGATGCCTTCAAGAACATCTGTGACACGATAAAGATGTGGGGGGTCCCCCAGGAGGTCATATATTGCAAAGGCTTCATCTTTTCCCTGGAGGACAAAGCGCTGTCCTGGTATCTTGGGTTACCCCACCGGTCTTAGAATGGATGGGGAGCGTTAGCCGACGCATTCGTAAATAAGTTCTACCCCACCGAAAGGACAGTCAGGAACTGGCAGAAAATAACCTCCTTCATGCAAAGGTCAAACGAAAGCCTCCACGACGCATGGGAGCGATTCCAAGAGTACCTGAGGGATTGCCCCCATCATAATTACAAGAAGGGCTTCCTCGCCACCACCTTCTACAATGGCCTGACTCCCGATGAACGGGTGTCACTGAATGCGGCAGCAGGAAGTGACTTCCTAGGGAAAAAGCCGAGCAAGTCTGAAAGGATCATCAAAAACATGGCCGAGCTACAAGCCGGCGCTGAATAGGATAGATCTGATAGAGGACATGCGAAAAAGGTCGGTGAAGGGTCCTCTCTTGAGTCCAAGGCTCTGGAGACCATCACTTCTCATATTCAAAAAATAGCCACGGATGTAAAGCAGCTGAAGGAATCCGGCACAAAGGGGAAGAAGCAGGTGGAAAAAGTAATGAAATGTGTAACATGTGGAGAAGGCGGCCATGGGGTAGATAATTGTATCTACACCTAGCCAGAAGCATCAAGAGACACTGAGTCTGAGGCCGAAGAGACCGAAAAAGTCTCTTTTGTAAATTTCAAAAGATCGGACCACCCTGGTTTCAGCTATGGCAACAAGGAGGTAGCTGAGAATTCTCATCAGCTGCATAACTCCACTAAGCCGCCCCAAGCTTTTAAAAAGAGGGTAGGATCAAGTCAATACACCAAAAACACCCCCTTTCATCCTAACAAAGGAGGTTTCCAGGGGCAAGCTAAATACCAAGGATCGGCCAGAGAACAAGGACAGGACAAGGCTTCGAACCAAGCAGATGTGGTGGGACAGTTGTTTGATTTTGTGAAAAGGCAGGACACAATTAACAACCAACTGGTGCAGTGCGTGTTATCAAGTTTAGGTGTTTTGAACTCATTGCAGGTTCAAATGGCGGATATGCAGACGCACCAACGCCAGATGGATCAGCAATTAGCTCAAATGGCCGAATTAATGAAGAATCCCTCAGGCAAAATACCGTCCAACACCGAAACTGCAAGGAAGGCAGGGATGTGATCGAGAGAAGGTGGAGATCGAGTTGCAAGAGATGGATGATGATTAACGGATAAGGAGTAAAAAGGCTGGAGCCGTCAAGCTCGAGATGAGAACTACAACGCTTCTCGGGAGGCAACCCGAGCTTGTTTTCCTTTCCTAGAATAGGATGCAATTTACTTTCCTGCAAAACAAACATTACGAACATTTGGACTGTAATAAGGCCTGAGTCAGCGCATGCGCCACATACGCTGAATTTTATGTTTTATGGGTCACCACTTTATGCTCTATTCACCGGGGTGGGTAATACTGTATGAGGCCGGGAGCTTTGGGCCAGTGATGTTTTACTAATCAGCCGCAGTTTAAACCGTTTTGTTTTCTTTTCGAAGCGAGAGGCAACCCAACTGGCACTATGTGAGCACCCTTATCGGGCGGTGGGACTTTGTGGAGCGCAACGGTCATGCCGACGATTGGGCTTGCCGACTTACATGTTGCCCTAACGGCCGATGCGCGTACCGGTTTTACTGTTGAGTTTGCTATATAACGAGGCGAGTTTTTACCGTGTCGGGCTCCTTGCCTTACTATTTTCCACGCTCCTGTATCATGCTAAATAACTTGTGCTTCTGCTCCCGTGTCACGCAAGACTGCAATTCTTTCATATCGTGCGGTTATTCAGATTACAGCAAGGTATAGCCCGACAGACCTTATCGCCCGACAGACCTTGTCACCCGACACATTTCTTTCTTTAAGCAAGTAGCTTATCGGCCTTACAGTTTCTATGCTGAGCAGTTTTGTATCGCCCGATATGGATGTCGCGCAACATACCTATGCCTGATACACCATGTCGGGCGATAACTGTGTCGCCCATTTTTGCATCACCTCGCCTATTTTTTTTATCGGGCGACACGCTGCTTCTCTTTCAAGAGGACCGTATCGGGCATCTTATCCTATCGCCCTCGTATCGCCCGACATGCCCGTTTTGAGCGACAAACCTAACGCGTGTTCATCGCCTTACCGCCCTGTCATTATCGCACGCTTGATCTTTTGACGAAACGGGTGATACCCATCTCTTGTATCGGGCACAAGGCTTCGCTTCTGAAACCAATGTGTCGCCTGATACGGGGGTGCCAGACAGTCTTTGCACAGAGAAATTCCGGTTTACAAATTTATTCTTTATTATATATTTCATCCAAAAGTCAACATATTTAATCGAGGTATTTTTCTTTCTGTCTTACAGAGATGGCCCGCATCAAGACAACCGCTGTCCCAGTTGACGCACAGGGCAGGAGGGGCTACCCAGAGACTGCTGCTGAAGGGCAGTCTACCAGGCCTAAGCGCCCGAACTCAGGACCAGTTGGGACGTCGGCAGCAGGGAAGAGGGATAGGGTTGGAGAGGCGGCGACTCCAATTCCAACACCTACACCTCTACCAGCAGCGGAACTCCCGGAATCCTTGTCGGGGAGTTTCGAACCAAGAGACGACGAGCACGCTCGCCGATATGCTGAGCTGGTGACCAAGCTCTACCGACCGAGCAGGTTCTGCCATAGAGCCTCATTTGCTGAGCTAGGAATCGTGAAGAGGTTGAAGGGCATCCTAGCTGCGGTAGGGCTGAAGAAGATCTGTTTCAGCCGGTTTTCTTCGTACACTAAGCTGACGATGGAGTTTATGTCTTCTCTCCACCGAGTGAAGAACTCTGGGGTGGAGAGAGAAGAATTTGGTGGGCCAGACAGACTCCAGGCCCGACTCTACAATTCGGAGTACACCATCTCAGAGAAGCTCCTGAACAAGATCTTCTCCTCCAATGAGGAGGAAAAGAACCTGATGGACAACGGTGAGAGGATCACCGAGGGAGACGGGTTCAATCCCATGCAGCTTTGGGGAAAGCTTACCGGCGAATCTTCTTTCAAGCCGGGAAGAAAGGTCGTGGCGGTGCACTCCTGCTTCTGGAGGATAGTGCACAAGCTGGTGGCATGCTTGCTGTTCAGCAAGAACGAATCTAGCAGTATCTACACAGAAGAGCTCCACGTCATGTGGCACATAATGGAGGGCCGAGTGATCAACCTTGGTCGGTTTTTGCTGAATAGGTTGCACCCAATGAAGGAGGCCACCAAGGAGTACTGCATGGTCAGCATCGTCAATCTCATCGCAGTAGGACTCGGGTATCCTAGCGAGCCGCGCAGCCATTCGAGGACGCAAGGCGACGAGGTGTTTGACACCAAGTACCTGATGAGGACCAGCATCATCAGGAAGGAGGGGAGGAGCTTCTTATACAAGTTTTCAAGGACAGATATACTCCTCCCCCTCCCTCGCTGTGCCGACTACGATGCAGAGAAACTAGTCTTCACCACCGCCAAGATTGAAGCTATAGCAACTAACACAATTTTCACCACATCGACCAAGGCCCCAGAGAGGCCAGCCCCAGAGATACTGACGACAAGTGTTGATAGAGTTGTCGCCGCTCTGACCATACCAGCCACCACCACAGCAAGGACGGTAGCAGCTGAGAAGGAGCTGGTGATCGTTGAGGTCACCGGGACAAAGACTACGGGATCTGCCGCAAAAAAGACAGCCGCAGTTCCCATCACTGTATCGAGACCTACAGAGGCGGAAGAAGAATTTCAGTAGGGCAACAGCAACGGGATGTTCGACGAAATCCTGAGGGAACTCGAAATAACACCAACACCGCCGCCAAAGTCCCCACCTGCAGCAGTCGAGGAGATCGCCGACAGTGCAGAGGTGGAGCAGAGTCCGCCCTCACCACGGTCATTCCCACCCAGACGAGAAGGCAAGGCGGAAGCTACTGAAAAAGTGTCGACGCCCCACCTGGGGACATTTGGATCGCGTACAATTTTTATAGATTCTACCTCTCCTGGTAGACCATCGCACGAACAAGATGTCGCGAGGACGGAAGGGAGACCCACCGAAGCTCCTCCGTCACTCAGAAAGATGCTCGGGCACGAGATCGATAATTTGCGGGAGGTAATGGATATCAACTCTGACGTTTGTATTTCCCTAACCTGCAAATTTGTATCTTTTTAAAACAGGCTGGATAGCCAAGAAAGAGAGATGCTGACTCTAGCGAGCCTACCCGGTGGACTAGAGGCCTTGAATGCAACAATGCAGCAAGTTCTCCAACGACTCGACAGGCTCGAGGAGAGAATGGACAGAAGTGACGACCATCCACGCTGAAGGGAGCCGAGACGGTCGTCATCACCTCCCAGTCGGGGCTCTCATCCCTCTTCATCAGGTTCCCCCTCGGGAACATCATCCTCCTCCTCCAGCAGACGATCCTCAACGCCAAAGGAGGGGATGCAACAAGGATCTGCCGAAGGAACTCCCGGCAGATAGGAGAGCTCCTTAGGATTGGGAGATGCAAACATCTTTGTCCCCCTGGATGAAGTCGAGGATGAAAGTGTAGATATCAACATCGGGGGAGACTCTTCTGAAGAGTTCAAAGGAGAAAAGGGGGCTGTCTACACAGTCAATAAAAGACATCTACCCCAAGGGAGGCGCTCGATGGCGGACAGATTTCGTGAGCCATCCGAGATACCCTCCTTCGAGATGGCCGATTTTGACAGACAAGCCATCGGATGCCTGACGATCAGAGACCAGAAGCTACTGAATAAGGTCTTACAATTGCAGGCAGATGAAGATGACGTCGTCTGGACCAACGGCTACCTTTCGGTGCGGCGGAAGGTTCTTCGTGGCATGTTCTGCACACCGGCCGTGGTCGGTAAAAGACTATTTAGGGTCCTGGACAATGCGCTATTAGAGAATATCAACAGCAGGACAGGTCGGAGAGCAGTATACACAGCCACCCCAACCTTGGCAAGAAGGTTGATGAAGGGAGATCCAGACTCCTGTGTGGTGGCCGATATGCTGCAGCACATTGAAGAGCATAGGTCGAACCTGGTTTTGGCCCTATACAAGCACCGGAACGTGTGATTTCTATGCATAGTAGACCTCAGAAATCACGACGTCCGGCTGCTGTGCTGCAGCAATGCCGAAGTGCCATGCTCCGGGGGTGTTTTCTACCGCCCGGAGGATGCGAAGCTGAGACTCCTGCCGCTGTGTCTGCTACGAGCCATAAAGAGTGGAAGCCAATGTCACCAAGGACCTTGGAACTTCTTCACTATCCGAGACCTCCCCGCACAGATAGAAGAGGGGAGTGAAAATAGCGCTATCGCTATCCTGGGTGCAATTGAGGCGCTCAACACATTTGGAAACTTGGGAGTCCTCAAAGACACGTCCTTCTATCAACGCCGGAGCATTTACGCCATGTTGCTAATCAAGGACCAGCGCTATTTTCGGGATGCAAGGATACCGGAGCAGCTGCTGGATAGTGACCTGGAAAAAAACTCTTCTCAGTCCAGCAACTCCTCAGAAAAAGAAGAGGAAGTGGAGACCGTCACACATGGGGCAGGCAAGCAGTTGGCAGCCCTGAAGAAAGTGCACGGGACGGAGGACACTGCTTTGCCTGAAGCTTCAGAAGGGCTGATCACAAACTTTGACCGCTTTTCTTGTGCAACTCTCACACAGGAGCAGGTCAATATAATCCAGCTGAAGTTAGCTGATTCTACCCCATCGGTTGTCGCCTTTCAGGCAGGCGATGTCGTAGTCCCGGCCGACGACCTAAGGGACATGGTGAAGGAAGCAGGGTGCTTGGCGGTAACAGTTGCATCCGCCTACATCCAGTATATACAACTAAAGCTAGAACATGCATACATAGCCCAGCCCATGCTATTCAATGACGTCTACCTCGTTGACGAAACAGGAGCGAAGCAAAATTTTTTGGCAGAATTGAGAGGCGGGGTCCCAGGCACTATCTTTTTGCCAATTCTGCATTACAATCATTGGACGCTACTAACTGTGTACACCCGGTAGTGAGCAGGAATTTTCTACAACAGCTCAGACTGCAAGAAGAACCATCCAGTGCCGTGTACATCAGCACCTTTGACACCTGTCGAACGCCTGGTCCGAAAATACTACGACGAGGTGGCAAGGATGATCCACCCATTCCTGGACATGCAAGGAGGCAAGTGGCACAAACTCTAGTTCTGCCACCGCAGTCCGCAGCAACTTCCCCTATCCAATGACTGTGGCATCTACGTCCTGGAATGGATGGTGAACAAAGAAACGCCTGATCAGCTCCACCACACCTTCTATCACAACAAAAGGGGGGAATATGTGTGGGAGCTTCTGTCTGACACAGGCGCAACCTCACTAGAATAAACATTACCTCACCTTATCTACTTCACGACTCTGGGATAGAGTGTGGAGTAAGTTTGGGGGGGGTACCATGTACCAGAGAGGGAGGTACAAAATTTTGAAAATTCAAACTCAATTTCTTTATGCTTTTGTCTTAAATTTGTTATTCTTTTGCTCTTTGTGTACATATATATGTTCATATCAAAGTTTCGAAAATTCTTTTTGATAATATATCATCTCCATACATATGTACAAAGTTGCTATAATAGTGAAAACATGTTGCGACTTCTTGCAAAGTTAGTTTTCTATGTGCTTAACGAGATACAAGTTTTGTTATATCTTTCTGATAATGCTACTTCAAACAAACAAGAAGATTACGTTTTTCAATGCCAAAAATTTCAAAAAATATAATAACCTTGCAAACAGCTAAGAGACGAGTATGGAGAAGGAAAAAGTTACCCAAACAGCAAGAATCTTTTTGTTTCCCCTTACCCAACAAAAATCCCAAAAAGAGAGAGAAGCCTTATGAGAGTGAATAAAAGCATGAGAGTTGTGCCCAATAAAAGAAAAGACAAAAAAAATATATACCCACTTGTTTTCCAAAAGTACCCATCTTTAGGCATGGTAGATCCAGGGCAGTGGTACGTAGGATGTGAAATCACTGCTCTAAAGCCAACTGGCTTGGACTGCATGGACGACTTGCCCATTAACGGACCCTTACCTTGATGGACTGATGGGAAACAAGAAAAACCCTAAAAAAAAGCCTTAGCCTACCCGATACACAACTTTCTTCCCCAAAAATAAAGTTGTTTAGTGTGTAAGCTAACTTCGAAATCATACAACAAAGTCTCGCCGAAGCTGTAGAGAAGAATCTTACTTAAACAATAAGGCAGGAAAAACTAAGTCTTTTGTTCGTAGTGAGACAACATTATCTTTAAGGCATTACGATTCTTGTTTCACCTTTTGAACAGAAAGCTTTTTCGAGCAGAAGAAGCATTGCTAAATATAGTTTAAATATTGATTGAGGACAATCAAAATGCTAAGTTTGGGGGAGTTGATAACACCAATTTTTGTGATGTTTTTGCCCTTTATTCTGTTGTCAAAACTTCCCTTTTCTGCTATTTTCCTCTCTTTTATTAGTACTTTCACAATAATTGGCCAAGCAATGCTCTTAATCCAATATTTCCATCTTTTGTAGAGTTTTTCCTCATTTTGGTACAATAAGGCCGTCCCGGCCCACAAATAAGTCCAAGTCTATTTTGGCCTTCCTGACGCCCGATACAACCTTTGCCCGACAGGGTGGAGCGACACCATGACACACGACAAAGGGATTCCACGCAAGAAGAAGCCAAAGGATGACACGCCTTCTACCCGACAGGGAGCCAAGCTCGCCACGACGACACAGCTTGTCGGGCGACACAGCCACCCATCGGCAGGCACGCCGCCCGTCACGTGACCGATAGCCGACACCCCAGCACCGAGCGATACCCGTATCGGCCGCCCACCGACCCGTGAATAAGGAGGACATGTGGTGCTTCGAGCACCATAACTTCCCCCAACCGCTGCCTATAAATAGCAGCTACAGGAAGTCGAAGAGACAGTTCGGCCAGTTGGGGACTTTGAGCGATCTTCCGAAGAAAACTACGAGAGCAAGAGTATCGTGCCCCAGTGCTCGTGCCGGGCAACTCTAGGTGAGCTCTTCCTCATCCCGAGAGGGAGGGGATGGTTCACTTAGGACCGTCCCGGGCGACATTGTGGGCCGATATCGACCAACGTTGATAAGCGACACAAGTGCCCAACACAAGTGCCTGACAGTAGAACGCGTCGCTCCATGCCCGACAAGATATCGAACCTGATATGCTTCGCCTGTCATGCGTGCCGCCCAAGAGGGTTCACCGCCCGACATGAGCGTATCGGCTAGGGTCCTTGAACGATACAGTCGGCCGTCATGCGTACCGCCCGAGAGGGTGTGCTGCCCGATACTACTGTATCTGACTAGGCTCCTGACCGATATCGGGCTGGAGAGCCGCAGTAGCCTGTCGACCTTCTACATCAAGAAGGCGACATCTATCTTTAATTCTTTTATTTAATTCTTTATTTACGCATTGTAATTAAGACATTTAATGTTTATGGAAATAGAAAAGCTTAATTACTTGCTGCTCTTTTCTTGGTGCAAAATGTTGGATGACTGCTATGTTTGATATTTGAACTCTAGCTTGCATGTTTGGATCGCGTTTTGCTTAGCTACCGAATCGTGTTTTCCCGTCACAACAACTTCGAGAGTTGTGTTGTGGCTCTAGTGTTGGTCCGATTCTGGAGTACGAGAGTGCCTGGAACGGAGTCGTTTCAGTAACATTCTGCTCTAACTTAAGTCCAGCAACCTCGAGAGGGGTGTTAATGCTTGGTTAGAGGTACCCGCTCTGAGAGGAGGGGTGCAGGATGCTACTGCTACTGCTTGTTTTACTAAAGTCTTATCCTTCACACCTTGCTCTAGCTCTAGTTTTATCTTTCTGTTTCTATTGCATGAAAACTCCTAAAAAACTACTAATTGACTAAAAACCTTAAATTTCTCTAGTAGCTCCAGTTGGAGATAGTTTTCTTGCTTTGTTTGTGACATCTTGTTGTTTCCCTTTTGGGGAATTTATTATCTCTTTATACCTATAGGAGTGTAGCGTGTCGATTCTGGGCTCTCAGAACTACCCCCCTTGTCCCTGTGTTCGACGTCGTATATCTACTTTGACCCTGTAAGCAAAGTTGCAGGGGCCTAGAAGGATTCGGGTTTATAAATGTAAAAGCTCAACTACCTCAAATCCGCCTCCACTTTTGGACGCGCGATTTAGGCCGGTCAAACAGTGAGAAACATAATGAATGTATGGATGTGTATCGTTAATGCTGAGATTACATTAGAGAAATAAAAGTTTAATTCTCTTGTAAAGTTAGTTTATGTGGTTCAATGCGAGAAAACAAAGAGTTTGAAAAAGAAGAAAAAGTTAAGGGGGATCTTTGTATTACGTTAAATCCTCAATTTATACCCTAATTTCATGATTAGTGGTAATAGTGAGATCAGGGTGTAACATGAACCCTTCACTCATTGCATCTCCCATTCCCCACCTGCTTAACGTGAGCTCTATTTGGAATAGAGCCATAGCAGGGGTGAGGTTCCCTTTGAAATCCAGTGCCTCTAAAGGCTGATCTTGACGGAGGAGAGAAAGCTCCGAAGGCACCCACTCTCTACGGCTCACTGGCTACCTTTCCCTACTACGAGGAGGTGCGAGTGTAGGTGCAACCCAGGGATCCCACACCCCACGCGACAACTACGACTGTCGTTTCCTACAATGGCGTCGGATGTGGGCGACCAGTCTTTGGGACTGGTCCTCTAGAGGGTGAAGGTCCTGAAGGAAGAGGTTGGGGGGAAGGCTATGGTGTGCCAGCATGCTTGCTGCTTTAGGCTGGGACCTTCAAAGAGGTCCATGGAATCGATACCTCCCAATACGGGAGCTATGGCTCCAAGGCACAGATGAGGGGGGGAGGAAAGAAACAAGAGGGAGCAAAAAAGAAAAGAAGTGAAGACGAGAGACCTAAAATGGGCAACACTTAGAATTTAGCTCTGTGAGGGAAGATCCATCCTAGGGTCCCAGTTCCCCTTGGCCCGATCTGGTGTAGGTGGTAGAGGAAGGAGAAAGCTCCATCATTCTTTCCCCAAAGAGGAAGGGGGAGAGGGGAAAGCGGCTGGGCCGCACACCGACTGGGCCCATGGCTGGGCTGGTCCAAGAGCATAACATGTGAATAAAAGATTCAAAGAAACATCAAAATAGGAAAACTTCAACATTGCATAACTAGGGCATCAAAGTTCTGTTTGGGGCAAATCTTGCACTGACGGATTCATAATTGAGTCTAAAACATGGTACACAATAGAAAAACAAAATATCATAACTATGATGGTCAAAATTAGAAGTAAGAAGGTGACATGATATTACATGATATTTAGTCTAATTTCTCAAATTTGAGTCACATATCATGAGATTAGCATTAGAGGTGATCGAATTAGAGCATCTCAAACTTTCAACTATTAAATTTGGTACTTGATGAGAAAGAAAGTGAATAAAAGAGGAGAGAGAAAATTGAGGTTGCCACATCCTTCCCTCCTTATAAGAAATTTCATCCTCAAAATTTGTCCATGATCATAGTTTAGAGTCAAAGTTAACATCCATCATATGCCATTAACCATCCTATATGTTTCAAATCATCCCCCTCATGGGGCGCACACATAGGTTATCATCATAAAGGGTGTACTCATCTCGATCATATACGTTCTACTTCTTTTTTATCACATTATGACATCTTTTGGACATTGGGGTTACATAATCTGTATCCCTACTATATTAGGGCTTTTCTTTATAACTTCATACGAGACCAAGGTGTATTATCGAGATCTATGTTACCAATTCACAAGAAAAGATCTTCCTAAGCATGACTTACAAAAGATATCATCATTGAACATGTATAATTCATCATTATACTAGATTTCTTGCATGTTTTAGTTTTCCCCCAAAGTTATACCAACTATCCCCAATTATGTTCATTATTTTTCATTAGGATCTAAAACTAAATGATTTTTCATCATGTTTATTTGAGTGGTGACCCCATGAGCATCATCATATCGAGTTAATCATTTTTCATGTTGGTATGAGATTAGGCATGTTACTCCTGGTTATCCAAAGTAAGGTCTCTAGGCATAGTTGTATCAAGTTAATGATTTTAAAGCTACATCTTTTCTATGAGGTATGATTTCATATTAGGTCGAGCTTATGAGAATGGCTCATCGTGCATACATCAAAGTTTCAACTTAAGTGAGATTATTTTGTGTATCATTATCATATGAGGGACAACATTATTATCGACGTCGAGGTATCATAACTATCTCACTTAGATCTAGAAAGAGCTCCACAAGCTCAAGTCACTCACGCTAAGACCTATATATATTCAACAAGACAGGCTAACTACAACTATCTACCCATAACATAATTTCTACCCATCTTTCTAGAAACAAGGGAAACAACTAAATTCCTTTATATATAGCTACTAATCCGAGTTTGAGACTCATCATGGATATCACATGTCATGTACATCATTTTAGGGTCTTGGGACATCTCCCTCACATATATAACAAACATCATATATTCAATTGCCTCTTTCTCTAGGGTTAGATCTTTTCATAGGAAATCTAGGATTAAAAATTTTCAAGGTAACCACACACTTGGTGACTCAACTCATATACTTAGATATATTCTAGCTAGGGACTCATCTTCATGTATTTCATCATGCATATTTTCAACATTTCACATATTTTGGAGTTTAGGTACTCTAACCTTCTCTCGTGGTGGGTCGACTCATATCAAGAGGTCACCCTTTTCGTATGTCCCATGCTAGAGGTCCTTCTCTACAAAGAGGTTGAGACACATGTTGGTCTCAAACCATATATCACATATCGTATCTCAACACGTACAAGTCTAGGCACAAGCAAGCCTGCCAACCTACTAGCTATGTTTAGATCATCAACCAATTCGTATGTATCGTACTAGGTGTTAGGTTTAGCTAGAATTTCATGGTCAAACTCATCTCATATTGTCAAACACACTTGGCCCTCTCAAAACAAACTTGGGTCATATCCATATCAACATTATTATCCACATCATAATCATCATCAACATCATCATCATCATCATCATCACATCATCGACTTAGGTTATCTAGGCTACTCACTAACCTAACCTTTATCATGGATCTAGACAACTCTAGAGACTACAACTATCATCTAAACTCTCTCATCTAGACTTGATGTTACATCTCTTTCTCTTAGGCTACATGGATACTCATTGTCTTTCTGCATGTGGTAACATTTTCATATACATATACTTATACTTGAAATAAGTTTTCTTCAACATTGAAACAAGCGATGAAAACCACCATACTCCATTCAAATAAAACCAAAACCCAAAGCGAGTTACCATGCTCATTAGGCAGCCTAGTACCATGACACCTAGAGAACTAGCAAGAACATGGTGCAAAACTGTGTATCTACCCTAAGCACATGCCGAAAACCTATGTCTAGGGTTGTAATAAGGTCTCCCTTTTATCACCCTTATGAACCTACAACCATACTATAGGACAAAAGGAGGATAAAATAAGTATCTACGATTAGGGTTACAAACCCTAATTCCACCACATCATGGTTTCTACAATTACACTTTCAATTATACATATTAGATGAAACCCTAATTATCAACTTAAGCACATAGGATTACCTGTGACACCTAAATCACATTACTAACATTAAGATCATAGCAAGATGTCAACATTGGTTTTAAAACCCTAAATCAATATGTACATGATTATTAATGTAGGAACATCGATCCTTCATCACTATCAGGGATTTCTTCATTATACATAGCAAGATCAAGTGTTGGCTTAACATGAATGAATGTATTCAATTAAGCATCAGATCAAGACAAATCTAGGTTTTCCTTTACATTAAACACATCACACATGTATTGCCTATACTTTTTATAACAAGAAGACAATATAGACTCTGATTATATTTTATTTTGATTCCTCTTGTTTTTCTGAGAAAATTCATATATAGTTTTGATGCATTCTGACCTACCAATCATTTTCTATGATTTTTGCAAGTTAAATATATTTGGGCCAACCGAAAAGTGCCACATTAGCAACTTACTTGTTATATCCAAGTGGACGAATTGGATGGGATTTAGGGAAGAATGAACTATTTACCCCTGTGTTATGAACATACATAGAGGGATAATAGAGTCCTTTGAAAATATCCCTTCTCCTTCCTCGCGCACAGCTGCACTGCGGCTGCCTTCCGTCCGCACGCCTACATGGCACTGCTATAGCATGCCCCCGCACTATAGGGTGTCGCCACCCTAGCACCTCTGACCTTCGTCCTCGACCACTACCCCTTCTGGGCCACCCAGGGTGACCAGAGCACTAGCCTGTAGTCTGACGCTACTATCGGCTAGAGGCTGATCCACCCCACGCTCCCTTAACTACTCAACTCTGTCTGCTTCTTCTTCTCTACGTCGAGCCGGGTCAGAGCTTCCTCTCTTCATTCCTAAATGTGAGACAACTTCCAGACGGTGCCGCGTGACTGCTATCACCACCATTGGGTCCTTGGCTGAGCGGCCAGTGGCCAAGGGCCACCACCTGCTTGTTGGTCCGTCTATAGGCGTCACGAACACCGACGCCACCATGGGTTCCATCTACGATGGCCATCACCTACTACTCATGATCCCATCCAACCTCTTCTATCAGGCCTCATCATCAACATCTCGAGAAGTGTTGTGCCTCTGCTATCATGCAAGCCTCCTGCGCTCATGGTCTCCTCCTCCTTTCGCCCTCGTCCCGCGACATAGCAAGATAGAAGGTGGTTGTGGGCATAGGCAGGCACTGGAGAAGCTCCGTCGTCCTGTGACATATGGCACCAACACCAAGATAGGAGTGTGGGACTCAACTCCTCTCATTCACCATCCTCACTTGCCCCCTTCCCCTAACACCCCCTACCCCTGATAGACCACCTACTATTTTGGTTGGTTGGTGCAGCAGCCCGGTACAACCATGGCAGCCAGTAGGGTACCAATCAGAGAAGGTGATTGGGGGGAGGGGGTGATACTTATGTCACATTGGGGTTCAGTGCGGTGTAGTGAAGATAGTTCTGATCTAATAAGGATGGAGGGGATGATGATCAAGGAGAGCAGGTATCCGTAAGTGTATATATATATATATATATATATATATATATATATATATATATATATATATATATATATAAGTTGCTTATAGAGTCTTTTTGTTCCTGGTCTCCATTCAGAAGTCGACTTATCCTTTGTCTGTGCAATCTTTTCCTTGGTGTACAAGCAATATGCCAAAAGGAAAGGCATATCATAATCTCCTTTCACGTATGCATTAAAAGATATCCTTTTTATCGGACTACTAACTTATGAGAAAGTAAAGAATAATCCTAGAAGAGATACATCTCTCCTTCTATCTTCTCTTCAAAACTCTTGTCTCTATCCTTATTAATCCAATAAGTCATCAAAGAATGTATGACACATTATTGGCAAAACAAAAGCCATTATCATATGTTCATGTTCAACTTTCTTTTATTATTTAACTTGTGACACAAGCACCCATGCCACATAAGTGATCAAAAGTTGTTATTATTCCACCAATAAAATCATTGAGGAATTACCAAATTAATTCATGCATCATATTTAATATTTCAATTTTACCAAAAATTGAGGATATTACATTCACCCCTCCTTAAAAGGAATTTTGTCCTCAAAATTTAGGCCTACTAAGCCTAGGTGAATGATAACTCATCTTATTTTCAAAACTTTGGGTTAGCACCCTACTTAAACAATTTTTTTTATTACTAAGATTGACACCTGAATTGAAATTCAAGTATATCCACATCTCTAGTATTCACACTTTATCATCTCTCATTATGTGATTTCAATTTCACTTGGTGACCTCTTATTTCACCTAGCTTTCCAACCTATTATTCATTACTTTCACACAAGGGTGAGGTAACTCCTCTAACCCTATATCATGTCATTACACATTCAATGTAGGATATTCGTCCTCATTATCTCAATTTTAAGCATAACGTGTCTCTATCCAATCTCCCTCCCTCATAATGAGATGAAATAAGCATTTGACTGCATCCTAAACACAAAGTTCGTCCCATTCCAAGAGCGGAGATAGTGCATCCACACATTGCCTTTCAATATTACATATTAAGTTGAATCATACACAATATGACTCTAAACTTACTTGTTCTTAATTTCACAACATTCTTATATCCCATGAAGTCAAGTGTCCCTTTTCTTACTCTTAAGTTAGGGCAGAACTTCTCTCAAGTTTTCATGACTTCCTTATATCTTTATATTTACATCCCATGTATCATTATGAGCCTTAGCCAAATCCTTTTGGTCTCTAGGGGTATAGGTACTCTTGGAGTGATCTCATCCTTATGCACCAAGGGAGTGTCTTTACATTCACCCTACTGACCCATATGAACGTCAGGGAGGTGGCCAACCTCCTGAGACATAGGCCTAGGGCAAACCAAATGTTACCTCCCGACCACTTGACCATGTGCATTCAGGGTTTTTCAACTCCCAACCCATCGGTCTTGTGTACCTCTAACACACCCTACTTGACCCTAGGATTGGATTAGGACTCTACCCTCCCTAAGGGCTTCTTTTGAGATGTCACATATTTTAAGCACATTATTCTCTTATTTAATTCTTTAACCCAGATTGCCTTCACCTCTCACTTTTGAGTAGACATTATGTAGTGTTTGTCCCCTCATTGGGCTCGGGCCACCTTCCCTCCAGGGCTTGGTGCCATGTCGGTCTTCCCTCCTGGGCTTGACCTCTGTGATCTTCCCCTCTAGGACCTTGATCCTAAACAACTGCATTGTGGACTTAGGCCACCTTCCCTCCTGGGCTTGGTTCCTCTCTGGTCTTCCCTCCCGGGCTTGACCTTTTCATGACCTTCCCTCCTGGACTTGGTTGTCCACGTAGGCCACCTTCCCTCCTAGGCTTGGTGCCTTAACGGTCTTCCATCTTGGGCTTGACCATTTCATGATCTTCCCTCCTGGGCTTGGTCCCTTACTGGTCTTCCCAATCCTAGGCTTGACTAGTTGTTACGTAGAGATGGCATCCTTGGGTTCAAAGAATGTAAGTGCTTTCATTTTTTTTATATCTTTAACTAGTCACCCCAGTAGTTGAGGATTAAGGTTATCTCAATACTTAAATAGATCTGATCACTTACCCTTTTAAGGGAAAGTCCTAGCCTAGGGTTCCTTCATGGATCATAGGAGGGGGTTAGTCTCTCTACCAACAACTTGATCCCAATATCTATAGTTTTTCCTCCCTCTTAGGTCATCTTCCCACTCTTGGGTTGACCCACCCTAGGTTGGCACACTAAACCTAAAGGTTTCATAAATATCTCTTTATTTTCATTAAGCATAACCTTTATCACTATAGCATATAACCCATGTTTGCTCAATCTCTGGAATACCCCCCTCATGGTCTCTATCCATTCAATGAACTTGGGTCACCTTCCCCTCCAGGGGCTTGGCCAACATCACTAAACTTCTATCGACAACATAAGGGGTTTGAGAAGGTTATTCTCAACCTTTCATTTTCATGTATATATAACTATTGGGTTCATATATTTCTTAAGATATCTTACCTAAGGGCCATGCTCCTCATGTACTCATGCATGGCAGACTGGGTCACCTACACCCATCCATTTATCTTTCTTATTCCTAATTTCAAGTTTTACATGGGTAGTGTCCCATACCACCACACCATGTTCATTATTTAAGATTAAGATTTTAGGGTTAGGGTTAGGGACTATACTCTGCCTCTTAGAGTTTCCATGTCCCTAGACTCTCTAGAGTTTTCACACCCTATGCCAAGTCTTTCCTCTAAGAAAGGTCTTACCCATACATGTATCTTTCTAGTGTCTACCCTCTCTAATGGGACCAACACAAAAGGTTACATCTTTTCACATTTTACTTCTCTTATTTAATAGTTTCTTTTCAAGGCTTTAAAAGCAAAGAGATGAGAAGTAGACAAAAATGTGAGATGAAGAACTTAATTTTTCTCTTAAAATTTTAAAGATAATTTGAAATTATAAACTATTAAGTATTAGTTGATGAATCTGTGCTCTGATACCAAATGTAACGACCCACACTTTTGAGTGTCTAAAAGACCTTAAAGTCACAGATCGTCACTCGTATACTCTAGGATCAGATTCATGAAATAATACATAATAGTAAATAATTTCCATTAATGAACAAATAGTTACATGTTTGCATAAAAACCTCCTCTAAGGAGTTATATAACTTTTAAATAGAATTAACTTTTACATGTGTGAAGTTAAACCATTAAGACTAAACCTTCATGATTAAACTATAGTGTCTTCAACATCTTTATATGTACCCTCATGTCCACGAATCAAGTATATCTGATACCTAAAATGCCGACAAACAGATACGCGATCAGTATATTGCTATACTAGTACGTGGGTTCAACCAATAATCACAAGTAACATATAAGCAACATCTTTACCTTGCATATAAGCACATAAACTTGTTTTTATATTCTAACCCATATCTGGTTAACTACCTCAGGTGTAATCACTATCCCTCCGGGGCTCGTGTGCATTACCCTTAAGATCAGTCTAACCTAGGGTTCAAAATACTATTATTTACTTTACATGATACTCATTAGAACTTTATAATTTGTAAGAAGTAAATAAACAAGCAAGCAATTTATTTGTCATTCAATCTCATTGAGAAACATTGGCAATCTCAGAATTTGATACATGTATTCATAAGTGTAACCACGTACCTCATGCCATCAAAGAAACCATGCAGAACATCATATACTTTAAGAATGTTTCAAAACATCCAAGCAACAAAGCATGTAATCAACAAGTATCTGAAACAAGGCATACTACATATGTGTCACCATGTATTCATATTATATTATTCAGATTTAGATGCATTCCTAAACTAGGGTATAGGTTATCTCATGTTTAGACTAGGGATTAGGGTTACAAACCCTAATTTCATTACATCATGGTTTCTATGATTACACTTTCAGTTATACATATTAGATGAAACCCTAATTATCAACTTAAGCACATAGGATTACCTGTGACACCTAAATCACAATACTAACATTAAGATCATAGCAAGATGTCAAGATTGGTTTTAAAACCCTAAATCGATATGTACATGATTATTAATCTAGGAACATCGATCATTCATCACTATCAGGGATTTCTTCATTATACATAGCAAGATCAGTTGTTAGCTTAACATGAATGAATGTATTCAATTAAGCATCAGATCAAGACAAATCTAGGTTTTCCTTTACATTAAACACATCACACATGTATTGCCTATACTTTTTATAATAAGAAGGCAATATAGACTCTGATTATATTTTATTTGTATTCCTCTTATTTTTCTGAGAAAATTCATATATAGTTTTGGTGCATTCTGACCTACCAATCATTTTCTATGATTTTTGCAAGTTAAATATATTTGGGCCAATCGAAAAGTGCCACGTTAGCAACTTACTTGTTATATCCAAGTTGACGGCTTGGCTGGGATTTAGGGCAGAATGACCTATTTACCCCCATGTTATGAACATACATAGAGGGGCAATAGGGTCCTTTGAATCTATCCCTTCTCTTTCCTTGCACACAGCTATGTTGTGGCTGCCTCCCGTCTGCACGCCCACACAACACTGTGGTAGCGTGCCCCCGCTAGCCCAGCTACAGGCGCCACCACCTCAGCACTAGCCTGTCGTCCGAAGCTGTCATCGGCTAGAGGCTGATCCACCCTACGCTCCACTAACTACTCAACTCCGTCTGCTGCTTCTTCTCTATGCCGAGCTGGGTCAGAGCTTCCCCTCTTCATTCCTACATGTGAGACAACTTCCACATGGTGTCGTGCAACTACTGTCACCACCACTAGGTACTTGGCTGAGCGGCCAGTGGCCAAGGGCCACCACCCTACCGGTTGGTCCGTCTTTAGGCATCACGAACACCGACGCCACCCTGGGTTCCATCTATGACGGCCATCACCCACTGCTCAGGCTCCCAGCCAGCCTCTTCTATCAAGCCTCATCATCGACATCTCAAGAAGTGTCATGCCTCTGCCAGGAATGCAGGCCTCCTGCGCTCCTGGTCTCCTCCTCCGTTCACCCTCATCCCACGATAGAGCAAGATAAAAGGTGGTTGTGGGCATAGGCAGGCACTGGAGAAGCTTCGTCATCCTGTGAGATCTGGTGCCAACGCCAGGATAGGAGTACAAGACTCAACTCCTCACGTTCACCATCCTCACTTTCCCTCTTCCCCTAACACCTCCCTACCCCTGATGGACTGCCTACTATTTCGGCTGGTTGGTGCATCAACCTGGTACAACCATGGCAGCCAGTAGGGTACCAATCGGAGAGGGAAATTGGGGGGAGGAGGTGATACTTCTTACATGTTGGGGTTCAGTGTGGTGCGGTGAAGATAGTTTTGATCTAATAAGGATGTAGGGGATGACGATTAAGGAGAGAAGGTATCCGTATATATATATATATATATATATATATATATATATATATATATATATATATATATATATATATATATATATATATATATATATATATATATATATAAATATATATATATATATAAGTTGCTTATAGAGTCTTTTTGTTCCTGGTCTCCATTCATAAACTGACTTATCCTTTCTTTGTGCAATCTTTTCCTTGGTGTACAAGCAAGATGCCAAAAGGAAAGGCATATCATAATATCCTTGCCCGTATGCATTAAAAGATATCCTTTTTATCAGACTACTAACTTATGAGAGAGTAAAAAATAATCCTAGAAGATATACATCTCTCCTTCTATCCACCCTTCAAAACTCTTGTCTCTATACTTATTAATCCAATAAGTCATCAAAGAATGTATGACACATTATTGGAAAAACAAAAGCCATTATCATATGTTCATGTTCAACTTTATTTTATTATTTAACTTGTGACACAAGCACCCATGCCACATAAGTGATCAAAAGTTGTTATTATTCCACCAATAAAATCATTGAGGAATTATCAAATTAATTCATGCATCATATTTTATATTTCAATTTTACCAAAATTTGAGGATATTACACTTATCAAGTGTTTCCTCATCTCTCTTATTAATTAACTCATCTACCTATACATGAACAAAAGAAACACTAGCTTTTGATTATTGAATTCTCTTTCACAATAACATTCTAAAAAAACAATATGTTACCTCAACATTTGATAGTCCCACTTTTGGGATAGATTTGCGTTGTGATGGCCCAAAGAACGCTTTTATACTCACACCAGTGCTTGCACCCCTAACACGTCCAGGATGCTCTCAGTTACCAAGAGAAACTATCAATTCATCCCTTGTACCCTCAGGGATGAACTTGCCTTCCTTCCTCTGCTCGTGAAGCTCCTGCTAATTGCCATCAACAAAAATTGGTTAGTAAACATAACAATAATCAATATTAATTGCTCTAAGAGTTGAATTTTACCATTTTTGCAGCCACCTCAATAGTTGTGGGCTTCGTTATATCTCCCTTCTTATTTTGCCTCCCAGCTATCCACATAGCATGGTGAGGCAGAGGTGCGACACCAATAGTAGAGGACTCTGTAGTCTCCTGAGTAGCAGCAGACTGAGTAGTAGACTCGGCTTGTAGTCTTTGGTGAATGCCTGTATAGCCTCTTGGACCCATTGTGTGGTCATGAGCATTAAGTGCACGCCTTGCTCTTTGAGCATTGTTGATAGCCTTGTTAGTAAGCACATTGATTTGGTTAGTAACACTAAAGGTTAATCTTGAATAGGTGAATACATAAGAATGTATATTAATTAAATTGGGAGTGGAACTTAATACCTTGAATTCATCCGTTTTTCTTTGGGTAACAAACTCCTCCTAGTCTTTGGGGTCTAGGTAGTTCCATTGCTCAATAGCTGCATTCTTCCTAAATTTATTTTTTAAAGAGAATACAAACAAAAATTATTAGTGTAGTGTTAGTCAAAAAGTGATCAATGTCTAGAATTGGAAATCAATCAAGAACCTCTTCTCAGCATCGCGTATGTAATCTCGGGTGAGATTTGTCTTATAGTTCCTTAGGACCCTCCCACAGCGTTGAATCATGCATTTAGATGCAACTTTTCATCCAGATCAAATATACTCTGTAAAATATAATTGCTATTAACTAGAATCCTAAAAATTAATAATCTACAAAAATAGAATTGCAAATAATAATAACTCCTGCATAGTTCCTTCTATACTAAGTCTTTCTTCCCCTTAGTAACTTTATGCCAGGATTCTACATTAGGACTACAATGGCTGCAAGTAAGAATCCCAAGATATGAAATAAATGAGTTGCGGTTCACTCCAACTGGATTTCCTGCATGATCAAAATCCACAGCCAGTTTGGGTCCATTGCCCCTTTTCTGTAGTAATTTGTTCATCATTGTGATGCACCTCACTTTCTTAATTTTTTTTTTCTACTCATCAAGTGCCCCAATTTCTTCAGGGGGTACATCACCAACCTAAAATTTGACAAAAAAAACACACTTACAGGATATAACTATAAATGAACATATAGATAGAAATATAGGATATATTTTTAAAACTTACATTGTGAGGAGAAGCATTGATATCCTCACCCTCATGGTAATCATCATCACGATCATCATGCTCATGCTTAGCCATCTGAAAGTGTCATTAAAAAAACAAACATTTAGCATTTGACATAACTAGAAGATAATAAAACATTATAAAGTTCACATTTAGAAAAATAAAACATATAAAAAAATATAAACATGTATGCCTCTAATATTGTGATCTTTTATCAATTCACAATCCTTCATTGTGATCTCCACGCACATACAAGCTATCATTACCTTCATTATTTGGTGGTGTTGGCAACCCAACTGAGAATGGACTGGAGTCATCATACTTATCATAGTACTCTTCTTCATCTATAGGATCTTCAATGAACTGTCTTTTACCATGAAGAACAACCGACCATTTATCATTTAAAGGATCATCAATATAAAATACTTGTTTCAATTGTGATGCCAATATGAATGGTTCACCCTTCTCGCCAATCTTTTCAAAGTTCACTAATGTGAAACCCAATTCATCCACTATAACTCCTTTGGTGTTATCAATACAATTACATTTAAAGAGAGGAATTCTGAAATATACATAGTCAAACTCCCATATATCTTCAATGACACCATAATATGACATTTTAGCTTCACGTGGACTCTTATCCTTTGCACTTGCAAAAAAAATGAAGATGTTTGAAGGGTGACCCCACTGTTTTGGATGACACTCTTATCATCTTGACGCTTTGTGTAATATGAGAATCCATTTATGTCAAACCCTTCATAAGACATAACATTCAATTTTGGTTTAAAGGCGAGGCATTTGATAGTTTCAGTAAGATTATCTGGTGTTTGAGATAGTTGATGTAAGACTTTATCTTCAAACCACTTAATAAATGTCTTGTTATGCTCTCTAGAAAGCCACATTGAATTGACTCGAGGATATTGTCTCTTGATGAAATTGGTATGTTCCTTGATATAAACACTCACTTCGTCGATGTTGTGTAAAATATACAAGTAACCTTGTTCCAACTGCTCATTGCTGATTACTTTCATCTGTGATCCTAAAATTCCTTTACCTAAATGATCCTTAATATTCTTGTCATTAACAGGAGCGTCATTACCACTCAGAACGTCATTGCAAAAATCCATAACCTCTCTCACCACATAACCCTCAACAACACTCCCTTTAGATCGATAACGGTATCGAACATCACTTTTAAAAATGCTCATGTATCGTTCAAAGGGATACATCCAATGCAAGAAAACTGGTCCCAACATTTTCACTTCCCTAGTCAAGTGGACAATAAGATGTACCATGATATCAAAGAACAAAGGAGGAAAATATATCTCAAGTTGACATAGGGTAACAACCACTTCTCTTTGCAATTTATCGAGAGTATCAGGGTCAATAACTTTGTTGCACAGACTGTTGAAAAAGAAACAAAGTCTGGTGATTGCAAACCTTACATGCTTCGGCAATATAGATTGAATTGCCACGGGCAATATTTGTTGCATTAGAGTGTGACAATCATGAGATTTAAGACCTAACAACTTTAGATCTTTCATTGATACCAATCTATGGATGTTGGATGAGTAACCCTATGGCACCTTAACATTTACCAAGCATTCACAAAAAGCTTACTTCTCCTTTCTAGACAACGTGTAACAAGAGGGAGGTAAGTATATTCTCTGATCTCTACTAACTACTTCTATTAAGTTTGTCCTTATTCCCATTTCATGTAGGTCCATTATGGATTTTATCCCATCTTTAGTCTTACCTGGTATATTCAACAGAGTACCAATGACGCTATCACAAACATTTTTCTCAATGTGCATGACATCAATACAATGCGTGACTGCCAAAGAACTCCAATAAGGAAGATCCCAAAATATTGACTTCTTCTTGAATAAAGAGTTGTCACTCTGTATGGCCATGGTACATTGTGATCTCTTACCAAATTCATTGGCAAAATCTTTTACTCTTTCATTAACAACCTCCCATGGTATAGGTTTAGGTACACTCCGTTCTTCATTCCATCCATTGAATGCTTTATGCAACCTACGATACAGATGGAATTTTGGAAGAAATCTTCAATGACCAAGATATACAGTCTTGCCGCCATGTTTTAGTCATATTGAATCAGTGTTCTATTCACATATAGGACACCCTTTAGATCCTTTGACACTATATCCAAACAAATTCCCATATGCTGGAAAGTCATTAATAGTGCAAAACAACATAGCGTGCAAATGAAATGTCTCTCTTTGTGAAGCATCATAGGTCATCACACCTTCACCCCAGAGTTTCTTTAAGTCATCAATCAGAGGTTCAAGACAAACTTCGATATCATTTCCATGTTGTTTAGGGTCTGATATCAATAATGACAACATAACGTACTTATTTTTCATATACAACTAGGGAGGAAGATTGTATATAACAAGCAAAATTGGCCAAGTGCTATATTGGATGTTCAATGTCCCGTACGGATTCAACCCATCTATACAAAGCCCAAGTCTTAGATTCCTGACTTCTTCACCAAATTTAGGGTACAATAAATCAATCTTCTTCCACTGTAGGGAATCAGACGCATGTCATAGGATCCCATCATTATTTTTCTTAACATCTGCATGCCACCTCAAATTCTTCGCATCTATCGAAATGGAAAATAAGCGTTGAAACTGTGATATTATAGGTAGATACCACATCACCTTGGTAGGAGAAATAGTTTTGGACTCCCCTGAAGTCGTCCGTTTATACCTTGACGCACCACATTTTTGACAATATTTCAAATCCACGTAGTCCTTTTAAAATAATACACAATCATTCAGCCATCCATGTATCTTATTGGCCTCCATTCCCATTGGGAACAACAATTTCTTGAACTGGTATGTTGAGATTGGCAGCTTGTTTCCTTCAGGAAGAATTTCTTTCAACAAAGACAACAATGACGTGAAGCTTTTGTCGCTCCATCTATTGTTAGCTTTCAGCTTATACAATCTCAACACAATTCTAAGCTTCGTAAACTTAGTACAACATGTGTATAACGGTATCTCAGCATCATGTACAATGTTTCTATACATGGGAGGTGGATCAGTGTGCTCTACCCCACAACTATATAGCATAGCACCAACGATGTCTACTGGAACTAGTTCGTTCACATCTACATCATCGGAGGCAATTTCTTCTTCCACACAAGCATTGCTATCGACATCCACTGATTTCAAGTTTGAAATCTCTCCATGCCAGTGCCATTCTATATAGCCTTGTACAATCTTGTTGCACATGACATGACTTTTGATTTTGTCACCAGTGATGACTTTCAAGTTGTTACCGCAATGCCTACATGGACATTAGAACCTATCTCCAGGTTGTTTCCTATGTTCCTTGGCAAATCTAATAAACTGATCAAGACCAGAAATAAACTCTAGGGTGCAACAATTTGGAATGGGCATCCATGATCTATCCATTCTATGATCAAAGAGAAAACAAGTATATATTAGGGTTTAGGGTTAAAAGATTAGGTCTTATATATAATAAATGTGTACCACCTATCCCAGTCTTGAATACCTAATCGCACTAGTTAGTGTATAATGTGTATTGGGTTTTCAAGAAAATTTCGGCAGCATTTCCCCGCTGTTCTCCAAGTACATATGTACTTATAGAACAAACGGGGAAATGCTACCAAAATTTTCTTGAAAACCCAATACATATTATACACTTACATCCTAAGTGAGATTAAGTGTTCAAGAACAGTCCCAAATCGGGGACTATATAAGATTTACTCCTAATGAGTAAATCTTGGACGGGTTTCTAGGCCAACAAATACATGTATGTTGTCATTCTTATACCTACAATCTGTGTACCACCTATCCCATTCTTGAACACCTAATCTCTCACTAGTAAGTTTATAATGTGTATTGGGTTTTCAAGTCATATTTCAAGTCAAGACTTAGGCATTTAATCACCTTAGGGCGCATACATGATTCACAAGGTATTTGGGTTCACAAAGAATAATATATGTTACAGATTTAGGAGTTCACATAATCATTTTAGAAATAGAAGATTCACATGTGAGTTAAGTTTGAGATTCAACATCAATGTATCTTTAACACACATGTTTCAAGGTTCAAAGCACATAATCAAAACAAATTAGGATGCTAGAATGGACAAGTTTGAATCTTATTTCAACATGCATCAAAATTTACTGAAATAGGTCAAGCATGAGGATTAGAAGCACAAATATATACAAGCACAAGATTTGTTCATATCATAGGTTGATTTACAATAGCAACATCTTGTAATCTTAATCATACCCTAGTCTAGGTATCATATTCTATAACATTGATTTCAACATCTCCAATGTACATGCATGTTCATCATCAAGATAATCATTACACACAAATGTAGGTATCTTATCATTCATCATTTATTTCAAAATTTCAAACTAACATATCTTCTCTGATTTTTTTTCATATTTTCATGACACAAAATCTAAAAATAAGTCTCATTTTATATAACTTACCTACTAAAATTGAATTTTTGTATGTTCCTAACATATATTATTATCGACAAAAAAAAACATATATGATTGATACCATCACATAAAAAATGGGAAGCTCACAATAGCAACATGAATGTCATCTTCAGAGTTTAAATTGATAGCAAGTATATAAAGTTACAAACCTGATGTTGTTGCAAAATTTTGAAGATACAAAACAAAGAAATCATATAGCAATCATGTACTTCTTGCAGTAAATTATGAACAATTTATCGATATATCCATCACATACATTCACAATTTTGGACCTTACTTGGAATTTATCCAACTCCTACAAATCGTAATTAGGTCGAAACATCGAGCGATCCTCCTCCTACTCGCAGCTGCCTGCACGCGGAGGGCAACCCGATAATATCTGATTTCACCAGCGAGCCTTATTGAATCTCATTCACAATTTCCTTACCTATAGCAGTAGGGGAAGCAGTCTGACAGTGTTGAGCACATGAGCAGACGGTGGCGTAAAGCACACGAGCAGGTGACAGTGGTGGCAGATAATGGCAGACGAGTGGTACGTCGACCAAGCTCCTTACGGCAGTGGTAGACGGCGGCGGCGACAGGCGGCGGCAGACGAGTAGAATCGCCAGAAACCTAGCGGCGCTGGTGAAATAATGATGAAACAGAGAATGGGGAAGAGTCTATTTCACGGGTGCTATTAAGTTTACCATCTTTGTCGGTTGTTTCAGAAACCGACACCTAAGTTCAATAGTCATCGGTTGCCATAAAAAAATGACACCAAAGGGGGTAAAAATTATCACGGGGACAGCGCGCGAGTACACATCGACGTCGGTTATTGTAAGCAAACCGACGACAAAAATGGGGCTGATTTCTGTCTCATGAAAAATCTTTAGTCGTCAGTTATTTGGTAAACAACCGACGTCGTATGTGAAATTTTGGAGGTAATTATTTTGCAATGGAAATTTTGGATTTCGCGGGTGATTTTAGGCGTCGGTTTCTTATTGAGCAACCGACGCTAAATAAAAAGTGATACCCGTGTCTGGCCAGTCTTCACATATAGATGTCGGTTTGTGTTTTCAGCCTACGTTGTAGGGTTTAGGCATTGGTTTTTTGGATACAACCGACACCTCTAAATGTGACATTATAAGCTATTTTTGTAGTAGTGCTCATTCCAATCAACACTTTTTGCAGCATTCTTGGGATCAATTTTTGGTTTAGGTTCATCCTTATTAAGTTATTAGAAAACCCTACCATATGAGCCAAATTTTCATCTATCTCTTCCTATAAGTGGGGTAGAATTGTTATTTATATCTGACATAGAATATATATCAGTATTAAGATGATAAGAACCATTATCAGACATGTTACTTAATGACATAATTGATTTCTTAAAGACTATTGTATTTTAAATTGCAATTACAAGAAACAAGAAAAAATTGTAATTTATATGCCAAGTTTGATACTTGGACAAAAACATAAGACAAAGAAGAGTAGGATAAACAATAAAATATAGTTATAAAAATCATATCTCCCACTTGTTTGAAGAGGGATGTTACTTAGAGAAATCAACAATCTAGTATGTTTTGGATGTGCGTTGTTCTTTTAGTCTTTATCGAGTCACAAACTTGTAGAAAGTTTCATCTCACTCACAAGTAAATGACAAGTAGAAACACCACCGATGTGGGTTGATGACCGTTAGACACCATCACCCTATGAATTTTATTTTCATAATAGAGTAGATGGAGGTACTTTCTCTCACACAAGAGACAAACTCCATATGAGAAAAGTTGTAGGGAGTGGCCATGATAAGCAATAAATAATTGTGGGTTTTCAATCACAAATGAAAAGTGCTAAGTTGTGATTAACCCTAATTCTAGGGGCCTTAATTATATTGCTCACATGCTCTATTATATTCCACATATGTGCGATCACATGATCTCTCTTTTACACATAATATGAATACAAGGAGTCACTTTCCTATTCAGTAACAAAACTTTTTAATTAAGAGCAAATATATTAATTTATTAATTAAGTAGTAATTGTCTTGTACAAAAAGAGATGAAAGATGTAAGACAATTTAAATGAGCCACATTCACGTGCTTGATCCCAACCTAATGAGGTAAGACAAGACATGGTGTGGTGTGGTATGGCATAACGCATGAACATGCATGCCTGTGTGGTTTCTATACCCACTACAAAGGCAAACATACCATCCCATAGAGCTTTTGAAAACTAGTGTGACATGTATTCCAACATATAAGGAACATAAAACCTATAGAAGTATACAATCAAGAATAAATATTTTTAATATTTTCATAAATGATAAGAACTACTTTTTCCTCCACATTCCATATGTATTAGCTGCAACTATGTTGGGCTTAACCCATGTTATATTAATTAGGTACATCCAGTAAAGCTAACAATATCCCCACAAAGTATAAGGTGTATGGTTTTCTTCCACTCATTCCTTCATATTCTACTTTCAAGAGGTGCCTTTCAACTAGAACGATGCATGAGTTATACAACATTCACTCTCACAAGAACTAGGTGAACAAAAGTCTTACACTAAAACTTGAATGCAAGATTGTTAGTTGGTAATAACACAATAAATACAATAGAAATGAACAAAAAAGACACATTAAAGCTTAATCATACAAATTAAGAAACATGTTTGATATCAGGGAACAACCCAATTCCCATGTTGCAACCAACACAACATCAATTACAACATCAATCATTTAGTTTGAATATCAAAGGATATACTACTAGCATCTTGTCAAAGGACTCAATACCATTCAAAGAGTCAGGTATTACTAAGTTTCATTCATTACACAAATAGGTTTTTAGGGGATAAACACACATATGCTAAAATCATCCAAAAAAATTCATAGTGTCATTCAATTTAGTTGAGTTCTTGTATTGACATATTGAACCCAATGTATGGGATCTCAACTCATTCGGGTTGGGTTGTTACTACCTTCATATAGTTACAGGTTTCACTCCCATACGCAGCCGAGATTTCTCAACTAAGACCAAGGAAATACCTTTAGTCAAATGATCAGTTATATTTTCTTTTGTTGCTAGGTGATCTACAATAATGACCTCATTAGACACTAGATCCATTACATAATTGAGTCTAACTTGAATGTGACTATGTTGTTTTTATTGTACTTAGAACTCCTTATCTTGTCTATAGTTGTTATGTTATCCCAATGGACCAAAATTGCTAGAAGTGGCTTCTTTACCATAGGTAACTAGACATAAGTCCATGTGGTCATTAAGCTTCCAATGTAGTGTCATCTAAAACATGCAACTCTTCTTAGAGGTGGACTGAGACAATATGGTCTACTTCTTAGACCTGTAGGACCTCCTCCCAACATAACTACATATCCATAGGCATCATTGCTCCCAGAATTGATGGCAATCCATCTATATCACTATATCATTTGACTAGAGTAGGATACTTTCCATAATACAGGCCAAGGGAACTAATTCCCTTTATATAGTTCAATAGTTTATCAAAAGCTTTCCAATTGTTCTTGTCGAGACAATTAGTGTATCTACCTAACTTGCTTACAACAAATACATTGCTTGGTTATGTGCAGTTCATAAGATATGTCTGACTTCCAATAATCTGAGAGTATCACAATTGAGACATAGGAACACCACTATCATCGTGAATAAGGGCTTGGATGAATCATATGGAGTCTTCACATGTTTATATGATATGTATTGAAACCTCTCCATTATCATCTAATCATAGTGAGACTGAGAGAGTGTAATACCATCAATATACCTAGTGATTTAATCCCTAAGATCGCATCAGTGACACCCATATCTTGCATCTCAAACTTGCTACACAAGAATGACTTCATCTCATTTATTACTTTCACATCAAAACCAAAAAGAAAATATTTTCTACATATAATCATAAGAGGATGAACCTATCACTAGTGATCTCATAATATCACACTCATCAAAATTGTTAGAAATGAAGCCAAAATATGATATTACACATAATCAAAATTTTCACGCCATTTTTAGGGGCATGTTTTAAATCATACAAATATTTAACAATTTTGCACATTTTAGACTCATTTTCCCATACCATAAAATCCTTAGGTTGTTCCAAATGTATCTCCTATTAGAAATCAACATGTAATAATGTGGTCTTCACATCCATATGATGGATAGAGAGATGATAAATGGAAGCTCGTGGTGTGAGCACATGAAATGTGGTCAAGCCAAAAATAGGAGACTAGGTATCAAATTAGTATGTTCCCTTCCTTTTGTGTATCCTTAACAACCAATATAGCCTTATATATTGATTGTTATGTACTCATTATTTTTCGTTTTAATGATACATTTACATCTAACTGATAAACAACTAGGAGGCAACCTCATCGATTTTCAAGTTCCATTTGAGAGAATTATTTAGGCTTCATCATTACCAACTTCTTTGCAGAACTTAGCCTATAGAGGGAATCCATAGCTTATTTGAAGGATACCAGATTATCCTCAACATTTTCTAGAACTAACTTCCAATGTCCTTGGATGTTCTAGGCCTTTCACTTCTCCTTGTTTCAACAAAACCTTACTATCATCAAATTCAGAAATAGTATGTTTTGAGTCATTCATGACATTCATCCTTTCTGCATGCTCAACAGTGGAACTTGTAGTCATTAGATCCTCTTGAGAAGATTCCTTGGGAACACTAGATTTCATGGGAAAAATATCCAAAAAAAAATCATAGCACAAAGTTTAGGAACTTTATTGACATCAATGCCTGAGATTTTAGATTTCACAATTAAGAATCTATAGACAACTCATCTCTACATATCCAAGAAAACAACATCTACTATTTTCAGTCCCAATTTCTTATATTTTTGTTCATGGACAAGTACCTTTGTGAGGCAACCCTACATTTGAAGATATTTGAGACTTGCCTTTTGGATTCTCCATAACTTAAGTGGACTTCTTTTTATTTTTATGGGGGAAATATGTCCAGAATATGGCAAGTGATATTCAAATCTTCCCAACACATAAAGTTTGATAGACATGAAATTTGGAGTAGAGTAATTACCATATATATCAAGGTTCGATTCTTATATTCTGCAATCCCATTGGGTTGTGGTGAATAAGGATCAGTAACCTCATGAACTATTCCCTAGAATTGACAAAATTCTAAGAACAAGTTTAAGTTGCACTCTCCTCTCCTTTCAAATCTTAATCTTTTAAGTATTTATTAGCTTGTGCTTTTCTTCTTTCTTAAATATTTTGAATTTTTCTAATGCATCATGCTTGCTTTTAAGTAACCATACATAGCAATATTTACTATCATCCTAAATGAAATTTATAAAGTAACAATTATATTACCTAGTTACAATCCCATTAAACTCATAGATATCACTATACATTAAATCCATTATTTTAAAAATTCCTATCCACAAAATGAAAATGTTTTCTAGGTATTTTATCCTACACATATATTTCACACATACTATTATTAATGTCATATTTAGAGTTGAAATTTATATTAGTTATATATTTTATTATCCGGTCAGAGTTGTCGGTTGGTAAGAACTCAGTATGTCCCAATGAAGGACCCAAGTTCGAATCGTGTCAAAAGGCTCTTTGTGAATGTTATTTCACACTAATTGGGCGCAAGAGGGGGTGACCAGACCACACCCCTCTCAGGATCTGAGAGTTTACCATGATAGAGTGGGTCCAATAGTGGCCCTACCTGAGGTGGGTTCTCTTACAAATCAAACAAAAAATATACATTTTATTGAACCAACATTCACATGGCACAAATAACAATGCCATGCATCAAACAAAAAATTTATTCAAAGTAAACCAAATTTTCATTTAAATTTAGAACATAATTTTAAAAAACATGTTTTACACATATCTTAAACAAATTTTCCAGGTCACAAAAGTATCCCTTTCAAAGAATAAACCATATCAAACATGAGTAATAATAGTTATTATATTTTCAATCTATTCTCAAACTATCTCTAACTATAACTGCTCCACTTATTATGTTACACAAAATAGATGATATGTTTATGACTCTATGAAGCGTTGAATCTTTTCTAAAGAAAATTACAAATCTATCCATACTTCACCTTTGAATCCTATGAAGTGTGCATCGAGTGAAGTCAGTGATCGTCCTAAAGAGGTCTGATAAGACACATATAGAGACATATTAGCACAGATATGTACATTACCCCTAGTGTCTATATCTAATAAAGAAATTCTAATATAGCAAGGGTTTTTGGTTAATATAAAGGTACACATTATTGAGGTTCAAGGAAGTAGTCATTATGTTGACCACCACTGTCTCAACTATAAATTTTGAATCTTTCTTTGCCTTGTTTAAAGGACAATCCTTGTTCAAGTGACTTCCATAAGTCCATCATGTTTTTTCTTTGGTTTCTTCAGAATCTTGGCCTTAGGTTTATGTATATTCATATTTTTTATCTTTGTTTTTGAAAGTCATAAGATTTACAGTAGGCTTGAAATCAATAGGAACATTTACCTTGGATTCTTTCAAGTGTTTCTCCCTGATTGGAATTTCTAACATAAGTTTATTTTGACTTATGTCACCCTTATTGTGCTTATATTCAGACCAAAGACCACTCAAAATTTAGGGAACCTATTAATGACATACATTGAACACATTCTTTCAGGAAATTCATACCTGCCTTTTGGAGTTCATGAAAAACGATTTGTATTTTGTGTACCTAACAAAAAATAGGCATACCTTGTATCATATAAAACCTAAATAATTGGAGACAAAATATTTTTCAACATCCTGATTCTCTATTTTATATTTCTTATTTTATTTATTATATTGAACTTTGATTGTCGTGACCGGAGGTTTGGAGTATACATCATAATAAAATTTCTACATTGCCAAGAGAATATGTCCTCTAAAATACTACATGTTCTCATTCCAATCAACATTGTTTTCAGCATTCTTAGGATAAGTTCCATCTGATTTAGGTTCATCATTTCTTAGATAGTAAAACTCATTCCGAGACAAATTTCATACATCCATGCCAATGTGTGAAGTTGACACCATCAAAATTTTGGTAATAACAGATGTATAAATCTTAAGAAGATAAGAATATTCACATCCATGTTAACTAATGACATAATCAATTTCTTGAAGGTTGTTAGACTTTAAATCATCACTACAAAATAAACACCAACTGTAATATATTTTATAGGTCTACATGCCAAGTTTTAGATAAAAATTAAGATTGGTATGATCAAACACAGTAGGATAATAATAAAATAGAGTTAATAACTCAAACTAGATACTCACTTGTTTAAAGATGGGCGTGACTTAGAGAAATAGCATGCTGGTATGTGTTGGATGTGCGTTGTTTTTCCATTCTTGATCTGATCATGAACATATAGAAAGTTTTTGTCTCACTTGCACATTGTAACTAATCATAATTTCATGACCCTTGTTTATAGCACTCCCAAGCTCCATCCTATTCCCAGATAGACATGATCACACGATCTCTCTTGTACACATGTTAAGAATATGAGGAGTCACTTTACTGGCGGCCCATGATACATGTGTCCAGACCGAAGAGGCGTGGCATGGTGTGCAAATGCGTGCATGTACATTTTTGGACATTATAGCCACTACAAAGCTAAGCATACACTCACATAGAGATTTTGAACACTAGTGTTGCATGCATTCCCACATTTAAGGAGCATCAAATTTTTAAAAGTAGACAATAAGGGACTAAACCTTATTCGCATTTGTACAAAAGATAAGAACTACTTTACCTCCACTCTCCATATGTATTAGATGCACTATAACATCCTCAATTGTTATGAATTGAATTATAATACTACAAGGCATGAATTGATGAATAAATTCCTCAATGGTATTATTGATGAAATAGAGTTATCTTTGTGGCATGGGTTCAACCCATGTCCCAAATGAGACCCATGAAACTATTTTCTTTGCAAATAGGTCCTTTTGGCACAAGTTAAATAAATAAAAGGATTTTTCATGCATAAAAAATAATTGTGGCTTTATGAGTTGTTAGATTATCAACATGTGAAATAATGGGCAAGAATGTGTAATTTAGATAATTAAGGGGGTAATTATCTAACTATGAATGGCAACGCACGTTTTGAGACATCAAATAAGAATATTCCGATCTGAATTATGGTATACTTGAAGGTAATAATAAAAAGAACAAATTATAGAATTTGAGAGAAAATGACGTTCCATGTAGTGTGAGTAATTAATTGAAGGATATACTTGAAGGACAAATTTTATCTGTTTGAGTTATCCCAATAAATTCCAAAAATTAGATATAAGTTTGGAAAGAAGTAATGAGATTCTCTCCAATTTTTTCCGCAAAAGAATGATCCTGGAAACCTATAGCAAATCATGAAGAATGAGGGATCTACTTGTAATAATTAAATTATGTTCCCTTATTTGAAGAGAGAGAAAAGAGTACCTAGAAACATCCATCTGACATCAAACTTGACACAATATGACATTATAGTATAATAAAGAAAGTATCCAATTTTGGGACCAATTGAAGTAAAGAAGTGAGAGATATGATTTACTTAAGTTTTCCATAAGAAATGTTTACATATAGGTACCAGGGATACAAAATAGGGAAGTGGTTATTTCTTGCTTATGATCAATACCAAGACAATTTAATGTGATATATAATGTTTATATAGGACTATGGGAAAAAATACAAAATATTGTAAGATATCGTGTGGCCTAGGCAATTAATTTGGTAATAGTCTAGTTTTGCCTTAGAAACCAAGTTTTAGGTAAATAAAGGAATAACGAAGGAGTTATACTTGTCCAAATGGAAGATAATAATAGGTGTAGAGTTCACTAAATTTTGGGATCAAATAGATATGGCATGTGAGCCCCTCAGGGTGTGTGCAACGCATGAGGGTACTAGGGTCTTCTTCGATGGATCCCAGGCCAGGCCATATACAAAAAGAAAATAACAAAGGTACTCTACTGACGTGTCGATCTCTTAGTGGCCAAAGTATAGTAATTTTACATTGATTCTAATTAATTATAAGATGATGGGGTTAGAACAAGTTATATATGAAAATTTATCAGTAAGATGAGAGGAACATGAATAGAATATAGTACATGCCTGATTCAAGTTATAATTCCAAAAGTTCCTTAAATATGTGTTTAGTAAGTGATTAGTACATGAAAACCCTAGATTAGTGTATTAACATGTTGAATACACTAAATGCTCTCAATTCATGTTATAAACTGATATTGTTGAATATAATGACAAATCAAGAGGATCATGATCGTAATGATGAATAACTAAGTTTTCTAAAATGGATAACCATGCATGCATATGTATTAGGGTTTTGAAACCAAGGGTCACTACTTGTTGTCTTGCTAATACACATAATTTAATCTAAGTGATCATAATGTAAGGATATAACCGATTCAATGATTAGGGTTTCACCTAGTGATTAATACACGATTGAATTAGGGTTTGTACCTTTATCCCCTGTCCAAATTCTAGATCACCCTAAATCATAGATTAAAACATGATTAGGGTTCAATATTAGTAATATGATGATGAAACTTTAGGATATATGTCCCTAAAGGGGAGGAGGGAGCATCACTAAAGGTTAAATGTCCCTCCTCGCATGGAATGTGCGAGGAGCCTCACTGGCTGGTAGTCAGAGAGAGCTAAGAAGGGTGATTGACGCTGAGAGGGTGACCCTTGTCATTGCTCTTGAGACGAGAATCAGAAGAATTGTTAGCAGCAGAGTGGACAAAATGTTCCCTACTGGTTGGAGGTCTATGTCTAACCTTGAAGTAAGGGAAGGTGGAAGAATCACCATTGGTTGGGATCCCAGGATTTGGTATGTTGATGGCATCAATTGTTCGGACCAGGTGGTCACTACCTCATGCTGCAATAGGGGTGGTTTCTCCTTCATTTTGTCTGCCATTTATGGTGAACGTCTGGAAGGGGATAGAAGAAGAATGTGGAAGTTTATTAAAGAAACAACTCAGGAGGATGTTCCTTGGCTAGCAATAGGAGATTTCAACAATGTGAGAAGGGCTGATGAGAAGAAGGGTGGGCAAGGTATACCGGAAAGAGTTCTAGAGGCTTTCAATGAAACTGTTGAAGTTGTTGGGTTGTTTGAGCCGAATAAAATAGGGGGTTGCACCACTTGGTCCAACAAGCAACAAGGTCTAAGAAGAATTGCTAGTGATATTGACAAAGGGCTTGTTAATGAAGCCTGGCTCAAGGTGTGGCCACAATCTGTTATTAATCTTAAAGCTGATATCCTAAGTAGTAAAATAAACTTCCAATCATACATATATAGATCTTCTCATCTACCTTCTCACCTTCTTTATCTTTGTCAAATTTGGTGGTGTTTGACATGGGTGTGTCCATCGCCTTGGTATTCTCCATCCCAAAGCATTTGAGTAGTTCACTTGTATACTTACATTCTTTGATGAAGTTCCCATCTTTTGTGTACTTTATTTAAAAGACGAGGAAGAACGTGAGCTCATCCATCATAATCATCTCGAATTCAATCTGCATAAGATCACTAAAATCTTTGTAAAATTAAGGTTAGTTCCGCCAAAAATGATATCATCAACATATATTTGTATGATAAGAAAATTGTTAGAAGTGTGCTTTAAAAATAAGGTAGAATCCACTTTGCCCATGATATACTCATTATATAACAAAAAGTTCTTTAATATCTCATACCAAGCTCTAGGTGGTTGTTTGAGTCCATAGAGAGATTTTTGCAAAAAATCAACATGCTTAGGTAAACTAACATGCTCAAAGCCCGGAGGTTGTGCAACATACACTTCCTCCTCAATTTTACAATTCAAAAACGTACTTTTAACATCCATTTGATACAGAAGAAAGTTTTTATAACTAGCAAAGACAAGCAACATATGAATGGACTCAAGTCTAGCTACAGGTGCATATGTTTCATCAAAATCTATACATTCATGTTAATTGTAGCCTTGAGCCACTAGCCTTGCTTTGTTCCTTACCACTTTGCCTGTTTCATCAAGCTTATTGTGGTAGACCCATTTGGTGTCGATGATCTTTATGTCACTTGGTCTTGGCACTAGGGTCCCAACTTTGTTCTTTTCAAATTGCTCCAAATCTTCTTACATAGCTAGGATCCACTCATCATCCCCAAGAGCTTCCTTGACGTTCTTTGGCTCGAGTTGTGAGATGAAGGAGTTGTTGGATTGTTCTTTGTTGAATGAAGCATGTGTCTTCACTCTTTCAAATGGATCACCTAAAATCAACTCTTTTGGACGATTCTTTGAAAATTGAAGGGTTGGATCCTTCTTCTCTTCATCTTTCTCCTCTTCTTAAGTGACCACCTCTTTTCCCTTTTGGGTGATGTTGAGCTCTTTTAGAATAGGAATTACTTCACCTGCAATATCATCATTTGGAACAATATCTTTGGGAATAGAGGGGTTAGTTTCAATAAACTTAACATTTATGGATTCTTCTACTTTAGCAAGATCAACATTAAATACTCTATAAGCCTTGCTAGTAGTGCTATAGCTGTAACATCCCTGACATGGGTTATGCCTTAACCCTAGATGTTTTGTTTGATAAGATTGATTAGATGCTTGTTCATATTCCTTGAAAAGTAATTAAGGCTCAAGAGGAACTTATACTTCAATTTTAGACCTTTTTAAATAATGTTGAAACATTGTTTTGTTAGTTTTGGACTAAAGTGCAAATTACCCAAGTTGAGGAGTTAACTTGCAAATTGTACATGATAAAATGTTCCTCAGATGTTGAAGAATCATAAGTATGAGAATGATGCAGTGGTATAGTTTCGACAAGCTTGAGCATCAAGATAGAGCTTGTTGAGTAATCCTTGTGTATTAAAATCTAGTTTTGGCGTAATGTGCAATTTACCCAAAACCTAGGGTTCAATATGAACAATACCACTTCTAGAGGGTCCCCCATGTTTCTTGGCATCATGTAGAGCAAAAAAAATGAGAGGGGCGCCTCATTTGAATTATTTTGGAGGTGAGAGAATCTTGATATTAAAATAATCAAGATTTAAGCATAAAAGGAACTTTACTTCAATTTAATGCAAAAAGAAATATATTACTTGAAGATCCCTTTAACCAAAAGGTGAGGGATGAATTTGAAAAAGGGTTGGACTATCATATGCCTTGCAAAGGCACGAAAATATCTTGTGTGAGTGGAGAGCCCACTCACATTAAGTTAATAAAAAGAAATATCCACTAAAAAGGGGATATTAGTATAATATGTTTAAGGTGCTTAATTTATTTTCTTTTAATTCTTGGATAATGAAGAGGTTTTGCAAGTGGGAGAAGATGGCTTCGTGGCCAGGTAATTGAGGGGAAGAGGCGGCACTAATTTTGGAATTAAAAGATTTTTATAAGGCATTTTCTCTCTCATTGATTTTCTTATAAAAACACCTTTTACAACTCAAAACAAAGGCTTTTTCGAACCCACTTCCTCTCTTTGCTTGAAAAAATGACCAAGGGAGCTAGGATCAACTGGAGGACGACCCCCAACCTGTTGGTAAGCTTATTGATCTTCTTTCACCTTGATTTCATGGTGGAAATCACAAAATAATGCATGATTTCTTCTCTATTTCACTCCATCTCCAATCCTAGACAATATTTTCACTCCAAATCTTAAGGACGAGCCTTGGGAGAGTTGCAAAAGCTTCCTACACCATTTTTGATGTTAAGCTCCAAGCTTTGAACCTCAATTGGAGGCGGGTTATATAACTTAAACCCTTAAATGTTGTTATTGCATTCAAATCTCCATTATTTGTTGAACGTTTTGTTCTATTTGAAATTCCCTTGATCCATTGTTGTAATTACCATGAAAACAACAGTAGTTTTTGAATGAATGAAGGTAGATTATTATGACATCATCTTAGGCACATATTCCAACAAGTTTCCCTTGCAAACGGTTTCAAGACTTTAGTCCAAATGGTTTCACCAAACCGTTTGGAGACTAAACGGTTTGCAAACAGTTTGGAGTTTGGAATCCCAAACCATTTAGAAAGGTTGACCATTTGGATGGGTTGACCGTTTGAGGTCAGGACCCTAGTACTTGTTGGATGAGGATCTAATGGTTCCAATTGATTGAATCAATATATGGACAATCATCCAATTAGAAACCATAATCGGGTTGAGTGCTGATTTTGCAATTGATTGAGTTAAATATTTGGGTAGATTAACCCAAACGGTATCAAGACCGTTTGGAGATCACCCAAATGGTCTCAAGACCGTTTGGAGGTCAACCAATACTGTTTGTAGGTCTAGGGTTGAGTATGGTTGAGTAGTTGAAGATCCAAAGATATCAAACTGAAATGCAATCAATAGCTAGTTTACTGAGCAATCCAATGATGCAAACCCTAATTGAACTTCACAAATTTTAATGATGGATGGGGAAAATGGTCTCAAGACCATTTGGAGGTTATCCAAATGACCTCAAGAACATTTGGAGGTCATCCAAATGACCTCAAGACCGTTTGAGGTCAGGTCCTGCCTAATTTGAATGATGGTCTAATGATTCCAAAACAATTAGTTCAATAATGACTAACATTGATGGTTCATCGATTTCAAACTCTAATCCAATTAGGTTCAAAACCCTAGTTGATGATCAATTGAAAGTTTAATCAATTGAAGGATGATTTATTAAGTTCAATTGAAGTATGGGGCTTAGGTTCAATTGATGAGTAATTGCATGGATTCAATTAATGAACGAATTAAGCTTGGAAACCCTAGATTAATATGAGTGGTTGAGACCATTTTTGGTCCAATCGGTTTTGAGGAGGTTTGGACCAAATGGTCTCAAGACCGTTTGAGTCCAAACGGTCTCAAGACCGTTTGGGACCAAATGATCCCAAACCATGTGAGACTCAAACAATCTCAAGTATCTTTGCAATAAACGGTTTCAAGCACCAACTTTACTAAACGGTTTCAAGCACCAACTTTACTAAACGCTTTCAAGCACCAACTTTACTAAACAGTTTTAAGCACCAACTTTACTAAACGGTTTCAAGAAGCAACTTTACTAAATGGTTTCAAGCACCAACTTTGCTAAATGGTTTCAAACCAATAGACCAAGAATGTTTGGAGGTCTAAACGGTCTTAGACCATTTGAAGGTCATTCAAGTAAGACCGTTTGAGGTCTGGTGGGTCAAGACCGTTTGGGGTATAAGTGACCAAGACCGTTTGGGTAAGTTATTAACCAAAACCATATGGACACTTAAGGTGATTAAATGTCAATTGTTTTATTGATTATTACATGATGTAATCCAAGGGTGATTATGGTAACTGTACCCTTAATAAGATAGGGTGATTAATACTTTTTGAATGATTAATCTTTAATGATTATGGAAGTTATGACACAATACACGGTGTCAACTCTTCAATCAAGTTGAGTTGACCTAATCCAATCAAGTCTGATGTAAATATCATTCTATAAAGGATGAGAGATAGAGGACTTCCTACATGAATGATAATCATGTAATGGTTAAGTCTCAACACTTTCAACATGAATGAATGTGTAATTAGGGTATGGTCCTTGATAAAGAGATCATGAACTCTAATTAAGAAGGTTAATGTACCCTAACTCCAATTGAGGGCAATGATAGGTGAAACTCTAATCTATGGTAATGGTATGACCCTAATTTAGGGTAATGACATGAGAAACCCTAATTCAGGGTATTTTAATAATAAACCTTGATTAAATGTGAATAGTAAACCCTAATTGAGGATGATGTAATGAGCAACCCTAATCAAGGGTGAAGCCATATGAAACCCTAAGTGAGGGTGATGTCATGTGGAACCCTAAACAAGGGTGATGTCAAAATGAAACCTTAATGCAATAGTGTGATGTAAAACCTGATTCAAGGTAATACTATGTACTGGTATGTGACACTTTAATATGAAATCCTACACTGATATAGGATAAAGATATGTGAAGCCCTAATCTTGGGTTATATGGTATGAAACCCTCATTTTGGGCAATATTATGATAAATCATAACCCAAATCTGGGTAATGAGATAAAGTATTCCTAATTGACATAAATTGGGAAATCCTGTCTCAAATGAGAAAATAGTGAGGTTACTCTTACAATGCATAAGTGCTGATTTGTAATTGATATAATTGTTATCATGTACACTAATTATGCAGGTTTCATGAGATGGTGGACATAGCCAGGTATGAGCTATGATGTTATACTATTGAAATTGCTTTATGGGCCTTGTGAGCCATGATATGTTGTGTTGCCTAGTGAAAGGTAACAAGGGATATTAATGGGCTTTAAGAGCTATGGGAAATGTCTGCATTGTAATTATTATGTTTACATTGGTCAGATGATCTGAAGGCATTAAATTACCTAAAAAAGTGGTAATAAGTGTTTGATGATCTAAGGGTTTGAACACCCATATTTCATAGGCATAATGATGAGATGATAAGGGATGAGAATACCCTGATGTGATAAGGGATTGAGATCCCAATGTTTATTAAAGCTTTGAAAAGAACTTGATAGGAATAGTACTTATTCTTTTTAGCAATTGTTATAATGTTTTATGTTTGAAAACATGCTTGCTGCTAAAAGAATATTGTAAGGTACTTAATTAATCAAGTGAAATGGTATCATGTAGAGACCTGACCATAGATCCATCATCGTCAGTAGTTTGGTGATGGTGAAATAGGTTTTCCTACGGGAACTCCTGGAGGGCATACTTTTAAGTATGTGGGGGTTATGGGCACGAATATCCTTACGCCCTAATGGAGGAATTGATGTGATGTAAACATTAAATCTCTCAATCCGTCGTTATTTATGTCGGAATGGATGTATCAATAATCTCCCGAGGACTGGGATGGATGTATCATTAATCTCCCGATAATCTTAATGTCATATCGATGTGAGATAATTATAATATCTCTCGATTGCGAAGAGAGTGCAGCATGCCACTGTAACTCTAATAGTGAAGTTTCCAGTATATCCTGGAAAGCTATTTAGGAGAGACACAAGATGTCCTGCAATTGGTCCTCACACTGACTGAGGAAGATGAGGTCATGGAAATCTGGCTCTTCTATTGGCCTATGTATGGTACCGATTTTGATATCGCAATGGTCGGTTGGAGTATGAGCGGTATAGCTCATCTCCTTAGGGCATTAAGTATGGTTGTAAAATGTAATCAGTCGTGTAGCATATTTGCTTAAGGTTGAAATACGAGAATCAATGATTGATGTTGCTTTGCTTAGTATGTCCTAATATGGATGAATGTTATTTATGCTCTTCAATTCCTTATTGGACAAGTAACATGTTGCTTCATCAATTTATAAGTGAATTGCTTTGAGTAAAGAATAATGCTCTAATTTGTTTATACATTGATTTATCTACTGCTGAATACTTATGATTATGTTGCTCAGCTTTACTTCCTTAATTGCAATAATAATGTTTCTGGCGGAGAGTTATATCTCTGGCTGGGACAATTTTTCAATTGTCTCACCTCCGTGGGATCCAACTTTTTAGGTAGACACCGAAGAAGAGGCAGAAACCCTACAGTGGGTGAAGAACAGCAGTAGCAACAACAACAAGGACAATAGTGAATTCTCAGGTGGAGACACTGGTTGTCAAGTCCTGTAAATAGAGAGTCCTATGTGTTGTCTCTGTACTCTCAGGTCCTAGGAGTCAGTAGTTATCTTAATAATTGATCTGAGATTTTGGCTTGATAACTCGAGATTTTTATCCTGCCTATGTACAGTTTAACAGGGCAATTGATGTTTGTAACTCTTGAGAAGAAATGGTACAAGGAATGTATTTGAAATACTTTGGTTCCTTATGAAAGAGTTTTTCAGTTTATGGATCTCTTTGTAAAAAAATTTAATTTTTAGTGATTTTTAGTAATTCTGCCGCTAATGAATGCTTCCGCATAAGTAAATCATGTTTTCATAAGTTGGATGCCATAATTTAGTTGGTATCAGAGTTCTAGATTTGCTGAGTCTATAGAGACATAGGATTAAGGTTGTTGAGTATGCTCTAGTGTCTTCCAGTAATTTGATAGTGTCTTCTGCTCATATAGGAGGAGAAGAAAAACCAAAGATGTCTGGATCACACTATGAACATGCTGCTGAGAGCAGCGTTGCTGCACCAGGAGGAGGTGCAAGAGACCAAGATAGGGAAGAGCCCATACCTGAACAACCCCAGTTCAATCAAGCAGATATGGGGAACCTAGCCTTCCAAGCCATGTTTGAACAGTTTACTTTCTTAATCCGAAATAACATGGTTTTCCTTTTTGTTTACCCCAATTAGGGTTTCCATATATATCATCCTTTATTTATGGATTAAAACCCTAAAGAAACCAATTTTTGTATTTAAAACGGATGAAAACTCCATCTTAAGTATCAACAGGTTATTACCTTTCTAATTAACCCATTAATTTACAAAGATTCATCCTTTTATATACAATTAGGGTTTCTAATTACTTTTAATACACTTTTCTACCAAATTAAAGTACTTTTGCAATGATAGATAGAACTAGACTCATATGACAGATAGGATGCCATTACCTACACCTAGGGCACCAGCTCACCATGAAGGATAAGGAGTCAGAAAGACATTTGAACGACTTCGTCGGGTTGGGGCCACAGAGTATGCTGGTACAGCTGACCCAGCAGATGTTGACATGTGGCTGACTGAGTTGGAGATGGCCTTTAGAATCCTTAACATCCCAGAAGCTGAGAAGGTTAGACATGCAGTGTACCTTCTTAAAGGGAGTGTCGGCCATTGGTGGACCATAGAAGAAGGCAAGAGGTCGGGTGTGGAGATTGGATGGGAAGTATTCCGACGAGAATTCGTCAATAGATACTTTCCTAAGACGTTCTTAGATGAGAAGATCTCTCAGTTTGAGAGATTAAGGCAAGGACCAATGAACATTAGTGAGAATGAGGCTAAGTTCATGGAGCTTTTGCGGTTCTGTCCGCATATGGCGGCTACCGATGAAGAAAGGATTCAGCATTTTGAGAAGGGATTGAACGTCGATTTGACAACTCACATGTCTGCTTTAGAGAACAGGGAGAGGTTTTCTATTTTTGTGGAGTCTGTCAGATGGGACAGACTAAGAGTAAGAAAGTGTATCCTCAGCTTCATGGACAAGGGTCCAAAAGTTTTAAGAAACTGAGGTTTTTTGCACTAATAGCACCACCAAGGTTTAATACCTAGACGCAATGGACGTTTAATAGGGGTAGAGGCCGTAGTTTACCACTAGAAGGAGCCCATAGCTCAGCATTGGTGTTAGTAATAGGACCATTCAGACCACAGGCAGGGAACAGAGGTTGTTTTATATGTGGAAAGATGGGGCATCTGATGAAGGATTGTCGAGCCAGAGAAGCAAGTGTGACTCAACCTTAGAAGCAGAGTCAGCAAGGCTCTCAGAGGTGACAATTTCCAAGTGGAGCTAGAGGACGTGGACAAGCATCCCAAGCTAGATCGTCGACACCCAGTAATCGAGCACTGAGTCAACCGCAGGTGACGGCGAGATTCTATGAAATGAATCATCCTGATGCAGTAGTCAACCCTAGGGTTGTGACAGGTCAAATGGAACTATTTTATTCTGATATGTCTACATCATGCATCGTATCTGTTTTAATTGATTCAGGTTCTATGCATTCTTTCATCACTAAAAGAGTGATTCTTGACTGCAATATGACAGTTGGTCATAGGGCAGAGAGTTTGAAATTAGAAACTCCTTTGCTGGGATCTGCAGTGTTGCGGGAGGTGTGTTCTCCCTGCAATCTTTCCCTTTCTGATCATCGCATTCAAGTGGATCTTATACCATTTGAGATGCATGGGTTTGATATAATTCTTGGGATGGACACCCTAGAAAAGTACAAGGTTGTCTTGGATTGTGAGTCCAAGCAGGCTGTGTTCACAGATAATAGTGACACATGCATCTTTCGAGGAGATAGAAAGATTCTTCCAACCTGTCTTGTGTCATCCATGGTAGCTGAGAAGTTGTTGAGGAAAGGATGTTTTGCATTCTTGGCACATGTGGTAGATACCACCATGGAGAGTTCTAATCCTTCTGAAGTTTTGATAGTCAGGGAATTTGAAGATGTGTTTCCTAAGGAACTTCCAGGTATACCTCCACCCCGAGAGATTGATTTTGAGATTAATCTAGTTCCGGGCACGCAGCCAATAGCACGATCACCGTATAGAATGGCGCCTGCTGAGATGGCAGAGTTTAAGAAGCAACTGCAGGAGTTGCTTGAGAAAGGTTTTATATGACCGAGTACTTCACCATGGGGTGCTCCGGTACTCTTTGTTAAGAAGAAGGACAGATCGATGTGGTTATGCATTGATTACAGGCAGTTGAATAAAGTAACTATAAAGAACAAGTATCCCTTGCCAAGAATAGATGACTTGTTTGATCAGTTGCGTGGTGCAACTATCTTCTCTAAGATAGATCTAAGATCAGGATATCATCAGTTGTGTATTAAGGAAAGTGACATACCTAAGTCTACCTTTAGGACAAGGTATGGTCACTATGAGTTCATAGTTATGTCGTTTGGACTAACTAATGAGCCAGCTGCATTCATGGAACTCATGAATAGAATCTTTCGACCTTTTCTTGATCAGTGTGTAGTAGTCTTCATAGATGATATATTGATATACAGTAGAGATGCTCAACAGCATGAGCAGCACCTCCGTCAAGCTTTGACTTTGCAAAGAGAGCATAAGTTGTATGCTAAGTTTAGCAAATGTGAATTTTGGTTACCATAAGTTTCTTTTCTAGGACACGTAATATCTTCCTCAGGTATTCGTGTTGATCCTAAGAAGGTAGAATCTGTCCTGTAATGGGAACAGCCAAAAACACCAACTGAGATATGTAGTTTCTTAGGGTTGACATGCTATTACAGGAGGTTCATTAAAAACTTCAGTTCTATAGCTTTACCCCTAACCAAGTTGACCAGAAAGGAGGTTCCTTTTGTTTGGAATGACAAGTGTCAACATTCTTTTCAGTTGTTGAAAGAAAGGTTGACAAGTGCACCTGTACTGGTGTTACCTGAGCAGGGAAAAGGATACATAGTTTTCTGTGATGCATCTAAGAACGGACTAGGATGTGTGTTGAGGCAGGATAAGCAAGTGATTTCTTTCGCTTCCCGACAGCTTAAGAAAAATGAGGAGAATTATCCAACACATGATCTAGAGCTAGCTACTATGGTCCATGCTTTGAAGATCTGGAGACATTATCTCTATGGAGAAACATTCCAGATTTTCACAGACCATAAGAACCTAAAGTATATCTTCTCACAACATGAGATGAACATGAGGCAACGTCGTTGGATGGAGTTAATCAAGGACTATGATTTTACAATTGATTATCATCCAGGGAAGGCTAATGTGGTAGCTGATGCACTAAGTAGGAAATCAGCAACACCAGCCTTAGATAAAGCATAGTTGAATTCCTTAGTATGCTCTAAGAGGGATATGTTTATATCCTTGAGGCAAAACAATGTACAGTTTAAAGTAGCATTGTTAGCTAGGTTGTTAGCTGAGATGCACATAAAACCAACTCTGAGATAGCAAATTAAAGAGGCACAACAAACTGATGTTGTAGTTCAACAGATTAGGTCAGAGTATGGTAGCGAGAAACAAGATGGCTTTCATGAGTCAGAGGATCAGGTAGTCTGTTACCATGGTAGGATGGTAGTACCTGATGCCAATGACTTGAGAAAGTTAGTTCTGGAAGAAGCTCATTCTTCGATGTATGTTATGCATCTAGGGAGCACCAAGATGTATCATAACTTAAAACATATGTATTGGTGGCCTATATTAAAGAAAGATGTAGTTGAGTTTGTTATACAGTGTCCGATGTGTCAGTAGGTTAAAGCTGAACATCAAAAGCCCGTAGGAACAATGCAACCTTTGCCTATACCATAGTGGAAATGGGATCATGTGACCATGGACTTTGTGGTTGGTTTGCCTAGAAAAACCAAAGTTCATGATTCCATATGGGTGATAGTTGATAGATTGACAAAGACATCACATTTCTTACCTGTCAAAACAACCTACACTGCTGAGAAGCTGGAACAGTTATATGTAGATGAGATAGTGTGGTTGCACGGGGTTCCAGCCACTATCGTTTCTGATAGAGGTCCCCAGTTTACGATTCATTTTTGGGAACGACTTCATAAAGCTTTGGGTACGTAGTTAAGGTTTCGTACATCCTTTCACCCCTAGACATATGGACAATCTGAGAGGACCATACAAACTTTGGAGGATTTGCTTAGGGCATGTGTCCTTCAATTTCTAGGAAGTTGGGATATACACCTGAGCATGATAGAATTTTCTTATAATAATAGCTATCAGCACAGTATTGACATGGAACCATATGAAGCTTTATATGGTAGACGTTGTAGATCTCCTTTATGTTGGTATGAAACTAGAGAATATCAACTTTTGGGTCCTGAGCTAGTGCAGTAGACGACATAGAAGATTAAAGTAATACAATAACAGTTAAAGACTGCACATGATAGACAGAAATCTTACATCAAAAAATGGTGAAGACCTTTAGAATTCCAAGTTGGAGACAGAGTATATCTCAAGGTCTCACCTTGGAAAGGAGTTCTTAGATTTGGAAGGAAGGGAAAGTTAGCTCCTAGATTTATGGGGTCTTATCCAATCATTGAACGGATTGGAAAGGTAGATTATAAGCTGGAGTTACCACCTGAGTTGCATAAGTTGCATCCAGTGTTCCACATCTCTATATTGAGGAAGTGTTATCTTGACACATAATTAGTTCTACAACCTATGGAGGCAAATTAAATGATGATATATCATATGTTGAAGGACCTGTGACAATCCTTGATAAAAGAATTAAAAAGCTAAAAAAGAAAGACATCTATCTTGTAAAAGTCCTATGGAATCACTGTGGCATCGAAGAAGCTACATGGGAACTAGAGGAAGAGATGAGGAGGAAATACCCTACTCTTTTCTCTTAAATGTTTTCGTTGATGATTTCAGGGATGAAATCCTTGTAAGGGGACATCCCCGACATGGGTTATGCCTTAACCCTAGATGTTTTGTTTAATAAGATTGATTATATGCTTGTTCATATTCCTTGAAAAGTAATTAAGGCTCAAGAGGAACTTATACTTCAATTTTAGTCCTTTTTAAATAATGTTGAAACATTGTTTTGTTAGTTTTGGACTAAAGTGAAAATTACCCAAGTTGAGGGGTTAACTTGCAAATTGTACATGATAAAATGTTCATCAGATGTTGAAGCATCATAAGGATGAGAATGATGTAGTGGTATAGTTTCCACAAGCTTGAGCACCAAGATAGAGCTTGCTCAACAATCCTTGTGCATTAAAACCTAGTTTTGGCATAATGTGCATTTTACCCAAATGCTAGGGTTCAATATGCAAAATACCACTTCTAGAGGGTCCCCCATGTTTCTTGGAATCATGTAGAGCAAATAAAATGAGATGGGCACCTCATTTGAATTATTTTGGAGGAGAGAGAATCTTGATATTAAAATAATCAAGATTTAAGCATAAAAGGAACTTTACTTCTATTTAATGCAAAAAGAAATATATTAATTGAAGAGACCTTTAACCAAAACGTGAGGGATGAATTTTCAAAAGGGTTGTACGAGCTTGTGCCTTGCAAAGGCATGCAAATATCTTGTGTGAGTGAAGAGCCCACTCACATTAAGTTAACAAAAAGAAATATCCACTAAAAAGGGGATATTGGTATAATATGTTTAAGGTGCTTAATTTATATTCTTTTAATTATTGGATAATGAAGAGGTTTTGCAAGTGGTATAAGATGACTTCGTGTACAAGGAATTTAGGGGAAGAGGTGGCACTAATTTTGGAATTAAAAGATTTTTTATAAGGCATTTTCTCTCTAATTGATTTTCATATAAAAACACCTTTTACAACTCAAAACAAAGGCTTTTTCGAACCCACTTCCTCTCTTTGCTTGCCAAAACGACCAAGGGAGCTAGGAGAAATAGGAGGACGACCCCCAACCTGTTGATAAGCTTCTTGATCTTCTTCCACCTTGATTTCATGGTGAAAATCACAAAATAATGCATGATTTCTTCTCTATTTCACTCCATCTCCAATCCTAGCCAATCTTTTCACTCCAAAGCTTCAGGACGAGCCTTAGGAGAGTTGCAAAAGCTTCCTCCACCATTTTTGACATGAAGATCCAAGCTTTGAAGCTCAATTGGTGGTGGGTTATATAACTTAACCCCTTAAATGTTGTTATTGCATTCAAATCTCCATTATTTGTTGAACGTTTTGTTCTATTTGAAATTCCCTTGATCCATTGTTGTAATTACCATGAAAACGGCAGTAGTTTTTAAATGAATAAAGGTATATGATGATGACATCATATTAGGCACATATTCCAATAAGTTTCCCTTACAAACGGTTTCAAGACTTTAGTCCAAACGGTTTCACCAACCCGTTTGGAGACTAAACAGTTTGCAAACCATTTGGAGTTTGGAATCCCAAACCATTTAGAAAGGTTGACCGTTTGGATGTGTTGACCATTTGAGGTCAGGACCATAGTACTTGTTGGATGAGGATCTAATGGTTCCAATTGATTGAATCAATATATGGACAATCATCCAATTAGAAACCCTAATTGGGTTGAGTGATGATTTTGCAATTGATTGAGTTAAATCTTTGGGTAGATTAACCCAAACGGTCTCAAGACCGTTTGGAAATCACCCAAATGGTCTGAAGACCGTTTCGAGGTCAACCAAGACCATTTGGAGGTCTAGGGTTGCGTATGGTTGAGTAGTTGAAGATCCAAAGATATCAAACTGAAATGCAATCAATAGCTAGTTTAATGAGCAATCCAATGATGCAAACCCTAATTGAACTTCACAAATTTTAATGATGGATGGGGAAAATGGTCTCAAGACCCTTTGGAGGTTATCCAAACGACCTCAAGACCGTTTGGAGGTCATCCAAATGACCTCAAGACCGTTTGAGGTCAAGTCCTGCCTAATTTGAATGATGGTCTAATGATTCCAAAACAATTAGTTCCACAATGACTAACATTGAAGGTTCATCGATTTCAAACTCTAATCCAATTAGGTTCAAAACCCTAGTTGATGATCAATTGAAAGTTTAATCAATTGAAGGATGATTTATTAATTTCAATTGAAGTATGGGGCTTAGGTTCAATTGATGAGTAATTGCATGGATTCAATTGATGAAGGAATTAAGCTTGGAAACCCTAGATTAATATGAGTGGTTGAGACCATTTTTGGTCCAATCGGTTTTGAGGAGGTTTGTACCAAACAGTCTCAAGACCGTTTGAGTCCAAACGGTCTCAAGACCATTTGGGACCAAACGATCCCAAACTATATGAGACTCAAATGATCTCAAGTATCTTTGCACTAAATGGTTTGAAGCACCAACTTTACTAAACGGTTTGAAGCACCAACTTTACTAAACGGTTTCAAGCACCAACTTTACTAAATGGTTTCAAGCACCAACATTACTAAACGGTTTCAAGCACCAACTTTTCTAAACGGTTTCAAACTGTTATACCAAGACCGTTTGGAGGTCTAAACGGTCTTAGACCGTTTCAAGGTCATTCAAGTAAGACCGTTTGAGATCTGGTGGGTCAAGACCGTTTGGGGTCTAAGTGACCAAGACCGTTTGGGGAAGTTATTAACCAAAACCATATGGACACTTAAGGTGATTAAAGGTCAATTGTTTTATTGATTATTACATGATGTAATCCAAGGGTGATTATGGTAATTGTACCCTTAATAATAAGGGTGATTGATACTTTTTGAATGATTCATCTTTAATGATTATGGAAGTTATGACACAATACACGGTGTCAACTCTTCAATCAAGTTGAGTTGACCTAATCCAATAAAGTCTGATGTAAATATCATTCTATAAAGGATGAGAGAGAGAGGACTTTCTACATGAATGATAATCATGTAATGGTTAAGTCTCAACACTTTCAACATGAATGAATGTGTAATTAGGGTATGTTCCTTGATAAAGAGATCATGAACTCTAATTAAGAAGGTTAATGTACCCTAACTCCAATTGAGGGAAATGATAGGTGAAACTCTAATCTATGGTAATGGTATGACCCTAATTTAGGGTAATGACATGAGAAACCCTAATTCAGGGTATTTTAATAATAAACCTTGATTAAATGTGAATAGTAAACCCTAATTGAGGATGATGTTATGAGCAACCCTAATCAAGGGTGAAGCCATATGAAACCCTAAGTGAGGGTGATGTCATGTGGAACCCTAAACAAAGGTGATGTCAAAATGAAACCTTAATGCAATAATGCGATGTAAAACCTGATTCAAGGTAATACTATGTACTGGTATTTGACACTTTAATATTAAATCCTACACTGATATAGTATAAAGATATGTGAAGCCCTAATCTTGGGTTATAGGGTATGAAACCCTCATTTTGGGCAATATTATGATAAATCATAACCTAAATCTGGGTAATGAGATAAAGTATTCCTAATTGACATAAATTGGGAAATCTTATCTCAAATGAGGAAATAGTGAGGTTACTCTTACAATGCATAAGTGTTGATTTGTAATTGATATAATTGTTATGATGTGCACTAATTATGCAGGTTTCATGAGATGGTGGACATAGCCAGGTATGAGCTATGATGTTGTACTATTGAAATTACTTTATGGGCCTTGTGAGCCATGATATGTTGTGTTGCCTAGTGAAAGGTAACAAGGGATATTAATGGGCTTTAAGAGCTATGGGAAATGCCTACATTGCAATTATTATGTTTAAATTGGTCAGATGATCTGAAGGAATTAAATTACCTAAAAAAGTGGTAACAAGTGTTTGATGATCTAAGGGTTTGAACACCCATATTTCATAGGCATAATGATGAGATGATAAGGGATGAGAATACCCTTATGTGATAAGGGATTGAGATCCCAATACTTAATAAAGCTTTGAAAAGAACTTGATAGGAATAGTACTTATTCTTTGTAGCAATTGTTATAATGTTTTATGTTTGAAAACATGTTTGCTGCTAAAAGAATATTGTAAGGTACTTAATTAATCAAGTGAAATGGTATCATATAGAGCCCTGACCATAGATCCATCATCGTCAGTAGTTTGGTGATGGTGAAACAGGTTTTTCTACGGGAACTCCTGGAGGGCATACTTTTGAGTATGTGGGGGTTATGGGTGTGAATATCCTTACGCCCTAATGGAGAAATTGATATGAGGTAAACATTAAATATCTCAATCCTTCATTATTTATGCCGGGATGGATGTATCACTAATCTCCCGAGGACCGGGATGGATGTATCATTAATCTCCCGATAATCTTAATGTCGAATCGATGTGAGATAATTATAATATCTCTCGATTGCGAAGAGAGTGCAGCATGCCACTATAACTCTAATAGCGAAGTTGCCAGTATACCCTGGAAAGCTATTTAGTAGAGACACAAGATGTCCTGCAATTGGTCCTCACACTGACTGAGGAAGATGAGGTCATGGAAATTCGGCTCTTCTATTGGCCTATGTATGGTACCTATTCGATTTCACAATGGTCGGTTGGAATATGAGCGGTATACCTCATCTCCTTAGGGCATTAAGTATGGTTGTAAACCGTAATCAGTCGTGTAGCATATTTGCTTAAGGTTGAAATACGAGAATCAATGATTGATGTTGCTTTGCTTAGTATGTCCTAATATGGATGAATGTTATTTATGCTCTTCAATTCCTTATTGGACAAGTAACATGTTGCTTCATCAATTTATAAGTGAATTGCTTTGAGTAAAGAATAATGCTCTAATCTGTTTATACATTGATTTATCTGCTGCTGAATACTTATGATTATGCTTCTCAGCTTTACTTCCTTAATTGCAATAATAATGTTTCTGGCAGAGAGTTATATCTCTCGTTAGGACAATTTTTCAATTGTATCACCTCTGTGGGATCCAACTTTTTAGGTAGACACTGAAGAAGAGGTAGAAACCCTACAGTGGGTGAAGAACAGCAGCAGCAGCAGCAATAAGGACAACAGTGAATTCTCAGGTGGAGACATTGGTTGTCAAGTCCTGTAAATAGAGAGTCATATATGTCATCTCTGTACTCTCAGGTCCTAGGAGTCAGTAGTTAGCTTAATAATTGATCTGAGATTTTGGCTTGATGCCTCGAGATTTTTATCCTACCTATGTATAGTTTAATAGGGCAGTTGATGTTTGTAACTCTCGAGAAGAAATGGTACAAGGAATGTATTTGAAATACTTTGGTTCCTTATGAAAGAGTTTTTCAGTTTATGGATCTCTTTGTAAAAAGTTTTAATTTTTAGTTATTTTCAGTAATTCTGCTGCTAATGAATGCTTCCGCATAAGCAAATCTTGTTTTCATAAGTTGGATGCCACAATAGCCAAGAAATAAAGCCTTGTAAAAATTTCATATCAAACTTATCGAGAGAATATTTTGTATTCAAAACAAAACAAGGACATCTAAAAGTATGAAATACTCGATAGAACTCTTCCTACCATGCCATAGAAAATAGGGGGTTTTCTTCAAAGAAGGATGAGTAAAAACTCAATTTTGCACAAAATATGAAGTACTAACAGCTTCAGCCTAAAAATTCTTTGGAGTATCACACTCTAGAAGCATGGTCCTAGCCATCTCCTATAAAGACTTATTCTTCCTCTCTACAACCCCATTTTGTTTAGGTGTTCTGAGGTGAAGAAAAGTTGTATGCATAACTAGATTCTTAACAAAAACATTCAAAAAACTCATTGTCAAATTCTCCCCCATGATCACTATGGATGGAAACGATGCTGTAAGAAACTTCATTCTCAACTCATTTAAAAAATCTCGAGAAAACATCAAGTGTATCACTCTTAGAAATGAGAAAGAAGTTCCAAGTATATCTAGAGAAATCATCAATAATAACAAGGTAATACTTGGAACCATGAAACAATTGAGTTCTCATTGGTCCAAATAGATCAATGTGAAGAAGCTCAAAAGCTCTCTTGGTACTAAGGACTCCTTTGGATTTGAAGGACTTGGTTTTCTTTCCTTGGGTACAAGGTTGGCATTCCTCATCCTTTTCAAAATCCAATTAGGGAAGTCCCTTAACCAATTCTTTTTTCTCAACTTCTTCAACTGATGCATATTTACATGACCAAGCCGACGATGCCAAAGAGAAATATCATTCGAGTTGACTAACAGGCTTAATAGAGTTAAGAACAATAACATAAAGATTACCACTTCTAGTTCCCTGATATATAACTTGGTAGATGAGGGAATCTATAATCAAGCATTCAAAGGAATTAAATAATACAAGGTAATTATTGTCACATAATTGACTAACACAAATTAAATTGTGATGTAGGCCATCCACAAAGAGAAAGTCCATGATACACAAGGATTCACCTACATCACCCTCACCTTTGACTTTACCTTTCTTATTGTCCCCAAAGGTGATCGAACCTCTTTTCTTTTTGGTGAAGTTGTTGAAATGGCTTATATCACCTGTCATATGCTTAGTGCAGCCACTATCAACAATCCATCTTCTTTTTTCCTGCAAGAAAAGAGAATGTCAGTTCCCAACTCAAACGTTGGGAATCGGAGTTAGCTTGGGGATCCATTTCATCTTTGGGTTGATCCCCTTAGGCTTGTAAGGACAATAAGTAGAGTAATGATAATCACATTTGCAATAAGAACAAACCATATGATTCTTAGTGTTGGAAGACTCTCCTACAAAGAAAGAGGTCTCCTTGTTCTTTTTCTTACCTTTGGCTTTGCTCTTGTCCTTTGGTGTTCCCCCTACAAATCTCAAACTATTAGTACCACTTTGTTTGATAGAATTATCAAGGATTTTGTTTAGGTAGTTCTTCCCTTTGAGGAATTTCTATAGGGATGCTCTCAATCTATGATTATCATCATTTAGAGAAATAATGGTAGAATATAAGCTAGCTATGTCATCCCTAACATGAATAAGATCAACCTCAAGATAGAAGGTTTGAGTTAAATATGAATCCTTCTCAAGGGAAATGGAAGCAACATTAGCACTAGGCAATATAGTTCTAGAAGATAAATCATTAACTTGACCAAACAACCTAGCATTTCCATATTTAAGCATTTGGATTTATTTAATATAGACATCTCTTTCATCTCTACGAGCATCAATAAGAAGCTTAAATTTAGCATTTTCAGTTTTAATCATTTCAAGCTCTTTTAGGTAATTTTGGTTTTCTTCCTTAAGATTTTCAATGTTCTTAAGGTAGATACCATTCTCAACTTCAACTCCATTGTATTAGAGCTCAAGATCAAGGTATTTCCCTTGCAAATTATCAATACTCTCAAGATTATTTTTCTCATTCAGCTCAAGGATTTTAAGTTTAGCATATAGATCATCAATGATTTTTTCTAACCATTTTCTTTTAGATTTACATTTAGCAAAAGATGAATAGGTAGAGATAAGCATGTCAATAATAGCTTCCTTAGATAACTCATGTAAACTTTCCTCACCTTTCTTACCTCACCAATTTTTCACTAGTAGAGGCCATGAGTACAAGGTGGCACTCTCCATCTTCTTCGGAGCTTCAGCTGCTTGAAGATGAAGCTTCCCAAGTTGCATGAGTTGCATTCTTGTGTCTCTTCTCCTTCTTGTACTTCCTCTTGTATTTGCTCTCCTTCTTGTACTCCTCTTCCTTCTTTGAGTTGTCCTTGTGGTGTGACTTTCTTGACTTGGGACATTCACTCTTGTAGTTCCCCTTTTATCCACACTTGTAGCATCTAGGAGTAGAGGAGGAGGCGGCTTACTTTCCCTTGAAGTGTTTGCCCTTGATGTAGTTGGTTTCATGCTCACTTGGGCCATTATCTTCACTAGAGGATGAAGGAGAAGTTCGGCAAGCAAGTTATTGTTGAAGGATGACCATCTCTGCTTGTGTTTTGAAAGGACTATCATTGATCTTCTTGGCTTCTTTCTCTTCTTGCTTGGATTCTTCTTCTTATTTGTCAAACCTTGGCTCATGGGCTTGGAGGTTGCCAATAAGCTCTTCGGTTAGGATGTCACCAAGGCTCCTCACTTCTTCAATGGAGGTGACATTTGACTCCCATCTCTTTAGTAGAGTCCTCAAGATATCGGAGTTGATTACACATCTATCCAAAGTGTTGCCCAATGCAGCCATCCCATTGATGATGGCATTGAGTCTTGAGTACATCTCTGTAATCCCTTCTTTCTTGCCCATCTTGAAGTTCTCTTCAACATGTAGATCTTGGCCTCCTTGACTTGTTTTGTGCCTTCATAGGTGATCCACAATTTATCCCAAATCTCATAGGAGGTGTCCTAAGATGAGATCTGGTTGAACTCTGTTGGGGTAAGATCTGCATAGAGGATGCTTATGACTTTGGCATTGAGTTGGGCTTCTTTGAGTGCAGCTTCACTCCATGTTACAACAGCTCCGGTTGGCTCCTTGTAAGGTGTGACCATCACCTTCCACATGTCAAAGTTCATGCCTTGAATGTAGAATTACATATGCCTCTTCCAATAGATAAAATTGGTTCCTTTAAAGATTGGAGGATGCATGGAGAAGCCTCCCTCTAGGTTAAGAGAACCAAGTAGGTTGTCACATATCTTGTCATCTTGTGGGAAATTGTTGGAGAAGAACCTTGACACTGATACCAGTTGTTGGATCTAGGGCTCTAGAGGGGGGTAAATAGAGCTTCAAAAAACCTCACAAGATAGATTACACCTTCAAATTATATCATATTAAAACTAATAACTTAAGTGCAATTTGAAGTCCTAACTAACAAGCATAGCAAGGATGAGAGGAATTGATAGCAAGCACTTGACAATGTCATGTAGAGTGGTTCCACTCTCTGAACTAGGAGAGAGTCAGTACACTACCTAGAGAGGTCAGCCTCTAAGACTTTGCAAGTGCTTTTCTCTATATATTCACCAATAAGAGTTATAATACAAGACCACCAAAGGACTTACACATCCAAACACCAAGAGTCTTCCAGCTTACCAAGGACTTACCCACTTTGTCAAGAGTCTTCAGCCTTCTCCAATGTCTTACCCACTCTCACACAAGTCATCCGCCTTCAAGGACTTTTCTACTCTTCTTGGATCTTCAAACTTTGTCTTCTCTTTCACCTAGAGAAGATCTTCACCTCTTTTTCAACCTTGAAGAAGAACAACAACAGCTCCATCTTCACTCAGAGTAGCTTGCTTCACTTTTGCTTCATGGAGGAAAGGGGAAGGGAAGATGGAATTGATGAGAGCTTTACAAGTACAAGGAAGTAGCTCTCTTACAATAAGCCCATCTCACTTATAATCACAAAATAAAGTATAAACTAGAGAGAGAAAGGGGCTCAAAGAGTTGCAACGTACAAAACTATAGCAAGGACTTAGAATAGCATGAATGAGCAAACTTGGAATGAACTCTAAGGGGTCTTATTTATAGATGGGGGTATTCCCTTGAGTGTGGGATCACTTAGGGTCTAAATATAGCCATTTTTAAAGGTGCAACGGATCTATTTTTGCCCAAAACAACTCACTAACGGTTATAATCACTTTTTTGTATTTTTTGTATAGTACATTTGGTCGAGTTTCAATAAAGGTGACTCGACCAATCCACTAAATGACAAAGACAGTTTTCAAATTATCAGTCAAATTTGTTCTGGGAAACTCGACTGATGAGCTAAAATCAGTTTTCCAACTCGACCGATGGGTCATCTTCAGAAAATCCATCATAGGATCCAACTCGACCGATGAACAGCCTGTGACAAATTTTCTAAATTGATATTTGAATGATCAAACCTTGGAATTAAGTGTCCCTGGTTTTTTCTCATCTTAGTTACAAGCCATATCATCAATACAAGTTATTAAAAAAATTATCTAAGGTCATTTGGAGTAATTTCCCAAATTGTACACTTACATTGCATTTGACTTCAACTTGAACAAGCTAGGACGTGTGTAATTTGATCCTTTTCATGTACCTAAAACCTGAAATTAATCTTGAACAAACATATTAGATACATAGGAATGGAATGGTTAAATCATTATCAAAATATGGGCAATGTATAACTCTCAAGTCAACATTTTCTACCAGCAACGACCCACAAAACTTTGATGCAACCACTATTGGTATTGAAAAGGAAGTTTACAACAACATGGTCAAACTCATGAAAGAGGAATTTACTAATGAAGAAACTGAGACATCTTTGAAACAAATGCATCCAAATATATCGCCTAGAGAAGATAGAATGAAGACTATGTTCTTCCAAAATGGTTAGAATGTAATACGAAAGGATGTGGCAAATTACATTTAAGAGTGGTTGAAAGGGGAGTTCTCGATTCAGAAGTCAACAAAACACTAGTAGTAATGATCCCAAAAATTGCAAACCTAAAGGAAGTCGAGAGTGCAAGTTACTAGGTTTAGAGCGGTCTTCCGTGGACCACGATGGACGTGTACTGGCCACCTTCCTAGATATTGCATAGTTCATGTGGTTAACTGATACAGTCGAAGCTGCAGTAGCTAGGTTGGCTATCATCGAAGCGAGACAACTGAACCAGCAACATATTGAACTTGAAACAGACTCCACAATCCTTGTTAATGCACTTACAAGACCACATGGAAGACGAGACCATATGGACTTGGACAAGACATCATACACGTAGCTTCTCAGTTCCTCTCTTTTAACGTTTACCATGTAAAACGAAACAACAATGATGTTGCTCACCATCTACCTAGAAAGGCACTGAAAATGCCAAGAAGGATCCTCATGAGGGATCATTTTACTGTCGATACCCTTTTACTAGATCAAAAATTAAATGGAATTTAGCTAAGAGGCAGAACTTTCAAAAAAATTAGTGGAGTCTTGAAAAAAAATTATTTTACCATGATTCACCATGCTTTTTATGAGGACAGAGACGAATTAAATCTTTCCATATATTTACCATGAAATGTTTTTTTCTTTGTCTATCACTATGGAAAACAAGCCACAATTTTTACATTATATACCATCATTCCCCTCCGCGTGATTCACCATGTCACCAATCTATAGTTGCATTGCTGCTTGTTTTCTTTGTGTTATAATTTAATTTAATGGGATTTTCGAGCTCCAAACCAATTATCTGCTTCAACATGATCCCTAAGATGAATTGTTATTTTTGTTTCTTACATTTTCTATAGTAAAACCAATGAATGTAAATCAACTCAGGTTCCTCCGTTAAGAAGCAAGTAGCAGCACATTCATAAGTCGCAGAGTAAAATATGTTGGGATTAGGAATATAATTCTACCCATGTCCTAGTGGGATTTAGACTTGGGAGAGGGTTGGTTTGTGCTACCAATCCTAATAAGAGTCAAATCCAAGAAGGAAAGAGGATGGTTCCCTATGTACATCATGGAGTTGGACTAGGAGTGGGTCTAGGATTTGGACAAGGATTCCTGATTGCAACCACATACATGGAAGCCTATAAATAGAGGCCCCTGGGGAGGCCTTTGGGAGTATCCCACCGGTTGAGGTGTGATCCCTCCAGTTGCTTGTTGGTGCCTTCTATGGTAGAGGGTTCCAGAGAACAAGAACAACTGGAGGAGCTCTCTTGGTTGAATAAGAGAGGGTCAGTGACTTTGCCTTAAAGAAAAGTAGCGGCTGACAGTCAGTGACGCATTGAGTTCACTGACAGATCAGCTCTCTTGGTTGATAAGATAGGGCCAGCGACTTTACCTTGAAGAAAAGTAGCGGTTGGCGGTTACAGACGTAGTGTTGTCATAGTGGCAACGGTCTGACCCAGTCAGCGGTCATAACGACATCAAGTAGTCCACAACAACGACAATGGTCTCGTAAGGAGATCAAGTAAAGAGGGAGGTTTTGTACACACTGGGTGTGATTCTCTTCTTTCTCATCTTTATTCTCGTGTGGGGAGGGCTACTTGGATTTAGGGGGTAATTAAATCCAGGTAGTGTGAGTTGTAATCTTAATTACATAGTGCTTGTTGGCCGGTATTGCCCCGTGATTTTTCTCTTCTCGTCTTTGGGAGAGTTTTCCACGTTAAATCTGATTTTTCTTCTTTGGGTTTACACGCTTGTCAGTATCACTTCCACAACAAGTTTCAATCACATCTGGGACTATATCAGTACAACATCCCCAACAAGTGCTATCAGAGCGCAGGCTGTAGATACAAGTCCAGATGGGAAAAGATGAAGATGCGACGATGATAAAGTTGACAAGCACAAATTGGCAGATTTGAAAACCCAAGATGGAGGATATTATCTATTGTAAAGATCTATATGATCTGATAGAGGGACAAAAGCCAGAGACTACGTTTGATGCAGATGGGAAGAAACTAAACAAGAAAACCGTTGGAACAGTACGAATGTGGCTCGACATCTCCGTGTCCCATCACGTCTCAAAAGAGACCAATGCCAAAGATCTGTGGGAAAAGATCAAGAAGTTATATGAGTGGAAGACTGCCACAAATAAAACTTTCTTGATCCAAAAGTTGGTGAACCTCAAGTACCGAGATGGAGCAAGCATCGCCTAGCATATAAATGAATTCCAAAGCCTTGTAAATTAGTTGGGGTCTATGAAGATGGTTCTTGATGTTGAACTTCAGGCTCTACTTCTTCTAGGATCGTTACCGGACAGCTGGGAGACACTCGTAGTGACAGTTAGCAATTCTGCATAGGAAGGCAAGTTGACACTTGACCAGGTGAAGATCAGTCTGTTGAATGAAGAGACTCGACGACGAGCCTCGGGCAATAGCGGATCAGAGGTGCACTTCACAGAGAACAGGGGTGTTGATAGAGCGAGAGACCATGGTAGATCTAAGAGTTGTGGTGAGTCCCAAGACCACGAGAAGTCTAGTGGTAGATCCAAGTCAAAGAATAGTACAGGGTGCTTCCATTGCGGCAAGCCAGGTCATTTCAAAAGGAACTACAAGGTCTGGAAAAGGAAACAAGGGTCTAAAGCCAAAGACAAGCAAGATGATGATAAGAACACCGTAGCGATAATATCAGATGACAGGAACGATGAGGACGATGTGGTCTTAACAGTCCAGGAGCAGTGTTTGCATGTTGATGAGGATGATTCAGAGTGGGTGGTGGATACTGCAGCTTCTTACCATGCTACACCATGTGAGGAGTTCTTTACTTCATACAGGAATGGGGACTTCGGCAGAGTGAACATGGGAAATTCCAGCTTTTCTAGAATTGTCGGTATTGGAGACATTTGTGTTCAGAAAAGTATCGGTTGCATGCTCACGCTGAAGAATGTTCATCACGTTCCAGATCTGCAGCTGAGTTTGATTTCTGGTTCTTTCTTTGATAGAGAAGGTTGTCATCTTGATTTTGGTGGTGGCAAATGCAAGATCACCAAGGGACTTTGGTTATTGTACGGGGTAAAACTGTCTCGCACATTGTACAAGACCAAGCTTAAAGTGCTCAGAGACAATAATATAAATATAGTTGAGGATAACCACACAGATCTATGGCACATACGGTTAGGACACATGAATGAGAAGGGATTGAATTTGCTATACAAGAAGAGGTTGATTCCTTGTGGCAAGGATAGTAGTCTCAGTTCATGTCACACATGTCAGACAGGAAAGAATTGGCGAGTTTCTTTCAAGACAAGGCCTGTGGTGAAGTCACAATTTCTACAGTAGGTTCATTCTGATGTCTGCGGTCTGTTTGAGGTAGCTTCACTGGGTGACAATAAGTATTTTGTCATGTTCATTGATGATGCATATAGGAAGGTGTGAGATTACTTGTTGAAGACCAAGGATCAGTTTTTTCAGTGCTTCTAGAAGTTCCATACCATGGTAGAGTGGGAGACCGGTGAAAAATTAAAGTGCCTCCAGACAGACAATGGAGAAGAGTACACCTCCAGGGAGTTCTAGGCGTACTGCACGCAGCGTGGCATACGACATGAGAGGACAGAGTCCAACACACCACAACACAATGGTATAGCTGAAAGGATGAACCCTACTATTGTGGAGAAAGTCATATGCATGTTGAAGACTGCGCAGTTGCCAAAGACATTTTGGGGAGAGGCAGTGAGTACTGCCTGCTATCTGATAAATAGATCTCCATCAATTCCTTTGGGGTTTGATATACCTGAGAATGTATGGACAGGAAAGGATGCATCCTACTTTCATCTCCGAGTATTTGGATGCAAAGCATATGCTCATATTCCCAAGGAAAAGAGGCAAAAACTGGATGATAAAGCAGTACCATGTATCTTTCTTGGCTATGGAGATCAACAGTTTGGGTACAAGTTATATGATCTAGCGAAAAAGACCATGACTAGACACAGAGATGTGACTTTCTATGAGAGTCAGACAGTGACAAAGTCTGAGGTTGATGATGCAGAGGCTGCGAGATCAGATGATAGTTCTTCAAACGATGAGTATGAGGATGCTTCGGCTTCTTTACAGGTGTAGTCTTCCGATGACGAAGAAGAGAAGTATAATCACCCTGAGCAGCAGAGTGATAGCACATCAAGTGGTCCAATTGCAGATGCACAAATGAGTGATTCAAATTCACGGACAGAGACTTCTAGGCAGGGGGAGTAGGATCGGGATCAGGTAGAGTTCTCAGAGCAGCAGTTGAGGAGGTCTGACAAAGTTTGTCATCCTTCATCTAGATGTCCGGCATCTCAATATATTCTCCTTACTGATTAGGGGAAGCCAAAGACTTATCATGAGGCACAAACTCATATAGATAAAGCACAGTGGCATCAGGCAATGCAGGAGGAAATGTCTTCTTTGTAGAAGAATGATACCTATGAGCTTGTGGCACTTCCCAAGGGCCGAAAAGTACTTAAGTACAAGTGGGTCTACATGATGAAGAGAGATGACAGTAGCAAGGATCAAGCTTTCAATGAGAAGCTTCATGGAGATGGGCAGCATCATCAGAGGATTTCTGAACCTTGGTACAGAATGTCAGAAATAAAGTTTTCATCCAGGATGGCTTAGCATACCAATCAAGGGGAGCCAGCAAAATTCCAAGTATGGGCATGGAGAGAGAAGCGGCACTGCCAGAATACTTCTTCTCGGTTACTTAGGAACAGAGTGAAGTCAGGATTGGACTTCAAGAAGATGGATGAAAATAACAGGATGTTGACATGTTCGAGGAGAGTGGATCCATCACAGGTGGTGTTGAGGTCCACAAGCTACTCCAGATGATTGTTGAAGACCACATCCCCCTCATGGGCTAGAGGGGGAGATTGTTGGGATTAGGAATATAATCCAACACATGTCCTAGTAGGATTTGGACTTGAGAGATGGTTGGGTTGTGCTACCAATCCTAATAAGAGTCAAATCCAAGAAGGAAAGAGGATGGTTCCCTATGTGCATCATGGAGTTGAACTAAGAGTGGGTCTAGGATTTAGACAAGGATTCCTAGTTACAACCACATGCATGAAGGCCTATAAATAGAGGCCCATGGGGAGGCCTTTGGGAGTACCCCACCGGTTGAGGTGTGATCCCTCTAGTTGCTTGTTGGTGTTTTCTGTGGTAGAGGGTGTCAGAGAATAAGAACAATTGGAGGAGCTCTCTTGGTTGAATAAGAGAGGGTCACTGACTTTGTCTTGAAACAAAGTAGTGGCTGACAGTCGATGACACATTGAGTGAACTGACAGAGTAGCTCTCTTGTTTGATAAGAGAGGATCAGTGACTTTACCTTGAAGCAAAATAGCAGTTGGCGGTTACAGACGCAGTGTTGCCATAGTGGCAACGGTCTGACCCAGTCAGCGGTCACAACGGCATCAAACAGTCCACAACAATGATAACAACCTCGTGAGGAGATCAAGTAAAGAGGGGGGTTTTGTACATACTGTGTGTGATTCTCTTCTTCCTCATATTTATTCTCGTGTGGGGGGGCTACCTGGATTTATGGGGTAATTAAATCTAGACAATGTGAGTTGTAATCTTAATTCCATAGTATTTATTGGTCAGTATTGCCTTGTGATTTTTCTCTTCTCGTCTTAGGGAGAGTTTTCCACGTTCAATCTAATTTTTCTTCTTTGAGTTTACACGTTTGTCGGTATCGTTTCCACAATAAATTTTCATCACACCCGAGACTTTATCGGTATAACATCCCCAACAAAATAAGAATCATAAAAGTAAAATATTCGTCCTTGCTAGGAAAATAACATGCTGAACCACCACTATTACTGTCCCAGTGTGTTTTACTCATACGCCTCCTTGAAGCTCCACACATTTACGTTATTTTTAATGACGGAGCACAAAGGAAACCGACTTTGAAAGGACATCATCTAGAATATCCTACATGATTTGCTGCTCCCAATATGAGACGGAGCACGCTGCTCCTTACTTCAAGGAATGCCACGTGTAAATTGAAAATGATCTAGGCCCGTAATCTATATACAACTCAAACAAGGAGTAGCCTAGTGGGTGCAGCAAATCCTCGCTCCTAGAATATACCATCGAGAAGTAGGAAAGAAAGCACCCAACTTTATACATGAGCACAACTAACACCAACAAGTCTTCTTCTTCATCGAAACGGTTCCAGAAAATAAAATATCGGTACCAACTGAAGTAGATAAGTTATACAATAGTAAAATGAACGAAAATGATTCAGTCAGACCCGCCCCTCTATCAAGCGCATCACGCGTGGTGGCTAAGGTGGTTTTGTGGGGGTAAAAGCAAATTTCGAATAATGACGTGACGACATTTAATTGGATGGGTTGGTAGAAGACGTGTAATGTGTAAATAAATTTGTTTTGCTTATAACTTTTGGACCGTGATGAATTTTTTAACGAAATAAAAATCATTAGATTCGTTGTGAAAAATACATTCCAACAAGATTAATATTGATATATTTTTAACAAAAAAATATAAAAATGATATGAATAGGTTATTTTGGGTGTCAATGAACCATTTTGAACATCAATTAACTATCTTCGAGTGTCATTAGCCATTTATGGACGTCGTTATAATTTTAGGTGTCAATGAACCATTTTGAGCGTCATTTTAAACTTCTAGGTGTCAATGAACCATTTTGGGCGTCAATTACCTTATTTGGGCGTCATCTTTATACCACGTCAATGAACTATTTTGGGTGTTAATTAACTATTTTTGGGTATCAGTAACTTTTTATGGGCTCTGTAGCATCCAAAAATGATTTATTTGAGCGTCATTTTAAACTCAAATAACCATCTTTGGGTGTCATTAGTCATTTATGGGTGTCATTATAATTCTAGGTGTCAATGAACCATTTTGAGCGTCATTTTAAACTTCTCGGTGTCAATGAACTATTTTAGACGTCAATTACCTTTTATGAGCGTCATAGCATCCAAAAATGCTTAATTTGGGTGTCATTTTAAACTTCTAGGTGTCAATTACCTTATTTGGGCGCTATCTTTATACTTTTGAGTGTCAATGCATCATTTTTGGCGTACGTTAACCATTTTTTGGTATCAATAGCCATTTATGAGCGTCATAGCATCCAAAAATGGCTAAATAATGCCCAAAAATGGTTAAATAGTTGTTTTAGTTGTCGATACCTTATTTGAGTGTATCTTTATACTTCTGGGTATCAATGAACCATTTTGGGCATCAACTAACCATTTTTAGATGTCAATAATCATTTATGAGCGCCATAGTTGGTTGTCAATTAACCTATATATATCATTTTTTTATTTTTTTTCTCAAAAATATGTCAATATTAGGCTTGTTAGATTGCATTTTTCTTAACAAAACCAACGGTTTTTGTTTAATTAAATTTTTTTTTACGTGGTTTAAAAGTTATAAGCGAAACAAATTTATTTGTCTATTGCATAATTTCAAAAAAAACATCCAATCAGCATCCACCACGTGGTGCGATTTGGGGGCTGATTTGAGACCGATTTACCCACGTCGTGAAACCGGGTGTCTTAGTTCTAAAATGAATGCATTGCCGTTGCTCTTTACAAAAGCAGGGCATCACCGACAGTAGGCAGTACTGCACAATTACTTCTTTACAAAGGGTTCAGCATTTTGAAATATTCTTGTACAAGATTATATTGAGACAGGTAGGTCAGAAAAAGTACAGAGAGCTTTGATGGCGTTGTGCTAGCTTATATCTCATAGTACAGAATACAGAAAAGAAAATGCCGTGTTACATAGGAAGGGAGGGGCCACTGCGTGTTTGGACAATTAAAGTCCAATCATCACAGCAAGGATTACGAAACCGAATTCTGTGAAAATGACTAGTTTCAAGTATGAGAGATGTAGCCTTCACGATCGTGGTAGTAATAAAAAAAAAAGAACACTTACTGTTAGTACAAATTTTGTTTTGAACCTGACTTACACTCAATGTCATCTCCAGTTGTCCTGATTGTGGCTGTGTATCTCCCCACCATTATTTAGATTATGCCTTGCCGTGCCTGTTTTAGAATTGTCCTGGTGGGAACTTCGCTCTTCTCTTCTCAGCTTTTGATCCTAAAAAATAAGATAAATCAAAAGGCCTGAGTTCAGATTGGGATTCACAGAAAACAAGGTAAAAGTGGGAAGTCTACAAACAAGAGACTGAACATATACATCACGGTAGAGCAAGTCATCCATCTCTAGCATGTGGATGACATGACCAATCTTAGGTCTTTTCCTAGCATCTGGATCAACACAGCGGAGAGCCACCAGAAGAGCCCGCTTCAGCGCTTTCGTAGAAGGTCTCTCAGCGATTTTTGGATCCAATACTTCCTCTGATCTTCTTTCACCCACCATATTCTTCAACCACTCAACCAGATGGATCTTTAAAATTGAACATTTGCCATTAAAAAACGAAATTAGACAACTTATTTACCAAAACTACAAGTCAATTTTCTCACTGAATTGTAACCACATTTTTTAAGATTCAGAGTAGCTAGCCGTTTTACGGTCATTTACCAAAACCACATTTCAAGATTCACAACAGACATTGTTGTGAATGGGGCTTGGCTAACATGTTACACATAAGCTAACCTCATGCTGTGGCCGGTTGTAATCAACAGGAGATCTCCCAGAAATGATTTCCATGATAAGTACTCCGAAGCTATAAATATCGCTTCTTTCGTTCAGCATCCCAGTGCTAGCATATTCAGGAGCTACGTAACTACAGAAACAGATCGCGTGTAATTAAATGTTCCTTGAGATGCAAAAAGGAATCAATACCAAAAGTTGTATAAAAGGGGCTACTGAGTAATGTACTAACCCAAACGTTCCCATGACACGAGTAGTGACATGGTTAGTCTCTGAGCCCAAGAGCTTGGCTAACCCAAAATCGGACACCTTTGCATTCCACTGCTTATCAATTAGAATGTTGCTGGACTTGACATCTCGATGGACAACTTTTGGTTCGAGACCCTCATGAAGATAAGCCAAGCTGTAGGCATACAGTGTTATCATACATACAAGGACTGGAAGAATTTCAGTTAAGTTTGTTCCTTGTTGGAAAAAGAGGTACAAAAAGAGTGATCATTACCCTTTAGCTGTACCAAGGATGATGTTAATCCTGATTTCCCAAGTAAGAGGGCTGACATCCCCCACATCCCCATGGATCCATTGGTCCAGGTTTCCATTGTCAACATATTCATAAACAAGCATCCTGGCAGGAGTAACAAAGAGATCAATAAGGAATATCTCTGGGCTACTATAATAACAGAGGGCAATACTTCAAAAATGAAAATGACTTTACACCATGACATGAGCATGTAGAAAGGAAACAACTTCGTACAGATCATAAAGTGATAGAGGGACGGACTTACCTATGTGCTCCCTCCACACAGTAACCCAACAGCCTAACCAGGTTCTTGTGTCTGACGCGTCCAATTGCTTCAACTTCCACTTTAAACTCCCTCTCAGCTTGTCCTCTGACGGAATTGCATGAAAAGGAACGACTGTTCAGTTAGACCAAAGAGAATGCGTTGCTTTCAAGAAAAAGAAAAAAGGTTTTTTTTTTTCTTGGATGATTGGTGTGTTCGATTATATCACATGGAACCTTGACAAAGTAAAATAGCAATCACAAGGAGGAGGAGAAAAGAAACAGGACCATCAAAAGAAACGGAAGGGAATGAAAGTCACGTGAAGAGTGGTGATTAGAACAGAGCAGTTAATGTATATGCGGCAACAACACGGTGAAGTATAAATGTGAAGATGATAAGCCCACATGAACGACGATCGAACTATAAAAAGAAAAGATTGCAACTTTTTGAAAGCACGAATTCGTTCAAACAGAAAGACAAAATGAAAAGAAAGGAAGATGCTTCTTTAATTTGTTGGTTAGGGATAAATATACAAATTCCTTTTTATTATAATAAAATATATCTAAATTTAAGAAAATTATAAACCTTACTTATTGAAATACAAGTTTTTACAAAATCATATGCATGCATTTACTTGCGGTATGGAACATTGAAGCAACCTGTTATGTCATTTTCGGAATAAATAAGGCGCCGTTAAGCAGATGCTCCAAGCTTAGTCTATTAATGCAGCGCTTTGAGAGCTAATGTACGGGAGCATAAGAAAGGAAGTATGGAATAAACAGATAAGACAAATTGCTAAAACAGCTGATAGGCCATTTCCCAACGGTTGTGATGATAAGCATGCAACGGACAGAAAAGCCCCAGAAATTCCTCATTTGGGTCCCCCACCTCCTTTAATCAGTCCAAAAGGCACCATCTATTCATACAGCTCACCTATTGTTAAGCAGGTTTTTGACAGCAACCACGGTGTTGTCGGCAAGCACGCCTCTGTAGACGATCCCATACCCACCTTCCCCGATGACGTTCTCCGGCGTGAACCCTCCTGTGGCATCATCGAGCTCCCGGAGAGTGTACCAATGGCCCCACCCCAAGTGGGACACCTCGGGCGGGTGCCCTCCATTAATGCCGCCGCCACCAGCAAACGCCGCGGCTGCCGCGGCGTCACTGTACCCTGCTGACCGGTGGCTCTCCCCGCTAGTGGTCCCCGCAGATGAGCTAGTGAGCCGTTGTGTCCGGCTCTTGTGGTGGGTGAGGTAGTCCGCGAACACCACCCTGTGCTCCGGCTTCCCGATGTCGATCTGGATCTCGGCGACGCCTGGTGGTGGCGCTACGACTGCAGAGGCGGCTGCGTTGGCGGGGTGGGCGATGACCTCGGGGATCTCCTTGGAGACTGGGGGTGTGCGGTCTCTAGCTGGGGCGGCTGCGGCGAGGGCGCCTTTGAGAGTTTGGGGGGCCGTTCGGGTGCTGCGCCGGCGGGAGGTGACGCAGAGGGAAAGGAGGAAGAGGAATAGGACGATGAAGGCGCCGGTGCAGATCCCAATGACGACCCACAGTTTGAGTCCGAAGATAGACGTCGGTTTCGACAGCTCGCGGTTCACGAAGTCCCCGCCCACGATCGGCATTTTCGGATGGATCGCTCAGTGGTCGGGATCGAGGGGCGGCGCCGGCTACGGGGCGAAGGGGAGGGAGCCAGTGACGAGCAGCGAGGCAGCGGCCGTAGTGTCTAGTCACCAGTGTGAGCAGTGAGGTGGAGTAATAGTAGGGGGAAGAGAGCGGGTCGGAAGGAGGGAATTGCGTGTCACTGGAGCGAGCTTTGCCCGAAATTCAATACTCTTCTCTTTCTAGAGTAAAAGGGAGTGAGAGTTCGAGAAAGCAAAGAGGGCGAGGAAGGTCGGAAAACGACACGGAGAGAGAACCGAGAAGCAGAGAACAAGAGTGGTAGAGAGAAAAACGAATTGAGCCGATTTTGGGAAAGAAAAAACACTAGACAAGAGAAGAGGAGAGAGTCAATATTTAAAATGAAATGCAGGAGAGCCCAACTAAATATACTTCAAATGTTACAGTTGTCGGCGACTCACAGGGTCTCAGTTTATTTATTTTTAATCAGCCTGCTACAAAAATAATGTAAAAATTGTTTATCTGCAAACGTTATATTTGCAATTTGTAAGATTGTTGGGGTAAAAACAACTTTTTTCGGTCGAATAGTTTACACCTACGTACAGTACCTTCTGTGTGTCAATTTATCAAGTGTGTGTTTGGCGACTATATATGGCTGGTCAACATGGAGTATATAACAGGTTGGGTGACTTGACACTCATTTGTATTCCCATTGGCAGAGAGACACCACTATGTTTTTATGCCTCGTCATGAGAGGCATAGTGATTTACTCTGGGACATAGGTTGTTTCTGGTAGGTACCCTTGACTATTTAGTTCACTCGGATAGAAGAGCAATATGTATGTGTCTATCGCGCTATTACTAACGTTGAGGCTGGTATTGCTCTCTGCATTGTTCCTTCCAGTACTCACTACCATGCCCTTCTCTAGGTGCCCATGGAAGTGCTACTCATGATATGGTTTGCTTGCACACACGCTAGAGCGTATCCATGAAGGTGGCAATAACATGTTCCCCCTTCTGAATGTTTCCTTGTCGTTGTGATAGAGTATCGCTAGCCCTTTGTCATTATTGAGGCCATCCCTATAGTTGTTGTTCCTTGCTTGAGTATGGTATTTAGATTTTTTATAAAGGTGTGGTTAAGTCATTGTTTGGAAATGGTAGTTGGATAGGGCACTTCACTAACCCATCTAAGATCGGCTATAAACTAGTATTGCAAGCACGTGGATGCTAGTTAATTAATGTTAGTTATTCACCATAGCCCTCTTCTTATCTTGTTTACTCCCTAATTTTTAAGATTTCACTTTCTCATATATGCTTCTTTTTTCATACAAGTTGAATGTAGCCTATAACACCCACTTCCCTAGTTTGGCATCAACAAAAAATATCAATTGTCCTTATGGGTAAAAAATAATATTTTCTTTTGAAAGCCAATATTACGACGATGGGAGGTCAAGTTTCAAGTCTTATTATTATCTAATCTTTGTTGTTATGTATAACAAGGTCTCCAAACTCGTTATTAGGGTTATCAATGTGGTTTGAATGTTAATGAATATTCTACACTACAAGAAAATTGACTATTTCTCCCCATCATATGTTACGTTAACCAAAAAAAAAGTTTTGATTGATATGCTTGATTGATTGAAATGATGATTTCATTTTATTAAGTTGAATATTGTTGATCTTGTATCAGAAATATCTTACATGATTTTGGCAAGTTCTCCAACATAACTATCAATCCATTTAAGAGTATGGTCTGTCTGAGTAAGAATGTGGTCAATCATAACTCTCTGAAATATATTGCTATTTTGAAGGGTCAATTCCCTTCAAAGTATATGAGCATTCCTATCTTCCATGGTAGGCTTTCTAAAAGCCTGTTCCGACTCCATATTGAAAATTCAAATTCAAATGGGAGGATGGGAGTCCGTTTAAGAGTATGGTCTATTTGAGTAAGAATGTGGCCAAAGATAAATTCTATAGTATATTGCTATATTGAAGGATCGGTTCCCTTCAAAGTATCTAAGCATTCATATTTTCCATGGCAGGCTTTATAAAAGCCTATGTCGTCCATATATTAACAAATTGAAACTAAAATGGGAGGATGAAAGTCTAAGATGCTTTGTTTGGTTTGATTGAACTAATTAGTACCACTCTCTTTGAATGCAATATGATCTAGTCAACAACATTTCATCTTTATTCTAATGTGATGGATGAGGTATGTATGTTCTGTAGGAATTTTTGTGGAGTAACAACTCAAAAGACAAATGTATCATTCTTGTAACTTAAAAGAAACTTTGTCTTTCCAAGAGAGAGGGGGGCTTTGGTAGAGATCAATCAAGATGTTAATCTTGCAAGGATCACTTAAACCTTCCAAATTGACCCATACAAAGGACCTTCTCTGGGTTAAAATAGATTCAATACGTGTACCTAAAGATTGGATCCTTGTGGATTTGTGAAACCAGTGGACATTATTTCTCAATATGCAATCAAATTGTGAAAATGAGAATATGATTTTCAATTTTGTCGGTGTTAAGGTAGACAATGGAAACAAGATTGTATTGCGAAGAGATTTGTGTCTACCTAAGTGTAAATTCATGGATGAAGTTATTCATGTCATGCTATGTCTAGAATTGGGGAAACAAATATCATCTAAAGAAGAATATTGAATATGGGGTTTGGCATGTTGCTAGATCTAGGAGATTTAATGTAGAGAACTCACATGAGAAAATCTTCGAACTAAAATATTGATAAAATATCAAAACTTGATTTGTGACAATAAGAATTAAATAGTAATGAAAAATATACTTGTAGATTTTTCCTTGTGACAAACCTCATCATCAAACACCAATCATAGAGTAATGATCCATTTTTAATCATCAATCATCATTGTCATCCTAGTCAAATGAAATAGTCTCATATAAAATGATAAATTTTGATTAAATATTATTATAGTACTAGATAGTTCTGTTTACATGAAATCATATGATAAAATAGAAACAAACCTAGCGCACCCCACAAAAAAGACAAATATAATCTAAATATTTTATATGTATACCTTTTAAATCACAACCTTTTCTTTAAATGATATTATATCCAAAACATGTAAACAACCAACATGAGATTGATATAGAGCTCTAGCGAGTGGGTAACTCCCACTCCATCTAGGTAACCGTGTTTCAACTGTAAAATATGCATATTGAACTTAAACAAATCTAACAGGTATTATTTTACAAGTCTAAGAAGTAACTCTAAAATGAAATATCACGACATCACAAAAAATGAGAATGAATAGAAAGGTAGTGACTTTCATTATCTACCTACATATTTGTCCTTTAAGAATAATAGATAACAAATAACAAACGACCAAGTACCTCTAGACACTACAACCCTTTCACAAGAAATGATACAAGTGTTGGCTAAATTGGACATTATTATAATCCCTTTGTTTTGATGATGACAAACATTTCATTCTTGTGGATCTAACGTGCTACTTGAGTGTTGCAGGAATAAGGTGGATGACACAACTTTGGAAGATCTAAATGCTCACAATGTGTTAAATTTCATGATTGTAATCAAATGTAAAAACTTGTACAAGATATATAATGTACAAGTACTTAGACATCATGTAAATCAAGCGTTAGATCTTCCCTAGCCAATCACAAGACTTAGATAGGTCATTCCCTAAAATAGTTTCACATCTGCACACTCATACACACACTCAGTACTTAGTTTAAAACATTGAACCAAGGTCAATCTCGGTCGACAAACTTCTCGACCGAGACACTCTCGGTCGACAAACTCTCGACCGAGAATGACCCAGGTAGCCGTTAGACACAGCAGACAAGGTAGTTGGGAGTTGGATCAGAATGTTATACACACTTGCTCTAGACAGTCCCTCGGTCGACAAGTCCTCGACCGAGAAGGACTCTCGATCGACAAATCTTCGACCGAGAATGTCTCTGTCTGCAATTTTTAGGATTAATTAACTAGTCGTTGTTAAAGCAACTAATGGTTACCTAACGACTAGTTGAGCACTAAGAACCCCCTAAAAAGTGTCTAGAATGTCCTTAAGCATCCATAGGCCTTTCCTATAAATAGGACAAGCCATAGGGCACCCAAGGTACACTTGTGCTATACTTGAGCATTCATACTTGCAATTGACAATTCATTCTTGTGAGAAATTGAGCAATTCCTACATTGGCTATACATTTCCATTGCTCTAAATTCGTGTCCTATAGGCTAGCATCTCCAATTCACAGCACCTACACTTCCATATACATTGGTTAGGAGATCAAAATGCTTGATATAGGAAATCAAGCCTTGTGCTACAAGTGGTATTGTAATTTCTATTTTCCTTCTTGTTCCTTTATATCTTGTGTACTCTCCTTGCTACTCCTAGGGTTGGAGGCTGTGGATTGGAGAGGGTTTGACTTCTCAGGTGGAGAAGGGTCTTCTCGGTGGAGAAGGGTCTTCTCGGTGGAGAAGGTGGACTTTGGACTAGTTCAAGAAGGCTGTCTCAACGGGAAGCTACTTCAAGAGGAAGGATACTTCAAGGGGAGCTTGAAGTTACTTCAAGGAAGGTTGCTTCGAGGTTGGTGAGACTACTTCTAGGTGAAGGCTGTCTGAAGGGTTTGGTGAAAGTATTGTAATTTTATGTAACATCCTTGTGAGGTAATAAAATTTAATACTTTCAAAATCTCGGTTGGGTAAGCAACCAGGTAGTGGATTGACTGTCTTAGTATTTGCTAAGGTTGGAACCACTCTAAATCCTTGTCCCCTTGTCCAATATTTTTGTGGTTATTTGTTTTGGTTAAATTATTATTAAAATATCATAAAACCCTATTCACCCCCCTCTAGTGGTTTTTCAATTGGTATCAGAGCAGGGCTTCAAGGAACTCTAACAAAGTCTTAAAGAATGGGTGACGGGTTGCTCAACAACCTCAACTTGGAAGGAACACTCGTGGCTAGACCTCCAGCTTTTGATGGAACTAACTACACTTACTGGAAGAGGAGGATGCAATTTTACTTCCAAGGAATCAGTTGGGACTTATGGAGAATGGTATCAACTCCTTATGAACTTCCTCAAACGGAGTATGCAAATTGGGATGTCAATACGGTAAAGTCTGCCCAAATGAATGCAAAAGCTGTAAGTATACTTTATTGCTCAATTTCCGTTGGTGAGTTTAATAGAATATCAAATTGTGAAACGGCTTATGAAATATGGCATAGACTTTCTATAACATATGAAGGAACTGTTCAAGTAAAGAATTCTAAAATCAGAATGCTTAAACAAAAATTTGAACAATTCTGTATGGATCAAAATGAATCTATTAGTGCAATGTATGCAAAATTTTCTTCTATTGTAAATGGTTTGAATGCTTTAGGAAAAGTGATTAGTGAGGAAGATCAAGTATAAAAAAATCCTTAGGTCTCTTCCTCCCAAATACAAGCCCAAGGTGACTACTATTGAAGAAGCAAATGATCTCACCCGGCTAAGGATGGAACAACTTATTGGCAACCTAGAAGCACATGAGGCAACTTTAGAAGAGGAAGAAAGATGAGAACGTGAACTTCAACAAGGGAAAAAGGACATTGCATTCAAAGAATCGACCAAGATTAGTCATGACACAAGTGAAGATGATAGAGAAGAAGAAACTCTCATTGTAAACGGTAAGCAGTATAAAAGTTTTAAAACTAACAAAACTTCTAGTGTTTCTTCTTCCAGGTGCTTTGAATGTGGCAAAAAGGGACACATGAAAGGTGAGTGTCCAAAACTCAAGAAAGGGAAGAAATCATCTCACAAAAAGAAAGAAAGAGCATATAAAGCTGCATGGGATGATTCAAGTGATGATAGTGATGATGGAAAGGAAGAAGTAGCATGTCTTATTGCTACAACAAATGAAGAAGAAGAAGAAGAAGAAGAGGTAAGTCTTTTTGATCTACCAAAAGAAGGTCTAATTGCTAGTCTTCAAGATACACATGAGAAATATATTGAGTGCAAGAAGAAATTTAAGAAATCAAATAAAGTAAATGATGAGTTAAATGCTAAACTTCTTGCTCTCACATCTGAAATTGAAGATTATGATATTAAGCTAAAATCTATAGAAGCAAATTGCAATCTTCTTTCCCTCAAAAAGTTAAACTTGCAAACTCAAGTAAATGATCTTAAAAAACAACTTGTTTTGTGTACACATCTAGATTATGATATTATTGTGAAAGAAAGAGATTCTTTGTTATCTAATCTAGATCAAGCAAAATTAGATATCAAGAAGAAAATGGATGAGATTATGAAGTTACAACAAAAAGTGAGTAGCTTGAGTAACAATAATATTCTTGATAATATCTTAAATGATTCTTATCATCAAATTGGAAGAAGAGGACTAGGTTATAAGACTAAGGGAAAAGTCTTATCAAAAACCTAGTTGGAGAAGGACACAAGTGCTAAAGAATCAATCCATGTATGTACCCAAGAACAATTCAACTCCTAGAAAGAGAAATGAGATTGACTCTATTAGTTGTCATTATTGCTTGCGTCTTGGACACTACTCTTTTTCATGCCCATACAAGAAAAGGAATGATGATCTAGCTTGGGTCCCTAAAACTTAGAAGTTTGAATTTGACTAGTTGAGATTTGACCTAAACTAATTCTTGATATACAAATGTCATATCTCAACACAATCGAGCTTTAACTTTCATATTCTTGATTTACTTGGAAATAATTACTGAAAACAATTCTGAAACAGTACAAAAACTTTCTCGGTCGAGAAACTACTTGACCGAGAACATTATCGGTCGAGAAATAGTCGACCGAGCAGGTTACTGTTTTCAAGTTTGCAATAAATCTACTAAACTTGTTTTCGATTAATCTAGTTTGCTATCAATTTGTTATTAATGATTGTTTTAATATGCAAAATCAAGAATAAATCTTGGAGACCATCTTTGAAACAAGACATATTGATCTTTTTGCATCATGATTTAAGGTATAACATTATGAATATGAAATCCTTAAACATATTGCAAAAGTATTATATGAAGACTGATTTTTGAACAAACCTTATTCATTGATTGAAAAAGTTTATTAAGCTTGTTCATGGTTTGTCTTAAAATTGAAAATCCATGAATCATGAATGAGATTATTTTGGTTTACATGGTTTAAAATTGAAAATTATGCACCATGATTGGTATAATCAAGGAAATTACTATTTTATCATAGTCCATATGGTTTATCCTAAGTATTTCTTGGTCTATCTATGTAGGAACCATGTGTATTAAAATTTAAATAGTCATAATCACTGTATTTCATGAAATTACATGTTTCTATCTTGATCATTGTATTGTGGATATGCTTCTACTGTTCTATCATAATCATTGTGTCATGATCAGTATGTTTCATTAGTTTATCTAAAATGATCTTTGATTCATATATATAAACCACAAATGGATATTGTTTTTTTATCATTATGATTCAACTCATATGGAGATGCCATTTTGCATAAACAGTAAAACATCTTGGCACAAATGCATTTTAAATTAAAAATATGCAGAAATTATACTTCACATATAAGTGTTCACATTGGAAATCTGCAGAAATTGCCTCTTGGTTGAAATCAAGTTTGACCAAGGGGCGCTATGGTCGAAGTCAAGTTCGACCTAAAATAAGCTTGACAAAATGCTTATTTGTACATCATTTTACTGCACTTAATCTTAGTATCTTGATTCAAAATGTGTTTATCATATTGAAAACATAATTTTAGTGCATAACTCTCATAAAAGGTCAACTTATTATGATCTAATATTGATTGTGACCTTAGAATCCTTAAATTATATTGACTATAAGATTAAGGGGGAGCTCACACAAACTATCTTGATTATAAGATTAAGAAGCTTACAAAACTTTATAAACATCATTTGAAGCTTGTTATGACCTTAGTATCCTTAAAAGTAGTTTTGGTTATGAAAACAAAGAAATCTACAATATTCATAAATATGAAATATATCTTGTTCTTAATGGAATTCTTTAAACAAATTATGGCTTAACATCCTGTGTATTTGGTTAGAGATACATACATGTATTCCACTATAAGCTTAAAGGATTCTCATGTCATTTTCAGGGCTTAACATCCCTTGTAAAATGGATGAGAAATCAAAATACATATGCCATAGATCTAAAAGGATCTCATATCATTTTAAGGCTTAACATCCTTTGCAAATGATTGAGAAACAAATTGTGGCTAAATTCGACAATAAATGGTTTACACTTATATTATTCCCTATTTTTCAAATTGAATATCTTAGTTAGGGGGAGCATAGCATAAAATTAAGGTGGAGAAATAAAAGTCATACAAAATGATTTTCCTAGATATCTTTTTAAAATGACAAAGGGGGAGAAATAATATAAAATCAAAAACATAAAATAAATGAGTTTCATAATATATCGTCCAACACCCACTTGCAAAACAAGAAAATGGCTACAAAAGGTAAACCTCAGGTATGAAACTCATATGATTTATATTTCCTTATTTCATATTTAGGAAATGTTTGTCATCTTCAAAAAGGGGGAGATTGTTGGCTAAATTGGACATTATTATAATCCATTTGTTTTGATGATGACAAACATTTCATTCTTGTGGATCTAACATGCTACTTGAGTGTTACAGGAATAAGGTGGATGACACAACTTTGGAAGATCTAAATGCTCACAATGTGTTAAATTTCATGATTGTAATCAAATGTAAAAACTTGTACAAGATATATAATGTACAAGTACTTAGACATCATGTAAATCAAGCGTTAGATCTTCCCTAGCCAATCACAACACTTAGATAGGTCATTCCCTAAAATAGTGTCACATCTACACACTCATACACACACTCCGTACTTAGTTTAAAACATTGAACCAGGGTCAATGTTGGTCGACAAACTTCTCGACCGAGACACTCTCGGTCGACAAACTCTTCGACCGAGAATGACCCAGGTAGCCGTTAGACACAGCAGACAAGGTAGTTGGGAGTTGGATCAGAATGTTATACACACTTGCTCCAGACAGTCCCTCAGTCGACAAGTCCTCGACCGAGAAGGACTCTCGGTCGACAAATCTTCGACCGAGAATGTCTCTATCTACAATTTTCAGGATTAATTAACTAGCCGTTGTTAAAGTAACTAATGGTTACCTAACGGCTAGTTGAGCACTAAGAACCCCCTAGAAAGTGTCTAGAATGTACTTAAGCATCCATAGGCCATTCCTATAAATAGGACAAGACATAGGACACCCAAAGTACACTTGTGCTACACTTGAGCATTCATACTTGCAATTGACAATTCATTCTTGTGAGCAATTGAGCAATTCCTACATTGGCTATATATTTCCATTGCTCTAAATTCATGTCCTATAGGCTAGCATCTCCTATTCACAGCACCTACACTTCCATATACATTGGTTAGGAGATCAAAACGCTTGATATAAGAAATCAAGCCTTGTGCTACAAGTGGTATTGTAATTTCTATTTTCCTTCTTGTTCCTTTATATCTTTTGTACTCTCCTTGCTGCTCCTAGGGTTGGAGGCTGCAGATTGGAGAGGGTTTGACTTCTCAGGTGGAGAAGGGTCTTCTCGGTGGAGAAGGTGGACTTTGGACTACTTCAAGAAGGTTGTCTCAACGGGAATCTACTTCAAGAGGAAGGCTACTTCAAGGGGAGCTTGAGGTTACTTCAAGGAAGGATGCTTCGAGGTTGGTGAGACTACTTCTAGGTGAAGGCTGTCTGAAGGGTTTGGTGAAAGTATTGTAATTTTATGTAACATCCTTGTGAGGTAATAAAATTTAATACTTTCAAAATCTCGGTTGGGTAAGCAACTGGGTAGTGGATTGACTGCCTTAGTATTTGCTAAGGTTGGAACCACTCTAAATCCTTGTCCCCTTGTCCAATATTTTTGTGGTTGTTTGTTTTGGTTAAATTATTATTAAAATATCATAAAACCCTATTCACCCCCCTCTAGTGGTTTTTCAACAAGATGGGGTACTACAAACTTTAACTTTTATTTATCCTTTTAAATAAACTTTAGGTCAAAAAAGGACACAGAGAGAGAACTGAGAAGTAGAGAATAAGAGTGGTAGAGAGAAAGATGAAGTGAGATGCTTTTGGGAAAGAAAAGCATTGGACAAGAGAAGAGATGAGAGTCAATATAAAATGAAATGCAGGAGAGCCCAACAAATATACTTCAAATGTTATAGTTGTCGGTGACTCACATGGCCTCGATTTATTTATTTTAATCATCATGCTTCAAGAATAATGTAAAAATCATATATCTGCAAAAATGGGTGTATTTGCAATTTGTAAGATTGTCAAATAATAATGACTAATTCAGTCGAATATTTTATACCTACACACCGTACCACCTGCGTTTCAATTTTAACGAGTGTGTGTTTGGCAATAATATATGGTTGGTCAACATGGAGTATACCCTTAATGTGAGACATCGTCCGAACAAAACGTTATTAACTAAGTGGAAGCAATCATTAACAACGGATTATTGAAAATCACTAAAAATTACAACCATTTACAAAGAGATCCAAACACAGGAAAACTCTTTTATCAAGAACCAATGCATTTCATTTATATCCTGGTTCATAAGTAGACATCATGTACCATCCCTTCTCGAGGATTACAAGCATTAACTGCTCTGTTAAAATTATACATAGGCAATATAAGAACCTTGAGGCTTCAAGCCAAAATCTCAGATCACTTCATTAAAAGTACTAACTACTAACTCCGAGGACCTGAGAGTACAGAGACGACACATATGACTCTCTATACAAAATGTGACAACCAGTGCCTCCACCTGGAATATCACTGCTGTCCATGTTATTGTTGTTGCTGCTCTTCCCTTGCTATAGGGTTTCTTCCTCTTCTTCTGCATCCACCTAAAAAGAATGTAGGTGACCAACGGAGTGAGACCCAGTCCCAGCGAGAGATATAACTCTCCGCCAAAAACATTATTATTGCAGTTTAACAGAATAAAACTGAGCAGAGGAAACATATATATATTCAACAGTAGGTAATTCATTGTCTAAGCAGATTAGAGCAAAATCCTCATTTTAAGCAACACAACTATAATTGATAAAGCAACAAGTCATTTATTCGATAAGGAATATGAAGAACATGTATACCATTTATCCATCTAGGATATGCTAAGAAGGTAACATCAACCAATGATTCTCGTATTTCAAGATTAAGCAAATACGCTACACGGCTGATTATATTTTACAATCATACTTAATGCCCTGAAGAGATGAAGTATACCATTCATGATCCAACCGACCACGATTACGTAAAGCATCTATACCACACAAGGTCAATGGAAGAGCCGGACTCTAAGACCTCAACCTTCTCAGTCAGTACGAGATTATATGGCAGAGACATCACGTGTCAAACTGCAATTAGCTTGCCAGGGTATAGTGGCATCTTCGCTATAGAGTTATAGCCCGCAACATATACTCCCTTCAGGGTTATGGCCCGTAGCCAATGACTGGTATCATATCATGGAGTCATGGCTCGTAGCCATACTCAAACTGGTGTATGGTCCGTAACCAATCACGTACATAGGACATAGCCCACAGCCATTCCTATGGGGCATAAGGATATAATTGCCCAATTACCCCCACATATTCAAAAATATGTACTCCGAGTTAAACTCGTTTCACCATTCAGAAAATTCTGACGCTGATGGATCTGTGGTCAGGGCAACTACATTATATGATATCACTAGATTAATTAAGTGTATTACCATATTCTTTTAGCATCAAACAAGTTTCCAAACATCAATTATTTTAACAATTGCTACAAAGAATGTGTAATACTTTCATAAAGTACTGTTCAAATCTTTAATAAAGCATTGGGATCTCAATCCCTCATCTCATCAGGAGCATTCTCATCCTTTCACAAACTCATCATCATGATTATAGAAAATGGGTATTCAAACCCTCAGTTTATCAATGAACACTTGTTACCACTTATTAGGTAACTAATATCTTCAGGTCACCTGACCAAGGTAAACACAATACTTGCTACACAAGCATCTCACATGACTCAAATGGCCCATTTCATCTCTTGTTACCTCTCACTAGGAAACAAAGCATGTTATGGCTCACAAGGCCCATTAACAATTTTCAAATAAATGAAACATCATAGATCATACCTGGCTATGCTCATCATCTCATGATACCTGCATGGTTAGTACACTTGATAACAGATATATCAATTACATTTTTGGCACCATGCTATACAAAGTAACACCACTTATACCCTTATTAGGGTTAGGGTTTCCCATTTCGTGTCAATCAAGGATTACTCAACCATTATCCAAATTAGGTCTATGGTTAATCATCTCATTGCCCAAGATTAGGGTTTCACATATTATAACCCAAAATTAGGGTTTCACATACCTTCACCCTATATTAGGGTTAGGATTTCATATTAGTGTTTCACATAGTATTACATAGCATCACCCTGAATTAGGGTTTCACATCACATTACCATGTATTAGGGTTTTCATGAAGCATCCTCTTAGATTAGGTTTTTTCATTTAATTACCCTGAATTAGGGTTTAGGGTTCATCAACATTCTCAATTAGGGTTTCATGATCTCATCATTATGGATCAAACCCTAATGTATACCCTACACCTATTTAAAGGTGTCAATGTTGCACATTGCATATTGATTATTCAAGTACGAGTTTCCCTCTCTCTCATCCTCTCTAGGATGTCGATTAATCCATACTTCTTTTAGTTGGCTCAACCTTTCACTAAGATACCTACACCGATGATTATTATGGTGTATTAAATTCATCATATTCATAGGCATCAAATGACCATCACTCCAAGTGTACTCATTCACCTAAGTGCTTTAGAGTTACTTCCATTATAATCAATCTTGAGTTACTTTAATAGTACTCATTTAGTTCTGAGATCAATTGAACCTTTAATAGTTTTGACAAATAAACCTTCAAATGGTTTGGATCCACACCACCGAATGGTTTAAGAATGTTTGGACCTCAAATGGTCTAAGACCATTTAGACCTCCAAACAGTCTTGATCAACCTTTCAAACGGTCTTGACCAATTGTAAATCGAATCAACCCATTCGGTTTTGAAACTGAATCATCATCAATTGATTATGAAACCGAATCAACTCCTTCGGTCTTGAAACCGAATCAATCTATTCGATCTTGAAACCAAATCCATCCATTCAGTCTTGAAACCGAATCCATCCATTCAGTCTTGAAACCAAATCCATCCATTTGGTCTTGAAATTGAATCATCAACCATTGATTTGAAGCTGAATCAATCTATTGGGTCTAGGGTTTGCAATCAATAGACCCTCCAACATTGAAACCATTGGAGTTCGATCAAATTGAGACCATTGGATCATCATCCAACTTATGACATCACCTGACCTCAAACGGTCTTGAGGTCGTTTGACCTCAAACAGTCTTGAGATCCATTGCCCATTCGGGTTTGAACTCAATTACCCATTTGATCTTGAAGTCAATTAACCATTCGGTCTTGAACTCAATTACCCATTCGATCTTGAAGTCAAATAACCATTCAGTCTTGAACTCAATTACCCATTCAGTTTTGAGGTAAATTACCCATTCGATCTTGGGTTCAATTACCCATTCGGTCTTGAACTCAATTACCCATTCAGTTTTGAAGTAAATTTCCCATTTGGTCTTGAAACTGAATCAACTCAATTGGTTTTGAAAACTGTTTGCCCATTCCTTTGTTGAGGTGTGTTCTTAAGATCACATCATCATCTTCAAGCTTCAAACCTTCGAAATCAATTGTGATTCTTATGGTGATTTCAACAACTAATCAAAAGGAAATCGAGAAGGAAAAAAGGTTCAACATATGATGAATAAATTGCAAGCAATAATGACATTTAAGGGTTCAAGTTATATAACCCGCCTTCAAAATTGAATCCAAGCTTCAAGCTTCATGTCCTCAATGGTGAATGAAGCTTCCTCAACTTCCAAAGGCTCGTCCTCAAGTCTTTGAGTGAAATGAATGGCTAAGGTTGAAGATTGACTACAGGTTGGGGAACGTCCTCCTGTTGCTTCTAAGCTCCTTTGTGCACGACCAAAGCAAGGAAAGAAAGAAGGGTTGAAAAAGCCTTTCATGTGGGTTGAAAATGGGATGTATATAAGGGAATTTCAATGAGAGAGAAAGTGATAAATAATTCCTTCAACTCCCAAAATTGGTGCCACATACTCCCCTCAATCCCTTGCATACGAAGCCATCTCCCCCACCTTGTAATTCCTCTTCATTATCCATGAATTAAAAGAAAACAAATTAATTGAACACCTTAACCATTATAATAATAATATCCAATATTAGTGGATATTACTTTTTAGTTAACTAATGTGAGTGGGATCTCCACTCACTTTAGATATTTCAGTGCCATTGCAAAGCACAAGGACGTCTACACATATGCAAATTCAACCATCTCATTTTTGGTTGAAGGGCACTTTAATTAATATATTTATTTTTGCATTGAATTAGGGTTTCAATTATGCTTAAACCATGATTATTTTAATATCAAGATTCACTCTCCTCCAAAGAGATTCAAATGAGACGCCCATATGATTTTCTTATCTCTACTTGATACTAAGAAACATTAGGGACTCTCTAGAAGTGGTATTTTGCATATTGAACCCTAGGTTTTGGGTAAATTACACATTACACCAAAACTAGGTTTTAATGCACAACCATTGCTTTATAAGCTCTTTCTTGGTGCTCAGGATTTACCAAGCCATACCTCTGCATCATTCTCATTCTTATGATGCTTCAACACTTAAGGAACATTTTACCATATAACATTTGCAAGTTAACCCCTCAACTTGGGTAATTTGCACTTTAGTCCAAAACAGGCAAAACATTATTTTTCAACATCATTCAAAAAGGACTAAAATTGAAACATAAGTTCCTCTTGAGCCTAAATTACTTTTCAAAAGATAAGAGTAAGCATATAATTATCTTTCTTAAACAAAACATCTAGGGTTAAAGCATAACCCAGGTCAGGGATGTTTCAAATTATCCACCCCTAACATGGATTTCGTCCCCGAAATCATCAAGAGAAAAGAGAAGGGTACTTCCTCCTCATCTCTTCCTCTAGCTCCCACGTAGCTTCTTCAACACCACAATGATGCCAGAGAACTTTCACAAGACATATGTCTTTCTTTTTCAACTTTTTAATTCTTTTATCAAGGATCATCACAGGTCCTTCAACATATGATATATCATCATTTAATTCTACCTCCACAGGTTGTAAAACTAACTATGTGTCAGGATGACACTTTCTCAGCATGGAGATATGGGACACTGGATGCAACTTATGTAGCTCAGGTGACAAATCCATCTTATAGGCTACCTTTCCAATCCGTTCAATGATTGGATAAGGCCCCATAAATCTAGGAGCTAACTTTCCCTTCCTTCCAAATCTAAGTACACCTTTCCAAGGTGAGACCTTAAGATATACTCTGTCTCCAACTTGGAATTCTAAAGGTCTTCACCATTTTTCGGCGTACGACTTCTGTCTATCCTGTGTAGTCTTTAATTGTTGTTGTATTACTTTAATCTTCTCAGTTGTCTGCTGTACAAGCTCAGGACCCAAAAGTTGATTTTCTCCTATTTCATACCAACATAAAGGAGATCTACAACGTCTACCATATAGTGCTTCATATGATGCCATGTCAATACTGTGCTGATAGCTATTATTATAAGCAAATTCTATCAAGCTCAGGTGTAGATCCCAACTTCCTACAAACTGAAGGACACATGCCCTAAGCAAATCCTCCAAGGTTTGTATGGTCCTCTCAAATTGTCCATCTGTCTGTGGGTGAAAGGCAATACTAAACCTTAAATGTGTACCCAAATCTTTATGTAGTCGTTCCCAAAAATGACTTGTAAACTGGGGACCTCTATCAGAAACAATAGTAGTTGGAACCCTGTGCAACTGCACTATCTCATCTATATATATCTGTGCAAGCTTCTCAGCAGTGTAGGTTGTTTTGACAAGAAGGAAATGTGCTATCTTAGTCAACCCATCAACTATTACCCATATGGAATCATGACCTTTGGTTGTTCTAGGCAAACCAACCACAAAGTCCATGGTCACATGATCCCATTTCCACTGCGGTATAGGCAAAGGATGCATTGTTCCTACGGGCTTTTGATGTTTGGCCTTAACCTACTGACACACTGGACACCGCATAACAAACTCTGCTACATGTTTCTTCAATCCTGGCCACCAATATATATCCTTCAAGTTATGATACATTTTGGTACTCCATGGATGCATTGCATACATCGAAGAGTGAGCTTCCTCCAAGACTAACTTCCTTAAGTCATTGGCATCAGATACTACCATCCTACCATGGTAACCGACTACCTGATCCTCTAACTCATGAAAGCCATCTCGTTTCTCACTACCATACTCTGACCTGATCTGTTGAACCACAACATCAGCTTGTTGTGCTTCTTTAATCTGCTGTCTTAGAGTAGGTTTTACTTGCATCTCGGCTAACAGCCCGACTAACAATGATACCTTGAGCTGTATATTATTTTGCCTCAAGGAGATAAGCATATCTCTTTTAAAGCACACTAAGGATTTCAACTGTGTTTTATCTAAGGCTGGTGATGATGATTTCCAACTTAGTGCATCATCCACTACATTAGCCTTCCCTGGATGATAATCAATTGTACAATCGTAGTCCTTGATTAACTCCATCCAGCGGCGTTGTCTCATGTTCAAATCATGTTGTGAGAAGATATATTTTAGATTCTTATGGTCTATGAAAATCTGGAATGTTTCTTCATAGAGATAATGTCTCCAGATCTTCAAAGCATGGACCACAACAGCTAGCTCTAGATCATGTGTCGGATAATTCTCCTCGTGTTTCTTAAGCTGTCAGAGGCAAAAGAAATCACTTGATTATCATGCATCAACACACATCCTAGACCATTCTTAGATGCATCACAAAAAACTATATATCCCTTCCCTTGCTCAGGTAACACCAACACAGGTGCACACGTTAACCTTTCTTTCAACAACTGGAAAGAATGTTGACACTTGTCATTTTAGACAAAAGGAACCTCCTTTCTGGTCAACTTGGTTAGGGTAAAGCTATAGAACTGAAGTTCTTAATGAACCTCCTATAATAGCCTGCCAGTCCTAGGAAACTGCGTATCTTCGTCGATATATTTGGTTGTTCCCATTGCAGGATATATTCCACCTTCTTAGGATCAACACGAATACCTGAGGCAGATATTACGTGTCCTAGAAAAGAAACTTCTGGTAACCAGAACTCACACTTGCTAAACTTAGCATACAACTTTTGTTCTCTTAGCAAAGTTAAAGCCTAATAGAGGTTCTACTCATGCTGTTGGGCATATCTACTATATATCAAGATGTCATCTATGAAGACTACTATGAACTGGTCAAGAAAAGGCCAGAAAATTCTATTCATGAGTTCCATGAATGCAGTTGGTGCATTAGTCAGTCCAAATGACATAACTATAAACTCATAATGACCATACCTTGTCCTGAAGGCAGACTTAGGTATGAAACTCTCCTTGATACACAAATGATGGTATCCTGACGTCAGATCTATCTTAGAAAAGATAGTTACACCACACAATTGATAAAACAAGTCATCTATCCTTGGCAGAGGATACTTGTTCTTTATAGTTACTTTATTCAACTGTATGTAATCGATGCATAATCGCATAGACCCATCCTTATTCTTAACAAAGAGAATCGAAGCACCCCATGGTGAAGTACTCGGTCGGATAAAACCTTTCTCAAGTAACTCCTATAGTTGTTTCTTGAGCTCTGCCATCTCAGCAGGTGCCATTCTATACGGTGTTTGTGCTATTGGTTGCGTGCTCGGAATTAAATTAATCTCGAAATCAATCTCTCGGGGCGAAGGAACACTTGGAAGTTCCTCAGGGAACATATCTTCAAACTCCCTAACTATCGGAACTTCAGAAAGATTAGAACTCTCCATTGTGGTGTCTACCACATGTACCAAGAATGCAAAGCATCATTTTCTCATCAGCTTCTCAGCTACCATAGATGACACAAGACAAGTTGGAAGAATCTTTCTATCTCCCTAAAAGATCCATGTGTCACCGTCATCTGTGAACACAGCTTGCTTGGAATCACAATCCAAGACAACCTTATACTTTTCTAGGGTGTCCATCCCAAGAATTATATCGAACCCGTGCATCTCAAATGGTATAAGATCCACCTGAATGCGATGTTTAGAAAAGGAAAGAATGCAGGGAGAACACACCTCCCGCAACACTGCAGATCCTAGCAAAGGAGTTTGCAACAACAAACTCTCTGCCCTATAACCAACTGTCATGTTGCAGTCAAGAATCACTTCTAGAGTGATAAAGGAATGTGTAGCACCCATATCAATTAAAACAGATACAAAGCAGGATGAAGACAAATCAGAATGAAATAGTTCCATCTGACTTGTCACAACTCGAGGGTTGACTACTACTTCGGGTTCATTCATCGCATAGAATCTCGTCGTTGCTTGTTGTTGACCCTAAGCTCGGTTGTTGGGTGCCGATGAACCAGCTTGTGACGCTTATCCATGTCCTTGAGTGCCACTATAAAATTTCCTCCTCTGAGAGCCTTGATGTCTCTGCCTCTAGGGTTGAGTCACCATTGTGTTCCCGACTAGACAATCCTTTGCCAGATGTCCCACTTGTCTACACTGGTGACAGATCTTGGTCTCAGGATAGGGTCTGTGAGGTCCAGTCACTGATGTTGATGCTGTGCTGGGGGCTCTACTTGGAACAAAACTATGGCCCCTACCCCTACTTGACGTCCATTGTGTCTGGGTATTAAACCTCAGTGGTGCTGCCGGTGCAAAAAACCTCGTTTTCTTAAAGCTCTCGAACCTTTGTCCTTGGAACTGAGTGTACACCTTATTACCACTGGTCTATCACTTCTCGATCACAGACCTTTCTATCCATCTCATGGACTCCACAAAGGTGGTGAACCTCTCCCTGTTCTCTAAGGCAGATATAAGAGTGGTCAATTCAGCGTTCAACCCCTTCTCAAAACATTGAATCCTCTCCTCATCTGTAGCAGCCATATGCAGACAGAACCACAAAAGCTCCATGAACTGAACCTCATACTCGCTAATGTTCATCGTTCCTTGTCTTATCTTCTCAAACTGAGATATCTTTTCATCTAGGTAAGTCTTGGGGAAGTATCTAGTGACGAATTCTCATCAGAATTCTTCCCATCTGACCTCGACACCTGGCCTCTTGCCTTCTTCTATTATCCACCAGTGGCCAACACTCCCTTTTAAAAGGTACACTGCATGCCTCACCTTCTCGGCCTCAAGGATATTAAGGATTCTAAAAGCCTTCTCCAGCTCAGTCAGCCACATGTCTGCATCTACTGGGTCAGCTATACCAGCATACTCTATGGCTCCTACCTGACGAAGCCTCTCAAAAGTCTTTCCAGCTCCCTGTCCCTCATTATGGGTTGGTGCCCTAGGTGCAGGTGGTGGCATCCTATCCGCCATATGCTTCATGGTTGCCATGAACTTTCTAAATAGAGAATGGAAAGCTGGGTTCTTTATCATGGCTGGGTCAAACTGGGGATGTTCAGGTTCTGGTTCCTCCCTAGTCTAGTCCCTTACACCTCCTCCTGGTGCAGTAATGCTGCTCTCAGCAACATGTTCTTCGTGTGATCCAGACATCTTCAAGTTCTTCTTCTCCTCCTATATGAGCAGAAGTCACTATCAGATAAACTGGAAGACACTAGAACAGACTCAACAACCTTAATCATATGTCTCTGTAGACTCAGCGAACCTAGAGCTCTGATACCACTAAACTTGTGAGACACCGTTCGAACAAAACATTATTAACTAAGCAGAAGCGATCATTAACAACATATTACTAAAAATCACTAAAAAGTAAAACCATTTACAAAGAGATCCAAACATAGGAAAACTCTTTTTTCAAGAACCAAGGCATTTCATTTACATCCTAGTTCATAAGTACATATCCTATACCATCCCTTATCGAGGATTACAAGCATTAACTGCTTTGTTAAAACTATACACAGGAATCATAAGAACCTTGAGGCTTCAAGACAAAATCTCATATCGATTCATTAAAAGTACTAACTACTAACTCTGAGGACCTGAGAGTACAGAGACGACACATAGGACTCTCTATACAAAATGCGACAACCAGTGCCTCCACCTAGAATATCACTGTTGTCCATGTTGCTATTGTTGCTTCTCATCCCTTGCTATATGGTTTCTTCCTCTTCTTCTACGTCCACCTAAAAAGAATGTTGGTAACCAACGGAATGAGACCCAGTCCCAGCAAGAGATATAACTCTCTGCTAAAAACATTATTATTGCAATTTAATAGAATAAAACTGAGCAGAGGAAACATATATATATTCAACAGTAGGTAATTCATTGTCTAAGCAGATTAGAGCAATATCCTCATTTTAAGCAACATAACTATAATTGATAAAGCAGCAAGTCATTTATTCGATAAGGAATATGAAGAACATATATAACATTTATCCATCTAGGATATGCTAAGTAAGGTAACATCAACCATTGATTCTCATATTTCAAGCTTAAGCAAATACACGACACAACTGATTATATTTTACAATCATACTTCATGCCCTGAAGCGATGAAGTATATTGTTCATGCTCCAACTGACCATGATTACGTAAAGAATCGGTACCACACAAGGTTAATGGAAGAGCCGAACTCCAAGACCTCAACCTTCTCGGTCAGTACGAGATTATATGGAAGAAACATCACGTGTCTAACTGTAATTAGCTTCCAGGGTATAGTGGCATCTTCTCTATAGAGTTATAGCCAGCAACATATACTCTCTTCAGGGTTATGGCCCGTAGCCAATGCCTGGTATCATATCATGGAGTCATGGCCCGTAGCCATACTCAAACGGGGGTATGGTCCGTAACCAATCTCGTACATAGGACATAGCCCGCATCCATTCCAATGGGTCATAAGGATATAATTGCCCAATTACCCCCACATATTCAAAAATATGTACTCCGAGTTAAACTCATTTCACCATTCAGCAAATTCTGACGCTGATGGATCTGTGGTCAGGGAAACTACATTATATGATATCATTTGATTAATTAAGTGTATTACCATATTCTTTTAACATCAAACAAGTTTCTAAACATCAATTATTTTAATAATTACTACAAAGAATGTGTAATACTTTCATCAAGTACTGTTCAAATCTTTAATAAAGCATTGGGATCTCAATCCCTCATCTCATCAGGAGCATTCTCATCCTTTCACAAACTCATCATCATGAGTATAGAAAATGGGTATTCAAACCCTCAGTTTATCAATGAACACTTGTTACCACTTATCAGGTAACTAATACCTTCAGGTCATGTGACCAAGGTAAACATGATACTTGCTACACAAGCATCTAACATGGCTCACATGGCCCATTTCATCTCTTGTTACCTCTCACTAGGAACAAAGCATGTTATGGCTCATAAGGCCCATAACAATTTTCAAATAAATGAAACATCATAGCTCATACCTGGCTATGCTCATCATTTCATGATACCTGCATGGTTAGTACACTTGATAACAGATATATCAATTACATTTTGGCACCATGCTATACAAAGTAACACCACTTATACCCTTATTAGGGTTAGGGTTTCCCATTTTGTGTCAATCAAGGATTACTCAACCATTATCCAAATTAGAGCTATGGTTAATCATCTCATTGCCCAAGATTAGGTTTCACATATTATAACCCAAAATTAGGGTTTCACATACCTTCACCCTATATTAGGGTTAGGATTTCATATTAGTGTTTCACATAGTATTACATAGCATCACCCTGAATTAGGGTTTCACATCACATTACCTTGTGATAGGGTTTTCATGAAGCATCCTCTTAGATTAGGATTTTTCATTAAATTACCCTGAATTAGGGTTTAGGGTTCATCAACATTCTTGATTAGGGTTTCATGATCTCATCATTATGGATCAAACCCTAATTTATACCCTACACCTATTTAAAGGTGCCAATGTTGCACATTGCATATTGATTATTCAAGTATGAGTTTCCCTCTCTCTCATCCTCTCTAGGATGTCGATTAATCCATACTTCTTTTAGTTGGCTCTACCTTTCACTAAGATACCTACACCTATGATTATTATGGTGTATTAAATTCATCATATTTATAGGCATCAAATGAAAATCACTCCAAGTGTACTCATTCACCTAAGTTCTTTAGAGGTACTTCCATTATAATCAATATTGAGTTACTTTAATAGTACTCATTTAGTTCTGAGATCAATTGAACCTTCAACAGTTTTGACTAATAAACCTTCAAATGGTTTGGATCCACACCTCCAAATGGTTTAAGAACGTTTGGACCTTCAAACGGTCTGAGACCATTTAGACCTCCAAACAGTCTTGATCAACCTTTCAAATGGTCTTGACCAATTGTAAATCAAATCAACCCATTCGGTTTTGAAACTGAATCATCATCAATTAATTATGAAACCAAATCAACCCATTTGATCTTGAAATTGAATCAATCTATTCGATCTTGAAACTGAATCCATCCATTCGGTCTTGAAATCGAATCCATCCATTTGGTCTTGAAACTAAATCCATCCATTCGGTCTTAAAACCGAATCATAAACCATTGATTTGAAACCGAATCAATCTATTGGGTCTAGGGTTTACAATCACTGGACCCTCCAACATTAAAACCATTGGAGTTAGATCAAATTAAGACCATTGGATCATCATCCAACTTATGACATCACCTGACCTCAAAAGGTCTTGAGGTCATTTGACCTCAAATGGTCTTGAGTTCCATTGCCCGTTCGGGTTTGAACTCAATTACCCATTCGATCTTGAAGTCAATTAACCATTCAGTCTTGAACTCAATTACCCATTCGATCTTGAAGTCAATTAACCATTCGGTCTTGAACTCAATTACTCATTCAGTTTTGAGGTAAATTACCCATTCGATCTTGGGTTCAATTACCCATTCGGTCTTGAACTCAATTACCCATTCAGTTTTGAAATAAATTGCCCATTCGGTCTTGAAACTGAATCAACTCAATCGGTTTTGAAAACCGTTTGCCCATTCCTTTGTTGAGGTGTGTGCTTAAGATGACATCATCATCTTCAAGCTTCAAACCTTGAAATCAATTGTGATTCTTATGGTGATTTCAACAACTAATCAAAAGAAAATCAAGAAGGAAGAAAGGTTCAACATATGATGAATAAATTGCAAGCAATAATGACATTTAAGGGTTCAAGTTATATAACATGCCTTCAAAATTGAATCCAAGCTTCAAGCTTCACGTCCTCAATGGTGAATGAAGCTTCCTCAACTTCCAAAGGCTCGTCCTCAAGTCTTTGAGTGAAATGAATGGATAAGGTTGAAGATTGACTACAGGTTGGGGCACGTCCTCCTGTTTCTCCTAAGATCCTTTGTGCATGGCCAAAGCAAGGAAAGAAAGAAGGGTCGAAAAAGCCTTTCATGTGGGTTGAAAATGGGATGTATATAAGGAAATTTCAATGAGAGAGAAAGTGTTAAATAATTCCTTCAAATCCCAAAATTGGTGCCACATACTCCCCTCAATCCCTTGAATACGAAGCCATCTCCCCCACCTTGCAATTCCTCTTCATTATCCATGAATTAAAAGAAAACAAATTAAGCACCTTAACCATTATAATAATAATATCCAATATTAGTGGATATTACTTTTTAGTTAACTAATGTGAGTGGGCTCTCCACTCACTTTAGATATTTCGGTGCCATTCCAAGGCACACAGACTTCCACACATATGCAAATTCAACCATCTCATTTTTGTTTGAAGGGCACTTTCATTAATATATTCATTTTTGCATTGAATTAGGGTTTCAATTATGCTTAAACCTTGATTATTTTAATATCAAGATTCTCTCTTCTCCAAAGAGATTCAAATGAGATGCCCCTATGATTTTATTGTATCTACTTGATACTAAGAAACATTAGGGACTCTCTATAAGTGGTATTTTGCATATTGAACCCTAGGTTTTGGGTAAATTGCACATTACACCAAAACTAGGTTTTAATGCACAACCATTGCTTTATAAGCTCTTTCTTGGTGCTTAGGCTTTCCCAAGCCATACCTCTGCATCATTCTCATTCTTATGATGCTTCAACACTTGAGTAACATTTTACCATGTAACATTTGCAAGTTAACCCCTCAACTTGGGCAATTTGCACTTTAGTCCAAAATAGGCAAAACATTATTTTTCGACATCATTCAAAAAGGACTAAAATTGAAACATAAGTTCCTCTTGAGCCTTAATTACTTTTTAAAATATAAGAGCAAACTTATAATTATCTTTCTTAAACAAAACATCTAGGGTTAAAGCATAACCCAGGTCAAGGATGTTTCACTTAACATGTTGGGTGACTTGGCACCCATTTGTATTCCCATTGGCATAGACACACCATTATATTTTTTTTCCTGGTCATGAGAAGCATAGTGATTTACTCTGGGTTATATGTTGTTTATGGTTGGTACCCTTAACTTTTCAAATCACTCAGATGGAAAAATGAGCAATATGTATGTGCTTATTGTGCTATTAGTAGCGTTGAGCCCGATATTTCTCTCTGTATTGTTCCTTCCAATACTCACTACCATACTATTCTATAGGTGCCCATGGAAGTGCTACTCATGCTAGTGTTTTCTTGTACACACCCTAGAGTAAATCCATGAAGGTGCAACAACATGTTCCCCCTTCTAAATGTTTCCTTGTCATTGTGTTAGAGATTCACAAGTCCTTTGTCATTATTGAGGTTATCTGTATGGTTGTTGTTCCTTGCTTGAGTATGGTATTCAAATTTTTTGACCAAGGTGTGGTCAAGTCATTGTTAGAAATGGTAGTTCGATTGGATACTTCACTAACCCATCTTACGTTGGCTATAAACTTGTATTGCAAGCACTTCAATGCTAGTTAAGGTTATATATGCACCATAACCCTCTTCCCATCTGGTTTACTCCCAAATTTTTAAAATGTCACTTTCTTATAAATGCTTCCTTTTTCATACAAGTTGGATGTATCCTATAAGATCATCTTCCCTTATTTGGCATCAACAAAATTCATCAATTGTCTTTTAGGATAAAAATAATATTTTCTTTTAGACGCCAATATCTTGACTATCGGAGGTCAAGTTTCAAGTCCTATTATTATTGAATCTTTGTTGTTATGCATAACAAGGCCTTCAAACTCGTTATTAGGGTTATCCATGTTGTTTGAATGTTAATGGATACTCTACACTACATAGAAAATTGACTATTTCTCCCCCTCATATGTTATGTAAACTTAAAAAAAAATGCTTCATATGTTTGATTGGTCGAATGTTAATTTCATTCCATTAAGTTGAATATTGTTAATCTTTAATCAAAAATATCCTACATGATTTTGGCAAATGCTCCAACATAACTATAAATCCATTTAAGAGTATGGTCTACCTGAGTAAGAATGTGGCTGATAATAACTCTCTAAAACATAATATAATTTGAAGGGTCAATTTCCTTCAAAGTATCTGGGCATTCCTATTTTCCATGGTAGGCTATCTAAAAGCCTATGTCGTCTCCTTATTGAAAAATTGATACTCAAAATGGGGGATGGAAGTCCATGTAAGATACTTGTCTATTTGAGTAAGAATGTGGCCAAAGATAAATTTTAAAGTATATTGCTATGTTAAAGTGTCAAATTCCCTTAAAAGTATCTAAGCAATAACATTTTCCATGGTAGGCTTTCTAAAAACCTATGTCATACCAATATTGACAAATTGTAAGTAAAATGGGAGGATGGACGTCTAAGATGCTTAGCTTGTCTTGATTGAAATAATTAGTACCGCTCTCTTTTCATGCAATATTATCTAGTCAACAACATTTCCTCTTTCTTCTAACATGATGAATGAAGTATGTATGTTCGGTAGGAATTATTGTGGAGTAACAACTCGAATGACAAATGTATCCTTCTTGTAATTTGGAAGAAACTTTGAATTTCCAGGAAATAGGGTGGTCTTTATTTGAGATCGATAAAGATGTTAATCTTGCAAGGATCACTAAAACTTTCCAAATTCACCCATATCAAAGGACATTCTTTGGGTGAAATAGATTCAATACATGTACCTAAAGATTGAATTCTTATGGATTTGTGAAACCAGTGGACATTATTTCTCAATATACAATCAAATTATAAAAATGAGAATATGATTTCCAATTTTATCAGTGCTAAGGTAGACAATGGAGACAAGACCGCATCTGCAAAGACATTTGTGTCTAACTAAGTGTAAATTGTCTAACTAAGTGTAAATTCATGGATGAAGTTACTAATCTCATGCTATGTCTAGAATTGGGGAAACGAATATCTTCTAAAGAAGAATATTGAATATGGGGATTGGCTAGATCTAGGAGACTTAATGTAGAGAACCACATGAGAAAATCTTCAAACCTAAATCTTGATAAAAAGATTAACACTTGATTTGTGACAATAAGAATTAAATAGTAAAAGAAAAAAAATAGTTGTAGATTTTTCCTTGTGGAAAACCTCATCAACGAACTCCAATCATAGAGTAATGATCAATTTTTAATCATCAATCATCAATCATCATTATCATCCTAGTCAAATGAAACATTTTCATTCAAATATAGTAAACTTTGATTGAATATTATTATAGTACTAGATAGTTCTATTTACATAAAATTATAGGGTAAATAGAAACAAACCTAGCATACCCCACACAAAAAGACAAATATAATCTAAATATTTTATATTTATATTTTTTAAATCATAACCTCTTCTATGAATGATATTACACCTAAAAACATGTAAACAACCAACATGAGATTGATATAGAGCTCTAGCGAGTGGGGAACTCCCACTCCATCTAGGTAATCATGTTTCAACTATAAAATAGGCACATTGAACTTAAACAAATCTAGCAAGTATTATTTTACAAGTCTAAGGAGTAACGCTAACATGAAATATCACTACATCACAAAAAATGAGAATTAATATAATGGAAGTGACTTTCATTATCCACCTACATGTTTTTCATTCAAGAATAATATATAACAAATAACAAACGACCAAGTACCGCTAGACACTACAACCCTTTCACAAGAAATCATACAAGATGGAGTACTAAAAAGTTTAAATCTTATTTATCCTTTTAAATATAAAGTCACACCATGCTTGTGGCTCCTCACCTATGGAACTAGGAGCACATCATGCAATCATGAAGCTGAGCACCACTGAAGACACGCTCATCCAAAAGAATACATTATTAACTTAATCTTCAACATGATAGACATTCCACTCACAGTGAAACTATTTTAAAGTAAAATCTAAAATTCAGGTACTATGAACCAGATTTCTCAGTTACTAGATTAAGGTAAAGAAATAATGTATTATCTAAGTATTGTAATAGCCAAATACATACATGTCAAAAAATATATTCATTCATAACAGAATTAGATGGCAGTAAAATAAATATATTGTACAAATATTTCGTTCACCGCCCTAATTATCCGTTTTACCTATGTTTTGTAATATTAGTTGAATTGTGACTGACAAATTAAAAAGCCAGAATGACCTTGACCTTGATGAAAAGGCCCTAGCATGCAACAAGGCATTAGATATCCACACATGTATTAGATAGTTATTATGCATGATGCAAATATATGAATAGTGAAAAAAGTGAGCTAGTCCCCCCTAATGATGTAAAAGGAGAAATATATGCTTAATTTTTTTTAAATCTTGCTAAGACAATATGAAATCATGTTAACTTAATATACATGATATATTCCCTTTTTTATATATGAATGCCACTATAGTATGTTATATTGCCATATTATCAACACACTTTGTGGATAACACTTGTTGTTCATGCTTTTAAGAATCACAAGTGAGCTTAAGTGAGTGTCATATGGAAGATATTAAGTGAGCAAGCACGTTAGGTGGAATGACATGTAGAAACAAACTAAGTAATTGATGAACTGCAAAAGAACTTCATCCTTAATATGTAACTAGATTCTTGTGATATATTTCATGTTTTAGTATTATTGTGTGAGCTTATTTGGTCATTATAAATGTACGTGTATGATAATTCAATCTTCATGAAGCAAATATGACAAACTAGTTTTTATGGTTATATTCTCGGCCTTTAAGGGATGTCAAGCTAAAAATATGGGGCCATGACTCAAGGTATGTTCTCACACCCTATAGAGGGATATTATCAAACTAATGAGTGGGAAGTCACATATTATAGTAGTAAGCAACAACTTTGAATACTGTGACAAGATGATATTAGTGAGTTGAATATTAATAACTAAAATTTTCTCATACCCCCTAAATATGACACAATGAATTGATTTCTCATCATCTGTTAAAATGAGGTTACTAGACCCACTAGTTGGAATAGTCCACAATCCACCCCAAGTCATTTAACGCTAACACATATGTAATGCACTTTGTAATTTGAAATCTCTTTCCTTGGATTAAACAAAGACGATTATGATAGATGAAGCATGTTAAGAAAAACCAAAACAAGTGAACCATGTCCATTTACACTCAATATCAATCAAATATAGTGAGGGGTTCCCTCACAACAAGGTCCATTAATACACTTCATGCGCCTTGCCCTAGCGAGCAAGACTATATCCAATAGGCTGGATGTTTACTTCAAAAAAATTTGGTACACCAATGTGAATGGGTAATGAGACAAACATAGATGTGTGGTTGCAAGGACAATTTGAGAGGGGTTGTAACTCCAGAATTATGAAAACCTTCACAATAACGGGAATTTGAGGTCCACATTAGGAAGTTGGTTCATGCTCCAAGTATGAATAGTATGTAGATCTATACAAAACCGCACGGGTTACTAATCAAAAAGCAACTACTCATCAAAAACAATTATTGATTTATGGTGCATTATTTTCATTATGAAGGCATAGCCCAAGTGCCAAGATGGGAAGGCATAGCCCAAGTGCCAATATGGGAAGGCAAAATTTGACTATGTATTGATATATTTCATCCATCACACATATTAAAATGGATAGGTTTGAGCCAGTACACATTATAAAACTGAGTGATATATGAGAAATAATGTCACGTCCATTCATGAAATAGACGGACAACCACCTATTAGAGACTTCTGACCTTCACAAAGAGTAGTTTGCTTCGAGCGATATCTATATACCATTTGGCAATATGATGCATCAATCGCTGCCGTGGACCATTGTCCATCACTTGGAAAAGTAGAAATAATAAACTTTAACACAACAATGATTTTGTGTTTGACAATAATCATGAAAATGCACGCAACACCCCACTTATACCTGTTTCTATATTATGTTCTCATTCTAAAATAGTTGGACCAATAACAATGCACCGATTTTGGCCTATGCAATGAGTAATAAAGAGGGGAGAGAAGAAATGTTAGAAAATATAAGAGAAAAGTGTTTCACTTATAACTTTCAAACCGCAATGAATCTTTTAACAAAATAAAAATTATTAAATTTCTTTAAAAAATACAACAACTAATGTTGATATATATACTTGAAAAAATAGTATAAAAATATAAAAAAAATTGCTATGTGTGTGTAAATATATTTCTATATAAATATATGCAAAAATGAGTATTATCTGGAAAAAATATAGTATATTAATTTTTATATAAAAATATTGAAAAATATGTACAATATCATTAAAATTATTTTTATTCTAAACTCAATATTGCATTAGGGGATAATACTCATTTTAGACCAACGCACTAATTCAAAATGAGTATTGTCAATTTTAGTATATTACTCATTTTTGACATTATTTTTTTAAAAAATTATATATTTTTATTTATGTGGAAATACTTATTAAAAAAAAAGAATTATAAAAGAGTACTATCAACTATATCTCATGACTCAATCTAATACTTTTTTAAAAAATATAATGACCTCAAAATGACAATTGTACCAAAATGAGCATTATACCAAGAACAAGAGACATGCAAGACTCGTATTTACATTAGTGTGTTATTTAGAAAATGAGTATTACTCCAATACACAATACTTATTTTATATTTCATATTAATTTGTCAAAATTATATCAACGTGTGTCTTGTTGGATTATATTTTTATAAGGATTCCAATGATTTTTATATTGTCAAAAAAATATTTCTATTTGAAAGTTATAAACAAAATAAGTTTCTCCCTCTTGTTTTTTCTTTTTTCTTAGTTCTTTTCTCCCTCATATTTTTATTTTTCTTTCCTTCCACATGAAACCTCATCCTTATATGTTACAGATAGTGGACTATAGTACATTTGGAGTTTTAGAACCAAGTATGTGTAACATTAATAAAAAAGGACCAAGTGTGATCACCCCTGCCCAAATGGTCTTAAATACTTGGTCAATCCACTTACATTGTGTTTATGTAAGAAAAATTCTAGACATAGTCAGTCTGCCTACCCGATTCTTGGAAATGAGAGTAGATACTTTGCTTTGTGTATCCAGCAACAATTAAAGCAATAAAAGATGAGAGAAATAGAACACAGAGAAAATGTTCTTTCCATAACTTTCAATCCAGAGTATATTTTTCAATGAAATAAAAAACATAAGATTCCTTGTAAAAAATACTTTTGAACAAGATTACATACTTTGGAAAATTAATAATATGTGAAAAATATAGTATTTGTGTTTTAGGTACCATACACATGTTCTGGGTACAATACTCTTGTTTGAAGTAAAATACATCAACTAGTGAATATTCATATTATACCTCAAAATGAGAGTAATGTACCCAATCACGCATACTATATCCCTTTTATTTATCTATATGAGTATGTCACCAATATTTTGAGCTATAATGCTAATATTTTGGGGTACATTACTCTTATTTTTTGAGGTATAAGAGTAATGTTTTACTTATTGACGTATTATGCCCCTAAAACACGTGTATTATACCCACTACAACACAAATACTCATTATGCCCAGTTTAATATTAATATTTTACATGATAGTCAATTTGAATATAGTATCAGAATTTTGTGGGCATTATACTTTTTTATACTTCTCTCCTCTCTTGTTATACTTCTCATATTTTTTTTTCCAAAGTATGTCAACATTTGTCTTGTTAGAAAGTAATTTTTATTATGAACCCTTTATTTTATTTTGAAAAAAAACTCTTACAGTTTGAAACTTATGTGCAAAATATTTTTCCTCTCTTGTTTTCTCTCTTTCATAGTGTGTTTATTTTTTCTACCACATCAACATTGATCACACTTCCCAACCAGCGGATGGATGACCAGGTGGGCGGGAGGATGCATGTAGCTAACTCTTATGTAAAGTATGTTGAACAATTACCCAGTGCACATTTTATTAGTAGAGTCTCACAATGAAACAGTAGTTACTGACACATCTGAAAAACCACTTAAAGTCCAAGTTAGTTAAGTCATGCACCATATTGTATGCTTATGCCGAAATAATATGGTATGCCCCTCTTCTGCTTTTCATGTTTTCTATATTTCCACATGAGAAGTTTATATTTTTTCCCATAAGGCGTCTATGATTTTATTTGTCTAAAGTTTACATGGAATATTATATTCACTGTACAACAAATCTTAAGATCGTATCCTAAAGGTATAAATTGATGTATGCATCATGCAAGTAACTCCCATCTTGTTGTCAAGGAAAATTATTCATAGAACACTTTTTACAGCAATATCTCCACTCTTATATTGGGAAGTCATGGACCATCTACTTTTATTATTATACATCACAACCTTCTAGGTGTGAAATTTACTAGTGTGTCTTCTATATGTATGTAGTTGTTGCAACAAACATAATTATACCGTCCAACTACCCATTATCCAACAAATTACATTTATCCTTCTCCAACAAATAAACAAACATTTAAAATTCTTTTTTTCCCTTTATTTTCCAACAATACTCAATTGTATATAATGTCTCACTCGTCCACAATTATATTTTTATGGATTTCATTGCTAAGTCAAAAAGTAATACTTGATTATATTTAAGGTCATACTAAAATCCATAAATAAAGTAACCCCGAATAAACTAGTACAGTATGTCCCATTGCAACAATTATAAAAAAAAAATCCTCCAATTAACAATGACATATGATCCCTGACTCAATGAAAATCACGTCTCTGCACATCTTTTTACTAAGTCAAAAATTAGTACTTAAATATATATAAGTCTATTGTAAGTATATAACATCAGAATACCAAAATAATAACATAGTGTGACAAAATCTTCACAACGAGAAATCTGCTATTGTGGCTGCATGATTGTATATATGCAACTGCTTCAGCAAAGACATTAATATCAATTCAACCACCTACCACCCAACTACTTGTATTTATCTAACAAAACAACTCATTGAAAGTTTAATATATTATTTTACTTTATTTTTTCTTTCTAACTTTCATATTATGTTTCACCCATCCAAGATTACATTTGTACACATTTCAAAACTAAGTCTAAAGTTAGTACTTAAATCTATTCAAGACAGTACCAAAATTTATCAAAATCTGAACTCAGAATAAACTAGCGCAGTGTGTCCTATATCAAAGAAGATATGTATATTTATAATGTTAATGTCATTATTTCATCTAGCACATATAAAACATTTCTATATGTGATAAGTGATCATCACTTTTGTTTAAAATTTATGAGCCACGTCTCTTTATATTTTCTGCAAATTTCATATAATATTTATTGCAGTATATACCAAAATATATCCTCAGTGAGAAAAAATATAAATAGGGGCAATGCTCACCATAAGGAGAGTTTTATGATCAGAGAAATATAATATTAGGCACAAACTCTAACTTATTGCATGTGTCACATACATGCTCACATTCTTATGGGAACAAAATCAAAATTTATTTATAAATGTCACAGTATCAAATTCATTCAATACATGTCTAATTCTTATATATTACAATACCAATCTAGGTGGCTGACTAGCAATTGAAGGTGAATAAAAAATGATGACAACGATGATGAGTAATCTAGATGGCCAACCTAACATGCACAACAGAGTGAAGGCTATGTCAATTTTAGTACATTAACGTGAGTAAATACACATACGACAATCGAGATATCTACACATTATAGGCCTAAGCGGCCAAATGAACCCTTTATCCCTCCTCTTCCTACTCACAGTAGAGTTTTAGTGAGGGCAAAGATGGTGTGGGTACAACTTTGACCTGGGTGTGGCGGCATGGTCACGACATCCGGTTATAGGAGGTGTTCCTACGGTGCTGATATGGCGGCGATGTGGACTTGGCAACATCGTGGCAACGGGTACGGTGATTGCGGCAAGGGCGTGAGTGCGGTGATGGTGTGGGTGTGGACATAGGTGTGGCATGATGGCTGTGGGGCGTACGTGTGACGGCGGCACGTACATGACTTCCTAAGCACGGTGGCTGCACGCGGACGAGGTTCTAGAGGTAGGGCTGTAAATGGGTAGGGTATTACCCATTTACCCACTACCCATACCCTAGAGGGTAGGATAAGGGTAAGAATATTTATTACCCACCACCCATTTATCCTTTACCCGCTTTACCAGAATCTAAAGAGAGTAGGGTAACATAGAAGCTTTATCCTACCCGCTTTACCAATTTACCCATTAGTATAAGTTTAGATTTACAATTTCGTATTCTAATATATGTATTATTTCTTACAACCCCCTTAAGAATCAACACTGTTACTTTCTCAATTGTACTATTATGATCTCCAAAACTTTAATAGACAATGGGTAGTATGAAACTAACTTTTATAGTCATATACTAGAGAGAAAAATAGGTTCATCAATAAGAAATAATATATTAAAAATGCATGACCTTCTCTTTAGAAAAAAATATCAGGTTACATATTATTATTTTTTTGTTGCATATCACAAAAAATCATAACTATTACTATCAAAATTAGTTTTAAGAGTGTTGTGTTTGATGTAGGGAATATCATATTAAATTCTTGTTAAAAGTATCTCATACTATCTTCATATTCTTTTACCCATTTAACTCTTATCCTACCCATTTACCCTGCAGGGAATAGGGTGTGGGTAAGGGTACAGTAAAGATTTTTAAATAAAGGATAATGATCCTACACGCTACCCGTATTTTTGATGTGGGTAAGGGTAAGGGTAAGCCTTTAGCCTACCCTATCCTACCCATTTTCAGCCCTATCCAGAGGACGCTCGAAAAAAAGAGGGTGTGGACGCCGCGGTGGGGGTGGGGGGGGGGGTGCAATGACATCCGTGGGAGAGCCAGGAGAGATGAGAAGAGTGTGGGAAGTTAGCTGTTTATAATCAGATGCGCTGTCTTTTGGTCTTCTTATCTTTATGTTCAACAACATTTTGCTGATCATCTCTTATGTACCATGCAAAAGATAAATGGGACGCTGTTCAAAGTATCATGTTTAGTCAGTCCCATTGATAGCGCCAGCATATTTGTAGGAAAAATCTTCAGAACAGAAGCTTTATCCTATAAATAAAATGGTATCATTCTCAGATTACATTGCAGAATAGCTGACATTGCTTATAGCATGATGGTTTTGCTACGTGTCCTGGATGGAATATGCAGCACAGCAATTCAAACATTTTTCTAATCGACAAGAAATTGGTGGACATTATCAGTTTGTCAATGTTTGTAGACAAAGACTGCAATCCTGAGTGTTATTCCTAAGAGATCTGCTATACAAAGGCAAATATCGACACATTTTGGGACGAATTTCAACATTTAGTCTGCTAGATAACAAAATAGAGCACTCATCTATCTTCAATCTTCTAATTTGTTATCTAGCAGACTAAATGTCAAAATTCGTCTCAAAGTGTGTCAAGTTTGCCTCTGCATAACATTTTCCTATTCTTAATTAATGTAACCATGGACAAGCTAGTGGTACGGATAAATAATTTGCATTTTCTTTTTTTGGATCTGCATGGGCCGAAGCCCACCCCCTCTCCAAACTGGTGACACAACCCGGATGACCCAAGAGGTTGGTAAATACAGCTGACCCAAGCGGATTCGAACCAGCAACCCTTCGTGAGGGGCACACTGGCTTGACCGCCCGGGCTACGCTGGCCGGGTAATAATTTGCATTTTCCTTCAAGTACGTTGTCGCTGGTGAAGCAAACAACTGAGTTTGTCTTGTTTGCTTGCCTGAGCCTGATGGGATGTCGAAGCTGCAAAGTGGAAGGCAGTTAGTATGAAGTTTTCACACCAGAAAGTCTTTTGAGATTTTGATTGCGCAACTCGTGTATTGCGATCTCACATCATGTTTAGCTTGCCTTCTAAATATGGTTAATTTGAAGAATGTACGATCTCTATATCGTAACTGTGCCAAATGGCAAGGGACAACTGCTGGACTTTGATCGCACCAAATGGGAGTTTGTTGGGGTTCAAATTCTGTCCATGTCCCTAACGTACGTGTCTCAACAATCTGTGCTCTGTAGCTACTCTTTTTGTAAGGATGCGTTTTTGTTAGATATAAAGTAGAGATCAACGACGTTATCCCACGAGGACAGACGCTATATCTGTGGTGGAGCCACATAGAGCTTGGCTGTGCCCTACCTCTACGCCACATAGAGCTTGGTTGTGCCCTACCTCTATTTTGAAAAGCTGCTGAAGTATTTATTACATTAAGTAAGGAATATACACCGCAACTTCTCTATGTACTCCTAGTATAATGTATACCAACACACTTTATATGCATTTTAGGTTGTGCCCCCTCTCCTTTAGCTGGAACTAGACCTGTCAATGCGCTGCATTTCGGTTGGTTCATTATTGAGGGTGCCGGTCTCACGAATCCGAGGTAAAATTACCCAATGTTAAATGAATGGAGTAATAACACACCCTATCCAACCCAATGAGTTGATGGTAGACTCATGAGAGTCCATGTAATATGAGTACAATAATAAATATATTGCTAGTTTTTCCTGTAAATAAAAAGTCAAATGGTACAGTAATCTCTTTTAGTGAACACGTAGGAAAGTATGAATTATCATTCCCTATGTTTGGTGTGAAACACAATGTAATGTCTACTGTTATGTTTTAACATAAATTTGTAAGAAAAAAAGAAAATAAAAAAATTATAAAGGAAAAAAGAAGTCAATAAACTCCATCAATGTAAAGTCAAAAAATTAGATGATATAGACGTGTCAAATTGTACAATATATAACAATAACAACACTAATTTTTCATCTTACTTTAGGAATTCCCAACGCAGTATTTGCTTATGATTGTGTCTACAACACAAAGTGAACATAAAGGAAATATAATATCTACGATTAAATATAAGACATGCAAAACACTACTTTTTATTAACATAAATAACAATATAGAATATAATTACTTTATTTTTATTAAAATAGAAAATTAATAAAACATATCAAGCATGGTTTTTTTTAAATATTTTAAATTATATACAATTGTTACTTGATAAATGAGTAGGTGTGGTGTGTCTTAAGAATCATACATATATTATATTTATATTTATACATTTATTTTAGTTAACTGAGTCGTCCTTGAGTGTCCACGTCCAACCTTGAAATTCATTAAATAAACAAATGAGTATGGATTTAATTGATTTCCAGTGGATGGAAAATAAATTACCCAAATCAAACTTATATGGTCAATCCGTGGGCGCTCATGGATTTTAACCCAGTTTGACAAGTCTAGTTGGAATACTGACTTCTACACTTTGTGGTATCATATCATAAATGTTGAGCATGCTAGTCACAATGTATGAGCTCAAATAGTTAGTACAATGTGAAGATACATACGACTTCTTTATTGTTGCTATAGCTTTATAGGATATTAAGCTAGTATGGATTAAGCCCAATGTAGGTTCATGTAACGACCTCACTATTCAACGTCTCCCAATTAAAAAAGGACCTCAAAGTTAAGAGTCATTATCTAAAATTCTCAAGATCTAGATTTAACCAATAACAAATAATAGCAAATAATTTCCATTAATTCACAAATATTGTTTGCATGGTATAGAATGATGCTCTTCTAAGGAGTTACATGAGTTTCTAATATAAGAACTATTACATATGAGAAGAAGTATCTAACTAATACTCCTATATTTATCTTTGATGTCTTTGGTAGATTTCATCTGATTCATCATGTCCAGATATCTTCATATTCTATAATTGCCTAAAATGATATGAAAAAAAATGCAGATCAGTATATTGTTATACTTGTATGTGGGGTGCATGCAAAAGTGTGCAAGTAACATAAAAACTTATAATAAACTAATTTCTTACAGATAAGAAATGACATTTTATTTACATATTCCAACGCTTACTTGATATGCTATCTTGGGAGTAATCATTGTCCCTTCCAGGGCCCAAGTGCATCACCCCGTGATGCATGTCAGCCTAGGATTCAGAATATGATACTTAAATTTATGTGATACTCATAGTGGAATTATAATTGAGTAGAAGGTAAATAAGCATCCAACATTTTATTTCAATCACAAGAAATTCTCAGAAAATGAAGGTAAATAAATATCCAACAGTTTATTTCAACAATCCTCAACAAATCATCGGCAAACGCCAGTAATTGATAATGTGAATATTCATAATCGTAACCATGTACCACAATGTAGTATAATGCAGACCATACAATTACACTTCAAGTACTTTAAGCATATCATCCAATCAAGTAAGAAAAGATGGATCCAAGCAATCAATATTTAATCTGCATGTATGTATATCTTAAAGTGTCAACATCATACTACTCATATTAAACCCTACTCAGGTTCTAATCTATGATTCAAGGTCATTCCAATTTTGGATAAGGGATAAGGGTACAAACACAAATTCCATTACATATTAATCATTAGGTGAAACTCTAATCATTAGATCCATTATATTCTTGCATTATGACCATTTCGATTCAATTATATGCGCTAGCAGCAAAGCAAGTAATGACTTTTGGTTTCAAAACACTAATAATACATATGTATGGTTATCCACTTTATAAATCATACTAATTCATCATTATGATCATGATCCTCTTAGTTGATCATTATATTCAATAATACAACTTATAACATAAATTGAGAGCATTTAGTGTATACAACATGTTAATACACTGATCTAGAGATTTCATGCACTAATCACTTACTAAACATATATTCAAGGTACTTTTGGGATTTGATTTAGAATCAGGCCTCTGGTATATTTTATTCATTTTCCTCTTATTTTCCAAATAAATTTTCATATATAACTCTTCCTAATCCGATCGTCATATAATTAATTATAATTAGTGCAAGATTACTATACTTTGGCCAATAAGAGATTGACACGTTAGTAGATTACCTTTGTTTCTTTTTTATCTCGGACGGACTAGGATTTAGGGAAAAAGACACCACTACCCTCGTACATTGCCCACACCCTGAGGCTTACGAGTCATTTGGCAATGTAACTCCTCCTCCTACCTCACAACACCATCCGCTTCCAACCCTATGCGGCTACAAGACCAACTACTGCACCTCCCTCCTTCGCTCTTGGGCTATGTTGGTTCAGAAGATGTCTGAAAAGACCCCCCATCCATCGTTAGACTTGGAGGGGTCTCAGGAACCATTGAAGGTGATCAGAGATGGACTGTACCAGGTCCTACACCACTATAGGTTGTAGTAGGATAAGATAGAAAACATGGAGTTGATATCTCTACCTAGCCACCCCCTACACAATGGTTGGGAAGAGGAGGATCTCCATGGAGCCTTCTGTCTCCTTCCCATGCTCTGGAGCCTACCGAGGGGGTCTTCCCATACCCACTTCATTATGAATCTGATGAAGTAGCGCACCCACATTCATGGAATGTCTTTGGATCATATAGGGGTCTATCTAGTTCAACTATCTTTTTGAGCAAAGACCTTGTAGACTTATATAGGCTTGAGGTGGTAAGAGAGGGAGAAGAGGTCAATGTTCTCGATGAGTGGGTTGAAGGAAAGGGAAACTTACTTTTTCTTTAAACAAAACACCCCATGTGGGTAAATATTTATATCGACAGATACCATATCCGTTTGATCCCAAATTTTAGGAAAACTCTACTCCTATTATTATCTTCTATTGGGACAAATATAACTCCTTGATTATTCCTATATTTACCCAAAACTTGGTTTCCAAGGCAAAACTAGACTATTATCAACTTAATTACATGGGCCAAAAGATACCTTACAATCCTTTGTATTTTCATCCATAGTCCTAGATAAACATTATCTATCACATAAAATTATCATGTGTATTGATCATAAGCATGAAATACCCACTTCCCTATTTTGTATCTTAGGAACATGTTTGTAGACATTGCTTATGGAAAATTTAAGTAAATCATACCTCTCTCTCATCTTTACTCTAATTGATCCCAAAATTGGATACTTTCTTTATCATCTTGTAATTCATATTGTGTCAAGTTTGGTATCAAACAAATGTTTCTAGATACATTTTTCTATTTTTCAAATAAGGTAACGTAATCTAATTATTACAAGTAGATACCTCATCCTTAATGATTTTCTATAGGCTTCTAATATCATCCTTTAGTGGTGAAATTTGAAGAGAAACTCATTAATGCCTTTCCCAACTTATATCTAATTTGTGAATTTATTGGGATAATTTAAATAGAAGAAACTTTTCCTTCAAGTAAATCCTTAAATTAATTACCCACGCCACATTAAAAGTATTTTGTCTCTCAAATTCTATGATTCTCTTCTTTTTTTTATTATTATCTTCAAGTATACCAAAATCAGATCAGGATATTCTTGTTTGATGCCTCAGAACTTGTGTTGCCATTCATAGTTTGAATAAATTGGAAAATTGCCCATTATTTCATATTTTGATTACACATTCTCTTAGAATAAATTGGAAACTTGCCCATTATTTCATATTTTTATTATGTAACAACTCATAAATCCATGATTATTTATTCAAGAATTCCTTTTATTTCCTTACTTGTACCACAAGGACCTATTTGCAAAACAAATAGTCTCATGGGCCTCATTTGGGCCATGGTTTGATCCATGCCGTAAATATAACATTATTTTTTCATCAATAATACCATTATAGAATTTATTTATCAATTCATTCCTTAGATTTATGTAATTCTTATTCACCAATATTCTGGATATTACATTCACCCTTCCTTAAAAGGAATTATGTCCCCAAAATTGGAACGTAGTAAGGTTAAGGTCATTGATAAATCAACTTATCTTCAAACCTTAGTGTCATCAATCCTTCTTGGATTATCTTTGAATAGTGATATGTAATTTCCTCAAATTATTTTTAAGAATGGTACCTGAATTCCATTCAGGATATCCACATCCTTAAATTTTTGAATTTTTAGGTTGAATCAATTGGACGGTGACTCCAAACCATAAGTACTTTTAATCCTATGATTTTCTCAGCTTTCATGGCCTCATATGGAAAGGGATTTTCTCATAATCTTCGAGTTTATTCCCTTCAATTTTTTATCAACATTATTACATGACCTTTTGTATTATTTACATCTCATGTATCGTTATCATTAGTCACTTTCTTAAGATATCTACAGGTATAGGTACCTCTAGGGTGATCCCCTATTTCCTTCCTTATGCACTTATGGAGTGCCTCTCATATTTCCCCTCATTCCTCATGAACTCACAAAGGTGGCCAATCTCCTGACCCATGGGCCTCAGGCAAACATGGATGGACATCTCTTGACCCCATGGTCTTATGCACTTAGGGGATGATCACCTCCTAATCTCATGGGTGTTATATACATTTAATCCTCCCTATTTGACCTTAGGATTGACTTAGGGCTTTATCCTGTATAGGTTTTATCGAGGTATCCCAACTTTAACAATTTTCAAGCAAAATATTCCCTTATGTAATTTTTTAAGTCAGATATCCTTCATATCTTATGGTTCACGTTATATACTTTATGTCCCTTCATTGGGTTCACGACGACCTTCCCTTCTGGGCTTGGCCCCATACTGTTAGCCACTTCTGTGGTGACTTTTTCTTGTGACCCTCAGAGAAGGCATACTTGGGTGCAAGGAATGCATGTACCTTCATGTTTTGTATACTTCATTTTTTTCAAGCTTTTGGTGACACGATAACACCCAAATTTAGGCATTTATTGTAGGTATTTATTTATGGTTTTATGTAATTATAGCTTTAATATGCCCAAAATAACCCTAGATTCCTATTTTTTTAGTAATTTATATCATTTTGAAGTTAGAGTTTCTCAACTAGACAATTTTGGGACTTGTAGGCACCAAACTAAAGAAGACATCAATTCTCTAGAGTCTACCCCACAAGCGTCACGTTATACGTACCAAAAAAAATTGAAATCTTGGACCCTATTTTCATTGGCCAATCTATTATCTATAAGCATCCTCATCAATTACAAGGTTCATCGACGCAACCTATTGACCACCGGTAATAGTGCCCCCCACCCCCCGAGGTGGTTTGACCCTAAGGATTAAGGTTGTGACTGCTACCAGGGTATTGACTACTACCACTTTCACCACTGCTACCACCGTCATGGCCTCTACTGCTATATCGACCGCTACCACCATCACGACCGCTACCATTGTATCCATCACAACCATCATCTTTAGCGCTACACTGTCTCGACCTCTACAACCACATCTGTCTTAGTCACTACACCGTCTTGATCGCTACAGGTGTAGTGACCACTACAGTTGTAGCGACCTCCACTCCTATAAATACCCACCCACTATTACCTTTACAAGGGTTTTGATGTTTCAATCTGGGTTCCTCCATTCAACCTTTTTGGGTTCCCTCCGGTGACCAGCAATTCCCAAAGCTCTGTGGTAGTGCTCCAAGATTCGATATGATCGAAGAACACACCCTACATGCATCCCTACGATCTGCCTCCATCCACCTCCATTTTCCACCATCTTCCATCCATTTCCAGCCACCTTCCACAACCATACATCCACGAAGGCTATTGCTTGGGACAGAATCAAGGAGAAAGGAGGCCAAGGAGTCCAAGAGATCAAGGAGGATGACCCAAAGATGATATCATGCCCATATAGAGGCTAAGGAGCGAGATCCACCTCTCCTCTACGAACAAAATCTCTTCTTCTTCCCCTTTCTTCTATTGTTCTCCTTTGTTTCTGTACAAATGATGTTCTTCCATCTTTTTTCGGTGCCAACTATGCTTTTCCATGGCTAGTTGAGATCCTTCTTGTCTATGTAGCCCATTTTGGGCATGTTTATGTAGTTTTACTTTAAGCAAGTAGTTTTATCCCAGATCTATCATGTTTTCAATTCTATCTTCTCTTTTTTTGTTATGATTGCTGGTTTGGTTGATCTCTTTCTTGCTTGAACTTTCATTTCCACATAGATCAAGAGATTAGTTGTAGGAATGGATAAGAGAAGGTAGTTTGGATAGAATCTGAAAGGAGGAAGTCCAAAGGAGTGATTCCTAACATCTCTAAATGTTTCGAACCTGAGAGGGTATCTGGGATATTTGAGGGTGTTGATCTGTTGTCCTTGAGAGAGGTTCTAGATCTCTGATGGGGTTTTATTCACGTTGTGCGAGAGCAAGTGGGATGATCCCTCATAGGAACATCTACCATGATATGTGTTATGTCTGGAGCTTAGATGCTTGTGAGGGTGTTCAAAGGTTGTGTATGCATAAGAACGGGTGCATAGACTGCCCAACTTGTGGGTACATAGCCAAGAACTCCTTCTCTTTGATTAGTAAAATTTGTCGGACTTTATTTTGTTTCTTGTACTTTATTTTGTTTTATTTTGTGACATTTTTCGAGACTCGTTCTATTTTTGTACTTTTATCAACTATCAGATTGGCTTAACTGACTTAAGTGTGAGATCTTAAGCGTCCTAAATGTACCCACATCCCTGTGTTTGATCCCGTATATCTAATCCGACCTCGTAATAAAGTTGTGTGGGTCCTTGAAGGTTTTAGGTTATAAATTTAAAGTCTAATTCTCCTTTGGGAGCGGGCCTCCACTTTTGGAGTGCGTGCCTAGGGTCAATCATGACATTCAAGATTACCTCAATTCTCAAATTTATTGGTCAACTCACTTCTAGGGGAAGGTCCTAGCCTAGGGTGTCTTCTTGACCTACAAGAGGAGGTTAGGCTCAGTTTTTCCTCCCCCATAGGTCCTTTTCCCACTCTTGGGTTGACCCACCCCAGGTCGGGACACCAACTCTAAAATTTATTTGATGGTTTCTTATTTTCATTTTTATACAACCAAAATATGTCAAACATGCATTTTCTATTATAACTTCTCAACCCATTTTTGCACAATCTTTAGAAATTCTATCTCCTGGGGTTTTGTCCCTATAGTGAACTTAGGCCACCTTCCCCTTCAAGGGCTTGATTCCATGTCACCCTTCTCAATCATGGTCTTGACCTTTTGTGACCTTCCCCTCCAGGGGCATGGTGCCATATCAGCCTTCCCAATAATGGGCTTGACCTTTTGTGACCTTCCCCTCCAAGGTCTTAGTGCCATGTCGGCCCACAATTATGGGCTTGACCTTTTTTGACCTTCCCTTCTAGGGGCTTGATCATAGTCATCTCAATGACTTTCTTTCCATATCCATACTTCCAGAGATAGAATGGGGGGTTTGAGAAAGTTGTATTTATATATTATGTTACTAATATGTAGCTTATTTTCTTAAAACCCTTCACATGAAACATGACTATCTTGCTCCATGAACATGCATGCATGGGAGACTTGGTCACCTAAACTCATTTGGATTTTTCTTATTCCTTTTATCCTAATTAGGGTTCATATGGGTAGGGCTACTATTTCACCCACATTACTCCCATTTCCTAAGATTAGGTCCAGGTTAGGGACTACACCTTACATCATAGGGCTACTTGGCCCCTCTAAGGTTTTTCTTAAATCAACCTTGCTCCATTTAGGGTTTATCCTTGCAAGGAAAAACCCATAAAACCTTTGTCTTCACTTTATCATTATTTCCACATTACTTGTAAATTAATTTGGGGGCCTTAATCCTACTTTTTCTCAAAACCCTAACTTGACATGAGGAGGTAAGTATATTTTATGGATTATTAAGCAATAGGATGAGAAGTGGATGAAATTGGAGTTGAGAAGACATAGAAGAAACATTACTTTAGACAAACCCTAGATTTGGTCCAGAAAGGTATCACATTGGCTAAGGAAATCCTCATACCAACTTAATCTTGAGGAGGAAAATATTTCCAGCCCACAAAACCATGATCCTCTCTGGAAACCATTACCATCAGGTTATGCCCTAGTAATTCTCCTTATAGTTCTATAGATTACTTGAAATTTTGAAGTTTTGTATATTATTTGAAAAAATATGCAGCTCTGATACCAAATGTAATGACCTCACATTTCAACGTCCCCCAATTAAGAAATGACCTTAAAGTTGAGAACCATGACATGAAATTCCCAAGATCTGGATTTAACCAAATAACAAATAATAGAAAATAATTTTCATTATTTCACAAATATTATTTACATGATATCGAAGATGCTTCTCTAATGAGTTACATGAATTTCTAACATGTTAATTATTACATATGAGAAGAAGTATCTAACTAATCCTCATTTACTTAGCTTTAATGTCTTCCATGGATTTCATCTTATTCATCATGTTTGAATATCTTCATATTTTGCAATTATGTAAAATGGCATGAAATAAAATATGGATTGGTATATTGATATACTATCTACATGGAATTCATACAAAAGTTTGCAAGTAATATAACAACATATTATCGACCAATTACTTGCAAATAAGAAATGGCATCTTCTTTATATAATCCAACCCTTACTTGATATGTCATCTTGGGCGTAATCACTATAGCTTCCAGGGCCCATGTGCATCACCCTTTGATGCATGTTAGCCAAGGGTTGAGAACATGATACTTAAATTTATGTGATATTCATAGTGGCATTATGATTAAGTAGAAGGTAAATAAACATCCAACATTTCATTTCAACCATCTTTGAGAAATCATCGACAAACAATGATAGTCGATAATGTGGGTATTCATAATATTAACCACATACCTCAATGTGTAACTGTGTAGACCATACAATCATACTTCAAGTACTTTAAGCATATCATCTAATCAATCAAGAAAAGATGAATCCAAACAATCAAAATTTAATTTGCATGTGTGTATATCCTAAAGTTTCATCATCATATTACTCATATTGAACCCTAATCAGGTTTTAAGCTATGATTTAGGGTGATCTAGAATTTGGATAAGGGATAAAGGTACAAACCCTAATTCAATCATGTATTAATCACTAGGTGAAACCCTAATCATTGGATGGATTATATTCTTGCATTATGATCACTTAGATTAAATTATGTGTATTAGCGAGATAGAAAGTAGTGACCTTTGGTTTCAAAACCCTAATACATATGCATGCATGGTTATCCATTTTAGAAAACTTAGTTATTCATCATTATGATCATGATCCTCTTGATTTATCATTATATTCAACAATATCAATTTATAACCTGAATTGAGAGCATTTAGTGTATTCAACATATTAATACACCAATCTAGGGTTTTCATGTACTAATCACTTACTAAACACGTATTCAAGGTAATTTTGGAATTATAACTTGAATCGGGCCTCTATTATATTCTATTCATGTTCCTCTCGTCTTCCTGATAAATTTTCATATATAACTTGTCCTAATCCAATCATCTAATAATTAATTAGAATCAATGTAAAATTACTATACTTTGGCCAATAAGAGATCGACACGTCAGTAGATTACCTTTGTTATTTTCTTTTTGTATATGGTCCGGCCTGGGATCCAGCGAAGAAGACCCTAGTACCCTCATGCATTGAACCCACCTTAAGGGGCTCACGAGTCATTTGGTAATGAACCTCCTCTTCCTACCTCACAACATTGGTCGCTTCCAACCCTACACGACTATGTGACTACCTGCTGCACCTCCCTCCTTTGCTCTTGGGCTCTCCTGGCTCGAAAGAGGTTTGGGAGCATCCCCCGACCACCACCAAACATAGAGGGTCCTAGGTACTATCGAAGGTGATAGGAGATGGATTGTACTAGGTCCTACACCATTTTAGGTTACAGTAGGATAAGACAGTGAAAAGGGAGTTGAAGTCTCTACCTGGATGGACCCTACACAATGGTTGGGAAGAGGAGGATCTCCAAGAAGCCTTCTTCCTCCTTCCCATGTTCTGGAGCCCACCGAAGGGCTTTGTCCACACCCACTTCATTGTGAAGATGATGAAGCAGTGCACCCATGATCATGGAATGTCTCTAGATCATATAGGGGTCTTTCTAGTTCAGTTCTCTTTTTAAGTGAAAACCTTTCAGCCTTATATAGGCTTTAGGTGGTAAGAGAGGGAGAAGATTTTAGTGTTCTCGGTGAGTGGGTTGAAGGAAAGGGAAAGTTCTTTTTTCTTTAAATAAAACACCCCATGTAAGTAAATGTTTATATCGGTCACATGCCATATCTTTTTGATCCCAAAATTTAGTGAACTCTACATCTATTATTATCTTCCATTTAGACAAGTATAACTCCTTTATTATTCCTATATTTACCTAAAACTTGGTTTCTAAGGCAAAACTAGACAATTACCAAATTAATTTCCTAGGCCATACAATATCTTACAATCCTTTGTATTTTCGTCCATAGTCCTATATAAACATTATCTATCACATTAAATTGTCTTGGTATTGATCATAAGCAAGAAATAACCACTTCCATATTTTGTATCCCTGGTACCTATATGTAAATATTTCTTATGGAAAACTTCAGTAAATCATATCTCTCTCTTCTTTACTTCAATTGGTCCCAAACTTGGATCCTTTCTTTATTATATTATAATGTCATATTGTGTCAATTTTGATGTCGAATGGATGTTTCTAGGTACTCTTTTCCCTCTCTTCAAATAAGGGAACATAATTTAATTATTACAAGTAGATCCCTCATTCTTCATGATTTTCTATAGGTTTCCATGATCATTCTTTTGCGGAAAAAAATTGGAGAGAATCTCATTAATTCTTTCCAAACTTATATCTAATTTTTGGAATTTATTGGGATAACTCAAATAGATAAAATTTGTCCTTCAAGTATATCCTTAAATTAATTACCCACACTACATGGAAAGTCATTTTTCTCTCAAATTCTATAATTTGTTCTTTTTGTTATTACCTTCAAGTATACCATAAGTCAGATAAGAATATTCTTATTTGATGTCTCAAAACATATGTTGCCATTTGTAGTTAGATAATTACCCCCTTAATTATCTAAATTACACATTTTGCCCATTATTTCACATGTTGATAATCTAACAACTCATAAAGCCACAATTATTTTTTATGCATGAAAAATCCTTTTATTTATTTAACTTATGCCAAAAGGACCTATTTGCAAAGAAAATAGTATCATGGGTCTTATTTGGGACATGGGTTGAACCCATGCCACAAAGATAACTCTATTCCATCAATAATACCATTGAGGAATTTATTCATCAATTCATGCCTTGTATTATTATAATTCAAATTCATAACAACTGAGGATGTTACAGTGCATCTAATACATATGGAGAGTGGAGGTAAAGTAGTTCTTATCTTTTGTACAAATGTGAATAAGGTTTAGTCCCTTATTGTCTACTTTTAAAAATTTGATGCTTATTATATGTGGGAATGCATGCGACACTAGTGTTAAAAATCTCTATGTGAGTGTATGCTTAGCTTTGTAGTGGGTATAATGTCCAAAAATGTACATGCACGCATGTGCACACCATGCCACGCCTCTTCGGGCTGGACACATGCATCATGGGTCACCAATAAAGTGACTCCTCATATTCTTAACATGTGTACAAGAGTGATCGTGTGATCACGTCTATCTGGGAATAGGATGGAGCCTGGGAGTTCTATAAACAAGGGTCATGACATTATGATTAGTTACAATGTGTGAGTGAGACAAAAACTTTCTATATGTTCATGATCAGATCAAGAATGGAAAAACAATGCACATCCAATGCATACCAGCATGCTATTTCTCTAAGTCACGCCCATCTTTAAACAAGTGAGTATCTAGTTTGAGTTATTAACTCTATTTTATTATTATCCTACTGTGTTTGATCATACCAGTCTTATTTTTATCTAAAACTTGGCATGTATCCTATAAAATATATTACAATTGGTGTTTATTTTGTAGTGATGATTTAAAGTCTAACAATCTTCAAGAAATTGATTATGTCATTAGTTAACATGGATGGGAATATTCTTATCATCTTAAGATTTATACATCTGTTATTACCAAAAAAATTATGGTGTCAACTTCACACATTGGCATGGATGTATGAAATTTGTCTCAGAATGAGTTTTACTATCTAAGAAATGATGAACCTAAATCAGATGGAACTTATCCTAAGAATGCTGAAAACAATGTTGATTGGAATGAGAACGAGTAGTATATTAGAGGACATATTCTCTTGGCAATGTAGAAATTTTATTATGATGTACACTCCAAACCTCCTATGATGAAATTCAAAGCTCAATATAATAAATAAAATAAGAAATATAAAATAAAGAATCAGGATGTTGAAAAATATTTTGTCTCCAATTATTTAGGTTTTATATGATACAAGGTCTGCCTATTTTTTGTTAGGTACACAAAATACAAATCTTTTGTCATGAACTCCAAAAGGCAGGTATGAATTTCCTAAAAGAATGTGTTCAATGCATGTCATTTATAGGTTCCCTAAATTTTGAGTGGCCTTTGGTCTGAATATAAGCACAATAAGGGTGACATAAGTCAAAATAAACTTATGTTAGAAATTCCAATAAGGGAGAAACACTTGAAAAAGTCCAAGGTAAAGGTTCCTATTGATTTCAAGCCTACTGTAAATCTTATGACTTTCAAAAACAAAGATAAAAAATACGAATATACATAAACCTAAGGCCAAGATTCTGAAGAAACCAAAGAAAAAACATGATGGACTTATGGAAGTCACTTGAACAAGGATTATCCTTTAAACAAGGCAAAGAAAGATTCAAAATTTATAGTTGAGGCGGTGGTGGTCAACATAATGATGACTTCCTTGAACCTCAATAATGTGTACCTTTATATTAACCAAAAACCCTTGCTATATTAGAATTGCTTTATTAGATATAGACACTTGGGGTAATGTACATATTTGTGCTAATATGTCTCTATATGTGTTTTACCAGACCTCTTTAGGACGATCACTGACTTCATTCGATGCAAGCTTCATAGGATTCAAAGGTGAAGTATGGATAGATTTGTGGTTTTCTTTAGAAAAGATTCAATGCTTCATAGAGTCATAAACATATCATCTATTTTGTGTAACATAATAAGTGGAGCAGTTATAGTTAGAGATAGTTTGAGAATAGATTGAAAATATAATAACTATTATTATCATGTTTGATATGGTTTATTCTTTGAAAGGGATACTTTTGTGACCTGGAAAACTTGTTTAAGATTTGTGTAAAACATGTTGTTTAAAATTATGTTCTAAATTTATATGAAAATTTGGTTTACTTTGAATAATTTTTTTGTTTGATGCATGGCATTGTTATTTGTACCATGTGAATGTTGGTTCAATAAAATGTATATTTTTTGTTTGAATTGCAAGAGAACCCACCTCAGGCAGGGCCACTATTGGACCCACCCTAGCATGGTAAACTCTCAGATCCTGAGAGGAGTGTGGTCCGGTTACCCCCTCTTGTGCCCAATCAGTGTGAAATAACATTCACAAAGAGCCGTTTGACACGATTTGAACCTGGGTCCTTCATTGGGACATATTGAGTTCTTACCAACCGGCTACTCTGACCAGACAATAAAATATATAACTAATATAAATTTCATCTCTAAATATGACATTAATAATAGTATGTGTGAAATATATGTGTAGGATAAAATACCTAGAAAACATTTTCATTTTGTTGATAGGAATTTTTAAAATAATGGATTTAATGTATAGTGATATCTATGAGTTTAATGGGATTGCAACTAGGTAATATAATTGTTACTTTATAAATTTCATTTAGGATGATAGTAAATATTACTATGTATGGTTACTTAAAAGCAAGCATGATGCATTAGAAAAATTCAAAATATTTAAGAAAGATGCAAAGAACAAACTAATAGGCAAGTTATGGAGAATCTAATAGGCAAGTCTCAAACATCTTCAAATGTGGGGTTGCCTCACAAAGGTACTTTTTCATGAACAAAAATATAAGAAATTGGGACTAAAAATAGTAGATGTTGTTTTCTTGGGTATGTAGAGATGAGTTGTGTATAGATTCTTAATTGTGAAATCTAAAATCTCAGGCATTGATGTCAATAAAGTTCCTGAACTTTGTGATGCAATATTTTTTGGATACTTTTTCCCATGAAATATAGTGTTCCCAAGGAAGCTTCTCAAGAGGATCTAATGACCACAAGTTCCACTGTTGAGCATGCATAAAGGATGAATGTCATGAATGACTCAAAACATACTATTTATGAATTTGATGATTGTATGGTTTTGTTGAAATAAGGAGAAGTGAAAGACCTAGAACATCCTAGGACATTGGAAGTTAGTTCTACAAAATGTTGAGGATAATCTGGTATCCTTCAAATAAGCTATGGATTCCCTCTAGAGGCTAAGTTCTGCAAAGAAGTTGGTAATGATGAAACCTAAATAATTCTCTCAAATGGAACTTGAAAATCGATGAGGTTGCCTCCTAGTTGTTTATTAGTTAGATGTAAATGTATCATTAAAACGAAAATTAATGAGTACATAACAATGAATATATAAGGCTATATTGGTTGTTAAGGATACACAAAAGGTAGGGAACATACTAATTTGATACCTCGTCTCCTATTTTTGGCATGACCACATTTCATGTGCTCACAACACCAGCTTCCATTTATCATCTCTCCATCCATCAGATGGATGTTAAGACCACATTATTACATGTTGATCTCCAATAGGAGATACATTTGGAATCACCTAAGGATTTTATTGTATGAGAAAATGAGTCTAAAATGTGTAAAGTTGTTAAATATTTGTATGATTTAAAACATGCCCCTAAAAATGGTGTGAAATTTTTTATTATGTGTAATATCATATTTTGGCTTCATTTCTAACAATTTTGATGAGTGTGGTATTATGAGATCACTAGTGATAGGTTCATCATCTTATGATTATATGTAGAAAATATTTTCTTTTTGGTTTCGATGTGAAAGTAGTAAATGAGATGAAGTCATTCTTGTGTAGCAAGTTTGAGATGAAAGATATGGGTGTCACTGATTTGATCTTAGGGATTAAATCAATAGGTATATTAATGGTATTACACTCTCTCAATCTCACTATGATTAGATGATAATGGAGAGGTTTCAATACATATCATATAAACATGTGAAGACTCCATATGATTCATCCAAGCCCTTATTCATGATGACAGTGGTGTTCCTATGTCTCAATTATGATACTCTCAGATTATTGGAAGTTAGACATATCTTATGAACTGCACATAACCAAGCAATGTATTTGTTGTAAGCAAGTTGGGTAGATACACTAGTTGTCTTAACAAGAACAATTGGAAAGCTTTTGATAAACTATTGAACTATATAAAGGGAATTAGTTCCCTTGGGCTGTATTATGGCAAGTATCTCGCTCTAGTCAAAGGATATAGTGATATAGATGGATTGCCATCAACTCTGGGAGAAATGATGTCTCTGGATATGTAGTTATGTTGGGAGGAGGTGTTTTGTTTCCTAGAGGTCTAAGAAGTAGACCATATTGTCTCACTCCAACTATAAGAAGAGTTGCATGTTTTAGATGACACTACATTGGAAGCTTAATGACCACATGGACTTATGTCTAGTTACCTATGGTAAAGAAGCCACTTCTAGCAATTTTGGTCCATTGGGATAACATAACAACTATAGACAAGATAAGGAGTTCTAAGTACAATAAAAAGAACATAGTCACATTCAAGTTAGACTCAATTATGTAATGGATTTAGTGTCTAATGAGGTCATTATTGTAGATCACCTAGCAACAAAAGAAAATATAATTGATCATTTGACTAAAGGTCTTTCCTTGGTCTTAGTTGAGAAATCTAGGTTGCGTATGGGAGTGAAACCTATAACTATATGAAGGTAGTAACAACCCAACCCAAATGAGTTGAGATCCCAGAAATTGGGTTCAATATGTCAATACAAGCACTCAACTAAATTGAATGACACTATGCAATTTCTTGGATGATTTTAGCATATGTTTGTTTATCCCCTAAAAACCTATTTGTGTGATGAATGAAACTTAGTACGACCTGAGTCTTTGAATGGTATCAAGTCTTTTGACAAGATGCTAGTAGTATATCCTTTGATATTCAAACTAAATGATTGATGTTGTAATTGATGTTGTGTTGGTTGCAACATGGGAATTGGGTTGTTCCCTGATATCAAACATGATTCTTAATTTGTATGCTTAAGCTTTAATGCGTCTTTTTTGTTCATTTATGTTGTATTTATTGTGTTATTACCAACTAACAATATTGCATTCAAGTTTTAGTGTAAGACTTTTGTTAACCTAGTTCTTGTGAGAGTGAATGTTGTATGACTCATGCATGGTTCAAGTTGAAAGGCACCTGTGGAAAGTAGAATATGAAGGAATGAGTGGAAGAAATCTATACACCTTATACTTTGTGGGGATATTGTTAGCTTAATGGATGTACCTAATTAATACAACATGAGTTAAGCCCAACATAGTTGCAGCTAGTACATATGGAATGTGGGGGGGAAGTAGTTCTTATCATTTATGCAAATATTAAAAATGTTTATTATTGATTGTATACTTCTATAGGTTTTAAGTTCCTTATATGTTGGAATACATGTCACACTAATTTCCAAAAGCTCTATGGGATGGTATGTTTGCCTTTGTAGTGGGTATAGAAACCACACACAGGCATGCATGTTCATGCGTTATGCCATACCACACCACACCACACCACGTCTTGCCTTACCTCATTAGGTTGGGATCAAGCACGTGCATGTAGCTCATGTAAATTGTCTTACATCTTTCATCTCTTTTTGTACAAGACAGGTACTACTTAATTAATCAATTAATCTATTTACTCTTAATTAAAAAGTTTTGTTACTGAATAGGAAAGTGACTCCTTGTATTCATATTATGTGTAAAAGAGAGATCGTGTGATCGCACGTATGTGGAATAGAATAGAGCATGTGAGAAATATAATTAAGGCCCCTAAAATTAGGGTCAATCACAACTTAGCACTTTTCATTTGTGATTGAAAACCCACAATTGTTTATTGCTTATCATAGCCACTCCCTATAGCTTTGCTCATATGGAGTTTGTCTCTTGTGTGAGAGAAAGTGCCTCCATGTACTCTATTATGAAAATACAATTCATAGGGTGGTGGTGTCTAATGGTCATCAAGCCACATCGGTGGTGTTGCTACTTGTCATTTACTTGTGAGTGAGATGAAACTTTCTACAAGTTTGTGACTGGATAAAGACTAAAAGAACAATGCACATCCAAAACATACCAGATTGTTGATTTCTCTAAGTAACATCCCTCTTCAAACAAGTGGGAGATATGATTTTTCTAACTATATTTTATTGTTTATCCTACTCTTCTTTGTCTTATGCTTTTGTCCAAGTATCAAACTTGGCATATAAATTGCAACTTTTTGTTGTTTCTTGTAATTACAATTTAAAATGCAATAGTCTTTAAGAAATCAATTATGTAATTAAGTAGCATGTTTGGTAATGGTTCTTATCATCTTAATACCAATACATATTCTATGTCAAATATAACTGACAATGTCTACCTCACTTATAGAAAGAGATAGATGAAAATTTGGTTCATACAGTAGGGTTTTCTAATAACTTAACAAGGATGAACCTAAACCAAAAATTGATCCCAAGAATGCTGCAAAAATTGTTGATTGGAAGGAGCACTACTACAGAAATAGCTTATAACGTCACATTTAGAGGCGTTAGTGGTATCCAAAAAAATGATGCCTAAATCCTACAACGTCGGCTGAAAACACAAACCGACATCTATATGTGAAGACCGGCCAGACACGGGTATCGCTTTTTATTTAGCATCAGTTGCTCAATAAGAAACCGACGCCTAAAATCGCCCGCTAAATCCAAATTTTCCAGTGCAAAACATTTACCTCCAAAATTTCACATACGGTATCGGTTGTATACCAAATAACCGACGACTAAAGATTTTTCATGAGACAGAAATCAGCCCCATTTTTGTCGTCGGTTTACTTACAATAACCGACGCCGATGTGTGTTCTCGCGTTGTCCCCATGAAAAAGTTTAACCCCCTTTGGCGTCAATTTTTTATGGCAACCGACAACTACTGAACTTAGGTGTCGGTTTCTGAAACAACTGACGAAGATGGTAAACTTAATAGCACCCGCAAAATAGACACTTCCCCATTCTCTGTTTCATTGTGATTTCACCAGCGCCACTAGGTCTCTAGCGATTCTACTCATCTTCCGCCACCGCTTGTTGTCGTCTGCTCGGCCGCCGCCATCTGCCACCTCCGCAAGGAGCTTGGTCTACCTGCCACTCGTCTGTCGTCGTCTGTCGCCGCTGCCGCCTGCTCGTGTGCTCAACGCTGCCGCCTGCTCGTGTGCTCAATGCCGCTGTCGCCTGCTCGTGTGCTCAACGCCATCAGACTGCTTCCCCTACTGCTATAGGTAAGGAAATTGTGAATGAGAACTAGAATGAGAGCTGATAAGGCTTGCTGGTGAAACCAGATATTATCAGGTTGCTCTCTGCGTACAGGCAGCTGTGAGCAGGAGGAGGATCGCTCGACGTGTCGACCTAATTATGATTTGCAGGAGTTGGCTAAATTCCAAGTAAGGTCCAAAACTGTGAATGTATGTGACAGATATATCGATAAATTGTTCATAATTTACTGCAAGAAGTACATGATTGCTATATGGTTTCTTTTTTTTTTGTATCTTCAAAATTTTGCAACAACATCAGGTTTGTAACTTTATATACTTGCTATCAATTTAAACTCTGAAGATGACGTTCATGTTGCTACTGTGAGTTTCCCATTTTTTATGTGATGGTGTCAATCATATATGTTTTTTTTGGTTGGTCAATCATATATGTTAGGAACATACAAAAATTCAATTTTGGTAGGTAAGTTATATGAAATGAGACTTATTTTCAGATTTTGTCTCATGAAAATATGAAAAAAAAATCAGAGAAGATGTGTTAGTTTGAAATTTTGAAATAAATGATGAAAGATAGGATACCTACATTTTTGTGTAATGATTATCTTGATGATGAACATGCATGTACATTGGAGATGTTGAAATCAATGTTATAGAATATGATACATGTACTAGGGTATTATTAAGATTACAAGATGTTGCTATTGTAAATCAACCTAGGCTATGAACAAATCTTGTGCTTGCATATATTTGTGCTTCTAATCCTAATCCTTGACCTAATTCAGTAAATTTTGATGCATGTTGAAATAAGATTCAAACTTGTCCATTCTAGCATCCTAATTTGATTTGATTATGTGCTTTGAAACTTGAAACATGTGTGTTAAAGATACATTGATGTTGAATCTCAAACTTAACTCACATGTGAAGCTTCTATTTCTAAAATGATTATGTGAACTCCTAAATCAGTAACATATATTATTCTTTGTGCACCTAAATACCTTGTGAATCATGTATGTGCCCTAAGGTGATTAAATGCCTAAGTCTTGACTTGAAATATGACTTGAAAACCCAATACACATTATACACTTACTAGTGAGATTAGGTGTTCAAGAATGGGATAGGTGGCACACAGATTGTAGGTATAAGAATGACAACATACATGTATTTGTTGGTGTGACAACCTGAGTTTTCTCTCTCCTCCATGATACTCCTTCACTCTCATCTAATGATATCGTACTCAATCAAGTGTCAACTCTGTAGTATGAATGTGTTAATGATCCAATTTGGTAACCTCAATGATCATTTAAACAATATGTGACATGGATTTGAGTATTAATCTATAGCTCCCACTTTAACGGATCACCACATTGCAGGTGATTTTGAACCTAATCATGGTCATCACTTTGATCTATTGTATATTTCATATTGTAGTTTTTTCAATTTCGAATCCAGCAGTGGAAAAATCACATCTTTCGGACCTATGAAACTCTAGATATGGTGTTTTAAAGATTCTATGTTTTAGCCTCTCTCTTTATGTGCCTTATGTGGTGTTGGGCCAATTTTTGGTCACTTTAGGCCGAAATGAACTGGCCCAATGACTTGTTCCCTTCCCTTCCTCTTCAGGAAACCAACGACAGGGAAAGAGTTTCCCTACCTCCACCCAGATCGGGTAACAGATGACCCAACCCTAGTTTTCTCCTTATATACCCCTCCCTGGTTTGCCCTTCTCCGAGTTGCCCTAGTCTCCTCGTGCCGCCGACTTTCCTTCTCGCCCCTCCCCCTTATCTGGTTCCTCACCACCTATTGTTCCTGCCTGTTCTGATGTTGCTAGTCAGCGGCTGGGTCTGGCAGCCAGGCGCCCATGCACAACCATCACAGTGTGCACGACAAGAGAGGGAAAGGCAGCCAGCGTGCCTCGGACCCGCCCCATCCACCCTTGTTGTGTCTTCACCAGGCGGAGAGGGAGTCGTGGCTGCAGGTCATCAGGGCGGGAACCCCTGTCCTTCCCCTATTTCTTGGGTGGAACAGAGGACTTCCGCGAGCGGGGTGAGCGCCCGATGGGGCTTCGGGCTGGGCCGTTGATCTCAGGCGATCCACGGTGGACCAAGCAATGATGGTCGATCATCCGTGCAGTTGAGCTTGTGCGGGATAGCGGCCCCCAGTTGTACAGGCATGGTGCAAAGCGTTGAGGAGCGGGAGAAGGGGATCTCCCACCACGCGTGGGTTCCCCTGGGTGCACATGGCAGCTGGCCATTGGCCAGGAAGGTAAAACCTTGAAATAAATCCCTTTTCTCCTCAAATCTTACAAAAATCATAATACCTTGATCCTAAGTCCAAATATGTCAAACGTATATACCAAATTGATCATCTTGACGAGACCTACCAATTGGGCATGGTTCCATGTCCTAATTCTAATGCTTACACCCCTATTTTCTGGAAAATGATCACTTTAGCCATGTTGAGTACATATAATGCATCCTTATGATAAATCTTGAATCTTTAGTATACTTGTACCATGTTGCTCATCAAATCAGTAACTTTTGTTCATATTTGAACCAAACAAAGGTCTTGCTCTCCCTTTTGCTCATAAATGACTCCCATTTGCACTATGTGACTTGGCTTTGGACTTTAATGTATGATCTTGATCAAAGTTGCTATATTTCTCGAATACGATTCATGTATCTATATCTTGCTGAGCTAATCTTGCATCTTGTCTGAATCTCATGTATTGATGATCTGAGACCTTAGTTTCTCTATTGTGAGTCTTTTGACCATAGAATGCATGTAAATGCCTTAAACCTTGATATGATCATAGAAAGTGCATGGAACGTCATAATGGCATGAAACTTGATCCACTAGATCAGTACAATATCATATAATGAACCAATAAGCAACTTGGGACCCACCTTGGCCAAAACCCTAAAATGCATCTAATTAGGGTAATGATGAGAATCTAATGCATATATGTAATCTTGTTGTTAATCAGGTTTGGCATGTGGCTACATGATGAAGGATAAGTTAGGATATGAATCTATGAATCAGGTATGGGCCTTATCTAGTTATATGACTACCGCTTTCTTGCTTGAAAAGACATATATTATATGCTTGTTTGTCTATTTACTCAAATATTGCCATGTAGTATCGATATGTCATACTCGATGTTTGCTTCGTCTATTTTATAACTTGAGCACATATATATATGGAACTCTATTATAATATTGTTGATAAAGGGATCTTGGTTACGACCTTGAGGTCCCTCTCGTATAAAAGGGTAGCTAAGCTTGAGCACCCTTACGGACCCTTCCGACGGGAAGATGGTCAAAAGCCTTAAACATGTTTGATATTGTTGGTATAATGGAGTGAAATGACATAAAATATGGTTTCGCATTTGTTAAACAATTAACATGTTTATTCTTGTTCATTTAGTCTTGAAATATTTTCAAAATTATGCAAAGCTTATATATATGTGTATCTTTCGGCCCATACTCAACACCTCGTGTGTTGACCCATTTCTCGTATGTTGTTTTTAGGTCCAAAGATGGCTAGAAGGTTGATGGGCTCGGTGAGCTTTGCTAGGTGTACTTGTTGTAAGATCCAGATGTAGTATACATGAGCATACTTGTACAAAGTGACTTTTGAACATGTAATTCGAATCATGTAATATAATGATGTTTCTTAATATATCTTGTTGATTGTTGAGTTTATGTTGGTGCATTTATCTTGTTATATGTTCATGTGTGCTAAGCTTTACGCTTCCGCATTCCGCCTTTGATATACGTTTGGTTCATGGGACTGGGATTCTGGTTCCGTGACAGTTGGCCTAGAAACCCGTCCAAGATTTACTCATTAGGAGTAAATCTTGGACAGTCCCCAGTTTGGGACTGTTCTTGAACACTTAATCTGACTTAGGATGTAAGTGTATAATGTGTATTGGGTTTTCAAGAAAATTTCAGTAGCATTTCCTCGTTTGTTCTCTAAGTACATATGTACTTGGGGAACAACGGGGAAATGTTGTCGAAATTTTCTTGAAAACCCAATACACATTATACACTTACTAGTGAGATTAGGTGTTCAAGAATGGGATAGGTGGTACACATTTATTATATATAAGACCTAATCTTTTAACCCTAAACCCTAATATATACTTGTTTTCTCTTTGATCATAGAATGCATAGATCATGGATGTCCATTCCAAATTGTTGCACCCCAGAGTTTATTTATGGTCTTGATCAGTTTATTAGATTTGCCGAGGAACATAGGAAACAACCTAGAGATAGGTTCTACTGTCCATGTAGGCATTACGGTAACAACTTGAAAGTCAGCACTAGTAAAGAAATCAAAAGTCATGTCATGTGCAACGGGATTGTAAAAGGCTATATAGAATGACACTAGCATGGAGAGATTTCAAACCTAAAATTAGTGGATGTCGATAACAATGCTTGTGTGGAAGAAGAAATTGCCTCCGATGATGTAGATGTGAAGGAACCAGTTCCAGTAGACATCGTTGATGTGATGCTGGATAGTTGTGGGGTAGAGCACACCGATCCACCTACCATGTTTAGAAACATTGTGCATGATGCTGAGATATTGTTATACACAGGTTGTATTAAGTTTACGAAGCCTAGCACTGTGTTGAGATTGTATAAGCTGAAAGCTAACAATAGATGGAGCAACAAAAGCTTCACATCATTGTTGTCTTTGTTGAAAGAAATTATTCCTGAAGGAAATGAGTTGGCAATCTCAAGATACCAGTTAAAGAAATTATTGTGCCCAATGGGAATGGAGGCCAAGAAGATACACGCATGGCCGAATGATTGTGTATTATTTCAAAAGGACTATGTGGATTTAAAAGATTGTCCAAAATGTGGTGCGTCAAGGTATAAATTGATGACTTCAGGGGAGTCCAAAACTGGTTCTCCTGCCAAGGTGATGTGGTATCTACCTATAATATCACAGTTTCAATGCTTGTTTGCCAATCCGATAGATGCGAAGAATTTGAGGTGGCATGTAGATGTTAAGAAAAATAATGATGGGATCCTACGACATGTGTCTGATTCCCCACAGTGGAAGAAGATTGATTTATTGTACCATAAATTTGGTGAAGAAGTCAGGAATCTAAGACTTCGGATTTGTACAAATGGAATGAATCTGTATGGGACATTAAGTATCCAACATAGCACTTGGCTAGTTCTTCTTGTTATATACAATATTCCTCTCTGGTTGTATATGAAAAATAAGTATGTTCTGTTGTCGTTGTTGATATCGGGCCCTAAACAACCTGGAAATGATATTAATGTTTATCTTGAACCTCTTATTGATGACTTAAAGAAACTCTGGGGTGAAGGTGTGATGACCTATGATGCTTCACGAAGAGAGACATTTCGTTTGCACGCTATGTTGTTTTGCATTGTTAATGACTTTCCAGCATAGGGGAACTTGTTTGCATATAGTGTCAAAGGATCTAAAGTGTGTCCTATATGTGAAGAGAACATTTATTCAATACAACTAAAACATGGTGGCAAGACTATATATCTTAGTCATTGAAGGTTTCTTCTAAAGTTCCATCTGTATCGTAGGTTGCGCAAAGCATACAATGAATGGAATGAGGAATGGAGTGCACCTAAACATATACCAGGGGAGGTTGTTTATGAAAGAGTAAAAGACTTTGCCAATGAATTTGGTAACAGATCACAATGTACCATGGCTACACGGAGTGACAAATATTTATTCAAGAAGAAGTCAATATTTTGGGATCTTCCTTATTGGAGTTCTTTGGCAGTCAGGCATTGTATTGATGTCATGCACATTGAGAAAAATGTATGTGATAGCATCATTGGTACTCTGTTGAATATACCATATAAGAGTAAAGATGGGATAAAATCCAGAATGGACCTATGTGAAATGGGAATAAGGACAAAATTAATAGAAGTAGTTAGTAGCGATCGGAGAACATACTTACCTCCTGCTTGTTACACATTGTCTAGAAAGGAGAAGAAAGCTTTTTGTGAATGCTTGGTAAATGTTAAGGTGCCACAGGATTACTCATCCAACATCCGTAGATTGGTATCAATGAAAGATCTAAAGTTGATAGGTCTTAAATCTCATGATTGTCACACTCTAATGCAACAAATATTGCCCGTGGCAATTTGCCGAAGCATGTAAGGTTTGCAATCACCAAACTTTGTTTCTTTTTCAATAGTCTATACAACAAAGTTATTGACCCTGATACTCTCAATAAATTACAAAGAGAAGTGGTTGTTACCCTATGTCAGCTTGAGATATATTTTCCTCCTTCGTTCTTTGATATCATGGTACATCTTGTTGTCCACTTGACTAGGGAAGTGAAAATGTTGGGACCAGTTTTCTTGCATTGGATGTATCCCTTTGAATGATACATGAGCATTTTTAAAGGTGATGTTCAAAACTGTTATCGTCCTGAAGGGAGTATTATTGAGGGTTATGTGGTGAGAGAGGTTATGGATTTTTGCAATGACTTTCTGAGTGGTAATGACACTCCTGTTAATGTCAAGAATATTGAGGAGCATTTTGGCAAAGGAATTTTGGGATCACGGATGAAAGTAATCAGCTGTGAGCAGTTGGAACAAGGTCACTTGTATATTTTACACAACATCGACTAAGTGAGTGTTTATATAGAGGAACATACCAATTTCATCAAGAGACAATATCCTCGAGCCAATTCATTGTGGCTTGCTAGAGAGCATAACAAGACATTTATTAAGTGGTTTAAAGATAAAGTCTTACATCAACTATCTCAAACACCAGATAATCTTACTGAAACTATCAAATGCCTCACCTTTAAACCAAAATTGAATGTTATGTCTTAGGAAGGGTTTGACATAAATGGATTCTCATATTACACAAAGCGTCAAGATGATAAGAGTGTCATCCAAAACAGTGGGGTCACCCTTCAAGCGTCTTCTTTTTTTTGCAAGTGCAAAGGATAAGAGTCAATGTGAAGCTAAAATGTCATATTACAGTGTCATTGAAGACATATGGGAGTTTGACTACGTAGATTTCAGAATTCCGCTCTTTAAATGTAATTGGATTGATAACACCAAAGGAGTTATAGTGGATTAATTGGGTTTCACATTAGTGAACTTTGAAAAGATTGGAGAGAAGGGTGAACCATTCATATTGGCATCACAGGCAAAACAAGTATTTTATATCGATGATCTTGCAAATGATAAATGGTCAGTTGGTTCTTCATGGTAAAAGATAGTTCATTGAAGATCATATAGATGTAGAAGAGTACTATGATAAGTATATTGACTCTAGTCCATTCTCAGTTGGGTTGCCAACACCACCAAATATTGAAGCTAATGATGACTTTTATGTGCGCGGAGATCACAATGAAGGATTGTTAATTGATAAAAGATCACAATATTAGATGCATGCATGTTTATATTTTTATATTTTTATTTTTCTGAATGTGAACTTTACAATGTTTTATTATCTTCTAGTTATATCAAATGCTAAATGTTTGATTTTTTAATGACACTTTCAGATGGCTGAGCATGAGCATGATGAACGTGATGATGATTATCATGAGGGTGAGGATATCAATGTGCCGCCTCATAATGTAAGTTTTAAAAATATATCCTATATTTCTATCTATATGTTCATTTATAGTTATATCCTGTAAGTGTGTTTTTTTTTGTCAAATTTTAGGTTGGTGATGTATCCCCTGAAGAAATTGGGGCACTTGATGAGCAGCAAAAAAAATTGAGAAAGTAAGGGGCATCAAAATGATGAACAAGTTACTACAGCAAAGGGGCAATGGACCCAAACTGGCTGTGGATTTCGATCATGCAAGAAATCCAGTTGGAGTGAACTGCAACTCATTTATTTCATATCTTGGGATTCTTACTTGCAGCCATTGTAGTCCTAACGTAGAATCCTATCATAAAGTTCCTAAGGGGAAGAAAGACTTTGTATGGAAGGAACTATGCATGAGTTATTATTTGCAATTCTATTTTTGTAGATTACTAATTTTTAGGATACTAGTTAATAACAATTCTATTTTGCAGAGTATATTTGATATGGATGAAAAGTTGCATCTAAATGCATGATGCAACACTATGGGAGGGTCCTAAGGAACTATAGGACAAATCTCACCTGAGATTACATACGCGATTCTGAGAAGAGGTTCTTGATTGATTTCCAATTCTAGACATTGATCACTTTTTGACTAACTCTACACTAATAATTTTTGTTTGTATTCTCTTTAAAAAATAAATTTAAGAAGAATGCAGCTACTGACCAATGGAACTACCTAGACCCCAAAGACTGGGAGGATTTTGTTACCCAAAGAAAACGGATGAATTCAAGGTATTAAGCACCACACCCAATTTAATTAATATACATTCTTATGTATTCACCTATTCAAGATTAACCTTTACTGTTACTAACCAAATCAATGTGCTTACTAACAAGGCTATTAGAGATGCTCAAAGAGCAAGGTGTGCACTGAATGTGCATGACCACACAATGGGTCTAACAGGCTATGCAGGCGTTTGCCAAATACTACATGCTGAGTCTACTACTCAGTCTGTTGCTACTCAGGAGACTACAGAGTCCTCTACTATTGGTCATGCACTTCTGCCTCACCATGATATGTGGATAGTTGGGAGGCAAAACAAGAAGGGAGATATAACAAAGCCCGCAACTGCTGAGGCGGCTGCAAAAATGGTAAAATTCAACTCTTAGAGCAATCGATATTGATTATTGTTATGTTTACTTACCAATTTCTATTGATGGTGATTAGAAGGAGCTTCACGAGCAGAGGAAAGAAGGCAAGTTCATCCCTGAGGGCACAAGGGATGAATTGATAGTTTCTCTTGGTAACCCAGAGCATCCTGGATGTGTTTGGGGTGCAGGTGCTGGTATGGGCATAAAAGCGTTCTTTGGGCCATCACAACACATATCTGTCCCAAAAGTGGGACTATCAAATGTTGAGGTAACATGTTCTTTTTTTAGAATGTTATTGCAAAAGAGAATTCAATAATCAAAAGCTAGTGTTTCTTTTATACATATATAGGTAGATGAGTTAATTAATAGGAGAGTCGAGGAAGCACTTGATAAGTGTAATATCCTCAAATTTTGGTAAAATTGAAATATAAAACATGATGCATGAATTAATTTGATAATTCCCCAATGATTTTATTGGTGGGATAATAACATCTTTTGATCACTTATGTGACATGGGTGCTTGTGTCACAACTTAAATAATAAAATAAAGTTGAACATGAACATATGATAATGGCTTTTGTTTTGCCAATAATGTCTCATACGTTCTTTGATGACTTATTGGATTAATAAAGATAGAGACAATAGTTTTGAAGGGTGGATAGAAGGAGAGATGTATCTCTTCTAGGATTATTCTTTACTTTTTCATAAGTTAGTATTCCGATAAAAAGGATATCTTTTAATGCATACGGGAAAGGAGATTAGGATATACCTTTCCTTTTGGCATCTTGCTTGTACACCAAGGAAAAGATTGCATAGAGAAAGGATAAGTCGGCTTATGAACAGAGACCAGGAACAAAAAAACTCTATAAGAAACTTTATATATATATATATATATATATATATATATATATATATATATATATATATATATATATATATATACTTACAGATACCTTCTCTCCTTGACCATCATCCCCTCCATCCATATTAGATCAGAACTATCTTCACCGCACCACACTGAACCCCAACGTGATAGAAGTATCACCCCCTCCCCCCGATCGCCCTCTCCGATTGGTACCCTACTGGCTGCCACGGCTGTACCGAGATGCTGCACCAACTAGCTGAAACAGTAGGCGGTCCATCAGGGGTAGGGAGGTGTTAGGGGAAGGGGGCAAGTGAGGATGGTGAACGTGAGGAGTTGAGTCTCGCACTCCTACCCTGGCATTTGCTCCAGATCTGACAGGATGGCATAGCTTCTCCAGCGCCTGCCTATGCCCACAACCACCTTCTATCTTGCTCTATCACGGGACGAGGGCGAACGGAGGAGGAGACCGGGAGTACAGGAGGCTTGCATCATAGCAGAGGCACGACACTTCTTGAGATGTCGATGATGAGGCCTGGTAGAAGAGGCTGGCTGGGAGCCTGAGCAGTGGGTGATGGCCATCATAGATGGAACCCAGGGTGGCGTCGGTGTTCGTGACGCCTGCAGACAGACCAACCGGTAGAGTGGTGGCCCTTGGCCACTGGCCGCTCACCCAAGGACACAGGGTGGTGATAGTAGTCACGCGAAACCGCGTGGAAGTCATCTCATATGTAGGAATGAAGAGGGGAAGCTCTGACCCGGCTCGGTGTAGAAAAGAAGCAGCAGACTGAGTTGAGTAGTTAGGGGAGCACGGGGTGGATCAGCCTCTAGCCGACGGAAGCGTCGGACGACAGGCTAGTGCTCCAGTCACCTTGGGTGTCCCAGAAGGGGCAGTGGTCGAGGAAGAAGGTCGGAGGTGCTATGGTGGCGGCGCCCTATAGCTGGGCTAGCGGGGGCACGCTACCGCAGTGTTGTGTGGGCACGCGGACGGGAGGCAGCCGCAGCGCAACTGTGCGTGAGGAAGGAGAAGGGATAGATTCATAGGACTCTATTACCCTTCTATGTATGTTCATAACACGGGGGGAAATAGGTCATTCTGCCCTAAATCCTAGCCAAGCCATCAACTTGGATATAACAAGTAAGTTTCTAATGTCGCGCTTTTCGATTGGCCCAAATATATTTAACTTGTAAAAATCATAGAAAATGATTGGTAGGTCAGAATGCATCGAAACTATATATGAATTTTCTCAGAAAAACAAGAGGAATCCAAAGAAAATATAATCAGAGTCTATATTGTCTTCTTATTATAAAAAGTATAGGTAATACCTGTGTGATGCGTTTAATGTAAAGGAAAACCTAGATTTGTCTTGATCTGATGCTTAATTGAATACATTCATTCATGTTAAGCTAACACCTGATCTTGCTATGTATAATGAATAAATCCCTAATAGTGATGAATGATCAATGTTCTTAGATTAATAATCATGTACATATTGATTTATGGTTTTAAAACAAATGTTGACATCTTGCTATGATCTTAATGTTAGTATTGTGATTTAGGTGTCACAAGTAATCCTATGTGCTTAAGTTGATAATTACAGTTTCATCCAATATGTATAACTGAAAGTGTAATCATAGAAACCATGATGTGGTGGAATTAGGGTTTGTAACCCTAATCCCTAGTCTAAACATGAGATAACCTAAACCCTAGTTTAGGAGCACATCTAGATCTAAATAATATAATATGAATACATGGTGACACATATGTAGTATGCCTTGTTTCATATACTTGTTGATTACATGCTTAGTTGCTTGGATGTTTGGAAACATTCTTAAAGTATATGATTTTCTGCATGGTTTCTATGATGGCATGAGGTACGTGGTTACGCTTATGAATACATGTATCGAATTCCGAGACTGCTGATGTTTCTTGTTGAGATTGAATGACAAATAAACTGCTTGCTTGTTTATTTACTTCTTGCAAATTATAAAGTTCTTATGAGTATCATGTAAAGTAAATAATAGTATTCTGAATCCTAGGTTAAACTGATCTTAAGGGTAATGCACACGAGCCCCACAGGGACAGTGATTACAGCTGAGGTAGTTGACCAGATATGGGTTAGAATATAAAAACCAGTTTATGTTCTTATATGCAAGGTAAAGATGTTGCTTATATGTTACTTGCGATTATTGGTTGAACCCATGTACCAATATAGAAATATATTGATCGTGTATGTGTTTGTCGGCATTTTAGGTATCACATATACTTGATTCGTGGACATGAGGGTATAGATAAAGATGTTGAAGACACTACAATTTAATCATGAAGGTTTAGTCTTAATGGTTTATCTTCACACATGTAAAAGTTAATTCTGTTTAAAAGATATCTAACTCCTTAGAGAAGGTTTTTATGCAAACATGTAACTATTTGTTCATTAATGGAAATTGTTTACTATTGTGTATTATTTCATGAATCTGATCATGGAGTATATGAGTGACGATCTATGACTTTAAGGCCTTTTAGACACTCAAAAGTGTTGGTCGTTACATTTGGTATTAGAGCAAAGATTCATCAACTAATACTTAATAGTTTATAATTTCAAATTATCTTTCGAAATTTTAAGAGAAAAATTAAGTTCCTCATCTCACATTTTCATCAACTTCTCATCTCTTTTCTTTTAAAGCCTTGAAAAGAAACTATTAAATAAGAGAAGTAAAATGTGAAAAGATGTAACCTTTTGTGTAGGTCCCTCTAGAGAGGGTAGACACTAGAAAGATACATGTATGGGTAAGCCCTTTCTTAGAGGAAGGACTTGGAATAGGGTGTGAAAACTGTAGAGAGTCTAGGGATAGGGAAACTCTGAGAGGTAGAGTATAGTCCCTAACCCTAACCCTAAAATCTTAATCTTAAAAAATGAACATGGTGTAGTGGTATAGGACACTACCCATGTGAAACTTGAAATTAGGAATAAGAAAGATAAAGGGATGGGTGTAGGTGACCCAGTCTTCCATGCATGAGTACATGAGGAGCATGGCCCTTAGGTAAGAGATCTTAAGAAATATATGAACCCAATAGTTATATATACATGAAAATGAAAGGTTGAGTATAACCTTCTCAAACCCCTTATGTTGTCTCTAAAAGTTTAGTGATGGTGGCCAAGCCCCTGAAGGGGAAGGTGACCCAAGTTCATTGAATGGACAGAAACCATGAGGGGGTTATTACAGAGATTGAGAAAACATGGGTTTATGTGCTATAATGATAAAGGTTATGCTTAATGAAAATAAAGAGATATTTATGAAACCTTTAGGGTTAGCGTGCCAACCTAGGGTGGGTCAACCCAAGAGTGGGAAGATGACCTAAGAGGGAGGCTAAACCTTATATCTTGGGATCAGGTTGTAAGTAGAGAGCCTAACCCCCTCGTATCAGCCATGAAGGCACCCTAGGGTAGGACTTTACCTTAAAAGGGTAAGTGAACAAATGTATTTAAGTATTGAGATAACCTTGATCCTCAACTACAGGGGTGAAGAGTTAAAGATATTAAAAAAATGAAAGCACTTACATTCTTTGAACCCAAGGATGCCATCTCTGCGTAACAACTGGTCAAGCCTAGGATTGGGAAGACCAATAAGGAACCAAGCCCAGGAGGGAAGGTGGCCTGAGTAGATGACCAAGTCCAGGAGGGAAGGTCATGAAATTGTCAAGCCCAGGAGGGAAGGTGGCATAAGTAGACGACCAAGCCCAGGAGGGAAGGTCATGAAAAGGTCAAGCCCAGGAGGGAAGACCAGGGAGGCACCAAGCCCAGGAGGGAAGGTGGCCTAAGTCCACAATGCAGTTGTTTAGGATCAAGCCCCTGGAGGGGAAGATCACAGAGGTCAAGCCTAGGAGGGAAGACCGACATGTCACCAAGCCCTGGAGGGAAGGTGGCCCGAGCCCAATGTTGGGACAAGCACTGCATAATGTCTACTCGAAAGTGAGAGGTGAAGGCAATCTGGGTTAAAGAATTAAATAAGAGAATAATGTGCTTAAAAGATGTGACATCTCAAAAGAAAACCTTAGGGAGGGTAGAGTCCTAATTAAATCTTAGGGCCAATTAGGGTGTATTAGAGGTACATAGGACCGATGGGTTGGGAGTTGATAAACCCTAAATGCACATGACCAAGTGGTCGGGAGGTAACAGTTGGTTTGCCCTAGGCCTATGTCTCAAGTGGTTGGCCACCTCCCTGATGTTCATATGGCTCAGTAGGGTGAAAGTAAAGACACTCCCTTGGTGCATAAGGATGAAATCACTCCAAGAGTACCTATACCCCTAGAGACCTAAAGGATTTGGCTAAGGCTCATAATGATACATGGGATGTAAATATAAAGATATAAGGAAGTCATGAAAACTTGAGAGAAGTTGTGCCCTAACTTAAGAGTAAGAAAAGGGACACTTGACTTCATGGGATATAAGAATGTTGTGAAATTAAAAACAAGTTTAGAGTCATATCGTGTATGATTCAACTTAATATGTAATATTGAAAGGTAATGTGTGGATGTACTATCTCCGCTATTGGAATGGGATGAACTTTGTGTTTAGGATGTAGTCAAATGCTTATTTCATCTCATTATGAGGGAGGGAGATTGGATAGAGACATGTTATGCTTGAAATTGAGATAATGAGGACGAATATCCTACATTGAATGTGTAATGACATGATCTAGGGTTAGAGGAGTTACCTCACCCTTGTGTGAAAGTAATGAATAATAGGTTGGAAACCTAGGTGAAACGAGAGGTCACCAAGTGAAATTGAAATCACATAATGAGAGATGATAAAGTGTGAATACTAGAGATGTGGATATACTTGAATTTCAATTCAGGTGCCAATCATAGTAATAAAAAACAATTGTCTAAGTAGGGTGCTAACCCAAAGTTTTGAAAATAAGATGAGTTATCATTCACCTGGGCTTAGTAGGCCTAAGTTTTGAGGACAAAATTCCTTCTAAGGAGGGGTGAATGTAATATCCTCAAATTTTGGTAAAATTGAAATATAAAATATGATGCATGAATTTATTGGATAATTCCTCAATGATTTTATTGGTGGAATAATAACAACTTTTGATCGCTTATGTGGCATGGGTGCTTGTGTCACAAGTTAAATAATAAAAGAATTTTGAACATGAACATATGATAATGGCTTTTGTTTTGCCAATAATGTGTCATACGTTCTTTGATGACTTATTGGATTAATAAGGATAGAGACAAGATTTTTGAAGGGCGGATAGAAGGAGAGATGTATCTCTTCTAGGATTATTCTTTAATTTCTCATAAGTTAGTAGTATGATAAAAAGGATATCTTTTAATGCATACGGGAAAGGAGATTATGATATGCCTTTCCTTTTGGCATCTTGCTTGTACACCAAGGAAAAAATTGCATAGAAAAAGGATAAGTCAGCTTATGAATGGAGATCAGTAACAAAAAGACTCTATAAGAAACTTATATATATATATATATATATATATATATATATATATATATATATATATATATACTTACGGATACTTGCTCTCCTTGATCATCATCCCCTCCATCCTTATTATATCAGAACTATCTTCACCGCACCGCATTGAACCCCAATGTGATAGAAGTATCACCCCTCCCCCCGATCGCCCTCTCTGATTGGTACCGTACTGGCTGCCATGGTTGTATCGGGTTGTTGCACCAACCAGCCGAAATAGTAGGCGGTCCATTAGGGGCAGGGAGGTGTTAGGGGAAGGGGGCAAGCGAGGATGGTGAACGTGAGGAGTTGAGTCTCATGCTCCTAGCCTGGTGTTGGTGTCAGATCTCACAGGACGGCGGAGCTTCTCTAGTGCCTGCCTATGCTCACAACCACCTTCTATCTTGCTCCATCGCAGGATGAGGGCGAATGGGGGAGGAGACAGGGAGCACAGGAGTCCTACATCATGGAAGAGGCATGACACTTCTTGAGATGTCAACGATGAGGCCTGGTAGAAGAGGCTGGTTGGGAGCCTGAGCAGTGGGTTATGGTCGTCGTAGATGGAACCCATGGTGGCGTTGGTGTTCATGACGCCTGCAGACAGACCAACCGGCAGGGTGGTGGCCCTTAGCCATGACTGGCCGCTCAGCCAAGGACCCAGTGGTGGTGACAGCAGTCATGTGGGACTGTGTGGAAGTCATCTCGCATGTAGGAACGAAGAGGGGAAGCTCTGACCCGGCTCGGCGTAGAGAAGAAGTAGCAGACGGGGTTGATTAGTTAGGGGAGCGCAGGGTGTAACAGCCTCTAGCTGACGGCAGTGTCGGACGAAAAGCTAGTGCTTCGGTCACCTTGGGTGTCCCAGAAGGGGCAGTGGTCGAGGACAAAGGTCGGAGGTGCTAGGGTGGTGGCGCCCTATAGTTGGGCTAGCGGGGGCATGCTACCGCAGTGTCGTGTGGGCGCGCGGATGGGAGGCAGCTGCAGCGCAGCTATGCGCGAGGAAGTAGAAGGGGTAGATTCAAAGGACTCTATTGCCCCTCTATGTATGTTCATAACACGGGGGTAAATAGGTCATTCTGCCCTAAATCCCAGCCAAGCCGTCAACTTGGATATAACAAGTAAGTTCCTAACGTGGCACTTTTCGATTGGCCCAAATATATTTAAATTGCAAAAATCATAGAAAATGATTGGTAGGTCAGAATGCATTGAAACTATATATGATTTTTTTTAGAAAAACAAGAGGAATCCAAATAAAATATAATCAGAGTCTATATTGTCTTCTTTTTTAAAAAAAAGGTGTAGGAAATACATGTGTGATGTTTTTAATGTAAAGGAAAACTTAGATTTGTCTTGATCTAATGCTTAATTGAATACATTCATTCATGTTAAGCTAACACCTGATCTTGCTATGTATAATGAAGAAATCCCTAATAGTGATGAATGATCGATGTTCCTAGATTAATAATCATGTACATATTGATTTAGGGTTTTAAAACCAATGTTGACATCTTTCTATCATCTTAATGTTAGTAATGTGATTTAGGTGTCACAGGTAATCCTATGTGCTTAAGTTGATAATTAGGGTTTCATCTAATATGTATAAATGAAAGTGTAATTATAGAAACCATGATGTGGTGGAATTAGGGTTTGTAACCCTAATCCCTAGTCTAAACATGATATAACCTAAACCCTAGTTTAGGAGCTCATCTAGATCTGAATAATATAATATGAATACATGGTGACACATATGTAGTATGCCTTGTTTCAGATACTTGTTGATTACATGCTTTGTTTCTTGGATGTTTTGAAACATTCTTAAAGTATATGATGTTTTGCATGGTTTCTGTGATGGCATGAGGTACGTGGTTACTCTTATGAATACATGTATTGAATTTCAGGATTTCCAATGTTTCTTGATGAGATTGAACGACAAATAAATTTCTTGCTTGTTTATTTACTTCTTGCAAATTATAAAGTTCTTATGAGTATCATGTAAAGTAAATAATAATATTTTGAACCGTAGGTTAAACTGATCTTAAGGGTAATGCACACGAGCCCCAGGGGGACAGTGATTACACCTGAGGTAGTTGACCAGATATGTGTTAGAATATAAAAACAAGTTTATGTTCTTATATGCAAGGTAAAGATGTTGCTTATATGTTACTTGCGATTATTGGTTGAACCCACGTACCAGTATAGAAATATATTGATTGCATATTTGTTTGTCAGTGTTTTACGTATCAGATATACTTGATTCGTGGACATGAGGGTACATATAAAGATGTTGAAGACACTGCAGTTTAATCATGAAGGTTTAGTCTTAATGGTTTATCTTCACACATGTAAAAGTTAATTTTGTTTAAAAAATATCTAACTCCTTAGAGGAGGTTTTTATGCAAACATGTAACTATTTATTCATTAATGGAAATTGTTTACTATTATGTATTATTTCATGAATCTGATCCTGGAGTATATGAGTGGCGATCTATGACTTTAAGGTCTTTTAGACACTCAGAAGTGTGGGTCGTTACATTTGGTATCAGAGCGCAGATTCATCAACTAATACTTAATAGTTTATAATTTCAAATTATCTTTAGAAATTTGAAGAGAAAAATTAGGTTCCTCATCTTACATTTTTGTCTACTTCTCATCTCTTTATTTTTAAAGCCTTGAAAATAAACTATTAAATAAGAGAAGTAAAATGTGAAAAGATGTAACCTTTTGTGTAGGTCCCTCTAGAGAGGGTAGACACTAGAAAGATACATGTATGGGTAAGCCCTTTCTTAGAGGAAGGACTTAGCATAGGGTGTGAAAACTCTAGAGACTCTAGGGATAGGGAAACTCTGATAGGTAGAGTATAGTCCCTAACCCTAACCCTAAAATCTTAATCTTAAATAATGAACATGGTGTGGTGGTATGGGACACTACCCATGTGAAACTTGAAATTAGGAATAAGAAAGATAAAGGGATGGGTGTAGGTGACCCAGTCTGCCATGCATGAGTACATGAGGAGCATGGCCCTTAGGTAAGAGATCTTAAGATATATATGAACCCAATAGTTATATATACATGAAAATGAAAGGTTGAGTATAACCTGCTCAAACCCCTTATGTTGTCTCTAGAAGTTTAGTGATGGTTTCCAAGCCCCTGGAGGGGAAGGTGGCCCAAGTTCATTGAATGGACAGAGACCATGAGGGGGGTATTCCAGAGATTGAGCAAACATGGTTTTATATGTTATAATGATAAAGGTTATGCTTAATGAAAACAAAGAGATATTTATGAAACCTTTAGGGTTATTGTGCCAACCTAGGGTGGGTCAACCCAAGAGTGGGAAGATGACCTAAGAGGGAGGCAAAACCTTAGATCTTGGGATCAGGTTGTTGGTAGAGAGCCTAACCCCCTCCTATGAGCCATGAAGGCACCCTAGGATAGGACTTTCCCTTAAAAGGGTAAGTAAACAAATGTATTTAAGTATTGAGATAACCTTGATCCTCAACTATAGGGATGAAGAGTTAAAGATATAAAAAATGAAAGCACTTACATTCTTTGAACCCAAGGATGCCATCTCTGTGTAACAACTGGTCAAGCCTAGGATTGAGAAGACCAGTAAGGCACCAAGCCCAGGAGGGAAGGTGGCCTGAGTAGACGACCAAGCCCAGGAGGGAAGGTCATGAAATGGTCAAGCCCAGGAGGGAAGATAGTTAAGGCACCAAGCCCAGGAGGCAAGGTGTCCTAAGTGGATGACCAAGCCTAGGAGGGAAGGTCATGAAAAGGTCAAGCCCATGAGGTAAGACCAGGGAGGCACCAAGCCCAGGAGGGAAGGTGGCCTATGTCCACAATGCAGTTGTTTAGGATCAAGCCCCTGGAGGGGAAGATCACAGAGGTTAATCCCATGAGGGAATATTGACATGGCACCAAGCCCTAGAGGGAAGGTGGCCCGAGCCCAATGTTGGGACAAACACTACATAATGTCTACTCGAAAGTGAGAGGTGAAGGTAATTTGGGTTAACGAATTAAATAAGAGAATAATTTGCTTAAAAGATGTGGCATCTCAAAAGAAACCCTTAGGGAGGGTAGAGTCCTAATGCAATCCTAGGGTCAAGTATGGTGTATTAGAGGTACATAGGACTGATGGGTTGGGAGTTGATAAACCCTGAATGCACATGACCAAGTGGTTGGGAGGTAACAGTTGGTTTGCCCTAGGCCTATGTCTCAGGAGGTTGGCCACCTCCCTGATGTTCATATGGCTCAGTAGGGTGAATGTAAAGACACTCCCTTGGTGCATAAGGATGAGATCACTCCAAGAGTACCTATACCCCTAGAGACCTAAAGTATTTGGCTAAGGCTCATAATGATACATGGGATGTAAATATAAAGATATAAGGAAGTCATGAAAACTTGAGAGAAGTTGTGCCCTAACTTAAGAGTAAGAAAAGGGACACTTGACTTCATGGGATATAAGAATGATGTGAAATTAAGAACCAGTAAGTTTAGAGTCATATCGTGTATGATTCAACTTAATATGTAATATTGAAATGTAATGTGTGGATGTACTATCTCCGCTCTTGGAATGGGACGAACTTTGTGTTTAGGCTGTAGTCAAATGCTTATTTCATCTCATTATGAGGGAGGGAGATTGAATAGAGACATGTTATGCTTAAAATTGAGATAATGAGGACGAATATCCTACATTGAATGTGTAATGACATGATCTAGGGTTAGAGGAGTTACCTCACCCTTGTGTGAAAGTAATGAATAATAGGTTGGAAACCTAGGTGAAATGAGAGGTCACCAAGTGAAATTGAAATCACATAATGATATATGATAATGTGTGAATACTAGAGATGTGGATATACTTGAATTTCAATTCAGGTGCCAATCTTAGTAATAAAAAAAATTGTGTAAGTAGGGTGCTAACCCAAAGTTTTGAAAATAAGATGAGTTATCATTCACCTAGGCTTAGTAGGCCTAAGTTTTGAGGACAAAATTCCTTTTAAGGAGGGGTGAATGTAATATCCTCAAATTTTGGGAAAATTGAAATATAAAATATGATGCATGAATTTATTTGATAATTCCTCAAGGATTTTATTGGTGGAATAATAACAACTTTTGATCATTTATCTGGCATGGGTGCTTGTGTCATAAGTTAAATAATAAAAGAAAGTTGAACATGAAAATATGATAATGGCTTTTGTTTTGCCAATAATGTGTCATACATTCTTTGATGACTTATTGGATTAATAAGGATAGAGACAAGATTTTTGAAGGTCGGATAGAAGGAGAGATGTATCTCTTCTAGGATTATTCTTTACTTTCTCATAAGTTAGTAGTCCGATAAAAAAGATATCTTTTAATGCATACGGGAAAGGAGATTATGATATGCCTTTCCTTTTGGCATCTTGCTTGTACACCAAGGAAAAGATTGCACAGAGAAAGGATAAGCCAGCTTATAAATGGAAACCAAGAACAAAAAGACTCTATAAGCAACTCATATATATATATATATATATATATATATATATATATATATATATATATATATATACTTACGGATACCTGCTCTCCTTGATCTTCATCCCCTCCATACTTATTAGATCATAACTATCTTCACCACACCGCACTGAACCCCAACGTGACAGAAGTATCACCCCCTCCCCCCGATCGCCCTCTCTGATTGGTACCCTACTGGCTGCCATGGCTGTATCGGGCTGATGCACCAACCAACTGAAATAATAGGCGGTCCATCAGGGGAAGAGAGGTGTTAGGGGAAGGGGGCAAGCAAGGATGGTGAATGTGAGGAGTTGAGTCTCGCGCTCCTAGCCTGGCATTGGTGCCAGATCTCGCAGTACGGCAGAGCTTCTCCAGCACCTACCTATGCCCACAACCACTTTCTATCTTGCTCTATCGCGGGACGAGGGCAAATGGAGGAGGAGACTGGGAGTGCAGGAGGCCTGCTTCATGGAAGAGGAACGATACTTCTCAATATGTCGACGATGAGGCCTGGTAGAAGAGGCTTGTTGGGGGCATGAGAAGTTGGTGATGGCCATCGTAGATGGAACCCAGGGTGGCGTCGGTGTTCGTGACGCCTGATGGACCAACCGGCAGGGTGGTGGCCCTTGGCCATGACTGGCCGCTCAGCCAAGGACCCAGTGGTGGTGAAAGCAGTCGCGCGGCACCACGTGGAAGTCGTCTCACGTGTAGGAATGAATAGGGGAAGCTCCGACCTGGCTCGGCATAGAGAAGAAGCAGCAGACGGAGTTGAGTAGTTAGGGGAGTGTGGGGTGGATCAGCCTCTAGCCGACGGCAGCATCGGATGACAGGCTAGTGCTCCGGTCACCCTGGGTGTCCCAGAAGGGGCAGTGGTTGAGGATGAAGGTTGGAGGTGCTAGGGTGGCGGTGCCCTGTAGCTGGGCTAGCGGGGGCACGCTACCGCAGTGCCGTGTGGGTGCGAGGACGGGAGGCATCCGCAGCGCAGCTATGCATGAGGAAGGAGAAGGAATAGATTCAAAGGACTCTATTACCCCTCTATTTATGTGCATAATACAGGGTAAATAGGTCATTCTGCCCAAAATCCCAGCCAAGCCATCAACTTGGATATAACAAGTAAGTTGATAATGTGGCGCTTTTCGATTGGCCAAAATATATTTAACTTGCAAAAATCATAGAAAATGATTGCTGCATCAGAATGCATCGAAACTATATATGATTTTTTTCAGAAAAACAAGAGGAATCCAAATAAAATATAATCAGAGTATATATTGTCTTCTTGTTTAAAAATGTACAGAAAATACATGTGTGATGTGTTTAGTGTAAAGGAAAACCTAGATTTGTCTTGATCTAATGCTTAATTGAATACATTCATTCATGTTAAGCTAACACCTGATCTTGCTATGTATAATGAAGAAATCCCTAATAGTGATGAATGATTGATGTTCCTAGATTAATAATCATGTACATATTGATTTAGGGTTTTAAAACTAATGTTGACATCTTGCTATCATCTTAATGTTAGTAATGTGATTTAGGTGTCACAGGTAATCCTATGTTCTTAAGTTGATAATTAGGGTTTCATCTAATATGTATAACTAAAAGTGTAATCACAGAAACCATGATGTGGTGGAATTAGGGTTTGTAACCCTAATCCCTAATCTAAACATGAGATAACCTAAATCCTAGATTAGGAGCGCATCTAGATATGAATAATATAATATGAATACACGGTGATAGATATGTAGTATGCCTTGTTTTAGATACTTGTTGATTACATGCTTTGTTGCTTGGATGTTTGGAAACATTCATAAAGTATATGATGTTCTGCATGGTTTCTGTCATGGCATGAGGTACGTGGTTATGCTTATGAATACATGTATCGAATTCCGAGATTGCCGATGTTTCTCGATGAGATTGAACGATAAATAAACTACTTGATTGTTTATTTACTTTGTTCAAATTATAAAGTTCTTATGAGTATCATGTAAAGTAAATAATAGTATTCTGAACCCTAGGTTAGACTGATCTTAAGGGTAGTGCACACGAGCCCCGGAGGGACAGTGATTACACCTGAGGTAGTTGACCAGATATGGGTTAGAATATAAAAACAAGTTTATGTTCTTATATGCAAGGTAAAGATGTTTCTTATATGTTACTTGCGATTATTGGTTGAACCCACGTACCAGTATAGCAATATACTGATTGCGTATTTGTTTGTCAGCGTTTTAGGTATCAGATTACTTGATTCGTGGACATGAGGGTACATATAAAGATGTTGAAGACACTACAGTTTAATCATGAAGGTTTAGTCTTAATGGTTTATCTTCACACATGTAAAATTTTATTCTGATTAAAAGATATCTAACTCCTTAGAGGAGGTTTCTATGCAAACATGTAACTATTTGTTCATTAATGGAAATTATTTATTATTATGTATTATTTCATGAATCTGATCGTGGAGTATATAAGTGACGATATGTGACTTTAAGGTCTTTTAGACACTCAAAAGTGTGGGTCATTACATTTGGTATCAGAGTGCAGATTCATCAACTAATACTTAATAGTTTATAATTTCAAATTATCTTTAGAAATTTGAAGAGAAAAAATAAGTTCCTCATCTCACATTTTTGTCTACTTCTCATCTCTTTGCTTTTAAAGCCTTGAAAAAAAAACTATTAAATAAGAGAAGTAAGATGTGAAAAGATGTAACCTTTTTATAGGTCCCTCTAGAGAGGGTAGACACTAGAAAGATACATGTATGGGTAAGCCCTTTCTTAGAGGAAGGACTTGGCATAGGGTGTGAAAACTCTAGAGAGTCTAGGGATAGGGAAACTCTGAGAGGTAGAGTATAGTCCCTAACCCTAACCCTAAAATTTTAATCTTAAATAATGAACATGGTGTGGTGGTATGGGACATTACCCATGTGAAACTTGAAATTAGGAATAAGAAAGATAAAGGGATGGGTGTAGGTGACCCAGTCTGCCATGCATGAGTACATGAGGAGCATGGCCCTTAGGTAAGAGATCTTAAGAAATATATGAACCCAATAGTTATATATACATGAAAATGAAAGGTTGAGTATAACCTGATCAAACCCCTTATGTTGTCTGTAGAAGTTTAGTGATGGTGGCCAAGCCCCCGGAGGGGAAGGTGACCCAAGTTCATTGAATGGACAGAGACCATGAGGGGGGTATTCCAGAGATTGAGCAAACATGGGTTTATATGCTATAATGATAAAGGTTATGCTTAATGAAAACAAAGAGATATTTATGAAACCTTTAGGGTTAGTGTGCCAACCTAGGGTGGGTCAACCCAAGAGTGGGAATATGACCTAAGAGGGAGGAAAAACCTTAGATCTTGGGATCAGGTTGTTAGTAGAGAGCCTAACCCCCTCCTATGAGCCATGAAGGCACCCTAGGCTAGGACTTTCCCTTAAAAGGGTAAGTGAACAAATGTATTTAAGTATTGAGATAACCTTAATCCTCAACTACATGGGTGAAGAGTTAAAGATATAAAAAATGAAAGCAATTACATTCTTTGAACCCAAGGATGCCATCTCTGCATAACAACCGGTCAAGCCTAGGATTGGGAAGACCAGTAAGGCACCAAGCCCAGGAGGGAAGGTGGCCTGAGTAGATGACCAAGCCCAGGAGGGAAGGTGGCCTGAGTAGATGACCAAGCCCAGGAGGGAAGGTCATGAAATGGTCAAGCCCAGGAGGGAAGATCGTTAAGGCACCAAGCCTGAGAGGGAAGGTGGTCTAAGTGGACGACCAAGCCCAGGAGGGAAGGTCGTGAAAAGGTCAAGCCCAAGAGGGAAGACCAGGGAGGCACCAAGCCCAGGAGGGAAGGTGGCCTAAGTCCACAATGGAGTTGTTTAGGATCAAGCCCCTGGAGGGGAAGATCACAGAGGTCAAGCCCAGGAGGGAAGACTGACATGGAACCAAGCGCTGGAGGGAAGGTGGCCCGAGCCCAATGTTGGGACAAACACTACATAATGTCTACTCGAAAGTGAGAGGTGAAGGAAATCTGGGTTAAAGAATTAAATAAGAGAATAATGTGCTTAAAATATGTGATATCTCAAAAGAAACCCTTAGGGAGGGTAGAGTCCTAATGCAATCCTAGGGTCAAGTAGGGTGTATTAGAGGTACATAGGACCGATGGGTTGGGAGTTGATAAACCTTGAATGCACATGACCAAGTGGTCGAGAGGTAATAGTTGGTTTTCCCTAGGCCTATGTCTCAGGAGTTTGGCCACCTCCCTGATGTTCATATGGCTAAGTAGGGTGAATGTAAAGACACTCCCTTGGTGCATAAGGATGAGATCACTCTAAGAGTACCTATACCCCTAGAATCTTTATCTTGATGAATTAATTAAAGAGTTTGTCTTCAACATGAATGAAGTGACACTTGTGTTTACAAGAAGGTCAGTGAGCCCATTGTAGTATTCCTCATATTATATGTTAATAATATACTGCTCATGGGAAATGATATTCCGAATCTACAAAAGATGAAGACATGGTTTGAAAATGGTTTCTTAATGAATGACTTAGGAAAAACCACTATATTCTAGGTATCAAGATCTATAGATATATATCTAGAAGGATTCTTCTCTTAATTCAAAGTACAAAAATTGATAAAGTACTGATACAATTCAACTTGCTAGAGTATATGAAATAGATCTACCCAAGTCTCATTGAGTAAGTATTTCTAAGGCCAATTGTCTCAAAATATGGAAGAAAGGGACCACATGAGTAAGATTCCCTATGTGCCTACAACTGGATTTATCATGTATGCAATGTTAAGTACACATACAAATGTCTCATATGCCCTCATCATGATGAGGAGATATCAGGAAGACCCATGTGAATGCCACTGCACTACAATGAAGAACATCCTTAAGTACTTGAGATGAACTAAGGATTCTCTCCTGATATCTGGAGGTGAGGATGAGTTGGTTTTAAGGGTTTACACTAAAGCAAGCTTCTAAACTGACAAAGATGATCATAAATCAAAATATAGTTATGTATTTTGTCTTAATGGTGGTGTTGTTAGTTGCAAGAGTTCAAAGCAAGCGACAATAGTTGAATATGCAAGAGAATCCGAATATAGTGATGCATCAAATGTTGCAAAACAAGTTGTATGGATGAATAAGTTTATCAATAAACTTGGGAGTTGTTCCCAACATTGTTGAAGTTTATATTGTGAAAATAATTGGGCTATAATGCAAGCCAATAAATCCAGATCACATTGGCATTCCATCATATTATCCATCACTTCCATCTCATATGAGAGACTCTTGAGTGAGGGAATGTTAATATATAAGGGTACCAACCAAAATCAATATTATTGATCCCTTCACAAAGTCATTACCACATCTTAAGCATGATGGTCATGTTAGATTGATTGGTACTAAGATATGAGAGTGATTGACTTTAGTTTAAGTGGGAGACTGTTGGTATATTGCCCTAGAAGCCAATCATTGAATGATGGTTATTAGATATTTTTTACTTTAAATTTAATTTAAAAAGGAAATTCTAAAATTTAATGCATATTTAATTGTTTCTATATTAACACACATAACAAAAGTTCTTAGAATTATTAGTTCGAATTCATGGGAATCCAAATGTAAGACCCCTAACCTAGATTTATGGTTGATCTTGCTTGATTAGCATAATAAGATGCTTAAAACCTTAATCTAATCTCTTTATGATCTTTAATAACATGGGACAAGCTTATATTTCAAGTTTGGTCCAGTTTGGATGTTGTTTGAGCTAGTTATGCTATATGTGTGCTTGTTTTGGACCAAATTGCAATTTGCCCATGCTTAGGGATTTTCTTGCAATTTTTCACATTCTTGTTGTGCCTCACATGTTTTGACATCATGTTGGAGAGAGATGCACCCCAAAGTTTGATGTGGTGACATCATGTGTTGAAGTTCTAGGGTTTGCTTGGATGCCCTAGTTGATTTTGACCTTGAGTGATGAGTCACCTAGGGTTTGGTGATCACTAAGTTTTATGAGGTACTTCATCTCAGCGGTTTATGGTGTTATCTTTAATATAAACTTGGATTGGTGGTCGATGAAGTTTGACATATCTCTTTGGTCACCAACTCCTTCTTGTGTTGATGGTCGATGAGCTTTCTGTGATTGCTAGGTTTTGACCACCTTTGGTTAGTTATCATATCCCATCAGTTGCTATGCTTTCCTGGACAAGTGAGGTCGCTAGTTTTCCTTGTTTTATCATTGTAGTTGCATGTTTGAGCATGGTGCATGCACATACGAGATGTGATGGACACATGGTGTGTGTTTGCATGACACCTAACCTCCCTTCTCTATCTCCTACCCTTATCTATATAAACCTCTCTCCTTGCATGCAACTAAACCTTTGGACCCTCTTGCTTTCTCTCTTTTCCTTGGAGCTCGTCCCTTATTCTTGGTGGTGAAGGAAAGGAGCTCAACTGTGGAGAAGGTGGTCGATCCCTCTTGCATGGTGATCTAGGGTTTGGATCCACCCTTCTTTGGTGATCATTTGGTGTTCCTTGACCTTGGTAAGTGATCTATATCCCTTTATCTTAATTTTATTGCTCTACCCTCTTCTTCCTCTATCTTCTTGGAAGAAACCATGGTTCTCCATGGTAGTGCTTGAGTTGATCTTGAGGAACTTCTCTCTTCTTGGCCAAATCCATGGCACTCCATGGTAGTGCTTGAGTTGGGTTGAAGAACTCCTCTTTCTTGTCTTTTTGGCCTAGGGTTTTGTTATATCTTATCCTTCCTTTGACCTAGGGTTTGATCTTTCCTTGGAGTTGGTGCTCAATCTAGGGTTTTCCTCTCTTTCTTGGAGCTTCCTTGCTGTTGGAGTTGTTCTTCATATCCAAGGAAAGTTATATAAATTTCTCCATTGTTGTTGTTTACACTTACCTTGCTTGCAAGTAAACTACTCTTTCAAGATGGTTGCAAGTAGAATGTTGATAATATTTATGATCTAGGGTTTATGTTCCATGGTGATCCTGAGTAGATAATCCCTGATGACTAAACCCTAATCTTTGTACACAACTATCTTGTTTATGATGGTGGTTTTGATCCTTGCATGCATGTGCTAAACATTGATTCTCCCTCTTGATTCATGGTTTGGTTTTCTCTCAAGATGGTGTTTGATTTAATATTTTGAAGTTGGTTTCCTTCTTGTGTTTTACACTTTGGAGATTTTCAATTTCATGGTGATGTTCAACTTGTTTGATCTTGAGGTTGATGAGTATCCCTTTCTCTTGATGGTTGCCAAGATTCACTTCATGGCTTGGTCACAACAGATTTCCTTCCTATGCAGTTGATGAGATTTTGGAGTCACGTGGGTCACTAGGATGGACTTATTTTATGTTGTGGATGGTGTCTTGTGCCCCATGGATGGTCCCTATGAATGATGAGTGGTTTCTTCGATCGATGGTGATTTCATGTTTTCCTTCGGTCTCTAAGACTTGATTCATGTGGTCATTGATGATTTCAATCCTCTTCAGTCGACTAGAGGTTGAGGCATGTCTTCAGTCTCTAAGGTCTTTAAGCCCCTTCGGTCAATGAGAAGTTGGTGTTTTCTCTTCAGTTGCTATGTGTTTACTTAAGTGGTCGATAAGATTGACTCATATCTTTGACTGATGAAGTTGGTGAGTCCCAATCCCTTTGGTCAATGAAGATTGTTGGACTCTATGTTTATCTTATGTGGTTAACCTTGTGATGATGGTGATTGAATTTCTTGATTCCAAGAATGTGGGAGACAATGATAAAATAAGGTTTACATCTATTTCTAATTTGAAAACCCTAAATCGATTACATGTTGAAACCTAACCCTAATTTCAAGTCTATGACAATGTTGATTAGCTTGCTTGAGTAATTAGCATGTTGATAGAGTACTTTCCCTCTCCTAAATTGTTGTAACCCTAATTTGTTATCTTATAAGCTTCATAGTTATTAAATGCATGGTTATTCCGAACTTGCTTAATACATGTGTGGTGATGGTGATGAGCCTTGATGAGGCATGAGAGATAATGATGTTCTTGAAGGGAACTATGTGAATGGTCTTATGACCTTGGTAGTGGTTTTGTGCCCAAATTGAGGTGGTATCCTCTAGTGATGTGATGGGGAATTATATTTCATGGTGATGTGACAATGGTGATAATCTCATGTGCGACAGTGAAACAATACCATGTGATGATGATGTGACAAGTTTATAGTTTTTACATTTTATATCATCTGAAGTTGCAATATACCCTTATCTTTGTATAACTTTTCTAGGGTTTGTATGTAACTTGATAGATACAATTAAAAGATACCCAATTGGATTTTACTAATCAAGTGAAACCCTAATCATGTAGTGCCTTGTGCGATAGATCCATTCCAATGTCAAAACTTGTTGGATTGTGAAACAAGTATTCCTAAGTGAAACTCGAAGCACATATTGTTGAGTATGCGAGGTGCAAGTGACTGTGTGTCCTTGACATCTTGACTCTAGGTGTATGGAGGATGTATATGGTCATGCCTCAATGTGAGAATGGCTATGGTCGTGTCTTAGAGATTTATACATGAGATATTTTGATGGCAATGATGATTGTACCTCGGTGACATGGTTTCATACCTTGGTGTCTAGCACCATGACCTATATATCAAGGTGGGCTAGGTGTTTTTGCATTTTGAATTTATATATCACTATTTTGGACTCGTACTGACCAAGAGTGTGGGAGATCATAGGAGTCTGGCTCTCCTAGATCTTATATGAAACTATTTTTGACTTCACAGTGGACAGTTTGGAGTTGAGTAGTATACCTCAAACTACTCAAGGCTTAAAAGATGTAATATAGTAGTGTAGTATTTCTATTTAGGGTAAAACATGCTTCACATTGGATGTTTACCCTTACCTTGTTTCTTATACTGTTCAGTTGTTTTATAATGTGGTAAGAGAAATTAACTATTTTACATGTTCTTCATATTCCTTCTAATCATGTATAATGCCTTTCTTATCTATTGTAGCTACTCAACCTGCTTAACTTGTATAATTAGTTTAAATAATCCATTTAGTTGAATCTACTCATCCTAGTTAATAATGATATATCTCGCTATAGCAATAATTGTTGGTTGAGAGTTATATCTCTCGTTGGGACATGGGTCTCATCTCATGGGTTACCACATCTTTTAAGGTGGTCGTCAATGGTGTGGTCAAGTTCGTGTTGTTGAGGAAGAGCAGCTAAGAGATTAGTGGATGCAGAAGGTTGGAAAGTTGCTAGTGTTGTGTAGTAGAGTCCTAGTGTCATCCTTGTACTCTCAGGTCCAGAAGGGATGTGTTTTTTAGAAGATCTGCACATCGTTACATGGTTTTGGTAGTGTGCCTTTGTTGTATATGTATATGTGAACAAGATCTCTTTTGTATACAGGTTGTGGTTGATGCCATTGAATAGATGTAAATACTTGATATGGTATGTGATATGATGCAATTTTTTTGGAATTTGTTATAGAATGTTTCCACACATGATGGTAATATGAGAATAGTTTTAATTTACCTACTTCTATGGTAATGTGGTTGCTTAGTTGTTAGTCGTGCGCTTTGTTTCGAGTAATCTCATAGGTGTGGCATTGGGCGTCACTCCAAGTACAATACTTGAAAATGAGATCCTAATAGATGCAAAGAACAATATTCTTAGACATCCCTAGTCAAGTAGCATTACGGATTGAACAACAATAATACATGTGAAACTAATATGTTTGTTGACTGATGATCAAGTCTCATAGGTCATTGGTATTGGATACCAGTCATATATATATATATATATATATATATATATACATATATACATATATATACTATATATATACACATATATATACATATATACATATATATACTAGTTAAAGAATAAATGTATTGGGCATACCTGCCATGAGAGTGATTCATGGATCATTATATGATAGTCACAATCAGCTCTCAAATTTTATAATGGTGTTGTGGTCCTTTGACTGGAAGTCACTACAATGGCAATGTGAAACTCATCATGCTTTGACACTACTCATTGTTGTCTTGCAAAAGTTTACCATAAAGGCAATGTTTTCGTGTGATGAGAATCATGCTACACATTATGAGTGATGTAGAACGAATTTGTCCCTCATATATAACAGAAGTGATATCCAAGGCCTCTTCATAAATGAGGGTAGAGAAACACATGCCCATGCTCATGTGATTTATTATATGATACTACGTCATATGTATCTTTCTAGCCTAATGGAGATCAAGGAACTTAGATTAAACATAATGAGGATGACATGTCCATGCCTCTGATTCAATTTGGATATCTATGAAAAAAGGACTATACAACATAATAACACCGGGTGTTGATAGTTTAGTCTTGTCTTACTAATCCAACTACTTGGGTAGAAATGATGTGCGGCTAGAAATCACTCATTTCTTATGAATCATAATATTGATTACTGAATCCATTGCCAATATAGTATGGTGACTATAGGGATAGATACATAGAGATAGCTTGAAGAAAGGATACCTTCTTTTAATTGTTACAATAAATCTAAGGACTTGATAGTAATTTTTGAGGACCTAAATAAAGGGATCCAAACTTAAGATATAAGTGTCCATTAGTCAGGGACCCATTCCTCATAGAAGAGGGAGGTCTGGAGGAACGTTGTGTTGGATGGAGTCAGTGTGTGGCAAAATCCATCATTCTATGAGGGAGTCCATATGCTGACCAAATTGATTTAGGAAACCCTAACTCTCTACTCATATATATATATATATATATATATATATATATATATATATATATGTCAGGAGGCTATGGATATGGACTTAGATCTTCTCATTGTGGCCTCTACGGTTTTACTAACCCTATGAAAAACTTAGAGAGAGAGATGAGGGAGAGGAGGAGACTAGCAACTTGGGTCCATCTTCAAGCATTTGCAATGATACCTTAGAGACAAGTTCGAGTTTGTTTCAGACAAGATTTTCATAGTGGCACATGAATCACAGAGAATATATTCATGGTAGAATAATACATTTTGTCGATGCATTCTCTACGGAATGAAACAATCCATTGAAAGCACACAATTCGAGTAGAAGATCTCCAGGGCAGAATAACGTGTTCTACTACACACATTCAGCACAAAACAATGTGACCCACTAAAGGTAAATTCAACATCAGAGATGGCGTCAACCGAATCAGCTTTATGACCTTGGGATATGGTCCAATCACAAATGGAATCAAAGCATCATCTATTGATAATCTTCAATGAACTCTCATAATGAGCTAGTGAAAAAGTCCTTTTCTATAACATCCTGAGGCAATTTTTAGAGTGCGAGAGACACCAGAAAAGAGTTCTAATTGTTGATCCAATGAAATTCAAAAGAGAAGTAGATTGGAGAGCATTGCATGTTGAATTGTTAGAATTGCTTCTACAATAAGATATAAACTTGTAAACCCTAATTCATTTTGTTTGCATTAGACATATATTTATTAAAGAATTCTTGGGAATGCTTTATTCTTCTATATTTTTGCTCCAAAAATTCCTAAACCTTATCCTTTGTCTTCTACAGATCTTGCATCAAAGTCACAGATCGTCCTGAACAAGAATGGGAAGACACAAACATTGACTTATCATCACAAATATGTTCACTAGCCCTAGTGTCTGTAATCTTGTAAAGAGGTTCAAACATAGCAAGTACTTAAGTCATAATAGGAACATGCCCTTCATGGAGGTTCAAGGATAACAATGACTCCTCCATCATAGATGTAGAATCTTTCTTCACCTTTCTTAAGGTACATTCCTTGTTCCAGTGGCAACATGCTCAAAAATCCATCATGGTTTATTCTTTGGTTTCTTTTGAATCTTGGCCCTTGGTTTATCGATGTTCTTATTTTTATTATCATTGTTCTTAGCATTCATATGATTTACAATTAGTTTGACCTCAACATGCACCTTAATCTCTAACTTTTTCAAGTTCTCATCCCTTATTGTAATCTCTACTAAAAGTTCATTTTGGGATATGTCACCCTTATTTTGCTTGAGATTTAGGACAATGACCTCCCAATACTTAGGAAAAGTTTCCAATGATAGACATAACAATAATTTTTTGGGTGATTTCATACCCTTGTCTTGGTGTCAATGACATAATATTTGGAAATTGTGTACATGATCATGAACATGTTTGCTTTCTACCTTATGAAACCTAAGAAAATTAGAGATTAAGTATTTTTCAACACCCTAATTTCATGTTTTATATGTCTTATCTAATGTATCCATAGAAATTTGTTTGTCCTTCTAGGAAGTTTTGAGTACACACCATACCATTTCTTTGTCACTTATAGGAGAGTGCATCCTCTACACAACTGATCATTCTCCACTAGTATAGAATCGACCTTTAGTGTCGGTTATTTAAGGCCTTTGGTGTCAGTTTCAAAGTGACACCCAAGTGGGTGCCTCTAAAATTCAAAACCTTCAACGTCAGTTTTAACACCAATGCCATAACCCTTCCCGCCACCAAAACCACCCCAACAAGGGCACTATAGGTGTCGGTTACTTAATAAAACCGACACTATATCTAGGTCAAAGATGTCGGCATTTCACAAAAACCAACGTCATAACCCTTCCCGCCACCAATAAAAACACACCAGTAAGGGCACCATCGGCGTCGATTTGTATATATACTCGACACTATATCCACATAGATGCTATTTTTTTGTTAATAACCGACGCAGTATGTATTTATTGTCGGCTTTATACTAATAACTGATGCATATGTTCTAATTTTTTTTCTTATCAGTTTGCAGGCCTGCTGTATGGCTGGTCAGTAGGATGCAGAACTTGCAGTTCAGTTCTGAATTGCAAGTTTACAGCATCCATTGATATCAGCCAAATACAAGCCACAAACCTACAAAATTAACAAGATGGATGACAATTTATGATCACACACATGTATAAGCACATTTAATTCATATTATTTTTAATCACACACATGTAGAAACCAGTAGTTCCATTTCAAATTTCCTCCATTTTCACACACATTTATCAACATGCAGTTCCATTCATGTCATCTCTTTTCACATTCAGACACATGTAGAAACATTCATGTATTGATCATCTTCACATTCACACATATGACAATTCAGAAAAATTCATTCACATTCACACAAAAATAATTATGAGAACAAAGTTTAGAAATATCATTCTTTATTCATCATCGTCATTATCGCCATCAGTATCCCAATCATATTTAAAAATTCCCACTACTTGTAGGGATTTTGCCCATTGTTCTCTTACATCATTTAAGTCTTCCATCGTATAGGGAGTATGTACATATAATGACTTTCCACCTGTAGTGAAGTCAGTTTTAAATACCTGCAAAGAGAATGAAGTATATATATAATTAATAATATATAATAAGATTGATATATTTCATATTATCTAATGAGACTATATATAATACCTTATGTATGGTATCGATTTCCATTGCGGCATGTTTGATAATTAGGTCCATAAATCGCATCACATAGTATGCACATGCCCAACCGTTGTCTTGTCTATCACACTATAAATTGAAACATACAAAATATTAAAAAATACAAATAAGCACAGTTCACATAAATAATATATACATTGGAGTCGGGAAATTACTTTCACATTCTCCCAAATTAGTGGTTGATTCTTTTTCTTAGGGACCTTTCCTCCAGCTCTTTTGAACTCATGTAAATCCCTTCATGTTAATGTAACACATTAAATTGCATAATTAAATAGTAATATAATAACAAATGTTAACGGGTATAAAAATATGAAATATTTCTCACGGGAATAATGGCCTTTTCATTGTGTGTCCATATAATGTATTCAATTCATTCCTCGCAGGATCTAGATAATAGACAGTGAACGTCTTGGGGACAATAACTAGTAACTCCGAATGCCTACCACTACAGGTAAGAAAGTTAAAAATTAATAACTCAAAATCCACAATAAAAATGTAATTTGCTTAAGTCCAAATTATAAGCAAACTTACTCGACATTGAATGGAACTATTATCACCGTCTTCTTTTTTTACCAAAATATTTAATAGCAGCACAGCAGTATGAAGTAGTTGAAGAAAGTTCTTTATCTACAAGACTAATCAAAGATGGAACCAAAAATCCCACATGGGAAAATGAAAAATCTGTGCATATCGTGTGTAAGTGGTTGCAAAACATGTATTACATATGCATTAATATATAAGAAACCAGATCACCATATATAAAACAAAGTATATGGATGCATAAATAAGATCTCACCATATCCATAGCTCTAACATAGATGTATTCAGCCAATCATAACGAAACAACTCCAAAATATCTTGTATAAATAACTTGTTATCGTATGATTGACCTACAGCATCCTCCGGAATAGAAACATTTATAGAGAAATTTGGATCATGTTCACCTATCCATACTGCCATACCCCTACAATTAGGACCTAACGAGGCATGTAGGTCCCTTGGAAGCCGACTTGGTACTTCAGGAGGTGGAGGTGGAGGCCGAGATGTAGCGGGTGTCTTCCTTTTGACCTGTATATATAATTTTAGATCAATTGACTCATATATACACACTAACAAATTAACATAATGTAAATTTACCATACAATATTAGTATAGACGACATCCGCTTTGGGCCACATTATCACTCCGCCTTCTGCCTCACCAAGCGTTTTAGAATCTGGGTGGGCATATGGCAATGGAAGATCCCTCCAATTGGGGAGTACATGTATCGGGCTCACACGAACCACACCAGCTGGTAATGGAGTCCCATGAAACATATCCCCTAGAAGGGCAAGGTAAGCATGTGCCTCTACAATGATATATTATTGACTTTTTAGATAGCATGGCTTCAACCCCTACAAATTTACATAAAGAATGTATTATACATATATACATAAACATATCATCTTGAAAAGACTAGCTACTATATATGTCATAAAAATACTTACAGCGGACGTGCTAGGTAGTGGGTCTATAGGATTACTCCCAACTACCTCTACAGTAGGAGAAGAGTGGAAGGCTACAAGTACTGTCTGAGTGGCAGACTGAGATACCTGCCACTTACTAATTGCTTCATGGAGTTTCTTATTGTAACGACCCGCACTTTTGAGTGTCTAAAAGACCTTAAAGTCACAGATTGTCACTCATATACTCCAGGATCAGATTCATGAAATAATACATAATAGTAAACAATTTCCATTAATGAACAAATAGTTACATGTTTGCATAAAAACCTCCTTTAAGGAGTTAGATAACTTTTAAACAGAATTAACTTTTACATGTGTGAAGATAAACCGTTAAGACTAAACCTTCATGATTAAACTATAGTGTCTTCAAAATCTTTATATGTACCCTCATGTCCACGAATCAAGTATATCTGATACCTAAAATGCCGAGAAACAAATACATGATCAGTATATTGCTATACTAGTACATGGGTTCAACCAATAATGGCAAGTAACATATAAGCAACATCTTTACCTTGCATATAAGAACATAAACTTGTTTTTATATTATAACCCATATATGGTCAACTACCATAGGTGTAATCACTATCCCTCTGAGGCTCATGGGCATTACCCTCAAGATTAGTCTAACCTAGGGTTCAGAATTCTATTATTGAATTTACATGATACTCATAAGAACTGTATAGTTTGTAAGAAGTAAATAAACAAGCAAGCAGCTTATTTGTCGTTCAATCTCATCGAGAAACATCAGCAATCTTGGAATTTGATACATGTATTCATAAGTGTAACCACGTACCTCATGCCATCATAGAAACCATGCAGAACATCATATACTTTCAGAATTTTTCCAAACATCCAAGCAACAAAGCATGTAATCAACAAGTATCTGAAACAAGGCATACTACATATGTGTCACCATGTATTCATATTATATTATTCAGATCTAGATGTGCTCCTAAACGAGGGTTTAGGTTATCTCATATTTAGACTAGGGATTAGGGTTACAAACCCTAATTGCACCACATCATGGTTTCTATGATTACACTTTCAGTTATACATATTAGATGAAACCCTAATTATCAACTTAATTACATAGGATTACCTGTGACACCTAAATCACATTACTAACATTAAGATCATAGCAAGATGTCAACATTGGTTTTAAAACCCTAAATCAATATGTACATGATTATTAATCTAGGAACATCGATCATTCATCACTATCAGGGATTTCTTCATTATACATAGCAAGATCAGGTGTTAGCTTAACATGAATGAATGTATTCAATTAAGCATCAGATCAAGACAAATCTAGGTTTTCCTTTAGATTAAACACATCACACATGTATTGCCTATACTTTTTATAACAAGAAGATAATATATACTTTGATTATATTTTATTTGGATTCCTCTTGTTTTTCTAAGAAAATTCATATAAAGTTTCGATGCATTCTGACCTACCAATCATTTTCTATGATTTTTGCAATTTAAATATATTTGGGCCAATCAAAAAGTGCCACGTTAGCAACTTACTTGTTATATCCAAGTTGACGTCTTGGCTGGGATTTAGGGCAGAATTACCTATTTACCCCCGTGTTATGAACATACATAGAGGGGCAATAGAGTCCTTTGAATATATCCCTTCTCCTTCCTCACGCACAGCTATGCTGCGGCTGCCTCCCGTCCGCGCTGCCACACGACACGGTGGTAGTGTGCCCCCGCTAACCCAGCTACAAGGAACCACCACCCTAGCACCTCCGGTCTTCGTCCTCGACCACTGCCCCTTCTGAGCCACCCAGGGTGACTGGAGCACTAGCCTATCGTCTGACGCTGTCGTCGGCTAGAGGCTGATCCACCCCACGCTCCCCTAATTACTCAACTCTGTCTGCTGCTTCTTCTCTACGATGAGCCAGGTCGGAGCTTCCCCTCTTCATTCCTACACGTGAGATAACTTCCATGCAGTGTCGCGCGATTGCTGTCACCACCACTGGGTCCTTGGCTGAGCGGCCAGTGGCCAAGGGCCACCACCCTGCCGGTTGGTCCGTCTACAGGCGTCACAAACACCGACGTCACCCTGGGTTCTATCTATGACAACCATCACCCACTGCTCAGGCTCCCAGCCAACCTCTTCTGTCAGGCCTCAACGTCGACATCTTGAGAAGTGGCGTGCATCTGACATGATGCAGGCCTCCTGCGCTCCCGCTCTCCTCCTCCGTTGGCCCTCGTACCGCAACAGAGAAAGATACAAGGTGGTTGTGGGCATAGGTAGGCACTGGAGAAGCTCTGTCGTCCTGCGAGATCTGGTGCCAATGCCAGGCTAGGAGTGCGATACTCAACTCCTCACATTCACCATCCTCACTTGCCCCCTTCCCCTAACACCTCCCTGCCCCTGATGGACCGCCTTCTATTTCGATTGGTTAGTGCAACAGCCCGGTACAGCCATGGCATCCAGTAGGGTACCAATCGGAGAGGGCGATCGGGGGGAAGGGGTCATACTTCTGTCATGTTGGGGTTTAGTGTGGTGCGGTGAAGATGGTTCTGATCTAATAAGGATGGAGGGGATGGCGATCAAGGAGAGTAGGTATATATAAGTGTGTGTGTGTATATATATATATATATATATATATATATATATATATATAAGTTGCTTATAGAGTCTTTTTGTTCCTGGTATTCGTTCATAAGCTGACTTATCCTTTCTCTGTGCAATCTTTTCCTTGGTGTACAAGCAATATACCAAAATGAAAGGCATATCATAATCTCCTTTCCTATATGCATTAAAAGATATCCTTTTTATCGGACTACTAACTTATGAGAAAGTAAAGAATAATCCTAGAAATACATCTCTCCTTCTATCCGCCCTTCAAAACTCTTGTCTCTATCCTTATTAATCTAATAAGTCATCAAAGAACGCATGACGCATTATTGGCAAAACAAAAGCCATTATCAAATGCTCAAGTTCAACTTTCTTTTATTATTTAACTTGTGACATAAGAACCCATGCCACATAAGCGATCAAAAGTTGTTATTATTCCACCAATAAAATCATTTAGAAATTATCAAATTAATTCATGCATCATAATTTATATTTCAATTTTACCAAAATTTGAGGATATTACATCACCCCTCCTTAAAAGGAATTTTGTCGTCAAAACTTAGGCCTACTAAGCCTAGGTGAATGATAACTCATCTTATTTTCAAAACTTTGGGTTAGCACCGTACTTAAACATTTTTTTTTACTAAGATTGGCACCTGAATTGAAATTCAAGTATATCCACATCTCTAGTATTCACACTTTATCATATCTCATTATGTGATTTCAATTTCACTTGGTGACCTCTCGTTTCACCTAGGTTTCCAACCTATTATTCATTACTTTCACACAAGGGTGAGGTAACTCCTCTAACCCTAGATCATGTCATTACACATTCAATGTAGGATATTCATCCTCATTATCTAAATTTTAAGCATAACGTGTCTCTATCCAATCTCCCTCCCTCATAATGAGATGAAATAAGCATAGTTTCTAGAAAAGATTCATCCACCAATCACATAAATGTTATTTTGTTGAATACTAATTTTATATTCCAATCTAACAACAAAATTGTTTGTTGCCAAGATGGTTGTTTTCCTATAGGGAATTCAATTCCAAAGGAAACACTAGGAGAAAATTAGAACTTGAAAAGTTTGAGATCAACAAGAAAATATTGAACCTAAAGAGATACAGTTGCAACAATGAGAATCACAAATTGTTGTGGTATCTCAAGTTCCTTATGTAACACAAAACTCATAGATCTAGTAGAACATGCCTTGAGATTGAAAGATTATGATATCTTATAACTTAGAAAGGTGGTGAGTTGGTCACATGATGATGATCCAACAACCTACCTAGATGCTATTGAGGACCAAAGTATGAGGAAAGGCTCAAAGCCATAAGATCCAAGATGGAGTCCATATACAACAACAAGGACTGACCTTGATAGATCCACTTGTAGGGGTATAACCCATAGGGTGTAGTTTTTTTTCAAGAATAACATCGACGTGGGTGGTAGTGTTCAAACCTATAAGAGAAAATTGGTTGCAAAGATTTAAAACAAGTTCAAGATGTTGAACATATTGAAATCTTCACCAGTTGCCATGGTAAAATCTATAAGGATCATGCTTGCTATTGCAACTTATTTCAACTATGAGATTTGTCATATGGATGTTAAAACTGCATTCCTTTATAGGAATAATTATGAGGATGTGTGTGTGACACAGTCTGAAGGTTTTATTAGTCCATTAATGGAAATAAAGTATGTAAGCTATTAAGGTCAATCTATGGATTGAAGCAAGCATCTTAGAGTTGAAATCTTTGATTTGACAAGATAATCCAAGAGTTTGACTTTAGTTAGAATGAAGATAAAAATTGTGATTACAATAATTTAGTGGGAGCATTTATTCCATGTGATGATGGGGAATAACACCCTTATCCTACAAATGTTAAAACTTGGTTGGGAAGTACCTTCTTTATGAAGGGTTTCAGTGAAGCATCCTATATGATATGAATCAATATTTATAGAGATAGATCTAAAAACCTTCTTGACCTAAGTAAGAGCACATGCATTGCCAAGATGCCGAAAGGGTTCAGCATGCATGACTCAATGAGAGAGAACTTATCCATGTTCTATTGTGCTAGTCTCTCAGGAGTCTAGTATCCCAGTTCTTGTGAAGAACAAGAACACAAGGATAGATTCCATGTGGATTCACAATTGGATCTTTCATGAATGGAATATTATGTACTCATCTCATTATCTTGTATGTATTGGACATGATGAGTGGATATCTGTCAGAATCCAATGAAATTCACTAGACTGCCATAAACACATCCTTAAGTACTTGAGAAGCACTAAAAGAATTTGTTCCTTGGTTATGTTAATAAGAAAGAGTTGGGTGTAAGTGGTTACACTGATGCAAGCTTCCAAAATTGACAACAAAAATTAATTATCACAATCTAAATTTGTGTTTGGCCTTAAAATAGAATGGTAAGACAAAAAAGTTACGAGCAAGAGACAGTTGCTAATTCTACAATAGAAGTTGAGTATCTGAGGTGTTATGAACACAAAAAAGGATAGTGTATGGATCAAGAAGTTCATTTAGATTAACTTTGAGAGGTTCTAGCCATTGATGACATAGTATAAATATTTTGCGACCACAATGGAGATACTAGATAGGAAAAGAATATCAGACATCGTACTACGGTACTTCCATCTCATATGAAATGTCGTACAATGAGGACATGTGAAAACTTGTAAATTACTGACTTGAAGAAAATGTTGTTAACTCGATATAAAAACAATTGTGCAGCTGAACCATGAGGGACATGTTAATATCACTTGGAATAAGATTTTAAGTGATTGTCTCTAAGTGAAAATAGGAGTATGTCAGTATGTATGCTCAGAGAGTCAATCATACGATGATTGCAATGAGGCATTGGATACCTAATTTCATAATTATAAAGGTCATTATGTCTATTATGTTTATCTCAATCATGAGATGATGACACAAACATGATAGATGTATAAAGAATGATTTTACTCAATGATTGTAAGAAACTAAAAGTTAGAATCGTATTGTATTCCATGATTAGAAATCTAGTAATATTGGTTTCTTAGATTTGACCAAAGGAGGGTAAAAATTAATATAAATTTACATAATGACTTGTTTATGTGCCAACATGTAAATAAATTCATGAATTTTTTTACTAATGTAATGGCTATATAAAAATGAATAATATGCTTTGGAGTAACAATTAGTAATTCCATGTCTATAATATTAATAATGTTCTATTATTTAAATAAATGTGGAACTAATAGACAAAATATGTTAACTATGGAATTTCTTATAAAAAATACATAAGATAGCTCTTTTAGAAACAATCTGAAGATAATAACATTTAATTCAATGAATGTTGATAATAAAGATATAATATTTTGATAAATATAATGGTAATAAGACAAATATCTGAGTTGCACCATAACTCATAAAAGAACATTCTAAAAGTGAAATGTAATGGAAACTTTGCATTCCTTGGGTCCCAATTAGCTTGATTTCCAAGTTTTACATTATTTAAATAATTATAGATGCCATGCTTTTATTAAGGAAGGAAAATGTGAGTTGAACTCCAACATATTATATGCTACAATAAATGACTTCAAAAGTGGAATCTAGTGAGGAAAGTAATTTTCTCATTTTTATTGGTCATAGAAATTGATTTCTTATTGATGAGAATATTTACCTTTGTTGGGAAACTTAAATCCTTATTTCTTAGAAGAATTATAATAAAATTCTAAGAAAACATTTGAATGAAAAGAAATATAAGAATTTTTTGTGGTTTGGAGTAACATGTAACAATATAAGTAAACTTAGTTTCTACTTTAGATAATGTATTTATACAATTATGTCATGATCAGTAAAGAAACCCAATAATACATACAAGCCATGTAGCAATATATATATATATATATATAATGATATATGTATATATGAATTAGTGTTAAAAACATGAATAAATGTCTAATTAAATATTATGAGACAATTTATCTTGTCTTTGACTAACAAATGGCTTTACGAAAAACTAGTGCATCATTTATAGTATATGTGTGAAATTGGTCATCATAAAAGAATCCCAATAAAATTCTAATTTCTAAATATGGTGATTGTATATGGAATTTGATGGCACTGTCACATGAAAACAATTTGGTATATATATATATATGGCATGTAGGTAAAATTATCCTCCCTAGCCTACCATAATGGAAGTTGACTCTCATTATGAATTTTACATTCTATCGAGAATATGTCACAAGATAAAACACATCTAATTAATAAATGAATACCAATTGATAACAATATTGTTTGTACACTTTTCTAAAAAAAAACTTACCACTTTCCTCCTCATTTTCTCAAAAGTGGAAAATCATCAATATGGTAATCTCATCATCATTGTCTTGATTTAAGACAAAATTAACATAAAATCTCTATTATAGATACCATGAATATCTTCACATGTATAATTTATTATTATAATCAAATTCATGATATGCAAGTTTATAATAGTTTTAGGGAGATCAGATATCAAAATTAAAATCTATCATTATGTTTATTGCATATATGCTTTTTCCTTAAAAGGAAATGTTGTTACACATACCTAATGGAAAATTAGCATGACAATATGTATTTCAAGAAATATAAAAAGGATATACCTCCCTTTTGAGTAGATATTTTTTAAAGGATCATAAAAACCAAATATATTAACACTATATATATTTTGATAATATTTATTTAAATAATACCAAAAACATCTTTATATCTTAAATATTCAAGCGAACAAACTAAAAATAAGATATAATGTTAAATTTGGATTTGTAATGTATTAGTTAGTTTAATTATAACATTTCACGTCACTTGTATAATTATAAGTTGCCATAGATAAATTATAAAATAAATTAGCATGATAATACTAAAAGCATACAAATAAATTAAATGACTTATTAAATAGTTTCAAAATAGGAAACATATGTTAACTTTGTATTATACACATCATAATTAGGCTACATGCCAAATTTACTTTGTTAGATAACGTTTGTTTCCTCAAATAAAATATAATACAAAGGATAAAAATACTTTTTTATAAGTTGACCAAAAAATACTTGTTTATAAGGAAATATTGTTACCTTAGTTGGGTTGTATTTTTCTTTGGATTTCCTATTACACTAAATTTTATGTCCACAAAAAGTTACCAGTCAAACAACAACCTTTGACTCTTATTCCTTGTTCTATAAAAGCTCTCATCTCCTTTCTCTATTCGTGAACCTATTGAAATCGGTGCTATGTAGAAGGTGGCTCACGGTTTTCTCTTCTCCTCCCTTACCTATTCTTACCCTCCACCATGACCATGAAACAACATCTCCTACCACCATGATGCCTCTCTCCAAAGAAACCCATGCATGTTAATTTATATAATACTCGTACAAGGACTTGTTTGATCACCTACTTTGTCTCAGATACAAATATTTCTAGTATATATATGCCCATAGAGCAAATTATATGATGATTGTAATGGTATACATGTAAATGATTATAAAGGCAAACTTCAAATTTATTCTACTTCATTCAGTTATGAGATAATGAAGTGACTTAATACATGTCTAGAGAATGATATTATTCAATGATGTATGTTTTCAAGTATGTGACTTAAACAATGAGATCATATAGATGTTAAGAGTACATACATTCTTGATATGTCCCTAGTCATATGTCATTGTGGAAGGATGATAGACAACAGTGGCACATAAGACTGGAATGCATGTTAGTTGATGATAAAATCTCATTAGTCATGATATGTGATATCAAACCAACCACATAGATACTTGCTAGCAAACAGAGTATCAGACAAACCCACCATAAGAGTGATACACAGAGACCATACATTGATAGTCAGAACCATCTCTTATAGTGTTGGTAGTGATTGTGGTTCTTAGACTTGAATTCACTACACTCATCACTTGATGTTCGGTATGCTTTAACATCATCCACCGTAATTCTAAGTAAGGGTTGCCATAAAGATGATGATTGGGTGCACTATGACACATGGGGATGACTAGGAGTGATGTAGATGGGATCTGTCCCTCCTATAGGAGTATGATTCCCTAGGCCTCTTGATTAGTGAGACTGAGAAATGCATAACCATACACATGTGAGTAAATATGTGATATTGTGCTTGCATATACTCACACAGTCTGATTTGGTTCAAGAAACAAGATTGAATGTTGAAGAGGATGACTACTCCAAGCCCCGAGTTTGATATAGATATTAGCGACAAAGGAACTATACAAACACAAAAACACCATACACAGATTGTAGGTTGAATTTGTTCTCCAACTTTCCATTCACTTGGATAGCATTGATGTGAGACTAGACATCACTCTTTGCTTGTGATGTCATAAACCAGTTATGGACATTCACTACCTACATTATATCAGACCTATAGGGTCACAAACATAGGAACTCACCTGGATTAGGAGTTTATCCAGAATGATGTTTAAATTGATTACCAAAGATGTTTAGGTATTCAATTAAACAACCAACTGATTGACTGGACGCAGAACCATCAAGTTCAAGTGTTGAACTAATTGGTTAGGGTGTCAGGTTGATTGAAAATTGAATTGGTTGATTTCTGCATGAGTCAGGGTGCTAGATGATTGGCTCACAGCGTGAATCAATTAGCTCAGATTGGTGAGATGACTGGTTCACCTGGTGAACCAATCAGCTCGATCATATCAAGTAAAGCTTCTGGTGATTTTCTTGATTCATGAGAATAGTTAATTGTTTCACTTTGTTCAATTTGATTGGAATAAGGACTAATGTTGGACATTAATTGGAAATTAATTCAAAATTCAATTGTGATTAGGGAAACATGTGAAGTGACCAGTTCAATATGTGAACTAATCAGCTCACACTACCTACGGATCGGTTATAGTGAACTGGTCAGCACACATTGTTGACTGATCAGTTCACCAATGAACTGAACAGTTCACCTGTTGCATGATGCAAAATTCATAGAAATTTTAGACCCTTCTACTCCCACATAGACTGGGAACCCAGACCCTAACTCCTCCTATAAATAGAGGGGTATTAGGGGCTTCCTAACACATACAATTGAGAACCAGTTGCTCTGACAATTGTTGTCCTCTCTGATTGTGGTAATCAAGAGAGCCCAAGAAAGTCTTACCTGACTAGGGAGGGATAGCGAGGGAAAGAACAACTAAGAATAATTTTAGGAGAACAAGTTGGTGACTGGTACGCCAACAAAAGGGTACAACTCCTTCTTGTCTATTCTAGTAGAATGACAGGAGTTCTAGGTGGTTTGTGTAGAATTCTTTAGAGGCATGGATACATTTCTTGCTAGGAGAACAATGTCACCCTACAGTCCGTGGAGGAGATATTATCGATGTTGTTTGAGTTTGTTGTCCATGGTGGAGACCAAAAGGCACAGAAGATGAGTCCCAATGCAACTAGAAAATAGTTTGGCATCTACAATGATGAGGAGATGTCACTGGACTTTCTCTAGGACCAAGTACATCCTCAAAACCATCCTTTCTATTGTATAGTTGTTGATGTGATCTGCTGGTTTATGAGGAATAAGGAAGTAAAAATTTTGTTTATGCTGCCTATTCTATCACAATATTTCCCTACAGTGGTATCAGAGCCACGCCAATCTACAATATTTTGGGATAATTGATATGATCATATTTTTGTTTATTTATTGCATGTGCTGCGAATAAATTCTATCTAATTAAATACCACAAATAATCCTAAAGTAATATATATATATATATATATATATATATATATTTGTGTGTGTGCAAATTACATGTGTTGCCCTAAAAGTAAGTTTTTATGTGTGTAGTATAGTTATGGACAATTACCCTAATTATCTGTGCATGGTTGTGTGTGGTTAGTTATTCCAATTTCATCTTGGTTTGCATATTGAGCCTCTATCTTATCTTCTAGTTGTACAAGTATTATTCTCTCCTACCTTTTCTCTCCTCGAATGTAACTCGAGGTTTCTTGAAATCATGTAATAGTAGGATAGTTTAAATTCTTGTTGCTATGAAGAGGATGAGACCTAAAGATGGAGGACCAAGGATGACTAATCGATTGGAGGCCCAGCCGATCAATTGTAGGACCCAAAAGATGGTGGACCAGAGTCCAGATGACCGGGGAGACGAACAACCAACCGACCTGGAGGCGAGTCGATCGGTTCAAGGGTTGAACCGATCAAACTATATTGGTAAGCATGGATCTTCATCAAAAACATGTTTTTGCATGAGATGTAGTCCCTAGGTTGTGGTAATTCCTTGTAGCTCCAAGGAATTACATTAGGATGGCCATAACTATCACTTTTTTTATTTCATAGTTTTGTTGTGTGATATAGCATGTATATGATACGTACTATATATATGGAGATTGGATAAAGTATATGTATTTATAAATACAAACGTCCTCAATTTAATATTAAGTCTTAGATACTTTCCATTAGCAACACACATAAAAATCTTGATCGATTAAGCATGGGCATCCCAAGGGTGGTGCTCTGTCTATCTCGTGGAAGTGTGATGGTAATGATGTAGGCCTTCCAAGAAGGGTGCATTACTATCATGTTGTCTTTTGGGTTAGGCTTAATTGTGTGGTCTTAATGAGTTTACGTAGCAGAAGCATGAAGATGATTATGGCAAGGAATTCCACATATTATCTATCTAAGAGTTGCATTGAAATTGGCAGAACTTGCCTACCTTGATAATTGACTATGGACGCTGGAAATGGTCATGTGATAGTTTAAATATTTTGGATCTTAGCCCACTAGAATATTGTATGTTGTAGTATTATGAATTGATATGTGGGAGTTATCAATTTGAATAAAATAGTGGAGCAATAATTAATTGAAGACCGAATTGATATCATCAAATTTTTCAAATCAAATCAAAACAAATGGGTTTTTGAAAAAAATGCAAATTTTCTCTTGTAGAATCAAATGACGAACAAAGCAGTATTGTGATCAGTCCTTAGGAAGAACAAACTTAATGGGACAAATTTCTTCGACTAGTTTTGGACTTTGAGAAGGGTTCTCAATGAAGAGTGCAAGCTCTTTGTCCTTGATAAACTAGTTCTAGAATTACTTGCTCACTACCTTGATAATTGACTATGGACGCTGGAAATGGCCATGTGATAGTTTAAATATTTTGGATCTTAGCCCACTAGAATATTGTATGGTGTAGTATTATGAATTGATATGTGGGGGTTATCAATTTGAATAAAATAGTGGAGCAATAATTAATTGAAGACCTAATTGATATCATCAAATTTTTCAAATCAAATAAAAAAAATGGGTTTTTGAAAAAATGCAAATTTTCTCTTGTAGAATCAAATGACGAACAAACCAGTATTGTGATCAGTCCTTAGGAAGAACAAACTTAATGGGACAAATTTCTTCGACTAGTTTTGGACTTTGAGAAGGGTTCTCAATGAAGAGTGCAAGCTCTTTGTCCTTGATAAACTAGTTCTAGAATTACTTGCTCCCGATGCTCCTAGGGCTCAAGGGGACGTGTAACGCTCGGGCCCACTACCCAAGGCTCTAGTAGAGTTTTAGGAATGACGACTTACCCAACAGACCACCACTAGCCTTAACAATGCACTTTTTCCTCACTCACGCACAAGCCAGGATCAACTTCCCGACTGATCACCCATCCCAGTACTACTCCAAGCTGAGCACGCTTAACTATGGAGTTCTTTAGTGATGGGCTCCCTGAAAAGGAGGTGCACCTTGGTGATATGGGTAGTCCAATCATTCCTTTTAAGATCATTATATTTGAGGCCTCAAATTTTGGGATGTTACAATCTCCCCCACTTAGACTCTTGACGTCCTCATTAAGGCTCAACTATAAGGCCTCATGATCTCTTCCCCATTTTAGTGCAGACCCACAATGGCCCATGGACACCCAGCTCCTGATCACGGAATACCAGCACAAGGGTGGCTACGTCAACCATGGACAACCCTTTCCTACATGCCTGGACCGTACGGCTCAAGACTGGCATGCCATTGCCATGTGGGCCCCACCTACTGGAGGGGAATTGGCTCTGATACCATCTGTAATGCCCGGGCCCACTGCCCAAGGCTCTAGTAGAGTTTTAGGAATGACGACTGACCCCACAAACCACCATTAGCCTTAACAAAGCGCTTTTTCCTCACGCACAAGCCAGGATCAACTTCCCGACTGGTCACCCATCCCAGTACTACTCCAAGCTGAGCACACTTAACTATGGAGCTCTTTAGTGATGGGCTCCCTAAAAAGGAGGTGCACCTTGGTGATATGGGTAGTCCAATCATTCCTTATAAGATCATTATATTCGAGGCCTCAAATCCTGGGATGTTACAGGATGTTTATTGGAAGCATGCTAATGATGCCTTGGACATAAAGCCACCTTATGCGTAGCTGCATGAACTATGAGTTGCATGAGAGATGCAAGGACATTGGGATTCTTTAGATGGTAACACATCTTAAGAAGGTTAACCATAATCTCACAAAGCAAGAAAGGAACAATGTCATAAAGGCGCTCTATGAGTGTAAACTGATAGAGGGAACTCATTAGAAGAACATGTGCTCAATATGATTGGACATGTGTATCATCTTGAAGAACTGCGATTCTCTATGAGCCAATAGTTGGTCATGGATATGATTCTGAAATCATTTCTAGAATCATATAGCCACTTTATGGCATGTTATCATGTGAATAATATGGCCAGACTCATGTCATATTTGCTTGGTATGCTGATTCATGTTGAAGCAAGTGAAGAAGGACCAACCTATGGTAATTATAAAATAAGTTGAGTCCAAGGATGATATCAAAGCCATCAAGAGTTATGAGGCCTAGCCCAAATCTAGATCTTCAACACTCAAGATGAGGAGAAAGAAAAGTACAAGAGGAACTTATCCTTTATACTTGAAGGCATTCAGGAATAAGAAGATGGGGATACAGATCTCCACTTTAGGCATATATGTTATTCATATAGACTTATATACTTCTTCATCATGGGTACTAGGTACCGGATGTGGATCTCACATATGCTCGAATATGCAGGATCTAAAAAGAAGTAGGCATTTGGGAAAGGGTGAGGTGGAACTACGAGTTGTAAATGGTGCAAGAGTTACGGCCACTGCAGTTGGAACCTATAGCTTATCTCTGCCCATAGGGCTTGTAATAGAGTTTGTGAATACTAGTATGTACTTGGTATAAATAGAAACAATATTTTTGTATCTTGTATGGATGAGGATGCATATGATATTTATTTAAGAATGATCGATGGTTTATTTCAAAAGGTAGGATCTTTAATGGCAGTGCCCTATTGTTTTATGGTCTTTATTTTCTATATCTAAAGACGAACGTTTATAATGTATATACCAAAAGACTAAAACTCAGAAACTCAAACAAAACATACCTTTAGCATTGTCGTCTATGGCACATAAATGAGAATTGCATATCTAGACTCCATAAAGATGGTTATCTGGACTCCATTGATTTTGAATCAATAGAGACATATGAATATTGTTTGGTGGACAAGATGGCTAAGACCCCTTTCACTAGTAACAATGAGAGGGATAATGATATATTAGGACTCATACATACTGATATATGTAGGCCTTTTAAAACAACCGCTACAAGTGAGTACTAGTACTTCATTACCTTCATTGATGACTTTAGTAGGCATGGTTATGTTTATTTGATGAAACGTAAGTCAGAAACTCTTGACATGTTCAAGGAGTTTATGAATTAAGTACAGAACCAACTTGTAAAAAGTATTAAGGAAAATCATGCTGATCGAGGTGGAGAATACTTGAGCTAAGAGTTTGAGGACCTTCTTAGAGCCCATGGGATCGTATATCAGTGCAATCCACCTAGAACACATCAGCATAATGGTGTATCAGAAAGAAGGAATTGCACATTGTTGGATATGGTGCGACCAATGATGAGTTTATTTGAGCTTCCAAATACCTTTGGGGGATATGCTCTTGAAACCGCCACATTTACACTAAATCGAGTATCGTGTAAATCAGTTCAAAAGACACCATATAAGATATGGTATGGGAAATGTCCCAATGTATCTTTTATGAAGATTTGGGGATGTGAAGCTTATGTAAGGAAAAAAATCCTAAAAACCTTGGTCCTACATCTGATAAATGTTATTTTGTTGGATATCGTAAGGAGACTAAAGGATATTACTTTTATTCCCTATCTGACAACAAAGTGTTTGTTGCCAAATATGTTGTATTCCTAGAGAAGGAACTTATTTCCAAAGGAATCAGTGGGAGAAAAGTGGAACTCAAGAAGTTCGAGACCAACAAGAACACATTGAACTAATAGATGAACAAGAGGAACAAAGAGAATCACAAATTGTTGTAGAATCTCAAATTACTCAAGTAACATAGGTACCTCATAGATATCATAGGACACACCTTGAACGTGAGAGATTTGGATATCTTGTGACTCAAGAAGGTGATGAGTTGGTCATAGATGATGAGCCACCAACCTATCTAGAAGCTACTGAGGGACCAGAGTCTGAGAAATGGCTTGAGGCCATGATATATGAGATAGAATCCACATATGCCAACAAGGTATGGACCTTAGTGGATCCACCTAAATGCATAAAACCCATAGGGTGCAAGTGAGTCTTCAAGAAGAAGGCTGACATGGATGGTAAAGTACAAACCTATAAGGGTATATTGGTTGCAAAGGGTTTCAGACAAGTTCAAGGTGTTGACTATGATGAAATCTTTTCTCTAGTGGCCATGGTTAAGTCCATCAAGGTCATACTTGCTATTGCAGCTTATCATGACTATGAGATTTGGCAAATCGATGTTAAAACAATGTTCCTTAATGGGAATCTACCCAAGGATGTGTAAAAAGGTCAATCTATGTATTAAATCAAGCGTCTGTAAATAAATCCAAAGGATGTCTACATAGCCCGAGGGTTTTGTAAATTCAAAGGATGTAAAAAAAGTTTGTAAGATACTGATTCAGCCCTATTTTAGGGCTTTATCTTGTGTCATTTTGCATTTCAGCCACATCTATACTTGTTAGATTGCATGTCATTCCCCCTAATATGCTTATTTGTATAAAATGCACTTATGGACATTATTTGCATGTTTTTCAGGCATTTGGACCACGCTCGATGGAAGAGAGAGAGAAGGGGCGATCCTAGGGTTCCTCTACACTTGGAGAGGCCCAAAGTGAATTCTGGTGCTCCCTCGACCTACCCCTAGTGGCCAAAGATCAATTGAAGCAAAGATGTCCAAGAAAAGTCAAAGACCCAAGTCAAAGTGCTGCCCCAGGACTCAGCACGGCCGTGGTACCACAGAACGGCCATTCTAGGTCACTTAGAAATTGACAGGTTCAACCTCCAAATCAAGCAGAACCCACCACGGTCGTGCCCCACAAAATGGTCGTGGCACAGCAGAGCACCACGGCCGTGCCCCACAAAACAGTCGTGGCACAGCAGAGCACCACGGCCGTGCCCCACAAAATGGTCGTGGCATTGCAGAGCACCACGGCTGTGCCATCCACCACGGCCGTGGCACACCACCTCCACCACGACCGTGTTGATCCACCACGGCTGTGGCCGTTTTGACAAAAACCTTGTAACTTTGCTATTTTAATTCCCATGACCGTGCCCATCCACCACGGCCGTGGCCTATCCTACCCACCACGGCCGTGCTACTCACAGAATCCAGCCACTTTTCCACTGCTTTCCCCATTTTGCCCCTAACTTAACCCTAGATCCCTATATAAGCCCTAGTGGCGGCTGGGCGTCGAGGGTAGGCTACCTTCTACCCCTTCCTATCTCCCCAAATCACCACCCACTCCATTCCACTCCATATCCACCTCAAATCCACTCCATTTCACCATTTCCACCACATACCCCCCATATCTAAGCCTTCCATCCACTTACCTCCATCATTCCACACCATTTCATCCAAGGAGAAGAAGGAGGACGTCCATGTAGCTGCTGGAGAGGAGGACTTCTTCATCTACACCGAGCTCCATGGCTTCTTCTACCTCTTTCTCCTCTCTTTTTGTATTTTGCTTTGTTATGAGTAGCTAGGCCCCTTGGGTGGGCTGTTTGGGGGAAAATATGTTACTTTGATACCATTTTGGGGGAAAATGACATGTAAACTTTATAATTTCATTTGTTAATGATTATATTCTATTTCTATCTCTTTCTCCATGGATTGCTTGTTGGTTTGTGTGTGAAATCACCTAGGAATTTAAGCAAATTGCTTGTATGTGTGAATTTTGGGATTTGCCCCTAGGTCCAATTCTTGGATCCCTAGGTTGCCTCCCATCTTCCTACATCCTAATCAATCTCCCTAAACCTAAGTGAGAGATCTAAGTAGCTAGATTAGGTAATTCTAATGCAATTAGCATGGAGCCTTCTCAAGGCTAGAATGTGGGGGAATTGGGGTCCAAAACCCTAATCTCACCTCCCCATTACTACCCTCGGCCCCTAATTGCCCTAGGAATGCCTAATCTAGAAACCTAGACTTGATTAGACTCTAATTTAATTGAACCTAATCCCTAACCCAATTGAGCCTCATAAGGGTAGTAGCGGGTGTTAGGGACTAGTTCCCCTATGCACCACTTAGCATATCCATGGCCAGTTAGTAGCTTAGGTTAATTCATTAGACTCTAACTTGTTGTTTGGTTTGGATGATCTAAATGTAATCATATTGTTCATATGTCACCCCCCAACTTAAGTGATAAGTTCATACCCCTAAACATCCCACACACCTCTTTACTGCTTAAAACCCTAGATTTGTGCTTGCTTATCTTAATTAGTTCTTTCCTTGCTTAGTTAGCTTATTGCTTTGCTCTTGTCTTGTTCATGCTAGTGTAGCTCTTTAATTGCTCTTTTGCTTCTCTCTTGCTTGTCGTAGTGTAATTTGCCTTTTCATACCTAGCTTAATCCTTTCTTGCTTGTTTAGCCTTAATCTAGTCTAGGGTTAACGTAGATTTCATTCCTGCCTTTAACTGCTTGTTTGTTCATCCTTAGTTAACAATCAAAACCACCTTTAAACCCTTAACCCTAGTCTCCGCAGTAGGAACCTAGACAAACTAACCTAGCTCTAGCGCCCCCTCTTTTCCCTGTGGATCGACCCTTTACTTGCCACCTTCCTATACTACGACACGACCCCGTGCGCTTGCGGGTGTAGTGTTTTAGTAGACGTAGGTAGCTAGTTTAGGTTTATAAATTTTGAAAGCATAAGATCCCACATCTCGTGCGCTCCGACCTCGTGGGGTGTAAAAGCACCACTAGCGGGGACGCACCAAGCTTTCTGGCACCGTTGTCGGGGATTACAGGTGCTCGGCCTAGCTAGTTAGTTTTGCTTTGACTTTTCCTACTGCCCTCATCATTGCTATTCTTTATTCATTTTTCTTTGCATTTCTTGTGTATATTGGTTTACTAACTTGCTTTCTTTTGCTTGGTTGTGCTTTATGCATGTGACAAGCCATTCGGGAGGAAACAAGATGGAAGGCCAAAGTGCACCACACAAGCCACTTCAAGATTACTTCATGCCTAGCAACTACAAATCACCAATTGCTAGCAGGGTTGATCAAATGCCAGGGGAGCATTTCTCTATTCCTCTAGGTCTTCTTGGGCTCCTTCCCATCTTCTACGGCTCAGAGAGTGAGAACCTCTATAAGCACTTGGATGCCTTTCTTGAAGTATGCTCCACCTTCAGGACGTCGACGGCTAGTGATGACACAATTCGGTTGACCTTGTTCTCTTTCTCCCTCAAAGATAGAGCTAAAGACTGGTATGACTCAAGAAAGTACATCATGAGTTGGGAAATAATGAAGAATGCTTTCTTGAGACAGTTCTACTCTATGGCAAGGTTGACACAAATGCGGCGTGCCGTGACAAGTTTTAGTCAAATGGGAGATGAGAAGTTTCATAATGCATGGGAGATATTCAAGAAGTTGTTGAGAGAGTGTCCTCGCCATGAGATCCCTTTGTGGCAGCTAGTTCAATCATTCTACTCTGGTTCATCTCTAAAGGACCAAGACACAGTGGACTCTTCTTGTGGAGGAGTTTTCATGGCTAGGCCACCTGAGGGGATATGGCCTTTGTTTGAGAAGTTGGCTGAAGGATCAAGAATTCGAGCTTCTAGCATGATGAATGAAAGAGGGTATGCCTTTGGTGTGACACCCCCTACTCATGATGACTCAAGCCCGCAAGTGATGAAGATTCTTGGTGACATGGTGAACTTCATGAAGAACCAGGTGACAAATGCTCCTTGCCACCCGGTCAATTCTATTGAGTTCTATGGGGAAGAAAAGAAGACACCTCACTCCTATAGCTATCAGGAACCACAAGTCCCACATACAGCTCAAGGTTTGAGGAAGAGGTTCTTTCTAGATTGAGAGTGTTTGATGATGTTCAAAGGAATGTTGCAAGGTTAGAAGAGAGAATAGAGCAACTATCTTCTATAATCACTCTCCAAGAGGAAAAATTGTCTTCAAGACCCATCGTGAGCCACCATGAAGCAAGTGGACCCATGCCCTCTTCACAAGTTTTCTATAGTCCACCCCCCATGCAAGTGCATCCCATTCACTCCTTCCAAGGCTATCCCCAACCTTACACTCCTCTACCACCTCCCTCACCTCAAATTTCACAAAACTTCACTTTCCAGCCCCAATTCTCTCATCCCCCTCAATTCCCTTCTCCACCTCAATTTCAACCCCAAGTATCACCTCCACCTCCTCCAAAGCCACAACATGCTCCCCCTCTCCACCATGAGCAAGGTAGTGCCATGACAGTTCTAAGGAGTGGAAAAACTCTTGAGCAGCCCGCAAGTCAAAGAAAGGTTGATAAAGCAAAGCAATGGCAGCCAAGTGGTGATGATGTGATTGATATTGTTGAAGATGATGTTGTGATACCACATGTTGAGTTTGGGATTCCATGTGATCCACCACATATCCCTTGTGCAGGTCCCACCGTCCCTAGTGTTCCGCCTCATGTTCATGTAAGTGCGGCAAAAACTAGCGAACCTCCATTTGTAGAAGCACTAGATGAGCCACCGGAATTGAAAAGGAGGCAAAAGCACAATGTTGATATTCTTGAGGTGTTTTGCCAAGTAAAGGTGAACATTCCACTTTTGGATGCTATCAAGCAAATCCCATCATATGCCAAGTTCCTCAAGAACTTACGCACTATGAAGAGAAGGTCAACGGGGAGGATTCCAAAGAAGGTGAGATTGACTGAACAAGTGAGATCAATCATACAACATGCCCTCCCCGTAAAGAGAAAAGACCCAGGAGCCCCACTCATACCTAGTTACATAGGGGGACATCGCATAGACATGTCCTTACTTGATTTGGGATCTAGTGTGAATTTGATGCCATATCATGTCTATGTTGAGCTGGTCTTAGGCAAGTTGAAGCCGGCACATTGCACTCTCCAGTTGGCAGATAGATCCATAAAAGTGCCTAGAGGTAGAGTGGATGATGTCTTGGTGATGATAGACAAGGAAAAGGGCGCAGTGTTCCCAACGGATTTCATTGTACTTGATATGGAGCCAGAGGATAGAAAGATTCCCATCATCTTGGGGAGGTCGTTCTTATCTACAGCTGATGCCGACATTCATGTACGTAGGGCACCATGACAGTCTCATTTATGGACATGAAGATCAACATCAACATGTACAAGACCCCAACCCGGCGAGTCTGAGATAGGGATATTGGACATGGTCACTTCACAAGTCCAAATGGGCATTTGAGAGAAGGACATCAAGGTGAAGAAGTTAATGATGATTATGGTGATCAAAGGGATGAGGAAAATAGATTGAGTGCAAAGGAAGGATGCATGTTTTGCAAGAATGGACACATGAGAATGCCAAATGGATGAATTTTGAAGAATCACCAAGAAGCCTAGCTGAAGGCAAGAAACTCAGCGCTTGTGGGAGGCAACCCACCTAGGTTTGGGAATTTTTGACCCAATCTACATTTTTGATACTTTTTCTTTGTTTTTACATTTTTCCAAGAAAGCACACACACACACTCGTATTTGATAGTTTTTGTATAGTTTTGATATGTGCAGGCGAGAACAGAGTGAAACGAAGAAGAATAGATGAAAGTTTGACAACGCATCAATAGAATATCAACTTGAGATCTATTTTTGATGTTTGAACAAGATTCGAGTCTCCTACTGTTATTACAGTGCCCAACACAGTCGTGGTACATCAACACGGCCATGGTGCTGCACTCACATTCAACAAAGAAATTATCAGAAAATTGCAAAAATCGGCTAAGTTTCGAACCAGGTCAGCACGGTCGTGCAAGGCAGCACGGCCGTGGTACACGAAGCCACCACGGCTGTGCCACACAGCACGGCCATGCAGCAGCCTGATTCCAGCAGATTTAAGTCAGAATTTGCAAAAAAAAATTCACTTGCTCATTTCTCCGAAGAACAGAACGGTCGTGCCCTACGTCCTAGCATCCGTGCAGTGCTCCACCCACCCATTCCAACCCTTGAATCCCCACCAAATCACCCCCAAACCATTCCCAATCACTCCCCTACGATTTCCACTACCTTAATCTCCAGATCCCACCCATTTCCATCCACAAACACACCACTCTCTCTCCATTCCGCCCCAACAGCCCCGTTCTTCGGAGAAATCCGAAATTTTCTAATTCCACTTTATTTTTTGAGCAAAAATGAATAAGTTTGCAAGGAAGGAAGTAGAGAAGACTAGGGGTGTCATCCCCTACCAAAGGAAGCCAAGGAACAGCCACCCATAGTTGACGGAGGCGGAATTGGATGCCATAGTGGATCCTATCACTGAAGAAGCCACCGTACAACCACAGCGGGGGGCACCATCTTCGTCGCAGCCACCACCGTCTGCCTCCCGACACTCTGTCTCATCCAAGACACCTTCCGCCTCAGCCGCACGACCGTCCATCTCCTCCGCGGCACAACCAGAGCCCGAGCCGCGGCCACGACTACGACCCCGTCGACGGCTCGTGCTAGCTGATGAAGATGATACTGATATGCCTGAAGTTGAGCAGCAACCAAGCCCGCCACAATGCCCGCTTTCATAGCCAGAGGTTACTACAGGCAGGGAAAAGGAGCCCAAGCACCCTGGGTGCCTGACACGCAGAGTGTTAGCTACTCGATACGCATGCCAAGTGTCAATGGAGGCAATGGGGTTCTTTGTCTGTTTTCAAGAATTGATGGAAATTTTGGGGCTTTTTGAAATATTGACACTGCAGCAGGAGTCATACATCGAGTTAACGCAGTAGTTCTTCGCCACGCTAGAGAAAGCAACAAATGATGGCGAGAATGCAACTAAGGTAACAATTGGGGATAAGAGGTGGAAAATAACCTCAGAGATGCTAAATCAGATTTTTGCCCCAAGTGAAGAGATGGGTGCCCTCCTAGATGGAGGAAGGACAGAAAATGACTCTAGTTCCACGTATCCAGCCATGTGGAAGTGCTTCACCGGACAAAGTACATTTGTAGTAGGGAAATCAAAGACAAGTGGTATTCACAACCCATTTCTCCGCTATGTTCAAAAGGTGTTGGCAAACACCATCTTTGGCAGGTACGAAAATCAATGCAGTTGCACCAACAAAGATCTTTTTGTGCTTGGTTGGATGGCAAAGGAGAGACATGTGAACCTGGGGGCATTATTGATTGATCACATGAGGACAATCCCGAACAAGAGCACAAATCCATTTGTAATGGGAGGGATTGTAACATCTATTGCCACTGCCTTGGGGCATGACATGACAGGATATACAAAGGCAGAGGGTGGCAAGTTGGTTGATTTGCACTACCTGGCTCGCTCATCCATGATTACGGTTACGGATCAGAAGATCATTTACCAAATCAACCCACCTACCCAGGAGTCACATTGGAGCTGCCTTACCATACTCCTCCCCTCATGGCACAGTTTGGACCAACGCTGGATTTTCTGGAAAAGTTGAGGAGGTACGAGGAGGAAAACCCCAAAGGAGAGGAAATCCCTGAGGTGAGGTTTGCAGGGAGTCCAGAAGATCCTTCACAGGCGGCAGAGCAGAGGCAGACGGAATAGGAGAGAGCGACAAGATGGGTGAGGCAAAGAGAAGAAAGAATGGGAGCGTCAGAGCCACAACAGCCTTCAGTGAATGCATATGATATGGGTACCATCCATGCACAGCTGGAGGGCATTCATGTGACGCAGGACATAATTCTACAGGTACAGGAGGGATTTCAGAGGACACAGGATGCCATGTGGTTGGACCACCAGCATATGCATTACCAGGTCAACCACCTTTATCAGTTTCACAATGCCCAGGCCCAGAGGAACCCACAGTGGGGTGAAGACTGGTGGAGTTCTTTATCAGCTTTTCAGGACAGCTATCCGTCTCCACAGTCAGACTACTGGGGCGCCTACTACAGGCAGGGAGGAGCACCTCCACAGTGATCATCTACCCTATCACCCTAGACTTTAGTGTCATGCTGAGGACAGCATGGTTCAAAAGTTTGGGGTGGTAGGGCGGTATGCCCTCATTCTTCTTTCACTCATTTTTGCATCTCATCTACTATTTTACTTTTTTGTTTGTTGTTTTTCATTTCTTTTGCTTGTCCTGCTATCTAGTCTAGATTTTTACTGCTTTGCATATCTGCATTCCATGTAGTTTACCTTATTGTCATTTTTTGCGTAATTTTCAAAAAATTTTGCTCTTTTGCCATGCATTGCATACCATGTAGATTTTTGGTAATTTTTGCATGTTTTAGTTAGGATTTGCTTGTTTACTGCTTTAAGTTCAATAATATAGGCTTAGATGTGATTGAAGGCAACTTGGCACCATTTTGGCCAATTTTTCCCAAATTTGAGATTTCTTGTCTAAAAAGTATGTTTTGACCCAATCTCTACTGTTTTGAATTAAAATGTTGACCTTTGACAAATGCAAGTGAATCACCATTGTTTGTTGCTAAGTGGTATCAATGTTTGACTTTTTACATGTGCATCACCTCTCTTATGATTGTGATTGAATTGGTTGAATTGTGAAACTGAGCAAGCCTTGAACACTTAGTGTTTTTGGAATCGCTTGTTTGATATATCAATTTCATCTTGTTCATTCATGTGGTGTGATATCTAGGATGAAGTATTGGATTAACTTTCATGCAGGATGTCTTATGTGGAAAATCATACCAATGACCCCTCTTTGACCCGACTATTCTTCCACCATCTTCATACCCCTTCGCCTCATAAAAATATGCCCTAGTGCACATAATCAGCCTTGGCCACCTCCAAAAGTTTGGGGTGGCCATATCTTTATCTCCCCGCTTCACTCTATCCACCATATGCCCTATCTACACCAAGGGCAAGAAAAAGAAAAGAAAAATAAAAGCAAAACAAAATAAAAGGATGCTCATGTTTAAGAGCATTCAAATAAAGAAAATATGTGTGTGTAAAAACACTCCAAAAATCTTACCGCAGCCCTTTCTTCCACTTTCATACCCATCGAGCTAGGAAACATCAAACTTAGCTCATTTCACCCTTTTCCGCAGCCACGTGGGTCATTTGGTGTGATTTGAAATATAAGACTGAATGAATGAATGTGAAACAACACTCCTAGTCATCCTTGATTAACACCATCATTAAACGGTTTACCCAGAACTTTTTGGAAGAAGTATGGATAACTTGTATATTCTATGCACTATATTTGAAGTTCATTTGCTTTGTGCTCTTTTCATGATTGGTTTGTGAAAGCAGGATAGGAGAGAGGTAAAATGCATGCACTTAGTCATCTTTGAGCCCATTCAGCAATAATCACCTTTTACATTGCATTTGTCATGTCTTGAATGTGAAAAGTTTGTAGAGAGATTGAGTTGGAGCATACTTGAGGACAAGTATGTTTCAAGTTTGAGGTGGTGATTCAGCCCTATTTTAGGGCTTTATCTTGTGTCATTTTGCATTTCAGCCACATCTATACTTGTTAGATTGCATGTCATTCCCCCTAATATGCTTATTTGTATAAAATGCACTTATGGACATTATTTGCATGTTTTTCAGGCATTTGGAGCACGCTCGATGGAAGAGAGAGAGAAGGGGTGATCCTAGGGTTCCTCTGCACTTGGAGAGGCCCAAAGTGAATTCCAGTGCTCCCTCGACCTACCCCTAGTGGCCAAAGATCAATTGAAGCAAAGATGTCCAAGAAAAGTCAAAGACCCAAGTCAAAGTGCTGCCCCAGGACTCAGCACGGCCGTGGTACCACAGAACGGCCGTGCTAGGTCACTTAGAAATCAACAGGTTCAACCTCCAAATCAAGGAGAACCCACCACGGTCGTGCCCCACAAAACGGTCGTGGCACAGCAGAGCACCACGGCCGTGCCCCACAAAACGGCCGTGGCACAGCAGAGCACCACGGTTGTGCCCCACAAAATGGTCGTAGCACAGCAGAGAACCATGGCCGTGCCATCCACCACGGCCGTGGCACACCACCTCCACCACGACCGTGTTGATCCACCACGACCGTGGCCATTTTGACAAAAACCATGTAACTTTGCTATTTTAATTCCCACGACCGTGCCCATCCACCACGGCCGTGGCCTATCCTACCCACCATGGTCGTGCTACTCACAGAATCCAGCCACTTTTCCACTGCTTTCCCCATTTTGCCCCTAACTTAACCCTAGACCCCCTAGATCCCTATATAAGCCCTAGTGGCGGCTGGGGGTCGAGGGTTGGCTACCTTCTACCCCTTCCTAGCTCCCTAAATCTCCACCCACTCCATTCCACTCCATATCCACCTCAAATCCACTCCATTTCACCATTTCCACCACATAACCCCCCATATCTAAGCCTTCCATCCACTTACCTCCATCATTCCACACCATTTCATCCAAGGAGAAGAAAGAGGATGTCCCTGCAGGTGCTGGAGAGGAGGACTTCTTCATCTACACCGAGCTCCATGGCTTCTTCTACCTCTTTCTCCTCTCTTTTTGTATTTTGCTTTGTTATGAGTAGCTAGGCCCCTTGGGTGGGCTGTTTGGGGGAAAATATGTTACTTTGATACCATGTTGGTGGAAAATGACATGTAAACTTTGTAATTTCATTTGTTAATGATTATATTCTATTTCTATCTCTTTCTCCATGGACTGCTTGTTGGTTTGTGTGTGAAATCACCTAGGAATTCAGGCAAATTGCTTGTATGTGTGAATTTTGGGATTTGCCCCTAGGTCCAATTCTTGGATCCCTAGGTTGCCTCCCATCTTCCTACATCCTAATCAATCTCCCTAAACCTAAGTGAGAGATCTAAGTAGCTAGATTAGAAATTCTAGTGCAATTAGCATGGAGCCTTCTCAAGGCTAGAATGTGGGGGAATTGGGGTCCAAAACCCTAATCTCACCTCCCCATTACTACCCTCGGCCCCTAATTGCCCTAGGAATGCCTAATCTAGAAACCTAGACTTGATTAGACTCTAATTGAATTGAACCTAATCCCTAACCCAATTGAGCCTCGTAAGGGTAGTAGGGGGTGTTAGGGACTAGTTCCCCTATGCACCACCTAGCATATCCATGGCCAATTAGTAGCTTAGGTTAATTCATTAAACTATAACTTGTTGTTTGGTTTGGATGATCTAAATGGAATCATAATGTTCATATGTCACCCCCCAACTTAAGTGATAAGTTCATACCCCTAAATAGCCCACACACCTCTTTACTACTTAAAACCCTAGATTTGTGCTTGCTTAGCTTAATTAGTTCTTTCCTTGCTTAGTTAGCTTATTGCTTTGCTCTTGTCTTGTTCATGCTAGTGTAGCTCTTTAATTGCTCTTTTGCTTCTCTCTTGCTTGCCGTAGTGTAATTTGCCTTTTCATACCTAGCTTAATCCTTTCTTGCTTGTTTAGCCTTAATCTAGTCAAGGGTTAACGTAGATTTCATTCCTGCCTTTAACTGCTTGTTTGTTCATCCTTAGTTAACAATCAAAATCACCTTTAAACCCTTAACCCTAGTCTCCGCAGTAGGAACCTAGCCAAACTAACCTAGCTCTAGCGCCCCCTCTTTTCCCTATGGATCGACCCTTTACTTGCCACCTTCCTATACTACGACACGACCTCGTGCGCTTGCGGATGAAGTGTTTTAGTAGACGTAGGTAGATAGTTTAGGTTTATAAATTTCAAAAGCATAAGATCCCACATCTCGTGCGCTCCGACCTCGTGGGGTGTAAAAGCACCACTAGCGGGGACGCACCAGATACAAAGGTCAATCTATGTATTAAAGCAAGAGTTTAGAAGTTGGAATCTTTGTGATCAGACAGTCAAAGAGTTTGGATTTATTCAAAATGAAGATGAACCTTGTGTGTACAACAAGGTTAGTGGGAGCATAGTGGCATTCCTCATATTGTATGTAGATGACATACTATTGATGGGGAATGGCATCCCTACCTTACAAAAGGTAAAGACATGGTTGGGAAACACATTTTCTATGAAAGACACGGGAGAAACATCCTAGATCTTGGGGATAAAGATCCATAGAGATAGATCTAGAAGGCTTCTTGGACTAAGTCAAAGCACATACATAGAGATAGATCTAGAAGGATTCTTGGACTAAGTCAGAGCACATACATAGAGATATATTTAGCAGGCTTCTTGGACTAACTCATAGCACATACAATGATAAGTGTTGAAGTGGTTCAACATGGGGATCTCAAAGAGAGGAAAGATGCCCATGGTACATGGAGTTACCATCTATAAAGATCAAAGTCCCAGTTCTTGTGAAGAAAGGGAATGCATGAGTATGACTCCATATGCATCAACATTTATATCAATCATATATGCAATGTTGTGTACTCATCCTGATGTCTCATATGCCTTGAGCATGATGGGAAAATATCAGTCAGATTTGGGTGATTCTCACTAGACAGTCATAAAGAACATCCTTAAGTACTTCAGAAGAACTAAGGATCAGTTCCTCATCTACAGTGGAGAGGAAAAGTCGGTGGTAAAGGGTTACACCAATGCAAGCTTCCAAACTGACAATTATGATTACAGATGACAATCTAGATTCCTATTATGCCTAAACAATGGAGTTGTAACATGAAAGAGTTTTGAGAAAGTGACATTTGCTGATTCTACAACAAAGGTCGAGTATTATGTTGCATCGAATGCAGCAAAGGAGGTTGTATGGATCAAGAACTCCATCTCTGAACTTGGGGTTGTTCCAAGAATCAACGAAAAAAATGGAGCTATTGCGCAAGCTAAGGAACCCAAATCACATCAGTGCTCAAACCATATACAAAGGTGGTTCCATCTCATATGAGATATCGTATAGCATGAAGATGTGAAGATGTATAGATTACCAACTGAGAACAATGTTGTTGATCCCTTGATAAAGGAACTTTCACAGAAGAAGCATGATGGTCTTGTTAGATCATTTGGGATAAGATTCATGGGTGATTTTTTCTAAGTGTAGGTGGGAGTTGATTGGTATATATATGCCCATAGAGAAAATCATATGATGATTGTAATGGAATACTTGTAAATGATTTGATTAATAATAAAGGCAAACTTTTAATTTATTGTGTTTCATTTAGTTATGAGATTATGAAGTGTCTTAATAAATGTCTATAGAATGATATTATCCACTGACGTATGTTTTCAAGTATGTGACTTGAACAATGAGATCATACAGATGTTAAGAGTACATACATTCATGTTATGTCCCTAGTCAGATGTCATTGTGGAAGGTTGATAGACAACAATGACACATAAGAGTGGAATATGTTTTGGTTGTTGGTAGACTCTCATTAGTCATGATATATGATATCAAACTAAGAAAATAGATACTTGTTAGAGAACAAAGTATCAGACAGACCCACCATAAGAGTGATACACAGAGACCATACATTGGCAGTCAGAATCATCTCTTATAGAGTTGTTGGTAATTGTGGTTCTTAGACCTAAAGTCACTACACTCATCACATGACATTCGATATGCTTTAACATCATGCACCATAATTTTGAATAAGGGTTTCCATAAAGATGATGATTGTGTGCACTATGACACATGGGAATGATTGTGAGTGATTTAGATGGGATTTGTCTCTCCTATAGGAGTATGATATACTAGGCCTCTTGATTAGCGAGACTAAGAAATGCATGGCCATGCACATGTGAGTCAATATGTGATATAGAGCTTACATATATCTCAGACAATCTGCTCTGGTTCAAGAAACAAGATTGAATGTTGAAGAGGATGACTACTCCATGCCCTGAGTTCAATCTGGATATAAGCAATAAAGGAACTATACAAACACTAAAGCACTATATACTGATTGTAGGTTGAAATTGGTCTCCAACTTTTCATTTGCTTGGGTATCACTGATGTGTGACTAGGCACCACTATTTTCTTGTAATGTCATAAACAAGTTATGGACATTCACTGCCAACATGATATGGGACCTATAGGGTCACACACATAGGAATTCACTTGGACTAGGAGTTTATCCATGAATGATGTTTAAATTGATTACTAAAGATGTTTATATATTCAATTCAACAACAAATTGAGTGACTGGACTTAGAACCATCAAGTACAAGTGTTGAACTAATTTGTTAGGGTCTCAGATTAATTGGAAATTGAATTGGCTTATTTCTGCATGAGTTAAGGCACAATACAACAGGCTCACAGTGTGAATCAATCAGCTCATGTTGATGAGACGATCGGTTCAACTAGTGAACCGATCGGCTGGGTCATATCAACTAAAGCTTCTGGTGATTTTCATGATTCATGAGAACATTTGATTGTTTCACTTTGTTCAATTTGATTGGAACAAGAATTAATGTTAGACATTAATTGAAAATGAATTGTGAATTCAATTGCAATTAGGGAAACATGTGAAACATACGGTTCACTGTGTGAATGGACTGGCTCACACTACCAACTGATCGATTCACCAGTGAACTAACATGTTCACCTATTGTAGGATGTTAAATGCATGGAAATTCCAGACACTTCTACTCCTGCACATACTGGGAACCCATACCCTAACCCCTCCTATAAATATAGGGGTATCAGGGGCTTCCCAACACCAACAATTAAGAATTAGTTGTTCTGACTATTGTTGTCCCCACCTGGTTGTGGTAACCAAGAGAGCTCAAGCAAGTCCTACCCAACTAGGGAGGGATAGCGAGGGAGAGAACAATTGAGAATAATTGTGGAAGAGTAAGTTGGTTACTAGTATGCCAACATAAGGGGAAAACTCCTTCCTGTCTATTTTGGTAGAATGAAAGGAGTTCTAGGTGGTCCGTGTGGACTTCTCTAGAGGTGTGGATACTTTTCCCGCTAGGATAACAACGTCACCCTGAAGTTCGTAGAGGAGATGTTGTAGACGTTGTTCGAGACTGTTGTCTTTGGTGGAGACCAGAAGGCACAGTAGACGAGTCCCAATGTAACTAGAATATAGTTATGCATCTACAACATTGAGGAGATGTCGTTGGAATTTCTCTAGGACCAGGTATATCCTCAAAACCATCTTTTCCATTATATAGTTTTTGATACGATCTGGTGGTTTATGGGGAATATGGAAGTAAAACTTTTGTTTATCCTTCCTATTCTATCACTATATTTCCCTACACATACCCATTAACATCGGCCATCAACTCTTCACAACATCGAGTCTCAAACCCTCTCACCCCACAAAGTCGCCACGACATGCTCCAGCAGAGGCCCTTGATGCTTTTCCTATGCCATGTTTCCTATTCACATTACAAGGTGCTTGTAGACTGAGATGAAATTAGTGTTTTGCTTTGGACTTATGGAAAATCGATCTGAGGTATGTGTATCTTTTCCAATTATCTAGACAATCATGATGACTAATAAATTTTCCATATGAGGCATACTTGTTTAAATTTTGATCATTCTTGAACATATCTTCAAGTTTCTTTCTACATCTTGAATTATTATGGATGTTCTCATTTAAGGTCATTTGACCTATTTTGTGATTTGAATGTTCTCATCCTCATATTTATCTCATCCTTAGTTTTTTCATATTTATTATGATCAAACTTGAATCTTGCCTTTACATTATATATTGTGTGTGTACAAATGGACTAGATTTTATTTATTTAGTAGTACATATGTACTTCTATATTATATTATACATGCATATTTTATCCTGAGCATGCATTTTCCACTCATATATTTATAGGGACGTGCGTATTCCACTCATATTGTGCATCTTCCACCCAAAATATTTTTAGTCTTAAAAATTTATGGGTCTCGACCCTACATAAATAAAAATGGTCTAATTGTTTACATTCCTTGTCAAGAAATTATTATTGTTGATATATGGCAAAGTTATCTTTCCACCAATAATCTCTTTTATTATAATGCCTCATCTTCTGTCCTGATAAATCCTCTTGGAACTTCTTCTTTTGAACCTTTTCTTCATTTGATATCATTCCTTAACTTTCCAAATATCTTAAGTATTGCCTAGTTGTTATTTACTGCACATACTTAGTTTTTATTGACATCCTTTCCATTTATTTTCCTCTTCTTGGTGTTTTTATTCAACCCACCCAGAGGTAGCACAATTCCAGGCATAGGACTTAGAAGACATTACATCCATACATGGAACTAGTATAAGGAGTTTAGGTTTGGGAGACAAACTTGATATAGTTTAGATTGTTGACTCAAGGTCTAAATTGACTAAAACCTTGTTTTGATGATGATGAAACCATTCCACTTATTTGTTTCTAATGCTTCTACTTGAGTGATTTCAAATTAGGTATAGACACACTCCAAATGCCCTAACTTGCGCATCTCAACTTGGAGAAAAGACAAGTCAAAGTCAATACAAGTTCACATTTTTTGAATATGATGTAAATCTATTAGAATCATGTTGTAAATCACTTGTAATGATTGTATGACTTGTAACTAAGCTTAGTAAAAATCAAGAGCACTTTGATAGAATATTTAAGCACTCACAAGCCATTTTCCAAAATTTACATTAGGTTTTGCAAACTCGACCGATCCTGATTGGATCTTGAAAATGACTTTTGATCGGTCGAGTTTTCATTTCCCAAAACTCGACCAATCCCACTACAGACCAAAATTGATTTAAGTGAATTGGTCGAGTTATCTGAGGACAAACTTGACCGATGGCCTAAATTGGTCTTGTCTCTTAGTGGGATCGGTCTAGTTATCTTTATAGAAACTCGACCGATTGCACTATACGAAAAAGTGCATAAAAGTATTTCTAGTCATTGTGGAGTTACAACAATTGAAAATATATCTATTGCAAGCCAAAAAATGGATTGGTTTTGTTTTTAAGTGTTCCCAAAGGCTAAGAGGCATCCCCAACTATAAATAGGACCCCTTGGGCTTCATTCCAAGGTTGAGTATTCAATGTAAAACTTTATGTGAGGTTCCTATTCTATAGTTGAGTGCTTTCTACAACCTCCTCTCTCTCTCTCAAAGATTAATCACTTGCTACATTCGTTAGAGTGAGTAGGAAATCTATAAGAGAGCTATTCCTACATGTATATCTTGTGAGGCTCTCACTTCCACCACCTCCCTATCTCTCATTTCAACCATGAAGATGAAGGTTCTCTCTCTTGGCTAAGGGAGGTGAAGAAGAACAAGGGAAGGAGTCCCTCGGTGAAGATCAAGGATGAAGACTTGGAGCAAGAGTGGGTAAGCCCTTGGTGATGGTAGAAGACTCCTTGCTCAAGTGGGTAAGTCCTTGGTGGAAGCTTCTCTGAGTGAAGGTGAAGTCAAAGGTTGAAGATCCAAGAACAGTGGGTAACTCCTAGAAGGTTGAAGACTTGTGCAAGAAAGGGTAAGTCCTTGGAGAAGGCAGAAGACTCGTTGCAAAGTGGGTAAGTCCTTGGTAAGTTTGAAGACTCTTTGTATTGGATAGGTAAGTCCTTTGGTTGGTCATGTATTGTAAGTCTGATCAATGAATATAAGTGTGTGATGGTTAAGAAATCCTAGTGGTCGACCTCTCTATGTAGTGGACTGACATACTCCTAGTTTGGAGTGTCGAACCACTCTACATAGCTTGTCACTTGGTGCTTGTTAAATCTATCTCTCCCTTGCTATGCATGTTTTAGTTGCACTCAAATTTCCTATTTAGCAACCTTATCTTGTGATATATCTTGAAGGTCTAATGAATTTTGTTTAAGTGCATTCAGCTCTAGTCAGCCTCCCTCTAAAGCATCCAACCACCCATCTATGATCCAACAATTGGTATCAGAGTAGGTTTCTCCAAGCATACTTCAACAAGTAGGAGAAGATGGGTGACTACAAAAGTGGGGGATACTTCATCAACCTTCCAAACTTTGATGGAAGTAATTTCCTCTATTGGAAAAGAAGGCTACAATTCTACATCCAAAGATCAAGTCTTGAGCATTGGAAAATGGTGGACCATCCATACAAACTACCAGTGATAAAGATAAAAGAATGGGATGAAGCTACCATGAAGAAAGCCACCTTAAATGCAAGAGAAATCAACATCCTCTATGCCACCATGACCTCCATCGAGTTCAATCGGATTTCTTCTTGTGAGACGGCCTATGAGGTATTGAGAAAGCTATGCATCACTTATGAGGGGACTCAACAAGTGAAGGAAAGCAAAGTCTACATGCTCAACGGGCTGCTTGAGAACTTCAAGATGGGAAGGAGGAGAAGATAGCCAACACGTACTCAAGGATCAACACCATTGTGAATGGTCTTGTTGTTCTAGGACATTCTATAAGTAGAGAAGAGATTAACTCAAAGATCCTTAGAACTCTCCCCGAGAGATGGGAACCCAAGGTGACTTCCATTGAAGAAGTAAGGTCTCTTGATGATATCCCCATTGAAGAGCTCATTGGAAATCTACAATCCCATGAAGCCACACTTTACAAAAGAGAAGAAGTTGAAAGATAAGAGGAGAAAGAGCTAAAGAGAATGAAGAAGGCTGAAATCAAGTTACAAATTGAAGCTATTATGGAACAAGCCTCTCCATCCTCTCATGTTGAAGAAGATGCCATGTACACCAAGGGTAAATTCTACAAAGACAAGAATTCCTCCTCCATTCGATGCCTCAAGTGTGGAAAGAAGGGTCATTTCAAGATAGATTGTCTACAAAGAAAAAAGGCTCATCATCATAAGGAAAGAGAAGAGAAGTACAAGAAGGAGAAATGGCACTCAAGCTCAAGTGATTCCTCCAACTCAAGCTCAAGTGAAGATTCAAGTGGAGGATCTATCTCAAGCTCTAGTGAAGAAGGAGAATGGCATTTTACTCTTATGTCTTCTACAAGAAAAGACTCAAATGAGGTAAAACTAAACTCTTTAGATAAAGAACCCGTAATTTCTATCATTAATGCTACTCGTGCCTCTCTTAAGTCTTCTAAAAAGAAAAGAAAAAAGCTTGCTAGAATTATTGATAATATGCATGTAGAACTAGATGATCTTGAACATGCTAATACTTACTTGCTTGATGATAAAAATGCTTGTCTTAGTCAAGTAGATTCTCTTAAACTTGAAAATGCTAGCTTTCTAGACAAGATTAGATTTCTAGAAGCTCGACCTCTTATGCCTAGTTCCAATGAAGAGTATATTTTAATTGTTGATTATATCATGCATGATATTGATGTTCTTAAATCTGAAAATAAGGACAATGATTTTGTTTTGCAAGGATTGGAATCTAAAAAAGGTGTTTATCTTTCTAAGATTGCTTTTCTTGAAACAAAAAATGCCTCCTAGCTTGCTAAAATCAATGCGCTTGAATCTTGTTCTAGTTCTACTAGTAGAGAGAATAATGTTGTTGCTCATCATATTGATAGAGATTATTATTTAACCAAAGTTATTTTCCTAGAAAATGATCTTTTACATGCTAGAGATAAAATAAATCATTTGTCTTCTACCGTTACTTCTCTTATGCATGATAATTATAGTTTGAGATCTTCTTTGTAAAGATTCTTAGTTGGTAAAAAGAATCTTAATGATATCCTACACCATACTACTAAATAAATTGGTAGACATAGTTTAGGGTATGATGGTAGTCAAAGGAACAAAATAGGTAAAGGACCTTCAATATTCCATGGAGAATCCTCTAGTTCCAAGACTATGGGCACATGCAACTATTGCAATGAAATTGGTGTTTGTTCTACTTCTTTCCCTTTTAGGAAAGCACCCAAGAGCACTAGGACTTGGGTTGCTAAGCTGACCCCTTCGGACCCAAAAACATGATTGGGGACCATTTCATCTTTCTACTTATAGGTACTTGCAAATAGATTTACTTGATCTATTGAATTGCAAATTGACTTCTCAATCCACATGAAAGAAGAAAGGTGAGATGTGTAGAAGTTGACAACAAGTGGAAAAGGAATGGTAAGAACAAAGGTAAATGTTTTCTTGCTTATAACCAATCCTAACTTATTTTTGTCAAGTTAGTGTGCACTATGCATGTGGTTTTTGAGTCAAAAATGGTATATTGTGAGTCTCTTCACACTCTTGCTCAAAAACTATATCTAATGATTTCATAGTGCATTACTAACTTGCTTACACGTTTGGATATGGCTTATATCTTTAACGTGTCTCTAAATATGTTTTTATAAAATATATGTTCTTATTGACACCAACTTTGTCGATCGAGTTTGCCCTGTTTGAAACTCGACTGACAGGAACCAATGGGTGTTTCCAACAACTGTCATCATTCGAGTTGTCAATACACAAAACTTGACCGACAACACTATGAACAGAATATACAGTTGGCTTTTTTGGATGAGAATTTCCCTCTCAACTAGATTTTTCTCAACCAATAGACTAATTCTTTGACACTCCCTTGGTACCTTTATATATGCTCATTGACATGTTCTTAAATTGCCTTACTTGCTTTCAACTCTAACTCTCTAATTGATTTAATTTGGTATATCTATATCTTGCAACGACTTGCTTTGAGTTGTTTTGCAGGTTTTGATGATGATCTCTTTGGATCTCTTGGTTGTGTCTAAAATTGTTTCTGTTGTACTCTAACTTGCTACATCTATCTAGGTGTATATCTTGTTTTGATACAACCTTGAGGATCTTAGTGTAATCATCCTTTGGTAATGATGCATATTTGTTAGATACATAAAGCTACATTGTATGTAGAAATTGGAGCATCTTTGGATTTCATGCAGATTTTTCTCCAGATTCAGTTTTTGGTGCAAGACCAGTGTTTTTATGCAGAAATGGCCTTCTGAGAAAGACTCATCGCATTGCAATGAGCCCTGACACTTTTTGGGTGAATTTGGTTACCTTGGGGGTCAAAATTGTGATTTATTGTTTTTCTACAACACTTTATCTTGCCTTTTGGGTTGTTCAAGTGCTTGCTTTAACTTGCTTTTATTTCTATGCTTGGACAATACCCTATTTGTTCTTTTCTACTCTCCTTATATAACTTTTTTTATCTCCTTTCTTTTAACAAGTGGTGTTTCTCATTTATTCATACCCCCATTTTTTGAAATGACAAAGGGGGAGAAAGGTATGTCTTCTTTTAGCAAAAGAGGGAGAAGGCATGTCTTACATGATGAGGAGAAGCATATTCATGTAAAGGGGAGAAGGTAAAGGGGAGAAGACATATATGTGTAGAACATATATGAGTAGAAGACATAGTATTCTATAAATATTATGAAAGCTAACCATGCAGGAGAAATAGGACCAATTGAGGGGGAGTATGAGAACTCCACTAGCATCAATTGAGGGGGAGCATATGAACTCAATTATATTGAAACCCCTAGGTTTTTACAAAGGTATGACTTTACTAAAATACTTTCAATACATTTATGTAATGGTTTGTCATCTTCAAAAGGGGGAGAATGTTGACTCAAGGTCTAAATTGACTAAACCCTTATTTTGATGATGACTAAACCATTCCACTAATTTGTTTCTAATGCTTCTACTTGAGTGATTTTAGATTAGGCATAGACACACTCCAAATGCCCTAGCTTGCGCATCTCAACTTGGAGAATAGACAAGTCAAAGTCAATACAAATGCACGTTCTTGGAATATGACGTAAATCTATTAGAATAATGTTGTAAATCACTTGTAATGATTGTATGACTTGTAATTAATCAGGAGCACTTAGATCAAATATTTAAGCACTCAAAAGCCATTTTCTAACATTTACATCATGTTGTTCATCGATTGAGTTGCAAACTAGACCGGTCCTGATTGGATCTTGAAAATGACTTTTGATGGGTCGAGTTTTCATTTCACAGAACTCGGCCGATCTCTCTATAGACCAAAACTAATTTTAAGTGAATCATTTGAGTTATCCTAGGACAAACTCGACTGATAGCCTAAATTGGTCTTCTCTCTTAGTGGGATACGTCGAGTTACCTTTATAGAAACTCAACTGGTTGCATTGTACGGAAAAGTGCATAAAAGTGTTTCTAACCATTGTAGAGTTGCAACGATCAAAAATATATCCGTTCCAAGACACAAAACATCTAGTTTTCATTCTTAAGTGTTCCCAAAGGCTAAGAGGCATCCCCAGCTATTAATAGGACCCCTTGGGCTTCATTCTAAGTTTGAGCAATCAATGCAAAACTCTATCTGAGGTTCCTATTCTATAGTTGAGTGCTTTCTACAGCCTCCTCTTTCTCTCTCTAAGCTTAATCACTTGCTACATTCATTAGAGTGAGTAGGAAATCTATAAGAGAGCTAGTCCTACATGTATATCTTGTGAGGCCCTCACTTCCACCACCTCCCTATCTCTCATTTCAACCATGAAGATGAAGGTTCTCTCTCTTGTCTAAGAGAGGTGAAGAAGAACAAGGGAAAGAGTCCCTTGGTGAAGATCAATGCTAAAGACTTGGAGCCAGAGTGGGTAAGCCCTTGGTGAAAGTAGAAGACTCCTTGCTCAAGTGGGTAAGTCCTTGGTGGAAGCTTCTCTGAGTGAAGGTGAAGTCAAAGGTTGAAGATCCAAGAAGAGTGGGTAATTCCTAGAAGGCTAAAGACTTGTGCAAGAGTGGGTAAGTCCTTGGAGAAGGTTGAAGACTCATTGTAAAGTGGGTAAGTCCTTGGTAAGGTTGAAGACTCTTTGTGTTGGATTGGTAAGTCCTTTGGTTAGTCATGTATTGGAAGTCTTATGAATGAATATATGAGTGCAGTGGTTAAGAAATCCTAGAGGTTGACCTCTCTAGGTAGTGGACTAACATACTCCTAGTTTGGAGTGTGGAACCACTCTACATAGCTTGTCACTTGGTGCTTATTCAATCTATATCTCCCTTGCTATGAATGTTTTTGTTGCACTCAAATTTCCTATTTAGCAGCCTTATATTGTGATATATCTTGAAGGTCTAATGAATTTTGTTTAAATGCATTCATCTCTATTCACCCCCCTCTAGAACATCTAATCACCCATCTAGGATCCAACATAGATAACCCCATGTTGATCTTATGGTTTTTTTTTATATGTATCACTCTGTGTGGTGAAGTATAGTGACAAAATCAAGCTTTGTAATAGTTAGATATTTTGTATTTTGTTACTACATTTGTTATCATGATACATACATTTTGAATAAATTGGTTATCATCCCTTTTGTGAAAAATGTATAGTGGTGTTTGATATATGGGATGTTTCCTTTTTATTTAATTTAGTAGGGAGTGGATCCCCTCTCGAGTCCCACTCTTTATAAGTATGGTTTTAGAGCCATTAGCAGTTGTTTAATCTCACTATTTCGATCTTGTCTCCCTTAGTATGTTTACTCTAGGAAGATTCAGCATGTAAAAAATATTAGTGGGCCTACCCTCCTTACCCCTGTAATATGTGGAAAGTTGTACTAGGTGAATCTTTAGTTTTGATATCTGAATCTTATAGTTGCTAGGTTAGAACCACAAGGACCTAAAATTCAATACTAGGTGTATTTGACATGTCAGTTGGATGCACAAACAACATAAAAAGTAAATAGGATTAAAAGATGTATAAGTAACCATGATATCTATAATAGTTGTCTTATTAGGTTTAAACTTTTAAGAGGTGGAGAGTAATTGGATGATAATATATGGATGTTTAGAGTTTGAGGACAAAATCTTTTAAGAGGTGGAGTGTTGTAACAAACCAAAACCTATAATCTTACCCTACTCCATGATTAGAAATCTAGTAATATTGGTTTCTTATATTTGACCAAACAAGGGTAAAAATTAATACATATCTACATAATGACTTAATTATATGCCAACGTGTAAATAAAATCATGAAATATGTTACATATATTTACTTTACTAACACAATGTCTAAATAAAAATGAATAATGTCCTTTGGAGTAACATTTGGCAATTTGATGTCCATAAATATTAATAATGTTCTATTATTTAGATAAATATGGAACTAATAGACTAAATATGTTAAATGTGGAATTTTGTGTAAAAAATATAAGATAGCTCTTTTGGTAACAATGTGAAGATAATAACATTTAATTCAATGAATGTTTACAATAAAGTTATAATATTTTGATAAATATAATGGTAATGAGACAAATATATGAATGGTGCCATAACTCATTAAAAAAATTCCAACAGTAAAATGTAATGAAAAATTATGTTCCTTAGGTCCTAATTAGCTTGATCTCCAAGTTTTACATTATTTGAACAATTATATATGCCTCAATTTTATTAAGGAAGGAAAATGTCAGTTGAGATTTAGCATATTAAATGATATAATAAATGACTTCAAAAGTGGAATATAGGGAGGAAAGCAATTTTCTCCTCTATATTGGCCATAGAAGTTGATTTCTTATTGATGAGAAAATTAACCTTTTTTGGAAAATTTAAGCCGTTATTTCTTATAAGAATTATAATAAAAGTCTAAGTAGACATTTGAATTAAAAGCAATATAAAAATTGTTTTGGTTTGAAGTAACATGTAACAATATAATAAACTTAGTTTCTACTTTATAAAATGTATTTATACAATTATGTCATGATTCAGTAAAGAAACCCAATAATACATACAAGGCATGTAGCAATATATACTATGATATACATTTATATGGATTAATGTTAATAACATGCATAAACATTTAATTAAATATTAACGGGAAAATTTGTCTTGTCTTTGACTAATACATGGATTTATGGAAACTAGTGCATCATTTGTAGTATAGGTGTGAAATTGTTCATCATCAAAGAATCCCAATAAAGCTTCATTTCTAAATATGATGATTGTATATGGAATTTGATGACATTGTCATATTTCATACAATATATGAATTTCAAAAAAATCTAATTTGGTATCTCTCTCACTTATATATAAATGACATGTAGGTAGAATTACCCTCCCTGGCCTACTTTAATAGAAGTTGACTCTTGTTATGAAGTTTACATTCTATTGAGAATCTGTCGCAACATAAAACATATTTAATAATTTAATGAATACTAATTGAAAATTTATAACAATATTGTTAATATGCTTTTCTAAAAAACTTACCACTTTCCTCCTCAATTTCTTAAAAGTGGAAATCCTAATCTGGTAATCTCATCATCATTATCTCCATTTAAGACAACTTCACATGTTTCTCTTATAATTTATTGTTATGATTAAATTCATGATATACAAGTTTATAATAGTTTTGGGGAGATCAGAAATCAAAATTAAAATCTATCTTTACAATAATTACATAGATGCTTTCGCCTTAAAAGGAAATCGTGTTACACATACTTAATGAGAAATTAGCATGACAATATGTATTTAAAGAAATATAAAAAGGATATACTTCCCTCGTGAGTAGATATTTTCCAAAGGATTGTAAAAACCAAATATATTAACACAATATATATTATGATAGTATTTATTTTAATAATACCAAAAACATCTTTATATCTTAAATATTCAAGTAAACAATCTAAAAACAAGAAGTAATGTTACATTTGTATTTGTCATGTATTAGTTAGTTTATTTATGATACTTCATATCACTTGGATAATTCTAAGTTGCCATCAATAAATTATAAAATAAATTAGCATGATAATACTAAAAGGATATAAATAAATTAAATGACTTATTAAATAGTTTCAAAATAGGATATGTATGTTAACTTTGTATTATACACATCATAATTAGACTACATGTCAAATTTACTTCATTTACATCATGTTTGTTTCCTCGGATAAAATATAAAATAAAGGATAAAAATACTTGTTTATAAGGAAAAATTGTTACTTTAGTTGGGTTGTATTTTCCTATAGATTTCCTATTACTCTAAATTTTATGTCTACAAAAAGAAACGAGTCAGACAACAACCTTTGACTCTTATTCTTGGTTCTATAAAACCTCTCACCTCCTTTCTCTATCTATGACCCAATTTAATTCGGTTCTATGCAGAAGGTTGCTCACGGTTTTCTCTTCTCTTCTCCCTTCCCTATTCTTTTCTTCCCCTCCATCGTGACCATTCAGCAACATCTCCTACCACCATGATGCCTCTCCCCAAAGAAACCAAACATGTTAACATATATAATACCCATAAAAGGACTTATTTGATCACATATTTTGTCTATGATACACCCATTTGTTCTCCATTAACATTTCTCATCAACTCTTCACAATGGCGGTTCTCAAACCCTCTCACTCCACAAAGTCATCATGGTAGGCTCCGACGGAGGCCCTCGATGCTTTTCCTATAATATGTTTCCTTATCACATCTTAGGGTGTTTTTGGATTGAATTGGAATTAGTGTTTTGACTTTGGACTTATGTAAACTTTATCTGAGATATGTGTATATTTCCCGGTTATCTAGGCAAAACCATGATGACTAATAAATTTTCTCATATGAGGCATTACTTTTTTAAACCTTGATTATTCTTGAACATATCTTCAAGTTTCTTGCCACATCTTGAATTATTGTCGATGTTCTCATTTAAGGTCCTTTGACCTATTATGTGACTTGGATGGTCCCATCATCATATTTATCTCATCCTCAGTTATTTCATATTTATTACGATCAAACTTGAATCTTGCCTTTACATTATCGTGTGTGCAAATAGAATAGATTTTATTTATTGTAGTAATACATCTATACTTCCATATTATATTAGACATGTGTATTCCATCTTGAGTGTGCTTTTTCAGCTTATATATTTATAGGGGCACATGTACTCCTCCCAGGGTGTGCGTCTTCCTCCCAAAATATTTTTAGGTTTCAAGATTTATGGGTCTCAGACTTACATAAATAAAAATGGTCTAGTTGTTTACATACACCATTTAGAAATTATTATTGTTGATACATGGCAAGATTATCTTTTCGTCATAATCTCTTTTATTGTATTGCCTCATCTTTTTCCCTAATAAATCCTCTTATAACTTCTTCTTTTGAACCTTTCCTTCATTTGATATCTTGCCTTACCTTTCTAAATATCTTAAGTATTGCCTAGTTGTTATTTACTGCAGATATTCTGTTTTTGTTGACGTCCTTTCCTTTTATTTTCTTTGTCCTGGGTGTTGTTGTTCAACCCACCCAGAGGTGGCACAATCCCAAGCGTAGAACATAGAAGACATTCATCTAGATGTGGACTTAGCATAAGGAGATGAGGCCAGTGGCGGAGCCAGCCCTCTTATAAGCGGGGGCGCACAAATAAAAACAAAATTAAGTATGTGTATTGTGTATTATTATGTTTTGTTTACATTAAAGACAAATCTAACTGTAACTAAGTATGTGAGACAAATAGAGTGTTAACATTTCTCATATACATGTTATTCGCCCTTTTACCTGGATACAAATAAGAAAATGAATAGATGTGCATTGACCAACAAATATTAGGAATGTGTCTCCCTACATTATGGACTATTTAATTTCTTAATTAAAATAAAATATTACTATATATATGTATTTTTTTTATTGTATTATGTATCTATTAACATGTTACACATATATAAAACGTGTATGAGATGGCAACAACTGACATAAAAAATACATAACTTTTCTTGTACTTGATTATCTCCTTCTTAAATTGGTTCTCAAAGGACAAAGATCGTATTGATCAAATCATAAAAATTTTATGTTCAACATTGATTGTGTGGGTTAATATTTATTTTTCAAAATGACGTAAGTATTTTTTGATATGGTAAGCTTGCCAAGTCTAGTAACAAAAAAAAAAAAAAATTAAATTTGTAGTGGTACCATGTGATAAGTTATTATAATATTCAAGCTGAGAGAACAAAAATATAGTATTTTAAATTTAGACAATACATAGTTACTTTTTTCATTTGTTATACATGATAAATAAATAAATATAATGAAAATTATTAATGACTAAAATATAAATATAACATTTCTATGTAAAGTTGGAATCTAAGAATATCAAAATCCATTTTATTTGATGTTACAAAAAAATAATATTACAACTTAAAAATAATATTTACATAACATTTGAGTGAAAACATGACTCTATAATTGATTCATTAAGGAAAATTCTTTTTTTTCATCAATAAGATATTGATGACTTATTTGAAAGACTTATTCACTTGGATAGGCTAACATCATGAAACAATTAATATGACATTACATAGTTGCATTACATATAATAAATAATATGATTAATTTCATAAATATACATGATGTATCCTTGTTTTATCAAATATATCATGAAAATTGAAATTGTACATAAGTGTACATGTTTTTGAAAAATTATTAATAAATACATCTTAAAACCATGTGTTATTAAAAATCATAATTATTTATTAAGGTTTACCTCTCCTAGCATTCATTACATTGCAATACAGAACAAATTAGCCTACATGATTAACACATGCAAAATATACACATATGAAACAACATCCTCTTTTATTTTTTACACATATAACTATTTGTACATGATATGAAGACTATTTGGTTTATGCATACAATATATAATTAATTATTCATGTTGAATGCATTCATTAAATGTACTACTTAGCAAGTTAACATTAATGCATGATTTTCTGATACATTTATTAATATGTTTAACAAAGATAGTACAACTTTGTTATTTCTAAAACATTAAGACATATTAATGTAAATAAGGTTATGCCATCTATTTATTAAAAGATTTCCATAAATAATATGTGATACTTCTCCAAGTTTTGTTGTATACTTTCATATTATTTATCCTGTTTTTATTTTGTTTCACTTGTGATTTCTTGCCATAATCATATTGATAACTATATTAATTCTAAACAATAGAGTTTTATACTTTCAAAGAAGGTGTATGGGCGTGTAATGTCAAAAATATATGAAAATATATACTAACTACGATACCATGTTGAATGTATAATACATATATGTGTTAATAAGAATCCAAAACTCAAGAGGGGGCATGTGCCCCTGCTTGCCTCCCTTGGCTCTGCCACTACTGCTTGGTGAGGTATACTAACAATATCAAGTTTTGTAATAGTTAGATATTTTGTATTCCACCGCTACATTTGGTATCATGATACATACATTTTGAATAAACTGGTTATCATCCCTTTTGTGAAAAATTTATAGTGGTGTTTGATATATTGGATGTTTCTTTTTTATTTAATATAGTAGGAAGTGGATCCCCTCCTAGGAGCCACTCGTTACAATGACATAAGTCTTCAGGTTGAGCACCTGAATAATGAGATCATATGTATGATAAGAGTACATACATTCTTGTTATGTCCCTAGTCGAATATTATCGTGGAAGCAAATTAGACAACACTAATACATAAGACTAGAGTGTGTGTTGACTGATGTTAGAGTCTCATTAGTCATGATATGTGATATCAAGTCAAACATGTATGTACTTGTTTGAGAAAGTGTATCAGACAGGCCCACCATAACAGGGATACATGGACACCATGAAATGGTAGTTAGAATCAGCTCTCATAGTGATAGAGGTGATTGCAGTTCTTAGACCTAAACTCACTACACTCGTCACATGTCATTCAATGTATTATGACATCATCCAACGTAACCTTGAATAAGGGTTGTCATAAAGGTGATGCTCAGGTACATTCTAACAAATGAGGATTGGGTATGAGTGATGTAGATGGGATATGTCCCTCCTACATGAGATTTATATCCATGTCACTTGATAAGCAAGACTGAGAAATGTATGGCCATACTCATGTTAATATGTTATATGTGAGCTCACATGCATCTCAGATAGTCTCCTCTAATTCAAGGATAATGGATTGAGTGTTGAAGAGGATGACGATTCTATGCCTCAAGTTCAATCTGGATATCACAGACAAAGGAACTATTCGATCACGATAACATTGATCATAGATTGGAGGTTGAAGTTGTTATCCAACTTTCCAAATAACTTGGGTAGCAATAATGTGTTTCTAGATACTGCTTAGGGCCAGTGATGTCATAAATTGGTTATGGACATTCACTGCCAATGTAACTTGGGACCTATAGGGTCGCACACATAGGATGCATTTGGAATGGGGGTTTATTCATGAATGATGTTTAATTTAATTATTAAAGTGTTGAACTGATCGGTTGGAGTGTCATGTTAATTGGAAATTACATTGGATGAATATTGGTTGAACTAGGCATGAACCTATCAGTTCATTCAGGGAACCGATCTTCTCATGGTATAAAACAATTTGTTCAAGTGTTGAACTGCCCAGTTCAATGATCTATTTGATTGGATCAAGGATTGATGTTGACATCATGTTTTGCATTAATCGAATATTGAATTCCTATGTGACTCAAAATAGGAAAGCACATGAACCGACTGGTTCACCTCTGAACCAACCAATTCAATAGTGAACTGACGGTTCATCATTTGTAGCTTCTAAAAAAAATTCATAAAATTTTGTCTCTTCGACTCACAGATAAACTGGAAACCCTGCCCTGGCCCTCCCATAAATAGAAGGGGTATCAGGGGCTTCCCGACACAACATAAAGCTCTAACAATTGTAGTCCTATATGGTTGTGATAACCAAGAGAGCCCAACCAAGACCTACCCAAAAAGGGTGGAGAGAGAAAGGGAGAGACAATTGGGAGAGTGAATCAACTCTAGCAGGTTGACGTTCAAAGGGACAACTCCTTCTTGTTGGCCCTAGTAGAATGATGTGGAGTTCCTGGTGGTCCACATGGACTACTCTAGAGGTGAGAGCCACTTGTCCTGCTAGGAGCATGCAGTCAACCATTGTCTGTGGTGATCAACTAGGAGGTTGTTGTTGATAGACGTCTAAGTGTGACTTGAGAAAGAAGCACACCTGGTGCAAGAGTTGTCTCTAGACTTTCTCCAGGACTAGGTATATATCTTGCTACCCTCCTTCCTAGATACATCATTGTTGATGAGATCTTGTTGATTAGGGAATCATGTATTAGAAATTGTGTTCTTTCCTTATTTGTCACCCCAATTTCCTAATAGACTGCTCACCACTCAGATCTAGCCACCATTAGGGATGAGCATCGGTCCAAAACCGGATCGGACTGCGGACCGAATTTCAATAATATATGGACCGCAGACCGGACCGTTTCAAGGTAGGACCGAACCATTTTGTGCTAGGACCGAACCGGACCGGACCGTTTGGACCGTAATCAGCCTTTTTTACATGTTTTACAACTTATTTAATTGTACAAAGTTGATAATCTTAGTCACTTCTAACAATTATATAACTTTAATATCAAACATTTATACTAGTAGTGCTTATATATGTACTTTATTTGTAGTTATTATATAATACACCTTCAAATATATATGAATTTTATACAAAAGTCAATCTGCGGTCCGGACCAGACCGGACCTATGACCGAACTTATCGAAATTCCCGGACCGCGGACCAGACCAAACTCAAAATGGACCGGACCAAATTGAGTAGTCTGGTCCGGTTTTATGGTCTGGACCATTATTTGCTCACTCCTAGCCACCATCTCATTGATGAGCAACACACTCTCCCATATAAAACACACTCCCAGATAGAGACTCTAACCAAATCTTGGAAGCGTCCAACAACAACGCCTCAAATAAGATGGCTCAAGATGTGCCCGCCTCACCATATTGGAACCTAGAGAAGATCTTAAATTGAATTTGGGGAAAACAAAGAATTGGAGTCAGCTAAAAGTATAGACGCATGGAATAATATAGTGTTAAAGTATTATGCATGCCTCAGCTAAGGTCATCATATCCTGTTTGCCCCTCCACTACTCATACCATACCATGCTACTATAGCCAACCAAATGAAGTTAGGTAGGGAGAGAATCATGAAGATAGCCCTTAGGACCGCTCAGAGTGGTAGGTCTATGAGGTCAAAAGTGTCCATATCCCCACAGCTTCAAAGGAAATGTTAGGGAAAATCCTCTATCATAGATATTTCAAAGCAGAAAAGTTGAATAACGGTAAGAAAAAGCTAACCGTGAACAAGCCTATAAAGCCTATGCAACCTTTTGTAGCTTGCACATTTTCCCTTTGAAGTTTCCCACAAGACATCACCACAAGTGTGTAAGCAAACAGGCATACACGCCACCACCCTAGTGAAATAAGGAATTGCTTCCAGATCCACAAGAAAGGAGAACCAGCTGATATCTCCTCTATTCCATGTGTTGTATAAACAAGCAAGCATTGATCAAGATAAACACAAACACCCTGACCCTTAGGGTTGCATATAATGGATCATTGGCACCCCTTCTCCAACCCTCACGAAAGAAGGTGGCTCCTAATCAGTTGAACTTGACCTTATATCTAAAGGACATCTCAGTATCTCTGGGGCTCACTCCTAGATCCCAACTAGGCGGTAACTATCTTGTTCATGTTGTTTAGGTGGAGTATTAATAGGGATCACTCCAAACCCTAACCCAGTAATCCCAACTATGACACCTCGTCACGCTAAATGAGATTAATCAAAATACAAAACACAATCAACTATTAATTTAATCACATAGTCAAAAATGTGGAATAATTAAAACCAAATTTTACATCATGGACAAGTTCTGAAACATTTACATAAAGATCCATCTTTTCCATTCTCATGCATTATAACAGGAAGTTACATCTGTGTTCAATGGCTTCAGCCACATCCTATGTACAAAAGAAGCATTTACATGTACATGCCATATCTACATACCTGGCATACTGCCAAAATCTCATGTTGATACAAATATCTTGTCTAGAAAACACAACCCATACCCTGACCTGAGAATACAGGGACGACCCTATGAATCTACTACTAATATCTACAGCTAACCAACCTTCAGAATCTATTGATCACCGGGTTGGTTCTCTTCCACAACACAACCTCAACCTCATTTCCCCCGACCACTTAAAAGGATGTGGTGACCCACGGGTGAGACCCAATCCCAGTGAGAGATATAACTCTCTCCAACAGATATTGATTATAACAGGTTAATTAATAATAAATAATTGGGCAATTAAAATGTTTAATAAGCAATTTGAGAAGATTAGACATTTTAAGCATACGAATCAGTTAAGCTAATAAGATTTAACATCAAGTCAAATTACTCAAATTTCATAAATCTACATCATATAAGAACTATGTAGTATAAAGGTAAGATAAGGGCTACTCAACCAATGTGAGATGTATTTAACCCTAGAAAATATACTATATGCCTTATACTAGTTTGAGTTGTACCACTCAAAGTCCAACATACCACCGCTCGGTCACAATCAGTTCCGTATAAGATTAAGGAAGAGTTAGACTACAAGATCTTCTCCATATATACTCGGTCAGTACAAGTCTGCATTGCACTAAAATGTTAGTCAACTGCAAAACAATGACATATAGTCCTATAAACAACTAGCCCACCTTGGTACAGGTCACAACGCTAGAAACCAAGGTATGCAAGGCAAAACCTTTAACACATGATAATCACTGAGACACGACCACAATTGTTCTCTAAAAGAGGGATAGGTATGACCGCAGTCATCCTCCCTAAACCCTTGGAATCAGAATAATGAATACCCCGCATATTCAACAATATGCACTCTAAGTTTTCCTTAGGAATACTCGTTTCACCATCTAGCAAGCTCTGACACTAAAAATGGCTCTATGGCTCAGGGCACTACATGATTAGGGTTACACTTAATTAATTATTGCAATTGGGTGAATTAAGGCTTCATCATACAAATGGACATACAAACCCTAATTCATTTCTATCAAGTGTATAAGCATTGCAACTTCAGAATATATAAAACATTTGAGGTATAAATCTTAACCACATTACCACATGCTATCACTCATTGCATAGTAATGAACCACATGTGTCATCATATCATTTCAAGATATCCATTTCTTATCACAAGTTTCAGGGTTTCAACCATTATTGGAACATGAAAAGAATTTAACCTCAATCAGGGCTCAAACATTCCCAAATGTCATAAAAACCATAAAATTAATCCCTATATGATCATCATTATCATTCTAGGCCTTAAATAAGACTTGAAAGACCATCAGCACATATGTATCCCATAGACTTTAACATGGCGAGGCACTATGATATTCAACTAGCACTACATTGAGTTTTCAACACAAGGAGAGTGTAATACATTGTCAAAATCATCATTCAAGAGATCTAAGTATAACCAATTTCCATTAATTAATCATATTAGAGTTGGTGTAGCAAGACAGGTTTCATTAATGTACACATGTACTTGTTATGGTGATTTGTCAGATATATTCATACGAGGGAAAACGTAAGACTACAAATTAAAGGCATTGAACCACTGAATTCTCATGACTAGGACCCACATATAACACTATGGAATTCATTCTAATCCATTGGATGTTGAAGCATCCAACCTCATTCATTGGACTGGGTTCATTATTCAAAACCATCAATTAGGCTATAGGTCCAACCATTAGATCCATTAAACCAAGAGATCATTGGTTTAGGGCTAAGTTGAAGCTACATTTAAGATCTTGGCTCACCATCAGTTTTGATGACCTGATCCACCATAGGTTGTGACATCTTGGGTCATCATCAGTTGATAGAATCATCACTACTATCATATTTTACCATCAAATGATGACCTAATGTCACTTTTAATTGATAGTATCAAAAGGGTACTTAGTGGTTGATCATTAAGCTTCAAATAAATCCAAAACCTAGTCTAAGGGGTGAGCATAGGTTCAAACCCTTGGTCACCACCACCGGTTGTCATGGTGCTACCATCGGTTGTCATGGTCCTACCATCGGGTGATGAGGTGATGAAGGAAAAAGCTTGAAAACCCTAATTTGGACCATCGATTGTTAGGTGCTTAGCACCATCAATTGTGGTACTAACCTGCCCTAGATCATCTTTTACCTTAGGAAGAACGTACACCTATTTATAGGTTCATCTAGAGCTGGAACAGAATAGGGAACATCATAAAAATCTGAAACCCTAGCAACTATAGCTTCTATATGCAAGGATCTTCATTTTTAAGCAAGACAATAAGCAAGCAAGCTTGGAGTAAGAAATATAAGTGAAGAAGGTTATAAAACTCATCTCTACTAATAAAAAATACTTCTAGCAGCAAGGTTCTTGAGAAAAGAAGGCAAAGAAACCCAAGTTTCAGATCTGAACTTGGCCAAGTAGGCACCCTTCTCCACAAGGAAGCAAAACCCAAGAAGAAGTAAGAAAAGGTAGGTTCTTGAGTTCTAGAGCAACTTCTACCATAGAACAGCAAGGTTCCAATCTAGAGAGAGGTTGGAGGAAGAAGATCAAAGAATGAAACGGAATAAAGAAGGAACTACTTACCCATTTAGGTCAAGTTCACCAAGAAGAAGCTTTAGAAACCCTAAAATGAAGCAAATTGTAACCTTAGATGCTTCTTCCAAGAAGATCGCCTTCTTCTTCTACCTTGGACAGGTTTTCCACAATAGAATAGAGAGATAACAAGGATCTTAGGAGGTAAGTAGAAGAGATCACAATATTCATTTTGGGGGCTAAGGATACGTATATAAAGCTTGGGGGATAAGGTAGAGAAGAAGCACGAGGTGTACAAGCAGCTCTCCATGTGTATATGGCTTAAGCTTGCATGGACGAGCAAGAAGCAGGTTCATCGGTTGTTGAGGACTATTGGTCCATCTATTGATGGTCTTCCAGGCTAGACATCGGCTGTTGGTTGGAGATTACCTTGATTTGATCATGGTTTAGGTCTAAAGATGGGTGACCCATCGGTTGATCATGTCCATAAGTGAACCAAGGGTTTAAGTGAACCAAACCAGCTTGAACCATCAACCTAGGGCCTACTAGTGATGACCACAGGATGTTACACTATATGTTGGCCACCAAATGATGCCCAAGCTAGTGGAGCCATTGCTTGATAGCCTTGAAGGTGGCTCATCCATGGGGGGGGGGGGTAAACCCTAATTCAACATGGAATGAAATCTCCTCCAATTCAAGGTACAATCAAGCATCCCATGGCTCAAAAAGCTCAAGAATAATGAGAAAACATATAAGGAACATAATTCATGGGAAAATTTACAAAGAAAACCTCTCAATTGGGTAAATTGTAGAAAAGTCCAAAATGTACATAAAATTGCATAACTTGCTAAAATAGTGTCCAAATTGGACCAAATTTGAAATTTAAACTTGTATTATGATTACAAAGAATATAACAAGGTTAGATTAAGGTTTTAACCATTTAATTATGGTAATTAATCTTGTTCAAGATTTTTAGCAAGTTTAGGGGTCGTATAGCTATAAACCCCTAACAAGGATTTTGCCCCGAAATCCTACGTAGAGAGAGATATGTACTTCCTACACATATCATCCTCTAGATCCCACATGGATTCGTATACACCATGATGATTCCACAAAAGCTTTACTACCATTGTATCTTTCTTCTTCAACTTTATCACCCGTTTATCTAGGATCAACATAGGACCCTCAACATAGGATATATCCTCATCTAACTCAACCTCTATTGGTTGGATTGTCTACTCTATATCTGGATGGAATTTCCTTAGCATGGATATGTGAAAAACATTATGTAACTTGTGTAGCTTTGGTGGTAACTCCAACTTGTATGCCACCTTTCCAACTCAAGCTAAGATAGGGTATGGTCCCATAAATCTAGGAGCCAACTTATCCTTTTTCCCAAACCTTAGCACACCTTTCTAAGGAGAGACTTTGAGATATACTCTGTCTCCCACTTGGAACTCAAGAAATCTATGACAATTTTCTGCATAAGACTTTTATCTATCTTGGGTTGCTTTCAACTGTTGTTGTATTATTTTAATCTTTTTTGTAGTCTACTGTACAAGCTCAGGACCTAAAAGTTGATACTCACCTATTTCATACCAACAAAGTGGATATTGATACTCTGTATCTGGATGGCATTTCCTTAGCATGGATATGTGAAAAACATTATGTAACTTGTGTATCTTTGGTGGTAACTCCAACTTGTATGCCACCTTTCCAACTCGAGCTAAGATAGGGTATGGTCCCATAAATCTAGGATCCAACTTATCCTTTTTCCCAAACCTTATAACACCTTTCTAAGGAGAGACTTTGAGATATACTCTGTCTCCCACTTGGAACTCAAGCAATCTATGACAATTTTCTGCATAAGACTTTTGTCTGTCTTGGGCTGCTTTCAACTGTTGTTGTATTATTTTAATCTTTTCTGTAGTCTACTGTACAAGCTCAGGACCTAAAAGTTGATACTCACCTATTTCATACCAACAAAGTGGATATTGACAACATCTCCTATATAGAGCCTCATAAGGAGCCATATCTATGATTCTTTGATAGCTATTATTATAGGCAAACTCTATCAAACTGAGATGCATATCTCAACTTCCAAGAAATTACAAGACACATGCCCTCAAAAGATTCTCTAAATCTGAATCATCCTTTCAGATTGACCATTTGTTTGTGGATGGAAAGTTGTGTTAAACCTCATTTGTGTTCCCATCACTATATGCAGACATTCCCAAAAATGGCTTGTGAACTGTGGACCTTTGTCAGAAACTATTATCACTAGAATGCCATGCAAACGGACTATCTCATCAACATATACTTGTGCCAACTTCTCTGTTGTAAGCGTCATCTTGACTAGTAAGAAGTGGGCTGAGTTAGTCAATCTGTCAGCTATCACCCATATGGAATCATGACCTTTGGCTATCCGAGGAAGACCAACCACATAGTCCATGGTAATATGACTCCATTTCCATTATGGTATTGGCAAAGGTTGTAGTGTCCCCACAGGCTTCTAGTGCTCAGCCTTCACTTGCTGACAAACTGGACACCTGGCAACAAACTCTGTCACATAACACTTTAATGTTGGCCACCAATATAGGTCCTTCAAGCTCTGGTACATCTTGGTACTTCCAGGATGCATTGCATACATTTAAGAGTGAGCCTTCTCAAGTATCATATTTCTCAACCCATCAACATCAGGAACTACTATCATGTTATGAAAACAAAATTGTACCATCATCATCCTCATGGAAGCCATCATGCTTCTCACTACCTAACTTTGATTAGATATTCTGTATCACATTATCATTATGTTGTCCATCATGAATCTACTGTCTCAAAGTAAGTTTAACCTGTAACTGTGCCTACAGACATGACAGCAAGGAAACTTCCAGTTGTACATTCATTTGGCAAGAGACACTAACATATCCCATTTGTGGCATACTAGGGAGCATAACTTTTCTTGGTCTGTAAATGATGATGAAGACGAATTTCTACTCAATGCATCAGCTACTACATTCGCCTTTCCTGGATGTTAATCAATCATGCAATCAAATCCTTAATCAGTTCCATCCATCTCCTATGCCACTTATTCATCTCCTATTTTGAGAAGATATATTGTAGATTTTTGTGGTCAGTGAAGATCTGACACTTCTCTCCATAAATATAATGTCTCTAAATCATTGAATCATGGACTACCATTGTAAGTTCCAAATCATATGTTGTATAATTCTCCTTGTGCTTCATTAATTGTCGTGATGCAAAAGAAATCACATTCTTATCATGCATCAACACACATCCCAACCCATTCTTTGAAGCATCACAAAAGACAATATAGCCTATCCCTTTCTCTGGCAGTACTAACATCAGTATACTGGTCAACTTTTCTTTTAACAGCTGAAAAGAATGTAGACACTTGTCATTCCAAGCAAAAGGAACATCCTTCATGGTTAACCTAGTTAGGGGTAACACTATAGAACTAAAGTCCTTAATGAACCTCATGTAGTAACATGCCAAACCCAGGAAATTGTGAATCTCTATTGTTGTCTTGGGTTGTTCCCACTCTAGTACACATTCAACCTTCTTGGGATTGACACAAACACCTTTAGCTGGTATAACATGGCCTAGAAAAGACACGTCTAACAACCATAATTCACACTTGTTGAACTTAGCATATAGCATGTGCTGCCTCAACAAAGTCAACATCTAACGAAGGTGTTTCTCATGTTGCTGACTATCCTTAGAATATATCAGGATGTCATCTATAAATACAACTACACATTGATCCAAAAATGGTTTGAACACTCTTTTCATCAGATCCATAAAAGGTCGCATGTACATTGGTTAGCCCATATGGCATAACCACAAACTCGTAATAACCATACCTAATCCTAAAAGTTGACTTGGGTATGCCATCAGCCTTAATCCTCAACTAATGGTAACCTGACTTGAGGTCTATCTTTGAAAACATAGCAGCAACTCTTAATTGGTCAAAAAGATCATCAATCATTAGCAACAAATACTTATTCTTCATTGTCACCTTGTTCACCACATGTAGTCTATACATAACCTCAGTGAACTGTCTTTCTTCTTGACAAACAACACGGGAGCACCCCGAGGGGAAGTGCTTGGTCTGAAAAACCCTTCTCTAATAGCTCCTACAACTATTTCTTTAACTCCTACATCTTTGCTGGTGTCATTCTGTATGGTGACTGTGTTATGGGTTGTGTTCCAAGAACAAGATTGATCACAAATTTGATCTCTCTAGCAGGGGGAACTCTAGGAAATTCCTCAAGAAAGAAATCCTCAAATTCCTATACCACTGGTACCTCCTAGATACTACGACCTCTCACCTTGGTATTCACAACATGATCTAGGAAAGCCTCTCATCCTTGTCTCATCAACTGCTATGCTGTCATAGATGACATCAAACAAGTAGGAAGAATATTTCCTATCACCTTAGAAAGTCCATTGTACCTCTCCATCATGGAATGTTTCTACCTTTGTACTACAGTCCAAGACTACCTTGTACTTTTCCAAGCTATCCATTCCTAGGATCACATCAAAACCATGCATGTCAAGTGGCAAGAGGTCCACTTCAATGTTGCGTCCAGAAAAAGAAAGAACATAAGAAGAGTGCACTTCTCACAACTCACGGGAACCAACCAAAGGAGTTTCTAGCCGTAGGCTATCAAATCTATGACTAACATGCATATAACAACTATCTATCACCTCTCTGGTGATGAAAGAGTGCATCACACTCAGGTCTACTAGCACAGATATGAAATAAGAAGCAGACAAATCATAATGAATTAACTCCATCTGACATGTCACAACTCATGGATTAATCACTGCTTTTGGTTGGCTCATAGCACAGAACTTAGTTGTCTCCTGCTATCATACACATCCTCTTCTAGCCTATCTAGTGGAACCTATCTATGATGCCTGTCTGCATCCCCTGCCACCATTACTTTTGAACTGATGTTGTTGTTGCAAACCATGTTGACTCTTCCTAGACTGCTGAGTCACCTCCTCATATTTCACAAGGAAATGCCACTTTGCATGCCCCACCTATCCACACTTATGATGGGTCTTACATTCATACCATGGACTAGACGACCCTATCACTAAAACTAATGATGTAATACGGGCTCCTGTCGGAGGAAAACTATGGCCTCTACCCCTACTCGGGATCCACTGTGACGGTGCATGTGATCTAGGTTCTGTGAAAGTTGACCTTGGCTGCTACTGCGGTGGGAAAAACCTCAACTTCTTAAATCCTCCAGATGATTGTCCTTTGAATTGAGCTAGTCATTTATTAGCATTAGTTTCATGCTTTTCTATGGCAGACTTATCAATCCTCCTTACAGATTCCACAAAGGTGGAAAACCTTTCCTTATTCTCAAAAGTTGATGTTGTAGTCGTCAACTATGTACTTAAACCCTTCTCAAACCTACAGATCCTTTCCTTGTCAGTGATTTCCATGTGAGGACATAACCTTAGAAGTTCCATGAACTTTGATTCATACTCATTGATAGCCATCACATCTTGTTCAATCTTCTTGAACTGGGAGATTTTCTCATCTAGGCATGTCTCAAGGAAGTATCGACTGACAAAATCTCGCCAAAATTCCTCCCAACCTATCACTAATACTGGCCTTATCTCCTCTTCTATGGCTCACTAGTGACCAACACCACCCTTCAACAAGTATATATCATGCTTTTCTTTATCTTCTTTAGGGATGTTCAGGATTTTGAATGCCTTCTCCAGTTCCATAAGCCACATGTCAGTGTTTTCTAGGTCAGAAGTACCAGCATACTCGATCACCCCAATACATCTAAGATGTTCAAAAGTCTTCCCAACTCCGTAAGACTCCACATTAGGGACAATTGCCCTAGATTGAGGTGTTGGCATTCTGTCTGTTATATGTGTAATTGTGGCCATAATATGTCTAAACATAGACTGAAACCCAAGATTGGCCATCATTGTTGGGTCCATCTAAGGCATTGAGGGCTGTTATGGTCTTGTTTATGGCACTCTCTCATTGTGTGCATTCCTCCTTGAACCACCTCCTAGTCCCACATAAGTACTCTCAGTATGTTCTTCATGTCCTCCAAACATATCTGCATGAGCATAAGCTATGATCAGATATGTTGGATTCATAAGAATAGACTCAAACCTAAGTCCTATGTCCTTGTAGACTCAACGAACTTAGGGCTATGATACCAACTTAACTGTGACACCTCGTCATGCTAAACGTGATTACTCAAAACACAAAACACAATCAACTACTGATTTAATCACATAGTAAAAAATGTGGAATAATTATAACCAACTTTCACATCATGGACAAGCTTTGAAACATTTACATAAAGGTCCATCTGTTCCATTCTCATACATTATAAGAGGAAGTTACATTTGTGTTCAATGGCTTCAGTGACATCCTATGCATAAAAGAAGCATTTACATGTACATGCCATATCTACATACACTATCATACTTCCAAAATCTCATTTTGATACAAATATCATATCTATAAAACACCTCACATACCCAGACCTAAGAGTACATGGACGACACTAAGACTCTACTACTGATATCTAAAGTTGACCAACCTTCTAAATCTATTGATCACCATGTTGGTTCTCTTCCACAGAACGACCTCGGCCTCATTTCCCATGACCACCTAAAAAGATGTGGTGACCCACGGGTGAGACCCAGTCCCAACGAGAGATATAACTCTCTCCAATAAATATTGATTACTGTAACATCCCTGACCTGGGTTATGCCTTAACCCTAGAAGTTTTGCTTAAGTAAGTCATATATATTCTTGTCTTTATCTTTTGAAAAGTAATTAAGACTAAAGAAGAGCTTATGTTTCAATTTTGGTCCTATTTGAATAATGTTGAAATAATATTTTACCTATTTTGGACTAAAGTGCAATTTACCCAATATAAGGGGTTACCTTGCAAATGTTACATGATAAATGTTTCTCAAGTGTTATAGCATCATAAGAATGAGAATGATGTTGAGGTATGGCTTGTGGAAGCCTAAGTTCCAAGAAGGAGCTTGTTTGAGTAATGCTTGAGTATTGAATGCTAGTTTTGGGTGTAATTTGCAAATTACCCAAAATCTAGGGTTGAATATGTAAAATACCACTTCAAGAGTGTCCCTACTGTTTCTTGGTATCATTTAGAGAAAATAAAAAGAATGGGGCGTCTTGTTTGAACTACTTTTGAGGAGAGATAATCTTGATAATCAGATTATCAAGAAATAAGCATAATTGAAACCCTAATTTATTTTCTAGCAAAAATAAATATATTAATTGAAGTGTCCATCAACTAAAAAAGGCTGTGGTCGAAATCCTATAATGGAATAACGTCCAAATGCTTTGAGTGGCACCGAAATATCCTAAGTAGGTGAAGAAATCCACTCACATTTGTTAATTAAAAAGTAATGTCCACTAAAAATGGATAATAGTATTATAATGATTAAGGTGCTTAAGTGGTTTCTTTTAATTCAAGGATAATTGAGAAGATATTGAGGGAAAGGAAGTTGGCTTTGGAAGAAAGGAAGTGGAGGGGGCATGTGGCAAGAAAGTGGATGAATTTTCTTCAACTTTCTCTCTCCTAGAAAATCAATTATATTTACTCAATTTTCTCCTTACTTGAAAGGCTATTTTTGCAAACCACTTTCTTCCCTTGATTTGGCCGATGACCAAGGAGCTTAGGAGCAGGAGGAAAATGTTCCCCAAGCTGAAGGTAAGCTCCATGATCATCTTAAACCTAGGATTGATGGTTGAAATTGGATTTCAACATTGATTTTCTTCTCTCTTCCATCCAATGCTCAACCTTGGCTATTTTTACATCCAAAGAGTTGGAAACGAACCTTGGATAGTTGAAGGAGCTTCTTTCACCATTAGATATGATAATTTTGAATCTTTGAAGCTATTTTGAAGGCGGGTTATATAACTTGAACCCATCAATGTTATTATTGATTTCAATTTCTCAGCATATGTTGGTCTTTTATTTTCTTCTTGAATAATTAATGAATTTATCATATATATGACAGTAGAATTCGGAGGTCTGAAGCTTGATGATGATGACATCATCTTAGCACACACCTCAAGAATATAAAAAGCAAATGGTTTCATTTTGTTTGTCAAATGGTCTCAAACCATTAGAGACTAAACGGTTTCAAACCGTTTGGTGACCAAACGGTTTCAAAACCGTTAGAGGTCAAACGGTTTCAAACTGTTAGAGGCCAAACGGTTTCAAATGGATTCAAAGATCAATTGGTCTCATGACCTAATAACTACAAATAATCAAATTCAATTGGTTTCAAAACCCTAGATCAATTGATGTCAAAAACCCTAATTTAGGTTCAAACGGTTTCAATTCTGAATTGACCAAATGGTCTTTAAACCATTTGAGGGGTTAGAGACCAAGACCGTTTAAAGTCTAACGGTCTCCAAACCATTTAAGGGGTTAGAGACCAAGACCATTTAAGGTCTAACAGTCTTCAAACCGGTCGAGGGGTTAGAGACCAAGACTGTTTAAGGTCTAACGGTCTTCAAACCGTTTGAGGGGTTAGAGACCAAGACCGTTTAAGGTCTAAAGGTCTTCAAACCGTTTGAAGGATTAGACCAAGATTGTTTGAAGGTCTAAATGGTCTCAACCCATTTGAAGGTTTAGGGTAAGACCGTTTGAAGGTCTAAACGGTCTCAAACCGTTTGAAGGTTTAGGGCCAAACCATTTAAAAGTTCAATTGGTCAAACCATTTGAAGGTCCAATTGACTCAAACCATGTAAGTACTAATAACCCCATAGGTGGTTGAAGAGTATCTCAAAGTTGATTTCAATGGAAGTAACTCTAAAGTATTTAGGTGATTAATACATTTAGAGTGATTATCCTTTGATGCTTATGAAAGTAATAAATTCAATACACTATGATAAGCATAGTTCCATGTACTTTAGTAAGAGGTTAAGTCAACCTAATAAGGTATGATGATGATGTTGTGTGTTCTTAAGTACATGGAACAATGGTAAGTACGATTTAATACTTAAATAATGCTATGTGCTCCAAGATATGTGGAAGCACTGACTTAGGGTTTGGATTAATGAGGTAATCATAAAACCCTAATCAATGGAGAATGGAAACTCTAATCAATAAGGAAAATTACAATTCATAAGTTTAATTGAATTCTTATGAAGGTATTATGTAATTCTATACATATGGAACAATGAGTTAGGTTTTGGATATTAATTGCAATATCAATGCATTCTCCAAGATGCATGGAATTTTGAATTAGGGTTTGATCTTTGATAATGTGATGATGAAACCCTAATTGATAAAGATGGGAAACTCTAACCCTAATATAGGGTGATGTTATGTGAAACCCTAATATAGGGTGATGTTATGTGAAACCCTAATATAAGGTAACGTTATGTGAAACCCTAATATAGGGTGATGTTATGTGAAACCCTAATTGATAAAGATGGGAAACCCTAACCCTAATGAGGGAATAGTGATGTTATCTTTGTATTGCATAATGTTGATATGTCATTGATATGGTTGTTATCAAGTATACTAACCATGCAGGTATCATGAGATGATGAGCATAACCAGGTATGAGTTATGATGTTAATGAGCCATGTGAGCCATTATTTTATTTGTTGCCTAGTGAGAGGTGACAAGAAGTTGAATATGCTTGGTGAACTATGTGAGATACTTGTGTAACAAGTATCATGAATACCTTGGTCAGATGACCTGGAGGTAATAGTTACCTAATAGTGGTAACCATGTTCAGTAATGAACTAAGGGTTTGAATACCCAGATCCAGTAAACATGATGATGATATTGATGAGGGGAGTGAATTCCTAGTGATGAGATAAGGGATTGAGATCCCAATGTTCTATAAAGTTTTGAAAAGCACTTGATAGAAGTATTACATGTTTCTTTGTAGCATTTATTATAATAATTCTTGTTTGAAAACTTGACTGATGCTAAAAGAATATGGTAATGTACTTAAATAATCAAGTGGAATTTTATCATGTAGAGCTATGGCCATAGATCCATCATCGTCAGTAGCTGGTGATGGTGAAACGGATTCTCCTCCTGGTTAATCCGGAGCGTATATTTTTGGATATGTGGGGTTTCTCCTAGCCGAAAATAGGAGGATTAGAGTGCAACTTCAGTTGTAGACTCAAGATGTGTATAAGAGCATGGTGAATAGGCCCATGGCTCAGTGTGATAGAGCATGAATGCATTTATGGCTCAGAGAGCACAGTGAACTGGCATGTGGCTCATATTTACTAGCGTCAGGACATGTACCAAGGCGGGCTAGAGAATGGGTAGCCTATGAGAACTAACCATGTGACTGAGGTCACTTAAGCAAGAGACTGCGGTCCTGCTTGTGGTCTCACACTGACTGAGACAGATGAGATCGTGGAGTCCGTCTCTTCCTTTGATCTTGTATGGCATCGGTTTTGGGTTTTGCAACCGAAGGTTGGATTTGACCGGTACGGCTCACTTCCTTAGGGCATAAGTATGAATGTAAAATGTAATCAGCCGTGTAGCGTATTTTCTTAAGGATGAAATACGGAAATCATTTGTTGATGTTACATTGCTTATTGTATTCTAAATGGATAGATATTATACATGTTCTTCATATTCCTTATTAAAATGAATAGATGATTTACTGCTTTATCATTTATAGCTATAATGCTTTAAAAGATGATATTGCTCTATTCTGCTTAATAATGGTTAAATCCTACTTTTCAATAGAGATTCCTCTGCTCAGTTTATTACTGTTTATCTACAATAATAATATTCATGGAGGAGAGTTATATTTCTTACTAGGACATGGGTCTCACTCCATTGGTCACCAACATTTTAGGTGAACGCGGACGAGGAGGCAGGAACCATACACCAGGGGAAGGACAGCAACATCAGGGACAGCAGTGATATCTCAGGTGGAGATACTGACTATCGTGTCTTGTAATTATGAGTCCTATGTGTCGTCTTTGTACTCTCAGGTCCTTGGAGTTAGTAGTTAGTGCTTCTATGATCGATCTGAGATTTTGGCATTGAATGCCTCGAGATTTTATGTTGCTTATGTATAGATTTCATAGAGCAACTGTTGTATGTAATCCTCGAGAAGAAAAGGTACATGGTATGTAGTTTGTGGACCATAATGTATATATGATATTTTGGTTCTTGTTATAAGAGTTTCCTGGAAATGGATCTTTTTGCAAATGATTTTAATTTTTAGTGATTTTCAGTAATCCGTTGTTTATGTTTAATTACGCTTAATTGTAATGATTTATTTATCGGATTGGTGACAGGTCGTGTCAATTACAACAGAATAATTAACAATAAATAAATGGGAAATTAAAGTATTGAATAAACAATTTGAGAAGATTGAACATTTTAAGCATACTAAGCAGTTAAGCTAATAAACTTTAACATCAAGTAGAATTACTCAAATTTCACAAGTCTACATCATATAAGAACTATGTAGTATAAAGGTAAGACAAGGGCTACTCAACCAATGCGAGACATACTTAACCCTAGCAAATATACTACATGGCTTATATTACATCTTCTATTATGCCCTGGGGAGTTTGAGTTGTACCTCTCAAAGTCCAACTACCATCGCTTAGTCACAATTAGTTCCATATAAGATCAAGGACGAGCCAGACTCCAAGATCTTCTTCATACTCGGTCAGTATGAGCTGTGTTGCAGTGACATCTTAGTCAACTGCAAAACAGTGACATATAGTCCTGTAAACAACTAGCCCACCTTGGTACATGTCACAACGCTACAAACCAAGGTATGCAAGGCAAAACCTTCGACACATGATAATCACTGAGACACAACCATGGTCATTCTCTAAAAGAGGGCTAGGTATGACCGCAGTCATCCTCCTTAAACACTTGGGAGTTAGGATAATAAATACCTTACATATTCAACAATATGTGATCTGAGTTTTCCTTAGGAATACTCATTTCACCATCCATCAAGTTCTGGCATTGAAAAAGGCTCTATGCTTAGGGCACTACATGATTAGGGTTACACTTAATTAATTATTGCCAATTGGGTGAATTAAGGCTTCATCATACAAATGGATATACAAACCCTAATTCATTTCTATCAAGTGTATAAGCATTGCAACTTCAGAAGATGTAAAACATTTGAGGTATACATCTTAATCACAATACTACATGCTATCCCTCATTGCATTGTAATGAACCACATGCGTCATCATATCATTTCAAAATATCCATGTCTTATCTCAAGTTCTAGGGTTTCAACCCTTACTAGAACATGAAAATAATTTCACCTCAATCAGGGCTCAAACATGCCCAAAGGTCATTAAAACCATCACATTAATCCATGCATGATCATCATTATCATTCTAGGCCTTAAACAAGACTTAAAAGATCATCAGCACGTATGTATCCCATAGATTTTAGCATGGCGAGGCATTATGATATTCAACTAGGACTACATTGAGGTTTCAACATAAGGAGAGTGTAATACATTGTCACATGAATCATTCAAGATATCTAATTATAACTAATTTCCATTAATTAATCATATTAGAGTTGGAGTAGTAAGCCAAGTTTTAATAAGGTACACGTCTACTTGTTATGGTGATTTATCAGATATATTCATACGAGGGAAAAGGTAAGACTACAAGTTAAAGGCATTGAACCATCAAATTCTAATCACTAGGACCCACATACAACACTATGGAATTCATTCTAATCCATTGTATGTTGAAGCATCCAACCTCATTCATTGGATTGGGTTCATTATTCAAAACCATCAATTAGGGTATAGGTCCAACCATTAGATCCATTAAACCAAGAGATAATTGGTTTAGGGATGAATTGAAGCTACATTTAAGAGCTTGACTCACCATCAGTTGTGATGACCTGATCCACCATTGGTTGTGAATCTTGGGTCACCATCGGTTGATAGGATTAGCATTACTATCATATTTCACCATCGGATGATGACCTAATGTTACTTTTAATTGATAGTAACAAAAGGGTACTTAGTGGTTGATCATTAAGCTTCAAATTAAGCCAAAACATAACCTAAGGGGTGACCATCAGTTGACACCCTTGGTCACCACCACCGGTTTTCATGGTGCCACCATCGGTTGTCATGGTTCTACCATCGGGTGATGAAATGATGAAGGAAAAAGCTTGAAAACCCTAATTTGGACCATTTATTGTTAGGTGCTTAGCACCATCAATTGTGGTAATAACCTGCTCTAGATCATCTTCTACCTAAGGAAGAATGCACACCTATTTATAGGTTCATCTAGAGCTGGAACATAATAGGGAACATCATAAAAATCTGAAACCCTAGCAAGCATAGCTTATATATGCAAGGATCTTCATTTTTAAGTAAGAACATAAGCAAGCAAGCTTGGAGTAAGCAATATAAGAGAAGAAGGTTATAAAACTCACCTATACTAATAAGAAAAGACTTCTATAAGTAAGTATCTTGAGAAAAGAAGGCAAAGAAACCCAAGTTTCATATCTAAACTCGGCCAAGTAGGCACCCTTCTCCACAATGAAGCAAAACCCTAGAAGAAGAAGCAAGAAAGGGTAGGTTCTTGAGTTCTAGAGCAAATTCTACCATGGAACAACAAGGTTACAACCTGGAGAGAGGTAGGAGGAAGAATGACAAAGAAGGAAATGGAAGAAAGAAGGAACTACTTACCTATTTAGGTCAAGTTCACCAAGAAGAAGCTTTAGAACCCCTTAAATGAAGCAAATCGTAACCCTAGATGCTTCTTCCAAGAAGATCACCTTCTTCTTCTACCTTGGACATGTTTTACACAGAAGAACAGAGAGAGAATGAGGGTCTTAGCATGTGGGAAGTAGAAGAGAGAAAAATCTTGATTTTTGGGGCCAAGGATAAGTATATAAAGCTTGGAGAATAAGGTAGAGAAGAAGTATGAGGTGTACAAGTAGCTCTCCATGTGTCCATGGCTTAAGCTAGCATGGACGAGAAAGCACCAGGTCCACCAGCTGTTGGGGACTACTGTTCCATCAGTTGATGGTCTCCCAGGCCAGCCACCAGATTTTGGTCTATGTTTACCTTCGTTTGATCATGGTTTAGGTCTAAAGATGGGTGAACCATCGGTTGATCATGTCCATAAGTGAACTAAGGGTTCAAGTGAACCAAACCAGCTTGAGCCATCGACCTAGGGACCACTAGTGATGACCACCGGATGTTATAGAAGATTTTCGCCACCGGATGATGCCCAAGCTAGTGGAGCCATCGGTTGATAGCCTTGAAGGTGGCTCATCCATGGGGGGGTAAACCCTAATACAACATAGAATGAAATTTCCTCCAATTCAAGGTACAATGGAGCATCCCATGGCTCAAAAAGATCAAAAATTATGTGAAAACATATAAGGAACATAATTGATGAAATAATTTGCAAAAGAAAATCCCTTAATTGGGTAAATTGTAGAAAAGTCCAAAATGTACATAAAATTGCATAACTTGCTCAAACAGTGTCCAAATTGGACCAGTTTTGAAACTTAAGCTTGTCTTATGATTCAAAAGCATATAAAAAGGTTATATTAAGGTTGGAAACATTTAAATATGGTAATTAAGTTTGTTCAACTTTTTAAGTAGGTTCATGGGCCTTACACCAACAAACTCACTCTCGATAATGACTAGCTCCCTAAAAGCAGGAGTGTACTGGTCTTAGTGAAAATGATCAATCAAAGGAAGGAGATAAGGTCTATATATGATCCTTCTTGGACTAATGGTACCAAAATTGGTCTACTCAAGCAGTTCCACCTCCTTGGCAAACAAACTATCATACAACGGTCCCAACTCATTCCAATGAGTCCTCTAGTATACATTTGACAACCTGAGACCCTAAAGGGGGAATAGGTAGAAGACAAAGTCAAGATTATCACTACATGGCAAAAAGCTCGATTCAAGCTCAGAAAAGAAGAAAGAAAATAACATGGAGAAAAGTTTCCAGGTTATACCTCATTGCCCACTCGATGGCCTCAATGATGTAAGTTAATCTACAACATGCCTACATGATAGACAAATCTCTCAGCTGGGAGTAGCTTCCCTCACAATCCTTCTAGCACCACTAAGACACATGATCAAGGAAAAAGTTTCATCAAATCATTCATAAATCAGACAAGAACTAAATCAAGGGTGTTATCATACATACCATGGGTATGCCTCAATTCCCGCATCATCACCCACATCATGGTCGTATGCAATGGGAGCCTCCTCATTCCAATCATGAGCCTTCATTTACATAAGAAAGTCAACAACATCACAATCTTTCCACAACACCAAAAATTAGCTCGTTCAGAGAACAGACGGCCAAGAAAATAGAAAAATGACAAAATTAGTCAGATCACGCATAAGAATTGCGCATCTAGGTTGTCCTTAACTACCAAACTGCAAAGAACATCAGGAAACCAAAAATCATATTTGCCATCAAGGCTAAAATGAGCAAAGTAAATTGCAAAAATGAAGCTATACCTTCCCTAAGATGGATGTAGCTAAAATCTCCACTGAAACCTTGCCAAAGAGGGCAATATAAATCTCCTCTGCCACCAGAGCGCTGCCACCTGCAATGTTGTAGGAATGGATGATGGAACACCATTATCTGCCCATCTGGAACTGGCACATTGGAGAAATCTATTGGCTTTTCCCTTCTCCCCCCTCGTCACTGTCATCATCATGTTCGTCTTGAGCTGGTCGCCATCATTGTTGTTTTGCAAGTGGGAAAGGAATGTGAATGGTGGCTTAATCTTCCTCCCCTTTCCCCTCCTTTAACAAGTAAGAACTTTTGCAAAAATTAAAAATACGTCCCTAGATTTTAAGCAGAATCTCTAACGCCTTATAAAAACCACAAAAAATAGAAAACTACAAATAAAAATTTTACAAATTTAAAGAAGACAGTTTATCACTCTAAAGGATGAATTTCCACATTCTCAAAGAAATATAATTGTCAGATCTTGATATGATATTTTAGGTTACTGAACTATGACCTAAAATCGGACCATCATCCTCATCATCTTTCAATCTTTTAGGATCCTGAACTATGACCTAAAACTAGAGTGTAATGACAAATCCCAAACATTGAATAATTACATTTGCAGAAGTGATCATTAACAGTGGATTACTGAAAATCACTGAAAATTAAAACCTTTTTCAAAGAGATCCAATCATAAGAAAACTCTTTCAACAAGAACCAATGTATTACATTTACATCATGGTTCATAAGTACATATTTTGTACCATCTCTTCTCGAGAGTTACAATATCCACTGCCTTGTTAACATCTAAACACAGACAGTATAAGAACCTCAAGGCATCAAGCCAAAAACTCAGATCGATGTAAAAATACTAACTATTAACTCCGAGGACCTGAGAGTACAGAGATGACATATAGGACTTCTATCTACAAGACACGACATACAATACACTCCACCTGAGTTGTTACTGTTGTCCCTACTGTTGCTGATGTTCTTCCTCTACAAGATATTCTCACTCTCCTCCGTGCTTGTCCACCTAAAAATGTTGGATCCCACGGGGGTGAGACAATTGTAATTGCCCCAACGAGAGATATAACTCTCCGCCAAAAACATTATTATTGCAGTTTAATGATATAAAATTGGGCTGAGGATAAGAAGTTTAAAGCATTCTCCTCTTTTAAAGTATTGCAACTGTTTAGAATAGAAAAATAGATCATATATTCTCTTAATAAGGAATAGGAAGAACATGTATATCATTTATCCATCATATTATACCATCGTGTCAAACTTCTCTTATGATACTCATTATCTTGATATGTCACCCATGAGACATTCTTGTTTCAATCTGTTGGCCTTAGACAATCTGCTAAATAGATAAGGGATTACATCTACCATGTACTCATATATCATTAATAGAGGCATTGGGTTATTACCAATCATGTGTCATCATTATAGGCATTGGGTTATTACCAATCCTGTATCATTATTGCAGGCATTGGATTATTACCAATCATGTGTCATCATTGTTGGCATTGGGTTATTACCAATCCTATGTCATTATTCCAGGCATTGGGTTATTACCAATCCTATGTCATTATTGCAGGCATTGGGTTATTACCAATCCTGTGTCATTATTGTAGGCATTTAGCCTCTGCCAGGTATTGGACTCTTCCAAACCTGATTACACCGCCAGGAATTGGACACTACCAATCCTAACCAGGCATTGGACTTTATCCAATCCTGATTACACAGCCAGGCATTGGACTTTAACTAATCCTGATTACACAGCTAGGCATTGGACTTTAACCAATCCTGATTACACCGCCAGACATTGGAATTTAACCAATCATGATTACACAGTCAGGCATTCGACATTAACCAATCATGATTACACCGCCAGGCATTGGACTTTAACCAATCCTAATTACACTGACAGGCATTGGACTTTAACCAATCTTGATTACACAGCTAGGCATTGGAATTTAACCAATCCTGATTACACTGCCAAACATTGGACTTTAACCAATTCTAATTACACAGCCAAACATTGGACTTTAACCAATCATGATTACACCGCCAGGAATTGGACTTTAACCAATCCTGATTACAGGAATTACACCTCTGCCAGGTATTGGACTTTAACCAAACCTGATTACAGGCATTACACCTCTGCCAAATATTGGACTTTAACCAAACCTGGTTACATAGATCATGGAATATAAATTCCTTTGACCCATCATTAATCATCACATCCTTCTCTAGGCTTTGAACCCTGAGGTTCGCCTTCATAGATGTTCACATTCATTATTAAATACAATTGTTCCTTTTATTAGGTTTATTATTATCATTTCTTACAGTAAACTTTTATAATCATCTTGGTGCCTCTCATCATGCCACAATTGTTCTCATGGCTCATAAGGCCCATAAAGCATCTTGTCACCTCTCACAAGGCAACATCTACTCATATGGCTCACAAGGCCATTATACATCTTGTCACCTCTCACTAGGCAACAATAACATATTACCTCATGTAATACAATAGTAATACCACTATTCCCTCAATAGGGTTAGGGCTTACTATTCGCGTCACATTAGGGTTTCTCATGTCCCATTACCCAATTTAGGGTTAGGGTTTCCCCATCTCACATTAATCAGGATTTCATATTTATCAAATCAACCCTAATATATTGCTCCACACCTCTAGGAGCATCCGTTAACATCTTGAGTATTCAATCATGTTTATTACTCTTAACAATTATCATTTAATGATTATCAATACAAGGTATGAGTTCATTTCTCATCCTTATCATGGTATGATTACATCATACTCATTAGTTTGGCTTAACCCCATTCTCAAGGTATATTAGCCTATACTTATCAAAGTATATCAAACTCATTACATTTCATTGTAACAATTTACATAACACACTTCATGTGTTTCTTGTCCAAGTATATTAGATTTAAGGTGCATTAAGGCATATCAGCTCTGGAATGCTAAAAGTGATATCTATCATATCTTGATGTATCATATTCCTCATCACTTCCAACGTACTTAAGTTATCAACTTATCTTGGTATAAAGTACTTCCCAGCTTAATACTTTCATTCACTAACCTATCACTTTTACCATATAGTGCATAGGTCACACACAAGAATGGTCCAGCTATCTTCAATAATATGGACTCATTTCATATTAGGCATTGCTTGCTATAAGGTTATCTATAATCAATCACCTTAGGTATTTCCCTTATCAATGTATTAGTCACCATTCCATTATTAGGATTGGGGTCTCCCATACCATCACCCTTTATTAGGGTTTAGGGTTCCACATACTATCGTACTTCATTAGGGTTAGGATTTCACATACCATCTCCCTTCATTAGGGTTTCACATCACATTGCCCATGATTAGGGTTTACTATTCATCCCAACTAGGGTTTCTCATAGCATCACCCTCGATTAGGGTTTCTCATGGAATCACCCTCGATTAGGGTTTCTCATGGAATCACCCTCGATTAGGGTTTCTTATGGAATCACCCTCAATTAGGTTTTCTTATGGAATCACCCTCGATTAGGGTTTCTCATGGAATCACCCTCAATTAGGGTTTCTTCATTTCATATTAATACATCAGGGTTTTACTTCACATTATCCTAGTTTAGGGTTTCATGCACTTTACCCTAAAATTAGGGTTTCTTGTTCAACTATCTGTAATTAGGATTTACTATTCATCCCAATTAGGGTTTCAGATTCCATTACCCATAATTGGGGTTTTACATTATGTTACCCTGAATTAGGGTTAGGGTTCATTAACCTTCTTAATCAGGTTTTCATGATCTCTTCACTAAGGATCATACCCTAATCTCCACATGATTAATACTCATGTATGAATCCCTTTTATCATCCTTTCAACTTGATTAGGTTACATCAACCCTCCAATCAAGTACATAAAACTATGATTGACATAGTGTACTGAGTTATTGCTTACTTAATGATAACCTCCAATTTTGGGTTGATTATCTTAGTCTTTTCTCTAGTTTTTCACACTCTTTCTCAATTATAATTAGCCATAATCCCTAAATATTCCCTTTTATTGTAAATATACTATTAGACTGACTTTTCCCCTTTATATCTGCAGAAAAAGACACAAAAAAATCATAAAAGACTAAATCACAAGACCGCATGAAGCCAACCGGTCCCGAGACCGCATGGAGTCACACGGTCTCAAGACTGCATGAAGCCAACCGGTCCCGAGACCGCATGAAGTCACACGGTCTCAATACCGCATGAATCCAACCGGTCCCGAGACCGCATGGAGTCACACGGTCTCAAGACCGCATGAAGCCAACCGGTCCCGAGACCACATGGAGTCACACGGTCTCAAGTCCGCATGAAGCCAACAGGTCCCGAGACTGTATGGAGTCACACGGTCTCAAGACCGCATGAAGCCAACCGGTCCCGAGCCCGCATGGAGTCACACGGTCTCAAGACCGCATGAGGTCCAAATGGTCTCAAGGTCCAAACGGTCTCAAGGTCCAAACGGTCTTGAGGTCCAAACGGTCTTGAGATCCAAACGATCTCAGGTCCAAACGGTCTTCAGGTCCAAACGGTCTTCAGGTCCAAACGGTCTCCAAACCATTTGGACTTCACTTAAGGCCTATAAATAAGACCCTAAGGGTCCTCCACCAGGCATCAAGTTTTCAGACGTCCAGAGGCTGCCTCAATCACTCCAGAGCCAATCCAACTTCCATCCTCCGCCCAGGGGCTGCCCGTCTGAGACCCACACTCCATCTTGAAGTTTCTTTCTCTCTCTCCACCAAAGAAGGTGGGAAGAGGGGACCTCATCATCAAGCAACCTGTGAAGCTGGTGGATCATCTTTCTCTCTCTCCAAGGGGTTGACATTCCTCTCTCCTTTATGGGGATGACGCTCTCTCTCTCTCTTCTTGTCTCCTTCTTTGTCCTAGTTATGAGCGAGTAGTCTTTCTCACTAGGGTGCGGGGAGTAGCCCCGCTACCCATGTTTTCATACCATGTAAATGTAATCCATAGTTTGTAATATAGATTTTATATCTTTTCAGTTCAACATCAAACGTTTAATGAATGCTTGTTGCTTGATCACCAACTTGTGTTATCTTTTATCTTTTAGTATGAATTGTCTACGTTTGTACTATTAGATTCGAAACTCATTTGTCTGTTGGTTCTTGGTGCATGTATCCACCATGTGCTTAGTTCGGTATCTAGGAGTGCTTTCAAGAAGTGGAGTAAACTCACTTCCAAATGTTGTACTTTCATACTATGAAATGGAATCAGTTGACGTATAAAAGTACAATCTTGGTAAGTCGAGGAACAAACTTTGAGAAGGGAATGATGCAAAGCAGTTGACCATTCATTCGGGGATGGCTGGCGTTGCATCATTCCCACACTTCTTGTAGTTAGTTCTCCGAAAGGAAACTAAGTCTACAAAGATACTAACTGACTAAACTCTTATTGCAGGTTATGTTTTATTTTGCATGTCTTGATCCATGTGTAGTGGCGGTGAAAAACCAATCACACCCTAGTGACTTCTTATCATTGTTTAACTTCCTTAAATTTACTTGCTTACTTTACTTTTCTTAGTTTAAAACAATCAAACCAACCTTTTGATTTAAGTGCCTACTACTAAGTAACTAAGTGAAATTATAACGTTTTCCATCTTGATTGCTTGCAACAAGACCGTTGTTATGTGGATTCGACCCTTAACTATACTACAATAAGACTTCCACGTATCTTAGCATACGTGGGTGGGGTTTTAACCTAGTATAAGCAAGGCTAAACCTAAAGACCTATTGTCTTTAGGATTTTTAGTTGGTGCACGCAATTCCATGTAAGTGGAAGCTCCATCACTTAAGCTTCAAGGATTAACTCATCTAAGGATTATCGAGCACTTATTATCTTAAAGGTACAACCCTAGTGATTATCTTTGAGACAGATCAGTAACAACCATGGGGTCCTTTTATCTTTCATTCCCTTAGGTTTCCAATTGACTTAATTTCATTGAAACATCCAAACGTTCTTGACCATTGATGCTAGAAACGGTTTGAAACCATTTAAGCAAAACAATGATGAAACCGTATGGACAATTCACACTTGAAACCAATTGGGTCTCCAAACGGTTTGAGAGCATTTGGTCTCAAACGCTCTTGAGACCGTTTAGTCCAAACTCTCTCAAAACTGAATGAACCAAAAAAGTCTTCCATCACTTAATTAATTCAGGGCTTCAATCATTGAACCATCTATCAATTAAACCACTGATTTATTATTCAATTGGACCATTGAATCACCCTTCAATTAGACCTTCAATTATGATTTTGAACCCAATTGAACTAGGGTTTATAATCAAGAAACCATCAATTAGGGTTTTGAAATCGAGGAACCATCAATGGTTGACATTGTGGAACTAGTCCATGTGAAATCATTGGATCATCATCAAACCATGACATTACCTGACCTCAAATTGTCTTGAGATCGTTTGGATGACCTCCAAATGGTCTTGAGACCGTTTGTCCCATCCCACCATTGAAATTTGTGAAATTCAATTAGGGTTTAGATCATTGGATTGATCATCAAATTAGTTATTGATTGCATTTCAATTTCATATCTCTACATCTTCAATTACTCAATTATACTCAACCCTAGACCTCCAAACGGTCTTGGTTGACCTCCAAATGGTCTTGAGACTTTTTGGGTTAGTCAACCCAAAGTATTAAATCAATCACTTGAAATTTCAGCACTTAACCCGATTAGGGTTTTTAATTGGAGGATTGTCCATATATTGAATTAATCAATTGGATCCATTAGATCATAATCCAACATGTACGAGGGTCCTGACCTCAAACGGTCAACCCATCCAAACGGTCAACCCTTCTAAATAGTTTGGGATCCAAGCCTCCAAATAGTTTGCAAACCGTTTGGTCTCCAAATGGTTTGGTGAAACCGATTGGACCAAGGTTTTAAAACTATTTGCAAAAGATATTTGTGGAGGTGTGTGCTTATGATGATGTCATCATCATCAAGCTCTAAACCCACAAAACTTGCTGTGATTTTCATGGTGATTGCATCAATCAACCAAATAAAATTTCAAAAATGAAGAGAGGATCAACAATTGATAAGGAATTGAATGCAATAACAATATTAAGGGTTCAAGTTATAAAACCCACCTCCAATTGAGCTTCAAATCTTCAAGATCCATGTCTTTAATGGTGGATGAAACTCCTTCAACTATCCCCAAGCTCGTCCTCAGGTCTTTGAGTGAAAAGAAAGGCTAGGGTTGAAGATTGAATGGAGAAAAGAAGAAATCCATCATTTATTTTCGATTTCCACCATGAAATCATGGTGAAAGAAGGTCAAGAAGCTTACCAATAGGTTGGGGGTCATCCTCCTGTTTCTCCAAGATCCCTTGGTCATTTTTGCAAGCAATAAGTGAAAGGGGTTTCTAAATTTCCCTTTCAACTCATGGATAAAGGAGCATATATGCATTTTATTAAAAATTCATTTTAGGAGAGAGAAAGTAGGGATTATCTCCTCCATTTCCTTGCCTCTTTACCCCTTCCCTTCCTTGGTTATGAGGCTATCTCCTTTGCCTCTTATTCATATCAATTATCCATGATTTAAAGAAAAGCAAATTAAGCACCTTAACCTTTATAATAATAATATCCTAAAGTTACTGGATAATTCTTTTTCTTTTAATAATGTGAGTGAGTTATCCACTTCCTTTAGATATTTTCGTGCCTTTTCAAGGTACATGGTCGTACATTCTTTTGAAAAATCATCCCTCACCTTTTGGTTGAAGGGATCTTCAATTAATATATTTATTTTTGCATTAAATTGAAGTAAAGTTCCAATTAAGCTTAAATCTTGATTATTTTAATATCAAGATTCTCTCTCCTCCAAAGAGATACAAATGAAATGACCCTCTAATTTTCTTTGCTATACATGATGCCAAGAAACATTAGGGATTATTTTGAAGTGGTATTTTGCATATTGAACCCTAGGTTTTGGGTAAATTGCACATTACATCAAAACTAGGTTTTTAATGCACAAACATTTCTTTATCAGCTCTTTCTTGGTACTCAGGCTACGATAAGCCATGCCTCTACATCATATTCATTCTCATGATGCATAAACACATGAGGAACATCTTATCATGTAACATTTTTCAATTTAACCCCTCAACTTGGGTAATTTGCACTTTAGTCCAATACAAGCAAAACAATGTTTCAACATTATTCGAAAAGGGCTAAAATTGAAACATAAGTTCCTCTTGAACCTTAATTACTTTTCAAGAAATAAGAGCAAGCATATGATTAACTTTATTAAGAAAAACATTTAGGGTTAAGGCATAACCCAGGTCAAGGATGTTACAAATCATAAACCCCTAACAAGGATTTCATCCCTGAAATCCCAGATAAAAGAAGACATATATTATTCATTCATTATATCATCAAGTCTCCACATAACATCTCATTGTTATGGAGACACTATAGAACTTTGATCAATATAAAGTTCTTCCACACAAAATTCTCATAGAATCAAACACACAGGACACATACTCCACTGTCCTTTCATTATTAACTGTGGAGTTAATTCTGTGTCAGGTAACACTTTTCTTATTTAGATAGAGGTTATTTGTTAATTTAATTTGATAAACTTTTCTTGCAATAGTTTTACAATTATTCCTTAAAATAGTTCATTCTCATCAATGTTATGTTTATGCAAGGCATAAACCCCTAGCATATGATGTCTATACTATATTAGGTAACTGGACTGATTCCACAATTAAACATTCCAGGTGGTCAACATACTTTATCTGATACCAAAATCCCTTACCTTAGTATCCATTACATGTGCTGGAAACATATCACATATTCTTCTTTGTTTTATCCTAGTACATTACTTGTTACGCACATCTTTTTCTTCTAAGTATCCATCAAATAAACATTTTTAATTGTGCACATCAAGTGTCCTAAGACCCACTTGATTGCCATGTCCCTGAAAGGATAGATAACAAAGAATCATATTCTTCTTTTGTTTATAAGTTGATTTATAATTAAATCAAATCCCTTTGTATATCAATTAGAATGTGGTAGAAATATCCATGCCACATATCCTTCTTGATTAGGATTCTTTGGATTGTTTCAGAATGATTACTTGATCAGAGTAATAAAAAAGATAACAATCTAGGTATGTCATACTTACCTTGCCTTTAGTAAATGAATTCCTGGCCAGGGTATTCAAGAACTGAATTTAGGTAGTATGCTTTTATTTTATTTTATGTTTTCATTTCTTTAGATTTGATATACTTAATATCTCAGATTTTCTCTGAGTTCCTCTTTCATTTCTTCCCTTCCTCAATGAAGAAAGAGAAATTTTAGAACATATAAAAGAATATTAAACTGAACACAAGTTTTCATCCTACTTATGTTTTCTCATATCCTCAAAGGATTATACATATGAATTAAATAGCACTACCTTTCTTATAGTAGAGAGTAGAGGATATTTCAAAATAGAAAGTTCAATCTTGACATATCCACTGTCTACTTATTACAAGTTACCTAGTGTCTTATCTATTTAGTCACTTCATCACTTCTTATTTGGACATTGCCACATCAGGTGTCCTCTCTGTCCACATCTGTAGCAAGCTCAAAGCCTTTTAGGTGACTTCTGTTTAGGTGCACTATATTGTACTTGAGTCGGTACTACTGAAATCTTTGATTATTTAGTACCACTAATTCCTTGTTCCTGTGACTTTTTAGACTTCCTTTTAAGGTATGTCTCGTGTTTCTTTGTCATAGACCCTTCTATCCTTTGAATTGACTCCACAAATGTAGCAAACATCTCTCTACTTTCTAGGGCAGATGCAAGAATAGACATTTCGGCATTCAGTCCCTTCTCAAAACGTCGAATCTTTTCCTCCTCAGTAGTAGCCATTTGAGGACAAAATCACAAAAGTTCCATAAACTTAACCTCATATTCATTTATTGACATGGCTCTCTGTCAAATCTTCTCAAACTGTGAGATCTTTTCATCTAAGTATGTCTTTGGAAAATACTTATTGATGAATTCTCGATGAAATTCCTCCCAACCAACCTCTTCATCATTCCTTTTTATTTCTTCAATAGCCCACCAATGTCCAGCACTACCCTTCAAAAGGTACACCGCATGTTTAACTTTGTCAGCCTCTGGGATACTAAGGATCTTAAAGGCTTTTTCTAACTCAGTGAGCCATAAATCTGCATCTGCTGGGTCAGATGTCTTGACATATTCTATGGCTCCTACATGATGTAGTCGTTCAAAGGTCTTACCAGACCCATATCCCTCATAGGAAACTGGGGGCCTAGGTGTCGCTGTCGGCATCCGGTCTGCCATATACATCACTGTAGTCATGAATTGCCCAAAAAGTGTAGAAAAAGCTGGGTTTCTCATCATGACTTCATCAACATGGGGATTCTCAGGCACTATTTCTTCTCTTGCCTGATCCCTGGCACCCTCTTCTGGTGCAGCAACATTGCTCTCAGCAACGTATTCCTCATGTCCTCTAGACATCTTTGAGTTGTATATCTTCTTCTGCATAAGCAGAAGGCACTATAAGATACACTGAGGTACACTTAGAACAGACTCGATACCTTAGTCCTATGTCTCTGTAGACTCAGCGAACCTAGAGCTCTGATACCACTAATTGTAACGACAAATCCCAAACATCGAATAATTACATTTGTGGAAGCGATCATTAACAGCAGATTACTGAAAATCACTGAAAATTAAAACCTTTTTCAAAGAGATCTAATCATAGGAAAACTCTTTCAACAAGAACCAATGTATTACATTTACATCCTGGTTCATAAGTACATATTTTGTACCATCTCTTCTCGAGAGTTACAATATCCACTGCCTTGTTAACAACTAAACACAGACAGTATAAGAACCTCGAGGCATCAAGACAAAAACTCAGATCGATGTAAAAATACTAACTATTAACTCTGAGGACCTGAGAGGACAGAGACGACACATAGGACTTCTATCTACAAGACACGACAGACAGTACACTCCACCTGAGCTGTTACTGTTGTCCCTGTTGTTGTTGATGTTCTTCCTCTACAAGATATTCTCAGTCTCCTCTGTGCTTGTCCACCTAAAAATGTTGGATCCCACGGGGGTGAGACAATTGTAATTGCCCCAGCGAGAGATATAACTCTCTGCCAAAAATATTATTATTGTAATTTAATGATATAAAATTGGGCAGAGGATAAACAGTGTAAAGCATTCTCCTCTTTTAAAGCATTGCAACTGTTTAGAATAGAACAACAGATCATCTATTCTCTTAATAAGGAATAGGAAGAACATGTATATCATTTATCCATCATATTATACCATCATGTCAAACTTCTCTTATGATACTCATTATCTTGATATGTCACCCATGAGACATTCTTGTTTCAATCTGTTGGCCTTAGCCAATCTGCTAAACAGATAAGGGATTACATCTAACATGTACTCATATATCATTAATATAGGAATTGGGTTATTACCAATCCTATGTCATCATTACAGGCATTGGGTTATTACCAATCTTGTATCATTATTGAAGGCATTGGATTATTACCAATCATGTGTCATCATTGCAGGCATTGGGTTATTACCAATCCTATGTCATTATTGTAGGCATTGGGTTATTACCAATCATGTATCATTATTGCAGGTATTGGGTTATTACCAATCCTGTGTCATTATTGCAGACATTAAGCCTCTGCCAGGTATTGGACTCTTCCAAACCTGATTACACCGCCAGGCATTGGACACTACCAATCCTGATTTCACAGCCAGGCATTGGACTTTAACCAATCCTGATTAAACAGCCAGGCATTGGACTTTAACCAATCCTGATTACATAGCCAGGCATTGGACTTTAACCAATCCTGATTACACCGCTAGACATTGGACTTTAACCAATCCTGATTACACAGCCAGGCATTGGACTTTAACCAATCCTGATTACATCGTCAGGCATTGGACTTTAACCAATCCTGATTACACTGCCAGGCATTGGACTTTAACCAATCTTGATTACACCGACCAGGCGTTGGACTTTAACCAATCCTAATTACACTACCAGGAATTGGACTTTAACCAATCCTAATTACACAACCAGGCATTGGACTTTAACCAATCCTGATTACACCGCCAGGCATTGGACTTTAACCAATCCTGATTATAGGCATTACACCTCTGCCAAGTATTGGACTTTAACCAAACCTGATTATAGGCATTATACCTCTTCCAGGTATTGGACTTTAACCAAACCTGATTACATAGATCATGTAATATAAATTCCTTTGACCCATTATAAATAATCACATCCTTCTCTAGGCTTTGAACCCTGAGGTTAGCCTTCATAGTTGTTCACATTCATTATTAAATACAATTGTTCCCTTTATTAGGTTTATTATTATCATTTCTTATAGTAAACTTTTATAATCATCTTGGTGCCTCTCATCATGCCACAATTGTTCTCATGGCTCATAAGGCCCATAAAGCATCTTGTCACCTCTCACAAGGCAACATCTAATCATATGGCTCAAAAGGCCATTACACATCTTGTCACCTCTCACTAGGCAACAATAACATATTACCTCATGTAATACAATAGTAACACCACTATTCCCTCAATAGGGTTAGGGCTTACTATTCGCATCACATTAGGGTTTCTCATGTCCCATTACCCAATTTAGGGTTAGGGTTTCCCCATCTCACATTAATTAGGATTTCATATTTATCAAATCAACCCTAATATATTTCTCCACGCCTCTAGGAGCATCCATTAACATCTTGAGTATTCAATCATGTTTATTACTCTTAACATTTATCATTTAATGATTATCAATACAAGGTATGAGTTCATTTCTCATCCTTATCATGGTATGATTACATCATACTCATTAGTTTGGCTTAACCCCATTCTCAAGGTATATTAGCCTATACTTATCAAAGTATATCAAACTCATTAAATTTCATTGTAACAATTTACATAACACACTTCATGTGTTTCTTGTCCAAGTATATTGGATTTAAGGTGCATTAAGGCATATCAGCTCTGGAATGCTTAAAGTGATATCTATCATATCTTGATGTATCACTTTCCTCATCACTTCCAACGTACTTAAGTTATCAACTTATCTTGGAATAAAGTACTTCCCATCTTAATACTTTCATCCACTAACCTATCACTTTTACCATATAGTACATAGGTCACACACAAGAATTGTCAAGCTATCTTCAATAATATGGACTCATTTTAGATTAGGCATTGCTTGCTATAAGGTTATCTATAATCAATCACCTTAGGTATTTCCCTTATCAATGTATAAGTCACCATTCCATTATTAGGATTAGGGTCTCCCATACCATCACCCTTCATTAGGTTGTAGGGTTCCACATACTATCATACTTCATTAGGGTTAGGATTTCACATACCATCTCCCTTCATTAGGGTTTCACATCACATTGCCCATGATTAGGGTTTACTATTCATCCCAACTAGGGTTTCTCATAGCATCACCCTTGATTAGGGTTTCTCATGGAATCACCCTCGATTAGGGTTTCTCATGGAATCACCCTCGATTAGGGTTTCTTATGGAATTACCCTCAATTAGGTTTTCTTATGGAATCACCCTCAATTAGGGTTTCTCATGGAATCACCCTCGATTAGGGTTTCTCATGGAATCACCCTCAATTAGGGTTTCTTCATTTCATATTAATACATCAGGGTTTTACTTCACATTTTCCTAGTTTAGGGTTTCATGCACTTTACCCTAAAATTAGGGTTTCTTGTTCAATTATCCATAATTAGGATTTACTATTCATCCCAATTAGGGTTTCATATTACATTACCCATAATTGGGGTTTTACATTATGTTACCCTGAATTAGGGTTAGGGTTCATTAACCTTCTTAATCAGGTTTTCAAGATCTCTTTACTAAGGATAATACCCTAATCTCCACATGATTAATACTCATGTATGAATCCCTTTTATCATCCTTTCAACTTGATTAGGTTACATCAGCCCTCCAATCAAGTACACACAACTATGATTGACATAGTGTACTGAGTTATTGCTTACTTAAGCTTCAAGGATTAACTCATCTAAGGATTATCGAGCACTTAGTATCTTAAAGGTACAACCCTAGTGATTATCTTTGAGATAGATCAGTAACAACCATGGGGTCCTTTTATCTTTCATTCCCTTAGGTTTCCAATTGACTTAATTTCATTGAAACATCCAAACGTTCTTGACCATTGATGCTACAAACGGTTTGAAACCGTTTAAGAAAAACAATGATGAAACCATATGGAAAATTCACACTTGAAACCACTTGGGTCTCCAAACGGTTTGAGACCGTTTGGTCTCAAACGGTCTCGAGACAGTTTGATCCCAAACTCTCTCAAAACCGAATGGACCAAAAAGGCACTACGAAAAATATGGTCTTTAACTACAAAAAATAATTGTAGCGAAAACCCCAAAATTTGTAGCTAAAAGCTTTGGCTACATTTATCCTTACATTTATAATATATAGCTAATACCCGTGTAGCTAATTGTTTAGGCTACATTTTTGAAAGTTGTAGTTAGTTATTCCTCTAGCTACAAATTCATATGTAACCCTAATTGTAGGTAAAAATGTCCTTACACATAAACATGTAGTTTCAATTGTAGCCAAATGTATGACTGCAATTCAATTTGTACCTATGATATGTAGGGAGAGATGGCATTGGTTACAATTTGTATTTGTAGTTCATGTATAGCAAAAATTAACACTTGCTACACATGTAATTATAGCTAGTGTGTAGTGAAAGACACCATGTACTATACATACATATGTAGTGAGAGACATTATGTATCCAGTCAGTCGCTTGCCAATATAGAGTGGTTTTCAATAAGAAAATAGATGAATGTTAATCAAGATCGAGTTGTGCTTACAATGTCAGCAATGATACTTTTATTTATATTTGAACAATGAGTACACATGGGGAGGACATTAACATGGCCCCTGTTTTACAATATGCATGGAAAAAAGACACATGTATACAATATCTTCTTCTGACTACATCTATCCACTGCATACTACAAAGCACAATATAAAGAGGGCTCATCTCCCTTAGTTCCTCCACCTAATTCACAGTGAGTTCAATAGCCCTATGAATCTCAGCTTTAGTGGTGAATCTTCCAATCCCAAACATGATAGAGGTATGTGCCATTACCTCATCAACTCCCAGAGCTCGAGTTACAGCCTTTCCTATTGGCAACTCATGTAGAGGTTCATATATGGTTAGTTTTAGTTGGTGAATCCCCTGGATCAGAACATATTGGCATTTCTTCTCATAATCTATATGTTCTGTACTTTTGTATGTTGTGGATCTCAAGCTCCATCAAGTTGATGGTAGCATCCACTTTGTGCAAACCACCATGGATACCTACAAAGAAACATACAAGTTTTGAGATATAGCTCACGAAAAAAACAAGAAAACATAGTTTCTCCTACTCATAACTTACCTATTCCATAAGCTTTCTTCTCCCAGTGCATTTAAGAATAAGCTCCTACCTATACATGATGACCTCTATAGAACATAAAAATGTAGTTAAGGATTAACATTACTGGAAAAGAAGTGATAGAAGCATTAAGAGGACTCAAAATACCTCGATGAGAATTTGAGAGATCCAAATTATCCCAAGCAACCGTGATAGAATCTATACAAAAAGAAGTTGAGTACCCACATCATGAAGAACCAAATACCGGCAGATTGGCTGCAAAGGGTTTCAAACAAGTCCAGGGTTTTGACTATGAAGAATCCTTTTCTCCAGTGGATAAGGAATGAATCCCTAGAGTTTACCAAAACAAATGTGCAATAATTACCACCCGCAAGAGGGCATGTCTGTTCGTAGTATAGTTGAGGATTTAATTTTGAAGGACAACATTATTAATATTTGATTTCTTGATTTAATTGAACTAGAAATAGCATTTAACACCAAAGTTGGATTGATTGATAACAAAAAATGTGCAAGAATAAATGACTACAACAAAATCTAAGATGATTAGATGGATGAATACAATAGGGTGAGTAGATTTCACCAGTGATACCTACTTTATTATGACCTTTCGATGACCTTTCCTATCTGGTGTTTGATCTTTTTGTGACCTTCCCTATCTGGGGCTTGATCTTAAACATCTACACAGTGGAATTGTGCCACCTTGCCTATCTGGGGCTTGGTGTCGTACTGGTCTTCTCAATCTGGGGCTTGAGTACTTGTGTCCCTCAGAGATGGCATACTTGGGTTCAGATAATGTATGCTCTTTCATATTTATATCCTTAATTTTCACAATTTAAGTTAAATTTAATGTTACCTCACAAATTGATTCAGTCAACTTACCTTTCTAGGGAAGGTACTAACCTAGGGTGCCATCTAGGCTCATAGGAGGAAGTTAGGCTCTCTAGCCAAAACCTGACCTGGAGGTCTAACGTTTTTCCTCCCCCGTAGGTCCTTTTTCCCACTCTTGGGTTGAGCCACCCGAGGTCAGGACACCAACCCTAAGAATGGAACTAAGAGTTTCATATTATCATCTTTTTATGGAACCTAAATAAGCATTTATTCTTTTAACCATACCACCCTTATCCTCTTTTCTCAATGGTGTGCCCTCTCTAAGGGAGCCTCTTTATGAGGGAACCCTCTCTAAGGATTTTGGTCCCTATAGAGGACACTCATACATAGGCTTTCCTTGGTAATCCCGATAATCAGTTACCCCCATGTGTTTACTTTATTCACCCATGCTCTTCAACTCACCAATGGTTGATATAGGGTTTGATTAGGTTAAATTTATAAATGTGTTATTCATAAGTTGCTTATGTTTTCTTAAAATTTTTCTTATTAATGCCTTTGTTTCACATACACATATGGGAGACGTAGTTCACCTAGCTCATTTATTAATTTTATATTATAACTTCTCAATACTTTCCCAGTCTCTATGGTATACCTACTCACTAGGGTATCAATAATCACTCGTCGAGAGTATTCTCGATGTCATACCCACTCTCTAGAGGTGATTTCCATTCATACCCACTCATTGGGGATGCCCATGATATCATACTCACTTATCAGGAGTATTTCAATGGCATACCCACTCATTGGGGGTAGCATACTCATTCTCTGGAGATAATCTCAATAACATACCCACTCCTGGGGGTAGTTTCAATTTCATACCCACTCGCTGGTGGTACATCCAATGACCTACCTACTCACAGGGGGTTGTCTCAATGGCTTACCCGCTCACTAGGGGTAGCATACCCACTCACTGGGGGTATTCTTTATTCTGCCATTCCTCTAGATATAATATTAAAGCAATGAGAAAGTTGTATTCCTATTTTCATTTTCATGTATAGCCATTGCTCATTAATGTCTCTCATGTATATTCAATTTTTTTTCATATGCATCATGCATAAATTTTTCCACCTTCATACATGGAAATCTATGTCATATAGACTTATTTACCTTTTTCATAATTCCTAAAACTCTTACCCTAATTAGGGTTCATATGGGTAGGGTTTCAATTTTACCCATTCTACTCCCTTTTCCCAGGATTAGGGTTTTGGGATTGGGTTAGGGACTATATTGCACCTTAGGGTTTTTATGTTTCTTGACCCAATAGGGTTTTTCTTGAACCAGCCTCAGTTCCATCTAGGGTTACTCTCATAAGGAAAAACCCATCAAACATTTTTTTTTCTTTTCCTTATCGTTATTTCCACATTACATGTACATTGTCATCTCCAAATTATATATACATAATTATTTCCACACTACATGTACATTATTATTTCCACATTATTCATACATTAATTAGTGGAGGATGCCTTAATATACTTCTTCTCAAAAATCCTAACTTGATATGAGGAGGGAAGTTTCTTTAAGATTTTTAACCAAGAGGATGATAAGTCGATGAGAAAACCTAAAGATAGTTTACTTCAGAAAAAATCATCCAACTTTGGCCAGGACAAGATGCACATGCCCATGAGTCCTTGTAAGCCAACGAGCGGTGCAGAAAAAAGTATATCCATTCATAGGTTCGTGGTTCCTTCTAGACACAATTGTCTTTAGAAAATGCCCTAATAATTCCCTCATGTTTCTACAGATTATTTGAAATTATAAACTACTATATATTATTTGAAAATTTTGGGGCTCTGATATCAAATGTAATGACCTCACTTTTCAGCAAGCCCCGTTTAAGGGAATCCAAAAAGATGAGATGCATTACCTAAAATTTTCCCAAATATCCAGATTTTAATCAAATAACAAGTAATAGAAAATTATTTCATTGTTTCACAACTATTGTTTACAAAATGCTTACATGAATCTTTACCATGACAGCTACAACACATGAGAAGAAGTAACTAGACAATACTCCTTACTAGTTAACTTTAATGTCTTTAAGTATATTCATATGTCCATCACATCTTGATGCCATCTTATCTAGCATGTACCTAAAACGTCATAAAACTAAAAGCACATATCAGTATGACAAGTTATACTATGTACGAAGGTGCATGTAAAAGTGTACAAGTAAGCTAACAACATATAGTCCATCAAATATTTGCAAATATAAACTAGAATTTTCTTCAGATAATCTTTCTTTATGTGATACTCACAGTGGCATCACAATTGAAGAATATAAATAAACAACCAACATTTTAATTGTTCAATCCTCGAGGAAACCTCAAAAAATGTCAGCAAACTAATGTGGGAAGTCTTAGGCACAACCACGTACCTCGATGGCGAGCCATGAAGATTATCATATAGAATATGCTTCGATTATATTCAAGAAATCCAATCAACAAAGATGAATCCAGTCAATCACATTCTATCTTCGCATATAAAAATCTTAAAGTGTCACCATCACATTAATCACGTTAAACTGTACTCGGGTCCTAATCGATGGTTTTAGGATTTGGATAATGAATAAGGGTATAAGCCCTATTTACATCACATGCTAACAATTAGGTGAAATCCTAATTACTAGATCCAGCATATCTTTTTCAGAATGATCATATAGATTCCATCATGTTTATTAACACTATTGCAAGTTATGATCTTTATACCTAATTACACATATGTAGGGTTATTCACATTAGTTATAATAATTGTCATCATGTATGTGAATATTCACTTACAAACCTTGTTACTCAACATTACTATCATAATCAGATTAGATTCAACAATATTGGATATTATCACAAAATAGACATTTTCCATGTATTCAATATCCTATAATACTCAGATCTTGGGTTTTTATACATTAATCACATACTAGCATGTATTCGTGGTACTTTTGAAATATAAAGCATAATTATATTTCAATTATATTTTCTTCATGTTCCTCTCATTTTTTCTGATAAATTTGATATATAATTTTAGTACATTCTGACCTACCAACGATTTTGTAGAATTGTTTCAAGTTATGAAAATATGGGCCAATCACATAGCAACATGTTAGAAAATATAGTATTTGATTTATCTACTTTCTCAGGAATGAGAATTCCTTATTGGACTGGCTGCAATTTGGTCCCATCTGACAGGAGGCACTCCTACAAGAATGGGACGTTGTCCTCTCTCCCTTTCTCACATTCACGCACATCAGTGTTGCATTGGTTCCGCAGACAGACACCGTCGACTAGGTCTCATACTGACATTAATCCTCAGAAAAAGTGTCAAGCCAACCTCCTCCCTTCGGCTCCCTTCTAAGAAGATATCCCAGGATGCCTCTAAGCTTTGGTTGTGCCTTGGAGATCCCCATCACCCCTCAATAGTCAGAGCATGATCTCTTACCATCGGCTTAAGCTATTGTAGCTAAACTTGGTATTCCTCCTCTCACGATGGGAGATAAAATGGGGAGGGGATGACCCATCTTGGTTTGACTCATCATCTCTCTCTCATGTGTTGTACCGCCCGTTGTAACTCCATCTTCTGCAAGACAAGAACAACATCACCCTTGCGATGGGGTCTCTAATGAACACATAGTGAGGACAATGACATGAAGGGTCTGCTTTCCTTCTCCTTGGTCCATGGGTTCAGAACCCTGCCTCTAAGGCAAAGGAAACACCCTCTTATATAGGTTCCAGGGTTGGTTGTTTGTGTTGTTTAGGGAGAAAGGAAAGAGAGGAAAATGGGCAACGTTCCAGGCTTGGTTCATTTGTGGGTGTATGGTAGATGGAAATCTGGGATCAAATCATTCACATTAATCACTGTGATCCACTTTAACCTAGTATCTCAATATTCTCCTCATGGTAACACTAACAGTTTCCCAAAAAATGATTATTCCTTTCTTACCATGAAGGACCAAGTCTTTTCTAAAATAGATAGTACTTGATTGGAAACCCAAAATCCATCGAAGAGAGTTCATCACTCGTTGGGTCTAGGAAACTCTTTATGATTTTCAATTCTATGACTATTCTCTATTTCCCTCTTGAATATATTCTTAAATCAAAATAGGAACTCATTAACCTCCTTTCCAAACTATTTTTAATGTGCAGGATTTATGGGATATCTTTCCCATAGAAAACATGCTCTTTTTAGACATCTATTTAAAGCAATTATCATTATCCTATGGAATATTCTTTTTCTCTCAATCTTTAGAATTTTCTTTTGTTTCTATTATTATTTTCACTATACAAAGTTTAAAATGAGGTAATGTTATTTAGTGCGTCAACATTGTGTTGCCACTTATGGCTAGATAATTACTCTTTTAATTATCTAAAATACCAAACACTTTGTTTTCTCTAGGAAACTTGTATATTATCTTATATTTCAGTTGTCCAATAATTACCTGATTCATTAATATTTATTTATGCATGAAACTCTCTCTTTTCTAGAAAATTCCACTCACTTCCATATTTAAAATACCAATTTTCCATTACTTTTAGGAACCTCTTTATTTTTGGATTTCCCACTCTTTCTTTATCCAATAATTATTAATGGATTATTGAAACCAGTAAACTACACGAGATCTATTCCACAGGGAGTATTTGTACTTTGACACCACAATTTCCAAACAAGACTCATAGGGAACCATATTTCTAATGTATCCTTCATATTACATTATTTGCAAACAAATATATTAAAACATGAGAAAAATCAAGTTATAACACTCTCTCTAAAATTTCATATCTCAAAAAAGAATGAAGCATTACAGGAGATTTTAGGGTGTTTGATTAATGATTTAGATCAAATGAGGTGCTTGTAATAATTACAAATAAGACCTTTGTATTTTTTTAGAGTTTTTTGTCAACTGAGTTGTTCCCATCTATGAAACTCAACTGATGAAGGGGTTCTTTTGTTAGTCAGATATGCTCAAAAATTGTGAAAATTTAACAATTACCTAAAATGAAGTTTCCTAGATATAGTTAGAGGACCACTCCAAAAGAATAAACCAATAAATAGATATAATCAATATCGCACTGCTATATTTCATCTTGAATGGATTGCCAGCCGATAATAAAATGATTTGAAGATAATAAAATGATGAACAAAATGAAATGCTATATAGACCACATGATAGTAAGATATGTAAATGTGCTACAAGGTAGAGAAAAAGTATGGTTTCCTTATCAACCAAATTGTGAGGAGATTTTTGTCTTCTGGCATATTGGTAGGTATAATACCTGACTTTTGTGTAAGAGGTTACAAGACTACTCCCTCCATCCATTTTGAATATAGGGTACGTGATATATTGGTTTCATATTTTTTAAAATAGATATAAAAATTAAGACATTGTGATGATAGAATGCATATCAAGATAAGAAGTGGATGAACAATAACAAAATTTATGTTTAGCACACAAAACAACAAGTTACCTCTCATTTTGCCTCCCATTCTGCCTCCCAAAAGTAGATATTTTTTTCTAGTGTGCTACATCTTTGATTGAAGGTGTTGTTGGTGGTTCTATGTTTAGGTGATTTTTTTAGTCAGTCACATCATGTAATTCCAGGATTTGTTGTTCCTGATTATGTGAGGAGTAGGTTGCTCCTCACATCATCTCATGACATGTGGCTTCAAATTTAATCTCGATCTTTGGATTTTAACTACCCCATTAAATGTATGTGGATAGAAGAAGGAGAACTTGCTCCTGTTTATTTTAGGAGAAACAAATCCGAGCTCCATTATGTATGTTAATCCCATAGTCACAAATTCGGTAATTATGCGGGAAATTTGGGTAAAAAAGGTCAACATACGGTAAAAATACAGTCAATTATTTAGGATAAAAGTCGGAAAAAAATTGCAGCATGTATACACATATTGCATACATCATATATGTCTATATATATATATATATATATATATATATATATATATATATATATATATATATATATACTAGTAATTGCACGTGCTCTACATTACGTCTATATATAAACTTAATGATCAAGTAAAAGTCATTATCAAAGTATGCAACTATCAAAAAAATTTAAAATACAATCGACATGTGAAAATTTCAAAATACCATATGAACATAGGGGAGGGAAGTAACTTTGTTTTGTGTGCTAAACAATTTTGTTGTTTAGAAAATAAAACAAGTTGCTTCCCATTTTCCCTCCATTATGCCTCTCTATAGTATTTTCCAAAAAAGTATAAATGCTCATTTGATAAGGGGGAGGCCCCAAACTATAGGCCTCTATATAGAAATGATGATCTTCAGGCTTTGTTGGTCTTGTCTAGAATCTCTTCTAGAGTGTGGGTTTTCTCTAAAATAGTAGTATCTCCATTGCGCGAAGGATGATACTTGTTTTCCTTCATGAGGGCCTCTATATGATGTTCATTTGTAAAAATAAAAACATATGATATGCATCACTGATGTCATTAATAAGTCTTCATCTATAATTATAAAATTGTCTATTATTTCTTTCAGTCCATATAATTCAAGTTAATGATTCAATGAGTGTTTTGTGTTGGTAGTTAGCATGATGTATAGACTTTAGCCCTCGAGAACATATGCATATCTGCTATTATGTTATTCCTACATTCAGATCAGAATTGAAGTTGAAATAGTGTTCCCTTATAATGGTGGATATTGAGCAGTCAAGAAAAAGAAATGTGGTGCAGTTTTTTCATGATGAGTGTATAGAAGACAAAGGGATGGACCCTAAAATCCTTTTTTGTGTATATTTACATAAGTGAGAATTCTATCATACTAGATAAGCTAAATGAGGAGTTTTGTTTTCAGTGGACAAGTGATTTTCAACATATACTTGGTTTGGGCAAATATGTCCTTGGTACATATAAAAAAAGTACACTTGTTTCTAAGGCTATACATGAAATAAAAATTAACCTATTAACCATTAGGTCAAACCAAACTTGACCAAACCTACATGTTTAGTCTAGTTTGTACAAGTAATGTGGTCAAGTTTTGTTTGATAAGTGTTTAGACAATCCTTAACTATTCTGATTATTTTTTAGACAATTGGTTAACTAATAAGATCAAACTTAACCATATCTATATATGTGTATATCTATGTGTCTATATATTTTCTCAAATAAATTATTCTAGTCATGATTTGGTAGATGTATAAACAACATTTCAAATTATATCAACATCATAGTTATTGTTTGTGGTATAAATGACATTTATACTAATGTTGTAATTGATATATATAATCTTTTAAAATTATTAAACATTTGCTTATTGCATTATTATACACTTAAAACATTCCATTTCATGCTTAGACAATAAGATTTATTCCATATGAATAAATTATAAATTTTATTGAAGACAACCAATAATGTGACATCAAAGAATCAAATCATTTTTGAACTATCTTCTTTATCTTCATTTAAGTGTACGACTAGTCAATACTAGGTAGTACTTGTTTCAGACCAAACTTAACCAAACTTGACCACATTTTAATGGTTATGCTAAGTTTGATCTAGAATCCTTTTGTCAAGTTTGATCAGAAAATTTTTAGGCCACATTATGTGGTCTGGTCTATGGTTTTAGGGTCAGACCAGACTTGATGAGACCATGCCCACCCCTACTTGTTTTGAAGAGTACTTGGTACTCCATGTCCAAGTGATATGGTTTCTAGTATTAGTTTTGGGCTATTGGATAATATCAAACAGTGAATCTTGTTGGAAATGATATATGAGAGTTATTTTATGGAGGTTTATGTGTTTAATTCCCATAAATTGTAATGCTTTTCCCATAGTAAGGTGAGGCAATGGATATGGAACAATGACATGGATTACATGGTTTTTTATGGGAAGCTCATGTAACCAAGGGTCTATCTAAAATTTGATGTTGTTAATGTAGTGTGGCGGGGTGTTGATGTTGTGCTTGTTGACGAATAGGTTGTAGTTTATCTGTTTCCATAGTGGGGATGCATCTTGGAGTTTGTCATTCACCATGGATTTTTATTGTAGTATTTGTTAGTCGCATGTTCTTTTAAAATCCATTCTCTATCAGAGCATAAGTGTGCATAGATTTTGTGAACTAGACATATGACATGTGATTTATGTTAATGATGCCCCATACCCAAAGAGTTTTTGGGTACAAGTATTTTTTCCATTTTTATATAAATTTTGTATCCCATATGTTTCCAAAGGAACTCCCTCCTGATATGGTCGATGGTGTGAAGAGTGTTGGAGGGGAGAGGAACACAACTGAGGAAATAGGTGGCAGGAGAGGTGAGGGAACCTATTGAGAAGAGTGAGTGTAACATCCCTAGATTCCACCATTTCAAGACTTAGAAGGCCCTAGAGTATAAAATCCAAAAATGTTAGGAAATGTATCAAAGAGCGATGCGGAATTAGTATTGCACATACATGAGAATACACCAAAAGAATATACCAAAACATATCTTACATTCAACTTGTGTACGTTAATAAAATGAATTATTACAACATGAATTACAATTACATGCTTATAGGAGATATTACATGTCTATAAACATATATGGTAAATAGGAACTTACATAATAGGTACAACCTATGCATTGCTCACTTCCCATCTTTTCTTCCACGCTAGATCTGAAGCTAAAACATACGTGAAACTATGGATCAACAAACAAAGTGTTTTTTGCATGGGTAGAAAGATACATGCACTTATGGTTTTTATAACTTCTAAAATATTTACAAAAAGAAATAAATATCATATAAAAAAGTTCTTTAAAGAGGAAAAATATGTTGATTTTAATCATTTTTCTAGAAGAGTTGCATAACTAAGGTGTGTCAGTACCATAAACGTACATGTTAGGCCCTCCCCACCCCTAGGGCTATGGGGTTGCAATGACCATAAATGGAGAGAGGAGATTATGCACCTTAGAAACTACAAAACATCTACACATCATCTATGTTTTCAAGTGACAAGACATTGGGTACTTATAGTAATACTATTGGTATGTATGCCATGAGAGCCAATCATGGGATGATTGGTGGGATACATTAAGATTGATTTGATAAACATCAAAGGAAAGCTTCCAATTCTTTCTGGTTCAGTCATATGAGATAGTGATAGAACATATTGAATGTCTAGAGAATGATAGTACTCAATGACGTATGCCTTCAGGTTCAGGACCTGAACGATGAGATCATACAGATGCTAAGAGTTTGTACATTCTTATTATGTCCCTAGTCAGATGTCATTGTGGAAGGTATATAGACAAAAATGACACACAAGACTAGATTGTCGTGTTGGTTGATGACAGAATCTCATTAGTCATGATATAGAGATATCAAACCAAACACATAGGTACTTGTTAGAGAAAAAGTGTACCGGACAGACCCACCGTGAGTTTGACACATGGAACCATGACATGGTAGTCACAGTCAGTACTCATAGTGATGGTGGTGAGTGTGATTCTTTGACCTAAAATCACTACACTCAACACATGTCGTTGGGCACACTTTGACATCATCAAACGCAGTCCTGAAACATGGGTTGTTATAAAGGTGATGATTGGGTGGCTTTGACACATGGGGCTTTTGAGGGGTGAGTGATAGATATGGGATTTGTCCCTCCTAAGGGAGTTTGATATCTAAGGCCACTTGATGAGTAGGATTGAGAAAGGCGTGCACACACATGTGTGATTCAGTATGTGATATTGATGTCATACATATCTTTTCCAATCTGCTCTGAGATCAAGAAAGTGAATGAACGTTGACAGGATGATTGTTCCATGCCTCGAGTTCATTCGGGATATCAGTGACAAAGGAATTATACATTCACTGTAATACCATTCACAAATTGTAGGATTGAAAGTTGTTCTCCAACTTTCTACTTTCACTTAGGTAGCACTAATGTGTGACTAGGCACCGCTCTTTGCTTGTGAAGTCATAAGTGTTATGGACTTTCACTGCCAACGTGAAATGGACCTGTAGGGTCACACACATAGGATTTAACCTGGAAGAGGAGTTTTGTCCACAAACAATGTTTAGATTGATTACTAAAGGAGTTTAGTAGTTCAATTAAACACTCAATTGATTGATAGCTCAAAATCATAGTGTTCAAGGTGTTGGACAGATTGATTAGAGTATCGGATTGATTGAAACTGCAATTGACTGATTCTGCACTCCCAACCGATCGGCTCATGAGATGAACCGATCGGTTGATCTTGGTGAACCGTTCGGCTTAAGTGTTGAGTCGATCGGCTCATGGACAGGGTGAAACAATCGCTTCAAGTGTTGAAACAATCGGTTCAACTGTTGCAACCGGGCAAGTTGGGAAAGTCGGATTGGTGAGAATTTTCCTTTCGTTTCACTTACCCAATTTGATTGGGAAATAGGATTGGTGTCCGATATCAATTAGAAACAAAAGAAGGAAAGTCAATCGGGAACTGGTCAGGACCACGAACTGACCGGTTCAGAAATGAACTGACCGGCTCATGGGTCCCAACCGATCGGTTGAGGTGTCAACCGATCGGTTTAGGTCCCCAACCGACCATTTCAGTTGTGAAACGATCGGTTCAGGTTGCGAGTTGGTTGTTTTTGTGGAAAATCTCGAACCCTTCTACTCCTGCTTTTAGTCCCGCATTACCCAGGATGGAGAACCCTGTCCCATGACCCTCCTATATATATAGGGGTATTGGGGGCTTCTCAAAGTACAACTCAGTGCAAACCAGTTGCTCTGTAAAGTTGTCGTTCTCTCTGGTTTTGGTAACCGAGAGAGAGCCCGAGCAAGTGTTACCCGATAAGGGAGGCACAGCAAGGGAAAGACAATTACAGTTGCGACTAGTGGTAGGAGAGTGTGTCGGTGACTAGTACGCTGACAGGAGGGTGCGACTCCTTCCAATTCCTTGTGGTACAAGGAGATTGGAGTTCCAGGTGGCCCGTATGGACTACTTCAGAGGCGGGAGGTTTCTGCCGCTAGGAGGACAACCTTCAATCCTGTCAGTCCTGGTGCAACCAGAAGCTGCACAGACACCGTCCAAGACAGGAGGTGAAGACCGCACAAGGCGCGAGGTATTTTCGCCGAGCAAGCCTCGGGACCAGGTATGATTCCACAAACCATCCTTTCCTATTGTATAGACGTTGATGTGTTTCCTTATTCTGGGTTTGGGGGGAGAAAATGTTTGTTTCCGCTGCCTTCTCTGCCTCCCCTAAAACCCAACAGTGGTATCAGAGCCACGTCAACTGCTCTATACTTTAGGAATTATCGATATTATCGATTTTGGTTTGTCGCCTTTATTTATTGCATACGATGCGAATAAAATTGGCTTTATGCATGTCCAATTCTAAATCCACAAATCCGAATTTACATATATGATATATATTATTAATGCACTCGATACGCGTCGCCCTTAAATGAGTTTTGTGGTGGATGTATAGTGTGGTTATGGCCAATAAACCCTTTCAGTGTATGGTTGTATGTGGTTGCTTGCATCTCGGTCTGTTCACCATTCTTCCTTCTCCTATTCCTGATGTAACTCGAAGTAATTCAAGACTTCTTTCCTACCTTTGCTCCCCTCGAATGTAACTTGAGGTTTCTCTTTTTACAATGTAAAATAGGATAGAATTTTTATTTCTGTAATGTCAAAGAACGGAGGACATCCTGACGACAGCTGAAATGATCGGTTCAAGGCGTGAACCGATCAGTTGATGTTCCAGATGATCGGTTCAAGGAGTGACCCGATCGGTTGATGACCGGTCCGAGGAGCGAGACGAGTGGGTGGCGGCCATGATGAGATGCACGACGATCAGGCGAACCAATCGGTTGGAGGAGCCAACTGATCGGCTGGTGGCACCCAGACGACCGGGCCAGAACGAGCAAGTCATTCATGAGATGAGTTGATCTACTTGGAAGGCAAAGCACAGAGTTCATCTTGTACAGGTTGCATGTGATGTAGGCCTAGATGACCGTGATTCCTCTTGGCTCGAGGAATCACATTAGGATGGCCATAATCATCGCTTTTTATCGTTTTGCATGTTTTGTGGGATATAGCATGTATATGATACATACTATGTATTGTGGTGATTGGATATGTATATGTATATAAAACCAAATTCCTCATTAAATATTAAGTTTTAGATGCCTTCCAAATGCGACACACGTGAAAAGCTTGATCGACCAAGTGTGGGCACGCCCAAGCGTGGTGCACTGTCTATCTCATGGAAGTGTGAAGGATGAATGTGTGGGTCTGCCCAAGTAGGGTGCATATTCATCGTGTTGGCTTTGGGTCAGACTTAACAAGGTGACCTAGATAAGATCTAGCACCTTGAGGCATGGAGATGATCATGGCAAGGAGTTGCATATGACATCTTATCAAGAGTTGCATATGATTCAATTGGAAAAAGTTGCCTACCTGAGAGATCTAAGTTGTGGGTGACAGCCCAAGCTGGTCCATGACTTGGAGAATTTTAGGATCTTTCCCACTAGAAGGTTGTACGCTGCAATCTTCCAAATTGATGGTGAGGGCTAGCAATTTGAAGTAAAATAGTGGGAGCGATAATTAATTAAAGGCCTAATTTTTATCGTCAACTTTTCAAATCAATCAAATAAGTCAAAAGAGTTTTGGACTAAAATTGCATATATTTCCTTTTGTTAAAATAAATGGTTAATCAACAATAATCACTTTATTTGTGATCGGTCTTTGAGACCAACAAATTAAATGGGAATCATTCCACGAATGGTTAGGATGATGAGAAGTGTTCTCAAAGAGAGAAAGCTCTAAGTCCTAGTTATACCAAGACTAGATGAACTCAATCCCACCACATCAATGGCTGAAAGTATGCTTATGGAAGCATACTGAGGATGACATTGATGAGGAGTGCTTGATGTTGTGTTCTCTAAACTATGAGTTGCAGAGACAACATGAGACATATGATGTCTCAAGGACACTTTCCTAGTATGTCATGACAGAAGGAGATCCAGTAAGGTATTCACGCACTCAATATGATTGGGTATGTGGAAAACCTGACTAAGAAGGATTCCCTCTGAGCCAAGAGTTGGCTATTGGTATGATACTGCAAATGTTACGAGAATCATACAATTCATGGTAAGCTACAACATTAACAACTTTGACAAGCGTTGACAGAGTTGTTGGACATGTTGAGGATAGTAGAGGAAAAGATGAAGAAAGACAAACCATAATCTTTGATGTGATCAAAGAAAAGGTAATTCTTAAGGGCAAGGACAAGGGCAAAGCAAAGAAGTGTTCTGATGCTAGCCAGCAATCCAAGCTGTCTTCAGCCTCAAGGCACATGGGGAAAGGGTGTATGAGGGAATTGCCCTCTATATATGGAAGAACAAAAGAAGATGAAGGAGGGGATGGAGATCTCCACCTAAGGTATCATGAAATGAACTGCTTCTTTATCTAAGGTATATGATACCAAGATATGGATCTATCATATATGATATGCAAGATCCGCAAAGAAGTGATGGCCTTTGTGAAAGGACCAAGAAAGAAGAAGTACCCATCATTGGAGCAAGTGTTGCTGTCATAGATAGGAGTATCTTTCAGTATATTTCATCCTAAAGGGCACGAAATAGAGTTGAGAACTGCTATTTCATATATTTCCAATAGATAGAAACACTTTATTTATGCATATTGTATGACAATGATGGCAATTAATAAAGTTGATGTTTCAATCTTAAAGATATGATCTTTGTGGCAATGCCTTGTTTATCTTGTGATACATGGTATTCATAAGATAAAATGATACCTAAGAGTTATAGATAACTCAAACAATCAAATTAGCATCAATCATGAGAAATTCATTTCTAGTTTCCATGTGATGGATAAATCTAGACTCTTTTGGTTAGAGAACCAGTAAGAGACATGAATATCTTAGACATGATTAATCAATCTTCACTAATGGTAGTGGGAGAATGATTGTCCTATCAGGTATAATACATGTGATGTATTTACATACCTATTGGAGAAAATGCTAATACTTCAAATGGTGTTTAGAGAAATACCAATATGAATATCTTGAAGTGTTCAAGATTATCATAGATGAAGTACAAATTTGGTAAAGTGTTAATTCTTGATGAGATCAATGAATGAAATACTTGGACCAAATGTTTAAGATCCTTATGAGTGATTATGATAGTGTATCATAGTGAACTCATGATTAAGGCATGGTGATATCTAAATCAAGAAGGAATCATACTCTAGGGAGTTAGAGAATGATTATCAAATAACTGAATTCTTCTTAGTAAAAGAATACCCAACACTAATAAAGGACATTAAGAATCACAAGGAGTTGTAAGTTCTTCTATCCTTGAAAGATACACCTCATTTATCATATGATGAGTTGTTCATGTGATGAGTCAACTATCTAGATGAATATGAGGAACCGAATTTTGAGTTATGGTTTATGATCATTACATCCTAAATGACATTCATGTGAACCATAAGGTATGACCTTGATGGTATCACCCATTGGAATAAAATTCATAAGTGCAAATAAGTCTTAAGCGTTAAGACACATGGATAACATTTTGAGAAGGATGATGCTTGTTGATTGCAACTTAATGACTAAAGGCATTTGGCATATGGATACTAAAACCGCATTCCTATGAGGAATAAAACAAGGATGTGTATGTGACACAACCTATAAGGTTTATGAATCCATTAATGCAAATGAAGTCTATAAGTTACAATGGACTAATCAATATGATTGATTGAGTACAAGCAACTCAGAATTGGATCTTTACTTTGATGATATAGTCAAAGGGTTTGACTGATATGTCAAAGATAAAGAAGGGATCTATGATTTAGTGGGAGCGTGTTCACATTCCACATATTGATGTGAAATGGAAATGTTCTTGAATGGAAATCCAAAAGTGGAAATTATCTTAAAGGAAGATAGAGATGTTTCTAAAAAAAAAAAGAGAATCACAACTTTTTCATAATAATAATAACTATATACGGAAAGCGCCGTTTCCGGCTCTGGCGATTATAGTCCCCTAGGGTTCCCTCGCGCAACAACGGCCGCTTGGGGGGGGGGGGGAAGGGCTTCCGGCACCGGCGAGCGCCGCCCCTTCCCCCTAGGCCCTTTCCTTCACTCGGTGTTCTAGGGTCGTTTCGTGAGGTCCAGTTAGCAGCAGGTCTTTGTGGTGGTCCTACACGTGCGGCGCTGCTTCCTGGTCACCTGGGCCGGAAGCTTCTTTGATGCGTGGGGGTTGTGATCGGTGATGGATGCCTCCCCTTGGAGGTCGTGGAGGTTGGGTGCTCCTGCGGATGGACGGCGAGGTCTTGGGCGACTCCGAGGTGTACCGGCAGAGGGAGAGAAATCAGGTTATGTGCTTTGTAAGGATGCTCTTGCCCCCTGTTCGCAGGGGTGTTTGGGAGTGGTGGTGGGGTTACCCAAAGCTTTCTACCCCTCATCTTCAATCCTTGCAGGACCTTTCTCCTCTGAGTATGCGCCAATAGAGTTTTTTGCCCCCCTCCCAGCTCTCTGGAGTGTTGCACCCAAGTTGTTCGAGTAAAGGCCTGTGTGAGCTTCCTGTGAGCTTAGGCAGTTTCTTGACTGGTCTCACCTGTTGTTTTTTTCTGTTCTTTTCTGGGTTTTAGCGGTAAGCAGTAGTTTGTTAGTCTTGCTTGGTGTGGTTTGGGTCGAGCTCTCTATTTTTCTGGCGGCCTCAAGCATGGATGATATAGTGATCTCTGTTGGATGTACTACCATTTCTTTTTCTGATATCCTCAAGGGCTCGTGCAGATTGAAGGTTTCCCTCGTAGATAGCTGCTTTGGACAGCCAAAACATAGAGGGTTCGGACATGTAATTTACCTACCGCTTCCCAATCTGAGCCTGTGTGCTATGTCGGTCTCTCAAAGGAGTTATGTTTGGTACTTTGGTGTGAGATTACTATCTTGTAGATGCCGTATGGCTTGTTTTGAATGATATTGAGTTGTTTTCCTTCAAAAAAAAAGAAAAAAAAAAGAGAAAGGAGGAGAAAAAGATAGGAAAGAAATCGACACAAGGGATGAGAAAAGCCAATATTGTAACACCCCTGACCTGGGTTATGAACTAACCCTAGAAGTTTTGCCTAAATATGTAATTATTATACTTGCGAACACTCCCTGGCATGAAATTAAGTTCCTCAGGAACATTTACTTTCAATTTTGCTCCTTTTTGTATAAAGTTGTAGCATTGTGTTGTATGCAGGGACCTATGTGCAAATTACCCAGTTTAAGGGTTGAACTTGCAAATTTCACAAGATAAGATGTTCTTTTGATGTTAAGACATCATGAAGATGTCTATGATAAAGTTTGAGGGATTTCCCAAGCTTGAGCACCAAGGTGCAGCTGTGGAAGCAATCCCCATGCTCAGAAACCCTAATTTGGGGTAAAGTGCAATTTACCCAAATTGAGGGGTCCAACTTGTAATTTTCACCATCTAGAACATCTTTTATGACTCTTGTCATCATTTAGAGTAGAAATGATGAAGGAGATACATCATTCACTAATCAGATGAGAAAAATGATCTTTGTGATAGAAATCACCTAAAATGGGTACAAAACCCTTTCATGTATGTACCCTAGTTGAAGGTTGGATTCCTTTACCCTTAGATCTTGAGTTTTCTTGAGATTTGCATAAGATTAGATGGGCCTAGACGTGCCCTTGAGCAAGGAGGGACCTAGATGTGAATTTTGAGTTTGAAAGGTCCTTGTAATAGAGAATAGGCTAAAGACTATAAAAGCTCTTTCCCTTGCAAACGAGCAAACGACCTTGCTCCTGTTTCATTCACTCCCTCTCATTCTCAAACGGCCAAGCCTTGCTCTGGAGCTCAGGTGAAACGACCAAGGGTGTAAGGTAGGTTTGGATTCCCCTTCTTGCCCAAATTCCATGGTTAGAATTCGGATTCAAGGGCAAATTCATGGCTAGCTTACTTAATTCTATCTTTTTAGCCATCTTTTCTCAACCTTCCTTGGAGGATTAACCTTGGCCGACCTGTGGAGCTTCTAGGACGCCATTAAAGGCTTGGAGCTCAAGGAGCAAGATTTAGGCGGGTTTTATAACTCTAAACTTTATGCTTTGATTATACATCTTTTCTATGCATATAGTTGATAGATCTTCTTCTTCCCTATCTTCCCTTGCATCCTTGCAAGCAAAAACGTGAAGAACTGCTACTGTTCTTAAGGTGGAAGATAAGGGCGTTAATTCCTATGCTTATCCACAGATTTTCACTTTATCAAACGACCTCCACCTATTGCTCAAAACGGTTTCAAACCGTTTGGTGGGCAAACGGTTTCAGGGTCGTTTGAGGGCAAACGGTCTTCAAGACCGTTTGGTCCCGTTGACCAAGCGAAGATCGTTTTGGAATCTTGTTCATAATTATGTAGGTTAATCACCCACAAAATTTGAGAGGTTAACTCCAAAGGAATCGTGAGATATGAGCAAATCAATTAGCAAAACGAATTGAATTAAATTCTGATTTGCAATCTGTTTAATTCGCCCTTTTTGGGCAAACGGTCTCAAGATCGTTTAAGATGGTTGACTAAACGTTGACCGTTTGGGATTACTGTTCATAATGATGTTAATTAACGACTCACCAAATTTTATGGATTAATTCCAAACGAGTCATGAGTTGAAGGATGATTAATAGGGCAAACCCTAATTGAAATTAGTGTTGAATCTCCAATGAGTTAAGTTGAGATTTTGGGTTGCTTAGCCCAAACGGTTTCAAGACCGTTTGGGAATCACCCAAACGGTCTCAAGACCGTTTGGGGGTCACCCCAAGACCGTTTGGAGGTCTGGGGTCAAGTATAGTTGATCAATTGAAGGTCCAAAGGCACCAAATCATATTGCAATTAAGTATTGATGTGATGATCAACTCAATAGATCAAACCTTGATGAATTTTCACTAAAGTCCAAAGGATGGATGGGCAAACGGTCTTGAGACCGTTTCAAGACCGTTTGGGTCCAAACGGTCTCAAGACCGTTTGGGCTCAAACGACCTCAAGACCGTTTTAGCTCAAACGACCTCAAGGTCGATTGGTCCAAACGACCTCAAACCGATTGAAGCTCCAAACGGTTTGGAAGTCAACCCTTCCAAACGGTCTTCACCTCCAAATGGTCTCAAGACCGTTTGGATCCAAACGGTCTCAAGACCGTTTGAGGGCCAAACGGTCTCAAGACCGTTTGGGTGGTTGAAACCGTTTGAAGGTTGAAACCGTTTGGAGATTGGTGATGGTTTGTACTTAACCATTTGATGATGTAATCAGTTCAATGGTGATTCAATCTAAACCCTAATGGTAACCTAGGTCATTAAGGGACTATGTGATTAGTAAGTTAACCCATGATGGTGATCATGTGGCAAATTACCAAAATACCCTTGAGGGGTCTAAAAGGGTAAAACCTTGTTCTAAGCAAACCCTAATCACATGATGCTGATGTTTCGGCTTATGCTAGCCAATGGAAACTTATCTCAACCTGATCTAGAGTGGTGTTGTCACCATCTACTAGTGAGAGGAGAGAGGAAGTATTTCTAGAGAGAGGAAGTATCCTAGAGAGAGAAAGTACCCTTTTTAGGAGGAAACTCTAGTAAGATACTTCATATACATATGAATGTGCATGATTAGGGAATGACCCACCTATGTGAGGTCATGGAAACCCTAATTATGATATCTAATGGATCTTAATCCTAAGTAAGAGCCTTAATGATGATGTTTCTCTTACATGATGATGTAATGAGTACAATTCACCATGGAGTGAATAGTAAACCCTAAGTTTAGGGTGAAGACATGAAAATGAATAGTAATCCCTAATTCAATTGAATAAAACCCTAGTTAATGACCAGTTGAGGGTTAACTAAGGGTCAAATCAGTTGAAGGTTGACCTATTTAACTCAATTGAAGTATGAGGGTAGGTCCAACTGATGAATGGTTCCATGAATTCAATGGTTGAAGGAACCAACATTGGAAACTCTAATTCATTTGGGTGCTTTATGTAAAGGAGGTCTAATGTGATTGAATATCTTGAGAATCAAGATGATAAATGATCCATCGACCCAGTGGTGAATAATAATGATAAACAAATAAGGTACAAAGGTTGGAACCCTAATAAGTATCTAAGGGACTAGTATCAATTAAGGAATGAATCCCTAATTGCTTACTGAACCAATGACCTGATACACTATGTTAAGCAGAGTTGTATACTCTTGATTAAAGGGTTGATATGACCTAATCAATTTGAGATGATGTTAACATGAATTCATATTTGAATATAATTCATGTGGTGTTTAAGGGTATGATCCTTAGGAAGAGAGAGATCATGAAACCCTAAACATGTATATAAACCCCTATTGTCAGGACTTTTGGGTTTTTAACCCTAGTTGAGGGTGATTCCATGTGAATCCCTAGTTGAGGGTGATTCCATGTGAATCCCTAGTTGAGGGTGATTCCTTGTGAATCCCTAGTTGAGGGTGATTCCATGTGAATCCCTAGTTGAGGTTAATTTCATGTGAAACCATAATTGAGAATGCATCCTTAATTGTTGAATTGTTTACTATTATCTGTTGAATGAACCATGCAGGTTGTTATGAGATGATATGCATATCCAGGTAGGGAATGCCATGTTATACTAATGAGCTTTGCATATTGTTATAAGATAATGGGCATATCCAGGTATGGAATGCCATGATATATTCATTGAAAGCATGTCTTAAGGTTTATGAATAGTAACCCTTGTTGATGCACTGTGAGTGACATCTTTTATAATATATGGGCTGTAAGAGCCATAAATGTTATCAAAGTCATGCTTGACAGATGACTTGAGATGAAATAACTGATGATTGTGAAAAGTTAGGCCTGCTACATTTTAAGTATTCTCATATATAGCTGTGTTATTGTAAGATGATAAGAATACTGAATGTACCTAACTGATTAAGAGAATTAGTGAGAGGAATTGATGTAGATTCGTGTAGTCCGTCATTCCTTCACTAAAAGAGAAATGGTGAGAGGAGTTGATGTAGATTCATGTAGTCCATCATTCCCCACCGCATAGTCGAAGAGGTGAGATGCATCCCTGCACTCCCTTAAAAACATAATCAACAGCGTAGTATATCTGTTAGGGTTATCTACGAGTTATTTGATTGATGTTACTTTAAACAGCATAGAGGTTCTCATATTTTGATATTGATTGAACTCTGCTTATCATTAAAACTGCTAGTGAATATCTTGAAGGCTATTATTGCTTTAGTTATTCCCTGCTTTGTTTATAAAGCTTCTAGTGGAGAGTTATAACTCTCGCTGGGGCAATTACGTATAATTGTCTCACCCCGTAGACTTCTACTTTTTAGGTGGTCGTCGAAGACGGAGGGACAAGAACTCAGGTGACCAATCCCAGCAGCATCAGGGGCAGTAGTTATCTCAGGTGGAGATCCAACCTGCTTCATGATGTAGTATAGAGTTTGTCCTATGTGTCCTCTGTATTCTCAGGTCCTGGAGTGTTTTGAGTATGAACTCTTGAGAAGTTTTGTATCATGTTGTATATAATCACTCAAGAAGTTTTTGTTAGTGATGTAAACAGTTAAATCCTTTTTATAGAAAAAGTTTGTGGTTTCAAGCTCTTGTCTCAAAAAGTTTTAATTTCTTGTGATTTTTGGTCTTCCGTTGTTTACCGAATGCTTCCGCACATGTTTAAATCGAGATTAATTCGTGGTTTGGAGATCGGAGCCCACAAATATTAGCAATGTACTTACAAAAAATGAGGAGGGAAGTAAAAAAATTGAGGAGAGATGTAGACAAAAGAAAGAGAGAAGTACACATTACTATTATATTGAAAACATTTGTATCATAAGCAAAAAGAAGACGGAAGTAGAAAATAGAGAGGAGAGAAATAAATAACAAAGAGGAGAGATATTAACATTTTTACTATACTAAAAACATTTGCACTACACAAAAAAGAGGAGAAAAGTGGAAAAAAAATAGAGGAGAGAAGTAGACACAAGAGAGGGGAGAATTAAATAATAATATTGTACTAAAAACATCAATATAATACAAAAAAGTAGAGAAAAGTAGAAAAAATAGAGGATAGAAGTAGACAAGAAAAGAAGAGTGAAGTGAAAATTTTATAAATGTGTGAATTTTTAGAAAGGTAGTATTGCGACAATATATATGTAAATATATTATACAAAAAATGAGCAAAATAAAAATGTATGGAAAGTACTTTTTAATATTTATATAAATAAATGTAATAATACATCTCTCGGATTGTCTACGTTTTTTCAAATTTATGTCTATTTTTCTCCACCTCCCTCCTTATTTATCTACTATTTTTTTTTAATTACCCTCTGTATTTATCTCCTCTTTTTTCAGTACATCCATCATCATTTATCTTCTTCTCTTGTTTCTCTATATTGCTTCTCATTTATTTCCTTATATTTATTTACCTAATTCTTTGTTTATTTTCTTCTTTTTTACTGATTCACACACACTCTCTCCATAACAATAGTGGATAACTGGGTTCTTTTGTTCGAAAAATATAAATCCCGATGAGCGGGTGGACGATTGAAGGTATACGTATAGCGGGACTTTTAAAAAGAAAACGATTTGAACTTTGCGTGTATGTTACAGTAAATTTGAACTTTCTCTAAAGTTTTATGATTATCGTGTGGGATAGATTCTGAGGGTATTTTTGATTTGCTGCGTTTTGCTATATTAGATTACATTTACAAACTCAGCAACCAAAAAATTATATTTGTTTAGATGGAATAGCATTTTCCTGCATTTACCATTAATATCAAGCGCAGTGTTGCAGACAAGTCTGCAGTTCAAAATGGCCGGACGTCATCCTCCATCACGCGTTCCGTGCATTTCTTCGCGACTCACAATTCAAACAATAGCTGCCAGCCGTCTGGCCCCTTCTTATCCAGCTGCCCCCAAGCTCCAACCATCAAGCAGCAGAGGCGTATGCTCCTCCTTAATATTGACCATTTGGCTTTTTATGATGTGAATGTTTGCAGCAGATTTGAGCACACTAGATGCCGTTCCTTGCGATCATTAGTTTCGTGTTTATGTAGGAAATGGCATAAGCACCCATCAATAAAACGTCAAAGTTGAGCGTAATCTTGTAGCTATATAAACAGCAGCACAGCCACAACCTTATATTCGTAAATGGTTTGCTCTCCTCCTCAGCTCCTCGGTCGTCTATGCAATAATGGAGTTGCCGCCGTTAAACAGCGGCTCAGCCTCTATCCCCCTCATCCTAGCGGTTCTAGTGGTGGTGATTTCCTACGCGTTTGTTGTCAACTGCGGCCGCCGCTACTCTAGGCCTCTTCCGCCGGGTCCGTTGGGCGTCCCGATCTTGGGTAACCTTCCTTTCCTAGAACCTGAGCTCCACTCCCACTTCACCCGTCTGGCCGCCGTGCATGGCCCCGTCTTCCGCCTGCACTTTGGCTCCAAACTGGGAGTGGTGGTCTCTTCAGCAGCGGCGGCACGGGAGATACTGCGGGACCAGGATGCGGTTTTCGCGAACCACGACGTGATTGTGGCCGGCTCTTCGGTCTCATACGGCGGCAACGACATAATCTGGAGTCCCAACGGGCCAACATGGCGGATGCTGCGGAAGGTATGCGTACGGGATCTACTCGCCGCGAAGACGCTCGAGGCTAATTATGCGCTTCGTCAACGGGAGATCGGTGCCATGGCGAGGCGCGTGGCGGCGCAGGCCAGAAAAGGAGAAGCAATCGACATCGGGAAAGAGATGTTTGTAACGGCGATGAACGTCATGACCAGCATGCTATGGGGCGGTCACAGCGGCGGCGCAGTAAATCTTGGGGAAGAGTTCAAGGACGTGATCAACGGCATCGCAGATATAGTAGGCCAGCCCAACTTGTCAGATTTCTACCCTTTTTTGAAGAGGTTTGACTTACAGGGGATTGAGAAGAAGTCGATGGCGTTGAGGGATAGGGTTGACGCCCTATTCGAGCGAGTCCTGGCTGCCAAAGAGAAAAACCCCACAAACGATGCAGATGGTGGAAGTGATTTCTTGGACGTGATGTTGCGACTGGAGCGTGAGGGCGGAGACGGGAAGGCTCCCTTCACTCGGATGAACACTAAGGGCGTGTTAGTGGTATGCGAGTATATACGGATTTACGAGTTCATCGTGAGATCTGAATTTAGGATTTGTGTCGAGGTTTTAAGAATTGTTCTCTACTATGATTTGGGTATAGTGTAAGAAGTGTTCTCTATCGATCTTCTTTCTTCTGCCTCACCATGCAGGACATGATTGGCGCCGGCACCGATACGACGTCCAACGTCATAGAGTTCGTGATGGCGGAGATGATGAACCAGCCAGAGACTATCCGCAAGGTCCAGGAAGAAATGGATGAAGCCGTCGGCCTCGAGCGCATGATTGAGGAGTCTGAAGCGCTCAAGCTCCGTTACCTCCCGGCGGCCATCAAGGAAGGACTTCGGCTACACCCGGTCGTGCCCTTATTGATCCCGCACAGTCCAAGTGAGGACTGTGTTGTTGGCGACTATACCATTCCCAATAGCTCTCGCGTAATGATCAATGCCTGGGCCATCCATCGCGATCCAGAAACATGGGAGGACCCACTATCGTTCAAGCCGGAGCGGTTCCTGGACGATGGTGGCTCTGCTTCTGTCCGGTGGGACTTCAGCGGCAACGACCTGAGGTACATCCCATTCGGGTCTGGGAGGCGTATCTGTGCTGGGTCGGTCATGGCTGAGAGAACAATGGTGCACACACTCGCTACACTACTCCACTGCTTCCACTGGCAGCTACCGGATAGTGAGGTTGGCGTCGACCTCCAAGAGAAGTTTGGGATCATTCTCAGGAAGAAGAAGCCCCTCGTGCTTGTTCCCAAGCCGCGCCTGACCAACCCTGCTCTGTATACAGAGTGAGGTGGAGCCAGTGAACTTATAGCCATTATCTACCTACTGAGATAGATAGATAAACCATCATCTTTCTCATTATTTCAAACTTCCTTACGACCCCGTATATCTAGACCGTAATATGTTTGTGATCGAATCTCATTTGTTTCTACTTGATACCCTTGTTATCGCTTATGATTGTTATCGTGTTTAATTATCTGAGGAGTTGCCTAGAAATTAACTATAATTTGGGGGACTATATGAAATTTAGGTAACTTTGATATCAAAATTGTACTCCGCTATGTGCCTTATGGAAATTGAAATAACAATATTTTATTATTGAAAAACGTCTCTTATATTTACATGCATAAATTTCCATTGTGCAACTCGGATTTATCATTATTTATTTCACTACTTTGAGTTGTCATTTCAACTCAAAATATAAGAGTACATATGTTCCTAGTGAATCATGATTATGTATGAGAGGAGAAATGTAAGTATCAAAACAACATCTATTTTTTCAACAATTTTTTCTTAATAGGGTCACCATATGAGATGGCAAGCCTTGTATAAAAATAGATCAACATATCATATTGATAAAATCAATTCATATGCCTCTTTCGGTTTTATATTTTTTTTAATAAAAGGATTTCATTTCCTTATTTCAAATAAAAGCGCAAACATGACATATTTTCTTTCCCATTTCACTCTTAGAGGTGAAACAATGTTACACCTCTTTATCACTAGAAATATATGATGAGATGGAAGATTTCTTATTGCATATACTCCCAGGATGAGGAGGTCCAATGGAGATCGTGTGGGGCATGTAGCTCAAAAGATAGGATAACATGTGTCAAAGCTACAATTTCAAGGTGTGTAAATTCCTCCTCACCCACAACTAGTCTAAAGGGAAGGAGTTTTGCCTTTTCATTAGAAGTACATGTAATAATATCATCTTTGTGAATATAAAGGTGTTTCTATTTTGTCCATAATGAGTAAACTATGAATGAGACTATATTTATGTAAAATAGTACACCTAGAATGAACCCACCTACTGATATCACATAGCGTACAAGAAGATATCCAACCATCTTATGTATAACATTAACTACATACACGAAATGGAAGAAATTCTTCATAGAAAAAACTATGGATGTGAAGTAAAAATATTTTCAAGCATATCAATGAATCTTGACTCCTCTTATGATAGGAAATGGAATAATCTTATCTACCTTTCAATTTCTCCCAAGAAACTAGAAAAATAGAATATAGGAAGTTATTTTCCATAAGGTACACTATCTCCTTTCAGTAGGAGTAAATATTCCATGCTACAACTACAACTTTAAAACAATAAGCCTCATGAAAAACACAAGGTGAGTTACTCAACACATTTCCAAATTATGTGCCTCAATTCATACTTACTCAAAAAAGCTCCAAATTTTCTATTTGTGAAGTGAGATCCCCCATCACTAATAATAACTTTTGGCACCCCAAATCTGTAGAAAATGTAGTCTTTCACAAATTTGCAAACGACATGTGCTTCATTAGTACGGGTGGGAATAGCTTCCACCCACTTAAACACATAATCCGCTGCAAGCAGAATATACAAGTCAGAATTAGGAGACACAAAGGGAACCATAAAATCAATCCCCCATAAGTAAAAACATCTATCCCTGAAAGGTATTTAAGGGTGTTTCGTGTCTCCTAGGTATATTTCCTTCTTGCTGACATGCCTCAAACTTTTGTACATAATTATAAGCATTTTAAAATAAACATGGGTAGTAAAAACCACTTTATATCACCAAAGCCGCCATCCTTGAGCTAGTATGGTGTCCCCTAGTAAGTAATAAGTGACAATCTGCCAATATGCTCTCAAACTCACATTCAGGCACACACTTCCTCAGAATGCCATCCCTACGTTGCTTGAGCAAAATTGGATCATCCCACACATATAAACTCAAGGAATGGAAACAATTCTTCCTCTTCGGATACCCCTAATCCTCTAGTATCTTTCCACACGCCAATTAATTCACTATGTGTGCAAACCAGGGGTTTTTGTCCTGCATAATAAATAATTGTTCATCAGGGAATTCTTCAACAATAGGTATCTCTAAATATTTCTCATCCACTCTTTCCATCTTAGATAAATGATCAACTACCAAATTTTCTTCCCTGGCCTTATCCTTGATTTCTATATCAAATCTTTATAGTAGCAAAATCCGCCTTATCAATCTAGGTTTGACATCTTTCTTCTGTAGAAGATACTTTATAGCCGCGTGGTTAGTCTAAACTATCACCTTGGCCCCTATTAAGTATAGATGATATTTTTCAAAAGCAAACACCACAGCTAAAAGCTCATTTTTAGTGGTAGTTAATTGAGTTGGGCATTTTTAAGAGTTTTTGACACATAACATATGACAGAAAGGGATTTATCTTTGTGTTGATAAAAAATGACCCCTACCACACAATCTGATGCATCACACATTAATTCAAAAGGTCAGCTCCAATATCGAGTCTGTACCATAGATGCAAAGACCAGTTTCTCGTTGAACTCGATATCTTCCTCTAGAAGTTCAGAAAGCAGTTTGGCAATCTTCCAAAAATCTTTTATAAATCATTGATAAAAATCGGAATGTCCCAAGAAACTCCTAACACCTTCCAACATTGATGGTGGAAGCATCTTAGAGATAACCTCTATCTTGACTAGATCGACTTCCATTCCTTTATTAGACACCTTGTGTCCCAAAACAATCCCTAAACTCACCATCATGTGGCATCTTTCAAAATTGAAGATGAGATGAGTGTCCTCACACCTTTGTAAAACCTTACCAAGACTGCAAAGGGAGTCCTTAAATGATTCTACATACACCATAAAGTCGTCCATAAAAACCTAAAGACATCTCTCTACAAAGTCCAAGCAAATATTGAGGATACATCTATGAAATGTAGATAGTGCATTAAAAAGGTCAAAAGGCATCTGAAGGTAAGAAAAAGTGCCATAAGGACAAGTGAAGGTGGACTTCTCTGGGTCCTTTGGTTCAAAAGAAATTTAATTGTACCTAGAAAACCTATCTAGAAAACAAAAATGAGAGTGATTAGCAAGCCTCTCAAGAATCTGGTCAATCAAAGGGAGTGGAAAATGATCTTTTAGCATGGAAACATTCAGTATGTGATAATTGATACACACATGCCAACCAGTCAGTAGCCTAGTCAAAATTAACTCACTTGTTAAATTCGTGGTGACAATGATCATCCCTTTCTTAAGAACAACATGGGTTGGGATAACCTAGTAAGAATCATAAACAACATCAATTATACCTATTGATAGAAGCATCACTACTTATTTCTTTACTGCCTCAGTAATGATGGGATTGGGATGTCGCTGAGGTTGTGCGAATGTCTTGGCTCCTTCCTTGATTCTAATTTTGTGCTGGCAAAGCTAAGAAATATCACCTTTATGTCTACAACAAACCATTTGAATGATACTCGATGGTTCTTTAGCACAACAAGCAACATATCCTCTTGTGTTCTCAATGAGAATGAAATGATGACAGGGAGTTTCTTATTGATTTCTAAGAAAATGTACTTCAAACGTGGAGGAAGTGGCATTAGCTCAAGCTTAGGTGTAAGGACTCTGACCTGAGTTGTGGGGTAACCTTGATTACTTTGACTTAATCATGTACCTAGAATCTTGCTCTAATCTTTTGAGATGTGATTAGGACTTGTGCAGAGCTTAAGTTTCTAGTTTGAGCTTGTTTGGATGATGTTTGTGCTTTCTGTGCTAGTTTTGGTGCAAATTTCAATTTACCCAGTATAGGGGGTTGATGTGCAATTTTCCACCTCTAGAGTGTTCTTTATCTCTCCTGGCTTCATGATAGAGAGAAAGTGGTGCTTTGGCATGCTTTGTTTGACCATTGGTTGAGTGGTGTCACCCTTAGCGGTGATTAGGATTTTCTAGGGTTGATGTACTTTGACCTTGTGACCTTTGTTGGTTTGTCTCAACCTAGGTCGGGACCTAGAGCTTCTTGAGGGGGTGTCATGGTTGAGACACTTCCCCTTGGTGTGGTGGTTGCAACCAAGGTTGTCTTGGGTCGGGAAAAAGGCTTGGAGAGGTGTGTTTTGACCTGGGTTGCTTGTGGTGGTCTTGGTGTCACGACCTCATGGTGTTGTTAGGGTGTGTCACGGCCATGGAGCCCTTGGTGTGTCGCGGTCACAACATAGAGGGTGGAGTTGTTTGGGTGGACGAGACACTACCTAGAGTGTATCACCATGTCTTGCATGTGGTTGCATGTTGGTCCTTTTAGTGGACAAGTGTCTCTTTGGATCCCTATCTTGTTTAAACCTCGTTCTTTGTCTTACCTCCCTCCTCCTTTGCTATATGAACCCTCTTCTCTCCATGCAAGTGGTTCTTTTTAGTCACCTTCTTCCTCCCTTCTCTTGATCTCATCTTTGGATCTTAGTGGAGCAAGAAGGAGTGTTCTTGGTGCGTTGGGGGTGGTTCATCCCTTGCATGTGGTGCTTGTAGTGATCCTTGGTCATCTCCAATCTTGGTGAGTGTTTATCATCTTTATTTGATGTTTTCTTTAGATCTTCTACCTCATCTTCTTCCACTTTCTTAGCCTTAGACTATGTTTTGACATGGTGGTCTTTTTTGAGAGTAAGCTCTTCATCACAGGGGTAATAGCCATTTTTTAACACCCAAGTGAGACGGAGTTTCTTTTCTCTTTTTAACACCCAAGTGAGAGGGAGTTTCTTCTCTCTTTTTTCCCTTCTTTCTTTTGGTTCCATTTTGAGGTTTTTCTCTCTTTCTAGAGCTACCCTTTTGAACATGATGTTTCCCCTTTTCTTGAGGTTCTCTTGAAGTCGAGTGTGGAGCTTTTCCAACCCATGGATCATGTGCTTGGAGCTTTGGTTGTGATCTTCTTAAGGTGGGTTATATAACACTAAATCTACTCTATTATTGCACTTCTTTATAATTTTTGTTAATATCTTCTTCCTCTAAGTTTCCTTCTCACCATGATTGTGCTTAGTGGTAATCTCTAGAGCTTGTTTGATGGTAATCCCTTTCTTGGTTTGAAAATAATTTGAAACCCTAACCTTTTGTACCCGTTTTGGTAGATGATGTGTTGTCAAGGTTCTTCCCCATATTCTATTCTTTACCTTGCCCTCATGCATGGTGTTCATAAACCTAGAGTTTAGAGGGATGTTAGGTTTGGTTTTAATTATCTTGAGCTTAGTTTTATCTTCCTTGGCTAAGGTTCTTCCTTGGTAGTTTCTTGACCCGTGACTTAGGGTTTTGGTGATCGGTTGTATGTGACTTTTTCTTCATGGCAACCATGGTTTCACCTTGTATTTCATCTCTATTTTGGCGACCCACATGGTGCATCTTGGGAGGTCGCGATACTCCCCTGATGATGGTCACAACCCTAGTATATTTTGGGTTGAGGTGCTCCTTTGAGGTTGAGTTTGATCTAGTGATGTTAGGTTGAGAACCTTGGTGGATGGTGACCTAGTTACCCTTGGTGTTGGGGCTTTGTTCCTATTTTTCTTGAGTTGAGACTCACCCTAGAGAGTTGGTTTGAGACCATGGTGTTCTTGGGTCATGACATGAGTGGAGGTGGATTGTCTTGGGTCATGACATAGGTTGGGATCGAGACACCTCTGGTCGAGGTGCTTTGGTGAATTCCTAACCCTAAGTGTCGCGGGTGTGACATGGTCTAGATGTTGAAGGTAGAGACATGTGATAATATGGTTGAGGCATATGAGGATTGCCATCACGACATGGAATGGTAGGCAGTCGTGACCTATGTGGTTATGTGGTCAACATAGGGTTATTGTATGCGGATGAGAAACACATGTAAACACTGAATGATAACCATATATCTATGATACATAAGCCACATACAATACTATTTAGAATGTTATCTATTCAACTCTAATCCTTATACACTCAAAGATGGTGGAGGGTGATGGTTCTAGGGTTAATGGTTGAACCTAGTCTTGTAAACCCTAATCAGTTAATAGGAAAATTATGACCCTAATAATAATGGACAATGATCTTGCTTGTTTTTCCATTTTAGAATGGTTATGATGCTATGTGGTTACATCTCCTATTTATAAATTTCTAACCATGCAGGTGTTATGAGTTTGATAATCATAGCTAGTGTATGATATGGTGATGAGTTATGATATAAGTTGAATCAGCCTTGAGAGGCATGTTGTGGCACTTGTGATACATCAATAATGTGAATGGTCTTATGACTTGGTAGAGACTTATGTCCCAATATGACATGAGTTGAGGGCTTGATATCCTATAGCATGTGACTATGGTATTGATGATATGATAAAGGTCAAAAATACAAGCATCGTCTGGTGATAGTGTGACAAGTTCACACCCTATATGTTTTTATCTGTTGAAAGAGTATTATGCCCTTCTCTTTGTAGATTTTGTTATGATTTTATATGTTGTAACTTGATTAATGCTAAAAGACACATAACCAAGTTAACTAATCAACTAGAACCTAATCATGTAGTTTTACCCTATGCCCTAGATCCATTCAGTGTTAGCAGTTGTTGAATAGTGAAACGAGTTTAATTTGGAGCACATATTTTTGTATATGTGGGGTGAGGAAAAATATCCCCTTACGTCTGGGATATATGAGACAACCATGCTTGAGCTAGTCTCCTAGTGCTATGTTATATAGGATTGGCTGCGGGTCATACCCTAATAGGAGTGCGGCTATGAGCCGTAGCTCAGTGACATGTGATACATGATTGGCTGCGGGCCATACACTAGTGGAAGTGCGACTGTGGGTTGCAGCTCAGTTCCACTAGTATTGTGACTTGTACCAACGTGGGCTAGACTTATACATCTGGACTATATGTTGCTAGTAGCAGTTTGACTGGTGATGTCACTACAGGATCACTCGTACTGATCGAGGGGGTGAGGTCATGGATTTCGACTCTTCCATATACCTTGTATGGCACCGATTTCGACTTAGAAGTGGTCAGTTGGATTTGGGTGGTACAACTTAAATCCTCGAGGTATAATAAAACACATAATCAGCCATGTAGCATACTTGTATAAGATCAAATATAGAAATATTGGATATTTGGATGAGGCCTTGCTTGCTTTTGTACAATATTGTTGGTAGTGAATTTACATGTTCTTCATATTTCTTTTAATGATGATAAGATCTTTAATAATCTAGTTGCAATTTCTTATTCTATTAGTGATGATTACCTACTTATCATAGTTGTAGTCGTACTACTATTTCTTAATCCTCTTACATGTGCTAATAACAGTATTGGTGGAGAGCTATATCTCCCGCTGGGATTTGAAATCCCACCCTATGGGTTTCCCACATCTTTTTAGGTGGACATGCATGAGGAGGTAGAGATCGTGTAGTAGAGGTTGAGCAGCAGCAAGAAGGACAGTAGCTGACAAGGTTGGAAATGTTGTTGATATTACTTTTGTTGTTAGAGTCCTAGAGTCGTCCCTATACACTCAGGTCTTTGGGATAGTTTTTGGTTGTGTTTTGTGGATGTTCTTTAGATACATGTTTTGGCTTGTGTGTTCTTTTTATGTCAAGCATAGTGGATATGTATATATATGTCTGGGACAAGTTTTCTTGTTACAAGTGATGACATACCTTGTGACATGAAAGTACTCATATGTAAAGGTTTTTGTTGTTCGGGATCTTAATGAAAGTGGTTTTAATTTCCAATGTTAATAGATAATCTATTTGTTAAGTTTTGTTTTTCGCAGTTAGTTTTGGAGTTATCTTATGGCTTGTGGCATGGGGCGTCAGAGTTTGTTTGGTATTAGAGGTTTAGGTTCGCTAAGTCTACAGGGACCTAGGATTAGGGTTTGTGTATGTTCTTGTGTTCTCCAACCTGTCTTATGGTAATTTTTTCTTATGTAAAAGAAATAGAAAAGCCTAAAGATGTCTGGAGAACATGAAGAACACACTGCTAAGAGCAGTGTCGGTGCACCAGGAGGAGGTGAAAGGAACCATGAACAAGACGATCGAGTGCCTGAGGGCCCCCGGTTTGACCAAGTCATGAATGAAAACCCTGTGTTTCAGTCTCTTTTTGGGCATTTTATGGCTACGATAACGCATACGGTGGAAAAGATGCCTGCACCTTAGCCTAAGACACCAGTTCCCAATGTGCAATCTTCGGGTACTAGGAAGACCTTTGAGTGCCTTTGCCATGATGGGGTGTTGTAGTATGTTGGGATAGCTGATCCGACGAATGTTGATCTGTGGCTTAGTGAGCTAGAGAAAGCTTTCAAGATCCTCAGCTTCCCAAAGGTGGATACGGTTAAGCATGTGGTTTACCTTCTGAAAGGGAGTGTTGGACATTGGTGGTCGATAGAAGAAGAGAAGAGGCCTGGAGTGGTTGTAGGTTGGGAGGAGTTCCGACGTGAATTTGTCAGTTGATACTTTCCGCATACCTACCTAGATGAAAAGATCAGTCAATTTGAGCGGATCTGACTTGGACCCATGATGGTCAATGAGTATGAGGCTAAGTTTATGGAGCTTCTTCAGTTCTGTCCTCACATGGCTGCTACGGATGATGAGAGGATTCACCATTTTGAGAAGGGGTTGAATGATGAGTTGTCTACCTCAGCAACTGCCTTAGATAATTGAGAAAGGTTTGCCATGTTTATGGAGTATGTTTAGAGGATAGAGTGATCTATAATACAATATTGGTTGGAAAGCTCCAGGAAAAGGCCTGCATAGTCCCAAGGATAGTCGTTAGGAGGCTTTAAAATGTCGAGATTTTCTACACCGCCAACACCATAGAGGTACAATGCTCCGATGCAATGGCCACCGAGTAGAGGCAGAGGTCATAGTCTTCCACTTGCTAGATCTCACAGCACTACATCAGTGTCAGTGATGGGGCCATCTAGGCCATAGTTTGAGACCCAAGTTTGCTACAAGTGTGGGCAGACAAGACATCTTGGTATTATAAAGCAACACAGATCCTACCTCTTTTATGGAAGTTTACTTTATATTAGTACACTAACCTCCTCCTTCAATACCACTACATTAGAATTAGATATCCTCCTTTTCTTGTTGATCACGTCCTTTAAAAGATTTCCATATGACATAATTTTTTCTATTTCATCTACACGATGTATGTTGACATGAAATTTTCTAATGTGTCTAAAAATTTATTGAAATGCTAGCCAACCTTCTTTTCCTTCAAATTGTTGGGGAATGGTACTAGAGTCACCATCTTTCTCTACTAAGATGGAACATAATACTCCTTCCTAACTTCATTTTTTTCATCAGATTCCTCTGTTGGTTCCTTATCTCATGGTATGGTGTCTTGCTCAAGAGGATTACTAGGTGTTGTATCACCAAACTTGTCATTATTATCTGAAGTTGTCTTCTATTCTTTCAACTACAATTTTCCACTGTGGATTAATCATGCCTTCACCCATTGATTGGTGAATGGGATATCTATATTTCCTGGAAATCCTTACTAACATGGCTTCTTCAAGGTTGCTACTTTTGATTCTAGCTGAGAAATATGGTTTTCTATAATCTTAACCTATGCTACTTGGTTATACTACTCCCTTTATGTCTGGCCTAGTAGTGTCTCATTTGGGCTGATCAACTTGTGCAACATGTCTTCTATGTGGTTGATCTTGGTAGGACCCCTGTCCTACCGATATTGTTGTTGTGCATTGCCATATTGTGTCTTAGACTGTTGTGTTTGAGACAGGGCCTACTGAAAATTGTTTGGATCCTTCCATAAGAATTTAGGATCCTTCCTCCATGCATATTCATTTCTGCCCCTATAGTTCTGCTACCTCACGTATGTACATTTTTTTTTCTTCACCTCCATATGAGGTTCTTACTTTTTGATGTAGTTTCCATGTAAGGATGTCCATCTTCTCTTTCAACATAGTTATCTCTCTGGACTCTCTAGAACTTTTAACTATTACTGGGAGTTCTTTCTCTTCTCCCCATGACTAATTTTTGTCCATGTTCTTTAGGATTCCGTGACACCTGCATGCCTTGTTGTTGAGAAAATAGCTTACCCCTGCATTGATAAGGGGGGTTCTTCCTCCCTATGCGGCTCATAGTAGAATGTCTTTGCTTGTCCATAGAGATCAATCCAATGATGAGGGAGCTTCCTCAAAATATTCTAGAATCTCTTCTAGACCATTGAATAAGATTCATTTACATGATTCCTAAAGTTTTATATTTGCCCAACTAGGTCTTGTGTCTTCTTTGGAGGGAAATACCTCTAAAGAATGCATCTATCATTAATTTCTAGGTTAATATTGATTCTGATGGAAGGCTTAAGAATATACCCTTTTCCTTATCTACAACTGAGTATATAAATAACTTCAGATGTATAACATTCATATGTAACCTATTAATATTTAGCATAGCATAGCTCTCCACAAAATTGTTAATGTGAGACACAAGGTCCTCCATGATGTGACCAGGGAATGCTTATAATTTATTGAGTGCCACCAACCCTAGATCTATTTTATAGATGCCCATATTGACTGCCTACTTTTCAATTGGCCCTTGTTGTGCTGTGGTGGATGAGCTTCAATGTTCTCCCAAAATGTCTGCTCCTATAGTTTAGGTCCAGCTCGATCCTCTACATTTGGGTCTTCTATTCCTCCCATTTCTTTCTCTATCTATTGTGGTAGAGTATGGAAAAATATTTCCGTAGAGATACCGTACTAATTTTCCCTATGACAAAGTTCTTATGATCCTATACCCCATGGATTTAATTCTTTGTAATCGGTAGTTCTAGAATGAACCATACACTTGTACCTACCAATAATAGGAATATATGAGAACTGGATACTAGTATCTTTGATGAAATTTTAGTTTACAAAATGATGTAAATAAAAATAAAATTATATCCTAGAGTGGTCGGTTACAACACTCGTAGTGCTAGAGTTTCCATTTTTCCTACAACAGTGCTAAAAACTTGACACACTAAAATAATGGGTGCAAAAACAAGTATACACGTTGAGTAGTATAGGCCTTTAAGGTCCAAATGTTGAACTTAGGGAAATGTTAATCTAGAAACTACTACTAAATGTAACATGATCATGTATACCCAATAATAAAGTGATTGGTTGATTAATTAAAATTACTTGCAAGAATTGGGAAGTAAAATAAATGGATTGTGATCACAATTTGGATTGATTTGTTAGGATTAAGGTTTTACCAAGGTTAACATTGCAATTAACATTATTCACTAATATTTATTTATCCTAGACACTAGACCAAGGGACATGTAGCAAGAATTAAACTCTCTCACAACATAATTCACTACCTAATCTTATATAAATCCCACTCTTGTGGTGATTTAATTATGATCTAGGCACTTCATCAAAACCTCTGGGTTATACCCTTCACAGCCATATGCCCTCTCTCAAGGCATGAGGCATGCTATGTAAATCTATGACTTACTCAATGCTTAATCCCTCTCATAAAGAAATTAATGGTTAGAGAAATTAACTGTAGTGATCAGGCATAGGCAATTCATGTGGCAGTCGTCGATTTATGTCTAGAACTTAAGAGAAATATAGATATGAAATCAAAATGTCAACTACAATGCAAAATCAAGCTACTTCCCGATCCTAAGGAACTAAGGGATTAACCCTACATAATTTCTATCATTGCATACATGGATGTATAATAGAAAATGAGGAAAACATGAGAGAACTACAGAAAACCCCTTGAGAAGCTGATCCGGATGACTCCATCTGATGAACGTCATGATCTACTATGTTCTGGATGCAAATGCACTCTCTGAAGGTTCTCGATTCTTCTAGGGTGTGGTCGTTTACTCCTCTTTCTCCTCTCTTATTTATGTGCTCTCTTGTAATTGAATATAATGTCAATTATAGGTTCAACTGAACTCCTCTTAGGTCATAAGAGGGTCTCAGACCATCCTAAAGCCGTATCTGTCAGATTAATTTAGATCTTTGTCTTCGTCTGAACGTGCAAAGTCAATACCACCAACAACAAGTCGATGACACTGAGCCATCAGCGGACTTCATAGATCTTCATATGTGTCAATATTATCTATAGAGATGCCAAAAGAACTGAGTTGACTTCTAATACCTTCTAGAGAATTCTTCATATAAAAGTCAGTACCAACTGACTGCAAGTTGGTGGGACTGAGCTGCTTTGGCAAGATGTCTGACCCAAAATTCAATAGCATCAACTTATTTATCAGTAGCACCAAAACTCCCCATACCATTTGGCTCCATTTCTCCATGTGGGTACCACCCACATGACTGTCGGTAGCACCAATCTCATTAATAACGGCTCAAATTGCCTGAAATATAGAGAAACTGAACCTAAGTTCAAGTAATCATGATAAATTAATATAATTTAGTAAAAAAATAGATAATATTTGATGTAATATGGTTTCATAGGCTAGAATTGATGAATTATGCCTGAATGATATCAAAATAACAAATTAAAAAGCAAAAATCATATGAAAACAACTTGTGAAGAGCGACTTAAATTCAATGCATCAATTGTCACCTTCCCACCCCAATTAAGCAGTACCATTTCATAACCTTCCCATCCCTTGTCACGCATGTCTCCTAGGGTTTCTCTGGGCGACGACGACGACTCAGGGTTCCCTTCGCCACCGAGGCGATACCTCTTGTGATTTGTAGGTACCCTCCGCGCCATGGCGGAAGAGCTTGTGGAACGCTATGCATCTCTAAGAGTCAGGGAGGAGGAAGAGTCAGACATAATGGACCTGAAGGACATGATCGCCGGAGATGAGAACGAACACATCCTAGCTCAAGATGTTTCCATTGACTTGTATGTGCCTCTCTACTTCCACCCCTTGTTCTAATCTAGACAATATGTCAATTCATGACTTCTTTGAGGATATAGTTCACCTGCAGGTTTGTGATTATCTCCTTCCCCTCAGAGATGTATAGGCTCCTACAATGATAGATATACCAATATCAATACATGAAATTTGTTTATCCTATGTTATTCTTGAGATTATCTCTAACCCAATCATCCAGGCTGGAGGTGTTGTAGAATTTTGATGGACTTGAGTTGTCGAAGATAGTTTTCCATACAATAGTGGCATGAATACAATCACACAGAGCATTGAGGGCACTATCCTCAACTAACCAAAATATAACTTACCAAATAGGAATCATATCAAATGATTTTTTTGCATGCATTTAAATAACTCTTAAAGGATCATATTTTTTTGTTATTGCCTGGCCCATGTTAATGAAATAAATAAAAGTCAAGTATGTTGATTTATCCAAACTTTGATAAAACATTCTCCTTTAGGGTATCAATAAGTAAAATAATACTTATACAATAGAGAGTAATGGAGGATCAAAACTATATTATGAGACCCAAATTCTTATATACATAGTTGTGAGCCTTTATGACATAGTTTGTGTGAATTTTCTCCCATGATTTTTAGCCACCCTTAATTTTCCCTAATTTACATTATTTATTTGAATTTATGAATCTATTTTGAATAAATATATAAAAAATTATAATATGTAATACATCACACACATCTTAAGTAAGTAAAAGAACATACCTCCATTTATGATTTAATGAAAATTTGGAAATTGTAGATTTGAAATGAAAATGTACCTACTATGTGTTGCAATGACCAATTGATCAATTAATGGATCAATATGAGACATATTTTCCTTAAATGAATTGTGGGTTGCAACTCTTGTTGGAATCTTACATTCCATTCATAGGTTCACGTGTGTCATGCTAGGCCTGTTGTTGGGATGTGTTGACCCTATGCACCACTCAATGTGTCCTCCTGTAGGTTGATGCAACCCATTTTGGGCTGATAGACATTTTGTTTTTTTGTGAAACACCAGGACCTACTGGTTACAGTTCAAGTTCACAGAGGCAAAGGAAACAGCTGGAAAGGAAAAGAAAGAGTGTCCGTCTAAAGGTCCTTCAGAAGAGGTTGAGGGCAAAACGGCCAACTGCTGTTAGTTGATGGCTGCTTGAGGCATTGCTTGGCAAGCCAGTTGGCTAGAGTGTTTTGATTCCTTCTGATATAGCTGATGGAGAGGGTGCTCAGGCTAGACCTGCATTGACGAATAGCTTGAACCAATAATTTGTATTTCAGGGGAACTTCTTCCTCAGTTCGGATCCACTGCACTGCAGTCAAGGAATCAGAGAGAATGATGCCTATATTTCAGGCCTGTAGTGAAGCGTGTTCCAGTCCATGCTTAATAGCAAGGAGTTCCCCTCTCAAGGGATCAATACCTCTTTCACGTTTGGTCTGGCCGCAGATCCAGGTGCCATCTTTTGAGCGCATGACTAGACTTGTAGCTAGAGCATTATCTGAAGCATTCACAGTTGTATCAACATGTATAACATACTCGAATCCCGTTGTTGGCACTTCCTGCCAACGCTTGATGTAGGGTTGAGAAGCCTGGCCCTGCCTTCTCGAGAAAGCTTCACGCGCAATTTGGAGATTGGCTCTACTGTGCGTTTCTAGGACAGTCGTGGGGATGCAATGGTTATCAAAGATGTGGGTGTTCCTACCCTTCCAAAGCCACCAGCATGCAATGGAAAACAGGTGAGCCCAGTGCGCCTCTTTATTTAGCTTCTTTAGGTTGTAGTCTATCCAAACCTTGAAAGAATCGCTGGAAAAGAAGTTGGTGGCTTCCTGAGGTAGTAACCTTGTCCAGAGTGCCATCGACTCCAGACAATCCCTGATGGCATGTAAAGCCGTTTCCACCAGATGATTGCATCTGGAGCAAGCCGCATCGTCAGTGAGGTGTCGGATCACCCGCAGTTCGTTAGTCAACAAGCGATTGTGATATGCTAACCAAAGATTAGTTTTAATCCTTTGTTGGATTGGCATGGACCACATGATAGTAAAGCTACCATTGTTGTCACCAGGAGTGCATTGTGTGAGGCATTTGTAGGCTGAGTTTGACGAGAAACGGCCATCAGCAAAGTGTAACCATACTCTCCCATCCGAACCATAAGTAGGTCTCGGCGTGGGCATGGATAGAATAGCGGCGCTTGTTTCTTCTGTGAACCAGTGGTTAATGAATTCATGGTCCCAACACCCATCGTTTGAAACAAGGCTCGCCACAACCATATCTTTGATGTCCTCAGGGATCGCATGCCCGTGCAGAAGCTCAGGTGCATGGCCTTCTCCAATCCACCTATCTTCCCAGAGATTTGTCTCATTGCCCGAGATAGCTGCTACTCTCGAGTTGGACTGAATAAAGGGCATGAGAGACTTGATCCCTCTCCATATGTGTGAACCTGAACCACTTCCCGCGCTCTATTTCCCATATTTGGCTTGCATAAGGGCTATCCAAGGAACCTGCTTGCCCTGCGTGAACTCCCAGGCTAGCTTTGCGATCAAGGCTGAATTAAACTCCTTAGTTGGCCTGATGCCCAAGCCTCCCAGGTGCTTAGGTTTAGTGATGTTCCTCCAGGCGACAAGACTTGGTTTGGTGGCGACGTGCGAGCTGCTCCAAATAAAGTTCCTTGTAAGCTGATCTATCCTGTCCATAATTGAAATAGGAAGCAAGATAGATTGCATGGTGTAGCAAGATTGTGACTGGATGACAAAAGTGGCCAGAGTAACCCTTCCAGCGAGGGAAAGGAGACGATGCTGCCAGATGCAAATCCTACCATGGATTCTTTCAATTAGAAATTGGAAGTGATCTTTACTTTTTCACTTGTGGATGATGGGGATGCCCAGGTGGCGGCTAAGATCTGAGGTTTCTTTAATGTCCAGGATTCTGCAGATCCGCGATCTGAGGTTCATATTGGTATTTGTCGAGAAGAAGATCGAGGACTTTGTGTTAGAAAGATATTGCCCCTATGCCTTACTAAACTGCTTGAGACATCATTTTACAGTCCGAGCTTGTCTTGATGAGGCTTCGCCGAAGAGGATTATGTCATCAGCAAAACAAGCGTGAGAGAAAGGAAGATGTTGCCTAGTAAGCCAGATGGGTTTCCAGTTCCCCTTTGTGACTTGTTCTTCAATCATCTGACTCATCCACTCCAAACAAAGAACAAAAAGGTACGGAGACAAAGGTCCCCTTGTTTGACTCCACATGAAGGCCTGAAAGTGCCTAGGATCTCGCCGTTCCACAGGACAGAGGAGTTGCCCGAGCTAAGAATTTGCATGATGATATGAATCACATTGTCTGGCATAGCCATTCTGCGAAGGGTGTCCTCCACAAAGGTCCAACTCATTTTATCAAAGGCCTTAATGAGGTCGAGCTTGATGGTAAAGAATTGTTTGCGGTGTTGCTTTGCTTCCATGGAGTGTATGATTTCCTGAACAAGCACCACGTTGTCGCCTATCTTCCGCCCTGGTACGAAGCTGGATTGAATCGGGGATATCCAGGAAGGAAGGAAGTGCTTCAATGGTTTGCAATCACCTTGGACAACAGCTTGGTGCAGACGTTGTTCAAAGAGATGGGTCGCAGCTGGCCACATGTCTCCAGATGAGGCACCTTTGGGATGAGGACCAAGGTCAAATCCGCACATCTGGGATCAATGGGTTCACCCTGGAAAGTTGCCTGAATGAAACGCGTCACCTGGTGTTGAAGTATGTCCCAGTGCTCCTGGTAGAACGAAGTGTCGATGCCATCAGGTCCTGGCGCCTTCAAAGGGGCCATGGCATGGAGGGATTGCCAAATCTCGTCAGCGGTAGGTGGTTTGCGCAGATCTTCGACCTCCTGGGCTGAGAGCATTGGAAAGACTCCTGGGAAGGATGCACAAGCGTGGTGGCAATTTGCGGAAGGTGGTTCCTGATAGACATTAGCAAAGAAATCTAAAACAAGATTGTTCAGATTGGCACCTTGTTCCACCCACTCGCCACTCTCGTTCTTGAGCTTGATAATAGTATTACGCCATCATCTTTCTTTGACAGAGGCCTGAAAGTACTTCGTGTTGTTATCTCCCAACGCCACCCAGTCGCACCTCACCTTCTGCTGCCAGTCAGCTTCCTCTCTTCTCAGAATAGAGTCGAGCTCCGCCTGGTAATCAATGGTGTCTTTAGCAATAGACGGGTCAAAGTATAGGGCTAGTTGAAGCTGATTCCAATGAATTTTGTTGCCGAGCTGATCTTTCCTTCTTCTATCTTCTTTCTTCTTCCTCGCCGCCCAAACGGACGCATGATTGAGAAAACGAGCTCCTGCTTCAGGAAGATTAATATCATTATCCCAGTGGTTCTTTAGAAAGGCTTTGAACCCTTCTGTCGATTTCTAGTTAGTCGAGGTGCGGAGGACCGGTTGCCATCGGGGACCCCCAACTTTGGTCGAGACGAGAAGGGGCGCATGATCTGAATGATTCTTCTCTAGGACAGCAACCTACCCTGCTAGGGGAGAGTTAAGCCAGAAAGAATTGCCTAAAGCACGGTCCAGCCTCTTGTGTAGGAGTCCTCTCTGAAAGGTTGTGCGTGCTCCATTGGCCCCCAGGTCAAAAAGCTCGCAAGCTTTCATGGCTTCCACAAAATCTCTGTTGTTGTCTTTGTTGAAGGTGACTCCTCCGAATTTCTCAGATTTGAACATAACAACATTGAAGTCACCTGTAACCAACCAAGGGGATCGGATGGTTGGGGTGAGGGAGGAGAGATGATTCCAGAGGAATTTGCGGGTGCTTCTTGTTGTTCCTCCATAGATGAAGGTGATGAAGTTATCATTATCAGTACGACAGTGGGTAAACTACTTATGTGACAGAAGGATTTCTAGCTGTATATGTGGCTTCCATGGCACCCATATTCTGCCGGTGAAACCCACAACCTCCACTCTGTGGGATTGGGCGAACCCTAGAGTTTTGATGATTTTCATGGCACGAGGACCACTACATCGAGTTTCGAACAGCCCCAGCACAGAAACTTGATATGTATTGACAAGCTCTTTCATCGTGTTCTGGGTGTCTTTGTCACATACACCCTAAATGTTCCAAAACATTGTGTTCATTGACATTCTTCAACGATGGTGGATGATCCCATCTCCCGCACTTTCTGTTCCAAGTCTTAGAGTAACGAGGGTTTCCCTCTCTTCCTGGTAGAGGCTCGACCAGGGTCCCCCGCATTCACAACTTTCCTGTTCCTCAGATGAATTCCCACAGACGACTTCGTGGGACTTTTGTACTTCACATAGTTTCTCTTCTCATTGGTGTAGGTGCCCATGTGGAAGGTGGATGTAACGAAGGGGTGGGAGGAGTTATCTCTGCCGTGAAGGACCGCATCACCAGATGGAACTGCTGTTGTGTGGGTCGGCGTCTCTGTGAGGGTATGGATAGATCATTGGGGTTGTTCTTTGGATACTGTATCGCGCGGTAGGTCCTGGCTAGCGTTTGCTTCCCCCGCTTTCCTGTGCTGCTTCCCCTGCCTTTTCCTCAGGTTCCAGTCAATACTACCCGTGATCCTTTCAGCTACATTGTCAACATCGACCACTTCCTGGATAGTGTCTTCCTCTTCAATGTCCACAAGTTCTTGAAATCTATTATTTGCTGGATTGAGTCTTTTGTTAGATGGCGGAGTGGTAGGTGTTTTCTTCGGCTTCCTTGGAATCGGCTTGGCGTGGATGGATTCGGAGAAGCCCTCTCGTCTTGGAGGGTTCTGAGGGACGAGGCTACCGGATTCGACACTTGCTCTTCGGGCCTCAGCTTCAGCTTCCAGCCTAAATCTGCAATCTTTTTTTATATGGCCGACCTTCCCACAATGTAAGCAGATGTACGGGATGTTCTCATACTCCACACTATACTTGATACCGTCAACAAAGATGGTCGGGATTAGGGGTTTCATCATATTGATTTCAACTGACAGACGTGCAAATCGGCCTCGCTTTTGCATCTTGGTGTTCATATCCACTTTGATTGTTTTTCCTAGAGTATATCTGATTTCTTTTAAGAGAACTTCCTGATATAGGTGGATTGGGAGATTGGGTATACGGACCCAAGCAACCACATGCAGGGGCGATGTTGTGTCTGGACAGAAGCCTGGAACCCACCGTTGAACCGTTAGGTATGATCCAAATATAGGCCAGGGACCTCCAGCCAAGGCGGTAATGTAGTCTTCCTCTGCTTGGAGTTGTACGATGAAATAATCGTTTGCTATGTCGATTAGATTGAAGCCCCCCAATGGCTTCCACATAGCCTTCAATCTGTCCCGCAGGGTGAGATAACCTATTTCGCGCGACAGAAGCTTGACGACGACAGTGTACTGCCACGGCTTGAGAAGTTTGACGAGGGCCTCCTGCCGGACTCGGAAGGCCGAATATCCTTGATCGGTAGTAACCTCAATATCTGAAGCATGTAGCGAGACTCCACACGTATCCACGTCAATGTGGATGAAGCCGTGTGGGTTCCCTGTGGATCGCACCCCCATCGCTTCCTTGTAGGACGAACGGGCTTTGTCGGAGATTCCGGCACCAGCTGTTACGTCGCCAATTGTCACGTTCCCAGCCAGTGGCGGGAAGTCGGGGCTGCCGCCATTTCCGTCGACTTCCATAGAGCATCCTTCCCCATTCCTAAGGGGCTCGTGATGTTGTTGGTTGTTATTGCGGCTGCTTGAAGCATAATTGAGATGAATTCCGGTTGAGCCCAACGGGACAGAACTCTGCCCTCCTACCGGGTCCCTGTCTCCTTCGTCTTCCTGAGATCGCTGATCTCCAGACCTTGCACCGCCGTTCGCCCTAGGGTCTCCTCGTGCCGCCATTCAATTGTAGGTATTATTACTTCATATGTTTGGGTATTTTCTTATCGAAACAACTGGGTTGATAGACATTGTTTGTATGTTGTTGTGACCTGTTTTATTTTGATGAATACTATGAAGTTGGTCGGTATACTTTTGTAAAGGTAGGTGGATGGATTGGGCAATGTGATGCATTTTTTAGTCTATGTAACTAGAAGTGGGTGGATGCTTTCTATATTATCTAGATGAGGGCTGTTTTAATATAGAAATGTATTATACACAACAAAATGCTATAAATAAGATTCGCTTTGGTTGTATGTATCTGTTAGTGCATTTTGGATATGGAGACTTTGCTATACATTTAGGATGGTCATTCTTAGAGAAAATACATTTTCTGTTGTTGATGTAGCAAGTACTAATAGGATCAAATCTTGAATCAATTCCCTTACCTTTTCATCTCAAATCTGTATAAATTCCTGCCTTTCTTCTATTTCTTTTATATTTTTTCTCCTATTGAGTCTCTTGATCATGGTTCTTTAGTTCCATGGTATAAATTCCTCCTTTCTACTAAAAATCACTTGTTTTTACGTTCTTTGCCCATGTTGAATATAAAGCTTGCATATGTGAATGTATTTGAACTTCTTGGAGGTAGTTGGAGCTTGGGGTTCATGAATGTGGCTATTGGGTACGTGATCATCACTAAAGCGGGGTGATTTAGCCTCCTTTTAATCATCTTTGTAATGAACATCCTACTATACTGACTTAATCTCACTAAATGCATGTTAGAAAGCTAAAGATGGATTTTGTGTGGTCTTGGCAATAACTATTGGAAATCCAGAGTCATTACCATCTTTACATTATTTGTGTTGTGCTAAAATGAAAATTATGAATTCTTAGTACCATGTTGTGGAAATGTACCAATATTACATGCAAGTTGCCTTAAATTGCAAATTTAGACACTTATTACTACTTTTTCCATACTGACCTCATATAGAGTAACTTTATGAATGAAGCTATACATAATGAATCTTTTGTGCTACATGAATATTTTTCAGCAACTAATTCTTTTTTTAACCCTCTTTATGATATGCCTTTTGTATAGTTGAAATGGTGAAATCATGGCTATGTATGTCCTTGATGAGTATAATTTAGGGTTTATTATTCCTAATTCTCTAATCGTATATATTAGATTATCATGTTCTTTGTCTATGTTCTTTCTCTATAAAAGGTGGGTGACTAAACTAGTTAATGAAGAGAAATCCAAATTCAGCGTATAACTTTGTAAATGTTTTGAAGTCTGGGAATCAAAATTGACATACCTATAGCAAAGCTTTGCATTGTTAGATGATCCAAAAAGAAATATACTGGTAAATGACTGTATACATTGGTTACGATCAAGAAAAATGTATATGTAGGTTTCTCAAAATCCATATCAGGTAATTTCACTCATCTATATTAGTGTGGTCAATGTTGTTATGTAAGTTAGGAATGGTAGGTTTACCGATGTGATTGAGATGTAGGGGTTATGATTAAAGTGAAATATTCCAAATGTAATATGGTTGATGATAACACCCAAGTGCCCAGGATGGGACTAGTTATTATATCTAGGTAGTAATTTTATGAGCCTCACTCTTTACACTCATACTGATCAAAGTGTGGTGAGATCACATGGAGTTTAAGTAATCCTAAGATTCTCTACATTAGTATAGTAGACTTTGCAATCACAAAAATATCGACTGGACAATACATCCTAACTAACTAGAGGTTAATTGTTAAGTATGTAAATGAGACACGTACTATAGTTACAATATTACATCGATTATATACTTCCTTTATTGGTTAGCAATGTTTGGTGGAAGTTGCTACATAACATAGAACTACCTTTGTTTCAAGGTTGAAGTCTTTGTTATCTTTCACAAAAATCATTTGTAGTTGTTACAATGGAAATGTCATCAAAAGACTTAGTTCTCAAGTGAAACTTAGCTTACATGCTTCTTTGACCAATAAATGAGCTAGCTAGTTACATGTTTTATGCATATATACCATTTAAAAGATATGAAATCTTGTGACATGAGCATAATCTCTTTTGCCAATGAATCGTCATAATAATATTCATGCACAACAACATCTACTATGATTTTGTCATCTATTTTGATGATTATAGTCTCAGTCAAGTGAACCAGTCTATTTAGGCTTTGAAGATTACTCCCCCTCCAACATTGTTAAATGGCAAGGTGTTTTTGAGGCATGGTATGTTGTTGTAATAAAACTGCCACTATTTTTCTATACAACTCTAACTTCAGTTCTTGAATAAATCAATAGTGCACTATTATTTGTTTTTGGGACACCCAATAGTGAAGACCTCCATGGACGTTCAACAATTGACTATTGTCATTCTTGAGAAAAGTGAGGGTTTAGAGTACTTGTGGTAGTTTGTCACAAGGTTCTTGAATCTAGAAATAAGGGGAGGGGTTAGTAGAGCCTACTAGTAAAATATATCTTTTAACCTGACCAACAACGAAATTCACAAAGCATGATGGATTCATTTATATATGTTTTCTTATGGTACTTGAATATATGATAAAGTAACTTCTTGGTGCTCCCCTTTCCGTAGTTAAGTATAGTTTTAAAAACTGCATGCCTAGGCCAATGATCTAGAAAAAAACTCACTTTCATTCAATCCTTCCATTTAAATTCATACTTTTGGAAGATGTAATTACATGTGATGATTTGTAGTCTTAGTTGATCCATTTAGGTGTTTAATTCATGAACCTAAAGTTAAAATGACACACATTCAGTGAAATCACTTTCTCCATAGGATTTTGCATTCACTTATAGTCCCATCAATCATCGAACATTCAGTTCTAAGAAAATCTCACCATGAACAGGTGTTTGTGCTCTAAGGTCTAGTAGAGTCGGCATTCACCTCCCATTGTACGCGAATTAATAGTGATGATATTGTCACCAAAAGCCCTAGAAAATATGAAGAACATTTTATTCATTTAAATAATTCTCTGGTTGGTTGATAAGCTCCTCTGCCCTATGTGAGTTTTCCTCTCCCAGTTTTTTGAACCTTCAAATCAATCTGCTCAAGTCTAGTATTCATTTGCCCAAATATTTTTAATCATTTATCCTTTTTCCACTCTCTAGGAAAATCTGATTTCATAGTTTGTATGGTCCCCCAGATGCTTCTCCATGTGTAGCATGGGTTCCTACCCACCTTGGATAGTTCTAGACCTATTCTTTGGAAGTATTTTCCCTTGAAAAAATGGCATGATTGGGAGTCTAGATACGTGGATGGTTTTCTATTTGTTTTATAGTAGTGACTGGTTAAATAAACATAGCTCTAGTACTAAATTAGGCCTTCCATTAGATCTTGGATTGGGCATGTGACACACCAAAACTATGTGTAAAACACAAGTGTACATATTGTGTAATGTAGGCATGTGAGGCATGAGTGTTGATCTCAAGAAAATGTTTTCTAGAGACTACTAATAATTGTATCCTAATTATCTAGCCATTGAAAATATGGTTGAGTGGTTATTTCATAACTGAAAGTAATAATTAACACTAAATTAAATGATTATGATCAAGAATGGATGGATTCCTAAGGATTGTTGTTTCACGATGGCATGCATTGAATTCAAACTCAATTTATTAGTAAGTATTCTCCCTTAATTATTGACAAAGATTTATCAAGTATTACCCAAACCCACAACATAATACACGACCTATACTACAACAAGCCTCACTCCCATAGTAGTTTAGGAGTTATCTAGGTGTACAAATGTCTCTAGTTTATATAATCACAACCCTAAGCCCTCTCTTGAAGTGTGATATAGGTTGTGTGGACCAATGATTTTTCCAACCCCTAATCCCTATCCCGAAGCAATAAGTGGTTTATTATATTGATTATGGTGATCAATCATTAAAAAACAATAAGATATCATATATTCACGTTCATATTGAAAGAAATAGATTATCAATTCATAAAATTTAAATACAAAGAAATATCGGGCCATTCCTGGGTTCTAAGGAATATGGGGTTTAGCCCTACATGATTTATATCATCATAAAAAGAGAGGAAGAGGGAGGAACTAGGCTAAACATTCGAAATCCAATGTAAAATCACGTGGAGAATTTGTCTCGGTGATCCACTCTGGTACACACCTTGATGTGCCCAATGTGTCCAGTGTGTGGCTATCTCCTTCGTATCCCCCTCTACCAGCTTTGTTCTCTATTGCAACGAGATAGATGATACTTCCTTTGGCTAAACTCCCCTTAGGTCATAAGTGGGGACTTGGTCATCATTAAGTCATAGTTGTTTGATCTAACTTAATTTTCAATCACATGATCATGTAAAGTTGGTACCACAGACACAATGTTAGTGGCACGAAGTTGTCAACTGATGTGAAACCCTTGAACCCTATTGGTGCTACCAATATATGTGTTGATAGTACAATTTTCATTCTCTGAGTTTTGATGTAATGTAGATGCTAAAGTTGGTACCACCGACTAGCTTGTCGGTGGCACCGAGGCAATTAAACTCAGTTACTAATGCTCTATAAATGGTGACTCGGTAGAACCGACTCCTTTCTCTGGTAGCATCAACTCCATATTTGGTAGCACCCAGTGATGTATCTATAGCATAGAGATTTCTAAATTTCCCTATTTAAATTTTGTTTCATGTCTGGTACCACAAAACATAGGTATCACTAGCACTAAGCTGTCATATAAATGCTCAATTTACCTGAAAAGGGGACAAAATTACATATGTTCAAATCAAAGTGATAATTTAACATGATGTTGTCCAAATACTCAAATTTTGATGCAATAGTGATTCATAGGTTAATAATTAGAAACAATGCATAACATATACCAAAATGAACAAATATGCACCAAATGCATGAAAACATGCCTGTGAAAGGTGACTAAAATCAAAGCATCAAAATCCCCTAAGTGTAAATGTTTCTCCCCCTCAAGCAACACTAGGTTTGGATCTTTTGAAATAATCATTAAGAATACAAATCCTATGAACTACATTTCTCAATTACCCACACCTGGAGGTCCCAAACCAGCCCTTACCAAAAAAATGAACAAATAACTACTCTAAAGTAACCAAAAATGTTCATTAAAGATGTCCACCCATAGATCAATGAAACACTATTAATAAAGACAAGTTAAAATAATATTCAAAAGTGCATACACTTGATGCACCATGTGATTCCCTATCTACATTACTCTGGTCTACCTACACAACTATGTTGGAAGTATCTCTATTTATAGAAATGAATAAGGGGGTTAATCATATATGTGGCCTACCATATAGAGAAATGGATGGAAATGAAATAGGTGTATATGAACAAGAATCACAAGTAACATCCAAATTATTTAACATCCAAACTATCATGCTTCCTACTATGCTATGCAATGAAATCAAGAGAAAATATATTTGAGTAATTGATTGTCTTGTCTTGGTGAATGAAATATCATGGAAGGTGGGTGGAAACACATGACTAAGAGGCCATGCATTTATTAACTATGATATATCACTCTCCTATCAACCTATGTACAAGGTAACCTTAGAATTTATTTCTAAAAATTCAATATAAGATCTCAATATTTGTTTGGTTGGTTAGGGATCAAATCTCATCATCTTACACAAGTCCTAGATAACTTCAAATTTTCAATTATATCAAGTGTCCTCAAGATGACTAACCAAACACTTGGTCCAGTTGGTGTTGTCTTAGACTTTGCACATAAGCTTAAAAAGATGTGATCCTTTTTAAATTTAATGCAAGAGTACAAAACACATCACTTTTATTGGTAAATGCAATCATGATAAACTAAGCTCAACATTACAATAGATAGATTGTGGATCCTATTACTTTAAAATAAGAAAACTAAAGCACGATACAAAATAAACCAAAACAAAGTCATTCCATCACCCCCTAAGCCTGAAATTGACTATTTCCTCATAGTCAAAAATCAAACTAAGAGGTGGAATGGGGTACTAGGTGATCAGTATGGGTTTGGAGGTGGACGAAATGTTCTAAGAGATATCTATGAATCTGGAGGGTAGAAATTTTCGGTGAAAGTTGGTGGGTTGGCTAGCATATTTGGTAGATGTGGGTAGCTAGAGAAGTTTCCTTGACTCCAATAGTGGTTGTAGAGAGGTTGTTGATTTATGCACTAGAAGTGTGTGTGTATGTTCTCCAGGTTGACCAGGAGAAGATGCTCATTGGCGTAGATCACATACTACTATTGAATAAGATATCCCTGGAGAACTTGAATCTAGGTTAAGGTGGTTGACTATTGTTAACCCTACTGAATGGAATGCAACATCCCAGTACATGCCTTCCAAGGAGAAGGAGTCTCCATGCATTGGAGGTGGTGGAGCTAGCTGGATACTACATATCAGTGAGATTGTGGTGCAAACATCTCCTTGGTATATAAGACATAGTAGCCTCATATTCATCTTCTTCCTCCTCTAATGATTCCTCTTCTTTCTCCTCAACCACAACATCCTCTCCCTCTAGTACAACCTTTGTGTCATCTTTAGTCCATCAAATGTAATGTACTCCCCATTGATGGAATATGGGGCTAGGAAGTGCCCTTTCCTTCATCCATCCATTTATATTACATTAGTTTTACACCCTTCTCTCCTATCTATTGACAAGATGTGCCCACTTGAAGTGATTGAAATCAAGCATAGAAGATGTCTGGAGTGTGTTGGCTTGGGAGTGGTCAAAATAAAGGTGTAAGGCAAGTGATGTAAGTAGTGCTCCAAAGTGAATTTGGGTTTGTTCTGGTCTTCCCTCTTCACCACCATCATGTGTTGAAGGAAGAACAACCCAAGATTGATTGTCTCCTTTCCCAAAGTAAAAAATGATCAAAAAATGAATAAGTCCTTCTTTTGGACCATCCCTTGCCCCTTAGTGGACTTGGTGAGGATGGTGTTTGTCAGGTATTGGTGTAGAATCTGGGTGAAAGGATGCTCCATGTCCATGACAGAGGACCGGTGGTAGTTGACACTAAACCCTTAAGGAAGGACTTTCATCTATCACCATTCCATGTTGTAGTTTAAATTCCATGGTGTTAAGTGTGACCCACCCATTGGCAAACCATAAGTAGATTTGAACTCTACCAGTGTGAGGTAGTGATTAGAATTGTAGAGTTAGAACTTTTCCCAACCTTACCCCCAGCTTTCCTCATGCTCAGGAATACAAAAAACCTCTATAGTTGCAAGGAACTCATAGACTATCTCCTGGTAGGTTGGCCAATTGCCAAATAATGGGTGGTCACCCACCATACCTTGCCTAGTGCATACTCGAAAAAGACAATAAGTTAATCTGGTATCATTAAGGAACATGATATCACCCTAGCATGTTGGTATAATATCCCCCTTGATCATGGTTTTAGATTGCTTCGTATGGTATTCATCTGGGAAGGAAATCCTAGATGGTTGTGGCACCATCGATTGGATGCGCCCATGGATGAAGCTTGTGACATGGATTTCATTGTTTTCTAGAATAGAAAAGAGATTCAAAAAATGAGTTTGATGTAGACTTGGTGATGCTGATATGCTGAAGAAGTTTCTAGTGGTCGCCAATCCCCTTAAAAGTGAGAGGGGGTGCTTTTGGTGGGATTTGAGATCATGTATAGCCTCCCCTTATATAGCTGAAATCTTTCTTGTTCACTTTATGTCAGTGCCATTGACTAAATGTGTTAGTGGTACTGAATTCTATCTCTATTTGTGGTTGTTGGTGTTATCCATTGATATTGACGATCATGGACTATCAATGTATCCCCTTCTTCTTGTAGTATTGAGTTAATAAAACTCAAGAACGAATTCCTCCATGTCACTGGTACCACCTGCTTCCTGTAGTATTAAGTCAATAAAACTCAAGCTCAGATTAGTGTCACTTACTGTTGGATCATGAGGATCCTAGATGCTACTTTCACTGTTACTATCATAGATTTTAAGCTTCTTATGTTTGTGTTGCTAACAAGATGTCAGTGGTATCAAGTTGTTATCAATGTGCCTCTAACATCTGAGTCAGTGCCACTAAGTCCAATCTTAGTCAAAGTTAGTTGTGTTTTATCTTTAGAAACTACATTTGAAAATGTCGGTGCCAACAATTTTTTTCCATGGTAGCGAGTTGTGTCAATCCTTGTCATCATGGAGTTGAGTGAGTAGAAGCCCACAAGAATCCTCTCAGTGTATCAACAACAATTGGTCTAGTACACTACTATCATTTCTTAGAATTTGCCAATGCTACCAATGACTTTATTGGTGGTACTCACTTTTTGCAGAGTTTGGTCTATTAGGAATTTGGTGACATTGACCCACATGAAGGTCGTACTGATAATTTTCAAAATACTTGTTGTAAATTATTATCCAGTTGGTTCCATCGATAGTGGTGTCAGTGGTATCCAAATTTATGCTGCCTGCACATCATGCAAAAGCATCTAGAAACCTTTTTCTACTTAAAAAATCTACAACAATAAATACAAAATTTAACTAATTAAAATCACATAAAGAAAAGATAAACAACATAAAAAAATGAATTGGTTGCCTTGCATAAGTGTCGTTGTTTAATGTCTTAGGCTCGCCAATCAATCTCTACTAACTACTAATTGAATCTCAATGAACTTCATCTCCTCCTCCTCATGGACCACCTCTCCATAATAGTGTTTGAGGCACCATCCATTTGTCAAGGTTGTGGTGGCATCACGAATTTCAACTGTGCCATGAGGAAATTACTTGACTACCACATAGGGTCCAATCCACCAAGACCTCAACATCTGAGGATGCAATTTCATCCTCAAATTGAATAATAGAACCCTTTGACTAGGTAGAAATATCCTACAAGGAATGAGGCACTCGTAGATCTTTTTAGATATATATTTGTAGATTCTTGAATTTACATAGACATCTAGCATAATCTCATCTAATTATTTAGTTCTATTGTATGCATATTCCCTGCACTAAATAGATCAAATTTAAGTTTCCACATGGCCCACTTGGCTCAATCTTGTAGTTTCATCGGCAATTGACATGCCTGCCTATAAACTAGCCTATAAGTGGTCATCATATGGGTGTCTTAAAAGACATTTTATAGGCCCATAGAACATCATTCAGTTTCATACTATTGTTTGTTATATTCATTGAAACAAACTTTTCTAGAATCATCTAGTTTACCTATTTGATACTGATGGGTGTCTTAAAGGCTGTTCTACACTCTAGTTTCCCAATTGGACACCTCAACTTGGCCTTGAGTTTGGGGATGGTGTGCGGTTCCTACTCTATTTTGCACTCCATATTTTCTCAATAATGCTCCTAATTTCTTATGAGACAAGTCCTTTAAAAATCAACATACAACATGTGCATCATTGGTTTGGGGTGAAATTGCTTCCATCCATTTTGACATGTAGTCAACTACCAAAAATTTTAAAAATAAGAGTTAGAAGACACAAAGGGTCCCATAAATCAATGCCCTAGAGGTCAATGACATCTACTTCCTAAAATGTATGAAGAAGAATTTAATGTATTCTAGATATGTTTCCTTATTATTGACACACATCACGCCTCCGCCAAAATCATGAGCATCTTTAAACGACGATAGTCAATAAAATCCACTCTCTAAAACCTCAGCCGCCATCCTTGATCTGGCATGGTGTCCCCTGATGGGTTTGGAATGATATGAGCAGGTACCTTTTCATAATCACACATAGGAACACACTTCCTCAATAAGCCATCCCTATACTGCTTAAGCATGATAGGGTCAACCCATACATAAAAAATCAAGGAACGGAAGAACCTCTTCTTCTCTTGATATCCCTAATCTTCTAGTATTTCTCCACGTGACAAATAATTCAATATGTGTGAAAAATAGGGATCTTTGTCTTTCGTATCAAAGAGTTTTTCATCAAAGAAATCCTCAACAATCAATATCACCAACCTGACTCATTCATCCTCTCTATTCGAGACAAATGATCTACTACATTCACTTATCTATACTTATCCTTAATTTCTATGTCAAATTCCTATAGTAGAAAAATCCATATCGTCAATGTCAGTTTAGCATCCTTCTTTTGCAAAAGGTACTTAACAGATGCATGGTAAATACACAATACCACATTATCCCCCATTAGATATTGTGTATATTTTAAAAGGGAAAAACAATCGCTAAAATTTCCTTTTATGTGGTGGTATAATTAAGTTGTCATCTTTGAGAGTTCTAGACACATAGTAAATGACATAAAGATCAAGGTCTTTGTGAAGGCTTAGAATAGCTCCAACTGCATAATTTGACACATAACACATTAATAAAAAGGTTGACTCCAATTTGAAGCCACCACAACTGGTGCTGAAATCAAATTCTCCTTCAAAATCTCATACTCTTTCAAACAACGATCGTCCAAATGAAATTCAATGTCCTTTTCTAACAACTTGGAAAGTTTCTTTACAGTCTTTAAAAATTCCTTTTATGAAGCATCGTTAAAATTGGGAATGTCCTAGAAAACTCCTAAATCCTTTCATCAAATATAGTGGAGGTATCTTAGAGATCACTTCTATTTTGGTAGGATCAACTTCCATCCCTTTGTTGGACACCTTACGTCCCAACACAATCCCTTCACACCATCATATGACATTTCACCTAATTCAAAACTAGATGAGTGTTTTCACATATTTGTAAGCCTTTATAAAAAGTGGAAAGGCAACACTCAAATGAGTCTCCATAAATCTAAAAATTGTTCATAAAAATCTCAAGACATCATTGTACCATACCCAAAAATATAGTGAGTATACATCTTTGAAATGTTGTTGGAGCATTATAAAGACCGAATGACATCTAGCGATATGAAAAAGTACCATAGGGACAAGTGAAGGTAGACTTCTCTTGATCTTTTCATCTGAGTGTAGCCAGAGTAACCACCTAAAAAGAAAAAATGTGAGTGGCTGGAAATTCTCTTAGTAATTTGATTGAAAATGGGAGCAAAAAATGATCTTCAAGGTGACTGCAATTAGACGATGATAATCAATACAAACTGGCCACCTGGTCACTATCCTCGTCAAAACTAACTCACTAACAAAATCTGTAGTGACCTTGATTCTCCCTTCTTACGAACAACCTAAGTTGGTATATAAGTCATAAGAATCTAAAATAACATAAATTATACCTGCCTATAGAATCTTTTCTACCTATTTCTTCACCACCTCTATCATGATAGGATTTAGACATTGCTGAGGTTGTGCTACAAGTTTTTTTCCATCTTCAATCATGATCTTGTGTTGACATAGACTGTGGAAAATCCCCTTGATCTCAACAATGGACCACCCAAATGCAGTGTCGTCATTCTTTAAAACATTGAGAAGTTTCTCCTACTCCTTTAAACTTAGTGATGCAAAAATTATCACTGGAAGTTTGGTGTCCACTTCCAAGAATGTGTACTTCAAGTGTGATAGTAATGGCTTCAATTCCAACTCTAGAGGACATTGCAAGGATGGGACTATTGGTGGTTGTGTCAATCCTAGATCTTCATCGTGTCTTGAATAGAAGCACATCAATGTATTTGGAAATAAGACACACTCCTCCAGTGAATGGTAGCATGTGTAATTATCCACTACATTCATAAGACAATTTCTAAATGTATTTGAGGGTATTCCTACGTAATGGAAAAATATATTGCGTCTATAATTGTCATTAGGTACACTTCCTCATCTGGATCATCATGGTACTTTATAGCCTTTGTCAAAGATATCTACTTTGTATGTTACATAATATCAACAATAAGAGTTTCCTTGTTCAAATCCACCATGACATGAGCCATGTATAGAAATGATTTTCCCAAGAGTAGGACACCTCACTACCCAAATGTCTCATCATGTGACATTGTGCCTTCTCCTTGGATGGCGGTTGACAATCAGGCATATTTATCATAAATCAATCATTTTGAATACATAGTGTTAATCTTCCTTGTCTAATTTATAAGATTACATATGTTGTGTCTTGAAGGGGCTTACCTAAGATTAATTCATTATTGTAACCATCTTGCATCTTCATGACTACATAATCTATTGGGAATATAAATTTTGCCACCTTTACCATAATATCTTCACATACGCCTATTGAGCTCACCAATTAATTATACGCATACTTGATTGTCATTTTGCTCTTCCTTAATTTTTTAAATGACTATTTCCTGAATATAGTCAATGACATTATATTGATACTTGTCCCAGAATCACATAGTTCATCTCCAAACTTGTCCTTACCGATTTGGAAATATGGCATCAGATAGGTAGGGGGAAAAAATTATCTGCCATATTCCCCATTAACAAGCAATCACGTAAACAACTATGTAATGGAAATGATGGTTTAGGAGGTCATACCTAGTCATGGAGCAAGTCGTTCAACTATTCACTTGTTGCAGTATGCAACTTTCTTCAAGTCACACTCGAACACGTCTAACCAGCTCCTGGTTGATCACCATGGAGAACAACCTAACATAGTCCTCCTAGTGGGAAACACTCCTCGCCTATAGGGTAGTCCATACGGACCACCAGGAAATCTTGTTGTTCTAGTAGAACAGCCAGGAAGGAGTTTTCCCTCTCCATTAGTGTACTACTCACCAACTTGATCTCCTACAATTGTTCCCCCTTCATATCCCTCCTTTTTATAGGTAGGAGTTGCTCAGGTTCTCTCTGTTACAACAACTAGAGAAGACAAACAATTTTTAGAGGCACTTGAGATATGTTTAGAGAAGCCCCCAATACCCCTCTACTTATAGGAGGGTCAGTGTTAGGGTTCACAGTCTGACCTGGGAGTGAAAGAGATCAAAATTTCATGAATTTTCACAACCCACAAGAGGAAAAATTATTCATGGGTGTATTGATCATTTGGCATGTGATTTGATTGGTTCAACCTTTAATCTGGTCATTTCACCATGTTTCCCAATTGAAATTGTATTGGAAATTAATATCGATTTAATGCACAACATGACATCAACAAAAATCCTTGAATCAATTGAATTGATCCACCTATCGATCAGTTCACAACCTGAGTCCATAAGTTCATGTACCTTTGTCGATCAGTTCACTTATTCAATCGATCGGTTCATGGTCTAGAATTGCTAAAGTTAGTTCAATTGACCTGACACACTGAAACGATTAGTGCAACACATAAACTAGTCAATTCATTGTTCACTCAGACAATATTCAACCCTTTATTGCTTAAATTGAATATCTAACTTTTTAATAATCAATTTTAAACCATATTCATGAATGAACTCCTATTCCAAGTGTATCCTATGTGTGGGACCCTATAGGTTCCAAGTTATATGACATCACAAGAAAATAGTAGCATCTAGTAACACATTGTTGCTACCCAAGTAATTGGAAAGTTGGGGAAAAACTTCAACCTACAATCTGTGATTAGTATTATAGGGATTATATAATTCCTTTTTCTATGATATCTTGATTGAACTCGAGGCATGGAATCATCATCCTCTCAATGTCCAATCCATGTTCCTTGAACTAGAGCAGGTTGTCAGAGATATATGTGACCTCAATATCATATAATGATTCACATGTGCATGTGATGCATTTCTCAGTCTCTCTTATCAAGTGTCTTAGATATCAAACTTCTATTGGAGGGACAAATCCCATCTACATCACTAACAATCATCCCCATGTGTCATAGTGCATCCGATCATCACCTTTACGGCAACCCTTATTGAGGTCATAGTTGATGATGTCAAAGTACACTGAACGACATGTGATGAGTGTAGTGATTTAAGGTCTAAGAACCAAAATCACCACCTTCACTATGCGAGATGACTATGACCACCTATTATGGTTTCCATATGTCACTCTTAAGGTGGGTCTATCTGATTCACTGTTATCCAACAAGTATATATGTTCTTGGTTTGATATCACATATCATTATTGATGAGATTTTGTCATCGATCAACACACACTCTAGTCTTATGTGTTATTGTTGTCTATTAGCCTTCCATAATAACATCTGAATAGGTACATAACAAGAATGTAGATATTCTTAACATTCGTATGATCTAATTGTTTAGGTCATCAACCTTGAAGACATATGCCATTGCATAATGTCATCCTTTAGAAATTCATTATGTTCCATCATTATCTCATAATCGAGCGAAATAGAACAAATCGGAAGATTTCCTTTATTGTTAATCAAATTGTTTACATGATATATGGCATTTCAATCATCATATGATTGGCTATCTGGGCATACATACCAATAGATACCACTTACACTTAGAGACAATCACCCAAAAATCTTATTCTTAGTGATCTAAGCATGTCCATCATGTTTTTGTTGTGCAAGTACTAATCCAACATGTTAGAATTTTTTTGCCTTTAGTCGGTATGTTGCATGTTTCACATGTCTTCCTTGTATGACATCTCATATAAGATGGAATTGTTGTAGTATGATATATGATATTACTTGCATAACCAGTATATCCATTATTTTCATAGTATTTCTACTATCATCAATGGTTGGAACATTTCATAAGTCCATCTATATGAACTTCTAGATCCATATATTACTAACTCGTGTGTTCATAACACCAGGACATATGACTTCTATTGTAGATTTAAATAATGGTTTGTAGTTTTGGAACCCTTTCCAACTCACAACTCTTCTTTTAAAAATAAACACAATTTTTTGTGATCATTATTTATCATTTTGGAACTTGCATTGGTGTAACCCATGACACCCAACTCTTCCTTATTGCCATAATCCTTAGTGCTTCTCAAGTACTAATGCATGTTCTTTATGACATTCCAATGACCATCATTATAAAATGACTAATATCATATTGTCATGTCCAATGCATACAAGATAATGGGATGGGCACATTATATAGAATGCATGATAGATCCAACTACTAACATCTAATTCATGTTTTTCTAGTCTTCATAAGAATCAGAACATAGGGTTCTTCATAGACCAATCCCATATAACATGGATATATTCTCTCTCATGGAATCCTTCCTACCAAACCCTTTCAACATCTTGCCAATATATGTGCTCATACTTAATTTAAGAAACTTTCTAGACCAATCTCTATAGATCTCAGTTCTGATCACATAGGATGTTTCTCCTAATCCTTCTTTAAGAAGGTGATTTCCATTACAGGGTTCAATACTTGGTATTGAGATGTTATTCCTCATCAATATGTGAAATATTCATATTCTCCTTCGAAATATTTTGTAATCATTGATTTCTTTTTTTATCTTGACTTAAGTCAAACTCTTTGACTTTCTTATCAAAATAAAGATTACAGATCTGAGGTGCCTGTTTGGATCTCAAATTGTTCTTTGTAACTTATAGACTTTATTTGCGTTAATGGTGTTATAAAACCTCTAGGATGTGTTGCGTACACATCCTCTCAACTATTCCTTTAAGGAATGTGGTTTTAATCTTAATATGACAAATCTCATAGTCTTAATAAGCTGCAATAATAAGCATGTCAATTGGTGAATGAATTTCATCATGTTCGACACAGAACTGGTTTGAAAACCTTTTCAACCAATCTTAATCAGCTGCAATAATAAGCATGTTAATTGGTGAAGGAATTTCATCATGTTCAACACAGAATTGGTTTGAAAACCTTTTCAACCAATCTATCCTTTTATGTTATCCATGTTAGTCTTTCTACTTCAAAGGCCAATTGTACCTTATGGGTCTTAACCCTCTAGGTGGTACCACTAAGGTCGTACCTTTTTCTATTATGGATTCCATTATGGATGTATTGCCCTCAAGCCATTTCTCATACTATGAGCCCTCAATAGTACTTAGTTACTTGTTGGCTCATCATCTTATGATCAACTCATAACTTGTTTGAGTCATAGGATTCTCAATCTTGTAATCTCAGACATGTTGTAGTAGAACTACAAGTTTTGTGTCATAGAAGGAAACTTTGAGATTCGACAACTATTTGTGATTCTCCTTGTCCTCATTGTACCTCCTCTGGTTCAATGTTTTCTTGTTAATCTTGAACTTTTCAAGTTCTATTTTACTCCCACTCATTGTTTTGGAACTCAATTATCCTAGTAACATATATTTTGTTGTGGGATTGGGATTAAAGGTAGTTCTCAACATATTAAAATTTTGTGATTTCTGGATAAACCTATTTCAAGAATCTACTTTCTTTATATAAGTTTCAATCCTTAAGACATATCACAACTTTTCCCATATCATATTCTATATGGTGTCTTGCAAACCAATTTTGGAAAAGACATTGTTTTAGTGTAAAGCATGTGTCTAAATAGAATTTAGAAGATTAGACTACATGATAATCACATCATGACTTATTAGCATGTGACTCATTCTTTGTGGTACATCATCATGTTTCAGGTGGAGTTGATTGTGATACACTATCATAGTCTCTCCAGAAGGTCCTCACACTAATTATGTAAAGTATTGTAACATTTGATCATATCATAGTTTCTTAATAATTTTATCAAAGTTACACTTCATTTATAATATTCTTGTACACTTCAAGAGATTCATGTTTGTATTTCACCAAATACAAACCCTATATCTATTGAGATCATCAATAAATATCATGAAGTACAAATAACTACCTCTAGCATTTATTCTAAAAGATCTCCATACATCAATATGTACAAGCCCTAATAGAATGCTTACTTTCCCACTACACCTAGTGAGAGGTGGTTTGTCATGTTTCTCTTATATAAGACTTGCATGTTTCTTATTGGTTCAATAACCAAAGAGTCTAGATAAACATCAACATGGATTCTAGAAGTGCATTTCTCATATATGTGCTCTAGATAACAATTATATAGATTGTTTGAGTTATAAATTGTAATCCTTTAGGAATTTACGTTATAAACATTCATCTTTGGATCCTTTCATATAAAGATGACAAGACATTTGGGGCATTTCGATACAACATCACATGTTTGTAATAGAACCATTAACAACTTTTTAGTTATTACCATCCTTGTGCATACAAGATGCATAAAGTCAAATGATTCTATTATTGAAATAATGAAATAGTAGTTTGTCTAACTCTATTACATGCCCTATAGGCTAATATAAATTCTAAATATAGACTGAAGTTGCAGCAACTCTTGCTCCGCATTGTCCATCCTTGCCATTTCTTAAAGGCTTACTTCTTATCGGATCCTTCATATCAAACATATGTCAAATCTACATCTGGTATCATATACCCAAGATAAAGAAGTATTTATATTTATTTTATAATGTATATACCTGAATTGGAGGTTTCTATCCTCTCCTTCTTCTTCTTTAGCTCCTCCAGGTAGAGAGGGAATTCCTCTTCCAATGTCCAATCTGGCGACAATGGTTACAATTACCTCCCTTATTGACTCCTCCCTTTGCCTTTAGTGTTGGTGACTTGGGCTTCCAACCAGCTTTGAAATTCTTCTTAGCTTTGACTTTACCTTTAGACTTCCCCATTGGTTTGTTGATCATCATCATAGACTTGGGCTTGCCTTTCTTCATTTGTGCCTCAACTATTCTCAACATGCCAAGTAACTTTAATAACAGTTTGTCAAAGTCATTCATGTTATAATTCATGACAATCTAATTGTATAACTCTAGAAGAGACTAAAAAATCACATCATTGGCCAACTCTTTACCCAAGAAGAATCCCAGTCCATAAAGGTTCTCCACATACCCAACAATCTCGAGCACATGTGTGTTGACTCAATGTCTAAATTGACTAAACCCTTGTTTTGATGATGACTAAACCATTCCAATTAATTGTGTATAATGTCTCTACTTGAGTGATTTCAGATTATGCATAGACACACTCCAAATGTCCTAACTTGCACATATCAAATTGGAGAAAAGACAAGTCAAAGTCAATACAAGTGAACATTTTTGGAATATGATGTAAATCCATTAGAATCATGTTGTAAATCACTTGTAATGATTGTATTACTTGTAATTAAGATTAGAAAAAAATAGGAGCACTTAGATCGAATATTTAAGTACTCAAAATCCATTTTCCAAAATATTACATTAGGTTGTTCATCGGTCGAGTTGCAAACTCAACCGATTCTGATTGGATCTTGAAAATGACTTTTGATCGGTCGAGTTTGCACTTCACAGAACTCGACCGATCCCTCTACTGACCAAAACTAATTTAAGTGAATCAATCGAGTTAACCCAGGACAAAAATGACTGATGGCCTAAATTGGTCTTGTCTCTTAGTGGGAGCGGTCAAGTTACCTTTATAGAAACTCGACCGATTGTGTTGTACGGAAAAGTGTAGAAAAGTGTTTCTATCCATTGTGGAGTTGCAACAATTGAAAATATAACCATTACAAGCAACCAAATGGTTAGTTTTCATTCTTAAGTGTAACCAAAGGCTTCTAGGCATCCTTTACTATAAATAGGACCCCTTGGGCTTCATCCCATGGTTAGCCAAACTCTATGAAGATCCCTATTCTATAGTTGAGTGATCCTACAACCTCCTACCTCTCTCTAAGCTTAATCACTTGCTACATCCATTAAAGTGAGTAGGAGATTTGTAAGAAAGCTTGTCCTACATGTAAATCTTGCGAGGCTCTAACTTCCACCACCTCCCTATCTCTCATTTCAACCATGAAGATGAAGCTTCTCTCTCTTGGGTAAGACAGGTGAAGAAGAACAAGGGAAGGTGTCCATTGGTGAAGATCAAGGTTGAAGACTTGGAGAAAGAGTGGGTAAGCCCTTGGTGAAGGTATAAGATTCCTCTCTAGAAGATTCCTTTCTCATTTAAAATAAAAGGAATCTTCCCAGAAAATGGTCTTTTGCATGCTAGAGATAAAATAAATCATTTGTCTTCTCCTATCACTTCTCTTATGCATGATGATTATAGTTTGAGATCTTCTTTGCAAATATTCTTAGTTGGTAAAGAGAATCTTAATAATATCCTACACCATACTACTAAACAAATTGGTAGACATAGTTTAGGGTATGATGGTAGTCAAATGAACAACAAAGGTAAAGGACCTCCGATATTCCATGGAGAATCCTCTAGTTCCAAGACTATGGGCACATGCAACTATTGCAACGATATTGGCCATTATTCTACTTGTTGTCCTTTTAGGAAAGAACACAAGAGCAGTAGGACTTGGGTTACTAAGCTAACCACTCCGGACCCAAAAACATGATTGGGGATCATTTCGTCTTTCTTGTTGTAGGTACATGCAAATGGAATGACTTGAGCTATGGAATTGCAAATTGACTTCTCAATCCACATGAAAGAAGAAAGGTGAGATGTGTAGAGTGTGACAACAAGTGGAAAAAGGAATGGTAGGAACAAAGGTAAAGGTTTTCTTGCTTATAACCATTCATAACTTGTTTTTGTCAAGTTAGTGTGCACTATGCATGTGGTTTTTTTTAGTCAAAAGTGGTATTTTTTGGGATTCTCTTCACACTCTTTCTCGAAAACTATTTCTTATGCTTTCATAGTGCAATACTAACTTGCTTACACATGTTTGGATATGTCTTATATCTTTACCATGCCTATAAATATGTTTTTATGAAATATATGTGCCTTTTGATAGAAGCTTTGTCGGTCGAGTTTTTCTATTTGAAACTCGACCGATAGGCACCAATGGGTGTTACCAATAGCTGTCATCGGTCGAATTGTCAATACACAGAACTCGACCGACAACACTGTGCACGGAATATACATTTGGCTTATTGAATAAGAATTTCCCTCAACTAGATTTTATCAACTAATAGACTTATTCTTTTGCACTCCCTTGGTACCTTTATATATGCATATTGCCATGCTTTAAATTTCCTATCTTGCTTTCAACACTGACTCTCTAATTTTTCTAAATATGCATATTTATATCTTGCAATTACTTGCTTTGAGTTTTTTTGCAGGTTTTGATGATTATCTCTTTGGATCTTTTAGTTGTGTCTTAAATTGCTTCCATTGTACTCTAACTTGCTACATATATCTAGTTGTATATCTTGTTTGGATAGAACCTTGAGGTTATTAGTGGTAATCATCTTTTAGTAATGATGCATACTTGTTAGTGAGTTAAATCCTTTCATGCTTCTAGCTTCATTTATCTTGTGTATCTCTTGGTATCTCTTGTTGTGATCTAGATCCTACTAGTAGTCCTAATTTGTGATATCATCTACTATAAGTTCATATACATGTAGTTCTAGCCTTGTTGATCAAGTGGTATTCAACTATATGCTATGCTTGTATCTTGTTTCAAACTTGCTCAAGCTTGTTTCTTGAATTGCATATCTACTATCTTGAGTTGCTTGCATAACATTGTGATGTAGGATACATAGATGTACATTGTATGCAGAAATTAGAGAATTTTTTGTTTTCATGTGGATTTTGCTCTAGTTTCAGTTTATGGTGCAAGACTAGTGTTTTTTATGGAGAGCAGAAATGACCTTCTAAGCAAGACTCATCGCTTCGCCATGAGCCCTGACACTTTTAGGGCAAATTCTATCATATTGAGGGTCAAAATTGCAATTTATAGTTTTTCTGCAGCACTTTATCTTGCCTTTTGGGTTGTTTAAGTGCATGCTTTAACTTGCTTTTATTCAATGCTTGGACAAGCCCCTAGCTGTGATCTTCTACTCTCCTTATATAACTTTTTGTTATCTCCTTTCTTTTAACAAGTGGTGTTTCTTATTTCTTCATATCCCCAATTTTTGAAATGACATAGGGGGAGAAAGGTATGTCATCTTTTGACAAAATAGGGAGAAGGCATGTCTTACATGAAGAGGAGATGTATCTCCATGTAAGGGGAGAAGGTAAATGGGAGAAGACATAAATGTGTACAACATATATGAGTAGAAGACATGGTATTCTATAAATGTTATGAAAGTTAACCATGTATGAGAAATAACATCAATTGAGGGGGAGTATGAGAACTCCACTAGCATAAATTGAGGGGGAGCATATGAACTCAATTCTATTGAAACTCATAGGTTTCTCTAAAGGTATGACTTTACTTAAATGCTTTCAATACATTTATGGAATGGTTTTCCATCTTTAAAAAGTGGGAGAATGTTGACTCAAGGTCTAAATTGACTAAACCCTTATTTTGATGATGACGAAACCATTCTAATTAATTGTGTCTAATGTATCTACATGAGTGATGTCAAATTATGCATAGACACATTCCAAATGCCCTAACTTACAAATATCAAATTGGAGAAAAGACAAGTCAAAGTCAATACAAGTGAACGTTTTTGGAATATGATGTAAATCCATTAGAATCATGTTGTAAATCACTAGTAATGATTGTATTATTTGTAATTAAGGTTAGAAAATAATAGGAGCACTTAGATCGAATATTTAAGCACTCAAAATCCATTTTCCAAAATTCACATTAGGTTTTTCATCGATCGAGTTGCAAACTCGACCGATCCTGATTGGATCTTGAAAATGACGTTTGATTGATCGAGTTTGCGCTACACAGAACTCGATCGATCCCTCTGCTGACCAAAACTAATTTTAGTGAATCAGTTGAGTTACCCCAGGAAAAACTTGACCGATGGACTAAATTGGACTTGTCTCTTAGTGGGATCGATCGAGTTACCTTTATAGAAACTCTAGTCATTGCGGAGTTGCAACAATGGAAAATATAACCGTTGCAAGCCACAAAATGGCTAGTTTTCATTCTGAAGTGTTCCCAAAGGCTTCTAGGCATCCTCAACTATAAATAGGATCCCTTGGGTTTCATCCCATGGTTATCCAAGCACTATGAAGGTCCCTATTGTATAGTTGAGTGATCCTACAACCTCCTCTCTCTCTCTAAGCTTTATCACTTTCTACATCCATTAGAGTGAGTAGGAGATTTGTAAGTGAGCTCTTCCTACATGTATATCTTGTGAGGCTCTCACTTCCACCACCTCCCTATCTCTCATTTCAACAATGAAGATGAAGGTTTTCTCTCTTGGCTAAGAGAGGTTAAGAAGAACAAGGGAAGGTGTCCCTTGGTGAAGATCAAGGCTGAAGACTTGGAGCAAGAGTGGGTAAGCCCTTGGTGAAGGCAGAAGACTCCTTGCTCAAGTGGGTAAGTCCTTGGTGGAAGATTCTCCGAGTGAAGGTGAAGTCCAAGTCTGAAAATCCAAGAAGAGTGGCAAAGTCCTTGAATGTGGAAGACTTGTGCTTGAGTGGGTAAGAACTTGATGAAGGCTGAAGACTCTTGCAAATTGGGTAAGTCCTTGATAAGGTGGATACTCTTTGTATTGGATAGGTAAGCCCTTTGGTTGGTCATGTATTGTAGTCTTATGAATGAATCACTTCTAGTTTGAAGTGTGGAACCACTCTACATAGCTTGTCACTTGGTGTATGTTCAAAACTCTCTCTCACTTGCTATGCATGTTTTAGTTACACTCAAACTTCCTATTTAGCATCCTTATCTTTTGATATATCTTAAAGGTCTAATGAATTTTGTTTAACTGGATTCAACTCTATTCATACCCCCTCTAGAGCATCGAATCACCCATCTAGGATCCGAAAATTGATATCAGAGTGGGTTTCTCCAAGCATACTTCAACAAGTAGGAGAATATGGGTGACTACCAAGGTGCGAGATACTTCATCAACGTTCCAATCTTTTATGGGAGTAACTTCCTCTATTGGAAAAGAAGCCTACAATTCTACATCCAAGGATCAAGCCTTGAGATATGGAAAATGGTGGGCCATCCATACAAGCTACATGTGATAAAGATAGAAGAATGGGATGAAGATACCATGAAGAAAGCCACCATGAATGCAAGAGCAACCAACATCCTCTATGCCACCATGACCTCCATCGAGTTCTACTGGATTTCTTCTTGTGAGACGGCCTATAAGGTATGGAGAAAGATATGCATCACTTATGAGGGGACTCAAAAAGTGAAGGAAAGCAAAGTCTACATGCTTAAAGGATTGCTTGAGAACTTCAAGATGGGAAAGGAGGAGAAGATAGCCAACATGTACTCGAGGCTCAACACCATTGTGAATGGTCTTTCTGTTCTAGGTCATCCTATGAGTAGAGGAGAGATCAACTCAAATATCCTTAGAACTCTCCCCAAGATATGGGAACCCAAGGAGACTTCCATTGAAGAAGTATGGTCTCTTGATGATATTCCCATTGAAGAGCTCATTGGAAATCTTCAAGACCATGAAGTCACACTTGACATAATAGAAGAAGTTGAAAGACAAGAGGAGAAAGAGATAAAAAGAATGAAGAAGGATGAAATAAAGGCTCAAATTGAAGCTATTATGGGACACACCTCTCCATCCTCTCATGTTGAAGAAGATGCAATTTACTCCAAGGGTAGAATATACAAAGGCAAGAATTCCTCCTCAATTCGGTGCCCCAAGTTTGGAAAGAAGGATCACTTCAAGATAGATAGTCTACAAAGCAAGAAGACCCATCATCACAAGGAAAGAGAAGAGAATTACATGAAGAAGGACAAATGACACTCAAGCTCAAGTGACTCCTCCAAATCAAGGTCAAGTGAAGATTCAAGTGGAGAATCAAGCTCAAGCTCTAGTGTTGAAGGAGAATGCCATTTTTCTCATATGGCTTGTATAAGAAAAGACTCAAATGAGGTAAATCTAAACTCTTTAGATAAAGAACCTTGAATTGCTATCATTAATGCTACTCATGTCTCTCTTAAGTCTTCTAAAAAGAAAAGGAAAAAACTTGCTAGAATTTTTGATAATATGCATATAGAATTAGATGATCTTGAAAATGCTAATTCTTATTTACTTGATGACAAAAATTCTTGTCTTATCCAAGTAAACTCTCTTAAACTTGAAAATGCTAGTTTTTTTGAAAAGATTAAATTTCTACAAACTCAACCTCTTATGCCTAGTTCTAATGAAAAGCATATTTTAATTGTTGATTCTCTTTTACATGTTATTGATGTTATTCAAATCTGAAAACAAGGTTAATGACTTTGTTTTGCAAGGATTAGAATTTGAAAATGGCGTTTATCTTTATATGGTTTCTTTTCTTGAAACAAATAATGCTTCCTTGCTTTCTAAAATCAATGTTCTTGAATCTTGTTCTAGTTCTACTAGTAGAGAGAATAATGTTGATGCTCTTCATATTGATAGAGATTCTCATTTAACCAAAGCTCTTTCATAGAAAATGATCTTTTGCATGCTAAAGATAAAATAAATCATTTGTCTTCTACTATCACTTCTCTTATGCATGATGATCATAGTTTGAGATATTCTTTGCAAATATTCTTAGTTGGTAAAAAGAATCTTAATGATATCCTACACCATACTACTAAACAAATTGGTAGACATGGTTTAGGGTGTGATGGTAGTTAAAGGACCAACAAAGGTAAAGGACCTCCAATATTCCATGGAGAATCCTCTAGTTCTAAGACTATGGGCACATGCAACTATTGCAATGATATTGACCAATACTCTACTTGTTGTCCTTTTAGGAAAGCACCCAAAAGCAATAGGACTTGAGTTGCTAAGCTAACCCTTCCAGACCCAAAAAAATGATTGGGGACCATTTCATCTTTCTTCTTGTAGGTACTTGCAAATGGATTGACTTGACCTATTGAATTGCAAATTGACTTCTCAATCCACATTAAAGAAGAAAGGTGAGATGTGTAGAGGGTGACAACAAGTGTAAAAAGGAATGGTAAGAACAAAGGTAAATGTTTTCTTGCTTATAACCATTTCTAACTTGCTTTTGTCAAGTTAGTGTGCCCTATGCATGTTGTTTTTGAGTCAAAAGTGGTATTTTTTGGGATTCTCTTCACACTCTTGCTCAAAATCTATTTCTAATGATTTCATAGTGTACTACTAACTTGCTTACACATGTTTGGATATGGATTATATCTTTACCATGCCTCTAAATATGTTTTTATGAAATATATGTGCCTTTTGATAGTAGCTTTGTCGGTCGAGTTTGACTTATTTGAAATTTGATCGATAGACACCAATGAGTATTGCCAACAACTATCATCGGTCAAGTTTTCAAGACACATAACTCGATTGACAACATTGTGCACAGAATATACATTTTGTTTATTGAATAATAATTTCCCTTTCAACTAGATTTTCTCAACCAATAGTGTTATTCTTTGGCACTCCCTTGGTACCTTTATATATTCATATTGCCATGCTTTAAATTTCCTATCTTGCTTACAACTCTATCTCTCTAATTTCTCTAAATTGGCATATCTATATCTTAAAATTACTTGCTTTGAGTTGTTTTGCAGGTTTTGATTTTGATCTCTTTGGATCTTTTGGTTGTGTCTTAAATTGCTTCTGTTGTGCTCTAACTTGCTACATATATCTAGTTGTATATCTTGTTTGGATACAACCTTGAGGTTCTTAGTGGTAATCATCTTTTGGTAATGATGCATACTTGTAAGTGAGTTATATCCTTTCATGCTTTTAAAATTGCATCTCTCTTTGTTTGGATATATCTCTACATATGTTGATAGCTTCATTTATCTTGTGTATCTCTTGGTATCTCTTCCTATGATCTAGATTCTACTAGTAGTTCTAATTTGTGATATCATCTACTAGAAGTTCATATACATGTAGTTCTAGCCTTGTTCATCAAGTGGTATTCAACTATATGCTATGCTTTTATCTTGTTTCAAACTTGCTCAAGCTTGTTCCTTGAATTGCATATCTACTCTCTTGAGTTGCTTGCATAACATTGTGTTGCAGGATAAATAGGTCTACATTGTATGTAGAAATTGGAACATTTTTGGTTTTCTTGTAGATTTTTCTCTAGTTTCAGTTTTTGGTGCAAGACTAGTGTTTTTTATGCAGAGCAAAAAAGGCCTTCTGAGCAAGACTCATTGCTTCTCCATGATCCCTAACACTTTTTGGGCATATTCTGTCATCTTGAGGGTCAAAATTACAATTTATTGTTTTTCTACTGCACTTTATCTTGCTTTTTGGGTTGTTCAAGTGCATGCTTTAACTTGCTTTTATTCTATGCTTGGACAAGCCCCTATCTGTTCTCTTCTACTCTCCTTATATAACTTTTTGTTATCTCCTTTCTTTTATCAAGTGGTGTTTCTTATTTCTTCATACCCCCACTTTTTGAAATGACATAGGGGGAGAAAGGTATGTTAGCTTTTGACAAAATAGGGAGAAGGCATGTCTTACATGAGGAGGAGAAGTATGTCCATGTAAGAGGGAGAAGGTAAATGGGAGAAGACATATATGTGTAGAACATATATGAGTAGAAGACATGGTATTCTATAAATGTTATGAAAGCTAACCATGCAAGAGAAATGACATCAATTGAGGGGGAGTATGAGAACTCCACTAGCATAAATTGAGGGGGAGCATATGAACTGAATTCTATTGAAACCCATAGGTTTCTCAAAAGGTATGACTTTACTTTAATGCTTTCAATACATTTATGGGAAGGTTTTCCATCTTCAAAAAGGGGGAGAATGTTGACTCAAGGTCTAAATTGACTAAACCCTTATTTTGATGATGACTATACCATTCCAATTAATTGTGCCTAATGTCTCTACCAGAGTGATGTCAGATTTTACATAGACACACTCCAAATACCCTAACTTACACATATCAAATTGGAGAAAAGACAAGTCAAAGTCAATACAAGTGAACATTTTTAGAATATGATGTAAATCCATTAGAATCATGTTATAAATCACTTGTAGCGATTGTATAATTTTGATTAATCTTAGAAACAATCAAGAGCACTTAGAACGAATATTTAAGCACTCAAAAGCCATTTTCTAAAATTCACATTAGGTTGTTCATCGGTCGAGTTGTAAACTCAACCGATCCTGATTGGATATTGAAAATGACTTTTGATCGGTCGAGTTCAAACTTCATAGAACTCGAACGATCCCTCTACTGACCAAAATTTATTTAAGTGATTTGGTCGAGTTACCTCAGGACAAACTCGACCAATGGCCTAAATTGGTCTTGTCTCTTGTTACAATTGGTCAAGTTACCTTTATAGAAACTTGACCGATTGCACTGTATGGAAAAGTGCAGAAAAGTATTTCTAGCCATTGTGGAGTGGCAAGAATAAAAAAATATAACTGTTGCAAGCCAAAACAATGGCTAATTTTTATTCTTAAGTGTTCCCAAAGGCTTCTAGGCATCCTCAACTATAAATAGGACCCCTTGGGTTTCATCTCATTGTTAGCCAAGCACTATGAAGGTCCCTATTCTATAGTTGAGTGATCCTATAACCTCCTCTCTCTATCTCTAAGCTTAATCACTTGTTGCATCCATTAGAGTGAGTAGGAGATTTATAAGAGAGATCATCCTACATGTATATCTTGTGAGGATCTCACTTACACCACCTCCCTATCTCTCATTTCAACCATGAAGATGAAGGTTCTCTCTCTTGGCTAAGAGAGGTGAAGGAGAACAAGGGAAGGTGTCTCTTAGTGAAGATCAAGGCTGAAGACTTAGAGCAAGAGTGGGTAATCCCTTGGTGAAGGCAAAAGACTCGTTGCTCAAGTGGGTAAGTCCTTGGTGGAAGCTACTCCGAGTGAAGGTAAAGTCAAAGGCTGAAGATCCAAAGAGAGTGGCAAAGTCCTTGAAGGCAGAAGACTTGTTCTTGAGTGGGTAAGACCTTGGTGAAGGCTGAAGACTCTTGCAAAGTGGGTAAGTCCTTGGTAAGGTTTTTACTCTTCGTACTGGATATGTAAGCCCTTTGGTTGGTCATGTAGTGTAAGTCTTATGAATGAATATAAGAGTGCAATGGTTAAGCAATTCTAGAGGCTGACCTCTCTAGGTAGTGGACTGACTCACATTAAGTTTGAAGTGTGGAACCATTCTACATAGCTTGTCACTTGGTGTATGTTCAATCTCTCTCTCCCTTGCTATGCATGTTTTAGTTACACTCAAACTTCTTATTTAGCAACCTTATCTTTTAATATATCTTGAAGGTCTAATGATTTTGTTTAAGTGCATTCAACTCTATTCACCCCCCTCTAGAGCATCCAATCACCCATCTAGGATCCAACAATTGGTATTCGAGTGGGTTTCTCCAATCATACTTCAACAAGTAGGAGAAGATGGGTGACTACCAAGGTGGGAGATACTTAATCAACCTTCCAATCTTTGATGGGAGTAACTTCCTCTTTTGGAAAAGAAGCCTACTATTCTACATCCAAGGATCAAGTCTTGATCTATGGCAAATGGTGGACCATCCATACAAGCTACCAATGACAAAGATAGAATAATGGGATGAAGCTACCATGAAGAAAGCCACCTTGAATGTAAGAGGAATCAACATCCTCTATAACATCATGACCTCCACCGAGTTCAACCAGATTTCTTCTTGTGAGAAGGCCTATGAGGTATCAAGAAAGCTATGCATCACTTATGAGGGGACTCAACAAGTGAAGCAAAGAAAACTCTACATGCTCAAAGGGCTACTTGAGAACTTTAAGATGGGAAAGGAGGAGAAGATAGCCGACATGTACTAAGGATCAACACCATTGTGAATGGTCTTGTTGTTCTAGGACATCCTATGAGTAGAGGAGAGTTCAACTCAAAGATCCTTAGAACTCTCCACAAAATATGGGAACCCAAGATGACTTTCATTGAAGAAGTAAGGTCTCTTGATGATATCCCCATTGAAGAGTTCATTGGAAATCTACAAGCCCATGAAGTCACATTTGACAAAAGAGTAGAAGTTGAAAGGCAACAAGAGAAAGTGCTAAAAAGAATGAAGAAGGCTGAAATGAAGGCTCAAATTGAAGCTATTATGGGACACACCTCTCCACCCTCTCATGTTGAAGGAGATGCCATGTACTCCAAAGGTAGATTCTACAAAGGCAAGAATTCCTCCTCAATCTGGTGCCTCAAGTGTGGAAACAAGGGTCAATTCAAGATAGGTTGTCTACAATGCAAGAAAACCCATCATCACAAGGAAAGAGAAGAGAAGTACATGAAGAAGGAGAAATGACACTCGAGCTTAAGTGACTCCTCTAACTCAAGATCTAGTGAAGATTCAAGTGGAGGATCAAGCTCAAGCTCTAGTGTTGAAGGAGAATAAGATTTTTCTCTTATGGCTTCTATAAGAAAAGATTCAAATGAGGTAAATCTAAACCCTTTTGATAAAGAACCTTTAATTGCTATCATTAATGCTACTCATGCCTCTCTTATGTCTTCTAAAAATAAAAGGAAATAAACTTGCTATAATTGTTGATAATATACATATAGAATTAGATGATCTTGAAAATGCTAATTCTTTATTACTTAATGACAAAAATGCTTGTCCTAGCCAAGTAGACTCTCTTAAACTTGAAAATGCTAGTTTGCTTGATAAGATTAAATTTCTAGAAGCTCAACCTTTTATGCCTAGTTCTAATGAAGAGCATACTTTAATTGTTGATTCTCTCATACATGATATTGATGTTCTTAAATGTGAAAACAAGGACAATGACTTTGTTTTGCAAGGATTAGAATCTAAAAATGGTGTTTATCTTTCTAAGGTTGCTTTTCTTGAAATAAAGAATGCTTCCTTGCTTGATAATATCAATGTTCTTGAATCTTATTCTAGTTCTTCTAATAGAGAGAATAATGTTGCTGCTCTTTATATTGATAGAAATCTTATTTAACCAAAGCTCTTTTCCTAGAAAATGATCTTTTGCATGCTAGAGATAAAATAAATCATTTGTCTTCTACTATCACTTCTCTTATGCATGATGATCATAGTTTAAGATCTTCTTCTTTTTTTGGTCGGTCCAAAAAACGTGTTACTGAATTAGCAAAACTTTGGGCACAATGTACCCCCATTACAGCAAAAACATAAAACCTTGATACCAACAGGCTGGTAAGCAAGGCCAAACCATAGGATATAGAAGAGCATGCACCCCCATAACATATTGGATGTCGGAACACCCATAAAAACAAGAGAGACAAACTCAACCTGAAGAGGAGTGATGTGCCCACCCACGCAAGAACTAAGAGAAGACATAAGGTAACCAACGAGATCATCCTAAACTACACAGGCTGCCACTGACAATAAACCCATCATCTGAAAGAATGACGACATAGGCAGCCGAATAAAATCTTCAGCACTTCTGGATATCTCAAGAGCAGCAGCATAGCTGAACAGAGAGCTACCAAAACACCAGGCCTTAGAGCATCCAGTACGCAAAGGAACACACCAAAGGGCCTTCTTTGCTGAAATCATCAATCCAAGTAGCCTCAGCAGACCAACCATGCACACACTAGCAATACGCACATTAACTGAAATTGTACGGAATAGAGAGCCAGTAAGAAGCAACAGAGACCTTTGAGACCAACGACTGGAGCCCAATGGTTAATCCTTTAAACATATCAGAGGCTAAACAGAAAGAAAGAGAAGCAGATCATCTAGGAACCCGCTTCCCATTACTTCCTTGCTCCACCAGATGTGACTGCCCTCGCAGGGGAGGAGTAGAGCACATCCTTTAACATGGGCAAAAAAACAGTTGGCAATCACCAGATCACCAGGACCCTGCAATACTCAAGATCACACAATAGCAATAAGGGATATGAGGAGAAGAAGAGCATAACGCCTCCCTCTGAACCCAACCCCACAAACAACCCCTATATCCATAGGGACCCCTCATCAAACACCTTGGAGGTGTTCGAGACTCATGGCTCCAAGGAGTCACACACAACAGAGGTGCTTGGAAGAGCACCCTGTCGATACAAATCCAGAGATGAGAGACCATGGAGGCGCCTGCATCACTGGCTAAGAAGAAACCCTACCGCAGGGCAGCAAGGGTGACCCAGGTTACCCTGCGAGGGACCGGCCACCACCACCAACTGAGACCACCTGTTGGCCGAGGGTAGATCAAACCGAGTCCGGCCACCACCTCCAGCACGCAGCAGCACGAAGCAGCTACCTGGACAGTGGCTCCCTCAAGATTGGACTTCGAGAGACCAAATCAGGAGGCGCCTCGATGGAGCAGGACAGACTCGCCGGTGAAGCAGCACAAGCCGAGGATGCAAACTCGAGCCTCCCAACAGGGAGACCTGTCTTGAGCAACCATCGAACCCTTGTGGTCGGCCTTGAGGATGACGCCGCCTTGACCCAGTCACGCCAGAGCTCAGAGCAGGGAGGCATCATCGAAACCGGTCAGTCAAAGATGAGAGGGCAGCGTAGCCCAGGGAATCCAGGTCGCAGCAATTGATGAGCAGGAGCAGAGGTGAAAGGCAGAACCCCTAAAACACTACGACGACGGAGCAGTTGCGTAGAGCATCAGGATCGGGAGGGCATCGCTCCTCTCCATCTGCCACTCTAGGGAAGGATGGGGTCGACTAGATCGACTATCCGAACCGCAACCCGTCCGTAGCCCAGCGGCGCATCACATCTCTGCTCATCTGCTTCCATGGAGAGCCCAACAATACACCATCCTCTCAACTTAGGACCGAACCAAGAAGACACCGCCGAGACTTTTGAGGCCAGGGGGAGGAAGATGCCGGGAAGCGCCCCCTCCCCCCAGAGGTGGCCTCCGGGGATGCTAGAGAGAAGCGAGAGCCTAACCCTAAAGAGAGAGACCCGGTGTGACCCTCTTTGAGATCTTCTTTGCAAATATTCTTAGTTGGTAAAAAGAATCTTAATGATATCCAACACCATACTACTAAACATATTGGTAGACATGGTTTAGGGTATGATGGTAGTCAAAGGAACAACAAAGGTAAAGGACCTCCAATATTCCATGGAGAATCCTTTATTCCCAAGACTATGGGCACATTCAACTATTCCAATGATATTGTCCATTATTCTACTTGTTGTCCTTTTTGGAAAGCACCCAAGAGCAATGGGACTTGGGTTGCTAAGCTAACCCCTCCGGACCCAAAAACATGATTGGGGACCATTTCATCTTTCTTCTTGTAGGTACCTGCAAATGGTTTGACTTGAGCTATTGAATTGTAAATTGACTTCTCAATCCACTTGAAATAAGAAAGGTGAGATGTGTAGAGGGTGACAACAAGGGGAAAAAGGAATGGTAAGAAAAAAGGTAAATGTTTTCTTACTTATAACCATTTCTAATTTTTTTGTCAAGTTAGTGTGCACTATGCATGTGGTATTTGAGTCAAAAGTTGTATTTTTGGGGATTATCTTCACACTCTTACTCAAAAACTATTTTTAATTCTTTCATTGTGCATTACTAACTTGCTTACACATGTTTGGATATGGCTTATATCTTTAGCATGCCTCTAAATATGTTTTTATGAAATATATGTGCCTTTTGACACCAGCTTTGTCGGTCGAGTTTGTCCTATTTGAAACTCGACCGATAGGTACCAATGGGTGTTGCCAACAGTTGCCATTGGTCGATTTGTCAATACATAGAACTCGACCGACAGCACTGTGCACAGAATATACATTTGGCTTATTGAATGAGAATTTCCCTCTCAACTACATTTTCTCAACCAATAGCCTTATTCTTTGGCACTCCCTTGGTAACTTTATATATACATATTTCCATGCTTTAAATTTCCTATCTAGCTTACAATTCTATCTCCCTAATTGCTCTAAATTGGCATATCTATATCTGGCAATTACTTGCTTTGAGTTGTTTTACATGTTTTGATGATGATCTCTTTGGATCTTTTGGTTGTGTCTTAAATTTCTTTCATTGTGCTCTAACTTGATACATATATCTAGTTGTATATCTTGTTTGGATACAACCTTGAGGTTCTTAGTGGTAATCATCTTTTGGTAATGATGCATACTTGTTAGTGTGTTATATCCTTTCATGCTTCTAAAATTGCATATCTCTTTGTTTGGATATATCTCTACATCTACTCATAGCTTGATTTATCTTGTGTATCTCTTGGTATCTCTTGCTATGATCTAGATCCTACTAGTAGTCCTAATTTGTGATATCATCTACTAGTAGTTCATATACATGTAGTTCTAGCCTTGTTCATCAAGTGATATTCAACTATATACTACACTTCTATCTTGTTTCAAACTTGCTGAAGCTTTTTCCTTGAATTGCATAACTACTATCTTGAGTTGCTTGCATAACATTGCGATGCATGATACATAGATCTACATTGTATGTGGAAATTGGAGAATTTTTTGTTTTCATACAGATTTTGCTCCAGTTTCAGTTTTGTTGCAAGACTTGTGTTTTTTATGCAGAGCAGAAACAACCTTATGTGCAAAACTCATTTCTTTGCCATGAGCCCTGACTCTTTTTGGTCAATTTTTGTCATCTTGAGGGTCAAAATTGTGATTTATTGTTTTTCTACAACACTTTATCTTGCTTTTTGGGTTGTTCAAGTGCATGCTTGAACTTGATTTTATTCTATGCTTGGACAAGCCCCTAGTTGTGCTCTTTTACTCTCCTTACATAACTTTTTGTTATCTCCTTTCTTTTAATAAGTGGAGTTTCTTATTTCTTCATACCCCCACTTTTTGAAATGACAAAGGGGAGAAAGGTATGTGATCTTTTGAAAAAATATGGAGAAGGAATGTATTACATGAGGAGGAGAAGTATGTCCATGTAAGGGGGAGAAGATAAATGGGAGAAGACATAAAAGTGTAGAACATACATGAGTAGAATACATGGTATTCAATAAATGTTATGAAAGCTAACCATGCTAGAGAAATAACATCAATTGAGGGGGAGTACGAGAACTCCATTAGCATCAATTGAGGGGGAGCATATGAACTCGATTCTATTGAAACCCCTAGGTTTCTCCAAAGGTATGACTTACTTAAATGCTTTCAATACATTTATGGAATGGTTTGTCATCTTCAAAACGGGGAGAATGTTGACTCAAGGTCTAAAATGACTAAACCCTTGTTTTGATGATGACTAAACCATTCCAATTAATTGTGTCTAATGTCTCTACTTGAGTGATTTCAGATTATGCATAGACACACCCCAAATGCCCTAACTTGCGCATATAAAATTGGAGAAAAGACAAGTCAAAGTCAATACAAGTGCACATTTTTGGAATATTATGTAAATCCATTAGAATCATGTTGTAAATCACTTGTAATGATTGTATTACTTGTAATTAAGAAAACCACAAGTGAAGGATACTAGAGAGATTCATCCTTCTTCTTGATAAAAAAGGAAACTGCACCCCATAGAGAGCACTTCAATAGATAGAGCCCTTTCTAAGAAGCTCTTGAAGTTGTTCCTAAAGATCTAGTAGATTGATGGGAGCCATGTGATAGAATGTTTTTCAAATATTATGGTTGTAATAGGTTCTAGGTGTTGGATCGATGGGCTCTAGAGGGGGGGTGAATAGAGCTACACACTTCATAAAATCGATTAGACCACCAATTTAAATGAAGTGTAAAAACTAATGCAAGCAGCAATTTGATATCCTATTCTAGCATACAAAGCAAGGATAAGAGATAACGAATATCATGCACTTGGACAGGTGGTTTAGAGTGGTTCCAAGTCCTAAACTTAGGAGCTATGTCAGTCCACTACCTAGAGTTGGTTAGACTCTAGGATTTGCAACTTGGTCCTCTTATTTATCACGATAAGATTACAAGAAACATAAACCACACAACCAAGGGCTTAATTACTCAAGCTAAGATCTTCTACCTATCCAAGGACTTACCCACAAAGCGAGATTCTTCGGCCTTCTACAAAGGACTTACCCAATCTCATCTTTGTCTTCAGCCTTGCAGGAATTACCTATCTTACTTGAGCTTTCCTTGCACCTCTCCTTCACTTGGAGAGCTTGCCCACGTTTTCCCTTCACCAAGGGAGCTGGAGCAACGATCAATCTTCACTCTTGAAGATCAGCAACACATCTTCCCCTTCACTCGGAGAAGAACAGCAGCAACTCCTCTTTCACTCGGAGAAGAAACTTCAATCAATCTTCTATTTGATTTGGAGGTGGGAAGAAAGAAGGGAGAGCTTTACATAGCACAAAGGATAGCTCTCATATAAAGGAACCTATCTCACTCATGAATTTATCTTGAAGGTAGAGAGAGAAAGGGGCTCAAGGGCTTGGAATACTCTCAACTAAGCTAGAACCAAGTTTGCAATGGAAGAGCATCTTGGAATGAAGTCCAAGGGGTTCTATATATAGTTGAGGGTTGCCCTTTAAGTTGTGGGACACTTGGGTGCAAAACTAGCCATTATTTGTTCAAGAAAACGGCTCTATTTTTGCCCAAAACAATTCACCAACGGTCATATTACTTTTTCTGCAAAACTCCGTATAGTACAATCGGTCGAGTTTCAATGGGTGTAACTCGACTGATCAAGTAGCAGGCAGCCCGATATTGAAATGATCGGTCAAGTTTGTTCTGAGGAAACTCGACCGACCATTCCAACTGGAACTGGCCTACTACCCAATTGGTCGAGTTTTGTGAGTGCACAACTCGACCGGTTGCAAACTTCAGAAAATCGACTCAGGATGATCGGTCGAGTTTCAGGGTGGGAAACTCGACCGACCAAGTGCCTGAAATGGATTTTCTAATTTGCAATAAAAGTGATTAGCACTTGGTGAATTTTGTCCTAAACAATTTTCTCTTCTAAGTTACAAGCATATACATCGTTACAAGTGATTACATTTATGTTCTAAGGTGATTTACATAGAAATCCTAAATTGCACACTTGTAGTCAATTTGGCTTTCACTTGGCCCATTCTAGGGCTTGTATATGTGATCCTTTTCATGTACCTAATGTCTGCAAACAATCTTTAATGCACATGTTAGATACATATGAATGGAATGGTTAAGTCATTATCAAAATATAGGTAATGTATAACCTCTAGGTCAACATTCTCCCCCTTTTTGACAATGACAAACCATTCCTCAAACATATTGAAAAGGATAAGAAAGTTATACCTTTGCCTTGTGAATTAGGGGGATTCATGATAAGAACAATTTGAATTTGCTCCCCCTCAAACTATGCTTCCTCTCACCTTCATGTTAGGTTTTCTATACATGGAAAAACCAATATCCATATAATATGTAATCCTTTGCATGTCATATGATCAATAGCAAATTAACAAGAAGAGGATCATTTAGGCAAGAAAGCAATTGTATAACACAAGAAACAATATGATTGAGTCTCAAACCACCATGAGATATATCTCCCCCTTTTGACATTATCAAAAAGGTAGGGGGGTAGAAGAGAAAAAACTAGGTCTTCTCCAAGACTCAACCACACATATATGCTAAGTAATAAGCAATGTAAAAGCATATAACATACAACCAATGAGAATCATACAATCCAAGTCAGAATCAAAATATAGCTCAACCAGCACCAAGCATAAGATAACACAGAGTAAATAGTCAAAGTGCATAGTAATGATATTCCAACGAAGAAAGATGTTTTCATAAGCAACTACAACAAAAAAAGCGAGAAAATAGAAAATAAGAAAATAGTACAGCTCAGAATAATGTGCCAGGATGTTGCTTATACAAAAGAGTCTAGAAAGATATATATAATAGACATGCTAGACTAAAAGCTAAGACAACCTCCTAGACATCTAAGCTATATATGTCAACTATATCCTCGTCATCGCCTGGGTTGTAGTCCTCATCGCCATCTGAAAGCGGAGCAGCTCTGCCAGCAGCAGAACCAGCACCATCATCATCATCATCATCAGAAGCATCCTCAGCATCACCATCATCAGCATCAGCATCCTCATCTGCATCCTCAGCCTGGTAGGGCATCTCCTCGTCAGCAGGACCAAAAGAGTGACCGGGCCAGCGGGCATTCTGCTCAGCCCACGACATGCCAAGAGCTAGAAGCTCCTGGGCCTACGGAAAGGATGGAGCAGAGTCCCCCAAGGACGCGAGCAGAGTGGCCAGGGGGCCAGCAGGTAGCGGTAGATATGCAGGAGTAGAGCTACTATAGGGATACTGAGGTGGAGCAGTAGCGGAAGGCTCGGCAGCAAACGGTGGTGGAGCAGGAAAGTAATGCTCATATGCATAGGAGGCATAAGCACTACCCGGATATGGCTGGTATGCTGGGTAGGGTGAAGAGCAGGATAGGTTCATGGTGGACATGATCGAACACAAATCATGATGGAGATGCTCCTGGACCTGGAGATTGTACGCCTGTTCATGCATCATGTAACCCAGAAGGGTTTCATTTGATGCTCTGAACGACGCACGACTAGGGCGGGGATGGGGCTGCGGGGGTGGAGCCTGGGTGGAGGTGGGAGGGGCACCATAAGCAGAGGCGGAGGCAGAGGCGGAGGCAGAGGCTGAGGTAGAGCCAGAAGCACCAGGGGCAGGGGTAGGTACAACCTTCAGAAGAGTGGTTTCACTAATGCACACTCCCTTTCGAGCAACCGGGTAATGGTAGTCGGAAAAGAGTGATTTGTCAGTGGCGAACTGGAAGAGACCACAGATCAAGGCTGGATAGGGAGGGTGGGTGCCCTTGGTGTTCTTGCCTTTGTCAAAGCAGGTCATATGATGTAGAATGTAATGAGCCCACTTGACACCTATGTTGTTCAACAAACAATACATCAAAATCGTTGTGTTTTCCGCAATATCCGTTTGATTTCGCTTCGGATGGATGTTGCAGTTAAGCACAAGGGCTAGGATGCGCTTCCGGAGGTCAAGGGAGGAGGAGGGAAGGGTGGACCGCTTCTTATAGGCCACGTCAGGCTTTTTCAAAAATCGATGAATATCCGGTAAAGTCAATTCATGATGTTTGTAAAAGCCTTTCGGGTCTAAAAGATCAAAATACTCGTCATAGCCCTGACGCCAAGTAGTGGTTTCTTCGTCTCCGGCAAGATAGAGATTGAAAGTCTCCTCAGAGAGTTGAAACCGACGACCGGCGATCATCTATGTTAGGACTATTTCAGTATTTGGCGGGGGAACAATCGAATCATAGTTCCAGCGCAGATTGGCATAGAACTCGTGAACTACTTTTGTGCTAGTTAACTGATTATTGAAGCAGTCACTTTCGATTGCAAGGGCAGAAAGGTTGTGTTTGGCAAGAAGCTGAGCGATGGAGTTGATATGGTTTTGAAAACGAGTTGGACCAACTAGGGGGCAGAAAGGGAAAGGAGACCGAGGAAGGAGATCCTTATACCTATTGACAGCCTCTAGAGATACAAACGTAGTGTTATCAAAGGGAATCAACCGTTGGGTCGAGGAAGAAGTAGGGGCATTGCTAGGGGCGGGTTGTTTTCTCCTGTGGAAAGACATGGAAGCAAAAACAAGAGGAGAAAACGCACACACAAGAAAAATGAACCTCAAAACCCAACAAGAACACACAGCTGTCGCCCGGGAAGGTTAGGAGCAAGCTGCTAAGGCACCCTAGGGCTGGGAACGGGGAAGGGTTAGGGCTAGGGTGGAGAGCACGGGCCAAGAGAAGAGGAATCGGTCGGCTATTTTCTAGTTGCAAAGGAAAATAGTCGGTCGATCTTAACTTTTAAGTTGGCGCAGCCCGTCGATCGGTCGAGTTCTGAGGGTGGACAACTCGACCGATCGGTCCACTGAAGAACATCTCTCGGCTCCTGATCGGTCGAGTTTTCTGGGGTGAAACTCGACCGAAGGTCAACCTGACCTAGCAGTATAAAACTTAGATTCTAGCCACATACATGCCTATTAAATTTATTTTTTCATTCTATTATGCATAAATAACATACCTAGGCACATTTTGCTCATCATTGGGCACTATTAAGCGATAAAACGCGAAATTCGATAAAAACCCAAAAACAAGCACAAACTAAGCATATTGATTGGCAAATTTAGCACAAGCAAGCATGTATAGGCAACATAAGGTGAAGAATGACATGAGCAAGCATATAGGATAGAGACCACTAGCTAGATCACATAGCAATATCATTGAAATCAATAATGAACAGTTTAGATCGAATAAAATTAAATTGATCTCTAGCTAGAGGTTTTGTAAAAATGTCTGCCAGCTGATTTTCCGTGTCCACATGTGTGATATAGATATCTTTCTTGGCAATGTGGTCACGAATAAAATGATGGCGAACCTCTATATGCTTAGCTCTACTATGCAATATAGGATTATAAGAGAGGTTAATTGCACTAGTATTGTCACAAAAGATAGGAGAAGCATCAAAAATATGTTAAAGTCTTGGAGCATTTGCTTCATCCATAGGACCTGTGCACAACAACTCCCGACTGCGATGTATTCAGCTTTGGTAGTTGGTAATGCCACTGTGCTTTGTTTCTTGGAGAACCAAGACACTAAGCATGGTCCTAGAAGGAAGCAAGTGCCACTTGTGCACTTTCTATCAATCAAACACCCTGCATAGTCCGCATCACTATATGTCGTAAGAGTAAAATCCCTTGATTTAGGATACCATAGACCAAAATTGTGAGTTTTGGCTAAGTACCTCAAAATTCTCTTAACAACAGTGAGATGCGACTTCTTAGGGCAAGATTGAAAGTGAGTGCACAAGCCAACACTAAACATAATGTCAGGTCTAGAGGCAGTTAAATAAAGTAAACTTCCTATCATACCTCTATAGAGCTTCTCATCTACCTTTTCACCTTCTTCATCTTTATCAAGTTTGGCGGTGTTTGACATGGGTGTATCCATCGGCTTCATGTTCTCCATCCCAAAGCACTTGAGTAGTTCAGTTGTGTATTTGCCTTGGTTGATGAAGTTTCCTTCCTTTGTTTGCTTGATTTGAAAGCCGAGGAAGAAGGTCAACTCACCCATTATGCTCATTTCAAATTTACTCTGCATAAGAGAACTAAACTCCTTGCAAAGATCAAGATCAGTCCCGCCAAAAATGATATCATCAACATATATTTGGATGATAAGAAAATGGTTAGAAGTGTATTTTAGAAACAAGGTAGAATCAACTTTGCCCATGACATACCCATTATCTAACAAGAAGTTCTTTAATTTCTCATACCAAGCTCGAGGTGCTTGTTTGAGTCCATAGAGAGCTTTTTGCAACAAATAAACATGATTGGGTAACTTGTCATTTTCAAAGCCCGGAGGTTGAGCAACAAATACTTCCTCCTCGATTGTACCATTCAAAAACGCACTTTTAACATCCATTTGATATAACAAGAAATTTTTATAGCTAGCAAAGGCAAGTAGCATACGAATAGATTCTAATCTAGCAACAGGAGCATAAGTTTCATCAAAATCAATACCTTCCTGTTGATTGTATCCTTGTGCTACTAACCTTGCTTTGTTTCTTATCACTTTTCCATGCTCATCTAGCTTTTTGCGGTAGACCCATTTGGTGCCAATGATTTTTCTATCACTTGGTCTTGGCACTAGGGTCCACACATGATTCTTCTTGAATTGTTCTAGCTCTTCTTGCATGGCAAGGATCCACTCATCATCACCAAGGGCTTCTTTAATGTTCTTTGGCTCAAGTTGAGAGATGAAGGCACTATCTGATTGTTCTTTGTTGTGATCAGCTCGTGTCCTCACTCTTTCAAATGGGCTGCCAATGATCAACTCCTTGGGGTGATTCTTTGCAAAGCGGGGAGTGGGATCCTTCCTTTCTTCTTCTTCTTCATCTATCACCTGCTTGCCTTTATCTTTGATGTTGAGGTCTTTTAAGATGGGAATTATTTCTTCTGCAACATCATCATCACCAATATGCTTTCCAATAACAGGGTTAGTTTCAATAAACTTAACATTGATAGATTCTTCAATTTTAGACAGTTCAACGTTAAATACTCTATATGCCATGCTAGTAGTGATATAGCCTAGGAAGAAAGCCTTATAGGATTTCGGATCAAACTTGTCGAGAGAGTCCTTTGTTTTTAAAACAAAACAAGGACATCCGAAAACATGAAAGAAATCAATAGACGGCTTCCTACCACGCCATAGTTCATAGGGGGTTTTCTTAAAAGTCGGATGTGTGAAAACTCGGTTTTGCACAAAACATGACGTGCTAACGGCTTCAGCCCAAAACTTCTTACAAGTGTCAAACTCAAGAAGCATGGTCCTAGCCATCTCTTGTAGCGACCTATTCTTCCTCTCAACAACTCCATTTTGTTGAGGTGTGCGAGGAGAAGAGAAATTGTGCGAATAACCCGATTTTTCACAAAAACTCTCAAAAAGATCATTTTCAAACTCTCCCCCATGATCACTACGGATAGAAACGATTCGGCAAGAAGCTTTGTTTTCAACCCATTTGCAAAAGCTCGAGAAAACATCAAGAGTATCGCTTTTGAAAATGAGAAAGAAAGTCCAAGTATATCTAGAAAAATCATCAACAATAACAAGACAATACTTGGAGCCACGAAGCGTTTGTGTTCTCATTGGTCCGAAAAGATCAATATGAAGAAGCTCAAGAACTCTCTTGGTACTCATGACTCCTTTGGATTTGAAGGAGGATTTGGTTTGTTTCCCTTGTGTACAAGGTTGGCATTCCTCATCCTTTTCAAAATTCAATTTAGGAAGTCCTCGAACCAAGTCCTTTTTGTTCAATTTCTTCATTTGATGCAAATTCACATGACCCAAATGATGATGCCAAAGCGAAAGATCATTTTTATCCACAACTAAGCATCTATTTAGTATGGGCTTAAGAGCATCGAGAACAATCACGTAGAGATTACCATTTCTAGTTCCCTTATATATAACATTGTAGGACAAGGAATCTAGAAGCAAGCATTCTAAAGAAGTAAATAGCACAAGATAACCATTATCACATAATTGGCTAACACTAATTAAATTGTGATGTAGTCCATCAACAAGCAATACATTTTTAATGCATAATTCATTGCCTACATCATCCTCACCTATAACCTTACCCTTCTTGTTGTCCCCGAAGGTTACCGATCCTCCTTTCTTTTTCACAAATTTGTTGAAATGGCTGATTTCTCCAGTCATATGCTTAGAGAAGCCACTATCAACAATCCATTTCTTTTTAACCTACAAGAAAAAAGGATGTCAGAACCCAACTCAAACTTTGGGGTCCGGGGTTAGCTTGGGGACCCATTTCATCTTTGGGTTGATCCCCTTGGGCTTGTAAGGACAATAGGTAGAATAATGGTCATCACATTTGCAATGAATACAAACCATGGGGTTTTTAGAGCCGGAAGACTCTCCATTGAAAATTGGAGGTTCCACATTCTTTTTCTTACCCTTCTTCTTCTTACCTTTTGGAGTAGTCCCATTATATCCTAAACCACTAGTACCAACTTGTTTGGTAGAGTGCTCTAGGACATCATTTAGGGATTTATTACCCGAAAGAAACCTTTGCAAAGTAGATCTTAATTTAGCATTATCATCACTAAGATTTACAACAGTAGTAGATAAACTAGCAAGATCTTCTCTAGTATGCAAAAGGTCGGCCTCAAGACAGAGGGCTTTAGTAAGAAGAGAGTCTTTTTCTAGAGTTAAGCTAGCAACTTCATTTCTAGGCAAAACAGGTCTAGAAGATAAATCATTAATTTGAGCAAGCAATTTTGCATTTTCAGATTTGAGCACAACTATTTCTCTTTTATAGGCATAGACTTCTTTTCTCCTAGCATCATTAATAAGCTTGAGTTCTACATTTTCAGTTTTAATAGTATCAAGCTCATCTAGGCAATTTTGGTTTTCTATCTTAAGATTTTCAATGTTTTTAAGATATACACCATTTTCAACCTCTACTCCATTGTATTGAAGTTCAAAGTCAAGAAATTTCCCTTGCAAGGATTCTATACTATCAAGATGCAATTTTTCATTTTCATCAAGAATGTCAATTTTTGCATAAAGATCATCAACTATCTTTCCTAATCTTTTTTTTTAGATTTACATTTTGCAAAAGATGATTGGCATTCATTAAGCATGTCAATAAGAGTTTCCTTAGATAGCTCATGTAAACTAATATCACTTACTTTGCTTACCTCATTTACCTCAATTACATCTTCACTTGTAGAGGCCATGAGGGCAAAATGACATTCTCCATCTTCGGAGCTTGAGGAGCTTGAAGAAGAAGACTCCCATGTCGCATGAGCTGTATCTTTGGATCTTCTTTCCTTCTTGTCTTTCCTCTTGTACTTTGCTTCTCCTTTGTACTTGTCATCCTTCTTGTGGCTGCTCTTATGATGGCTCTTCTTGGCCTTTGGGCAGTCACTCTTATAGTGGCCTTTTTTACCACACTCGTAGCACCTAGGAGTTGAGGAGGAGGGCTTGCTCTTGAAGTGTTTCCCTTTGGAGTAGTTAGCTTCATGATCATTGACACCTTCATCTTCACTTGAGGAAGGGCAGGGAGACTTCATGGCAAGTTGTTATTGTCAGACCATTTCTTCAATTTGAGCTTTAAAGGCGGTGTCCTTTATCTTCTTTGATTCCTTCTCTTCTCTTTTCTCCTCTTCCTCTTGCTTGTCAAGCCTAGGTTCATGGGCTTGAAGGTTACCAACCAGCTCCTCGGTTGATAACTCGCTTAGCTTTTAAACTTCTTCAATAGAGGTGACCTTTGGCTCCCATCTCTTTGGAAGAGATCTCAAGATCTTGGCATTGATTGTACCTCTATCCATGACGCTCCCAAGGGCTGCAAGGCTGTTCAAGATGACATTTAACCTTGTGTACATATCTTCTACCCTCTCATTCTTCCCCATCTTGAAGTTCTCAAGAAGACCACCAAGCATGTAGACCTTGGCCTCCTTGACTTGCTCGATCCCTTCATAGGTGACACACAACTTGTGCCATATCTCATGCGTCGTGTCCCACGAAGAGATGCGGTTGAACTCCGATGGTGTAAGGGCAGCGTAGATGATGCTCATGGCTTTAGCATTGAGTTGAGCACGCTTCATCTCTACTTCTGTCCATGTGGTGATGTCCCCTTTTGGATCTTCATACTTGAGATGGACAATCTTCCACATTTCAAAACTCACCCCTTGGTGATAGAATTGCATTCTCCTCTTCCAATATAAGAAGTTTGTGTCGTCGAAGACCGGAGGTCTCATGGAGAATCTTCCTTCAAGGTTGAGTGACCCAAGAACCGAATCGCCCATCTTCTCCTACTTGTAGAAGTAGCTTGGAGAAGACCTGCTCTGATACCACTTGTTGGATCGATGGGTTCTAGAGGGGGGGTGAATAGAGCTACACACACTTCACAAAATCGATTAGACAACCAATTTAAATGAAGTGTAAAAACTAATGCAAGCAGCAATTTGATATCATATTCTAACATACAAAGCAAGGATAAGAGATAATGAATATCATGCACTTGGACAGGTGGTTTAGAGTGGTTCCAAGTCCTAAACTTAGGAGCTATGTCAGTCCACTACCTAGAGTTGATTAGACTCTAGGATTTGAAACTTGGTCCTCTTATTTATCACGATAAGATTACAAGAAACATAAACCACACAACCAAGGGCTTAATTACTCAAGCTAAGATCTTCTACCTATCCAAGGACTTACCCACAAAGTGAGATTCTTCGGCCTTCTACAAAGGACTTACCCAATCTCACCTTTGTCTTCATCCTTGCAGGAATTACCTATCTTACTTGAGCTTGCCTTGCACCTCTCCTTCACTTGGAGAGCTTGCCCACGTTTTCCCTTCACCAAGGGAGCTGGAGCAACGATCAATCTTCACTCTTGAAGATCAGCAACACATCTTCCCCTTCACTCGGAGAAGAACAGCAGCAACTCCTCTTTCACTCGGAGAAGAAACTTCAATCAATCTTCTATTTGATTTGGAGGTGGGAAGAAAGAAGGGAGAGCTTTACATAGCACAAAGGATAGCTCTCATACAAAGGAACCTATCTCACTCACGAATTTGTCTTGAAGGTAGAGAGAGAAAGGGGCTCAAGGGCTTAGAATACTCTCAACTAAGCTAGAACCAAGTTTGCAATGGAAGAGCATCTTGGAATGAAGTCCAAGGGGTTCTATATATAGTTGAGGGTTGCCCTTTAAGTTGTGGGACACTTGGGTGCAAAACTAGCCGTTATTTGTTCAAGAAAATGGCTCTATTTTTGCCCAAAACAATTCACCAACGGTCATATTACTTTTTCTGTAAAACTCCGTACAGTACAATTGGTCGAGTTTCAATGGGTGTAACTCGACCGATCAAGTAGCAGGCAGACCAATATTGAAATGATCGGTCGAGTTTGTTCTGAGGAAACTCGACCGACCATTCCAACTGGAACTGGCCTACTACCCAATCGGTCGAGTTCTGTGAGTGCACAACTCGACCGATTGCAAACTTCAGAAAATCGACTCAGGATGATCGGTCGAGTTTCAGGGTGGGAAACTCGACCGACCAAGTGTCTGAAATGGATTTTCTAATTTGCAATAAAAGTGATTAGCACTTGGTGAATTTTGTCCTAAACAATTTTCTCTTCTAAGTTACAAGCATATACATCGTTACAAGTGATTACATTTATGTTCTAAGGTTATTTACATAGAAATCCTAAATTACACACTTGTAGTCAATTTGGCTTTCACTTGGCCCATTCTAGGGCTTGTATATGTGATCCTTTTCATGTACCTAATGTCTGCAAACAATCTTTAACGCACATGTTAGATACATATGAATGGAATGGTTAAGTCATTATCAAAATATAGGTAATGTATAACCTCTAGGTCAACACTAGGCATCTTCAAGAAATTTACTTCTCAATAGGGGCTAGATAGTTCCTTAGGAACTCTTTAGGGTAGTATTATACCACTTTTGTGTTCTTAAGATTTTTTCTCTAGCAGACTAAACATACCAGGATCTGGAAATCTTTTCATCCCTTTCATTAGATTTTTGGGCCTTGATATCAGATATTAGGGTCTTTGTAGATAACCTCTTCCTTCTATAGAGGGCCACCTTTCCATGAAACATGGTTGGATAGTTTAGATCTTCTTTTGCAGTCTAGAACTTTATTTCATTTTATTGGGGTGGCTATTTGATATCTATTAGTTCTGCCAAAATACTCCATGTCAAAGACTCCACATAGTTAAATAATTCCTCAATTTCTCCCATACATATATGTACTCTAACATGTATTGATAAGTATAATATAAAGTCCAAAATTTTGATACAAAGATTAATGCAATACAACTATTAAAATGGAGATCAACATATATGTAAAAAATGAAGAACATTTCAATTTAAGTCTTCCTCAATAGGATCATACCTTTTACCACATTATTGTTCTCATTAGTAATGGAAAACACATGCTCGGTCTAACATTCCTAAAACCCTTAATTATTATAAGTAAGAAAGGCTCTTCATGGTTTCTTTGTTGCCTTGTCTTAGATGACCTTCCGTAAGACAATGTTAGAACATAAGGTGTGGGTTCTTGTAGATCCCCTCATGTTGTCATACAATTTTGATAATTTCTCATCATAAATATATTTTTTCTTAAAGAATCCTTGATGTTGAACTTCGTCTAGGATAATTTCCTTTTTTATTTAAATGATAGGTGGGTCCTTGGCTCATTAGATAAGGATGCAAATGGTGTTTTTATTAATGATATATTTGAAATTTTGTACCTACCCTAGGGATTCTAATCTAGGGTCACAACCCATTGCTGAAGCAACACATGTGATAATCTCCATTCGTGTTATTGGTATACCTCTGAATTAGGCAAAAATTACAATCATACTACGTTGCGGAATGTTCCCCCTAAACAAGACTAATTGAATTCCATTTTTTTAAATCAATTAAGACATGAAACAAATAAACAAGTAGGAATTAGGTCATCAATGGTATGGGCATTTCTCCACAGAGTCTGGGAAGATAGTCCAATTGGTAGAATGGAAGATTGATCATCAAGTATGGAAGTCGTCCCATGTTAGCAGAAGATAAAAGCCACAAGTCATCTTGTTTCATAATTTTAAGCACATTTTCTCTTGATACACGAATCAGGTCCCCAAACTTCTTCAAGAATGTTTGTATGTTAGGTTCAACCTTCTTGAGAGCCAAGATAAAGCAGTAGCAAAGGTATAATTGGGTTAATCTCTAGGTGTATCATGATGAACACACACTAAGCTAGGAACATTTGGTCTCATTAAGCATTATTTTAATTGGTAAGAACCACCATGATCCCCCTAAGTGTGTAGATCAAGAACCCCAAAGAGTTTTTTGGTATTTAACCTTTATTTTATTACTTACACTAGGACCTCTCTTGTGTGTTCGGAAGCCACACTACCACATGCATGGGTTGTGACATCAGTTACTTAGAGCCACAACACAAGTAAAAGTAGTCTAAGTGAGTGCCACAATAAGTAATGTTGTAGCATTAGTTATAGAGCCAGCACAATCAAATAATAGTGTTGGTTTCTTAATATGGCAACTAAAGTTAGAGTAAAACATATTGTATTAGATCTTTAAATGATAACCTTGCTATATATACATGAAACACCTGATTGTTTTCTTTATAGATTGTACCATTATTTTTAAGAAAGAAGTCAAAATTGTAATTGCAACATTGGTTCTTGTTGATGAAATTGAGCTTCAATTAATCTCCATAACAATAGGTTTGGTTGTAGGCCTCTAGCATAAATTTCCTTGTAAAACTAACTATAAAACATGTAGTTTAAAATTCCCAAAAAATAGTGCTAATGTAGTACAAGAAATTTGCAGTCAAGAAACAAAGGCATTCACAACATTCACAAAACAAACATGCAAACACATTTGCAAGGTGCAACATGTACATCCACACATTCATTGACACTCAATCACAACTTTCTATTTGAAAATCACAATCAAACTTCATATGCAAAAAAAAGTTTCATATTCATAAACTAGCAGTTAACCATAGAAGACTATATAAATCAAAATTTATAAACATAACTCAGAGTGAAAACAAGTTGAAGAACTAGACCAACTTCAATATAGCTTATACATGTAGTTCTAGCCTTGACTTGAATTTATGGAGTTTCTATAAATGATATGAAGTCGTATATAAGACAATGGTTTAAGGTGAAAATGTGATCCATTACCTCCTCAATCCGGTGCCTCAAGTGTGGAAACAAGGGTCAATTCAAGATAGATTGTCTACAAGGCAAGAAGACCCATCATCACAAGGAAAGAGAAGAGAAGTACATGAAGAAGGAGAAATGGCACTCAAGCTCAAGTGACTCCTCCAACTCAAGCTCAAGTGAAGATTCAAGTGGACGATCAAGCTCAAGCTCTAGTGTTGAAGGAGAATAACATTTTGCTCTTATGGCTTCTACAAGAAAAGATTCAAATGAGGTAAATCTAAACTCTTTAGATAAAGAATGTTAAATTGCTATCATTAATGTCATGTGCTCAAAACCTATTGTGGATGCACTACCTATAGTACTAGTGTTACATACAACCATCATTTCGATTCCATAGTAGTGATTACAAATTCTAAATTTTACATAAGATATCCCTCATATAGTGAGGAATAGTACATGGGTTTGATTCCCTTTCGATTCAGTACTACAACTATCTTGAGTAAACATTAGTGGATTCACAGTGGGTTTTTTTGTCCAACTCAAGCAAGGAGAATAACATTTTGCTCTTATGGCTTCTACAAGAAAAGATTCAAATGAGGTAAATCTAAACTCTTTAGATAAAGAACCTTTAATTGCTATCATTAATTTCATATGCTCAAAACCTATTGTGGATGCACTACCTATAGTACTAGTGTTAAATACAACCATCATTCAAGAGCTTGAGTACCATAATCATGTTGTACAGATTAATCAAATTTGATAGATACAAGACAATGGTTTAAGGTGAACTACATTAATGATAGCAAAAATATTTAAATGACTTCAATAATCAAGTGTAACATAATCATGTAGTGTCCTATGATAGTAGACCTATCCCATTGTTAGAACTTGTTGGATAGTGGAAGGAATAATCTGAAAGGAGCTCAGTGTCATATATTGTTGAGTATATGTGAGTGCATGGAGTGTATATCCCTGAAATCCTGATTCCAAATGGAGTTAAAAACAATATCCTAACTTATGTGTTTTAATGATCGCTTACATTAAACACTACATCACAATGTTATGCAAGCAACTCAAGATAGTAGATATGCAATTCAAGGAACAAGCTTCAGTAGTTGCAAACCCTAAATTATTTTGTAAGAATCTTTTAGTTGTAAGTAACTTGATTGATGCAGTCAAAAGTATTTAAATGACTTCCACAATCAAGTGTAACATAATCATGTAGTGCCCTACGATAGTAGACCTATCCCATTGTTAGAACTTGTTGGATAGTGGAATTGAATAATCTAAAAGGAGCTCAGTTCGAAAGGGAATCAAACACATGTACTAACACTTTAGATAAAGAACCTTTAATTGCTATCATTAATGTCATATGCTCAATACCTATTGTGGATGCACTACCTATAGTACTAGTGTTACATACAACCATGATTTCAGCTCCATAACATTGATTACAAATTCTATAGAGAAACAAGGGTCAATTCAAGATAGATTGTCTACAAGGCAAGTAGACCCATCATCACAAGGAAAGAGAAGACAAGTACATGAAGAAGGAGAAATGGCACTCAAGCTCATGTGACTCTTCCAACTCAAGCTCAAGTGAAGATTCAAGTGGAGGATCAAGCTCAAGCTCTTGTGTTGAAGGAGAATAACATTTTGCTCTTATGGCTTCTACAAGAACAGATTCAAATGAGGTAAATCTAAACTCTTTAGATAAAGAACGTTTAATTTCTATCATTAATGTCATATTCTCAAAACCTATTATGGATGCACTACCTATAGTACTAGTGTTACATACAACCATCATTTCAGTCTGCTTGATCCTCCACTTGAATCTTCAGTTGAGCTTGAGTTGGAGGAGTCACTTAACCTTGAGTGCCATTTCACCTTCTTCATGTACTTCTGTTCTCTTTCCTTGTGATGATGGGTCTTCTTGCCTTGTAGTCAATCTATCTTGAAGTGAACTTTGTTTCGACACTGAGCATATGACATTAATGATAGAAATTAAAGGTTCTTTATCTAAAGAGTTTACATTTATCTTGTGTTATTTGTGCGTGCACATGGGTGTGTGTCTGTGTGCGTGTTTGTGTGCATGTGTGCATGTGGGTGGGTGGGTGGGTGGGTGGGTGTGTGAGTGTGTCTAGAGGGAGAGAGAAAGAGAGAGAGTCAGGCTAGAATACACTCAAGTGTACAAATCACGTTGTATACCCCAATGTTGTTTGCCTATCTAGACCTTATATTTGAAAACTATAATCCATTTATCTTCATGCGTGTGTGTGTGTGTGTGTGCACGTAGGTGTGTGTGTGTGTGTGTGTGCATGTCTGTGTGTGCATGCTTGCATGTGAGTGGGTGGGTGTGTGAGTGGGAAAGGACTAAGAGACCTCATTTGTACTAGTTGAATCTTCCACTTTAAATTGACCCTTGTTTCCACACTTCAGGAACCAGATTGAGGAGATAGATTATGTTATTCCTCCAACTCAAGCTTTGAATCTTTTCTTGTATAAGCCATAAGAGCAAAATGTTATTCTCCTTCAACACTAGAGATTGAGATTGATCCTCCACTTGAGCTTGAGTTGGAGGAGTCACTTGAGCTTGAGTGCCATTTCTCCTTATTCATGTACTTCTCTTCTCTTTCCTTGTGATGATGGGTCTTCTTGCCTTGTAGACAATCTATATTGAATTCACCCTTGTTTCCACACTTGAGGAATTTAAAGTACATGATGTAATTAATACTACAGTAATTACAAATTCTAAAGTTTACATAACTCAAGATAGTAGATATGCAATTGTTGGATAGTGGAATATACTACAACTAAAGATATTCAAGGCAATTAAACTAGTGTGGAATAACAAAGATTAATGATAGATTGTCTACTAGTGCCATTTCTCCTTCTTCATGTAATTCTCTTCTCTTCTACATGAGGTAATTCAAGGAGTCACTTGATGACCATTTTTCAACACTTGAGGCACCAGATTGAGGAGATAGATTATGTTATTCAAGATAGATTTTCTACAAGGCAAGAAGACCCATCATCACAAGGAAAGAGAAGAGAAGTACATGAAGAAGGAGAAATGGCACTCAAGCTCAAGTGACTCCTCCAACTCAAGCTCAAGTGAAGATTCAAGTAGAGGATCAAGCTCAAGCTCTAGTGTTGAAGTACATGATAGATTGTCTACAAGGCAAGAAGACCCATAATCACAAGGAAAGAGAAGAGAAGTACATGAAGAAGGAGAAATGGCACTCAAGCTCAAGTGACTCCTCCAACTCAAGCTCAAGTGGAGGATCAAGATCAAGATCTAGTGTTGAAGTACATGATAGATTGTCTACAAGGCAATAAGACCCATCATCACAAGAAAAGAGAAGAGAAGTACATTAAGAGTACGAAATGGCACTCAAGCTCAAGTGACTCCTCCAACTCAAGCTCAAGTGAAGATTCAAGTGGAGGATCAAGCTCAAGCTCTAGTGTTGAAGTACATGATATATTATCTACAAGGCAAGAAGACCCATCATCACAAGGAAATAGAAGAGAAGTACATGAAGAAGGAGAAATGGCACTCAAGCTCAAGTGACTCCTCCAACGCAAGGTCAAGTAAAGATTCAAGTGGAGGATCAAGCTCAAGATCTAGTGTTTAAGGAGTGTGTAACACATGGGTTTACACTAGTACTATAGGTAGTGCATCCACAATAGGTTTTGAGCATATGACATTAATGATAGCAATTAAAGGTTCTTTATCTAAAGAGTTTAGATTTACCTCATTTGAATCTTTTCTTGTAGAAGCCATAAGAGAAAAATGTAATTCTCCTTCAACACTACAGCTTGAGCTTGATCCTTCACTTGAATATTCACTTGAGCTTGAGTTGGAGGAGTCACTTGAGATTGAGTGACATTTCTCCTTCTTAATGTACTTCTCTTCTCTTTCCTTGTGATGATGGGTCTTCTTGCCTTGTAGACAATCTATCATGTACTTCAACACTATAACTTGAGCTTGATCCTCCACTTGAATCTTCACTTGAGCTTGATTTGGAGGAGTCACTTGAGCTTGAGTGCCATTTTGTACTCTTCATGTACTTCTATTCTCTTTCCTTTTGATGCATGTGATGATGTAACTGTAGCTCTACACTGTTATGGAATTGAAATGATGGTTGTATGTAACACTAGTACAAGAAGACCCATCATCACAAGGAAAGAGAAGAGAAGTACATGAAGTAGGAGAAATGGCGATGATGGGTCTTCTTGCCTTGTAGACAACCTATAGAGCTTGAGCTTGATCCTCCACTTGAATCTTCACTTGAGCTTGAGTTGGAGGATTCACTTGAGCTCTTAATAGCAATTAAAGGTTTTTTATCTAAAGAGTTTAGATTTACCTCATTTGAATCTTTTCTTGTAGAAGCATCCTCTACTTGAATATTCACTTGAGCTTGAGTTGGAGGAGTCACTTGAGGTTGAGTGCCATTTCTCCTTCTTCATGTACTTCTCTTCTCTTTCCTTGTGATGATGGGTCTTATTTCCTTGTAGACAATCTACCTTGTACCGACACTAGAGCTTGAGAAATGGAATAAGAGTAAATGTCTTCAAGATAGATTGTCTACTAGGCAAGAAGACCCATCATCACAAGGAAAGAGAAGAGAAGTACTTGAAGAAGGAGAAATGGCACTCAAGCTCAAGAAGGAGAAATGACACTCAAGCTCAAGTGACTCCTCCAACTCAAGCTCTAGTGAAGACTCATCATCACAAGGAAAGAGAAGAGAAGTACATGAAGAAGGAGAAATGGCACTCACGCTCAAGTGACTCCTCCAACTCAAGCTCAAGTGAAGATTCAAGTAGAGGATCAAGCTCAAGCTCTAGTGTTGAAGGAGAATAACATTTTGCTCTTATGGCTTCTACAAGAAAAGATTCAAAGCTTGATCCTCCACTTGAATCTTCACTTGAGCTTGAGTTGTAGGAGTCACTTGAGCTTGAGTGTCATTTATCCTTCTTCATGTTCTTCTCTTCTCTTTCCTTATAATGATGGGTCTTCATGCCTTGTAGACAATATAACTTGAATTGACTCCTCCAACTCAAGTGTATTAAGATAGATTGTCTTAATTATCCTCCACTTGAATAGTAAATTCAATATAGATTGTCTACAAGGCAAGAAGACCCATCATTTCCCTTCATGTACTATTATTGATTGGTCTTCTTTCCTTGTAGACAATCTATCATATACTTCAACACTAGAGCTTGAGCTTGATCCTCTACTTGAATATTCACTTTTCATAATAATTACCTATCTAGTGTTGAAGTACATGATAGATTAATTTCAACTCAATCTTCCCGTGTACACACACTTAAACCTTTAATTTGTCACTTGAGTGTATGATGGTAAAATGTACAAGAAAAGATCTTGACTTGTAGACAATCTATCTTGAATTGACCCTTGTTTCCACACTTGAGGCACCAGATTGAGGAGGAAACCATAATTTCTTCATGTACTTCTCTTCTCTTTCTTTGTGTTGATGGGTCTTAGGTGTTCAAGAATAGTCCCAAACCGGGGACTATTCGAGTGCCATTTCTCTATCTTCATGTACTTCTCTTCTCTTTCCTTGTGATGATGGGTCTTCTTGCCTTGTAGACAATATATCTTGAATTTACCCTTATTTCCACACTTGAGGCATCAGATTGAGGAGATAGATTATGTTATTCAAGATAGATTGTCTACGAGGCAAGAAGACACATATCTACTATCTTGAGTTGCTTGTATAACATTGTGATGCAGGATACATAGATGATGGGTCTTCTTGCCTTGTAGACAATCTATCATGTACTTCAACACTAGAGCTTGAGCTTGAGTTGGAGTAGTCACTTGATCTTGAGTGTTATTTATCCTTCTTCATGTACTTCTCTTCTCTTTCCTTGTGATTATGGGTTTTCTTGCATTCTAGAAAATCTATCTTGTATTGACCCTTGTTTGCACACTGAGCATATGACATTAATGATAGCAATTAAAGGTTCTTTATCTAAAGAGTTTCAGACCCATCATCACAAGGAAAGAGAAGAGAAGTAAACTCTTTAGATAAAGAACTTTTAATTTCTATCATTAATGTCATATGCTTAAAACCTATTGTGGAGTCACTTGAGCTTGAGTGTCATTTCTCCTTCTTCATGTACTTCTCTTCTCTTTCGTTGTGATGATGGGTCTTCTTGCCTTGTATTCAATCAATCTTGAATTGAACCTTGTTTCCACACTTGAGGCACCGGATTGAAGAGATAGATTGACTCCTCCAACTCAATCTCAAGTGAAGATTCAAGTGGAGGATCAAGCTCAAGCTCTAGTGTTTAAGGAGAATAACATTTTGCTCTTATGTCTTCTATAAGAAAAGATTCAAAGCTTGAGTTGGAGGAATAACATAATCTATCTCAACAAGGACCTTAAACCGACTGTGGGTAAGTCCTTAAATAAAAAATGTCATTCTTAAGTGAAGATTCAAGTGGAGGATCAATCTCAAGATCTAGTGTTGAAGGAGAATAACATTTTGCTCTTATGGATTCTATAAGAAAAGATTCAAAGCTTGAGTTGGAGGAGTCACTTGAGCTTGAGTGCCATTTGTCCTTCTTCATGTACTTCTCTTCTCTTTCCTTGTGATGATGGGTCTTCTTGCCTTGTAGACAATCTATCTTGAATTGACCCTTGTTTCCACACTTGAGGCACCAGATTGAGGAGGAATCCAACTCAAGCTTTGAATCTTTTCTTGTTGAAGCCATAAGAGCAAAATGTTATTCTCCTTTAACACTAGAGCTTGAGCTTAATTCTCCACTTGAATCTTCACTTGAGCTTGAGTTGGAGGAGTCACTTTAGCTTGAGTTCCATTTCTCATTCTTCATGTACTTCTCTTCTCTTTCCTTGTGATGATGGGACTTCTTGCCTTGTAGACAATCTATCTTGAATTGACCCTCGTTTCCACACTTGAGGCACCAGATTGTAGTATCTTTAATTGATTCCTCCAACTTAAGATAACAATGATGTAGCAATTACATCATGTACTTTAAATTCCTCAACTGTGGAAATAAGGGTCAATTCAAGATAGATTGTCTACAAGGCAAGAAGACCCATAATCACAAGGAAAGAGAAGAGAAGTACATGAAGAAGGAGAAATGGCACTCAAGCTCAAGTGACTCCTCCAACTCAAGATCAAGTGAAGATTCAAGTGGAGGATCAAGCTCAAGCTTTAGTGTTGAAGGAGAATAACATTTTGCTCTTATGGCTTCTAGAAGAAAAGATTCCAATGAGGAAAATCTAAACTCTTTAGATAAAGAACCTTTAATTGCTATCATTAATTTCATATGCTCAATGTGAAAACAAGGGTCAATTCAAGATAGATTTCCTACAAGGAAAGAAGACCCATATTCATAACGAAAGAGAAGAGAAGTACATGAAGAAGGAGAATTAGCACTCAAGCTCAACTGACTCCTCCAACTCAAGCTTTGAATATTTTCTTGTAGTGCATACACAATAGGTTTTGAGCATATGACATTAATGATATCAATTAAAGGTTATTTATCTAAGGAGTTTAGATTTAACTCATTTGAATCTTTTCTTGTAGAATCCATAAGAGAAAAATGTTATTCTCCTTGAACACTAGAGCTTGAGCTTGATCTTCCACTTGAATCTTCACTTGAGCTTGAGTTGGAGGAGTCACTTGAGCTTGAGTTCCATTTGTCCTTCTTCATGTACTTCTCTTCTCTTTCCTTGTGATGATGGGTCTTCTTGCCTTGTAGACAATCTATCTTGAATTGACCCTTGTTTCCACACTTGAGGCACCAGATTGAGGAGGAATCCAACTCAAGCTTTGAATCTTTTCTTGTTGAAGCCATAAGAGCAAAATGTTATTCTCCTTTAACACTAGAGCTTGAGCTTAATTCTCCACTTGAATCTTCACTTGAGCTTGAGTTGGAGGAGTCACTTTAGCTTGAGTTCCATTTCTCATTCTTCATGTACTTCTCTTCTCTTTCCTTGTGATGATGGGACTTCTTGCCTTGTAGACAATCTATCTTGAATTGACCCTCGTTTCCACACTTGAGGCACCAGATTGTAGTATCTTTAATTGACTCCTCCATCTTAAGATAACAATGATGGAGTAATTACATCATGTACTTTAAATTCCTCAACTGTGGAAATAAGGGTCAATTCAAGATAGATTGTCTACAAGGCAAGAAGACCCATAATCACAAGGAAAGAGAAGAGAAGTACATGAAGAAGGAGAAATGGCACTCAAGCTCAAGTGACTCCTCCAACTCAAGATCAAGTGAAGATTCAAGTGGAGGATCAAGCTCAAGCTTTAGTGTTGAAGGAGAATAACATTTTGCTCTTATGGCTTCTATAAGAAAAGATTCCAATGAGGAAAATCTAAACTCTTTAGATAAAGAACCTTTAATTGCTATCATTAATTTCATATGCTCAATGTGGAAACAAGGGTCAATTCAAGATAGATTTCCTACAAGGAAAGAAGACCCATATTCATAAGGAAAGAGAAGAGAAGTACATGAAGAAGGAGAATTAGCACTCAAGCTCAACTGACTCCTCCAACTCAAGCTTTGAATATTTTCTTGTAGTGCATACACAATAGGTTTTGAGCATATGACATTAATGATATCAATTAAAGGTTATTTATCTAAGGAGTTTAGATTTAACTCATTTGAATCTTTTCTTGTAGAAGCCATAAGAGAAAAATGTTATTCTCCTTGAACATTAGAGCTTGAGCTTGATCTTCCACTTGAATCTTCACTTGAGCTTGAGTTGGAGGAGTCACTTGAGCTTGAGTGCCATTTGTCCTTCTTCATGTACTTCTCTTCTCTTTCCTTGTGATGATGGGTCTTCTTGCCTTGTAGACAATCTATCTTGAATTCACCCTTGTTTCAACACTTGAGGCACCGAATTGAGGAGTTCAATTCAAGATAGATTGTCTACAAGGCAAGAAGACCCATCATCACAAGGAAAGAGAAGAGAAGTACATGAAGAAGGAGAAATGGCACTCAAGCTCAAGTGACTCCTCCAACTCAAGCTCAAGTGAAGATTCAAGTGGAGGATCAAGCTCAAGCTCTAGTGTTGAAGGAGAATAAAATTTTTCTCTTATGGTTTCTATAAGAAAAGATTCAAATGAGGTAAATCTAAACTCTTTAGATAATGAACCTTTAATTGCTATCATTAATATCATATGCTCAAAACCAATTGTGGATTCACTACCTATAGTACTAGTGTTACATACAACCATCATTTTAGTTCCATAACAATGATTACAAAGTCTAAAGTTTACATATAGATAGTAGTTTTGGTTCCATAACAGTGATTACAAATTCTAAAGTTGAATTCTAGAGCAAACTCAACATGAATTTGATTAATCAGTGTTACATACAACCTAGTATGATTGCTATCATTAATGTAGTTCATATACATGTAGTTCTAGCCTTGTTCATCAAGTGGTATTCAACTATATGTTACGCATGTATCTTGTTTCAAACTTGCTGAAGCTTGTTCCTTGAATTCCATATCTACTATCTTGAGTTGCTTGCATAACATTGTGATGAAGGATATATAAATGATGAGAATGAATATGAATGAATGATTAATGGGGGATATTATGTGAAAAATTCATAAAAGCTCAGGTTTGTTCTCTAAGTACATATGTACTTGGAGAACAGCTGGGAAATGTTGCCGAAATTTTCTTGAAAACCCAATACACAAAATACACTTACTAGTGAGATTAGGTATTCAAGAATGGGATAGGTGTTATTTAATTGCATCATCTAACTCATAATTTTAAGGTTAGAGTTAGGTTCTTATATTTATCTACTAATTCCCATCTTTTTCCTTCATTTTGTATTCATTATTCTCAACTTCTTTCATTTCATGTTTATTACATTATGGGGACCAATCATTCTTATTGCCTTATAGTATTCTGTGTATTCCAGCTTAGATACCAATGGGTGTTGCCAACATTTTCCATCGGTCGATTTGTCAATACATAGAACTCGACCGACAACAGTGTGCAAAGAATATACATTTGGCTTATTGAATGAGAATTTCCCTCTCAACTAGATTTTCTCAACCTATAGCCTTATTCTTTGGCACACCCTTGGTACCTTTATATATACATATTGCCATGCTTTAAATTTCCTATCTTGATTACAACTCTATCTCTCTAATTTCTCTAAATTGGCATATCTATATCTCGCAATTACTTGATTTGAGTTGTTTTACATGCTTTGATGATGATCTCTTTGGATGTTTTGGTTGTGTCTTAAATTGCTTCCGTTGTGCTCTAACTTGCTACATATATCTAGTTGTATATCCTATTTGGATACAACCTTGAGGTTCTTAGTGGTAATCATCTTTTGGTAATGATGCATACTTGTTAGTGAGTTATATCCTTTCATGCTTCTAAAATTGCATATCTCTTTGTTTGGATATATCTCTACATCTACTCATAGCTTGATTTATCTTATGTATATCTTGGTATCTCTTGCTATGATCTAGATCCTACTAGTAGTCCTAATTTGTGATATCAACTACTAGTAGTTCATATACATGTAGTTCTAGCCTTGTTCATCAAGTGGTATTCAACTATATGCTACGTTTGTATCTTGTTTTAAAATTGATGTAGCTTGTTCCTTGAATTGCATATCTACTATCTTGAGTTGCTTGCATAACATTGTGATGCAGGATACATAGATCTACATTGTATGTAGAAATTGGAGCAGTTTTGGTTTTCATACATATTTTTCTCCAGTTTCAGTTTTTGGTGCAAGACTTGTGTTTTTTATGCAGAGTAGAAATGACCTTATGAGCAAGACTCATTGCTTTTCCATCAGCCCTAACACTTTTTGGTCAAATTTTATCATCTTAAGGGTTAAAACTATGATTTTTTTTTCTGCAGCACTTTATCTTACTGTTTGGGTTGTTCAAGTGCATGCTTGAACTTGATTTTATTCTATCCTTGGACAAGCCCTTAGCTGTGCTCTTTTACTCTCCTTACATAACTTTTTGTTATCTCCTTTCTTTTAACAAGTGGTGTTTCTTATTTCTTCATACCCCCACATTTTGAAATGACAAAGGGGAGAAAGGTATGTGAACTTTTGACAAAATAGGGAGAAGGAATGTCTTACATGAGGAGGAGAAGTATGTCCATGTAAGGGGGAGAAGACATAAAAGTGTAGAACATACATGAGTAGAATACATGGTATTCAATAAATGTTATGAAAGATAACCATGCTGGAGAAATAACATCAATTGAGGGGGAGTATGAGAACTCCACTAGCATCAATTGAGGGGGAGCATATGAACTCAATTCTATTGAAACCCCTAGGTTTCTCCAAAGGTATGACTTTACTGAAATGCTTTCAATAATGTAGGGTTGATATGCAAATTACTGAAAGATCTAGAGGGGGTGAATAGAGATTTTTGGAGTTTTAAAATAATTAAAACAAAGACGTAGGAGTAAACAACGAAGACACATGATATATATTTGTTCCTTCCTTAGAAATCTAAGGGAGTCAACCCACTAACTGTTTGTTTCCAATCGGGATTTTGAAAGCAACTAATGTTATTACCTCTTGAGGATGTTACAAAAAATACAATTGCTTTTCTATCTACACCCTTGAAGTAGCCTCAATCCTCCTTGAAGCAGCCTTCTGAAGTAACTCCAAGTCCACGAGAGAAGCCTTCACCACCTTGAAGCAGCCTTCTCCACCAAGAAGTAGCTCCAAGAACCTCATTTCAATAGGCTACAACCTAGGAGTAGTCAAGGAGAACAAAATGCAATTACAAGGAACAAGATTGGAAGAAAGAAAAAGTGTTACCAATGAGTACAATGCTTTGATCCTATATCAAGCGTATAGATCTCCTATCCACTATAGATGAGTGTGGTTGTGTGGTGGCTAGGAGATACTAAGCTATAGGACACGAATGTAGAGAGCTCAAGAAAACTAGATTTCAAGTGAAACTTTGCTTGTTACTCACAAAGAATGATTGTCAAGTTGTATTGTGTATACACAAGTAATTTGGGTGTCCTAAGGCATATCCTATTTATAGGAATGGCTTACAAGGTATTAGGGACGTTCTAGAAACTTTCTAGAGTGTTCTTAGTGGTCAACTAGCCATTAGATTTCCATTAATATCACTGCAACGGCTAGTTGATTCTTGCTAAAAAATCAATCCAGAAACTCTCTCGTTCGAGAAGTTTGTCAAACGAGATGTGTCTCGGTCAAACTTTTCTTTGACCAAGTTTTGATGTTGAGTAAATGTATTCAATGTGTATGTAACTTTCCAAATAACTAATCTCTCAGACTAACAACTATGGAACTTGCTGGAAGGTCCATCTTGATTGAGAAAATTGTCGACTGAGGGCTGCTCTGGGGTTCCATATGCAAGTCGAAACTCAACGCCTCTTAGAATATTTCCTCAAGCATCAACATCTCTGTGAACATGTATTATATTAGCTTTTGAAATACTGAACAGATCAACACCGATACTTGTTATGAAGATAAAAGATATTTTTTCAAGGTTGGATCTGGAAACAAAGGTGACAACTAGCGTTTCAAAACAACACTACTAACACTCACATAAAATTAAACAACTAAGAAACCAAGATTGACGACCTATAATCTGGTAGGATATGCATGCTCTAAAAGTGATGCATGAACTATCTTCATTGTGAACTCCAACTGCAACAGATCCTCCAAATCTGTTATTTAATTTTCTATGGCAAGAATTAATAAGATCATAGTAGAGAATTCTTCAAAATTAAACAGCTGGGATCTTTAAGCTGACACAATGACACCCAAATGAAATAAGGCAAATAACTTCTAAATGGAATCTGTAGACTTCCTCAACAAATAAATAATATAAAAAACTACAACTATTCTGAGCACAAACATTTCCCATTTTCAAATTTGGCCTTGTTTCTGGATGAGCTAGAGTAGTAGTGATGCCACCTGCAATAATGGTTACTGCAGATCAGCAGAATTACACATTTAAAGGATCAGATAGCTAGATAATGGTGAACATGCAAAAATTATGATGGCTATCTCTTGAGTCTATATATGATAACCAAAATAAAGATCTAAATAAAGCAAGATGTACACACTTGCCTCCATTGATTGTGTTTTCATTCCCATTTAAGGCTGCATATAGCCTACTTTTGATGATTTGTTGTTCTTCTTGAAGATCATGATGTAAATATTTTAAACCTTTAGTGTCGTTACTACAAGAATGAGGAGTTCTTGACAGCACTAAGGGGACATGACCCTAGCTACACTTGGCAAAGCTTATGGGGAGCCAGAGCACTGCTGACGGAAGGGCTGAGAGACTACATATGTGTGAATTCAGAAGTACAAATCTGGGAGGAGGCTTGGCTCCCAAATGCAAAAGGCCACTGCACTCACAGAGAGTATAGTAACCTGAAAACTGCTAAGAGAGTGGGTGATCTGATTGATAACTCTTCGGGGAGATGGAAGGAGGATCTAGTCTTATCTATGTTCACTATTGAAGATGCTGAAAGTATTTTACAAATACCACTGTGTGGATGACAGGTTGTGGCTAAATACTGGTACCCTACTTTGAACGGTATCTTTTCTGTGAAGATAGCCTACTGGCTGGGTAGCAGGGAGACCCGCATACACCAAGAACTAAATCCTAATGAGATGTGGCAAAAGTTGTGGCTACTTAATATACCAGCAAAATTTTGCCACTTCGAATTGCGGGCTTGTGTTGAACAAATGCCCACAAGCTCCAAACTCTTCAACAAACATGTGATATCTTCTAGAACCTGTCTTTACTACGGGCTTGATGACGAGGACTCTTTTCACGCCCTGTTCAACTGCCACCCTGCTAGAGAGATATGAAAAACTGTCTTATACAAACTAAACTCAACCTTATGCCCAGGTCCACCATGCTGGGTGCTTGGACGTGGGTGTTGGACAACCTCAACACCAGTGAGATGATTGACTTCATAGCCACCTGCATGGCGGTGTGGCACAGCCACAACAAGTACATCTACAGCCAGATTACAGAGAACGCTGCGGTGTATAAGAAAAACCTAGAGCAATGGGTTAAGGAGTACCAAACAGTGAACAAAAGATATAAAAGCACAAATGAGAAGACTTCCCCTTCCAGGAGATGCAACATTTGGAAACCACCTATGGAAGGAACCATCAAAATCAACATTGATAGCTCCTGTAAGCATGATAAAAGAACAACTTTTGTGGATGTTTTCGGAGACCATAATGGAGACCCCATAGCTCTTGTCACGAAGACAGTAGCTGGTTCTTGGTCCCCTACGATTGCTGAGAGCTACGTAGTGCTGATGGCTTGTAGGTCAGCTAAGGAGATGAACCTACCACATGTCTTTATAGAAACTGACGCAGCAAATGTCATGCAACAGATCAAAGACAAAGTCGAAGGCAGCAGCCCAGCCATGATGATTTACAAAGAAATCCAATCTTTTAGATCCTCCTTTATCTCATGGATGTGTGAAATTCAAGCCGGACAGACTTGTTTGCTATGTGTAATGGTTAGAAAAATGGTACATTTACCCAAGATGCCTGCAAGAGGTAGAGGCCAAGGTAGATGCGTGATTCAAGCAGGGCATACTTGTTTGCTGTGTGTAATGGCAAAATCTCACCCAAGACATAAGAGATTCAAGCTGGGCAGACTTTTTTGCTGTAAAATGACTAACAAGATTGGATAGATTTTCTTATTTGCTATGTGTAATGATTAACAAAATGGTCAGTCAAATAGTTATAGATTTACCACAGCTGATTGCACTCTTATGATGGAACCTGCAAAAAATGGTATAATGGAAGTTGTTCCCTAGGAATCTTGTTGTGCTGCTCCTACTGACATTCATAACTTCATTCATCTCGGTTGTATGATCCAAAAGACAACTTAGTAAAAGATATATGCCTTACTATTAAGACAATTCAAAGTTCACCAACAAGCTTCAGATTCTCTTATGCATTCATTTGACTATTCTTACCCAAGTGAAGTTATGTAGATGATTAGGTTACTATTGTACATACCCAAACATAATGTGTAGGAACTCACTATTCAGTATGTCTGCATAGCAGGACCTTAGATACAAGTGATTTCCCTTGGCAAATGATCATTTGCTTCCTTAGGTGTATCTAGGAATTAAAATTTCATTCTCAACAAGTAATGTAGACTTTTATCCATGGAGAGTAAACTTTAATAGCTAGTAATTGAATACAACTTCTTTCACAGCAATTGAATCCAACTAGTTGAGTGGTTTAAGAAGATATTAACATACTATTTTTATCGCAATTGATTACTTACAAACTATAAAATAAAGTGCTAAGATAAACATGGTTCGTCGAAAGCCCCTGCTTTTTTGTAAGAGACCAATAAGATCTTAAGCATGTTAGTAAAATAGAAAAATGGTCATATTAAAAGGGAAACAAAATTGAAGGGGATTCAAATATATAACGTTAATAATTATAATCTAGGACTAAAGTTATGTAATCCACAGTGTATACATGATATTGGGAAAAAGAAAACTCATTCAACAGATCTTTACAACAACAAAAAAAGTGTGCAAGCGACCATAGTCATGACTACTTATCGTCATCCTGTTAGTAACAGTATGATTTCTCATCTTAGAGAATACTTGCCCTTTCCAATTGATGCCATTCCCAACATGAAAGTCGCCTCTAGAAACAACCTGGAGCACAGAGTAGTTTCCAGGCCATGGTGTACCATCATGCATTACCCAACCTTCTTTAGGAGTCTTCTGTGCCTTTGCAACAAGGGCATTGATCCTGACTTTAGATTCTTCATATTCTCTCTGAAAATGCAAACTTATAACTACAAATTCTGAAATCACGGCTGCATATATTTCATACACTTTTAAAATCAGGATTGCTTACCTTCGTAGCTCGGCGTTCTTTGACGAAAGAAGGTTGAATTTTATCCTTCAAGTAATCACTCATTTGAGAAAAGTAAAACTATGGAGCTCTAGTCTCTATGCTATGTTTCTTATGAAATGGAACCCACTTCCTAGCAAATTCCGTAGTTTCCGATAATGATTCAAATGTTAACATTGCAAATCCATCATTAGAGACATAGCATGAGACTTTATCAACAGGATAGTCGACAGAAAGGATGGAAAGTACATTATTAGAGAATAAAGGAGGATCCTTTAGAGAATCCATGATACTTACAATAACATCAATAGGAGCTATTTGTGATGGCTCTCCTTCTCTATCATATATGCAATTGGTTAGATAGAAGTTGTTATAGCACTCTTTTTCCTAGTTTTGCAATTGCATTATGTTTAAACAAATATGTCTGTATAATGGGATGTTGGGTCTGAACCTAAGAAAAGATCCATCTCCATATATAAAATTAGTGATTATATTCACCTCAAAGAGTGGAAACAAGAAAGATTTTGAGTATTTAAAAGTGCTAGTGGGCCATCAAGAAACTTTATCTGCAAAAAGGTGGATCTTATCATCTCAATCCAGTAGTAGAAAATCATAATGCCACTATGGACGAGGAATAGTGAATAAAGGTGGAATATTCAATATATCTTCACTATAAGTTAAAATGTCAAGACAACATTCTTAGCTCTGCCAACATCTCAGATATAAAATCATTCTAAAACTTTACAATATCCATAGATTGTTCAAATGAGAAGGTTAACTGATTTATATTTTACAACCTTAGTATGACCGTTAACTTTGACCACTCATTGCATTATGATGACATTAGTTATAAGTCAAAAAGTTTAATAAGGATGAGGATTACCATAAAGAAATTCTCCTTTCTTTTCTTATGTTAATCTTGAAGCTTCGCAAGTAGGTTGTGTGCAACCTAAATCTAGAGAAGTAGAAAAGGTTGTAGCTTGGATCTTCAAAGAAGCCTGCATATATCATCGAGTTGAAGACATGTCCAAGCATCAAAGAAATTGAGTAAGAAGTCCTTATCAGTAGAAAAATGAACGTACAAAATTTCAAAGGTTCCACATACTGACATAGGTCTTGAAGACGAGAGAGTTAACATATAGCCATACTTTACTACCATAAACACTCTATTTTGTTTTTATAAGATATCCTATCATGTATTCCTTGCTTTACCTACCCTCACCTTCTACTTTGCACCATATCTCTGTAAAAGAAGCAATTCCAGGATGGAAGATTCCCCTGCAAACATAACTCCAACAAAGTAACTCATTTTAATTGAAACCAAAGATAAGAAAGAAATGTCAAGAGAAATTTTAGTCCAATCCCATGCTTATCAACTTGCTGGAAGAAACCCTACAAAAACAAGCAGCAAAAAGTGATGCATGTCCAAATTGAATTAAACATGCATGTTGCTATAATTATGGTTAGTCACAACACTCTTGAAGATTGTAAATATAAAAGACCCTAGTACTAATCTTCAAGGTACATGGAGTGGATGTCTTTTTGTGTAAATGGCGGATGAAAATAGTTTTTGGGAATCAGATGGAGTTGATGTTTCATCTGTTCTTTGATCAGAGCTTAGGAGGCCCATGTTTACTATTAGAAATTCTGTTAGGAACACCCTCAGTAATAGAAATATGTACATCATTAGTACTTCCAGATGTTAGAATGATTAACCAAAGTGATGTTGCTTTTTTTATAAAAAGAAGATCCAGATGCAATACCTCATGAGAAAACTTGCACTTTTGTCCTTGGATGCGTGATCCTTTAGTGCATTCCAAGATAGTGCACAAAAGCATTTCTATGTGTAATACAAACATGACAAAAAGCATAGAAAAAGAACAAGTTCTGATTGGTAATGTTGTGCATAGAAGTACTTTTGATTGATTCATGGTTCACTATCATTGATAGAATCTCTGAGAAGTCATTGGCCTTCCATTTCTTTCCTCTACCACATTCAAAGGTATCATAATATAGTCATGGAAATTGGAGGGCCTTTTGCTAATACCAAGCAATTTATGGCTCTCTTTTTTTGGTACTGGTATACTGAAGTGATATAAAACAAAACCCTGAGGGCCTTTTGCTACTAAAGAGTATAATACAAAATTGACAGCTTTAGTAGACAAGAACAAGTTTTGGTCTAATGGTAATATCAAGATGGGAATAAGAGTTCCATGTGAAAAAGATAAATAGATTCCCTCTCATTTAAATCAAAAGGATGACTATACCCCCCACAAAACAATAATTACGAAACATGTTACAGTGTACTGCAGTAACTCATTTGGTACTTGCTAGCATGTGACACCAACACACCAAACCTGAAATTATATAAAGTAGGGTGAGCGAGAATTGCTAGATGCTTGCACTTTTGAAGAAGTTGACTTTGGTCAAGGAGGCAAGAGTTATCGGTCATTAAACACCTAAATGAACATGTCTTAACAATCTATGATGTGAATTAAATTACTCATTTTTGACTTATATTACTTGGTTCCTGCAAAGGCAGAGAAAACTAGGTAGTTAAGCACTACTTACCTGCTCTTTAAAAAATGACTAATAAGTAGTTACCCATGATGATTAAATTAACCCAATGGAAAACATGGTTTTGGTAATAAGATAGACCAACTTGCATTGCTATGATCATGTAACCATAGGGTTGTCGACTGTGTTTTAGAGGGGAGAACTCTAATAACAAAAGGCTTTAGTCCCAACTGCAGAACTGAGAACTGAGTGCAACAGCTATTTCGGGACCCCCCCTTTATGTTTGAAGAACTCATCTCTAGTGTATTCCAAGAAAATCACATAAAAGGTACAAATATAGTCAATGAAAATTGCAATCAGAGGTTAACTATACTTGTCAATCTGTCATGTAACAATTGTACCTGGTTGGGAGTCTATACTTCTTGTCTAGGCATCATCTCTTTTACTAGAAACTATACCTGAAGTATGCTTGTCCTTCTCATCTCTATACGACATCTGGTACAACAAGTAATATCTTCCATTTAGGTGGTTCTTGGTGAGGATGGATCTGAAAGAGGTATCAAAGTGTTCCTATGAATTCATAGTTGTTTTCTTCATTGAAAGTTCCTACAATCTGTTAACTGGATCAAGCTGGTTGTTATAGGGGCAAAGAAATTTGCACAAATCCATGACAATAGTAAATTTTTCTGCTCTGAACTACAGAACATGGAATTCGAGTTTCTTGGAGATAATGATTCTTTGGTGATGTCGATCATCTTATATAATCTAGCAATCATTCAAACACCTATGCACAAACCTATTTTATTAGACCAAGCTGCACAGGTGGTTTTTCTTATTAGTATTAACTAGTGGTTGATATCAATTAGAAATCAAAATATTTTACCCTTTCCCTTTCATTCGGTGAGTCTACCTCAGCTTTAAAATGCAGCTCAACTTTCAAGCAATACTTGCAGTTATAGCTTGAGCTCTTTTATTAAATCATCCTAAAAAGGAGTAACAAGAGAGAATCAATTATATCAACACTACAATGTATACTAAATAGCTACTTAAAGCTTTAAAGTAGTTAGTTGAGGCAAGTGACAGAAAAGTTTATTGTGATGGGCACATTAAAAGAGCTAGTGTTCTATGATTGCACTAGGACCTATAGACAGAAGAGAAGCTGAAGCATTAGAAGAGATACCAAAGCTTTTTTTTTTAAAAGAGACACTGAAGTCCTTCCTTTGAGTGGGTGACTGTTTAGCACTTCCCTAGTTAAAAGGAAGAAGGATAAAACCCAGCTTAAGAAGCTTCATTTGAAACCTTTTTTCCTTCTCAACCGGCCTAGTTACAATTTCCTTTTCTCCTGCCAAAATAATGTGAAAGTATCTACTGTGATAAATTCAAATCAAGGCCCATATGCTTTAGAAAAACACATATAAGAGAAATATGTGACACCTCATGATAGTAATTTATAGGATTTCAGATCTATAGTTCAAAATCCAAAAATGCGACCGAGTGATCAAAGAATTAGCCTAACTTGTCTGATAGTGTCACACAGAGGTGCTCAGGCTCAACAATTTTATAAGTAGAAAGATGCAAGGATAGCCTTGATAGGGTCTCAAGTAATAGGTCTGTTTGAATCAAACAATCTAGTACAACACACAATTATGGATGTGTTAGAGCATCTAATAGAGATAGTGGTACAGGTGGTAGGGATGGTACACCATCCTAATTCTCTGAGTGCTCTCACTATGGTAGGAAAGGTCATACTAAAGATACTTGTTATTAGTTGCATGTCCTTCCTACCAAATCTGCAAATTTTTCTACTCCTATCGAACCTGAAAACTACATGACCCAATAATTTTAATCTCTGTGAGGCACAAAATGTTCACATGGCCCACACTACAACAAGATAGTAACATAAAAGGTTTAGCTATAAACCCATCTCCACTAGTCGTTGCCAACCCGCATCAAACCAAAATTACATATCAATCTCAACTAATCATCATAGTCACATGCATAAAATACTAGTAAAGACATAAACCAAGTAGTTGACCACCCTTTTCAGCATCTACAGCGAATCAAGCATAGAATACCACCAGAGGATAACCACCTTTTTTCATAAATTTATTGCATATTTAGAAACATTTAACCATTCCCCAGAAATTAATCTTAAAATAAAATTCTTAAGAAACACAATATATAGCCATGCAAACTAGTAATAGCATGTTTCTTATCATTCTAAAATGGGAAGACAACAAAGTCCATGTCTAATTTCCTATTAGCTGAAGAATGGTAGAAGATAGAAATCAACCTAGATAATTTTTGTGGTCCAAGACTCTAAAATAACCTTATATTAGCCTAAAGGGAAGTATTAAGAATCCTGTTCTGGTGCTTTGGAGGACTGATTTATGGTCTTGTGTTGTCATGGGCCTGTTTGGAAGTGGTTTATAGCTAGTTTTTCTTGTTTATCTATTTGGAGGTGTAGGGTGCCAGTATAGATACTTATGATCCTTTATAAATAGACTGATATCCTTGTCACATCAAATCAGTCAACATAATATAGACATTGATTTTATAACTCGTTCTTTAAAAAATATAACAGAAAAGATGAAGCATTTTTTACACCCAAATACGGTTGTCTATGTTCATGAAACAAAGATCTAGAAACTCTACCAAGTTCCCTTCTAAGAACAACTCTTGCAGACTTGTCTTGAAGCAAATATGATTGGATCTGTTTAAGCTGCAAAGTTAATTGATTGTTGTGAATGACTAAGAATGACCACATCGATCTAACAGGTTTAGAATTTAGCAGAAAAATTGATGGAACAAACCAAATATAGAAAGAATATTTGTGCTAAATTATGGGACATTATTGTTCATCAATATTTTATCAAAGACGGTATGAGTCTAGATGGGTTAGGGAGAGGGAGGTAAAGAGTTTTACCTCTATCCTTTCAATTTGTCAATAATGTCCATAGACCTTGTTCCTTTGACAAAAATTAGTGAGATGATATTTATGGATCCATAAGAAGAATTTGATCCAAAATTTTTACTATATCCCACACATGTTTCCCACTTATAATTATAGAGTACCTCATCCCTTTTTCCCTATCAACTTTATTAGTGATAATGTTAGTGAACACTAAGGAGATCTTATAAGAAGAGATTGGAAGTCTTACATCTTAATAAGAATATGAGTGTATGACAAATAATAGGATGAACGAAAAGAATGATCCATGTAATTGATGCCAACATGGTTGGGAAGGAGGCTTAGATGATGATGTTGATTATGATTCTAGAATGAATAGAGTGTATCATAGAATGGACTGTTCAAACAACTTTTGGCAGAATCAAGACACAAAGGGCTAATAAAAAATGTTTGCTCCAGGGAATAGACACCAAGAGAGTTTAGAAATCAAAATCAGAGTTCAAAATATTGTAGTAGGAGGAATCAATAGAGATTGATAAAGTAATACCATAGACATACATATAGGCATAGAGAGTAACGAAAACTAATTAGAGTTTGGCTAAGTTGTAAAACTAAGGACGCATTCTAAACCTTTCAGTACAATCATTCGAAATTTAACCAGTAGTTTATTCACTACATTTTCCCCATTGAATCCTTCATGTACTTACGATTTAATTGCTACATTATACACATATAAATTAAGATAATTAGAAACAATCATATTTCTACTTTTAATGGTTCAATTATTTGAGTTCAAATGCTATTAATTCGGGGCCAAAAATCATATCCATTAAAGGATTCAGTATTTTGACTTCACAAGAATATCAAGACATGACCAACACCTACTATGGAAGAAGAAAATACTCACATAATATGTCAACACTCATTCATGTTTTCCACCGTAAGGGTGAGTCACAGTAAATAAAAAGTGCTTGATGTCACAGCAAGAAACAGAGCAAGGTTAATGGCCTAGTATAAAAAATTTATATGCATGATCATATATGCAGTGGAAATTTGCATTCGCATATATAAAACAACAAACATGGTCTCAATTTTACATAGTATCATCCCATTAAAAGAAAACCAATTGTAATCTTCGTAAGCTCAGAGAAAGCTTGGGCGTTAATATATACCTCAGAAATGAGATTTCAACTTGGAAAATAAACTGTTAAGAAGATGAGTCCTTGAAGCTAACCAATGCTTTATTGAAGCCCCATTCTTTTCCTGTCACATAAAATCTACTAGCAACTTGTTAATCATGTTCATCATACTCGTCTGTAATGAACATGCTGATATATTTTTAGAGGCAGCACATGATTGAGGATTGTGACTCTGCCTACAAAAGAAATTAGCTTTCTTTCCAAAATGTTATTTGTTTCTGATCTTCTCAATAATGAATGAGAAATGTGCATTCATCATCCCTTCTCTAACAAATGGAACCATTACACAAGCGAGTTCTCTTAATCAGCAATTATAAGGTATCCAAGACCCCTTGCCTCTGCATAACCATAAGCAAATTGATGTGATACTTTTGTACTAGCGTCAGTGACCTCTTGTAGTATGTTGATGCTCATCAAGTTTTGAAAAGACACCATGGGTATAGATAACACTAGAGCTAGGGGATTACCTTTTTCCAACAACCAGTCGTGGTTTTTACAATGTAGAGATGTCCAAACCACATACCATCAGAAAATACACTATAAATTGAGAGAGATAGTTAGTGCTTACGGTGAGCTAGCTTCTTAGCTTGTGTATAATAGCTAGGATAAGATTGCAAAGACAAATAAACAGGAACGATTCAGATGGTAAAATCTAGTGTCTGATTGTAAAGTTTAATGAGTACATGTAGAAGCAGGAACAAACCAGATGGTGCAAATCTAGTGTCTAATTGCAAAGTTTAATGAATGCAGGTGCAGTTCAACAACCAGAAAAGGTTGACAAAAATTAGCTATTCCAGGTAAGTTTCTGCAAATCAACAAGCCACCGTTATAGTATACATTACAGAGCATGAGAATCATGTGCAAAAGCACATTCAAACAGTTGGGGTTATTTGATCCACTAATTGAAACCAAACTCTGCATATGGTGAGAGGGATACATATATGGAAGATAGAAAAAGCAACTGTATATATGTTTCCTTCTGGAAAAAAAAATTGATTGCCAAATGAGACGGGATAACCAACCTTTAACTGGGGTTATTTGATCGATTGTACTACTCCTAATGGTGGTAGTGGTGGTTGCAGCCAGCTACTAGAACGATCACTACTGCTTGTGGGCGCATGTAATTTGAGTCGAGTAGAATAAGTCAGAGTCTTTGATCCACTAGCAGGACACACTGACTCACCCTCGTCACTGTCATTGCCAGAGCACCGGCTACACAGATCCACAGGTCCCCCACCCACACCAAGGCGACCATACCAAGACCCAATCACAAGCTGACTGCCATTGTGGCTCCTCGTCTCACCTGTGTCAGGTGCGCTAGTCGTGGATTCTGGTGACCTGCTCCACATCATATTTAACAACCATTAATGGTTAATTTTACGCATCATTCATGACGCCGATGCTCGTTAGAATGTGGGATAGAGCCCTGAGAAGAAATGCATGCATGATCGGTCTTGGGAGGGTTTGGGGTGATTTAGGGCTTGCTGAGATGGGGGTAAAGGAGAGGGAGAGACTAGGAGAAGAATGTGGAGATTAGGGAGAAAATGTGGTTGTAGAGAGGGTGAATGGAGGATAAGACGCTACGCGGGAGGGGAGTCGTGCGAGGGAAATGAATTTTGTTTGAGACGGAGATGGTTTTCAAAGAAATCAATTGGATCAACTACATTTTGTGCCTACATTTTTTTAATTTTGTAAATGAAAGTTGTCTTTAACTACACATAAATCATATGTAGCTATCACAATTATAGCCAAATCATCTTTTTTCGTAGTGAGGTCTTCCACCACTTAATCAATTCAGGGTTTCAATCATTGAACCATCTATCAATTAAACCACTGATTTATTATTCAATTAGACCATTGAATCACCCTTCAATTAGACCTTCAATTATGGTTTTGAACCTAATTGAACTAGGGTTTATAATCAAGAAACCATCAATTAGGGTTTTGAAATCGAGGAACCATCAATGGTTGACATTGTGGAACTAGTCCAATGGAAATCATTGGATCATCATAAAACCATGACATGACCTGACCTCAAACGGTCTTGAGGTCATTTGGATGACCTCCAAATGGTCTTGAGACCGTTTGCCCCATCCCACCATTGAAATTTGTGAAATTCAATTAGGGTTTAGATCATTGGATTGATCATCAAATTAGCTATTGATTGCATTTCAATTTGATATCTCTACATCTTCAATTACTCAACCATACTCAACCCGAGACCTCCAAACGGTCTTGGTTGACCTCCAAACGGTATTGAGACCGTTTGGGTGACCTCCAAACAGTCTTGAGACCGTTTGGGTTAGTCAACCCAAAGTATTACACCAATCACTTGAAATTTCAGCACTTAACCCGATTAGGGTTTCTAATTGGAGGATTGTCCATATATTGAATTAATCAATTGGATCCATTAGATCATAATACAACATGTACTAGGGTCCTGACCTCAAACGGTCAACCCATCCAAATGGTCAATCCTTCTAAACGGTTTGGGATCCAAGCCTCCAAACGGTTTGCAAACCGTTTGGTCTCCAAACAGTTTGGTGAAACCGATTGGACCAAGGTTTTAAAACCGTTTGCAAAATATATTTGTGGAGATGTGTGCTTATGATTATGTCATCATCATCAAGATCTAAACCCATGAAAATTTCTGTGATTTTCATGGTGATTGCATCAATCAACCAAATAAAATTTCGAAAATGAAGAGAGGATCAACAATTGATAAGGAATTGATTGCAATAACAATATTAAGGGTTCAAGTTATAAAACCCACCTCCAATTGAGCTTCAAAGCTTCAGGCTCCACGTCTTTAATGGTGGATGCAACTCCTTCAACTATCCCCAATCTTGTCCTCAGGTCTTTGAGTGAATAGAAAGGCTAGGGTTGAAGATTGAATGGAGAAAAGAAGAAATCCATCATTTATTTTCGATTTCCACCGTGAAATCATGGTGAAAGAAGGTCAAGAATCTTACCAACGGGTTGGGGGTCATCCTCCTATTTCTCCAAGCTCCCTTGGTCATTTTTGCAAGCAAGAAGTGAAAGGGGTTTCGAAATTACCCTTTCAACTCATGGATGAAGGAGTTCACAAAAAAAAACTCATGGATGAAGGAGCATATATGCATTTTATTAAAAATTCATTTTAGGAGAGAGAAAGTAGGGATTATCTCCTCCATTTCATTGCCTCTTTGCCCCTTCCCTTCCTTGGTTACGAGGCTATCTCCTTTTACTCTTATTCCTCTCAATTATCCATGATTTAAATAAAAGCAAATTAAGCACCTTAACCCTTATAATAATAATATCCTAAAGTTAGTGGATAATTCTTTTTCTTTTAATAATGTGAGTGAGTTATCCACTTCCTTTAGATATTTTCGTGCCTTTTCAAGGAACATGGTCGTCCGTTCTTTTTCAAAATCATCCCTCACCTTTTGGTTGAAGGGATCTTCAATTAATATATTTATTTTTGCATTAAATTGAAGTAAAGTTCCAATTAAGCTTAAATCTTGATTATTTTAATATCAAGATTCTCTCTCCTACAAAGAGATACAAATGAAACGCCCCTCTCATTTTATTTGCTCTACATGATGCCAAGAAACATTAGGGACTCTTTTGAAGTGGTATTTTGCATATTGAACCCTAGGTTTTGGGTAAATAGCACATTACACCAAAACTAGGTTTTTAAAGCACAGACATTGCTTTATCAACTCTTTCTTGGTACTCAGGCTACCATAAGCCATGCATCTGCATCTTCTTCATTCTCATGATGCATCAACACAAGATAAACATCTTATCATGTAACATTTTGCAATTTAACCCCTCAACTTGGGTAATTTGCACTTTAGTCCAATACAAGCAAAACAATGTTTAAACATTATTTGAAAAGGACTAAAATTGAAACATAAGTTCCTCTTGAACCTTAATTACTTTTTAAGAAATAATAGCAAGCATATGATTAACTTTATTAAGCAAAACATCTAGGTTTAAGGCATAACCCAGGTCAGGGATGTTACAAATCATAAACCCCTAACAAGGATTTCGTCCCCGAAATCCCAAATAAAAGAAGACAGATATTATTGATTCATTATATCATCAAGTCTCCACATAACATCTCATTGTTATGGAGACACCATAGAACTTTGATCAATACAAAGTTCTTCCACACAAAATTCTCATAGAATCAAACACACAGGACACATACTCCACTGTCCTTTCATTATTAACTGTGGAGTTAATTCTGTGTCAGGTAACACTTTTCTTATTTAGATAGATGTTATTTGTTAATTTAATTTGATAAACTTTTCTTGCAATAGTTTTACAATTATTCCTTCAAATAGTTCATTCTCATCAATGTTATGTTTATGCAAGGCCTAAACCCCAAACATATGATGTCCATACTATATTAGGTAACTGGACTGATTCCACAGTTAAACATTCTAGGTGGTCAACATACTTTATCTGATACCAAAATCCCTTACCTTGGTATCCATTACATGTGCTGGAAACATATCACATATTCTTCTTTGTTTTATCCTGGGACATTACTTGTTACACACATCTTTTTCTTCTAAGTATCCATCAAATAAACATTTTTAATTGTGCACATCAAGTGTCCTAAGACCCACTTGATTGCCATGTCCCTGAAAGGAAAGATAACAAAGAATCATATTCTTCTTTTGTTTATAAGTTGATTTATAATTAAATCAAATTCCTTCGTATATCAATTAGAATGTGGTAGAAATATCCATGCCACATCTCCTTCTTGATTAGGATTCTTTGGATTATTTCAGAATGATTACTTGATCAGAGTAATAAAAAAGATAACAATCTAGGTATGTCATACTTACCTTGCCTTTAGTAAATGAATACCTGTCCAGGGTATTCAAGAACTGAATTTAGGTAGTATGCTTTTATTTTATTCTATGTTTTCATTTCTTTAGATTTGATATACTTAATATCTCAGATTTTCTCTGAGTTCCTCTTTCATTTCTTCCCTTCCTTAATGAAGAAAGAGACATTTCAAAACATATAAAAGAATATTAAACTGAACACAAGTTGTCACCCTACATATCTTTTCCTCATATCCTCAACGGATTATATAGATGAACTAAATAGCACTACCTTTCTTATAGTAGAGAGTAGAGGATATTTCAAAATAGAAAGTTCTATCTTGACATGTCTACTGTCTACTTATTACAAGTTACATAGTATCTTATCTGTTGAGTCACCTCATCACTTTTTATTTGGACATTGCCACCTCAGGTGTCCTCTCTATCCACATATGTAGCAAGCTCAAAGCCTTTTAGGTGACTGTTGTTTAGGTGCACTATATTGTACTTGAGTCGGTACTACTGAAATCTTTGATTGTTTAGTACCACTAATTCCTTGTTCCTGTGATTGTTTAGAATTCCTTTTAAGGTATGTCTCATGTTTCTTTGTCATAGACCCTTCTATCCTTCGAATTGACTCCACAAATGTGGCAAACCTCTCTCTACTTTCTAGGGAAGATGCTGGAATAAACATTTCGGCATTCAGTCCCTTCTCAAAATGTCGAATATTTTCCTCCTCAGTAGCAGCCATTTGAGGATAAAATCACAACAGTTCCATAAACTTAACCTCATATTCATTTATCGACATGGCTCCCTGTCGAATCTTCTCAAACTGTGAGATCTTTTCATCTAAGAATGTCTTTGGAAAATATTTATTGATGAATTCTCGATGAAATTCCTCCCAACCAACCTCTTCATCATTCCTTTTTATTTCTTCAATAGCCCACCAATGTCCAACACTACCCTTCAAAAGGTACACCGCATGTTTAACTTTGTCAGCCTCTGGGATACTAAGGATCTTAAAGGCTTTTTCTAACTCAATGAGCCATAAATCTGCATCTGCTGGGTCAGATGTCCCAGCATATTCTATGGCTCCTACATGACGTAGTCGTTCAAAGGTCTTACCAGACCCATATCCCTCATAGGAAATTGGGGGCCTAGGTGTCGGTGCCGGCATCCGGTCTGCCATATACATAATTGTAGTCATGAATTGCCCAAAAAGTGTAGAAAAAGTTGGGTTTCTCATCATGACTTCATCAACATGGGGATTCTCAGGCACTCTTTCTTCTCTTGCCTGATCCCTAACACCCTCTACTAGTGCAGCAACATTACTCTTAGCAACGTATTCCTCATGTCCTCCAGACATCTTTGAGTTGTATATCTTCTTCTGCGTAAGCAGAAGGCACTATAAGATACACTGAGGTACACTTAGAACATACTCGATACCTTAGTCATATGTCTCTGTAAACTCAGCGAACCTAGAGCTCTAATACCACTAATTGTAATGACAAATCCCAAACATCGAATAATTACATTTACGGAAGCGATCATTAACAACGGATTACTGAAAATCACTGAAAATTAAAACCTTTTTCAAAGAGATCCAATCATAGGAAAACTCTTTCAACAAGAACCAATGTATTATATTTACATCCTGGTTCATAAGTACATATTTTGTACCATCTCTTCTCAAGAGTTACAATATCCACTGCCTTGTTAACAGCTAAACACAGACAGTATAAGAACCTCGAGGCATCAATACAAAAACTCAGATCGATGTAAAAATACTAACTATTAACTCTAAGAACCTGAGAGTACAGAGACGACACATAGGACTTCTATCTACAAGACATGACAGACAGTACACTCCACCTGAGTTGTTACTGTTGTCCCTATTGTTGCTGATGTTCTTCCTCTGCAAGATATTCTCAGTCTCCTATGTGCTTGTCCACCTAAAAATGTTGGATCCCACGGGGGTGAGACAATTGTAATTGCCCCAGCGAGAGATATAACTCTCTACCAAAAACATTATTATTGCATTTTAATGATATAAAACTGGGCAGAGGATAAGTAGATTAAAGCATTCTCCTCTTTTAAAGCATTGCAACTGTTTAGAATAGAACAACAGATCATCTATTCTCTTAATAAGGAATAGGAAGAACATGTATATCATTTATCCATCATATTATACCATAATGTCAAACTTCTCTTATGATACTCATTATCTTGATATGTCACCCATGAGACATTCTTGTTTCAATCTGTTGGCCTTAGCCAATCTGCTAAATAGATAAGGGATTACATCTACCATGTACTCATATATCATTAATACATGCATTGGGTTGTTACCAATCCTGTGTCGTCATTACAGGCATTGGGTTATTACCAATCCTAAATAATTATTGCAGGCATTGGATTATTACCAATCTTGTGTCATCATTGTAGGCATTGGGTTATTACCAATCCTATGTTATTATTGCAGGCATTGGGTTATTACCAATCTTGTATCATTATTGCAGGCATTGGGTTATTACCAATCATGTGTCATTATTGTAGGCATTAAGCATCTACCAGGTATTGGACTCTTCCAAACCTGATTACACCGCCAGGCATTGGACACTACCAATCCTGATTTCACAGCCAGGCATTGGACTTTAACCAATCCTGATTACACAGCCAGGCATTGGACTTTAACCAATCCTGATTACACAACCAGGCATTGGACTTTAACCAATCCTTATTACACAGCCATGCATTGGACTTTAACCAATCCTGATTACACAGCTAGGCATTGAACTTTAACCAATCCTGATTACACCGCCAGGCATTGGACTTTAACCAATCCGAATTACACAGCCAAGCATTGGACTTTAACCAATCCTGATTACACCGCAAGGCATTGGACTTTAACCAATCCTAATTACACTGCCAGGCATTGGACTTTAACCAATCCTGCTAACACAGCCAGGCATTGGACTTTAACCAATCCTGATTACACTGCCAGACATTGGACTTTAACCAATCCTAATTACACAGCCAGACATTGGACTTTAACCAATCCCGATTACACCGCCAGGCATTGGACTTTAACCAGTCCTGATTACAGGCATTACACCTCTGCCAGGTATTGGACTTTAACCAAACCAGATTATAGGCATTACACCTCTGCCAGGTATTGGACTTTAACCAAACCTGATTACATAGATCATGGAATATAAATTCCTTTGACCCATCATTAATCATCACATCCTTCTCTAGGCTTTGAACCCTGAGGTTAGCCTCCATAGCTGTTCACATTCATTACTAAATACAATTGTTCCTTTTATTAGGTTTATTATTTTCATTCCTTATAGTAAACTTTTATAATCATCTTAGTGCCTCTCATCATGCCACAATTGTTCTCATGGCTCATAAGGCCCATAAAGCATCTTCTCACCTCTCACAAGGCAACATCTAATCATATGGCTCACAAGGCCATTACACATCTTGTCACCTCTCACTAGGCAACAATAACATATTACCTCATGTAATACAATAGTAACACCAATATTCCCTCAATAGGGTTAGGGCTTACTATTCGTGTCACATTAGGGTTTCTCGTGTCCCATTACCCAATTTAGGGTTAGGGTTTCCCCATCTCACATTAATCAAGATTTCATATTTATAAAATCAACCCTAATATATTGCTCCACACCTCTAGGAGCATCCATTAACATCTTGAGTATTCAATCATGTTTATTACTCTTAACATTTATCATTTAATGAATATCAATACAAGGTATTAGTTCATTTCTCATCCTTATCATGGTATGATTACATCATACTCATTACTTTGGCTTAACCCCATTCTCAAGGTATATTAGCCTATACTTATCAAAGTATATCAAACTCATTACATTTCATTGTAACAATTTACATAACACACTTCATGTGTTTCTTGTCTAAGTATATTGGATTTAAGGTGCATTAAGGCATATCAACTCTGGAATGTTAAAAGTGATATCTATCATATCTTGATGTATCACTTTCCTCATCACTTCCAACGTACTTAAGTTATCAACTTATCTTAGAATAAAGTACTTCCCATCTTAATACTTTCATCCACTAACCTATCACTTTTACCATATAGTGCATAGGTCACACACAAGAATGGTCCATCTATCTTCAATAATATGGACTCATTTTAGATTAGGCATTTCTTGCTATAAGGTTATCTATAATCAATCACCTTAGGTATTTCCCTTATCAATTTATTAGTCACCATTCCATTATTAGGATTAGGGTCTCCCATACCATCACCCTTTATTAGGGTTTAGGGTTCCATCATACTTCATTAGGGTTAGGATTTCACATACCATCTCCCTTCATTAGGGTTTCACATCACATTGCCCATGATTAGGGTTTACTATTCATCCCAACTAGGGTTTCTCATAGCATCACCCTCGATTAGGGTTTCTCATGGAATCACCCTTGATTAGGGTTTCTCATGGAATCACCCTCGATTAGGGTTTCTTATGGAATCACCCTCAATTAAATTTTCTTATAGAATCACCCTCAATTAGGGTTTCTCATGGAATCACCCTCGATTAGGGTTTCTCATGGAATCACCCTCAATTAGGGTTTCTTCATTTCATATTAATACATCAGGGTTTTACTTCACATTTTCCCAGTTTAGGGTTTCATGCACTTTACCCTAAAATTAGGGTTTCTCGTTCAACTATCCATAATTAGGATTTACTATTCATCCCAATTAGGGTTTCATATTACATTACCCATAATTGGGGTTTTACATTATGTTACCCTGAATTAGGGTTAGGGTTCATTAACCTTCTTAATCAGGTTTTCATGATCTCTTTACTAAGGATCATACCCTAATCTCCACATGATTAATACTCATGTATGAATCCCTTTCATCATCCTTTCAACTTGATTAGGTTACATCAACCCTCCAATCAAGTACATACAACTATGATTGACATAGTGTATTGAGTTATTTCTTACTTAAGCTTCAAGGATTAACTCATCTAAGGAGTATCGAGCACTTAGTATCTTAAAGGTACAACCCTAGTGATTATCTTTGAGATAGACCAGTAACAACCATGGGGTCCTTTTATCTTTCATTCCCTTAGGTTTCCAATTGACTTAATTTCATTGAAACATCCAAATGTTCTTGACCATTGATGCTACAAACGGTTTGAAACCGTTTAAGCAAAACAATGATGAAACTGTATGGACAATTCACACTTGAAACCACTTGGGTCTCCAAATGGTTTGAGACCGTTTGGTCTCAAAAAAACGGTCTTGAGACCATTTGGACTCAAACGGTCTCAAGACCGTTTGGTCCAAACTCTCTCAAAACCGAATGGACCAAAAAGGTCTTCCATCACTTACTCAATTCAAGGTTTCAATCATTGAACCATCTATCAATTTAACCACTGATTTATTATTCAATTGGACCGTTGAATCACCCTTCAATTAGACCTTCAATTATGGTTTTGAACCCAATTGAACTAGGGTTTATAATCAAGAAACCATCAATTAGGGTTTTGAAATCGAGGAACCATCAATGGTTGACATTGTGGAACTAGTCCAATTGAAATCATTGGATCATCATCAAACCATGATATGACCTGACCTCAAATGGTCTTGAGGTCGTTTGGATGACCTCCAAATGGTCTTGAGACCGTTTGCCCCATCCCACCATTGAAATTTGTGAAATTCAATTAGGGTTTAAATCATTGGATTGATCATCAAATTAGCTATTGATTGCATTTCAATTTGATATCTCTACATCTTCAATTACTCAACCCTAGACCTCCAAATAGTCTTGGTTGACCTCCAAACGGTCTTGAGACAGTTTGGGCGTCCTCCAAACGGTCTTGAGACCATTTGGGTTAGTCAACCCAAAGTATTAAATCAATCACTTGAAATTTCAGCACTTAACCCGATTAGGGTTTCTAATTGGAGGATTGTCCATATATTGAATTGATCAATTGGATCCATTAGATCATCATCCAACATGTACTAGGGTCCTGACCTCAAACGGTCAACCCTTCTAAACAGTTTGGGATCCAAGCCTCCAAACGGTTTGCAAACCGTTTGGTCTCCAAACGGTTTGGTGAAACCGATTGGACCAAGGTTTTAAAACCGTTTGCAAAAGATATTTGTGGAGGTGTGTGCTTATAATGATGTCATCATCATCAAGCTCTAAACCCACGAAACTTGCTGTGATTTTCATGGTGATTGCATCAATCAACCAAATAAAATTTTGAAAATGAAGAGAGGATCAACAATTGATAAGGAATTGAATGCAATAACAATATTAAGGGTTCAAGTTATAAAACCTGCATCCAATTGAGATTCAAAGCTTCAAGATCCACGTCTTTAATGGTGGATGCAACTCCTTCAACTATCCCCAAGCTCTTCCTCAGGTCTTTGAGTGAAAAGAAAGGCTAGGGTTGAAGATTGAATGGAGAAAAGAAGAAATCCATCATTTATTTTCGATTTCCACCATGAAATCATGGTGAAAGAAGGTCAAGAATCTTACCAACAGGTTGGGGGTCGTCCTCCTGTTGCTCCAAGCTCCCTTGGTCGTTTTTGCAAGAAAGAAGTGAAAGGGGTTTCGAAATTACCCTTTCAACTCATGGATAAAGGAGCATATGTGCATTTTATTAAAAATTCATTTTAGGAGAGAGAAAGTAGGGATTATCTCCTCCATTTCCTTGCCTCTTTCCCCCTTCCCTTCCTTGGTTATGAGGCTATCTCCTTTGCCTCTTACTCCTCTCAATTATCCATGATTTAAAGAAAAGCAAATTAAGCACCTTAACCCTTATAATAATAATATCCTAAAGTTACTGGATAATTCTTTTTCTTTTAATAATGTGAGTGAGTTATCCACTTCCTTTAGATATTTTCGTGCCTTTGCAAGGCACATGGTCGTCCATTATTTTTAAAAATCATCCCTCACCTTTTGGTTGAAGGGCTCTTCAATTAATATATTTATTTTTGCATTAATTGAAGTAAAGTCCCAATTAAGCTTAAATCTTGATTATTTTAATATCAAGATTCTCTCTTCTCCAAAGAGATACAAATGAAACGCCCCTCTCATTTTATTTGCTATACATTATTCCAAGAAACATTAGGTACTATTTTAAAGTGGTGTTTTTCATATTGAACCCTAGGTTTTGGGTAAATTGCACATTACACCAAAACTAGATTTTTAATGCACAGACATTGCTTTATCAGCTCTTTCTTGGTACTCAGGGTACCATAAGCCATGCCTCTGCATCATCTTCATTATCATGATGCATCAACACATGAGGAACATCTTATCATGTAACATTTTGCAATTTAACCCCACAACTTGGGTAATTTGCACTTTAGTCCAATACAAGCAAAATAATGTTTCAACATTATTAAAAAAGGACTAAAATTGAAACATAAGTTCCTCTTGAACCTTAATTACTTTTCAAGAAATAATAGCAAGCATATGATTAACTTTATTAAGCAAAACATCTAGGGTTAAGGCATAACCCAGGTCAGGGATGTTACATAGAGTATCATCATTACCATCTTTCCAGATCTTTTTGTCAAAGATATATCCAAGCAAAGCAGTAGCTATTAATTTTTAATGAACACAGATTCCTCATCTTATCATCCTGTGACAAAGCACAACCTACATTTGCTTTCTCACATCCACCTTTTTCTCACTAAGACACGAGTTAGTGGGAGAATCAGATATGTATTGGTTTAAGAATAGAAGAAATTATGAGAGTCACTTTTACATCTAAAAAACCTCATAAGGCTCATCAAAACTCCAGGGGAATATATGATTGGTCAGATATAGGAAATTACCTAAGTCAAAGTCTGTCATTATTTTGGATAAATCCTTTATTCCCAATCTTTTCCTCATGAATTCATCCTTAAAGGAAAAAACATCACATTTGTTCTTCACCCTCCACAAGATTCTTAGGAAGATCCTTGATGAGTCCAACCTTTTTGGCCTTTTGTGGCAAAAAATATGGGTCAGACCTAGCTCAAGCCTGCGATGTTGAGTCGTGTCTTGAATGTTGCCTTGAGAGGGGCAAACTGTTAACACCCCATTTTTTGTCACTTGGAAGATGTTCATGGAAATATAATTTCTATATCTAATGATGGAATTCATTCTACACTCCCCCTAATTTCCATGTGTCATTCTCCTACATTTTTCCATATTTTTTCACACATATAATCCACCTTTTTGCACCTATTTCTATCCAAGTTAGGGCCTTCTATAAAGAAACTTTCTTCTCATATTGAAAGTGAAGTTTGTGAAATTCCGCTTTATATAGGCTATTTTCCAATAAGTTGCTCAGTTCAATTATTTGGAAAAAAAAGTATTTCATTTTTTCAACTATTTTCTAGAAAAATCTGAGAGATAATCTCGAGTTATCTTTATGAGCAAGTTTTTTCTGATTTTCTTCAGCACATCCCTGGAATTATTAGAAAGTTGAGAAATTGCCTTTTAATCACCCCAGACACCTAGAAGATCTAAGCCATCCACCACATGCCATTTGGAAGATCACCTCAACCAGTGTGCCCCATAGTGTGGTGCATCACAGTGATCTACCGCCTTTCTAGAAAGTTCTATCCAGAACCCCAAAATCTTAAAAACATACTATAGATATCCTGCTACACCCATCATATTCCAGGCCCCTTTCAAACCTCCTAAAGCCAGAGAATCGACCACCTCTCTTCTAGTTTTTTGAATTACTCGTGATTAGAGGATCCTTCCTCTAACACCTCCTTCATTATTAGTGTCTATGGAATGGTAAAATGCTCTAATTGATGTGTCTAACTGCTATATATGCTAATTGTTATGTCTTATCTATAATTGTTGCATCCATTATGTTCTAATTATACATTTAATCTACTAATTCCCCTTTGTTGTTGTAACTACCACTATTTATTACATATAAGGAAATCATATCTTGTTTCATTAGCCTAATTTTGTTAATCACCTCTAGTCACATGCATTGGTCCTAATCACCAATGAGGGATCTCTACCATGGGAGGTCCTAAGGTGATTAGGACCAAAATCTAGCCAAAATTTAGGACTTTCAAGGTGAATATGGGAAGGAGACGACCATATCCACCCTAAATGCCAGCTCACTAGTAAAAATCATTTTTTCATGTTTTATTTTCAATTCGACCGTCCTGAATCACTCTATGCTTTGCAATGGGATGGTGTCTTGATATCGGTTTATTGGGCGATGCGGGGTGCTAATCCTTTCCCATTCATAACTAGATTGTTATATTTGATGTCTGGATTTCTTTTTTATATTTTCTATTACTTTCTCCAAATCCAATTGGATTTACACTATGGCTTCAACTGTTTATTTGGTTTTTACTTTATTTCATAAAAAATGTGGTGGTGAACACCCCTATTTATTTTCATGCAACATTTCATAACCAAAAAATGATAGATCTTTCTCAGATTATCTCTCTTTCTCCCCCTTTTTGGGTTTGGTACGATAGATTCAGTGGGAACTAGAACTAGAGAGGAGATCGAAAAACCTATTGGTGGTGTCATGTATACCTCTTGCTAGGGCTACACCTCGTCATCAGCTTCCATGTCAAAATTGTTCTCACACTGACAAATTTTATATTGAAGTTTGAAATCCCCTAGCATTGAAATGGATGAAATACAAGTACATGTGTCAACCTTGGCTTTGATTCCTCATTTTGTCCCACTATTAGTGTATCATGTGTTGTCATCTCAAGAATGACACAAAAATCATGATCCTCATTGATCATGCATGTGGGATGATCTATCTTTTGTAGGGAACTCTCTAATTGACTCTCAAGTGATGTGAATGGCTGGGAGAGTTGAGATATCAAATGGGCCAGTTGTGCCTTCAATATTTTATTCTGTGCTTCTTCATTATCTAGCTATGCTTATTAGTCATCTAGCATTGATTATTAGCCAGCTAGCATTTTTTAAGGGCATCCATCTTCTCATCTCTATCACCATTAACCCCAAACTATTTTTATTGTAGTCCTTCTCTTCAAGGTAATAATCTACATGGGATGGTTCCTCATAATAGCCTTCAAAATATGGTGGACTGGAATTGAAAATGTATCCACCCAGATATTACATGAAATTTCACTAAGTGATGTCTTTTTCGTACAATGTTGCTTTAAACTATGGAGGAACATTAGAAAAGTTTTTTGAAGTAAGGTTCTAATAATCACACACTTGACATTTCTCAATTTGTAGTATTGACCACTTTATATCATTTGAATGCCTAAAAACTCAAAATTTAACTATTTTTTTATACATGGGGATCATATTATTCATCATGTTCCCTCAGTACAGGCTCATCACCATTTAGATGCAAGGTATGGCTCAATGTAGCTTCCCCTCTGATCATATCCGAGAGGAAGTCTGGACATTGCTGCCACCTACCCCTAATTCCTCCCTGAACTTGACCCCATTTGGCAATTAGATCTGCTATCTTATTACAGGATCGCCTCTTAAAGCTAAACTCAATCGAATGAAAGGAACTTACAAGTTTCCTAATGAACCTGCACTCCTACTTAAATTTAACTATTTGAATTAGAAGGAAAGTTGTCAAACACATGCAAATAAAACTTGTTTCTTTTTTAAAAGTTTAAAAAATTAGAAATCATGAAACCCAAAAGAGAAAACTAACTAAAAAATCTACGATAGAAAAATAAATTATAAAAAAGGTAAAATTACAACAAAAACTACAAATTACAAAAATGAACTAAGAACTACAAAGCCAAACTAATAAAGAAAAATCCAAAACTTTTACTTAATAGTCAAAAGGAATCCAAATGGCTTGTTGTCCCCAAAAATGGTGCCCAAATTTGATGTGACATATTATAGCATGGGGAATTTACCTATGGAAAAGTTTATGGATATTTATCTAAACAATATACAATGATCACCACCCTCAAGTGGATGAGTATTATTGTAGTACAATTAAGGATTCAATGTAGTTGACAATCTTTTAAAAACAAATTGGATATTTATCTAATTAATAAAAGGTACCTAAAAAGGATATATGGTTGATTTTTGGTTGATGAATTAATTAAAAATGAAAGAAATGAAATCAAACTATAAAAGAAATGATACTTAGAAATGGTAAAATCGTTGAGCTTATGGGTTCCATCACCACTGTCTATGTATCTACCCTCTCAAATTGCACCACTCACTCGTAATGTTATTATATTGGGTCCAAAAAAATTCCACATTCTTTCTGAGTATGTAATTCATAAAGACAGATTTCCTTGTAGGCTCAAGTTCTCGTTATCTATGGATCTTGAATCCTTCACCCTAGAAAACTCATTCCATGATCTCATCTAGGGTTTAACAAAGATTAACTTATATTCTAATCCTAATTTTTAAGGTCTCCAAGCCTAGGATTGTAATAAATGTGTAAGATGGGTAGTTCATCCATATATCATGCATTAAGAAGTTAATGAAAAATCTAATAGGTCAAAAAAATAGTAATTCACAATGTAAGCTTACCAATACGAGTGACGAGGCTAATCTTGTTGCCCCAATAATGAGTCTACTCTCTACTCATGCAAATGATACAAGAGAAAAGAGAGACAAAGATAAGGCTCATGGAGAAGATGTCATCATGAAGGAGAAAGTTAGAGGTCTCATCACAACTCTCGAATAATAGTTTTAGTCTCTGGTCTAGATCTATTGTATAACATGTTTTCATGTCAACCACTAGCTTTTATTTATGACATTTCTTGGTGGTAGATAGAGTTATGGATGGAAAGGAATAGATCATGAGACCTTGCTCTGGACATCCCCCTTGAGAAGTCCAACCACGTCCTCTTCCACCATCACTACTGCTTGTGTTGTGAGCCTTACTGGCTCTTCTTTGATTGTTGCGTAACTGCTTGGTTCTTCATTGGAAAGACCATTTTACATGCCCAACTTGGACACACTTGAAGCATGTCCTTGTATCATTTTATATCAGCCCACAAAATATCAATTCCATCCAAATTAATTCAATGGTTGTCATATGTTTACTATAGATATCCATCATAGGAGTTTCAAATGAATAGACAGAAATTTCTACAATCTCAACTAGTTTTTAAATGTATCTTAATGTATATTATCAAATTAATCTTAAAATCCAACTTGAATGACTCAATTTTGACATCATATGTGGAATATAGATCCATTTTAGTTTCATGCTATACTTTCCAATTGGGCGACTCACTAATAAGAATTTCTACCTAAGGGCCAGTTGCTAATTAGTAGAACAATTTGGTCGAATGGTGATCACCAAAAAGCCTATTAATTACTGTCTAATTGAAGATGGATTCCAATTGGCCAAATAGTAACACCAGTCGGCCGACTAATTTTTGGTACGTTCTTCAACCTATACCCAATCGTTCGAGTCATAAAGTGATTCAAGAGTAAGATGTCTAACAGACTGATATCATATGTTAATGATTTGTAGGTAATTTAGTTGTGCATCAAATGATTTTTAAATTATTTAATTTTTTAGTTTGTATGTAAAAGTTATGGCCATCTGAGTGACCATCCACACTTTAATGATCCTCACTCTATTTGTTAGAGTTGGGGAGTGAGGATATGAAATCTTTGATTATTTTCTTGGACCTTTCGTGAAGGTACAATTGCTTTTTTCTTTGACTTGAAGCAATCCTAAAAATAAAACTTGAAAATGTATATAATACCAAACAAATTGCACAATCTACTAAAATCCTAAAACAAGTGTTTTGACATGTTGATAAAGAGGCAGAGCAACTTGTATCTTTCTATTAATAGGGCACACCTATATATGGACTTGGGTGGTGGCCAATTACCCAAGCACATACTGCAAGACTAATCCCATATATAGAGAGGAGCATAATAATGAATAATAAATTATTATTGTTCTAACACCCCCTCAAGTTTGTGCATAAATATCTCCCCCTCAAGTTTGTGCATAAATATCATAGGCACCAAGCTTGTTACATAAGAAGTGGACCCGACAACCATTAAGGGATTTAGTAAATAGATATGCTACTTGATCTTTTGATCATACTGGAATAAGCATGATTTGCTGATCTTATATATTTTCCTGAATGAAATGACAATCAAACCAATGTGTTTAGTTCAAGTAAGACTGGGTTGGAAGCTATGTGAAAAGAGGCATAATTATCACAATGGAGCTCCATTTCCTCAGACTGGTTGTCCCTAAGTTCCTCTAGGATGTTCCTGGTTCATAATAGATCACTAGTCCCATGACTCATGGCTCGATATACATATTCATTATTAAATTTTGCTGCGACAATTTGCTTTTTTGCTTTTCTAAGATATTAGGTTGCCTACCACAAATACACAATATCCTGAAATGGAGTTTTGATCGTTAACACATCTAGACAAATCAACATATGAGAATCCATGTACTTTGAGATGTCCATGATCTGAGTATTGTGTACCTTTTCTTGGTCTCTTCTTGAGATATTAAAGAATCATAATGACAACCTTCATGTGACTAGTATGTATCCATAAATTGACTAACCACATTAGTACCAAAGGATAGATCTGGATGAGTTACAGTAAGATAATTAAGTTTTCATACTGGTCTCATATACCTCCATTGATCTTCAAGTGGTTCCCCTACTCCTTATATAACTTGACTCTAGGATCCATTGGAGAATTAGCAAGTTTCTCTACAAGAAATATCATTTATTCAAGTAGATGAAGATTATATTTTGATTGTGATATAATAATACCATATGGGGATCTAGCCACTTCAATACCAGAAATTATTTTAGGGGAAGCTCATTTATTCAAGTAGATCAAGAGAATATTTTGATTGTGATATAATAATACCATTTAGGGAGCTATCCACTTCAATACCATAAATTATTTTAGGGGACCTAAATCTTTAGTGTGAAATCTATTTTGAAGAAATCAATTGATCTTTAAAATAACATATTTATTATCTCCATTGATAAAAATATCATAAATATTTACAATAAGAAGGAAAATACTTGAGGACCCTCATTTATAGAATATTGAATGATCTAGAATACGTCACGGGGGGACCAAATTCCAAGAGTGTGTGATTGAACTTGCCAAACCATGCTAGTGGAGATTGTTTAAGCCCATAGAGTGACTTATGAAGCCTACAAACAATATGATATTCCCCCTTGAGAAACAAACACATGAGGTTTCTCCATATACATATCCTTTGACAAGTGACCAAGGAGAAAAGCATTCTTAATATCAAGTTGATGTAGAGGCCAAGAAAAATGAGCAACTAGGGAAATATAAAGTCAAACATATGACATTTTAGCTACCGCAAAAAAGGACTCAATGTAGTTTTCACCATATACTTGAGTATATACCTTGGATGTTAGCTGAGACTTGAGGTGATCAACAACACTCGTAGGTCCTACTTTCATAGAGAAAACCCACCTACCACCAACAATAGCCTTGTCTTTTAGAGTAGAAACATATACGAAGTTAGGAATGGTAATATCATATATGGATGAGATAAAAACTTTCTATGAGGGAGATAGAGACACTAGATAATTAGTTCTTATTATTAATATCTATAAATATAATAAACCTATGATATAACCCTAACATTTAAAAAAAAGATATATATGCATGGTATTTCCCAATAGTACTTGTACACTTGATATAAAAAATGATAGTCACAAAAGAGTATAGTACTACTAATATTGATATTAGGAACCATGATCATAAATGATTGAGGTTGTCATTCTCAAACTTGTTCGGTTTTCCAACTTAATGGATGCAATCTGAATGACCCTAAAGGGAAAAGTTAGTTATGGAAGAAATAGAAAATGGTGGGAAAAGTAGAAGTGGTTGTAACACTGATATCCCACATACATGTAACTTCATGTCTATGACACGGGATAGTGAAACCATAATAACAATGCAAGTAACCATAACTATCATAACATGGTTAATATGGTCCTAGGTTTTGGTGTAACATTCCAAGATCAGCAACCAATATGAGAAGACTAATGTTAACATATTTCCACCTTAATAATGGACTATAAGAGCGTTATGGGGTGGTATAGTATGATCTATTGTAGTGAGGGAAGCTAAAAACTCTTAGATTGATTTATAAGTACGACTTAGTACACTTGGGTTGTGATATACAAATTTTGGGGACAAAATCTTTTTTACGGGGTGGAGTGTTGTAACATACCCAAATATAAGTATCTAGGTTTAATCTCCCTTTACCTAGACCTCTATTAAATTAGGATATATTAAGTTTCTATTCTCCTAATTTATAATATATTAGGAATAATTGTTGTCAAATAATCTTATACTTTATATGATTTTTTTGAATGAATTAAGTAATTAATTTAATAAGTAAGGTTAACTAAATAAAAATATCAATCAATTATTTTTTACTCTAGTTTGATTTTCTAACATACCCTAAGTCTAATATGTGAAAGAAAATAAATAAATACATCAAAGGAATAAATGCATTAAGTGGGTATTTATAATCAAATAAAGAAATGAAATACTTAATGATACCTAATGGTGAGATTAACATTAAAATTGAGCTCATCGTGTCTTGATTAGCCTACATTTCAATTCTCGTGTCAATAGGATGTCGTTTACTCCACCAATTCAATAGAAATAAAAGGGTATAAGTTAACTTATATTTGACTACTAATTTAATTATCACATTAAATTTCCCAATCTTCCATTCATTATAACCTTATCTACATGTGAGAAACCTTGAGATTCTCTTAGAAAATATCTTTCTAGATTTGATGAAATTATTAGTGGTTGATATCCATATAATCTCTTAAATTTTTATGTGAATATCTCTCCACATATACTACTTGCTTGAAATTGACTTACTTATCTTTGATAAGATGTAGTAGTTTTGCAACAAGCGGTAGTAATAAATATTCTAGCAATTTATATCTATTATGATTTCTAACTTGTATATACTTACTTGGACATCTTTTGCATCTACTTATGGCATGATTTTAGCACATATCTTTGTTGTTACACGAATAATACTAGCACTTTTCCCAACTTGTATAATCTTCTTTAGAAGTAACGTTACTAGTTTTATAAACAAGTGGTATTCAGATATTCTATGCTTATATCTTGTTTTATATACTCAAGTTAACTTCTTCTGTAATCGACATATCTATCAGTTTGAGTTACTTTATTGCATAATGTTGATAATACTTGCTACAATTGCATCTTAGGTGGTTCAATTACATGCCTTAATTTTCTTTGTCTATGCTGCTTGGACAATCCCTTTCTAGCATGCTCTTCTACCCCCTTTTTTTGGCAGGACAAAGGGGGAGAAGGCTAGTATAAATGTTATGAAAGACAAGATTGCATGAGAAATGCCATTAATTGAGGTGGATCATGTGAGATCAAATTAGCATGAATGGAGGGGAGCTTATGAAATCAACTCTTTGAAGCACCTAACTTATCCAAAGGTATGATTTTATTTTAAATATTTCAATACATTTATGGAATTGTTTGTCATCTTCAACAAGGAAGAGAATGTTTACTCACTGGTCTAAATTGCTTAATTCAATGTTTTGACAATGACTAAATCATCCAAATATTTGTGTCCAATGCTTCTAGTTGAGTGACTTTAGATTAGATAGAAACTTTCCAGATTCCCAAACTTTCAAATCCAAGATTTAAAGAAACCAAGCCATACATCCACAAAATCAAGTTGTTTGAAGACTGTATATATTGCACTTGTCATCGTTGTTGTAAATAACTTGTAATGATTGTATGACTTGCAATTAAGATCATTATGGTTATTGTAATTATTGGAATGAATTTTTACACACTTTGGGTGTTTGAAATCACCCTAGAAAGGCCCAAATGGACAACATTGTCAGATAAGCTTTCATGACACAAGCCTCAATTGATGATCATGAAAATATGACCAGACAGTGTCGTCACTGAATCTTTTTTTCGTCCGATGAGTTTCCTTTATCGTAGGCCAAGTTTCAAGTCAAATCTACAAAATGTAAAACTAGCCTTTAGAGAGGGAACAAAAAGTGAAATATGATTATTGGTATCACACCAACTCCCTCTTAAACTACTATAATATATCCATATAATTACCAATGACTACAAGGCACCTTCAATAATAAACATGAGCTATGTGAGAGCTTCGAAAGGTTTCTACATGCTTCAATAGACCCCCTATTCCATAGATGAGAGTTTGTGCCTCAAGAAGCTCCTATCAAGTCATATCCATTAGAGTTAATAGGAGATTTTTAAGAGAGGTATCCCAACCATGTCATCTTGTGAGGCTCTCACTTCTCTAATTCCCAATCTCTCTCTCTCTCTCATTAGAAGTCATATTCTCTCTATTAGAATATATTTGTAATGGCCCTTAGTAGAGGAAGACTCCCCTTTGGGAAACAACGATCTCTTAAAGAAGTGGAGTTGAAATGTGGTGGCCTTGGAGCAAAGGAAGGTATCCTTTGGTTAAAAAATCTTCTCCTTTGTGAAAGTGAAATCCAAGGTGAAAGATCTTTGTCAAAAGAGGATAAGTCATTGGTGAAAGCTAAAGATTCTTGGTCAATGATGTCCTTTGAAGGATATGTAAGTTCCTTATAAGGTTGTTGGGATCCTTGCCCAAAAAAGGGAAAATAGTTTAGCCTTTGAACCAATGTGGTCTCTAGGTGTAACTCTTACAATGGAATATAAGTAGTGACTCATGGTTGAAAACCCTAGAGATTGACCCCTCTAGGTAGTGAAACTGCATTCTTGGAGATGGAACCACTATAAATATGACCTTCAATTGTGGATTGTCAAATCTCTCCCCCCCCTTGCATTTCATACTTGTAAAATACTTTGAAGGTCTAATAAAGTTTTTTTTAGTGGTTCTAGCTCAACTCACCCCCTTCTGATCCCATTTATCTCTAATGGTTAGTTGGGTCTATTCCCCATATAATGTTGAATTTTGTTATTCTAACTCATTTACTATAACAAATGTATGGTTTGTGTAACATACCAAGATTCAACTATCATGGCCTTAGAAACCTAATTCCAAGAATATTAGGTTAGGTTGCTCAGTTCTTTAGATTTTACCAAAAAAGTTTAGAAATATGTCCTAACATGCTTTGATGTATCCTAATAAAGATATAAGGTGCAAACAATGAGTGGTTCACATTCATGTACCCTAATGCATAGTAAATGACTATCCCTAATTTATGTGTCGTTGATGATATTCATGATGAATTAGTGGCATTAGGTGTTACAATCAGATAAAATACATTGATCACATAAATGGTACCTAATCACCTAATTTTGGTTTGATAAGTAAATATGTTCATTAATATGAAATATATGTCACATTGATCGCTAATCCACATATAATAACCTAAATATGATTATTAAGCTTTGGGTGTGTATAAACGTGCATAAATCGTTGGGATGGTATCTTATTACTTAATAGTGTTGGGATAAGTATTAGACTTTTCATGTAAAAAGAAATAATGAATATGATACTATTTAAGTTAATGTGACATTAATGTACTTATTGAGTAAATTGCCTAAAATAATTATTTCATGTGAGATAATCTAGAATAAACCTAATGGTGATAATATGAGGGCATTAGGACCCTGATTCCTATATATTGAGGATAATGTTAACATGTAATGATAAATACAGATATAATTGTATTAAACCCTACTTGTATTAGAGCTCATAGAATATTTGCAAAATCTAAATCTAATTTCATAACCGGATTCCTCAGGTCTAATTAGTCAAGATGTAAAGTTTGAGACCAAATGGGTATTTGTATCTATCTCAACTTAGTTGAAAAGTATAATACTAAAATGTGCATTCCTAATATTAATTGAACCTTGTTTCAAATGTTTATTTTGTCACACATTTGATTTCCTAAATTTATGAAAGTCACCCTATCACGTTGTGTTGTTATGCAACTTTTTATTGAGCCTTTCGATCCGGATCTTACCGCTCATGGTCCATCTTCCTCGAGTCTGGTCCTGTTTGGACTATGCACACCCATGCGATCTGGTGCTCTCCCTCTCTCTGGTATCTCAATGTCACCCCACGATCTCCTACTCTCCATGTTCCTATCGAGATTTTGAACTTGGTGATCCTAGTTTCGATGGGCTTTCCTCATTTTCGTTCCCCAGTTTATCACATAATTCATTGCCTCCCATGTATCTGATCACTTCTGGGGGTCCCGACCACACTGGGACATCACACCCATATACAAGCCCTCAAAACTCATCTTCTCATCCACCAAAATCATCCCAAACCCTTCACTTGGGTTCATTTGGTCATCTGCCCAGTCCCCCCAACTTTGACGGCTTGGGCTTGATAGGTTGAGTTTGTCAGAGTTGTACTGCAACCGTTGTCCTACCATGAAGGTACAAATCGGTTCCATAAACCCTAAGCAAACTCCTCATGGCCTTGACTTCTCCAACCAATGTGCGACCCAATTTTCCCTATTTTGGTCTTTTTCATTCTAGGTCCGCAATTGGGAGTTGTTTATCACATTCTAATTATTATCTTGTCGATTTACCGACCACTGCCTATGGGATTTGGCTTGGCACTTCTTTTTCAGCCTTTGTTGTGCTCTAATCTCCTTATTAGTAGTTCCCTTCTTTCTTACTTTGGTCAACAGTGGCAGAGGTCTTGACCGGAGGTCTGTGAACCTCAAATTTTAGCTCTTGAGATATTTGGGTTTTTCGGAGTCTCTCAAATACAATTGTACTCCTACTAGCAAGCCTTGGTGATCGAAGATTGGTTTTGGATTCATCTATTGTCGAGTTGTGATGCATATCCTTCACCTCGTGGTCGAACAAGATGATGAGTCATGATTTTATTTCTTTGCCCTCACATCGATTTAGTTCGTGTCATGCTTACATGGTCTTTTATGTCTTTTTGACTTTCATTTTATCCTTGAGGGTGCATTGTTTTGATAATGGATATATGACCCTGATGCCCTATCACAATCTCAAGTTTTCAATATTTACGCAAGGGTGTTGTCGTTTTTTCATTTTATTTATTTCTTGAGAATTTTAGTAAATGATAAAATCCTAGAAAATTCATAATTAATGCTCTGGTTATCGGAAAAATATGTAAAATATGTCCTAAAATTAGAAAAATAAACCCTATCTAATAATATAGGTTTTATAACGTAAATTCAATATAATAATCAGTCGATATTTCTAGGATTTATGATATAATCATTAATCAATAATTTATATCTAATGTAATATTAGGTGAAGAAATATCATGATTGGATCCAGTATTAGACTTTGACCTTAGATACACAATTTTGAGGTATTTTGCATCCCTCTGAGTCTATATTGAGCAGTTGTTCTACCTTCTCTCTCTTTTGACCTAAATGAAGGATATATGCAAAATCTCTTCTTGGAGACCTAACAAAAATTCTTTTGATACTCTGATATTGAAATCAGTTATACACTGACACTTTTAATTGATATTGCACTTTAAATTCTAAAAATTATACTCTTGTTCATTTTATCTCTAGTTGAACCCTAATTGGTGGAATTGCTCTATATTGTGCTATTTGTGCACTAAAACCCTAATTTGTCTGTGATGGATTTTTATGATTTGATTTTTTGCCTTTAGTTGGACGATCTTATTTAATATCATGACTAAACTTTAACTGCCTCTACATTGCATGCTTGTTGATTTAGTAGTACTATGGTTTTATAATATGTTTTGTTTTTTGAGGTTATGTGCCTTTATGTTATTTTGGGGATGGAGTTTATGAGCCCCATATTCGGGTTCTGTGCCTACATTTATATATTTGGAAGTATGGTTATGTGAAATGCTCTATTAGATTAGGATTATATGCTCTAGTTGCCATTTCTTTATTATAGTTCAATAGTACTATGTTTATCCCACATGCATCATGTTTATTAATTAATGTTGATGGGTCATGTGCCCTAATTTATCTACTTATGCTTTTGAGGCATACTTTATTTTAACTCATGACAAGTACATCAATTTATTTTCATCATATTGGTATGTTTTCTTTTGATATCCACTTGGATGGTTCCTTTCCCTCTTTTTCTAGGAAGTTTGGATTGTATTTGATGTCCTTTTTCCCATATAATTGCTCAATCACTATTTATATTCACATACTAGCATTGTTATGCTGACAACATCCACTTTGTCTTCTCTTGTGGGGTATGCTTACAACCCCTTAGGTAGAGAACAAGGAGGAGTTGACCAAAATTGTTACACCCCGATCTCACAATTACCACTAACCATGAGATTAGGGTATAAATTGAGGATTTAACGTAATACAAAGATCACCCTTAACTTTTTCTTCTTTTTCAAACTTTTGTTTTCTCACATTGAACCACATAAACTAAATTTACAAGAGAATTAAACTTTTATTTTTCTAATGTAATCTCAGCATTAATGATACACATCCATACATTCATTATGTTTCTCACACTTCCATGTACATACGATATGACAATCATTTGCATTCTCTCTTATTAAGGAAACATGCATACAAAACATCATTTACAACTCTCTCACATCTATACAAGGACCTAGAGTGACAGGGACCGACTAAACTTAACTATACTCAGACTTAACTCTTGTGGTGGATCTACTCTGATGCAATGATATCTTCTTCAAGTCCATGTGATTTCCCTAAAAATTGTGAGTAGAGGGGTGAGCCTACTAGCTCAGTGAATGAGTACTTAAAAGAAACAGTCTAAAGTACTGATATAATTACATATATACTTTTGAGCAATTGATATCAATTATAACAACAGTAAGCTTTTTAGAGTCTAATAATTGACAATCATAAATATGACAGGATACTCTAAATATATATAAGAGTGAATCAATATATGAAATGCTTGATTGACCATAAAGAGAACTAATAATTTAGAAACATACAAAGAATAATTGAATAACTGTATACACTTGTTTGACCTCTCATTCATTTTATTATGCCCTGATCATATACAATGTACTCTACATATGAAGACTCGTAGTGCACTACGATCACACCGTACAAGACTTAGCGGACAAACCTAGGAAATGTTAAGTCTGACTACTCTCCTGGTTTGCAACAAGGAAATGGCTCTCTGTCCTAAATTGGACTCCTCCTCTAACCTGAGCACACAGGCGGAGAGTCAAGCCACCTCTTGGCTTTTCTATACTCAAGTGCCACTAGGATTTCTGGTTGATGTTGGACACTGCAAACTATAATTTAAGGAGACTTCCCCTAGGGCTTCGTCCCCTGTGCCACCTGATAGCATGTTCTGACCCCCATATACAGGACACTGCTAGGGTTAGGTCGTTTCACCCCTAAGGCGCAAACCTCACATAGGGGTTCTACGGTGTTCAAGGCTCCTAAGTCTATTATTTTATTATTCCTAGAAAGCTCTTTCTACATTGTACCCTTCTCTTACGTATACTTGACTCTGGTATCTGTATGGTGTCGCGTCTACTTATTTGAAGTTATAATACAGCATGTATATCATTCTAAACTTGGCAGAGCAGCATATTCAAAACACTTTAATATACTGAATAATCAACATACTATACATGCAGGCAGACTAAAATTCTTAAATAAACAGATTTCATGTCCACTTGGCACATACACACTAGAATCGTGCATATCAACCCAAATCTTGAGTTGTGCATCTCATAACTCAATTAAGAGTTAATTACTTATCATGATAAAAATTATTGATAATAAATGAGAACATTGATATCACAATACTTGATTCATTGAACACCCTACCCTTAGGGTTTCATTTAATCACCACAAATGCTACAAAGAAAGGTGTAATACATCTATCACATACTTTTCAAATCTTTAAAACACATTATACATGGGATCTCAATCCCTTATCAAATTACTGGGAATTCTCATCCCTTATCAAATTACTAGGAATTCTCATCCCTTCACATCATTATCATGATTACTGGATCTGGGTATTCAAACCCTTAGATCATCACATAGCATTGTTACCTCTATAACTGGTAACCATTACCTCTAGGTCCTTAAACCAAGGTATTCATTTCACTGGTTGTACAAGTATTCTCATGGCTCACAAGGCCATCACACATCTTGTCACCTCTCACTAGGCAACAACTTATTCACATGGCTTCCATAAAGATTTCATGCAACATAAACAGTCATTGAATAAAGACTATTATCAACAAATCATATAAAATCAATATATGTATGAAACCTTGGAAATGAGTTGAATTTGGGTTTCCATGCCATTCACTAGGATATCATGCATCAATAATAATATTGAATAAATAAAGTCTATCATGTCAATAAAATCCCTTCAAATGGATTTCACGATATCTATTCGCAAATATCCAACTTTCCTCGCATCTAGGGTTTCACCCTCTTTAGTGAGATATCAAACAAACACTACTCACTTTGAATGAAATCCAAGATAGTATCTGACATATATGTACTATAAATTTAGATAAACAATCATTCATAACTAAGGGGGTCTAGATAAGCAATTTTCTCTATATACTTATACAGTAAATTTCAGTCATAGACAAATTCCCTATATTTCAGTTTACTCTTATAACCTCTGCGAATACTTAGGGAATTTTCATTAGGATGTATTGTATACATTTCTAATATGATTTCATTATCTGAACTTCATCCAAACAGAGGAAGAATCCATTTCATATCGTTTTGCAACAACTTAGAACAAATAGACAATTCAGGGTTTGTAGTCGCATACTAGCAATTAAAGATTATGGATGCATTAACCAATTTATGTGCAATATACTGTTTAAAAGAAGTTCCCATTCACCCTAAGGTGTGAAAACACCTTAAAAATGTATCCCATATCTGAAAATCTCGAATCCATATCAAATCCCTAGCAATTCACCCAATTCTTCTTCCTTTCAACTCGGAAACCCTAAAAATGAGGGATTATGAAGAAAGAGTGAGAAAATCGGAAGTTTTGATACCATTTTGGATCAAATCAGAGGAGGGATGGAATTTTGACATGTGAGAGAAGATTCACCATGAAACTATATCTAAAGAAGCTAAACTTACATGATTTCATCATTCCTCGGACCGCAAAACCCTAGGTCAGCATCTCCATCAATTTCTCCTCTCAAACCCTAACTCTCTCTCTCTAGGATTTCATTTCTCTAGAATGAGTCACAAATTATGAGAGCTGCTAGTGTGTTAGGTTGACCATGTTGGATCCTAGATGGGTGATTAGATGCTCTAGAGGGGGGGTGAAAAGAGCTAAAAGCAATTAAACAAAATTCATTAAACCTTCAAGATATATCACAAGATAAGGTTGCTAAATAGGAAATTTGTGTGCAACTAAAACATACATAGCAAGGGAGAGAGAGATTGAACATGCAGCAATTAGACAAGCTATTTAGAGTGGTTCCACACTTAAAACTAGAAGTGTGTCAGTCCACTTTCCTAGAGAGGTCAACCTCTAGGACTTCCAAACTATTGCACTCTTATATTCATTCATAAGACATACAATGCATGACCAAATAAAAGACTTACCTATCCAATACAAAGAGTCTTCAACCTTACCAAGGACTTACCCACTTTGCAAGAGTCTTCGGCCTTCTCCAAGGACTTACCCACTCTTGCACAAGTCTTCAGCCTTGTAGGGATCACCCACTCTTCTTGGATCTTCAGCTTTTGACTTCACCTTCACTCAGAGAAGCTTCCACCAAGGTCTTACCCACTTGAGCTTGAGTCTTCTTCCTTCTCCAAGGGCTTACCCACTCTAGCTCCAAGTCTTCAGCCTTGATCTTCACCAAGGGACTCCTTCCCTTGTTCTTCTTCACCTCTCTTGGACAAGAGAGAGAACCTTCATCTTCATGATTGAAATGAGAGATAGGGAGGTGGTGGAAGTGAGAGCCTCACAAGATATACATGTAGGACTAGCTCTCTTACAGATTTCCTACTCACTCTAATGGATGTAGCAAGTGATTCAGCTTAGAGAGAGAGGAGGCTATAGGAAGCACTCAGCTATAGAATAGGAACCTCACATAGAGTTTCCAATGAATGCTCAACCTTGGAATGAAGCCCAAGGGGTCCTATTTATAGCTGGAGATGCCTCTTAGCCTTTGGGAACACTTGTGAATGAAAACTAGCCGTTTTGTGGCTTACAACAGATCTATTTTCACTTGTTGCAACTCCACAACGGCTAGAAACACTTTTATGCACTTTTCCATACAGTGCAATCGGTCGAGTTTCTATAAGGGTAACTCGACCGATAGAGTAAAAGACAAAGCTGATATTCAGACCATCGGTCGAGTTTGTCCTGAGGAAACTCGACCGACCAATGAAAATTGATTTGGTCAGTTACTCCATCGGTCGAGTTCTGTGTAAACACAACTCGACCGATTCAATCTTCAGAAAATTGATCAAGATGATCAGTCGAGTTTTTAGGCTGGGAAACTCGACCGACAAAGTGTCTGTAATCAATTTTCAAAGTTGCATCTAAAGTGCTCTAATATTCGATCTAAGTGTTCCTGATATTTTTCTAAGCTTAATTACAAGTCATACAATCATTACAAGTGATTTACAACATGATTCTAATGGATATACATCATATTACAAAAATGTGCACTTGTATGACTTTGACTTGTCTTTTCTCCAATTTGATATGCGCAAGTTAGGGCAAATGGAGTGTGTCTATACCTAATCTGAAATCACTCAAGTAGAGACATTAGACACCAATATGTGGAATGGTTAGTCATCATCAAAACACGGGTTTAGTCAATTTAGACGTGAGTTAACATTGACCTAATTAACCTTGAGTCAATAGACCATATAGAGCAATTGAGCTGCTTGGGTCAATTGCACATTGACCCCTCACTATATTTTCTCTTATTTCAGCTGAATTTTCTGTCATAAATATATTATTGTAATTCGTGTATTTAAGAGATCAAATCTTCTCCAAAAATTATGATAATTTATAATTTTGTGTATAATTTAGATATTAAGATTCATTTAAAATTTGAGATCATTTAGAGCTCCCATTAAATAAATAAAAATCGAATAGTGAACTGCTATCCAGAATTCTACAGAAATCTCAGTTAATCGTAATTCATCTACTGATAAGATCTAAGCACATCCAAAAATTATGAAAATTTTACATGTTGTTTATGATTGAGTTTTAGATCTCCAGTTAAAATTTTAGATCATTTGGAGTTACTAATAAACAAATAAAAATCAAATAATATACTGTTGAACAACATTCTGTCAGCATGGTCGGTTGAAGTATATCTCGACCGAGAATGACTTTCAAAGAACATCCAAAAATTCTAAACTTTTTCACTGAAATGCACGATTGAGTTATACATATTATATCCAAATTTAAATTAAATCCAAACTACAAAGAAAATATGATAAATTATTTACCGTACTACTATCTCGATCAAATTCCATACTCATGTACCATCAAAACCCTAATTTCAGCCAAGTAGGGTTTATATTTCTCAAATCCTAATTTCTCAAACAATAGAACACTTAATGTTCTTATTAGGTTTAAAACATCATAATTGAATTATCATCATTAATTAGATTTAAGAAATGATCAATCCAATTAAACATATAATCATCCAGGTAAACCCTAGTTTACCAATTAAGCACAAATGTGGTCATTACAACAGTTGACCAGGATGATCCAAGAGTTAGCTGATCTTTCTTGGGAGGTAGATTGAAGTAGTTGATTTACCCTACGTTGATCCTACGCTTTAGTATAGTTTCCTTATGTATCACATTATGTGGTGAAGGATGGTAATAATATCAAGCTTTATAATGGTTAGGCCTTTTATATTCTACTACTACTTTTGGTATCTTGAAACATACTTTTGAATAAGTTAGATTATCATCCATTTGCGAAAAATTTATTTGCATGTTTGACATATGAGATGTATCTTTTTATTTAACTTAGTAGGGAGTGGATCCCCTCTCGAGTCCCACTCCTTATAGTTCGGGCCGGTCTATATAACACATAAAAGAGAATATTTTCAAAAGGAATATATAGATAAATATATTTAAGCAAAATCAAATAGAAAAAATATAATTTGGATTTTATACAATATTATATCTAATGGAAGATACACATCTTATATATGTTAAGTTGATGTATGAATGGATATATTACATGTGTAATTTATATTAGTATCTAGATTACATGGTTTGTGTTTAGCTATGGGTAGGTCTAGCTCGTACACAAATATGTGTCAAAGTACCTGACCCAACCCACATGTACAAGACACACAAGTCATGTTATGTAGATATGGACACAAATAGGAAGAATCGCCTTCTTCTGAAGTTCACCCTATGTTGTATTACTAAATAGAAGGGTACTTCTATGATTAAAATATACCACAAATTCCATCTCGTCTCCTCCATGATTTATAGTATAGAATGGAAGGTTCTATCCATAGATATAAAGTTAATAATATACATTGCACATCACCCATCCACGCCTCTTCAATATAGTATTGATATGTATTTATATGTTTGTTTTGCAACAATTCAATTTAATATTTTATATGGACCGACCAAAAATATGACATACAACCTAGCGGTTGTGTGAATGACACCATTGAAAATCACAATAGTTATTACACAATTAGTTATCAAGATGTAGCTTAAGAAACATCAAATGTAATTGGACCAATATCTACCTTTATACATACACAACATTTAGAGTCACTCTGAGTTTGCTAGAATTCAGAATGCCTACATCCTCTCCACATTTAATTGCTTTAATAGCTCAACTACTATTGTGGATAGCTTGACTGTACCTAGTTTCACCGATTTGTATCTAAAACCATTAGCATCACCACTTGATAACTTCCTACACTTGGAATGCTCCCATCCTGGCACCCCTATATTTGTAAGGTTAGTTGTGTAGGGCACAAAACTTTTCAACAATGCATGTCAAAAAATTAACATGTGTCCTAATTTATAATATGAGTTTGTACACAAGTCTAACGAAAACCTAGTATTACATGTTGAGATGTGTTCCATTTTGAATATAGTCACGTCTCTCCTAAAATTTACCCTCTGGTTCCCCATTCCGACCACATGACATGACAACCGGTTATAACCACGTCATACCTTCACTACCCTTGACTTATTACAACCATTACTATCTAAATAATATTTTTGTGAAACTATTCAAAGATCATAATTACTATATAAACATTTTTTTAATGAAACTATTCACTGATCTCATCAATAAATAAAAACAATCATCAATATTTTACACTAGATGTTGGCTTAACTACGATGGAATGATTCAAGAATACAAGTTGAATGTGAAAGATTTATGTTCAAAAACATGCATCACATGTTTTCGTGCCTAGTTAATATAAAAGTAGGACAAAAAACTTACTTGAACGATATATTATAAAAAAAACTTTACAGATTGGAATTCGATTGTAAGTAGACTTATTATTGACCACAAACTCGTACATTCTGCGTCGAGAAGGTGTTTTGTTTATTTTCATCTCCGCCTCTAGGTGTATCCACAATAAGATAACATTATACTTTTGATGCATCCGCGAAAACAATTCAAACCAAATGTGTGTTGAGTATGGGTCATATGATTAGGTTTTTTTGGAGTTAGACTACTAACATCCTCCCACCCATCCGGGCATCCATCGGTGATTAGGAGGGAGGATTTGTTGTTCCCCATTTAACAAGGAGCAAATTGCACCTTAAGTGATCTTTGTACACGTCTATACTTATATGGACATCATCGATCTCAATCAAATAAAAACAACATGTGGCATTTATCCCTGCAAGGAGCAACATACTCCCCGCAGAATCAAGTCTAATAAATCCTCATCATGTTGGGAGGCGTGATCACTGCTGATGTTGTAGAAAAATAGACGCATTATGAAAGAGAGAAAAATATTTTGGTCATAACTTTTAAATCGTAAGAATTCTTTTGTCAAAATAAAAACACCAGGTTCATCAAAAAAATACTTTCTAATAAAACCAGGGTTGACATACTTTGGAGAAATAATAACATGAGAAGTGTAATAAGACAGGAGACAAGCATAAAACGTTTAGTACCCACAAAATTTCAAATACTATACTCCTAACCGGAGTAACATTAATATTGTACCTCCAAAACGACAATAATATACCTCATAATATAGATACTATATCCCAAAATTCATGCTATATATACTCAAATTGATATTAGTACTGTACCTCCAAAAATGGAAGTAATGTACCTCAAAATACGTGTATTATACCTCAAAATATTGGTGATATCGAGTAGATAACTAAAAGGAGTATAATACGCATGGTTCAGGATACATTATCCAAGTTTTGAGGTACAATACGAATGTTTACTTGCTGATGTACTCAAAATTCGGATTGTACTCAGAACAAATGTATGGTACCCAAAGTACAAACATTATATTTGTTCATATTATCATATTTCTAAAGTATGTCAATACTAGTCTCGTTAAAAATATTTTTTACAAAGAATCTAATACTTTTTATTCATAAAAAATACCTTTTAAATTAAAAATTATGGACAAATTATTTTCTCTCTCTTCTACTTCTCTTATCTTTTGTGGCTTTATTGTTGCTGAACGGGAACAAAATGCCCACTTCCAATTTCGAAAAGAACGGCACGATAGTAGAGTATATCTCGAATTTTTCTATCTTTTGGCATGCCAAATGGCCATCTCTTTATACAACCTTCTTCCACTACCACAGTCTTGCCGTACATATCGTGGCACATTTAAACTTTACAGAAAGATGAATTTGAAAGAGGTAAAATGAAAGCTATTTGACTCGCGCTAGGGAAGATCAAAATTTCCACTCATTTACGTCATGGAGATTAATTTTTTCGCCCAGCAAAAAGAGGTCCGACTGTTTCAGAGGGGAAATTCGTCCTAGGCACAGACATTTCCTCTGCTTCCGTCTCGTCTGCCAATCAGTTTATTGCTACTTCCGGCGACCCATATACTTCCACGTCAAACTCGCCGCCCCCACCTTGACAAACTTCATCAACTCCTCTCTCCCATCCCATTCTCGTGTTCACTGGTCAGGGATCCCGGGAATCGACCACGCAAATGTGAGACCCCGCCGCCCCCAAATGTAAACTGATTCAAGCAGTCCAGGCTTTACTGCCTACCGGAAACGTGTTTCGACAGTGACGCGAGGGACCCCACCCACCAAACTCGTGACAACTGACAACCCTTCATGGCGGGGGCGCCCCACCGGGGGAAGAGGTCGTCGAACAGATCCTCGAGCTCGGCGGCAGCTTCCCAGGTGGCGCCCTCATCAGCTTCGTCCTCCCCAAAGCCTCTGGCGACTTCTTCCAGCGTCTGCTGCGGTCGCGTCATGGTGTATCCACTCCGAGTGGCGATTCTCGCCCTCTCCGTCGTGCTCATCATCTCCCTCTATTGGAAGAGCGTCGTCCCTACCGTGTCACTGCCCGCCCCGGAGGTCTACACCTTTGAGGTCGTCAAGGAGTACCCCCACGATCCTCGCGCCTTTACTCAGGTGGGTGCTGCTTCGTGACTCCTCCCTTGACCATTTTCGCCCATTCTAGAGTCGTCTTTTGAGTCCTCCTGTTGCTTGGTAGAACGCACAATTATGATCTGAATCGACCTGTTGGTCTTGTGGGATTCTGGCTCTCTCAGGGAGCATATGGACAATTGCAGAGGGATAATCCAACGAAGCCTAATTACGTGCAGTTGATTGTTTTGCTTGCAGGGGCTCCTTTATGTAGATAACGATACGCTGTTCGAGTCCACTGGTCTGTACAGGGAGGTAAGCCTTCTTTTTATGCTCGAGAATTACATCATCTTAGTCGGTTCTTAAAGCTAGCAAACATCCCCGCAGTGGTGGTTACCTTGCTTCATGCATGTGACGTATCGAGCTTCTCCATGTGACCTTGACCGACCGACAACAAGAGATGCGCTTGCGAATTAGGATCTGAGCACATGCAATACGAATGTTCAACAAGAAAAAAAAGTTAGCTAGAATGCTAGATCACTGATCCTGGGAAACAATTCTTTGATTTTGATGTATAAATATTTGCCCAACATGCACACCATCTACAACTGGAAACAGGAAGGAAATAATCATGAATTCTCCTCTGGTAGTTTGATTTCACCAGCTGGCTGCAGTGTTAGCTGTCTCATAACAACAGACCGACATTCCTCTGATCTCTCCATCTGATGTAGATATTTAGAATTGTCATATCAGTGTCCAATCCCATTAATCTACACCTTGGAATCGAGGTTTTCTCTGTGATCTACGTTTTGGAATCAAGGAATGTGCTTAATTCAGTAGAATGAAGATTCGGCCTCAAAGCAGCTGATATGGATTTATCTGCAAATCTTCTTATAATTTAGAAATGCATGGCAATATGATCTAACAACTATCTATTAAACTAACAGACATCATCTATTCCACTAGATCACAGATATATATATATTTCTTCTAGTATGCAACATTGTATCTATAGAGTTAGAGGTTAAAATGACCGAGAAGCCTACAGTTCAAGGTATATATTTTTCCGTTGTTGGAGGACAAGATGGCTCTCCCTAGCTTACTTTATAGAAGTTTCGGCCACAAATCGTTCAACAATTAGTTAATTTATACCTGCCAATCGTTAATAACTATAAAACAAAAAACTGAACGACTTTAAATGAAATATAGGAACTTAATCTCGAAGAAATCAACACAACATGATTCTAGATTTTGAGATTCACCAGATTATCAATCTAATGTTACTTGCAATCTCCTCTTCCTTTGTTCGCCTACATGAGGGTGAGCTATCCAAAGGTATATATTGTTCGTACTCCATGTTGTAACTTGCACTGTCATTGTGTTCAAGTAGCCATATGGTTCTTCCCTGCTACCATGATAATGGATTGGATACAAAATGGATATGGGAAAAATCACATTTGAATATGATTTATATCTGAACTAGAATCCTAAATTGACAGAATCGGATATGTTTTAGTGTCTTAGTTAAGGGGCGGGGGTTCCAGCCCTCATTATACACAAAAAGCAGGACATAGTTTTTTTAGCCCCCTTTTCCCGGTGCCTTAGAGGCTCGAACTCACGACCTATGCTGCAATCAACGACATGATTTACCAACTGAGATAGTTGTCTGCCTATAAATGCAAACCCTTTTTAATCATGTCTGTCAAAAAGCAAATATAAATATGGTCTGGATACTAATTCGGTTTGCGTTGTTGTACGCCAGGTTGCTACTTGCATCGTCGTTTTGTTCAAGTAGCCATATGGCTTTTCCCAGCTATCATGAAATTGGATTGGATACAAAATGGATATGGGAAAGACCATATTCGTATACACTTTATTTTTGAACTTAGAATCCTAAATCTGAAAAGATTGAATATGCAAATTCATTAGCATATCTGAGTTTTTGAAATCCCAGATTGGAAAGGGGGTTCTAGTCCTCATCACACACACACACACACGAAGCAGGACATAATTGTTGCTTTTTAGCCCCTTTTCCTAGTGCCCCAACAGTTCGAACCTGCGACAATAGGCTTTACCAGCTGATATAGCTGTTAGCATGTTAAGTCAGTGCAACCCTTTTTTCAACATGCCTGTCAAAAAGGAAATACAAATATGATCTGGATACGAATTCAGTCTGTGTTGTTCATATGCCATGCTGCAACTTGCATTGTCATTGTGTTCACGTAGCCATATGGCTTTTCCCAACTACCATGAAAACGGATTGGATGCAACATGGATATGGAAAAGACCATATTTGAATGCGTTTATTATCATTATTGAACAAGAATCCTAAAATTGTCTGAATTGGGTACACAATTCATTAGCATATATGTTTCATATATTAATAAAGAAGCGGTGTTCCAATCCTCATCACACGCTAAGTAGCACGTGGTTGTTGCTTTTGAGCCCCTTTTCCAGCTGATTTAGCTATTCGACTGTTAAGTGCAACCCCTTTTTAACCATGTCTGTCAAAAACAAATATAGATATGGCCTAGATGCTAATTCAGTCAGAATATATTGTAAATAATATGAACTGAGCCATTATGTTCCTCATATAAAGGATAGAGTATTTGGCGAGCTCTTATCGTTGTTATAACTCATAACTGTTAACTTTCACTCAAACTTTGTAGTAGCGTTTAATACATTTCATCCAAAAACAACAAGAAAACGTTTTTTGGGTTGTAATGTAATCGATTATTATCCACTTTTTATTAATATGTATCCAGTTGGGGTACATTAAGGATCCACACAATCCATATCTGTTCGTTCTTGTTATGGATGAGTTGACAAAAGAATGGTCAGGATGATATTCCTTGGTATATGTTATTTGCTGATGATATTGTGTTGATTGACGAAACTAAAGATGGATTGAATGATGAAGTTGAACTTTGGAGAAAGGCATTAGAATCAGATGGATTGATGATTAGTAGGAGCAAAATTGATTTTATGCATTGCAATTTCAGCCAATCCCGCAGTGTGAATGGTGGAACCAAGTTGGACGGAGTAGATATTCCGAAATGTGATAAATTTCGTGACTTTGGTTCTATTATCCAAATAGATGGGCATGCCCAAGATGACATTTGTCACAGGATGACACCGCAGGATGGTTGAAATGGAGGTGCAACTGGAGTATCACGTGATTGGAAGATCCCTCTCAAATTAAAAAGCAAATTTTATAGAACAACTATACGACTGACCTTTCTCTATGGGAGTGGATGTTGGGCGGAGAAGAAACAAAGTCTCAACAAGATGAATGTGGTTGAAATGCATATGCTGAGATAGATGTGTGGGAAAACAAGAAAAGATCACTTGAGAAATGACTATATAAGGAATAAAGTGGGGGGTGGCGAGCATCGAGGACAAGTTGCGCGAGGGCCGTCTCAGATGGTATGGACATGTGCAACACAGACCGACAAATGCACCTATACGAAGCAATGCTATTGAGTTAAGCACAATTAATAGAAGCAGAGGAAGGCCTAAATTGACATGGGAAGAGCTTATAGACAAAGATTTTTTGAAATCCTAGTTAGGAAAGGGGGTTCTAGTCCTCATCACACACACACACAAAGCAGGACATAGTTGTTACTTTTTAGCCCCTTTTCCTAATACCCCGACAGTTTGAACCTGCCACAGTAGGCTTTACCAGCTGATATAGCTGTTAGCATGTTAAGTGCATAGTCACAAATTCGGTATTCGGGATACGTTTGGTTGAGTTGAAAAATTTAGAATTGGGGTAAAAAGCGGTCAATGTACCGTAAATGCACAATCAACTATTCCTTATATAGTCATTTCCGACTTTTTCCCGATATGTGATAAAGCTTCAAATTTCTCCCCAGTAAAAGACGACTTCAATATGCGATAAAGCTTCTCTTCTAATCTGAAACAAGTTTGTCCACTTTCGTAAGATGGGAAGGTATTTTATGACTAGGTCACTGAGAGTGAATCAATCATGAGATTCAAATTGAGTCCATGGTTCAAAACAAACCACATTCTGATCTTCCAAATTCATTGATATGGGCAAATCTAGATTCTTTTTACGAAATGGATGTATGTAATCTAGTAGTTTATGTTAAAATAACAAAATTGAATTATGTTCACGTGAGTCATATTTGATTTCACCCATATTCCCTATCCATTAAAGGGAAACAATAAGTTTATATAATGTTTTGGTATATGCTTATTTTAACAATTAAGAGGATTTTTTGCTATTTCAACTAAACAATATTTGTTGCATGCTTTCTATACCAATTGTAGGCTTTACAATTTCTTAATTTATCTCGAAGAACCCCTCCTAGGTAGGGTTACATTGGGCCCACACCAACATAGTAAACTCTAGGGCTAGACGAGGCAAGACCAGTCACCCTGCTCCACACTCAAAGCCTGTGGTGCCATCACAATGCTAGTCCTGGTTGGTGCATTTGCCAGGAGATTTGTATTTGAAATCTGTCACCAAAAGGATCCGTACCTGTGATTTCCTGTTCAAGAGAACATTCTGTTTACTAGTTGAGCTAGGCTAGGCCAACTATAACCAATGTTTTCAAACCCAACCTGATTCGACTAGTTTAAACGCCACCTGATAGGTGTAGCAGGTCAGATGAGGCTGAAACCCGTTGCCAAGATCAAACTTTGACTCGGTGACCCGACTTAAGAATGAAAAACTATCTAAAGATCAGTGTTTCAAAAAACGGTCCATGCGGCCGCATATGCGCCCGCATATGCACTTCAGTCCCTTGAATGAACCGCATATCGGAATTCAGTGGCTAAAACGTACCATGCAAGGAAGAAAATGTCCGATTTTGATGCCGTTTCAGTGGCCACAGAAATAGAAATTTCGACAAATTTCGACAAATTTTGACAGAAATTTGATAAATGCATTCATGGCGTTTCGACGGCAAAATAAACGAATTAATTTATGAAATTTTACCAGAATGATCTACTAGTGTAGATCTACTCAAATATGTAATAATATTTCACATTGGATACGTAAGGGGTGGGGTCTCATCATTTTCGAGTGAATGACTCTGAACTGTTTCGATGGGCATTTCGATTGGGATTTTTGATGTCAATTTTCAATGATGAAATCAATGAATTAAGTCATTATAGTTTGCAAACACAATATATAGACTTAAAGACACACAACTTTGCAAAAAAATATACTCTAGATAGTACATAGTATATGAAAAATTAGAAAAAAAAATCGACGATCTGCCTGTTTCGAGTGTTTTGTCAGTCAATTTTGATGTCCGATTGCCATGGAAATAGAAATTTCGATTGAAATTTCGACAATTTTGTCGAAATTTTGAACATTGGTACCATGGCAGCATAGCCGCATATAAGGACGATTAGTCCCCAATTTTTTAAGGAAAAACTGATCAGTTGGTAATTTTTAAACATCACCCCCTATTCTTCATATAACTAAAACCATCACCTACATTTATCCTACCTTCTGCTTTCATTTCCTCTTTTTTGCGTTACATTCATCTATGATTGTTATACATTTAGCTCATTATGCACATTTGTATGTATTTAAGAGGTGTTTGATTGTATATTTGCATGATTGCATCTATAATATGTAATTCTACAAATTATATTTGTAATTATATGATTACTGTATATTTATATATAATAATAATAATAAAAACCTGAAAACCGCATATACTTCCGCATATACTCCTGCATACGCATATACTCTACTCAGTGACCTCTCCGAACGTACAACGCATACCGTTTTTGAAAACCATGCTAAAGATAAGACAGTTATAGGCTAGCAACTTATTACCATGATGTACATAACAACTCAATGGTACATCAGTAAATTATATGCACACTAGGGGCATGTTTGATTACCCGGATTACACTGTATTGGATTGTATTTATAGATCCAGCAACAGAAAGTTTAGGTTTGGTTTAACGGATTGGAGAAAAAAGAAAAATCCCAGGTTTTCTATTATGCATCGACTGCTGGATTTCTCTTTCCTTTTCAAAAGCATGGGACGCCATCATCCCGCTCGTGGCTTTGTCCGCTCTGCCGCAGCCCCACTGGTCCGGCCCGTCCAACACGCCTGCTGATGGCCACGACGAATGATATTTTTTCTCAACTACCCTCATCGCAACCACCTGCTATCCCACAAAACACCATCCCCCCACCTTCCGCACCATCATGACCACCGGCTCCTTCAATGTATATCTCAGCGTCATCTCCGAACCATGCTGGCGTCTTCCGGGAATGCCTACTCCGATGTATACTCCGGCATCAACTCCGGATTACACCGTCATCTCCGGGGAAGGCCTACTCTGGTGTATACCCCGGCGTCATCTGCGGAGCATGCCGTCACTTCCGGCGAATGCCTACTCCGATGACCTATATATAACGGTAACAAGTCCGTCCACGGTCTGCGCCTAACGAATCTAAGGGGGGACGGACTCGCCGCTCAAGACCAAGTGCCGGACTTGACACAGAAGCCAACAACGTCTTCATCTTGTCCGGCAGCAACACCATGATTATCCTGCTAGCAGCTCCATGAATATCCACTGCCGCAAATCTGTTGGGAGGGTAGAGTTTTGCTTTTGACATTACCCGTCGGCAGTTGGCCTCTCGGAGTTCCACAGACGTCGGCAGGCCGTGGGCATGTATGACTGTATAAACTTTGGTGACTACGGGCAGACCATCCTGAAAAATATTTGTTCATGCATTGATCTGATGCATCAAGTCTCGTCCAGCACACCAAACATATAACTCAAAACTTCTGGACTTGTAGAAACAAGGGAAGTATGAATTCTGCATTTAGTAAATCCAGTATTCCTTCTAATCCCGCTAGATCCGGAGAAACAAACGTGCCCTAGATGAAAGAGAGTAGATGAAGAATTAGGGTCATCATATTGAAGCTGAGAAAATGAAAATGCAAAAGTTCAGCAATTCAACAGCCAACAATGCGACAACCGAGCAACAAAAGCAAATGAGCAGAAACAGCCAATGCTAGCAGCAATGCAACAAAACCGAGGAAGCAGCATAGCTGACTACTATCTTGAGAAAAGAGGATGATATGGAGAGAAACAAGGAGAGGAGCCGGGGAATAGTGAAAGGAGAGTAAAGGAAAAAGAATGAGTTAGGCAAGTGCTGGAGACATATCAGAGTGCTGCAACAATGACAAGGAGAAGAGACAAACAACCACACAACGCAACAACAGAAGATTGTAACAGCATTTCAAGGCTGCTTAGTCACTGAAAGCAGCACATGAGTCTGCAGCTGCAGTACTTAAGTCAATGGTGGTGGTGGATTTTGTAATGGCTGCTTCTGGAACCACTGCTGGTGTCTGAGGGGCTGGACTGTGGGACCAGTGAAATCCTTCTGGGTGTAGGAGTTTGAGGTATTGTTTTTATGTTACCGGGGCTTCGCAGGCCTTCCCCATCTGTTTACAGCAGGATGTGAACCACACATGGGGCTAAATCAAGGCCACAGTAACCAACCAGCCAGCTCGATAAAAACCAGATCATGCACTGGTTTACTGGTTAAATGAGTTGGGTCTTCGGCCAGACAGGACCGCCCCGACCACCAGTTCACAGCTCAACTGGTTAAACTGTCCGCTTTGGTTCGACATGATAACTCCAGGCCATTATTATTGCATGGGAAGCTGACAACAAGGAGCGTTATATGAAAGGCATTTATGTCATTCCTGTACATACAATTATGGTATCACATAGATACTATGAATGGCTCTCTATAACTTGTTCTTTTCATTGATTATCAAGGTCCCCTAAATTTAGGAATAGTATACTGCAAACACTTGTCAAGGTGCACACCTAGGCGTTGAGGTGCTTCAAGCTGATGCTCCTAGACTTGGGCTTTGGCATATTTGCGCCATCGATCCTTTTTGTGGGTTCTCGACCCTTTTCATGGGTACTATTGTCCCTTCTTGGGTCCTAGTAATCTAATCGAAGATTGTTATCCATGTTAGATGCCTAATGCCCTAATCATTAGGTCTTGTGAACCTTAATGTCCATTTTTCAGGTTTCCTTCGACTCCACCCTAAATATGGTTTCCTTATAGGTGGGGCTTATATTAAGGAGGTACAAGGAACAATAGAAATATGCATGTACCGTGTGTATAAACATAGTACATATATATGTAAGGAGAAAATACTCATAGTAGCCATATATATGTGTGCGTGCGTGTGTGTATGCATATAATATCTCTCTCTCGCTCTCTCTCTCTCTCTATATATATATATATATATAGAGAGAGAGAGTATATATATATATATATATAGAGAGAGAGAGAGAGATAGTTTATCTCGAGTCTAGCGGAGACATAACACACTCAAGTAGTTTTGAACCATCCAATCATTACTTTGAAAATCCAAACGATTGGTCTTCTTATACATCATATGAATATCCTACATAAAAGATTTGAGCTCATTTGGACACCCATAGGTCATGCATCCAAAGACAACAAAAATGATGCACTCGAAAAACTTTACGTGCTCGATTTATTCTTGGTTGAGTGCCTATGAACATCCAACTGAACTCAAATTTGTGTACTTATCTATATTTATCAGAACAATGAAGGTCAACGGTTTGGATTTGCAAAATGTAGGACTTGATATATAAACAACACTTGAGTGCGCTGCACGATCTATACACTCGAGTATATTCTACCCCGACACACACACATACACACTCTCTCTGTCTCTCTCTCTCTCTCTCTCTATATATATATATATATATATATATATAGTCAAGCTAGAATACACTCGAATGTACAGATCACACCGTACACCCCAATGGTGTTTGCCTATCTAGACCATGTTTATGCAAAATCTAATCCATTGATCTTCATGGTTACAATAACAATAGGCCAGATATAAAATTTGAGCCCATTTGGATGAGTGCAAGTCACTCATCCAAGGACAACAAAATCGACGCACATAACTAAATTGACATGCATGATTTTTGCCTCCTTTCAGATGCACGACCTATAAGTATCCAAATGAGCTGAAATTTATTATATAGAATGTTCTGAAGATATTTAAGAAGATCAACGGTTTAGATTTCCAAAATAATTGCTTCATTATGGAAAATGATTGAGGTGTATAATGTCTCCGATATATTCGAGTGTATTCCAGCTTCACTCTCTCTCTCTATATATATATGTATATGTATATATATATGTATACATATATATATATATATGTATACATATATATATATATGTATACATATATATATATATATATATATATATATATGTATATATATATATATATATTATATATATATATATATATATATATATATATATATATATATATATATATATATATATATATATATATATATATATATATATATATATATATATATATATATATATATATATATATATATATATATATATATATATATATATATATATATATATATATATATATAGTCAGGCTAGAATACACTCGAGTGTAACCGGAGCAGAATACACTCAAGTAGTTTTCCATGATGTAATATTTTTTTTAAAAATCTAATCCGTTAATCTTCTTAAACATCTCGTGAACAACTCATACGCAAAATTTGAGCACATTTGGATATGTATAGCTCATGTTATGAAGACCGCAAAAATTATGCATTTCAAATTAGTTTCGCGCGTCGATTTGTTGCCCTCGGATGAGTGACTTACACTCATCCAAATGGGCTCAAAATTTGTATGTAGCCTATTTATAGTATGACGGTGAAGATCAATGGTTTACATTTTGCAAAAAATAGTCTTGATATGCAAACACACTTGAGTGTATTCGTGCGATCCGTACACTCGAGTGTATTCTAGCCTGACTCTCTCTCTCTCTCTCTCTATATATATATATATATATATATATATATATATATATATATATATATATCGAGAGAGAGAGAGAGATGCCTAGGCAGCAACTTTATGCCTTGTTGCCTTGACAAGTGTGCAACCAACCTGTGTTCCCTGGAAATAACTCAAAAATGTTGCATAGTATATTTAAACAAAATTAAAGCCAAAGCATTCAGTGGCTATGAACCAATCTGTACTGAAAGTACTTGTTAGAAAATAATTTCTTTATTTATGTATCTCTTTACTATTTCCATTTCCTGTTGGGTCTAGTATGTAAATGTTCTCACTCTATATAATAAAGGAGAACCCGCTCTAGTCGGGTATCGCTTTGACCCAATTCCATCACATGGTATCAGAGTATATTTGACTTTTGTAACTCTAGCCGCCGACTCTCTCTTTCTCTCCCGTCCTCTCTTTCTCCCTCTCTTGTTGCATCCTTCGTCACCGCCGCCGGAGGACACTGCCGCCGCCGCCAGTCTTCCCCACCGGAGTGGTCGTCCTCTAATCCGTCAGAGCACAATGATCGCTTGATGGAGAGGAGGAGAAGACCCTCGTTCTATCTCGTAAAGACGAGGAGTACCTTCTCTCTATTCCCCTTTCTTCTCCACGTAGTTTCCCTATGTGGATGAATGCCTAAATCTCTTGGGGCTGTTAATGCGTGATATTCACATCCTCAATTGATTAGTGACGGTGCTAATTTCCGTCACCCCCCTGGCGTGTCTTCCCGGAGTCATCCTCTCTCCGATGCGTCTTCCCGTAGTCTTCTTTGCTCTTTGACAGAGCTAATTCCCGTCAAAACTTACGTCAGCCGCCGCCGAACACGGCGTGTTCCACGTTGGCACGACGTGTTGTTGCGTCCATAATTTACTCTAACGACACAGGTCACATGCTACATGACCTGTCACAGTTGCTGAAGTTTACGCCTCCGAAGATGCACAATGTGTCCCGCATATACGGCGTGTGCAAACATGTCAGAAAATTTTGTCTCCCATCTTCATCAACCGACACGGCGTATCCGGAATCCAACACGACGTGTCCTGATCAGCCAAAAAAGCCTGACTCCTGTCTCTGTCATCTCACACTGCGTGTTCTTAATCCAGACACAGCGTGCCATTTCTTCTGTTTGATGTTGTTATCTTGATCCGATTTCAAGACGGGAGATGCAAAGCCTACTGCTTCAGTTAGGATCGTCTACAACGATCAATCTCAGATAACTTCTGTGAAGCTTGACTCACAAAATTATATCCTCTGGATGAATGCTATTTAGAATGTCCTTGAATCTCGAGAGGTGGATCTTATTGAATTAGAACCTCCTGATGAGAGTAGCAGAGACTACCCTACTTGGCGGAAAAACAACAGACTGGTGAAATCCTGGTTATGGAATAGCTTGGAACCCCAGATTGCATCCATGTATATGTTTTATTCTGCAACAAAACAAATCTGGGAAGCTGCAAAGAAACTTTTTTCTCATGAGAAGAATGCTGTACGTCTTTATAATGTGTATGATTGTCGCTTTTCCTAAAGACAAAATAATCGCTCTCTAGAGGATTATTTTGACACCATACAATCCATTTTCAGGAACTTAGTTTCTACCAGCCGCTGAAGACTGATGATCAAATGAATGATCGAGATGATCTAGTAACAACCAGTTTTTTTTGGGGCCTAAATCATGTCTATCCTTCAGCCAGGAGTGCCATTCTGGCCACAGACAAGTTACCGAGCCTTGAAGAAGCCTTTATGAGAATTCAACAGTCCTCATTTGAGTCAACAACATTCTGAGAATCATGCCTCTCTTGCTGCTGCTGCCAAAGGAGTTGGACGTGGTGTTGCCCGAGGACGAGGCAATAATCCAAAATGTACTCTCTATGGGAAACTTGGATGTCTAGAAAAGATGCTATTCTAAGCATGGTCGACCCCTGTTGGTGCTACACATTATACGACTACTCTGTCAGGAGCATCTGTGTCTGGAACTTCTAAACATGTGCAATCAGATGTTATGATCTCAAAGGAGTATGACCGTCTTCTTCTGACTATCAAACAAGCTTCTCTTGGCACCTCTGTCAATCTAGTTTCAGATACATGTAACCAAGGGACTTCGCTTGTTGCCTCTCACCCATCTTCTACATGGGTGGTGAATTCCGGGGCCTCTTGCATATGACAGGTATGCGATCCATGCTTCTTTCTTCTAACTCATATATCCCACATTCTTCTGTGACACTTGCTAATAGTTCTATCAGACGAGTTCAGGCGTGTGGCACTGTACAAGCATCATCGAATTTGACTTTACAGTCTGTACATTATGTATCTGACTTTCCATTCAAATTAATGTCTGTTGCTAAGCTAGTTGATTCTTTGAATTGTTTGGTAATATTTGGGGACTCTTTCTTTGTGTTACAGAACTTACAAGATCCCATGAGCTGAAAGACGATTGGTGGGGGATCTAGGAAAGGTGATCTCTACTTCTTTGAAGATGGTCGCCCATCTCGCCAAATTCCATCTACCGCTTCTACCGTGTTCAACTGCTCTCCCTTACAATGAAATTGTCGCTATGGGCATCTGTCCTTGCAGAGTCTTTAGTAGCTCATCCCAAGCTTAACATCAGTAAAGTGGTTGGAGTGTCAGTCATGTCAACAAGGAAAGCACCATCACATTTCTTTTCCGAGTCACATTGTGAAACAGTCTAATCGTCCTTTTGATCTTATTCGTAATGATGTTTGGGATCATGTTAAATAGCCATGTTATAATGGCTTTTGATATTTTCTGTCTTTCATTGATGATTTCTCTCGCATGACTTGGGTATACCTACTTAAGTCCCGAGATGAAGTTCTGTCTGTCAATCAAACTTTTCATCAGTTAATAAAAATTCAGTTTGATGCTCATATAAAGATTCTTCGTAGTGACAATGTTGTAGAATATGTTCAAAAAGCTATTTCAAAATTTTTAATTATGTTGGCATGATTCACGAGAGGACTTGTCCTCATACACCTCAACAAGATGGGGTTGCTGAACGCAAAAACTGCCATTTACTTGATGTAGCACGCACACTACTTTTCTAGATGTCCATGCCAAAGAAATATTGGTCGAATGCTCTTCTTACTGCATGTTTCTTGATTAATCGTCAACCATCTTCTATCTTACATGGGGCTACTCTTTGTCGGTTTTACGACCTGATGAGCAACCATTTCCTGTTCCTCTTCGTGTGTTTGGTTGCACTATGTTTGTTCATGTACTTGATCCACGTGTTGACAAGTTGTCTCCTCGCGCAGTTCACACTCTTTTTGGGATATTCTCCCACACAAAAGGGTTACCGATGTTACCGCCCTCGTCTCCATCATCTTTTTTGTGTCAGCTGACGTTATCTTTCATGATTCTACTCCTTTCTTTAGTGACTCTGTTCCGAGTAAGGGGGAGCAAAATCCTAAGAGTGACTACATTTTTGAGCGTGAGAGAGAGCCACCTCTTCCCATGCCTTATGATGAGACTGTTCTAGATACTCCACCACCACCACCGCCCACCCCTCCACCGATTCCATCTTTCCCACTGGTTTACACCAGGCGAGCAGGGTGTCACCATAAGGATGTAGCGTCATTAGTCCCAGAGATTGCCTCCTCATCAGACACTCCTGAGGTACCTTCTACGTCTGAGAGTTCTCTTGATGCTTCCGTTTCAGACTTACACCTTCCCGTTGCAGCTTGCACTATACACCATCCACTGGCGAATGTTTGTTGCTTATCTCATTTGTCACCGGAAGCACGCATGTTTGCTCTTCATCTTGATTTTACGACTGTTCCTTGTTCCTATACACAAGCAATACGGCATGGTGGTTAAATCCAGGTGATGGACATGAGATGGCAACTCTTCATGAAAACTCTACCTGGGAGTTGGTGGACCTTCCTCTTAGAAAACCTGTCGTAGGCTACTGCTGGGTGTATACTGTTAAACAGAAACCCGATGGGTCTATTGATCGTTTGAAGGTTCGTTCAAAGGGGTACACCCATACACATGGAGTGGAATAGAAACCCGACGGGTCTATTGATCGTTTGAAGGTTCGTTCAAAGGGGTACACCCAAACACATGGAGTTGACTTCTTTCAGACTTTCTTTCCAGTAGCTCAACTCAAATCTGTGCGCATCCTCATCTCTGTTGCTACTCATTCTGACTGACCTCTTCTTCAGTTGGATGTCAAGAATGCTTTTCTTCATGGTGATCTACAAGAGGAGGTATACATGGAGCAACCTCCTGCGTATGTTGCTTAGGGGGGTGTCAGAAGGTCTGCAAGTTGAAGAAATCCTAGTATAGTCTGAAGCAGTCACCACGGGCATGGTTTGTTAAATTCAATACTGCACTTATACAGTTTGGGTTCACCTGGTTTTCTACTGATCACTCATTATTTGTGTATAAGCCTTCAAGTGGCACTATTATTCTAGCTATTTATGTAGATGATATTGTCATCACAGGTGATGATTCTACTAGCATTCTACAGCTCAAGGAATGGCTGCAAAAAAATTTCAGAGAAAAGATCTGGGTAATCTCTGCTATTTCCTTAGAATAGAAGTTCTACGCTCCAAGAAGGGCACAAACCTCTCTCAGCGGAAATATGCCCTTGACCTCCTTGCAGAGACAGGCTAGCACAGTGCAAACTCATCTCCACGCCTACAGACTATCATACCAAGACGTCTAATTCTGATGACAATGATTTTTCTGATCCAACAAAGTATAGAAGGATTGTAGGGAAGCTGGTTTACTTAATAGTTAATCGTCCTGATATTTCTTATGCTGTGGGAGTAGTTAGCCAGTTCATGAGTGCGCCTAAGATGTCACACTGGATGACAATCACCCGGATTCTTTGTTACGTTAAAGAATCGCTAGGGAAGGGCCTTACTTATTTTACAGGACAAAATCTCGCACATACATCCTTGAAACTCACTGGGTTCACTGATGCTTATTTGGCAAGTGATGTGGAGGTGGACACTCTACTTCTGGCTATTGTGTTTCTTGGGTCACATTTGGTGAGCAAGAAACAGAATGTGGTAACACGATCCAATACAGAGGCTGAATATCGAGCTATGACACATGCTTGTTGTGAGCTACAGTGGGTTATGTCTGTTTTGTCAGAAATGGGAGTGTCTGTTGAGACACCAATTTCTCTCGTGTGATAACCGGGCAGCCATTCATATTGCTAGAAATCCTATGTTTCATGAGTGGACCAAGCACATTGAAGTGGACTGCCACTTCGTTTGTGATTTAGTGCTCTCCAAGAAGATTCAAACTCCTCATGTTCGGACTGGAGAACAACATCTTCATCAAGCCACTTCCATCTTCAGCTTTTAACTTTCAAGTATATGAATTCCAAGCTGGGCATGCATGATGTGTATGCTCCAGTTTGAGGGGGAGCGTTAGAAAATAGTTTCTTTATTTATGTCTCTCTTTACTATTTCCGTTTCTTGTTGGGTCTAGTATGTAAATGTTCTCACTCTATATAATAGAGGAGAACCCACTCTAGCCGGGTATCACTTTGACCCAATTCCATTCATAGTACTGATGACTATTAAAAGCAATTTTTGATATCCATTCTGCAGTCGTTACCATTTTATTTGATGGAAGTAACCTTGATTTTACTTAGGTTATGACCCCAGACTCACTTAACTGGAAAACTAGGACTCCTGATACTCGGGCCATGTTCACAAATTGAAAAAAACCCGGAAATCCCGGATTCAAACTTATTTATAAATTCTGGATGTTTTACAAATTCAGGTCCAGTCTTAACACCTAATCTGGAATCTTGATTTGTGCATTATCCAAAACATAATCGTTTGTAACTGTTTTATAGTATCAAGACTCCTGATGATCAAGAATCCAGCTAGAATCTGAACAAATCGGGCTCTTACACAATTTCATATCTGTTATTGCTGTTAGCTGAATGAATAGTTCATTTACTGATATCCAGTCACCATATTTTATCTTTTACATGCAATTGACTAAAACATTCTCTATTTTGCTGTCACTTGCTGCTAATTTGTTTTTTTTTCCAGTCATCAGTGCGAAAAGTTCACCTAGATTCTGGTAAGGTATATACCTCTTCTATCAGATTCTGTTCATCCTTGTAAGTCTTAAATATCATATTAATTTACGTCAAAATTAGTTTGAATATCGGGTAGTTGTCTTGGGGTTTTCCAGGTAGAGGAGGCTTACAGAATGGATAACTCTTTGTTTGGTGAAGGCTTAACTCTTCTTGGAGATAGGTTTGTTGAAGCAATTTTTTTTTTGCCCAAGTTTACTTGAAAATGAGATTCTTTCTGTTTTTGTGAAGTACTTATAAATTGAAATCCTGGTATAAGGCAGTGCAATAACTAGTTCACATTCTTTTCAATCATGTCTCTTGTACATTTTTCATTGCACTCACATATGTGCCATGACTATTGGGTTTATTACTTTACATTGTACATATGCTACATAGATATCCATTAATTTACCATCTGATTCTGCTTGTATGTACTTTCCATGGCTTTTCGATCACACAATGATCTACCTATGATGAGAGGAAACTACCAGGTCTTTAATATATAGATTTTACTCGCATTCTGCTTATGATCTGCATCTTTGCCATTTGGTGCTTCTTTGGCTTTGGAAGGATATGTAGGACCAGGTAACATCAATCGGTCCACCGGCAACTTATACCAGAAAATTTTTGGGTATAAAAAAACGATTATATTTGGAATAAGGATGAATGTTAAAAGAGAAGATGAAGCAGTTCCACATTTCCACCACCTATTTCTTATAGGGATGCAGAATAAAATTCCACCTCAGCTGCTTGTTCCCTAAATGAACAACTTTCTGGTGTCAAATCAGTGGTATAAGTCAGTGATCCACCAAATAGGTGATGTTATCCTCATGAATGTAAGTCATGTACTATTATTTTGGAATCATATTGGTCAACTGCGTCAATGTTGGTCAGCATTGCAGCCTATTGAAGTATCTGTTCTCTAGTAGCGTGTGTGCGTTGGGGTTCCTGGGTGGGGTGAGGTGATGATGATAAGTTTCCAAATAATAATTTATATCTCTTCCACTATCAAAAACTCATGATTTATTTTTCTTTTAATGGACTAGCGTTAAATCTCATACTGGTTGAAGTGAGGGAGAGATCTTAGTTCTCTTGGGTTTATAGACGGCTAGTTAGACAATTGAAAGCATACAAGTCATAAACAAAAATTATGTTGTCTTTGTTGGTCTTAGACAAGGTTGTATAGGCAGCTAGGTAGGCAGGCGTACCCCTGTGGTTTTCTAGATGTTTTTAATAATTTTTTCCATGTACATATAAATATACACAACATGTAGTTATATGTCGACCTGTCAAACGAGTGAGTTGGTTGGGTCGTTGCAGGTGCGGGTCTCGCAGGTGCGGTCAAAAAGACCCAATTTTACATGGGTGGATCAAAAACACGCCCAAACCCGACCCAGCGTGTTGCGGGTCGACCTGCGGGTGCCCACTAAATAAATGGGTGGGTATGGGTTTGGGTGATTGCTAGCAGGTGGCAAGTTTCATCATCAAACCCAACTTAAAATGGATCGACCCGTGGGTGCCTGCAGATATTGACTTAGTTTGAGAGGTCTAGTCTTACGTTAACCTATGAGCAATATATGAACCAGTAGGACTTACGAAGAGGAGGACAAAAAGTAAAAAGAACATTGGCTGACTTGATGAGGAAAGAACAAATTTAAAAAAGAAAACAACAAAGAGGTTGAGGGAAGACGAAGAACAAAGAAAGAATGAAAAAAAGAAAAGAAAAAGTGGAGCATCATGAAGAACAAACCATACTTATGGTGAAACAATGGAGAAAAAAATTGGAAAAAGATTGGTAGAGGAAAAAGATCAAACAACGAAATGAAAGTAGAAAGGAGATAGAAGAGATGAGAAACAAAGAAACACAATATAGTGCCTATATATAAATATGAACAATTGAACATATTATAGGAATGCTCGAGTAAGGTCTTAGATACACTAATACGAAAGAAATTTAAGCAAGTTAATATATTTGTTTCTTAAAAAAAGGAGGAAAATTTGTGATGGCTACAAACTATGTAGTGATTGACATGTCAGCCTCAGCATATGTAAATGCTTCTAGTCTACTGATGAGAAGATCATCTGCCATCTTTGGAATTTATCTCATCTCAGGCACTTTGCTTACTAATTTTTGACTACCAATGCTACATGTAATTTTAATTAAGATCTTGAAACAATCTTGTTAGCCATTTGATTGTGATTGTCATTTAGAAATGAGAATCAACTGAAGATTTTGCAAGTTGATAAAATTGCACAACCAAAATGTGATAAATTGTGAAGGTGGGGCCAAGTTTGGCAGAGTGGAGGTACCAAAATGTGATACATTTCACTACTTGAGTTCTATTATTCAAATGGATGGGGATGTTCAAGATGATGTTTCTCACAAGATCACTGCAGGTTGGTCGAATGGAGCAGCGCAACTGGAGTGTTATGTGACCGGAAGATCCCTCTCAGATTAAAAAGTAAATTTTTTAGAACAGTTATACGGCCAACCATGCTATATGGGAGTGGATGTTGGGTGGTGAAGAAACAAGGTCTCAACAAGACGAATGTGGCACATATGTTGAGATGAACGTGTGGGAAAACAAGAAAAGAGTCGCTTGAGAGATGACTATATCAAGAACAAAATGAGGGTGGCGAACATTGAGGACAAGTTGCCCGAGAGATGAATGCAATGGTATGGACATGTGCATCAGACCGGATAACGCCTCTGTACGAAGCAATGCTATTGAGTCAAGCACAATTAAAAGGACCTAAATTAACTTGGGAAGAGCCTATAAAGCGAGATTTTAAATCTTTACAACTTGACATGAATATGGCCTATAACATAGCTGATTGGAAATGAAGGATCCATGTAGCCGACCTTGACATGGTTGGAATTGAGGCTTAGATGATGATGATGAAATTATACAACTATTTAGCTTTAGAATCAACTGTCTAACATATCGTTTTGCAATTCTGGTCTTGGCAACTTTGGTTCTGATATTGAGAGTTCGTTGAGGATATCTTTACAACATTAGAGATGCCTAGTATTTCCCTGGATAAAGCTTGAGTGAGGACAGTGTTTCAAAAAGCGTTGCGCGTTATGCGTTCGGAGAGGTCACCAAATAGAATATACACGGTATGTAGGAGTATATGCGGTCTTATATTTTTTATTAATTAATTATTATATCTATATAAATATATATTAATAATGTGTTTACATATATAATTTGTACTATTGCGTATCTAGTTAGTACAATTACAAGAATAATTCATGCAATCATGCCAATATGCAATTATCACAACTTAAATAAATACAACCATGTGACTATGATCTAAATTTAGAAAAACATAGATTAATGAAAGTGTAAAAAAGAAGAAATGAAAATTCCATCTAAAAATAGGGGATTAATCGGCCTTTTATGCGACTGTGCAGCCTTGTATGCGGCCCTGGTCTGGGGGGAATTTTTCAGTATGCGGTTCGGCCTGTGGTCTGAACCTTGTATGCGGCCGCTTATGCAGCCGCACAGACCGAATTTTGGAACACCGAGTGAGGAGGTTGCAGCATGAGAAATTTTGGCATATGTGCCACCTCCCTCACTGGCATTCAAATCCAAAAAGCCTTCTGAAACATATGCTGATTTTCGTATTAGATAGTCAAAAGTTAAATATTCTTTGTTACATAGATTTTATTACTCACTGCAATTGTATTTTTTGTGAGACTTAAAACTTCAATCGTTATCGTTGGTCACCATCTTTGAAAAGTCTGATCATTATATTAATACGTTTTGTAGGTTATACCAGGTGACCTGGTTGAAGAAGACTGGATTCATATATGACCGTCATGATCTCAATAAAGTGAGTGTCCTGTTCATACTGTCATTGTACTAATTTTCTCATTAAATTAAATTCTTTGGGTCTAAAAAAAAGAGAAAGAGAAAGCAATAATTCTTTTTCATGCTTTCATGGCCATAGAAACTGTTCTGTTATTAGAAGCTGAAACCTGGGATGGTCACAGTAACCTCTTACTTGGACAAAGACAACAAACACCAACTGCAGCCTAAATGGTTAAAACAATAATTACCACCCCGTCCCCAAGCCTCACCTGCAACCAAGCTGAGGTTGATTTAGTTGATCCTTTCCCATCCTTTTCCAACATATGCGACTGTGTGTTAGAATTTGGTCCAGAAATGGTTGCCTCAATAGTGATAGACTATCAATTTATTGCTTCCGTGCTAGCTATGTAACATATTTTAGGTGCATCTTTTGCAATATTCTTGTGACATGTAGACTAAATCCTTAAACTAGTATTCTTATTTCCACTTAGAGAAACACAAAAACCTCTTGTCCAGTTTTAATGCTTGCTGGAGTTGCTTGTTGTTTTTGGCTCTCAATGACATCTTAGTTGTCAAGGCGCCCACCTAGACGCCGCCTAGGCGCTAGGCAAGGCGCCTCAAACTAGGCGCCCAGCCTATTACGTGCATTAAGTGGGCGTCTAATGCCTTTTAGGCCTAAATTAAGCGATTTAAAGGATAAATTAGCATGAATCAAGTCTGGATTTGGTCAAATTAGATCACCTTGAGTCAATTTATGGTTGAAAAGGTCTGATTTAGGCCAAATCAGGTCAAATTTTGGAAAATTTGGGGGAAAACAGGTCTGATTTGGGTCAAATTGGTAAGTCATCATAGCTTGTTTGTTAAAAAAATTACTTTCTTTTTTTATCCTTTCTCCTGCATTTTATCCCTAAACCCTGCTGCTGCCGCTTTGTGAATTATTCCTCCTATATCCCCTCCTACTCCTAAATCCTACTGCTACTGCATTTTTTAAAAGAATCCTGATCGTTCTTTTCTTTTCTTTCCCATCATCCATTTCCTCTCTACCGAGTTTCAACCTCTTTCCATCCTTTTTTTTCCTGTTTTCTTTTATTTCTTTTCTACATCTCCTGCCCCAATTGTTATTGCAGGCTTGTTGATGTTACTTCCCTTTTTTCTTCTTCCTACTCCCATCTCCTGCTACTGCTGTCATAGCCTCATTCTGCCCTCTTTTTTTATGTTTCCTATATGGTATTATATGTAGTATATATGTATAATAAGAAGTATAGAGAAACTGGGAATTGCTTATTGAGTGAGTAAAACAGTGTACAATACAGTCTCTTATATAACAGAAAAAAACAGAGACTAAAGCAGAGGTGAGCAATATGGGACTAAACTACAGAAGTGAAAAGCATAAGTGAGGCACATGCTATGCATATGACACTCAACAAAACATAACAGAACACAACATATCTCTATACTCCCCCTCAAGCTAGAGCTTAGATGTCGAACATGCCCAGCTTGTCAACTAGAGTCTGAAAACGAGCTTTGGGAAGTATCTTCGTGAAGATGTCCGCAACTTGCTTGTCAGTGCTGAGATATGGAGTGCAAATCCGGCCAGAAAGGACTGCTTCTCGAACAAAGTGACAATCAACCTCAATATGTTTCGTCATCTCATAAAAAGCGGGGTTGCTCGCAATAAAAATTGAGGCCTTATTGTCACAAAACATCGGTATAGGGCTGGAATAGGATATATCAAACTCCTGGAGGAGACTCTGAACCCACAAAAGTTCGCATGCAGTATGAGCCATCGCTTGATATTTCGCCTCTGCACTGGATCTGGCGACAACAGTCTGCTTTTTGCTTCGCCAGGTGATAAGGTTTCCGCCAACAAATGTACAGTATCCCGATGTTGACTTACGATCAGAACGACTTCCTGCATAGTCAGAGTCTGAGAAGCTAGATAGGTTGCAGTGGCCATGCTTCTTATACATCAAGCCTTTTCTTGGAGAACTTTTAAGATATCGTAGAATATGACATATAGCATCCCAATGACATTGCCGGGGTTTATCAAGATACCGGCTGATGAATTCGACAACAGTAGTGAGGTCAACTCGTGTGACAGTCGGATAGATAAGCTTGCCTACCAGCCTTCTGAACTGGTGATGATCAACATAGTGAGGAGAGTTTGCATCATCCCAGTCCATGTTTGGGTCAAGTGGAGTGTTGGCTGGTTTGCAGCCCAACATGCCAGTTTCCTGCAAGAGATCAAGTACATATTTTCTCTAAGAGAGACACAGTCCTACAGATGATCTGGAGACCTCAATGACTAAAAAATACCTCAGCTTTCCGAAATCTTTAGTGACATAGTGTTTTTCTAAGTAGTTTTTAGTTTCCTGTATACCCACAGTATCACTGCCAGATAAGATAATATCATCAACATAAACAATAAGAATGACAAGTCCAACCACTGTTTTGCGGATAAAAGACTGAATGATTAGAATGAGAGCGACGAAAGCCAAAGGTGACTAATATCTGATTGAGCTTGTCAAACCAAGCTCGCGGGCTCTGTTTGAGACCATAGATAGCCTTTTTCAGCTTACATACTTCGAAGGCAGACTCCCCCTGAGCAACAAACCCAGGTGGTTGCTTCATGTATACTTCTTCCTGTAGATCTCCGTAAAGGAATGCATTTTTAACATCTAGCTGAATGAGAGACCAGTCTTTATTGACAACAACAGAAATCAGAATTCTAACAAAGTTTAATCGTGCAACAAGAGAGAAGGTCTCAAAATAATCGACACCGTATGTCTGTGTGTAGCCTTTTGCAACAAGACGAGCTTTCAGGCGTTCAATAGTCCTATCAGGTTGATATTTAATGGTAAAGACCCAACGAAAGCCCACAACAGGGCAAGAAGAAGGGCGATCCACAAGTTCCCATGTTTTGCGATCGCATAGTGCTTACATTTCCTGATCCATTTCCTGTTTCCATGAGGGAATAACAAGAGCCTCTGTAGCATTTTTTGGAATGGTGACAGTAGAAATTGCGGAAGTAAAGCAGGCAAAGTTGTTATGCAGATTGGCAGAAGTGCAGTAATGACTGATAGGATGTTTAGTACAGGAGCAAACACCTTTCCACAAACTGATTGGAAGGTGCAAGTCAGAAGTTACCTCAGTGTTTGTTTGATCAGCCGCAGACGGAGGAATTGGTTGGGGAGGGGCCATGGAAGGAATGCTTGTCTTCGGCCGGTGTTTGTACACTTGCAACGGACGCTCTTCAGGCTTGTTAGAAGAAGACAAGTCTTCAACAATAACTGGTAGAGGTGTCGGTGCCAACACATCATGAGATAGGCTTGCTCCATCATCAGAAAAGTAGGACATATGCTAAAAAAATCACATCCGCACTGACAAACCACTATCTGAGTATCAGATCAAAGCAGCGATAACCTTTTTGAGTTCTCGAATAACCCAAGAAAATGCATTTAGTGGATCGAGGGTCAAGTTTCGTTATTCCTGGGCGTAAATTTTTAACAAAGCAGGTACACCCAAAAATGCGAGGAGGAACAGAGAAAAGAGGTGCATCAGGAAACAAAATGGAGGAAAAGAGGTGCATCAGGAAACAAAATGGAGTAAGGTATCCGATTTTGTAAAACATAAGAGGGCATGCGATTTGTAAGAAAACATGCCGTAGTGACTGCCTCAGGCCAAAAACGGTGAGGAACTTTATAATGGATAAGAAGGGTGCGAGCAACCTCTAATAAGTGGCGGTTTTTCCGTTTAGCAACACCGTTTTGCTGTGGAGTATAAGGACAAGTGGTTTGGTGGATGGTGTCACGATCAGAACAAAAAGAAGTGGCAGATTTCTACATAAATTCCAGGGCATTATCGGTACGAATTTTTTTAATGGTTTTATTGAATTGGGTCTGTATTTCAGAAAAGAAAATATGGATATTGTCCAAAACAATACTCCGATCTTTGAGCAAAAATAGCCAGGTAGCACGGGAATAATTATCAATAAATGTCAAAAAATATTTAACACCAGTTTGACTCGGGACAGAGCATGGACCCCAGATGTCCGCGTGAACAATATCAAAAATTTCTTTAGAACTAAGTTCTTTCTTAGTAGGAAAGACAGACCTTGTTTGCTTTCCCAAAACACAAGATGCACAAGAGAAATTGTTTTCAGATAATGCAAGAAATAAAAGTTTCAATTTAGCAACAGACAGATGGCCCAGCCGGTAGTGTCACTGAAGTCCTATGACTGATGTAGACAAGAGAGCTGAAGCTGCAGGCGGTCCATCCAAATAGTATAGTCCATTTGGTCCTTCATGTTCCGAACCAATCCTCATCTTCGTGCGGAGATCCTTCAAAACACAACCAGAGAGATCAAACTTAATGGAGCACTGAAGTTGTTTAACAGTTTTACTGACAAATAATAAATTAACAGGAAATTCTGGTATGTATAAAATAGAGTGAAGATTCAGTTTGCGAGATAGATGAACTATGCCAAAGTCTTGAACAGGCGTCTTCGAGCCATTTGCAATCGTGACCGATGAAATTTAGATGTTTTAGACAGAGCAAAAAATAAGTGGATGTCGCCTGCCATATGGACAGACGCACCAGAATCAATGCACCACTTATGATTAGCAGCAGAAAGAGACACAAGTATTGTAGAAGAACAAGCAGCAGATGTCGAAGGCAGTTGAGTCATGCGCTCCTGGAAGAGCTTCTCGAATTCAGAGCGAAACCATTCAGTGGTCGGAGGAGCAGCTGGTGAATCAGATGCATCATCAATAGTAGTTTCTGTAGAGGCCTGGTTTGCCCAGGCTGGCTTGCCGTGCTTGATCCAGCACCTATCTTCGGTGTGATTATCACGACCACACCAGTTGCAATAGCGAGGTCCAATGGCTTGACCTCGTCCAGGAGCAGCAAAGGAGCCTCGTCTGCCAGTAGGAGGTTGACGTCCGCCACGACCACGTCTACGACCGCGGCCACGTCCAGAATCAGCAGCGCGAGCAACTAAAGCAGGATGCTCAATAGCAGGAGTGGAGGATACAAATGGTAGCCGTTGAACTCTCTTGAGGACGTCACGAAGAGTAGGCAGAGGGCCAGTAGACAAAATTTGATCAACAACGCCCGAAAAAGAAGCAGGTAGGGCAACCAGGAATTGAACTAGTTGTAGTTCATTGCGTTGCTTCTGAGCCTCTTTGTTGTCAGCAGTTAGTGGATGGTAGATTTCATACTTATTCCAGATAGCAGAACATTGGTTGTAGAAATCCTCAATAGAAGCATATGAAGAGAACTCTTTCGCCAGGTTTTTAAAAATTTCAAAAACCCGTTTAGGATTTTGCTGATGCGAGTAAACATGAGACATGTGGTCCGACATTGCTTTAGCATCATGAAGACATAATAGAGACTGACTAATGCGCGACTCGGTGCTATTGAGAAGCCAGGACATAACACCAGAGTCGTCTTTGGACCATTGAGCATAAGCCTGTTTGCTCTTTTCATCATCAATAGCAACAGGGGCAACAGGAGGATCAGTGGTAAGATGCGAGTATCGGCCTTGAGCCTTAACATAGAGAACAAATGACGCCGACCACAAATGGTAGTTTGAACCATCAGGCTTGACGGTGGTAACACACAGAGAGCGAGGAGGCTCAACGGACGCCATGATGGGCAGAAGCAGGCAGTAATGAGGTGGCGACGCAACATCAACATGCAGCAGATAAGGAACCCACTATGGGGCAGTGGCAGCAACAACAGAGATCTGACGCATCAGATCATAGGGAACCCATGTCGGGCAGATAAATCGATAAAGAAACCTACGCCGTCATGAGGAAATCAATATCCCAACATGAGGCGCAGACAGAAAAATAACCGGAGAGTTAAGAGACTCTCAACGTGGGATGGCTATGGCTGTTCGGAAGTTTGTACATGCAAAAAAGGTGGGGGGGGAGCCGAGAAGAGGAGGGGAGCAAGGAGGAGGAGGGGTGACAGAGGCTGTGGTGGAAGAAGGTGGAGGAGAGGTGAGGGGCGGGCGGCGGCGGTGGACGGAAGAGGTGGAGAGGGGAGGGCGGCGGTGGGTGGAGATGGGGAGAGTGGGCGGCGGCGGTAGGGATGGGTGGAGAGGGGTGGGCGGCGACAGGTAGGAGAGGGGGGTGCTAGCAGCAACGGCGGCGGGTGGGGAGGGTTGGGGGCGGCGGCTGCCGGGGGGGGGGCTGAAGTCTCAGGGCATAGGGGCAGGGTGGGAAAAAAAAACCGAAGAACTGGACCTGCTCTTGATACCATATAGAGAAACTGAGAATTGCTTATTGAGTGAGTAAAATAATGTACATATAGTCTCTTATATAACAGAAGAGAATAGAAACTAAAGCAGAGGTAAACAATATGAGACTAAACTACAGAAGTGAAAAGCATAAGTGAGGCACATACTATGCACATGACACTCAACAAAACATAACAGAACACAACATATCTCTATAAGAAGCAAATTAACATACTGAAAAAAAACACGCCCAGAACAGCCCAGGCGCCCCTTGGGACATGCTGACCGCTTAGCCGCCTTGACAACTATGATGACATTTAGATAAACTTGGCTAATACACACCCGATTCATCACCTCATCATTACTAGAAATTTTTGCATTGGTCTTTTTATACCCTTTCTTATTACCCCATAGAGGGCTTGATGCCTGTTACATGCCCACCTAGTGTAATTTTTCAACAAATTTTAGAGACTAACCTTTGCACTGGTATTTTTATATTTTAACTTAGAGAAAACAAACAAACCTATGGAGTGTATTGGAGAAGTCCTTTTATGTCTTTTTCTTATCTATCCAAAATAACAGCTCAGTGCTTATCAAATGGCTACTTAGGATGCTGGATACTTGATGTTGTATTACTCCTTGTGCTGGTGTAGCTGATTGAGATAATTGTTGCTGTCAGTGTCTCTGTTTAATTCTATTTGGAAATATCTCAAGAGGTATACTACTCCCCTTGGGAATCGAGAGTGAAACTAATTCCAACTTTGAGTTGTGTCATGGTGGGGACAGCTCTTAAAAGGGTTCCATTCTTGGTGTACTCTAAACTGAAAATCCTTAGCAGCAGCTCTAAAGATTTCTGTGACTCCATACACTCAATTCTAATAGTCTTCCCCTCAATTTGATTTGCATATGACTATCCACAAAACCCTGCAGATACTTTGTGGTAGTACACTTCCTGGTTCTCACTCAGACTGCAACGAAAAGCTTTATCCGAACAGACCACTATCGTTTCTCTGATCGTTAACATTAAGTTGTGGGATGCAACATTGAGACTCATGAGGTCCAAACCATGTGATGGCTGACTTGCTGCCTCACTCTTAAGGAGCAGGTGGTTTAATGTTTCTTCTTTAGAGTCCATGCGACACTCACATTTAGTCATACTTGCCAGTTGCCTCTATACAACCTTTAACCTTGCTATCTGCAGACCACAAGAAGAGCCTCCCCAGAGACACCACACAAACACATACAGATTAGCCAATATAGCACCACACCGCACCCATCCGTGATATAAGAAATCATCCATGTTACTATCAATCAAGAACTCTCTTAGTGTTTCTTATAGTAATCTTTCTCTCTGGCTTGCTAGTCCAGATGATCACCATGTCCACCCAGATCACCATGCCGTTTGTAAAGCTAATCCTCTTCTCTTCAATGCACTGCTTCAGGCTGTCCAATTCCAATACAGTTGGGTGTGATAGTCATTAATGTACTTACCAGCATTAACAATAATTCCTTCTATAAGATGTATTATACAATAAATATTAGATTTTTGAGGACTTGACCTCTTTTATTATGACGAATGTCACAACTATTCTATATTAGGATGGGTTACCTGGAAGGTCGGTGCCAAAACCTTGATAGTGAACATAGTTGTCAGACCTTTTGAGCTGTGGGCTAGCCTGAATGGGTGCCTAGACCGACTAGGCGCTAGCCTTTTTTTATTTTCTGCATTTTTTATATATATACAAATATGAAATATATAACATATATCACATATATAAGGTACTTTATGTGTATATTTTATGCTTTACACCCTAAACAATCATCTAAGAGTGAGACAGTAGCCTAAAAACACATGAAAAGCAGTCAACATGACGTTATACAAAACAAAATAATCCAGAAAAAAACAGTATAGGCGCCCCAGCTGACCGCCCAGGCTGTCCTAGGCGCTCGCCCATGCATCCAATTTCTAATTGGGGTAGGCGACAGCCTAGGCAGACCCCCCTTGGGCGCATGGCTGTCTAGACGTCCCCTCAACAACTATGTAAGTGAAGCACTGTACCAACCTTAGTAGCATTGGAAGCTTGGAGGATGATATCGAGTATGAGGACGTGCTGTTGGCCAGTGAACCCGACAATAACGAGGAAAAACTAGTGCAACACTCTTTGCTGCTGTGGCAGGTGGTGGGCCCAATCTAGATCCACACTGATCCTCTCTATTCTATTCTTATGTTGAGTGCAATGCCACATTGCTCACTGATTGTTGGCAAAGGTTGCATTGCCAACCTTGTTTTGACAAAACTTGTGGAGGCTCCAGAGTTGTAGACAAAGCTGCTACCAGACCCAACCAACTGTGCTAGTTTGATAGTACCAACAACCAAGTCAATCGACGATGTCGCGTGCATTTTTCCTGTTGTACTGTATACAGTGATGCCATGTATCGCGACGTTATTCCCCTGTACGTTTCCCACGTTGTGCTGGGACGCCCATGGCAATACGACCATGGCGCCAAACATGATGGATCTTGCAACAGCTACACTATACATGTGTTAGGAAACAACTTCCAATGATTCTTGGCTCAACGTGCACAACTCTGTTAGGTGCTTCATGACATTCCATCCGTGGCTACTTGGAGAGGCCTTTTAGGGCAAACACTCCACTCAATGTTGGCTCGTCTTTTGAGCCCCAAGGAGCTGATTTAGGATGAAGACAACATTGTTCATCGTTTTTTTTTGGTCTTTTATCTACAGTTAGAGACTTAAATGCAACTTTAGACTACATTGCCTAGTTCCATGGCTTTATGGCTTAGTTAGGATTTTTATGTTTTGGTTGGCAATTTCTGCAATTGCCTCAGGTTTAGGGTTGTTTGTTGTAACTACCAGGCTCAAGGCATGTTCAAGCATATGAACTTGATTTTGTTATAAATACCAGTCCCGAGTAGTTGTTGCCCTTGGTTGCTTGAAGAAGCGGGTGCCCTGGGTGGAGTTGAAACCCTTTTTTGCCTAAAGACCTTGCTTTGACTCGGTGGTATGAGGGTTTAACCGCCAACCTGGTGACGTGGCCTTCGGGTCAAAGGCCCCACCATTTTTTCTTGATTTCATTTTCCCTCCCTAAGACTCACATGTCTGATTTTAATCGCTTTTCACCGAACCCCAATATTACATATATTAAATATTTATTTAATTAAGTTGTTGATAATATGTTTTGAGCATTGCAAAACCATTAAGGTGCTTGTTTACGAATGAATTCCTGGTTTTGTATGTTTGATGTAATACAGTTCATCATCTCATGCTTTCTTCTAGTGTGTGTGTATATATATATATATATATATATATATATATATATATATATATATATATATATATATATATATATATATATATATATATATATATATATATATATATATATATATATATATATATATATATATATATATATATAGTCAGGCTAGAATACACTCGAGTGTACGGATCGCACGAATACACTCAAGTGTGTTTGCATATCAAGGCTATTTTTTGCAAAATGTAAACCGTTGATCTTTACTGTCATACTATAACTAGGCTACATACAAATTTTGAGCCCATTTGGATGAGTGTAAGTCACTCATCCAAGGGCAGCAAAATCGACGCACGGAACTAATTTGAAATGCATAATTTTTGCGGTCTTCATAACATGAGCTATACATATCCAAATGTGCTCAAATTTTGCGTATGAGTTGTTCACGAGATGTTTAATAAGATCAACGGATTATATTTTCAAAAAAAATATTGCATCATGAAAAACTACTTGAGTGTATTCCGCTTCGGATACACTCGAGTGTATTCTAGCCTGACTCTCTCTCTCTCTCTCTCTATATATATATATATATATATATATGCACATATGCATAGTATATGTATATATACACATGAATGTTTTTTTTTTGGTCGGCAAAAAAACGTGTTACTAGATGACCAAAACTTTGGGTACAAATGTGCCCCTTGGGGAAACAAAACGATCCTTATTTGACCCCACGCAGGGGGACAAAAGGATCAAAATAGAAAAAATACTCCATACTGGAAAAGCCAGGAGAAGGGAGATCTAACAAAGAGGACAAAATCAGAAGAAGAGAAGAAGGATCACACAGGACCAATAATAACACCCACAAATACGCCTGTGAGGGCCTGCACTCAACTACCAATCTGAGACACAGAGTCGTCACCTGAACCTCCTCCAACACAAGACCAGCAGGTAAAAAACTAGGAAAACCATATGAAGAAGTAAAAGCCTGCCACTCTTTAGCTTCTTCCCAAAGGTTAGAACGTCTGCCATAGGTTCTATCCTTCATTCTGAGAGGTCAAGAAATGCTACCAGTCCTAAATCAAAGGTGCCTTCAGGGACTTCTCCAAGGATACATGTAACTGAACTCCATCGTACCATGAATGCTACTTACCATCAGAGTACCCACAAAGAGAGCATTACAGACCAATATTACTCAATCACACTAACCCAAGCACAAGCCGACTTCAGGAACCTTGATCAGAAGCAAGTCTTCCAGGAGAGGACTCCTGTGGACCGCCAACACTATAGAGGACCATCGGCGACTTCCATCATGTGGCCGAGACCAGCACCAGAAAGGAGCCAAACATCAAACACCCTGTGGGCATTCCCACACACAACAACATGGGACAGCAGGGATGAACCCGGCCGCCTCGAGAGGACACCCTCCACCTCCTGTCCAACCAGGGGGCACGTAAACGAAATTGGATCCAGGATATAGGGCCTGAGCCCCAGAAAAGAGCGCCACTGTCACCGCAGAGATGAGGCCGCAACTCCGAGCAGACCAGGAGGAACCCGGTCAACCATTGAGGATGCCTCCATCGCTGGAATCGCCAAAAAGGTGTGATCGGGTGCTTGCACAACAATCTTAGCGAACCCTTGAGAATGGTGCTGCCGGAACAGGACACATTGTCCGGGATGCTACTCGTCGGGCAAAAACATCCGCTGCCATCGAGCCGCCCATCAAGGACCCCCGCCCCTCCACCTTACAGAGCTTGAAGACGAGGAGGATCCCCGACGATGCGGAACGTAACCAAAAGAGGACGCGAAGCCCCATAGCCGCTGATCAATGGCAACGACTGTTGGCTTGGAGTCCCTGTGAAGGGAGCCGTAGCCGACTGTGGTCGGGACGTCGCTACCCAGGAATACCCAGGTTTCACTCAGAGGAGGGGAAGGGGAGATGTGGATGGAGTAGCACACGATTCCCATGCCTGATTGGGAAAGGTTCTCTCTACCCGTCTCTCTTGAACGAAATAGAGTCGCCCGAGACGAATCGTCAGACCTCTTGCTCAGATCTGGACCTCGCGACGCTTTGCATCCCTCCACCAAACCAACACATCCGAGGCGACGCCCAAGCTACTTCCTTCTTCATCGAGTCGCTGCACACTTCACTGCTCAGACCTCGAAAGCTGTTGGGGACTAGGGGGAGGAAGCCACCGAGGCGGCACTCCCTCCCCCCAGCGGGAGCCGTCGGGAAAGAGTAGAGAGAAGCGGGAGCAGAACCCTAGAGAGAGAACTGGAGAGAGGCGACGCTCTCTCCCCCCAACGTATGAATGTGTTTGTATATATAATAATATTATATGCAAGTTGCCATGGTGACATCACCAAGTTAGTCGGGTTGACCTTATGGTTGAACTGGAGAACCGTCACCCAAAAGCCTTGTTAGGTCCACCTTTGGTTTAGGTCTGAAAACCTTGGCTGATGCATTAGTAGAAGTTTAGGCAGTTTTTTTTATCATTAACAAATGGCTTACAAAAGTCCAAATGAGCTCAAATTTGGTGTAGGCTATTGAAAAGATACTTAAGGAGAATTAATGGTTTGGATTTTCCAAAAAGTTGGCCAACGTATGTAAACACAAATAAGCTTATAATTCAACAATATGGATGGAAAGAGCATCCTGCCTTTACCGTCACGCAAAATTGATATGATCAGACGTCACTCGCTTGTCCATCTAATACAATTTACATATTTGGCCGTTAACGGTGAACTCAAAACTCAAAGGCAAAACACCAAAAAGTTTTTCATTGTTGCGAACGCTCTCTTGGGCTGGTGCATATAGACTTTCTTAGTTAGGTAAGTACAATGTTGAAGTTTCAATTCATATGGTTGGATCATGAAAAAATGATCACTAGAAAGAACTATTCAAATGGTCCTGATGTAGGACATATTAGGCTTTATTCTACATGTTATTGCTTTATTTTAATATTTACGGACCTAAGCACAAATTATCTAGTTTATGTGCTTAGTCGTAAATGCTTTATGCTTTTCTTTATTTTAGGTTTTATTTAATTCCGAATTTTGTTAAATAGGATTTTATTTCCATTATTTGAGGGTCAAGTCATGTGGTTGTTATAAAAGCCAACCTTGGGGCCTTTGTCCAGGCAGTTGAATATGAATTGAATTTTGAGAATTTGACGTTTATCTTCTTCGTTCTTCTTCTTCAAGATGTGTTCCACATCAGGTCCTCATGCTCTCACTTTCATAGTGTTCTCTCTGGACCACTTTATTACACAAACACACATGTCCTTATATATATGTATCAATATGCTTGTATGTATTAGAAATGGGACCCTCTACCTCAAGTTGTAGGAATTTCTCTATAACCACTCTCAATTACCATCCTCAATGAATGCTTTTGTGTTATTGAACTGAATAAGTGGGAGGAACATGGTCTGGACTAAATGCGATTCAAATTTTACAAAACTCAAGTGTCGTATGTGAGATTTCATTAAAAACACTAGAACAATACATACAATTATAGTGTCATCATTGATGCCGATGAATATGCTACATATGTTTTTATTATAAGTTGAAACACAACCAATGTACATTATAAATTCTTATCCATAAGTTTAGATCATGTAAACTGACTACGTGACATCCCAAATGCGCACACGCACACACATTGGCCACACAAGTTTGTGTTAATTTGAAATGAAATCCAAATTAGTATGAGGGGCAATCTAAGTTATGGAAAAAGATCCACGAGTGGGAAATTTGAAATTAAGTATTCTATTGTCTAGAATCACATATAACATGCATGGATGCTCACAAATGTTTTTATGTTTATATGAAATGAAATCCAAATTAGTATAAGGAGCATCTAAGTAATAGCGAAAAAGATCCATGGTCTCAAATTAGAAAAATGAAAATTCTATTGTCTAGAACCACAGATACAATCCTAGTGCTACTATACATAATTCTCCTTTATAATCTAATTTTCATTTTGTTTTTGCAGTTAGGCAGTTTCACCCATCAAATGACTGATGGGTGGGGGCTGGCTACAGATGGTAGAGTGATATTTGGGAGCGATGGTACCTCTACTCTTTATGAACTGGATCCTCAAAATTTTGAAGGTTTATACAAAACATTCTCAACTAGCTATCTTATTGTTTTCATGTGTTTCTCGTATCTTTGATCTCCTGTTCATCTGTAGTTAGAAGAAGATTGACCGTCACATACAGAGATTATGAAATTCAATATCTAAATGAATTGGAATATATTAATGGTGAAGTATGGGCTAATATCTGGCAGGTATGTTTTGGCACTATTAGAAGTGTTTTAATCATGTAGTGTAAATGTCTTTTGGATATAACCAGTGATTTGTAGTTGGATATCTGGTCAATACTTTTCCTTGTTCACTTAATATGTTTATAACTTGATATGCGACTTGGTTTTTCCCTGAGATTTCTTTTGATATATTATATCTAGCTCCGATCTACTGCAGTTGGAACAAATATAATGGTACTTGTTACTGTAGCTGAGAATGAAAGGGATATCAAATAAGTCAGCATAATATGGATAGTGGATGTGGGTATGCTACATGGCTATGGGAATTTCAATTACTAAGGATGTGGAGATACAATTACACGCATACAAACTAAGTAAACCTGTCAGGATTGACTGGGCGAGTATAGTGTGGGTTGTTGAGCACGGCTTGTTCTCCCCGGGGGACTCGGGTTCGAATTACCTGTTGCACACTTAATTACCACCCTTGTGGTCATCCGGGCCGTGACACTGTTTGAGTGAGGGGGGAGACTAATGTCTCTTTTAACTAAAGAACAACCCTGTCAGGACTGTATGATGGTAACTAGGATTGTATTGAGAGAGTGACCTGTCAGGATTGTATGATGGTAACTAGGACTGTATTGAGATGAGTGACCTGTCAGGATTGTATGGTGATAACTAGGATTGTATCGAGATGAGTAATGAATCCCTATTTTTTTCCCACACTGTAATTTTCTACAGAAATTCTGAGCTTTCACAAATTCCTAAACTATTTAAGAATTTCCCGATTTTGTTCATGATCTTTCTGATCTAGATTTTCTTTCATTACAGATATTGTTTATTTAATCTATGGGATGACTTGAAGGAACTATGTCATAATGGTGCTTGGTATATTATGAATGTGGCATTACATTGTATTGTTTTTTTGGGATGGTTGAACAAACTTTTGCCAAATCTTTACTGGATTTTATCTGAATTTCTCACAGTTGATGAATGCTGAACTTTTCATCATCACTGAGCTCTGCTCTATGGTTGACACATGGATGCGAAGTACTGGATATGAGTACTTGAACCTGATTTGAACTGTTTTTACCATCAAATATGATGGTTTTGGACGGTACATATTATCAACTTAAAAGAATATGTAAGCCATAATGTTATTGGCAACCAACATAAATAGACACAAAAAAGGCGATGACAATGCTTTCATCTCTGTGGTGTATCTACAAATGATTATAGGATAGTGGATAGAGAGACTATTGACATTTCTAGAAGAAGAATGGATTTAGACAAGTGATGCCTAAAGCTTGGATTTATTCCTTAGGCAAGCCTTGAAAATGCTGTAATATATCTTACACATAGAATTTAGTGTCTGATCTCAACGCCTTATCGATGGTCCTGAAACAAAAATTTCTTTTGGCCAAAATTTCGTTATTTACAGCCCTGATGATTTCAATGCCAAAATGGGCAAATAAATCATGAAAATTTACCAGGACAGTCTAAACACCAAGAGAAGCATAATGCAATACTATTCCATATTGGATTGAGGGGGGGGGGTTCTTCCACATTTGTAATTGAAGGAATCTGAACTGTTTCTACAATCATTTTGATGACAATTTTTATGGTAAAATGAAGGAATTAAATTATGATATTCTGCAAACTCAAGGTTTAGACATAAACACACTAGATTGTAATATAAATATGTATGTTGAGTGGTCAGGGTGGGAATATCCATTTCTTGATGAATGATTCCACAAATGAACAGAACTGTCAAGTCTTAAGATTGTTACAAGCTTACAAACCCGCAAGTTACAAGTTAGAACTTGAAACTTACAGTGGCAGGTTACAAACTTACAAATGAAACTTGTAAAACATATGTTACTAACTAGTAACTGCTAATTTAGTTAATTAGTGATTAATAAGTACTAAGTACTATTAAGTAGTGACTAATAAGTATAACTAACAAGTATTAAGTATTTAAGTTTTGTTTGTAAGTCATGTGTTTTACGGGCTATATTATGAAGGGCAGCCATTAATGAGTTTGTGTTCTTTTTTAGCCACAATGATCAAAATAAAATAATTTTGTCTAATTATGTGCCAAATATCATTTCTATTCGCTATTAAATAACTGCACATATTCGGTTGTCTTATTTTGTGTCTTCATTTAGGTTTCTGTTTTGGAGTTCGTGTCATAAAGGGAACCATTAACTTGTTAAAGACTTGGAGCTATTCCACTAAATCTTAATTTATTTACTGATTCTCTATGTCTTACATTGTTTATAATTATTCTCTTCCAGTCTTTGGTACTAATAGACTTATAAGTTCTTAAAAAGCTTTTTATATATATTCCCTATTTTTTTTTGTTCTTGTTTTTTCATTTTTAGTTCTCTGTCTCACATGGTTTACTTGGGGCGTTGTCCGCCTATCCATCTTATATAAATAGGCGAGCGCCCCTTTATGATATAAAAAGTTCTTGTTTTCCAACATAGTACTAAGCAATTTACCCAAACCCTTCTCTCTCCCATCAGTCCACCTCCATAACCACCCTCCACTGCGCCACCACCTTAGGAGGCGGCGTTCTTTGATTACATAGTATCAACACACTTTTGCCGTCTCTCTCTCTCTCTCCTCACTCTATGCATGACACCACTGACAATGTCACAATCCTCGACTAGAGTTATCCTTGAGAGGTGGATCTAGAGTCTTATCTATTTTTTTTCATTTCTTTTGATATTTATTCTTCCTCAATCTTTCCTCTTATTTTTTCTTATTCTTTACAGCTCCATCAAGCAGCAAAGTTGCTGCAATGTTACTGCATTCCTTCTTTATTTTTCGTTTCTTATTTTTGCATTACCAAACAACAAATTGCTGCTATGTTATGGAGTTACTGTTGCTACAAGATTATGATATTATCTATTTACTGCTGCTCCATTTACTGATTTACTACATACTATAATGGTTTTTTCTTCTTCATCCTCCTATTTCTATAATCTGTATATAAATCTCTTGTTTGAATGTACTCACATTAATACAATGTAATCTCTTGCTTGCATTTTCTGTTTCTACTCTAGCATTCCTATATTCAATTCAATTATTCATATCTATGCATATATTCGCTATATTGTTTCTCATCTTTTTGCCTCCTTTCTACTTTTATTTTTTGATTTGTTCTTCTTTCTCTATCAATCTTCATATGCTATTGTTAATATCATATTTATTCTATTTTGTAATTTCTATATCCCGCTGGACCTCTATGTAAATTATCCAGTTTCTCTTATAATAAAAAGAGAGAAGGCCTATGGCCTCTCTCAACGCTACATTGCACGTTGCATTGCGCCACAACATTTCACATGGTACAGATCAAGGTTCCTAACCTAACCCTACCCAGCCGTCACAACCCAACGCTGCCGCCGGTCGGCTGATCGCCAGCCTTCCCCGGTCGCCAGGGTGAACAGTAACTCCGGCGGTGAACAGTAACTCTGACGGTGAACAATACACGGTGTGAACAATACTTCGGCGTGAACAGTACATTGGAGTGAACAGTAATTCCTGCGTGAACAGAGCATGTCGCCAGCCTTCCCTGGCCGCCGCGCCGCCGGCCCAAAGCGGGCGGAGCAGCCGTTTCCCGGCCCAGGCGCCGTAGCTGCCGTCCCCCCCTTCTCTTCTATCTGCGGATTGTCGGGTCCTTTGATTGATCCAATAGATTTCTAAATCCCAAACTGGAGGGTCCGTCGGTACGTAAGAAATTCCTAATCACATCTCTTCCATGTGTGATTAGGGAATTTCAGTTGGGGGAAGTGGATGCGTCAGATACGCATTTGATCTTGTGACGTGATGTGTATCTTTCCGTCACCCATATCTTCTTGTGACGTGTATCAATCTGTCACACTTCTTCTCGTCAAATCATGGAGGACGCCAAGGCATCTACCATCTATAGTGAGATGTCTTCTATCCCCTCCATCAAGATGAACGGGAAGAATTATCTTTTATGGATGAATGCTGTCCATACTGTATTGGAGTCACGCGACAAGGCGAGACACGTTGATTCTGATCCTCCTGCACTTACCGACAAAGGCTATGCTGAATGGAAGCGTCATAACAGTCTGGTGAAGACCTGGTTATGGGGGAGCATGGAACCTGGGATTGCCTTGAGGTTCATGTTCTACACTACTGCCAAAGAGATCTGGGATGCAGTGAAGAAACATTATTCTCAAGAGAAGAATGCGCTTCGTCAGTTCATGATATATGATTGCCTATTTGCAGAACGACAAGGAGACATACCTTTAGAAGAATACGTTGGAGTGATTCAAGGTATTGCACAAAAGCTGAGTTTCTGCCATCCAGTAACTGTCCAAGAGCAAGTCAAAGACAGAGATGACTTGATTACAACAAAATTCTTGTCTGGTCTGAGTTCTTGGTGCAGTTCATCCCGCAATGTTATCTTAGTTTCTGATAAACTTCCCAGCTTGGAAGAGGCCTATTCAAGGATTTTACAGGCAAATTTTGAACATGTTGATCCTACCGTAGTCTCATCTCAGGGAGATTCTCATGCTTCTGTAGCTGCTGCAGTGAGAGGACGGACATGTATGGGCCGAGGACGTGGAACTTGTCCTAAGTGCACTTTCTGTGACAAACCTGGACACACAGTTAAGAAATGCTGGAAGAAGCATTGGTCGACCTGCTGCACCACCTGTGGGAGCAGCAAACTATGCTACCACTACTGAGTCTACTGAGCCTGCTTTGAGTTCTGGTCGTTCTGGCATTACACTCACCAAGGAGGAATATGATAGATTTATTCTGGCTACTCAACATCTGAGCTTGGGATCATCATCTTCAACTAACTTGGCGTCCACCACTGGTAATCAAGCTACCTCTTTATTGGCTTCTGGTTCTACTTCATCATGGGTCGTTGACTCTGGAGCGTCACAACATATGACTGGTATGAGGAGACTTCTTCATTCCATTGATTCACATATTCCTCACAAATTTGTAATAAGAACAGATGGTTCAGTGAGGAGAGTGTTAGCCAGTGAATCTGTTTCTCTGACTCCTGGAATTGATCTTAAATCCGTACATTATGTGCTTGCTTTTCCTTTTAATCTTCTGTCTGTTGCTAAGTTGATTGATACTGTGAAATGTACGGTAACTTTTGGACCTTCTTGTTTTGTATTACAGGATCTCAAGAGTATGAGGACGATTAGTGGGGGGGGCTAGGAAAGGTGATCTCTACCTATTCCATGGTGACAGTCTGCCTCGCCAAGTGTCTGCTCCTGCTCCAGCTGTCCTGTTGAGTGGCTCTCCCTTACTGTGGCACTACAGACATGGACATTCTTCATTAGAGAGCCTGAGAAAGTTAGAACCAGAATTCTCTCAAGCATCGTCTCTAGAGTGTCAGTCCTGTCAACTGGGGAAACATCATAGAATGTCTTATCCCGGTCGTGTCAATAAACGGGCGTCATGTCCTTTTGAGTTTGTCCATAGTGATGTTTGGGGTCCTGTAAAAGACCATAGTTATAATGGTTTTTGTTATTTTATCTCTTTTGTGGATGACTTCTTGCGTATGACTTGGATTTATTTGTTGAAAAGTCGAGAGTCTGTGCTATCTATTGTCAAACATTTTCATCAAGAAATAAAAGTTCAATTTGATTGCAATATTAAAGTTCTTCAATCTGATAATGCCTTGGAGTATGTTCAAAATGCTATGGATGATTTTTGTAGTTCAGTTGGGATGATACATCGTACATCCTGTCCTTACACCCCTCAGCAGAATGGGGTACCAGAGAGGAAAAATCGTCATCTCCTTGATATTACCAGGACAATCATGTTTCAATCTAATGTTCCTAAGCGTTTTTGGTCTGACGCCCTTCTTACTGCTTGTTTTCTTATCAACATGCAACCTTCGTCTATGCTTCAAGGACATACTCCTTTCTCTATCCTACGTCCCAAAGATCAACCTTTCCTTGTTCCTCTTAGAGTGTTTGGTTGTACTTCTTTTGTCTACAATTTTGATCCTAAGGCTGATAAGTTATCTCCTAGGTCAATTAGGACTCTCTTTCTTGGGTACTCCAACACTAGCAAAGGGTACAAGTGTTAGTGTCCAAGTCTTCGTCGCATGTTTGTGTCTAGAGATGTGACTTTTCATGAATCCACTCCATATTTCTCTAGTGTTCCCAGTAAGGGGGAGCAATTATGTGAGAGAGTGCCACCCATACTTGTCAAGGCGCCCCAGGGCTACGCCAAGGCGAGGACGCTTTATTATAATGCTACAGTGACCTAGTTTTGTGGGTCTAGTTGTATATTTATTTATTTTAATGTTTGATATGGCTACACCAATGCTCAAAATTAATAGTGTTGCCTATTTTATGTGCCAAATATCACTTTTTAATTGGATCTAATACTCTTTTTTGGGTTTGACCGGATCTAATACTCTTTTTTGTTTGACTGGATCTAATACTCTTAGTACACATTTGATTTGTCTTAGTTTGCACCTTCAATTCAGATTGTACTAAGTAGCTATGCTATGAAGGATAGTGATTACATTGCTTAATATTTGTAGCTATGCATGACAATAAATATATATTTATATGTTGATCACTCTTACATTCTTTACAATAATTCTTTTCGTGTCCTTGACATTATTGTCAAATGATAATATATTAGAAATGTAATTAGTTATTTTTTCATACAATAAAATATATATATATGGAGAGATCGACTATAAATATGTAGATAACTACATATATAACTACACAATGTGTGTATATGAGTGGGGAAAAACCATGACACATGTATATATACATAAAATATATACATAAAATATATACATAAATTATTATTTTAAAGGTCGCCTAGGCGACGCCTAGTCGCGCCTAGGCACAAGGCTTCCGGCCCCAACGCCGTGTCGCCTTGCCGCCTTAACAAGTATCTGCCACCTATCATTCCTGACTATATTATAATTCAGGAAGAGCAGCCAACAAATGGTCCACCAATTCAGCAATATTCACATGTTTATAGCAGACGAGGCAGACAAGATCCAGAGGAGGTAGCGACTCCAGTCTCTAAGCCCTCCCCATCCTCCTCTACTCAAGGGATTCCTAAAGAACCATCTGACCTTGATGTTCCCATTGCTGTTCGCAAAGGTACCCTTTCCTGTACTATTCGGCATCCTATTACAAATGTGTGTTGTTTGTCCAAGTTATCTCAGCAGGCTCGCTCATTTTCTCTTGGGATTGATTCTGTGGTCATTCCAAGAAATCATCTTGATGCTATGAAGGATATTGGCTAGAAACAGGCTATGCATGTTGAAATGTCTGCTCTGTTACAAAACAACACCTGGGAACTTGTTGACTTACCTCCAGATAAAAATGTTGTGGGATGCAGATGGGTATTTACAGTAAAACATAATCCAGATGGTTCTGTGGAGAGATTGAAAGCTAGACTGGTGGCAAAGGGGTACACTCAGACATATGGGGCTGATTTCTTTGAGACCTTTTCACCAGTGGCTCGTCTGAATTCTGTGCGTATTCTTATTTCTTTGGCTACTACATTTGACTGGCCTCTATTTCAGCTCGATGTCAAGAATGCCTTTCTTCATGGTGATCTACAAGAGGAGATGTACATAGAGTAACCACCTGATTTTGTTACTTAGGGGGAGTGTCAGAAGGTGTGTAGACTGAAGAAAGCCATCTATGGATTGAAACGATCTCCTAGAGCTTGGTTTGACAAGTTCAGTGATGTTGTGCTAAAGATGGGTTTTTCTCGTTCTGTTACTGATCACTCTTTATTTTATTCTACTTCTTCTGGTAGATCTATTATTATTGCTGTGTATGTTGATGATATTGTTATCACTGGTAGTGATTCCACATGCATATCTCGTGTGAAAGCGGGCTTGCAGGGGCACTTTCACACAAAGGATCTGGGAAAATTGAGATATTTTCTGGGCATTGAAGTACTTAGATCTGATGCAGGTACCAATTTGTCTCAGAGAAAATATGTGTTGGATTTACTACAGGAAACTGGTATGAGTGAGTCTAAGCATGTGTCTACTCCTATGGACTATCATGTGAAGGAGATGACTGATGATGCTGATTATCCAGATCCAGGATATTACAGGAAAATTGTGGGAAAATTGATATATTTGACAGTCACACGTCCTGACATTTCTTTTGCTGTAGGAGTGGTGAGTCAGCATATGAGCTCTCCAAAATAGTCTCATTGGACATCTGGCTGTCGTATTTTGAGATATCTGAAAGGTGCACTTGGTAAGGGAATCACCTATTATAAGCCGAAGACTCCTGTATCCACACTGTCTCTTACTGGTTATGCAGATGCATATTGGGCTGGTACTCTGAATGACAGGAGGTCTACGTCTGGATGTTGCACATTTTTGGGAAATCATCTTAAAACCTGGAAAAGCAAAAAGCAAAATGTTGTGGCAAGATCTAGCACATAAGCTGAGTATAGAGCAATGGCACATGCATGTTGTGAGTTGCAGTGGGTTCAATCTGTACTTTCTGAATTAAAGATACCTATTTTGTCTCCTATAGAACTCAGATGTGACAATCAAGCGGCCATATACATTGCTAAGAATCCAGTCTTCCATGAACGTACTAAGCACATTGTAGTTGACTGCCACTTTATCAGAGACTAGATTAAGAATGAAACTGTTGTGACTCCACATGTCAAGTCTGAAGATCAACTTGCAGATGTTCTTACGAAGCCATTGAGTCCAACAACTTTCCAGAGTTTTTGCAACAAGCTGGGTCTACACGATGTGTACACTCTAGTTTGAGGGGGAGTGTTAATATATTTCATATTTATTCTATTTTGTAATTTCTATATCCTGCTGGACCTCTATGTAAATTATCCATTTTCTCTTATTAATAAAAAGGGAGAAGGCCTATGGCCTCTCTCAACGCTGCATTGCACGTTGCATTGCGGCACCACATTTCGTAGCTATATTTTTCTCTCTCCATGGTTTCACCATATATAAGGTTCCTGCTGCATGATGCTCTACTTTTTTTTTCTTAGTTAATCGTCTTCCCCAACCTTCTTATTGATTTCTTTTTGAAAATTGTTATTCTTCCTCAAGTAGACCAATGTTCTTTTTTCCTTTTTTGTCATCCTCTTAGAAATTCGTATCGATTCATATATTGCTCATAGGTTAATATCAAGGTATCAGAAAGCGGGAAGCGAGAGGCGTGCGGACAACACCCTATAACCGATTAAGCGGTAGGCGGGCGATTAAGCGGGTGTCTAAATTTTATATATTTTTATACAAAATTACATGTATGTGTATATAAAAAATATATTTCTAAGGAACTTCTATACATATCTAATCAGAAAATCAGTAATTAACTAAGTATTCATCAATACTTTACTATTAATCAATATCTCTAATCACTAAAATCAGCAAGCAGATCAGTAATTGTAAATGACAAACTATGAATAATCGATTTAAAATAATCACTAAAGTAATACTAACCAGTAGTACCAATCATTAATCACTGAAAGCAGCAAGGAAATCAGTAAAACTAATCATTCATTAGAAGTATAATAGAGCAATATGATATTTACTTTGATGCATTACAGCAGTACCCAATTATTACAGCTTACACACAAAATATGCATTCTAAATTAGGACTAGCTATATAGAACATTTAATGTAGACAAGTTACATATATTATAGTTGACACTACTTGGACTTTGTAATTAATTAACGTTAGATGCTTACATTAGTATTTTTAAACAAAGCGGGAAAAAGCGGGCAAAAAGCGGGAAAAAGCGGGTGAAGGTGGGCAAAAAGCGGGCGATTATGTTCAAAACGCTTAACCGGGCGCTTAGGGGCTAAATTAGGCGGATAAGGGTCTTGGCCGATTAAGCGGCTGCCTGGGCCTTTTTTTAATTCACTGGTTAATATATAACTATCTAAATAGGCGTCCCTAGGCAACGCCTAGACAACTTCGGTAGGCGCTTGAACACATATTTATGTATATAGTACAACATGCATCTAAAGAATTTTGATACAACCAACACAAGTGCGTTAATCATACTCGGATTTGCTTGGATGGCACACATGAATCTGGGCAAAAATTATATCAATAGTCCTTTTTCTAGTTGCCATATGATATTTTTACGTAGTTACACTCGACAGTGTAATCATCGAGGTAATGGAATCCAATCTCTTGATGCCCACAATTGACACCACCATGATAAATGTTGACAATCTCACAACACCAAGTATTATGTGGGAGTCAACTACCATGGCAAGCCGCCTACTTGATCCGCTGAGTACCCTATTGTATGGGGAGCTCTACTTCAAGTTTGTGTGTAGTAGCTCTGGTTTGACTAGGTGGACGTTGCATGCATAGCAAATCCTTTGGTGTTGGCATCATCGTAATCACCCGGATTCGCTAACATGTTGCTCAACTTGCATGGTAGAAGCAACACTGCCCCTAGTTGCATTGTGAATCGACCTAACTGGTAGATTCGTTTCTTGTTGCGCCGCTGATCCCTAGATGAATTTGCTCCTTCGGTGGTGGCTTCTACCAATCGATGTCCCTCACCTAGCAGTGGTCCTTGTTGTCTACTCCTCAACGGAAAGGAAGTGACCTTGCCGTATGGTTACAGTTGAAGTAGAGAGGCGACTGGAGAGAACATGTGTTGGTGATGGGCATGAAGAGGTGAGAGGAGAGGCAGAGAGAACAAGATGCATAAGAGGAGAAAGATGATAGATAGGGGAGCAATTGGGAATGGGAGAGAGGAGGTGAGAGCGGGTGGGGTCACTTTCTTCAACTGACTTCACAGAAGTAATGTCATGTTGTGAGTGTGCCATAATGATTTTTTTGGAGTGATTAGATCAAGATCCACTGACCAAGAACTTGATTGTATTTGGGTCACTATACACTTGAGTGTATTCTAGCCTCACTCTCTTTGTCTCTCTCTGTATATATATATATTCCCCATTTTTTGTTTTCTGTTTTCCCCTTTTTTACTTCATTTCCTCACATGGTGTATTTGGGTTTGTCCACCTATCCATCTCATATAAATAGGCATTCGCTCCTTTATGATATAACAAATTTCTCATTGTCCAACAAGAAACCTAATTTTTAATGCTCTCATACCATAAGATACATGTATATAAGAAGATTGATACTAAATGTATGCATAAACCTACATACATACATACATATATATATATATGTATATATACATATATATATATATATATATATATATATATATATATATATATATATATATATATATATATATATATATATATATATAGAGTCAGGCTAGAATACACTCGAGTGTACGGATCGCACGAATACACTCAAGTGTGTTTGCATATCAAGACTATTTTTTTGCAAAATGTAAACCATTGATCTTCACCGTCATACTATAACTAGGCTACATACAAATTTTGAACCCATTTGGATGAGTGTAAGTCACTCATCCAAGGGCAACAAAATCAACGCGCGAAACTAATTTGAAATGCTTAATTTTTGCGGTCTTCATAACATGAGCTATACATATCCAAATGTGCTCAAATTTTGCGTATGAGTTGTTCACGAGATGTTTAAGAAGATCAATGGATTAGATTTAAAAAAAAATATTACATCATGAAAAACTACTTGAGTGTATTCTAGCCCGACTCTCTCTCTCTCTCTATATATATATGAAAACTACTTGAGTGTATTCCGCTCCGGATACACTCGAGTGTATTCTAGCCTGACTCTCTCTCTCTCTCTCTCTATATATATATATATATATATATATAGAGAGAGAGAGAGAGAGTCAGGCTAGAATACACTCGAGTGTATTCGGAGCGGAATACACTCAAGTAGTTTTTCATGATGCAATATTTTTTTCAAAAATCTAATCCGTTGATCTTCTTAAACATCTTGTGAATAGCTCATACGCAAAATTTGAGCACATTTGGACATTTATAGGTCATGTTATAAAGATCGCAAAAATTATGCATTTCAAATTAGTTTCGCGCGTCGATTTTGTTGCCCTTGGATGAGTGACTTACACTCATTCAAATGGGCTCAAAATTTGTATGTAGCCTAGTTATAGTATGACGGTGAAGATCAATGGTTTACATTTTGCAAAAAATAGTCTTGATATGCAAACACACTTGAGTGTATTCATGCGATTTGTACACTCGAGTGTATTCTAGCCTGACTCTCTTTCTCTCTCTCTCTCTCTCTATATATATATATATATATATATATATATATAAAGAGAGAGAGAGAGAGAGAGAGAGAGAATTAACTTGTTGCCCGCGCGGGTAACTAAATCTTACTACCCGTGCTAAGTAGCGGTGGCAAATGCTGTAAATACTATGTTGTCCGCTCATCTTTTATTTGGCTGAAAAGCGGTGGCATTTATTTGTAATTATCAAAACTTTTGTAAGTAACAACGACATATGCTGGAAGTATTACATTACCGACTTATTTTTAATAGGCTGGAAAGCAACGACACTGAATTATAATTGTCACAACTTCTGCCACTGCGTTTCGAGGATGCCATGGTGGGTGGGGCAATGACTAAGAATAAATAATTCTTGTCATGATTCTCTCTTATTAGATCTATTATTGTATTTCTTCCATAACACGACACTAAAGGGCATCATTATCTTGCATTCGGCTTTGACAAAGATATTTCATATTGACGCATCAATTATTGTTTACAGATCGAGGCTTGAAATTAAGAATAAGCCAAAAAGTTTCAATACATGATAGAATAATAAGTCCTAAACTCAATACGTTTGTCAAATTTTGAGTATTGTTCCAGGTCGACCCGAGAGAAAATTCCATATTTATGTGATCTTTATACAAGAACGCTATGTGATCTTTACGGTATTAGTTAATCAATATTCTCCCTAAAAAATGCATTTCTCTACCGTGTTGTTTGAAATATTTATATTCAAAATGAGATCTACATGCTACAATGCAATTATTTTTCAACTAATGTTACAATGATGGGATGTTTTGATTTAAACCATTCGAATTTGGACCACCGAAATCACTATCCATATTACAATCTGGCACCTACATTACGGTTGACTCTTGCCTATTACACTGTGGCTGCACATATTACAGATGACACTTGTTTATTACAATATGAGTATCCATATTACAAATCTGTCTCCTACATTACGGTTGGCTCTTGCCTATTACAATGTGACTGTCCATATGGCATATGACACTTGCTTATTACAACATGACTATCCATATTACAAAATTGTCACCTACATTACAGTTGCCTCTTGCCTATTACAATCTGACTGTCCATATTACAGATGACACTTTCTCATTACAATATGATTATTCATATTACAAACTGTCACCTACATTACGGTTGGTTCTTACCTATTACAATGCGATTGTCCATATTACAGATGACGCTTATTACAATATGAGTATCCATATTATAAAACTGTCACCTACATTACGGTTGACTCTTGCCTATTACAATGTGATTGTCTATATTACATATGACACTTGCTTATTACAATATGACTATCCATATTACAAAACTGTCACTTACATTACGGTTGGCTCTTGCCTATTACAATGTGACTGTCCATATTACAGATGACACTTGCTTATTATAATATGACTATCCATATTACAAACTCGCCTACATTACGGTTGACTCTCCCTCTGCTCAATGCTTTACTCCATCTGAACAAACGAGAGGATTGCCATTCTCATTTAATCAAGAGGACCACCAACAACGAAACGTTTTAAAGAAATTATACTCTATCAAAAGTAACCACAATTCGAAAGAATGCATTCGGATCCTTAAGGAATAGCTTCCACTTGTCTCTTCACTACAGTATAGGACAATACAGGTGTTCACTCTCTTTTCATGTATAAATTATCAAGAATAGTTAGAATTTGTACAAACAACCAGGCACAACCACAAGTCAACATCACATAAGTGTATCATGATTATTCTTATTAATAAAAATCATGTCAAAACAAATGATTGACTCTCACGGACATACTGTTAAACAGATTAACGTCAACACCAATACAGATTTGAAAGCCACCTCTATATTAATTTAAAATACTACAGAACAATCAAATAACACCCAGCAAACACACAATCAATTGATTGCGTCTGGATGGTGGAGTTTGGGATCCCTTTGGCTGAAGCAGTAGAGGGAGAGTGAGGTATCACACACACTATGCATAGATACAAAACCAGTTGCTATCATTTTTGCTTGAGGAACCCGTCAATCAAATGCAATGCCCACTCTGCATCAATTTCACTGGAATACAACAGGAGAAGAGGGTTACACGATTGTCCCACGAGGCAGTTCCGTGGAGTATTGAAAATCACTATTGTTTAACTCATCTAATGAATCACAACTACACTGATGCTTTGCCTCATCTAAAACGGATCAGAGTATATTTCGACGGCCGCTTCTGCCTCTCGTCCATCTGCATCGTCCTATCCACAGACGTGCTCGGGGTTGAAGCATAGGATGAAGAAAGTCGCACCTCCCATCCCAGCCAACGCCCATCCCATTCTCTGCATCGACGACATCATACCCCGGACAAACACTTGCTCTGGTAGCCAACTGAATAGCAGTCTTATAGTAGTGGCATAGAGAAGCATGTGTGCACTAGTTCAGTCAGCCGATTAATAGATTTAGTGGCGGAGGATGAAGTAGCTGAGCGTCCGTAGATCATCTCGGCAAAACGATTACAAGGAGAGTAGAGAGTGGGAGCAACGATCAGGATTTTGAAGGAATTAGCAGTGACACAATCAATAGTTTCTGCCCTCCAGCCTTCCATACTTCCTAAAGCTGGCGGTACCAGCTCAGCTCCTGTAACACAGGTGCTCGCCCGACTGCTGCTACAAGTATCTACTGTCACCAACCTCCCTGCTATCCTCCACGACAGATTCCAAGCCCTAGGACAGAGCAGACGTAACGACAATGCGAGTCCGTGGTGTTCCTCTTAGTATCCATCGCGGAAAAGACGATGTACCTAAGATGAATGTGCCTTTGATCTCTGCTTCGAGCCCCGAATCATTGCTGAATCCTGGGTCTGGCCGGTCACCTTTCTCTGCCCATCGCTAGATGCAGAATGCAAGTCGTGATGAATAGAACCGAATATCACTGGAATTAGCAAAGTTGGTAGTATTTACAAGTGAGCCACCGTGCCTCCATCCACGGGTAATATAATTAAGCTACCCGTGCGGGAAGTGAAGACAAACTCATATATATATGTATGTATGTATGTATATGTGGAAAACGTCTATGAAAATCATAAAACATATGTTTATAAATAGGTAACATGTTCATAAATTATTTTAAAAAGCCAATAAGACGATGCCTAGGCTAACCAAGGCGCCCAAGCTTGGCGCCTTGCCGCCTCAACATGTAGGTAACTGTGGAAAACAAGATATGATGGGGAAGATCCCCTTACGTGTAGGTTTTCTTATTGCTTGATAGAAAGGAGGCAACCACCCTTTCCTATAAATAGGAGAAGGGGGAAGCATACAAACACTTAGACAAGCCCTAATGGGCCAATGGACAATTGGGCCCATGTTACAAATAGACTAAGTGACTTAAGTAAATAGGCAAAACACTTAAGAAATGGACACTCTAATACTCCCCCTCAAGCTGGTGCTTGGGAGAATCCCAAGTTAGCTTGCAAACAGACAGACAGACTAGACTGAAATAAAAGGATAACCAAACCCATACAAAAATTTCCCTCAACATTAAGTTAAAACACTCAAGCACTCAAAAACTCAAAGACTCCCCCTAAAGTAGATACTCTAAAGCAGCAGATATCTTGGCAGGCATGGAGGCTTCTTGATCATCATTGTGGCATCTGGAGCAAAAGAACGAATAGCGGATAGGCACCAAGTCTTCATCACAATCGTCGTCGTAGTAGCCAGAGAGTGTTGGATCACAAGTCCTAGACAGTGCTAGGTCACAAGAAGCAGCAGTAGTCAACGTGCACACAAAGCACGGACGAACAGAGAGTCAACATGCACAAAGCACAGACAAGCCAGAGAGTGCTGGCACACAGAAGCGAAGTCGACGATGTAGGCGGATAGCAAACCAGTGTACAAAGTAGAAAGTAAATAAATAACTCTAGTATGCAATGTAGACGAAGCTCCATGTAAAGTCAGCACATGGAAGAAAATGTCCGATTTCGATGTCGTTTCAGTGGCCACAGAAATAGAAATTTTGACAGAAATTTTGATAAATGTATTTTTGAAGTTTTGACGGCAAAATAAACGAATTAATTTATGAAATTTTACCAGAATGATCTACTAGTGTAGATCTACTCAAATATGTAATAACATTTCATATTGCTACCCTGAACTGTTTCGATGGGCATTTCAGTGGGGATTTTTATGTTAATTTTCAATGGTGAAATCAATGAGTTAAGTCATTATAGTGTCCAAGCCTGTGTTGTACAGGCGTCCGCCTGGGCGCCTAGGCTTAAGTCAGCCCGCCTCAAACTGGGCGCCCAACCCCTAATTGACCTAAGTTGTTGCCTAAGGCCTTTTGAGGCCCAAATTAAGCCAATTCAAGGCTAATTTAGCATGAATTAGATCTGAATTTGATCAAATTGAGTCATTTTATGGTTAAATTGGGTCTGATTTATTCCAAACAGGGTCAATTTAGGGTAAACTAGGTCTGATTTGGGGGGAAAACATGCCTGATTTGGGGGAATTAGGTCTAATTTGGGGGATTAGGTCTGGTTTGGTCATGGAAGGCCTCGTTTAGATTAACATAGTGAAATTTAGGGTTAGTTAGGCTTGATTTGGTCATGTTATGCAAATTAGGTTTGATTTTAGGCCAAATTATGTCAAATTTGAGCAGATTAGGTCTGATTTGGGGAAAACAAGTCTGATTTTGGGGAAATGGTCTGATATGGTGAGATCAGGTCTAATTTGGCCAAATTAGATATTGTTTAGGTCAATATAGGGAAAATTTGGGGAAATTAGTTCTGATTGGATCATAATATACAAAATTAGGTTTTATTTAGGTCAAATCATGTCTAAATTGGGCACATTAGGTCTAATTTAGGGGAAACAAATATGATTTGGGGGAAGTTGTTCTAAATTGGATGACTAAGTCTTATTTGGCCAAATTTTGTCTCATTTAGGTGAATATATGAAAATTTAATGGAAATTGGGATTGATTAGGTCATGGTGTACAAAATTAGGTCTGGTTTAGGCAAAAATTAGGGTAAAATAGGTCAAATTTGATTAAATTTTGATCAAATCAGTTCAAATTAGGGCCAATCAGTTCTAGTTAGGTCTTGTTAGTTTTGATTTAGCCTAAACTCTACATAATAGTATTATACATATTTTGGCTACAAACATAATACATGTTTAGCTTTCTGATTTCTATATGAATTTTGTTTAGGTAAAACTTCCACAATTCAATCCATATCTAATGATTTTGTTACTTTCTTCATACAATGCTAGCACATTGATTGTTTATGTATAAGGAACTAAGGATTGTATTTTTCAAAAAATTTACATATATCTGTTAAAATAAAAAATATATAAAAATGCCTGGAAACGCTTGGGCCTTCGCCTGGGCGCCTGGGCTGTCTGGACGTCCCCCTGGAACGCCTGGCCGCCTATACAATCATGGTCCAAGCACAATATATAGACTTAAAAACATAAAACTGTGCAAAAAAATATGCTCTAGGTAGTACATAGTATATGAAAAAGTAGAAAAAGAATCGATGATCTGCCTGTTTCGAGAGTTTCGTGAGTAAATTTCGATGTCCGATTGCCACCGAAATAGAAATTTCAGTCGAAATTTTGACAATTTCGTCGAAATTTTGAACATTGAATCAGCAGCAAAAGATCTTCATCATCTTCCCTCTTCATAATATATCCATCACAGTAGTAGGCGTCAAGTCCTAAGATTGCTGGTCCACAAAGTCCAAAGAGTGTTGGTTCACAGAGTCCAGAGAGTGTTGGTCCATAGTAGAAAGTCAACGTGCAAAATAAAGCACGAACAACAGATAGTGTAAAAGCACAAAGCAACAAGTAACATGTGCTAATCATAGCACAAGTAGTATCAATGACGTCCAAATACGTAACTTCATAGCAGCATTCGAGGTAGACGATGAATAATCAATAATAGCACCAGAAAGCTCCACATAGCAGCAACACAATCATGAACAATCCACATAACGAAAGGACTCACATATAAGCAAAAGAAACACCATATAGCAGCAGAAGGATCCATATATCAGTCGTAACAGTGGCATGAAAATATAAGTCACAACTTACTAAATTCTTTTCCTTCATCTCTTCCCTCTACTCTTCATCCTCTATTCTCCCCCTCACTCCAACCACGAAAAGAATCAAGAGAGTGGCTGGAGTGTAGAGTCAAAAACAATGGTAGAGGTAGGGTTATGTAGGCAATATGTGGAAGAGGTAACCGATAATGCGAGTCAAGGTGCAAAATGACCCGAAAATCCGATTAGGAAAAATGGATTTGATTAGCACAAATATGTAGTGTGTATGGGGGAAGTAGGACAAGAAGAACAAAAGGAAGACTACCGGAATGTTACTCGGTAGAAAAAGAAGATACACTATCAGAATGTTACTCGGTAGGATGAATAGGTTCAATATGTAAAGGGGGGGATGGAAAAAGTATTGAGGAGGTAGGCAAAAAGGTTATCTAGGGTTGGAAGACCGGGGGGTGTAAACAAAATTATAAAACAATGCTGAAAAACGAGAAGATAATTGTTGCCGGTAAGAGAAAGAACGAACTTGCTATATATAGATACCTCCGACATATGATAGAATCATTGTAGCACGCCATGATGTAGCAACAGGTAGCAGCGGACACGCCGTGTCGTTGAGCAACACGTCGTGTCAGTTGATACAAGAAGCAACAATAGCAGGTGACAAGCCGTGTTAGTGAAGAAACACGCCGTGCCTGGTAGACAGTAGCAATAGTCAGCACCAGTAGAAGCCGGCGACACGCCGTGTCGTTGAAAGGACACACTGTGTCAGTTGACAAAAGCTCGGGGCAGAAGCATGTGACACGCTGTGTCACGTGTCAAAAAGATGACACGCCGTGTCTGAAAACGACACACTGTGTTTGAAAGTGACACGTTGTGTCCAAAATCGGCGAACACAGTCGCGAAGAAGCAGAACACCGCCTACACGCCGTGTCTAGAAGTGAGACGCCGTGTCGGCGACGAACAATAGCAGAAAAAGTCCCGCAACAACAACAAAAGTGGGGGAATCCTTTCAGATCTCCACCAAAGCAGTAGAGGATGATAGATCCTCAATATTAGCAGAAAATAGGAGATCTTTTCCTTGATTTAAGATTAGATCTCGCATGGGTGGATGCATGGATGAGCGGTGACTGCATACAAGGAGGTAGCATGGAAGGCGACGACGACAACATGGAAGGCGACAGGCGGCGGTGAATAGAATAGCGGCATATTCATTAGTAAGCAAGGCAGACGGAGGCATGGCGGTCCTTGTAGATCTAGATCCAACAACATCATTGGATGATTTTGTTGGTGAAGATGGAGACGGCTCCAAAAAGAGACGGGGATGGGAAAATCCCTGCGGGCAGCCATCAACAACGCCTAGCGGCGGTGGCCCGCTCGCAAGGGGAGGAAACTCTCCTTTGTGCTCTCTCTCTTGGTGTTGGGGGCGGCTCATGAACGACTGCTTTGATACCATGTGGAAAACTAGATAGGATGGGGAAGATCCCCTTGTGTGTAGGTTTTCTTATTGCTTGATAGAAAGGAGGCAACCACCCTTTCCTATAAATAGGAGAAGGGGGAAGCATACAAACACTTAGACAAACCCTAATGGGCCAATGGACAATTGGGCCTATGTTACAAATAGACTAAATGACTTTAGTAAATAGACAAAACACTCAAGAAATAGACACTCTAATTACCAATGTGGGACTAAATCACATGGCTGATAACACACAAATTTAGACGTCAATGCAAGTAATTAATCATAGTTTTGTGTCTATAATAGCCTTTATATGCTCAAATAACTCTAGATGTTTAGCTTTTTGTAGTTCCCTCCTTTTTAAATATATAGTTGCTCAAATAGCCAATTCTGAGACTTACATACACTGAATTGAAGTGACATCTAATCTTTTGATTCCCAGGACGAAGATTGAAAAGATTCAACCCAATCAACCTGTCCAACCTGATGAAACCTGCCCTGGTTTAGCCAAACCGGGTCAGGTTCAACCCTATGCGCAACAAGTCGCCATTATCTTCATCGGCCTGACCCTGCCAAATTGACGACATGAATTTGGCATGGATTCAATGAAACCGGTTTGGTTCGTGTCAGTCCTTCATCGACCTCCTTCGTTAGATTATAACCGATACAAGTCATCTAATGAACCATCAACCAATGGTGGCTTCCAATGACATTCCCCGCTGGCTTTGCCAATGGAGCACTTCATCAACTTTCATGACCGATGGAACGAAATCAGGGTAGGTTCACAAACCCACCACCGTCGCCAAGACATGTCAACCGAGCCACCAATGTAAGCCAAACTGATGGTACCCTCCGATGATTGATGCCGATGGTAACCTCCAATGACATCAACCGACGACTTAGTAGACCAATGGAAATCTATGACCAAAAGTTCGATACCACAAAACTGGCTCCGATCCTTTAAAATCGGACCGGATTCATAACTTCACTTTTCTATTTTGTCATACGAAACCAGCCCCGATTCTTCCATAGCGGGACATATTTGTCCCCACTTATTAACGCATTGTTTACCACTACAAAATACCCCTCCTTGGCCACCGGGCCAGGGGGTCCACATTTTTTGGTCCCTAGACCTTCGTGTTAGAGCTCTAAGGCCCGAGAGGGTTAAGGATCTCACCCTATGCCCATTTCCGTCGATTGCGACCACCTCCATCTTCCACTCATTTCCATTGGTTTCCACCATGCATCCAACTACTAGAGGAACCATGCCTGGTTCGCCGATCCGGCGTGGCGTTCATCACCACCCATCCAAACAAGCTGCTAATCGGGACGAAATAAAAAAAAGGAGGCCAATGAGTCTGGAAGGCCAAAGAGGACGACACAAATGACAAAATCTAACCTAGCCAGAGGCTAAGGAGCGAGAGCCACCTCTCCTTCACGAGCGAATCTCATCCTCTTCCTCTTTTTTTCTACTGTTCTCCTTTACCTGTACAACAATGTAGTTCCATCTTTGTTCGGTGCTAATTATGTTTGTCTATGTCTAGTTGAGCTCCTTCTTGGCTATGTAGTCCATTTTGGGCATGTTTATGTACTTTGACTTTATGCAAGTAGTTAATATCGGATCTAGCATGTTACCGTTCTATCTTCTCTTTTTAGTTATGATTGTTGATTTAGTTGATCTCTTTTTTGCATGAACTTTCGTTTTTACTAACCTCGATAGAATAGTGGTAAGCGGCAGAGAGGATACTTTGGACTGCATACTGAGAGGACGAGGTCCAAGGGGGATATGTCCGGAATCTGAGGTTAGAGAAGTATAACCCAACACAGCAAAACCGATCCCGGTTCATCCAACCCGGGTCGAGTTCAGTGTGGTTTGGATTCCTGGCTGATCTTTTACCACTCTTAATGCTCCTAGCTATTTTGGATCCGAGCGGCAATCCGGAATAGTTAGGGGCATGGAACAGGACTTCGACTTCGAGTTGACTTCGACAAGTGTGGAAGTGGAAGTTTGTGGAAACATCGAGGAAACTTTGAGGATTTTTACAACCAAACTTTGACACATCGTTGACAAAAATTAAGCTCAAAATAGTGATTTCATGATGAAAATTGATAGATTTTATCAAATCTATCTTATAAACTAAATATATGTCTATATATAGTCATCCATACATGTTTACATATTAAAAAAAACACAGTCACGTGCAAATGTAAAAGACGTCGTCTTAGTGTCAACTTCGACATGCAAGAAAGTACGCCCGAGAATGAGGTGCATAGACTGCATAATTCGTGGATGCATAGCCCAAAACTCCTCTCGGTTAGTTGAATTTGACAAAATTTGCTTCCTTTAATTTACTTTTTTTTCCTCTCGACTTGCTAATCGAATCTTAGGCGACTAAACGTCCCTACATCCATGTATTCGACCCCGTCTCACTACATTAGACCCCGTATAACGTTGTGGGCCTCCCAAGGATTTTAAGTTATATATTTGAAGTCCGATCCTCAAAGGACTGCGTCCAGTCCCGAGGGCGATCGATGGCTTTACTAAAGCCCAAATGAAAAAATGAAAAGATAGCCTAACTAAAGCAAACAAATGACAAATAAAGTATACTGAGTATCACATTGTTGACATGTGTGTTCAAAGTACACATGTATGCCGTCTATCCTGCTTCGCCTACTTTGGTGGAGGCTGTGGTGTTTGTCCTGCATCGCCTACCTTGGTGGAGGTTGTGGTCTCTGTCCTGCATCGCCTACATTGGTGGAGGTTGTGGTCTGTCTTGCATCACCTACTTTGGTGGAGTCACTTCCGGGCCAGCATATTCGGCGATGTAATCTTCTGAATGAGTCCTGAAATTTTGACTTTTCACCAGAATAATTATTAGGATGTACGTAGGGACATCCTGGTCGCTTTATTAGTACTGAGGGAAGTCCCTTGAAGATGGCGAAATTTTTAAGCTAGCTGAAATCACCGTAGGCACTATAATTTTGATCGTCTTACAGGCACTATTTTCATCAGGCCTTCGGCAAATAAAAAATATAAACCGGTTGCTATCTTGTCACTATAACATCACTTAGAGATCTTTGTATGTGTATGTTTTCTAGTGATCTACAAGTTAACAGAGGGTATAAATAAGTCGAGGATCAGTGTGGACCTCTGTGAATACAAGTAAATTGTGTGAATAATACAACGAAGTTCCACAAATTATAACTTTGCTGGTTTAGGTTCATCTTCAAAACAAGTCGAATGGCTATACACATGTAAATTTAAGAAAAAAATGAGTTTGTATCAAACCACACATTTTTATTTTTGTTCTCTGAAGTCAGATCTGCTATTGTTGATTACAGACTGATTGCATTGCCAGAATTTCTCCTGAAAATGGCAAGGTGTTAAGTTGGATTCTTCTCCACAAACTAAGGTCTGATTACTGTTTCCCCTCTTAAGTTCCCTTGAATTTTCTTTGAAATTCATGACCTTTTTTCAATTTCTTCCAGGCACAACTTGTTAGCGTCAGGAAACCATGTAAGTGACATGATCTTTTTGCTCTCATTTTGTTGTCCATATGTAATTTTATTTGCCATCTTACTCCATTACATGAAATGGCTATTAGCTGTAATTTCTGTTCCCTCCTGTACAAAAGCCACATTTCTCATTGTACAATTTTATGGGGAAAGAGGCAAGAAAAGAAAATCTACTAGAAATCACATCAAAATGCTTCTCTTCCCATTATATGCAGATTAATACGTAAAATTCCAAAATGTTTACCACTTCTTTTGTTGGTCGAGAAAATGATCACTGCTTCTATTTTAACATCTATTTGTGTACTTATAGGGTATAGATGTTCTGAACGGGATTGCATGGGATGGAGATAAGAAGCGGCTGTTTGGTGGGTAATTTATGTCTTAATGTTCAACTTTTGTGTAGTTCACATTTTTTTGGGAAAACTTTTTATTTCCATTCTCTTGTAGTTGAGCGATATTCGACCTAACTCAAGCTACTGTGATTGCAGTGACAGGGAAGTTGTGGCCGAAATTATATGAGATAAAGCTGCATCCTGCGAGTGGCATTTCCCCTGAACAAATAGGAAATCTTTGTAAACTATAAAGTTATCAAAATGGTACCTCAAAAATCAAAACGATATTGCTGTCAATCAAAAACAGGAGTGTAAACAGGATGCATCATCATGTACCCCATTTAATGGGAGTTCCAGGATGCATCATGTACCCCAGTTTATGGGAGTTCGAGGAGCCACTAGACTTTTCACGGTCATTGTAATTTAGCAGTGTACTGTGTAACAGCAAATAAAGTAATAAAAATTGAGCTTGGTATGCCTTTAACTTTTACAATGCCTCGAATGGATGGCGTGTCATATTCATTAACCATGTATAACATTCTTAGTATATCGAGTGGAGCTCTCCCTCTGATTTCTCTCACGTTTGGTTTCTACAGCTGCTACCACATCGCCTCTGTTGGAACATAACATCCTCCTGTAATTGCTGCTTAGTCTCGCGTCATCAGGTTTCCTCTCCGTTACATCAACCAATAAGATCTGGTTGCCTCTCGACTAAGGATGAGTATTGGACGTCGGCTTGATCCAACTCATGTCGGACCTGCATAATCCAATTAAAACTTGGTCCATATAATTTATATGGATGAACTGAGCTAAATACTTTGACCGAGATTTTTATATGGGCCGAGACATGGTCGAGGTGAATTCAGACCCAAAAACCCAGATATCTAGATCTATTATATATATATGTATATATAACCGTATATATTTATTTATTTATATTTATATTTGTTAATAATTTGTATCTTTTGTAAATGCATTTAACTACAGAATTTTCAAATGAGATTTGATCTAAAATATGTTTAGTTTGTTATACTAATAAGAACCAAAAGAATTCTGGACTACAATACTTTTAAGTGCTCTTATTCTATATTTAACATGTTTGAAAAAAATGCACAACAAAATTTAACCTTAATGTATATTACTTACATACGATGAGTTAAAAAAATGTCAATCAGACATATGTGGAGTACTTATTGAAATAAAATATATATATTTTCTAAGCTTCATAAATGGTTGGATGATATTCAATTATATCTCATAAATATCTGAGACATGACTGTGATTTTAAACATGTATAACAAATTTTCTTCTTTCATCCATTGCAATTTGTTTACAAGTTGTATGTGTAGCACATTTGCAGATGATACACATAGCTTACATGTATCTATTGATGCACGCGTCCAAAACTCTATTAACAATATGATTCTATGTATATGTTTGAGAATATCATTATTTTAGTATGTGATTCGGGCCGGCTGAACGCCACCTGAAACCCATCCCTATTACGGGGTCGGAGTATGGTCTATGATTCTCAAACATTGTTCGGACCTATATCTGGCCCGCAACCTGACTAACAATAGGAGTTTCTGTACGAGATTGGTAAAATCTACTATGATCTGGCCTAATACTCATCCATACTCTCTACCTGACTCTTTAAGTACGTGTAATAAAAGAATTCCACCATCGATCTTGTCATCCTTTTTTAGTGTAGCTTGAGTGCAAAAGTACTCGTACTTGTTCAATACATGAATCCTCTGCATATCAACCATCATCCGAAGCTCACCTGAAAATAACCCTATACATAGACTAAGTATCCGTCTTAGATCTTTGATGCTAGAATAATCCTCCTAGCTAGAGTCTGTGTTTAACATGTTAAATGATAATTTTTGTGAATGCATAGATTTTTGAACTACATGTTTATAACCTTAAGAATAATATTAGAGAGATGAGTACCTCCAATCATCCTATCAGGAAGCATTGCCAGATCTTGGATCATGAGTTTTGTTTGTTGAAGTGGTTTGCTAATCTAGCTTTTAGAGTGAAATTATAAGTGACATGAGCATCCAAGTGTGAAGTGGATGATCAAAACTGAAGCAAAATGTCAAGGTGCTGACTAAATGTGCACAAGGTGCGAGAAAGTCCTTCTGAGTTGAGAGAGGTGTAGGGTTTTGGTTTCTCTCTCACGACCTAAAACATGACTGTGACACATTTTGTAATATTACATAGGAAACATTTCTACATTTATCACCTGAACAAGCATATAATCATGCTATCAAAAACTAGATTCGATTGAAACACAATTTACAAACTTTCTCGCATGGATATGAGAGTACATGGATGACTCTAGGACACACTAGACAACTAACAACCTTTTCAGAGGTTTAACACGAAATCTCCTTATTGATGCCATGGGTCTACTATCGCTGCTGCCAATCACCTATAAAGATGTGGTGACTCACTGAGTAAGACCTATATCCCATCAAGAGATATAACCTACAACAACGCTTTTTGATTACAACAGTTTAAGTAATTAAACAGTTTATGCCAAAAGAGTATGTCAAACAAATATACATAGCAAAAGATATACTCAACAAGATACATAAAGGAGAAGATACCAACTATCTTCGTTAACCAGACTATTGTCATAGCTCTGTTATCTGAACAAGGAGTCTAATAGCATGAGAATCTCTAAAATCATGGATAAAATCAGAAAATATAAGCATAGCTAACAGAATTGGCATGTCTATCATATTAAGTAGATCTACATCAAAACAGAACTCACAATATAAGTGCTTCTATCTGCATAAGCATGATTGACAGTTTAAACATCTCTAGTTATAGAGGAATATATAGCAATTACAACACTCTAAATACAGAGGCAAATCTATTAGTTAACATCTCTAACTAATAGAGGCATAGATAGCAATGTAAGCATGATCACCAATATGAGATGACTATCATCATAAGTATAATCAACAATAACATTGTATCATAAATATGGCTACTTACATTACTGCACTATACATCACTTATATGTAAAAAGAGCAATCAAGGGTTATCATCCAATGTGAAGTGTTGTGTATAACCCTATATATATATGCTACACGTATGTATTACATCTTTTATTAAGCCTTGGGGAGTTTGAGTCGTACCACCTAAAGTCCAACTGACCCCTACGAAGGGCTATTCAGTTCGTACAAGATCTAGGAGAGCCAAAATCCTAAGATCTCTTCCCCTCAGATAATACGAGTAAAAAGGTAGAGACATATCAATCAAGCTACCAATACAATAACATATAGTTAAGCTGCCAATACCTAGTCCACCCTTGGTACACGTCACAACACTAGTCATCAGGGTATGCAAGCAAAACCCTGCTTCCTGAAGTACAGTCGCAACGTACTCAGACACATCATATATAACAAATATCTGAGCCATGGCCTCAGCCACCCTCCATAACCTGCCAATTGTGGATGACAAGGATACACACTCAACTTGCCACCCCCGTATACTCAGTTGTATGCGCTCTGAGTTTCCCTTAGGAATACTCATTTCACCATCCATCAAGGTATGACACTGAAGATGGTTCTATGATACAGGGCAACTACATGATTAGGGTTTCTCTTGATTAATTATGACAGTTGGGTGAATTTAGGCTGCATCAAATAAGTGGACATACAAACCCTAATTCATTTTTAACATGCATTAACATATAACAACTTCAGAAGATATAAAATGTATGAAACTTATTGTTCCTCATCTCATGATCACATGGTACTATTCACTTTCCATTCATGAGACTACACTTATCATCATACTATCACATGATATAAATCCTTTTCATAATATCATAGGGTATCAACCCTTGTCAACATAAGAGGGTTACACCTCATTTAGGGCTCAACCATGCCCAAAGGTCTTTAGGACCATCACACCATTCCTTTCAATAATATCATTCTCTTTCTATGCCTTATAACAAGGCTCAACAACATTACTTTACATGTAATACGCAGGCTCAACACAATATTGCATTCATGAACTAGAAGATATTCACATGATAATACAGCAGGGTTATCTTTAGCATTAAGAGCATTCTTTCATTATACAAACATACAAGGATTCTAGGTGTGATTAACCACCATTATACTCATAGTGTGCATATTTAACATGAAAGAGCACCAATCATGAATCTATGATAACCATCAGTTAACATATTAAGGTTATAATCACATTAGGGAGATTATTCCACCATCATACCATCATATAATGAAGTTAAACATGAATACACACCTTTATCTATTTGCATTAGAGTTAGGTTCAACACGATGGATTATATTGATATTACTAATCAACACTCATGCCCAATCCCTAACTCATGGCATCCCCATTGGATCATGGATGCATAAGGTGAAGCATCACCATCACATTCCATACTATCCTCAAATATGGATCCACACATAACTCAAGGTGTAACCATCATGTTATAGCATACTAGAGTCTCAACCACAATAGGAGAGTACTTCATTATTCTATTATTCATTCTAAGAAGGCTAATAATGATTAATCACTATCCCCTATTTGCACCTGAATTAGGGTGTAACAAGCTATGTCCCCTTTAGGGTTACATTTCCCCCATTATGATGATTATCATTTATATTCATACGAGGGAAAAGGTAATATTACATGAATAAGAGCAAACCTCTATCGCTTTCAACATCACTCCAACAATACCAACATACCACAAGTATCAACCCAAAACCATTGAATGTTGAGAAGGTAAAACTATTGGTTGTTTACATAAATAAACACCTTGAATACACCATATATTTAGTCATTGAATTGTGATCTAGAAAGAGTCACCATACAACCCTACACATCCCTTGATTAACAACATAAGGGTTCCATTGAGAGTAGGGTAAAACCCACCATCAATTTTTCATTTAAAGCAAGTCATCCATTATCAACAAACAAGCTCCTTAAGTTGATCACATAGAGGAAACATCTATCTCACATTGTTAGGACCAACATATTATGTTAGGCATCATTCCAAACTACAATATTAAGAAGTATCCGATCCTAACCATGGGATCAAATTCATATTTCAAAACAATCAATTAAAGTATAGGTCTAACCCTTGGATCATTAGACCCAAGGAACCATTGGTTTAGGGATTTAAATGAACAAAAATTGTAACCTTGACCCACCATCGATTGTGATGAACTGATCCACCATTGGTTGATATGATCAACACTATAACCATTTTCCATCATCGGGTGATGAGCTAATGTCACCATTGGTTAATAGCATTATTAGGGCACTTAGCCATTGATCATTAAGCTTCCCACTAAGCCAAAACCTGACCTAAGGTGTGACCATCGGTTGTCATGAAGACAACACCATCATTTGTGCAATGGTACCATCATCAGATCATGTGTTTATAGAAGAAATCAGCTTAAAATCCTAATATGGACCATCGTTTGATAGGTGCTTAGCACCATCGGTTGTCAACCAACCTGATCCAAGTCTTCATCTACCTTAGGAAAAATGTTCACATGATTACATGTTCATCTATAACTAGAAATAGAACAGGGAAGACCATAAAAATAAAAACCCTAGTTAAGCATAGCTTCTACAAGCTTAAATCATCATTTTTAAGCAAGAACATGAGTTAGCAAGCTTATGGTAATAAATAATCATGGAGAAAATTATAAAACTTTCCTCTAGGAAGGATATCAGATCCCAAATAGCAAGGTTCTAGAGATTAGAGAGGCTGGTTTCTCCAAACAAAGTTCCTATCTTGAGCAAGAAGCGCCTTCTTCACTTTAGAGGTGTAAACCCTAGCAAAAGAGCATTGAGATAGGGTATTTAGGTCTCTAGGTGGTATTCCACCATGGATGGCCATGGCTATGACTCGGAGGAAGGTTGAAGAAATAAGTAGAACAAGGAAAATAGAGAAGGATGAAAGAAAACAACTTGCCTTGGCCGAAAACCCTAGGAGATGACTTTAGAAACCCTAGGTTGGGCTAGATGAAGCTCTAGGAGACCTTCTTCTCCAAAAAGGGGGTCATATTCTACCTTGGACCTTGTGGTTACGTAGAAAAATAGACTGGATTCGGTTCTCCAGGTTAGAGGAAAGAGGAAGTGAGAAAAGGTTTTGAACTTGGGCAAGGAAGAGATAGATATAGACCATGGATAAGGAATAAGCAAAGCATGAGGTGTCCAAGCTTCTTTCCAAGTGTCCATGGCTTAGGACCTCTATGGACATGCAAGAAGAAGGTACATCAGATGTTGGGAACTACCAGGACATCAATTATTGGTCTCCTAGGACAACTATCGGTTTTTGAGGGGTGGTGGCCATCGTTTGTTCATGTTTAGTCAATAGGTGGTTGAACCATTGGTTGATCATGTCTATAAGTGAACCATCGGTTCAAGTGAACCAAACCAACAAGAACCGTCAACCTAGAGCCTTCTAAGATGACCACCGAATGTTCCCATATTGTCCCATCAGTTTACGACCATCGATTTTTGCCCAAACTAGTGGTACCATAAGTTGTTAGCCCTCAAAAAGGCTCATCCATGGAGGGTAAAACCCTACATCACCCTTGAAGCAAATCACCACCAAACCAAGGTACAATTGAGTGCCCCATGAATCAACAAGATCAAGAATGATGAGAGAATATCCAAAGAACATAATTAAAGTGACAAATTGCTAGAAATACCTCCCATTTGGGTATGCTAAAGAAAATTCCAAAATGTACAAAAAATTGCATAACTTGCTCAAACAATGTCCAAATTGGACCAAACTTGAAACTTAAGCTTGTCATAATATATCAATACACATCAAAAGGTTTAATTAATGTATTAATCCCTTAATTATGATAATTAAGAATGTTCAACCTTTTAAGCAAGGTTAGGGGTCTCTCAGAAACACACACCCCGGGTGGAATATGCACGTCCTATATATGTAAATTTGTACATAAGTACTACTATTCTAGGATAAGCATGTAGAATCAATAAAATAGAGAGACAATACTAGCATTTTAGTCAATTTCTCATAAAAAGGCAATCATAGTAGGTGGGCTCCATGAACCCATATAAATAAGGTAATTCAACAACCACATGGATATAATTAACCAATATCATGAAATATAAATGTCTAAGAAATTGGATTTTCATTCAGAATAAAATTTCAAGAGATTCCTCACTAAAAGAGTGTAGGTTTCAGTCATATAATGTCCAAAATAAAATGGAGGATTCACATACCTTATTGAAACGACCGTCATCGAACCGACAAACCAATTGTTTCAATTAAGTGGAATTAAACATAAACAACGGATTAACAAAAATCACTAAAAATAAAACCATTTTGCAAGGAGATCCTTGTCCAGAAAACTTTTACTGAAAGATCCAAAACTCATACATATCATAATTTACATTGTACAACATTGTTCCATCTCATCTCGAGGACATCATATAACAGTTGTTCAATCAAAACACATATTGGAGAAACATAAAACCTCGAGGCATTCAAGCCAAAATCTTAGGTCATTCATGAAACCAGTATGAACCAACTCCAAGGACCTAAGAGTACATAGACGACACATAGGACTTCTATCTACAAGACACGACTAACAATACACTCAACCTGAGCTGTCACTGTTGCCTCAGTTGTTGTTCCTCCTCTACAGAAAGATCTTCGCCACCTCGCATGTCCACCTAAAAAAATATGGATGCCACAGGGTGAGACAATTGTCCCAACGAGGAAAATAACTCTCCGCCGACCATATTATTATCATAGATTAAGCATTTATAAACTGAGCAGAGGTTCTTTTTATATTAATAGGCAGGATAAATCACTGTATGAATAGAATGAAGTAATCTCCTTTATCAAGGAGAACATTGCATCTACCCATGGTAGAGTTATCAATCATATATCTGCTTTGCAAGGAATGTAAAGAAACATAAATATCATCTATCAACTAAGATATATAACTGAAGTGCGCATCAATCAATGTTTTCCATATTTGATCATTAAGCAGATATGCTACACGGCTAATTACATTTTTCAATCACACTTATGCCCTGAGGAGATGAGGTATACTGCTCATACTCCAACCGACCACAACTACGTAAAGCATCGATACCATACAAGGTCAATGGGAGAGCCGACTGCCATGACCTTTGCCGTCTCGGTCAGTGCGAGACCACAAGCAGGACATCTCATGTCACTACTAAATAGCTTTCCAGGGTATACTGGAAACTTCTCTATAGAGCTACAACGTCAACTGCACTCTCTTCGGGGAGATCTCAATTATCCATCCCCAACCTTGATCATCATCGGGAGATTCATGATACATCCATCCCGACATATATAATGGAGGATTGAGAGATTTCATGTTTATCTCAAATCAATCCCACATTAGGGTGTAAGGATATTCACTCCCATCACCCCCGCATATTCAAAAATATGCCCTCTGGGTTATGTTACGGAGCAACCCATTTCACCATTCAACAAATTATGACGTGGATGGATCTATGGTCATGGCACTACATGATAAGATTCCACTTGATTAATTAAGTGCATTACCGTATCTTTTAGCATCAGTCAAGTTTCAAACAAGAGTTATTATAACAGATGCTATAAAGAATGGTATAATACATCTATCAAGTACTTTTCAAATCTTTAGAACACATATAACATTTAGGATCTCAATCCATTATCTCATTACTGGGAATTCTCATCCCTTAACATTATCATCATGATTACTAGATCTGGGTATTCAAACCCTTAGTTCATCACTGAACACTGTTACCACTTATCAGGTAACTAATACCTCTAGGTCCTCAGACCAAGGTATACATGATACTTGTTGCACAAGCATCTCACATGGCTCACAAGGCCACTGCACATCTTGTCACCTCTCACTAGGCAACAACTTATTCACATGGCTCACAAGGCCGTTACACATCTTGTCACCTCTCACTAGGCAACAACTTATTCACATGGCTCACAAGGCCATTACACATATTGTCACCTCTCACTAGGCAATAAATTATTCACATGGCTCCCAAGGCCATTACACATTTTGTCACCTCTCACTAGGCAACAACTTATTCACATGGCTCACAAGGCCATTAATCATTATACTTGTTATACAAGTACTTAACATGCCTCACAAGCCTTATGTAATAAGAGAAATGCAACCTTCCTATCATTAGGGTTAGGGTTTCCCTTTATAGCCAAATAGGGTTTCATGTTTATATTATTAATACAAACCCTAATTCATTTCTCCACACATCTAGGAGCATACATTGATATCATAAGTATTCAATCATACTTATTTATTCTCATCATTTATCATTAAATGATTATCAACACAAAGTATGAGTTTCTCTCTCATCCTGACTAGGATATTGATTACATCATACTTTATTAACTTGTCTTAACCCTTCTCAAGGCATGTTAGCCTACACTTATCAAAGTGCATTAAACCCATTACCTCTCAATGTAATAATTAACATGACACACTTCATGTGTTACTCATCCAAGTATATTGGATTTGAGGTGCATCAAGGTGTATCAACCTTGAGATGCTGGATATGATATTTATCATGTCTTGACGTATCACTTCCCTCATCACTTTTAACTTGCTTAAGTTCATCAACTTATCTTATATTAGGATATTTCACATCCTAATACTTTATGCACTAACTCATCACATTTATGTTGTACTTCATTGGCCATAAGTCACACAGTTCAATTACCCAACTATCATAAAGTGATATGGTCTCATCTTGAGTTAAGGCATTATTGATATACCATTATCAACCACTTTAGGTGTTTCACCTATCAAGGTATTAACCACTCCATTACTTGGTGTTAGACTCATAACTCCTAAGAGTGTTTTACCCTCACCTTTACAAGGTGCATCAGATTGAATCATGTATGTCAAGTTGAACACATGTATTGGGTTAGGTGTATATTGATCTAGGTATCATCATATCCCTCATATCCTTACCCATTAAGGTATCAACCTTACCATTCATATGGTGTATAAAATTAACCCTTCATGGTGTAACATCCTTACCTCACTTGAAGATATTGGCCACACCCTACTTTAGTGCATTGGCCATCACATGTACTAGGGTACTAACCACCTTGCCACTCTTGTCATCTAGTGTATTGGGTTACCTTCCATCTCATTTTAGAGATAGGTGCTCAACACCATATTGTCCAAAAAAGTGTATGCTTAACCCAATATCAGTTTAAAAGGGGTATACTTGCTACCCATATCACCTTAGAGGTGTATGTGTGCTTCCATCTTGGGTTTGAGGTGTATGTGTGCTTACCATATCACCCTTGAGGTGTATGTAAGCTTCCATATCAAGTTTGAGGTGTATGTGTGCTTCCATATCACTTTTTAGGTGTGTGTGTTCTCCCATATCGAGTTTGAGGTGTATGTGTGCTTCCATATCACTTTTGAGGTGTGTGTGTGCTTCACACCATATCAGGCAAAGAGGTGTATGTGTGTATGCTTCACACCATATCAGGCAAAGAGGTGTGTGTGTGTATGCTTCACACCATATCGGGCAAAGAGGTATGTGTGTGCATGCTTCACACCATATTGGGCAAAGAGGTGTGTGTGTGTATGCTTCACACCATATCGGGCAAAGAGGTGTGTGTGTATGCTTCACACCATATCGGGCAAAGAGGTGTGTGTTATGATTGTATCTGAGCTTAATGGGTAAGTTAGGGTTTATGTGGATGACTACATGCTTAGTTATATTGGTCATTGATTAAACATGATTAATGACGATATCTCAATCATGATATGTTAAACCTAATGAGAACACCAAGTATGCTATCTCTTTGTATAATTAGGGTTTGAGAAAATATAAGCCCTAGTCGGCTGAAATTAGGGTTTTCACCAAATAGGCTCATGTTGGGGAGGAATGAGAGAGATATGCAGAGGAGAATGAAAATTGTAGTTGAAGGCTAGGATAGCACAACCGTGGTGGGTAGCACGGCCGTGGTGGGTCGTTGGTGGCATGGGCATTCTAGGCCACACGGTCGTTATGAAAGAATTGAACTGTTGACCAACGTTTGTCTCAAATCTGATGAAACCAATAAAACACGTCCGTGGTAGGTAGCACGACCATGCTGGGTCCCTCTTAGCATGGCCGTGGCAGCTAGCATGGCCGTTCTGAGGCATTTTCTCTTCAACCGACTGTTCTGTAGATTTCTGGATAGCAGTACACTATTTTATTTTTAATTATTTAATTGTATCTCTTAATGATCTAAAATTTTAACTGAAGCTTTATAACTCAATTACAAAAAACATGACAAATTTTCATAATTTTTGGATAAGGTTTGATATCTAAAATACACAAATTACAGTAATATTTTTATGACAGAAAATTCAGCTGAAATAAGAAAAAGTATAGTGAGTGGTCAATGTGTAATTGACCCAAGTAGCTCAATTGCTCTATATGGTCAACCTAACACACAAGGAGCTCTTATAATTCATGATTCAAAAGAAATGAAATCCTATAGAGAGAGGGGAGTTAGGGTTTGAGAGGAGAAAGTGATGGAGATGCTGACCTAGGGTTTTACGGTCCGAGGAATGATGAAATCATGTAAGTTTAGCTTTTTTGGATATAGTTTCATGGTGAATCTTCTCTCAGATGTCAAGATTCCATCCCTATCCTGATTGGATTCAAAATCATATCAAATCAAGTCCTTTTCTCACTCTTTCTCTCCTAATCTTCAATTCTAGGGTTTCTGAGTTGAAAGGAAGAAGAAAGTGGCTATTGCTAGGGTTTTGATATGGATTCGAGATTTTTAGATATGGGATACATTTTTAAGCTATTTTACAGCTTAGGGTGAGTGGGTGAAAGAATATTTCAGTCAATTGTACTGAATTAGATGGTTTTAATTTATATTCTCGATTTTTCTCTAGATGACAATAAATGAAAAGAACTGTTCTTGAATTCAGTTTATAGAATACTTCAATTCATGTTCCAACTATGATTTGAAAATGTTTATATGATGACATGTGTAACATACCTGACCTTGGTTATTCTTTAACCCTAGGTGTTTTGTTTAAGAAAGATAATTATATGCTTGATATTATCTTTTGAAAAGTAATTAAGGCTCAAGAGGAACTTATATTTCAATTTTTAGTCCTTTTGAATGACGTTGAAAATAATGTTTTGCTTGTGTTGGACTAAAGTGCAATTTACCCAAGTCAAGGGGTTAATTTGCAAATGTTACATGATAAGATGTTCTTCATGTGTTGAAGCATCATGAGAATGAAGATGATGCAGATGTATGGCTTGTGGTAGCCTGAGTACCAAGAAAGAGCTGATAAAGTAATGTTTGTGCATTAAAACCTAGTTTTGGTGTAATGTGCAATTTACCCAAAACCCATGGTTCAATATGCAAATTACCACTTCCAAATAGTCCCTAATGTTTGTTGGCATCATGTATAGAAAAGAAAATGAGAGGGGCATCTCATTTGTACCTCTTTGAAGGAGAGAGAATCTTGATATTAAAATAATCAAGATTTAAGCATAATTGAAATTATAATTCAATATAATGCAAAAATAATTATATTAATTGGATTGCCCTTCAACCAAAATTGTAGAGGTTGAAATCCACATATATGGACGTCCTTGTTCCTTGCAAAGGCAAAGGAAATATCTACGTGAGTGGAGAACCCACTCACATTAAGAAAATAAAAAGAAATATCCACTAACTTATGGATATTATTATTATAAGGGTTAAGGTGCTTAATTTGCTTTTATTTAAATCATGGATAATTGAGAGCAATAAGAGGCAAAGGATATAGACTCGTAACCAAGGAAGGGAAGGGGGAAAGTGGCAAGGAAATGGAGGAGATAATCCCTACTTTCTCTCTCTTAAATGAATTTTCAATAAAAATTCATATATATGCTCCTTTATCCATGCGTTGAAAGAGTAATTTCGAATCCACTTTCACTTCTTGCTTGCAAAACGACCAAGGGATATTGGAGAAATAGGAGGACGACCCCCAACCTATTGGTAAGCTTCTTGACCTTCCTTCACCTTGTTTTCATGGTGGAAATCACAAATCAATGCTTGATTTGTTACTTTCTTCAATCAATCTTCAATTCTAGCCAAACCTTTTCACTCAAAAGCTTGAGGAACGAACCTTGTGGTTTGAGAAAGATTCTTCCATCATTGTTGACGTGAAGATCCAAGCTTTGAAGCTCATTTGAAGGCGGGTTATATAACTTGAACCCTTATTCATTGTTATTGAATTCCATTCCTCAATTCAATATGTTCAATTGTTCTTCTTGAAATTCCTTTGATAAATTGATGAAATTACCATGGATATGGCAGTAGAATTCGAGGGGCTGAAGCTTGATGATGATGACATCATCTTAAGAACACATATCAATAATATCTAGTTGCAAACAGTTTCAACAATACGGTCCAATCGGTTTCACCAAATCGTTTGGTGACCAAACGGTTTGCAAACCATTTGGAGGTTTGGGTTCCAAACTGTTTGGAGTGGTTGAATGAATGGAGGGGGTTGACCATTTGAGGGGGGTTTCTGATGTTTTTAATAATGATATAATAGATTTAATTGATTTTATTTTAAAGGTTCCATGATTGGATAAACTACCAATTGCAAACCCAAATCGGATTGAAGCATTTAAACCCTAATTGTTTTGATTCAATTTCATGTTGGTTGAGTAAATGGTTTCATCAAACTGTTTGGTGCTCAAATAGTTTTCAAACCATATGAGGATCAAGGGTTGATCATTTGAGAAATGTTGACCGTTTGTAGGAAATGGTTTCAAAACCGTTTGATAGGGTTGACCGTTTGGTAAAGGTTGACTGTTTGAGATAAAACAGTTTCAAACCGTTTGAGAAGGGAAAGGTCTTCAAGACCGTTTGAAAGGAAATGATTTCAAAACCGTTTAAGGGGCTAAGGGCCAAGACCATTTGAAGGTCTAACCCCAAGACCATTTGAGGGTGTGACCTCAAGACTGTTTGAAGGTCATGATCAAAACCGAATGGAGGTCTAAAGTGATCAAATCGTTTGGAGATTTAAGGTGATGATTGATCCATTGATCCAATGGTTGATAATAATGATTATCAAGGATAGGTACAAAGGTTGAAACCCTAAAGTACCTAGATGATCAGTACCTTTAAAATGATTAACCCTAAAATTTTATGAAACCAATCATTCACTATGTTAACCATAGTTCTTTGTACTTGATGGAAAGGTTGATGTAACCTAATCAAGTTGAGAGGATGAGAGAGAAGAGTTCATACATGAGTGTTAATCACGTAGAGTATGTGATTAGGTTATGATCCTTAGTGAAGAGATCATGAAACCCTAATCGAGAAGGTTAACAAACCCTAACCCTAATTAGGGAAATTCTGAGTGAAACCCTAATCTAGGGTAATAGTGTAACCCTAATTATGGATGATGGAATATGAAACTCTAATTGGGATGAGTAGTAAATCCTAACTGTGGATTATTGAATATAAACCCTAATCTAGGGTGATGTGATGTAAAACCCTGATGTAATGATGTGATGTAAAACTCTAAACCAGGGTGATGTAAGTAAGGCTATATGAAAACCCTAATATTGGGAAATATGGTGATAAACCATAACCCTGATCTGGGTAATGGGATGAGTATCCCCAATTGACCTGAAATGGGAAACCCTAACCCTAGTGAGGGAATAGTGGTGTTACCCTTGAATAGTGATGCTATATTCATTTTGCATGGTGCTGATATGAAATTGGTGTAACTATTATCATCTATATTAACCATGCAGGTATCATGAGATGATGAACATAGCGAGGTATGAGCTATGATGTTTTATTTATTAAAAATTATTATTGGGCCTTATGTGCCATAATATGCCTTGTTTCCTAGTAAGAGGTAATAAGAGAATTAATGGGCCTTAAGTGCCATAAGAGATGCTTGTGTAACAAGTATCACTGGTCAGATGACCTGAAGGTGATAGTTACCTAAAAAAGTGGTAACAATGCTCAGTGATGGGTCAAGGGTTTAAATACCCAGAACCATATGATTATGACATTGAGTTTGTGAAGGGATGGGTATTCCTAGTATTGAAATGAGGGACTGAGATCCCAATGTCTTATAAAGGCTGAGAAGTAACTGATGAAAATAGTACACGTTTCTTTGTAGCATTTGTCCTAATAAGTTATGTTTGAAAACTTGATTGATGCTAAAAGAATATGATAATGTACTTAATTAATCAAGTGAAATCTTTTCATGTAGTGCTCTGACCATAGATCCATCATCGTCAGTAGCTGGTGATGGTGAAACATGTTTTCCTATGTGATCTCTTGGAGTTCGCATATTTTTGAATATGTGGGGGTCGATGGGTGAAAATATCCGTACGTCCTAATGGGGGAATTGATGGAAGGTAAACATTAAACCTCTCAATCCTTCATTATATGTACCGGGATGGATGTATCACGAATCTCCCGATGATGTTAATGTCAGATCGATGGAGGTAAACATGAAATCTCTTGATTGCGAAGAGAGTACATCCGCCTCTATAACTCTATAGCGAAGATGCCACTATACTCTGGCAAGCTATTTAGTAGAGACACTAGATGTCCTACATGTGATCTCACATTGACCGAGATGTGGGAGGTCATCGAATCCAGCTCTTCTATTGACTTTGTATGGTACCCATTTCGACTTCGCAATGGTCGGTTGGAGTATGAGCGGTATACCTCATCTCCTCAGAGCTTAAGTATGTTTATAAAATGTAATCAGCCGTGTAGTGTATTTGCATAATATTGAAATACGAGAACCACTTGTTGATGTTATCTTGCTTAGCATGTCCTTGATACATAAATGTTACTTATGTTATTTAATTCCATATTGAATTAGAGACATGCTGCCTTATCAAGTTATAGCTGAAATACTTGAATAGGAATGTTGCTCTAATTTGCATAAGTATTGATTTATCTGCTATTGAAATATATGATTCCACTGTTCAGTTTATTTATATTAAACTACAATAATAATGTTTTCGACGGAAGGTTATATCTCTTGTTAGGGCAATTTTATAAGTTGTCTCACCCCCGTGGGATCCAATTTTTTAGGTAGACGCAGACAAAGAGGCAGAAACTCTGTAGCAGGGGAAGAACAGTAGCAACAACAACAACAGGGACAACAGTGATATCCCAGGTGGGGATACTGGCTGTCAAACTTTGTATAGAAAGTCCTATGTGTCGTCTCTGTACTCTCAGGTCCTAGGAGTCAGTGGATAGTGTTCTTATAATCGATCTGAGATTTTGGCTCAAATGCCTCGAGGATTTTGTTACTTGTGCTTTTATCAAGGCAAAGTGATGTATATATATTCCTCGAGAAGAGATGGTACATGGAATGTATAATGTGGACCAGTATGTAATTATAATACTTTGGTTCTTGTTTAAAATTTTTTCTGGTAATGGATCTTTTATAAATGGTTTTAAATTTTAGTGATTTTGAGTAATTTCGCTGTTGATGAACCGCTTCCGCTTAAGTAAATCATGTTTTTATAAGTTGGATGCCACAATTAGTGGTATCAGAGCCCTAGGTTCGCTGAGTCTACAGAGACATATGATTAAGGTTGTTGAGTCTGTTCTAGTGTCTTCCAGTTTATCTGATGGTGTCTTCTGCTCATATAGGAGAAGAAGAACTTGAAGATGTCTGGATCACATGATGAACATGCTGCTGAGAGCAACGTTGCTGCACCAGGAGGAGGTGCAAGGGATCAAGCTAGGGAGGAACCCGTACCTGAGATTCCTCATCTTGATCAAGCTGCATTAGAGAATCTAGATTTCCATGCCCTGTTTGGCCAGTTTATGGCGACCATGACACATATGGCAGACAGAATGCCACCACCTACACCAAGGGCACCAACCCACAATGAAGGACATGGAACTAGCAAAACTTTTGAGAGACTTCGCCGGGTTGGGGCCATAGATTATGCTGGTACAGTAGATCTAGCATACGCTGATTTGTGGTTAACTGAGCTAGAGAAGGATTTCAGGATCCTGAACATTCCTGAAGCTGAGAAGGTCAGACATGCTGTATACCTCCTAAAGGGGAGTGCTGGCCACTGGTGGACCATAGAAGAGGGCAAGAGGCCAGGTGTAGAGGTCAGATGGGAGGAATTCTGACGTTAATTTGTCACTAGATACTTCCCTAAGACGTATCTAGATGAGAAGATCTCTCAGTTTGAGAGGTTGAGACAAGGACAAATGAACATTAGCGAGTATGAAGCTAGGTTCATGGAGCTTTTGCGATTCTGTCCGCACATGGTAGCTACTGATGAGGAGAGGATTTAACATTTCGAGAAGGGGTTGAACGCTGAATTGACCACTCCGGTGTCTGCTTTAGGGAACATGGAGAGGTTTGCTACTTTTATGGAGTCCGTGAGGCGGATAGAGAGGTCTGTGATCGAGAAGCAGTAGACCAGTGGTAAGAAAGAGTACTCACAGTTTCAAGGACAAAGGTCCAAAAGCTTTAAGAAGCCGAGGTTCTCTGCACCATCACTACTAAGGTTTAATACCCCGACGTAGTGGACGTCAAGTAGGGGTAGGGGCCATAGTTTTCCTCCAAGTATAGCCCCCAATACAACATCAACATCAGTGACAGGACCACCTAGGCAGAGTTTGGGAAGCGACAACTGCTTCCAGTATGGGAGGTCAGGACACTTGATGAGAGATTGTCCTAGGAAAGTCAGAACTGTAACTCAACCCCAGAAGCAGAGTCAACAAGGCTCACAGAGGAGACAGTTTTCTAGTGGCACTAGAGGACGTGGACAAGCATCACAACCTAGATCTTCGACACCCAACAATCGAGCACAGGGTCAACAACAAGCAACAACTAGGTTCTATGCTATGAATCAACCCGAAGCAGTAGTCAACCCTCGGGTTGTGACATGTCAGATGGAACTATTTTATTCTGATATGTCTTCGTCCTACTTCATATCTGTGTTAATTGATCCGGGTGCTACACATTCCTTTATCACTCAAGAAGTGATACATGACTGCAACATGATTGTCAGTCATAGAGCAGATAAGTTGATGTTAGAAACCCTTTTGCTGGGATCTACAGTGTTGCGGGAGGTATGTTCTCCCTGCATTCTTTCCTTTCCTGATCATCGCATTTAGGTGGATCTTATACCACTTGAGATGCACGGGTTTGACATAATCCTTGGGATGGACACCTTAGAAAAGTATAAGGTTGTCTTGGATTGTGGTTCCAAGTAGGCTGTGTTCACAGACAACGGTGACACATGGATATTTCAGGGAGACAGAAAGATTCTTCCAACTTGTCTTGTGTCATCTATGGTAGCTGAGAAGTTGATGAGACATGGATGCTTTGAATTCCGGGCACATGTGGTAGATACCACAATGGAGAGCCCTCATCCTTCTGGAGTTCCGGTAGTTAGGGAGTTTGAGGATGTATTTCTTGAAGAACTTCTAGGTGTTCCTCCATCCCAAGAGATTGATTTTGAGATTAATCTAATCTCAGACACACAACTAATAGCATAAACACCGTATAGAATGGCACCTGCTAAAATGACAGAACTCAAGAAACAACTGCAGGAGTTGCTAGAGAAGGGTTTATCCGATCAAGTACTTCACCATGGGGTGCTCTGGTCCTCTTTGTTAAGAAGAAATATGGGTCTATGCGATTATGCATCGACTATAGACAATTGAATAAAGTCACCATAAAGAACAAGTATCCTTTACCAAGGATTGATGACTTGTTTGATCAGTTGCGAGATGCAACTATCTTCTCTAAAATAGATCTGAGGTCGGGATACCATCAGTTGCATATCAAGGAGAGTGATATACCTAAGTCTGCCTTTAGGACAAGGTATGGTCACTATGAGTTCATAGTTATGTCATTTGGACTAACTAATGCACCAATTGCATTTATGGAACTCATGAATAGAATCTTCAGACCTTTTCTTGATTAGTTCATAGTAGTCTTCATAGATGACATCTTAATGTACAGTAGAGATGCTCAACAACATGAGACGCACCTCCGTCAAGCTTTGACTTTGCTAAGAGAGCATAACCTGTATGCTAAGTTTAATAAATGCGAGTTCTGGTTACCAGAAGTTTCTTTTCTAGGACACGTTATATCTGCTTCAGGTATCCGTGTTGATCCTAAGAAGGTAGAATCTGTCCTGCAATGGGAACAGCCCAAGACACCAATAGAAATACACAGTTTCCTAGGGTTGGCAGGCTATTACAGGAGGTTCATTAAGAACTTCAGTTCTATAGCTTTACCCCTAACCAAGTTGACCAGGAAGGAAGTTCCTTTTGTCTGGAATGACAAGTGTCAACATTCGTTTCAGTTGTTGAAGGAAAAGTTAATAAGTGCACTTGTGCTGGTGTTACCTGAGAAAGGGAAGGGGTACATAGTTTTCTGTGATGCATCTAAGAATGGTCTAGGATGTGTGTTGATGTAGGATAATCATGTGATTTCTTTTGCCTCTCAACAACTTAAGAAACACAAGGAGAATTATCCGACACATGATCTAGAGCTAGCTACTGTAGTCCATGCTTTGAAGATCTAGAGACATTATCTCTATGGAGAGACATTCCAGATTTCATAGACCATAAGAATTTAAAATATATCTTCTCTCAGCATGATTTGAACATGAGGCAGCGCCGCTGGATGGAATTAATCAAGGACTATGATTGCACAATTGATTATCATCCAGGGAAAGCTAATGTAGTTGCTGATGCACTAAGTAGAAAATAAGCATCGTCAGCCTTAGATAAAGCACAATTGAACTCCTTAGTGTTCTTTAAAAGAGACATGCTTCTCTCTTTGAGGCAAAACAACATACATCTCAAAGTATCATTGTTAGCTGGGTTGTTAGTTGAAATGCAAGTGAAACCTACTCTGAGATAGCAGATTAAAGAAGCACAACAGGCTGATACTGTGATTCAGCAGATCAGGTCAAAGTACGGTAGTGAGAAATGGGATGGTTTCCATGATTCAGAAGATCTGGTAGTCTGTTACCATGGTAGGATGGTAGTACCTGATGCTGATAACTTAAGAAAGTTAGTTCTGGAAGAAGCTCATTCTTCGATCTATTCCATGCATACAGGGAGCACCAAGATGTATCATAACTTAAAAGATATGTATTGGTGGCCTGGATTGAAGAAATATGTCACTGAGTTTGTTATGCGGTGTCCGGTGTGTCAGCAGGTTAAAGCTGAACATCAAAAGCCCACAGGAACAATGCAACCTCTCTGCCTATACCATAATGGAAATGGGATCATGTAACCATGGACTTTGTGGTTGGTTTGCCTAGAACATCCAAAAGTCATGATTCCATATGGGTGATAGTTGATAGGTTGATAAATACAACACATTTCCTTCTTGTCAAAACAACCCACACAACTGAAAAGCTTGCACAGATATACATAGATGAGATAGTGCGTTTGCACGGGGTTCCAGCTACAATTGTTTTTGATAGAGGTCCCCAATTCATGAGTCATTTTTGGGAGCAACTCCATAAAGCTTTGGGTACGCAATTAAGGTTTAGTACAACCTTTCATCCTCAGACAGATGCGCAATCTAAGAGGACCATACAAACCTTGGAGGACTTTCTTAGGGCATGTGTCCTTCAGTTTGTAGGAAGTTGGGATCTACACCTGAGCTTGATAGAATTTGCTTACAATAATAGCTATCAACATAGTATTGATATGGCACCGTATGAGGCATTATATGGTAGACATTATAGATCTCCTTTATGTTGGTATGAAACAGGGGAGTACCAACTTTTGGGTCCTGAGCTAGTACAACAAACAACTGAGAAGATTAAAGTAATACAACAATAGTTGAAGGCTGCCCAAGATAGGCAGAAATCTTATGTTGATAAGCGTCGTAGACCCTTAGAATTCCAAGTTGGATAAAGAGTATACCTCAAGGTCTCACCTTGGAATGGTATCCTTAGATTTGGGAAGAAGGGCAAGTTAGCTCCTAGATTTATGGGGCCTTATCCAATCATTGAGAGGATGGGAAAGGTAGCCTATAAGCTGGAGTTGCCACCTGAGTTGCATAGATTGCACCCAGTGTTCCATATCTCCATGTTGAGGAAGTGTCATCCTGACACAGAGTTAGTTCTACAACCTGTGGAAGTAGAACTAAATGATGATATATCATATGTTGAAGGACCTGTGTTGATTCTTGATAGAAGAATCAAAAAGCTGAAAAAGAAAGACATTTGTCTTGTAAAAGTTCTCTGGCATCACCGTGGTATTGAAGAAGCTACGTGGGAGCTAGAGGAAGAGATGAGGAGGAAGTACCCTTCTCTTTTCTCTTGATGATTTCAGGGACGAAATCCTTATAAAGGGTGGATAATTTGTAACATCCCTGACCAGGATTATGCTTTAACCCTAGGTGTTTTGTTTAAGAAAGATAATTATATGCTTGATATTATCTTTTGAAAAGTAATTAAGGCTCAAGAGAAACTTATATTTCAATTTTTAGTCCTTTTGAATGACGTTGAAAATAATGTTTTGCTTGTGTTGGACTAGAGTGCAATTTACTCAAGTTAAGGGGTTAATTTGCAAATGTTACATGATAAGATGTTCCTCATGTGTGGAAGCATCATGAGAATGAAGATGTTGTATAGGTATGGCTTGTGGTATCCTGAGTACCAAGAAAGAGCTGATAAAGCAATGTTTGTGCATTAAAACCTAGTTTTGGTGTAATGTGCAATTTACCCGAAACCCAGGGTTCAATATGAAAATTACCACTTCAAAATAGTCCCTGATGTTTCTTGGCATCATGTAGATCAAAGAAAATGAGATAGGCATCTCATTTGTACCTCTTTAAAGGAGAGAGAATCTTGATATTAAAATAATCAAGATTTAAGCATGATTGAAATTATAATTCAATATAATGCAAAAATAATTATATTAATTGGATTGCCCTTCAACCAAAATTGTAGAGGTTGAAATACAAATATATGGACGTCCTTGTGCCTTGCAAATGCAAAGGAAATATCTATGTGAGTGGAGAACCCGCTCACATTAAGAAAATAAAAAGAAATATCCACTAACTTATGGATATTATTATTATAAGGGTTAAGGTGCTTAATTTGCTATTCTTTAAATCATGGATAATTGAGAGGAATAAGAGAAAAAGGAGATAGCCTTGTAACTAAGGAAGGGAAGGGGGCAAGTGGTAAGGAAATGGAGGAGACAATTCCTACTTTCTCTCTCTTAAATGATTTTTCAATAAAAATTCATATATATGCTCCTTTATCCATGAGTTGAAAGGGTAATTTCGAATCTACTTTCACTTATTGCTTGAAAAACGACCAAGGGAGCTTGGATCAAAAGGAGGACGACCCCCAACCTATTGGTAACCTTCTTGACCGTCCTTCACCTTGATTTCATGGTGGAAATCACAAATCAATGCTTGCTTTCTTACTTTCTTCAATCAATCATCAATTCTAGCCAAACCTTTTCACTCAAAAGCTTGAGGAACGAACCTTGTGGTTTGAGAAAGCTTCTTCCACCATTGTTGATGTGAAGCTCCAATCTTTGAATCTCATTTGAAGGCGGGTTATATAACTTGAACCCTTATTCATTGTTATTGAATTCAATTCCTCAATTCAATATGTTCAATTGTTCTTCTTGAAATTCCTTTGATTAGTTGATAAAATTACCATGGATATGGCAGTAGAATTTGAGGGGTTGAAGATTGATGATGATGACATCATATTAAGCACACATATCAATAAGATCTAGTTGCAAACAGTTTCAACAATATGGTCCAATCGGTTTCACCAAACCGTTTGGTGACCGAACGGTTTGCAAACCGTTTGGAGGTTTGAGTTCCAAACCATTTGGAGTGGTTGACCATTTGAGGGGGGTTGCTGATGTGTTGAATAATGATCTAATAGATTTAATTGATTGCCTTTTAAAGGTTCCATGTTTGGATAAACTACCAATTGCAAACCCTAATCAGATTGAAGCATTTAAACCCTAATTGTTTTGATTCAATTTCATGTTGGTTGAGTAAACGATTTCATCAAACCGTTTGGTGCTCAAACGGTTTTCAAACCGTCTGAGGATCAAGGGTTGACTGTTTGATAAAGGTTGACCATTTTTAGGAAATGGTTTCAAAACCATTTGATAGGGTTGACCGTTTGGTAAAGGTTGACCGTTTGAGATAAAACAATTTCAAACCATTTGAGAAGGGAAAGGTCTTCAAGACCGTTTGAAAGGAAATAGTTTCAAAACCATTTAAGGGGCTAAGGGCCAAGACCATTTGAAGGTCTGAACCCAAGACCGTTTGAAGGTCTAACCCCAAGACCGTTTGAGGGTGTGACCTCAAGACCGTTTGAAGGTCATGATCAAAACCGAATGGAGGTCTAAAGTGATCAAATCGTTTGGAGATTTAAGGTAATGATTGATCCATTGATCCAATGGTTGATAATAATGATTATCAAGGATAGGTACAAAGGTTGAAAACCTAAAGTACCTAGATGATCAATACCTTTAAAATGATTAACCCTAAAAGTTTATGAAAGCAATCATTCACTATGTTAACCATAGTTCTTTGTACTTGATGGAAAGGTTGATGTAACCTAATCAAGTTGAGAGGATGAGAGAGAATAGTTCATACATGAGTGTTAATCACACAGAGTATGTGATTAGGGTATGATCCTTAGTCAAGATATCATGAAACCCTAACCGAGAAGGTTAACAAACCCTAACCCTAATTAGGAAAATTCTGAGTGAAACCCTAATCTAGGGTAATAGTGTAACTCTAATTATGGATGATGGAATATGAAACTCTAATTGGGATGAGTAGTAAACCCTAATTGTGGATTATTGAATATTAACCCTAATCTAGGGTGATGTGATGTAAAACCCTGATGTAATGATGTGATGTAAAACTCTAAACCAGGGTGATGTAAGTAAGGCTATATGAAAACCCTAATATTGGGAAATATGGTGATAAACCATAACCCTGATCTGGGTAATGGGATGAGCATCCCCAGTTGACCTGAAATGGGAAACCCTAACCCTAGTGAGGGAATAGTGGTGTTACCCTTGAATAGTGATGCTATATTCATTTTGCATGGTGCTGATATGAAATTGGTGTAACTATTATCATCTGTATTAACCATGCAGGTATCATGAGATGATGAACATAGCCAGGTATGAGCTATGATGTTTTATTTATTAAAAATTGTTATTGGGCCTTATGTGCCACAATATGCCTTGTTGCCTAGTAAGAGGTAATAAGAGAATTAATGGGCCTTAAGTTCCATAAGAGATGCTTGTGTAACAAGTATCATGTTTACCTTGGTCAGATGACCTGAAGGTGATAGTTACCTGAAAAAGTGGTAACAATGCTCAGTGATGAGTCAAGGGTTTAAATACCCAGAACCATATGATTATGGCATTGAGTTGGTGAAGGGATGAGTATTCCCAATATTGAAATGAGGGACTGAGATCCCAATGTCTTATAAAGGCCGAGAAGTAACTGATGAAAATAGTACATGTTTCTTTGTAGCATTTGTCCTAATAAGTTATGTTTGAAAACTTGATTGATGCTAAAAGAATATGATAATGTACTTAATTAATCAAGTGAAATCTTTTCATGTAGTGCTCTAACCATAGATCCATCATCATCAGTAGCTGGTGATGGTGAAACAGGTTTTTCGACAGGATCTCTTGGAGTTCGCATATTTTTGAATATGTGGGGGTCGATGGGCGAAAATATCCGTACATCTTAATGGAGGAATTGATGGAAGGTAAACATTAAACCTCTTAATCCTTCATTATATGTGTCGGGATGGATGTATCATGAATGTCCCGATGATGTTAATGCCAGATCGATGGAGGTAAACATGAAATCTCTCGATTGCAAAGAGAGTACAACCGCCACTGTAACTCTATAGAAAAGATGCCACTATACCCTGGCAAGCTTTTTAGCAGAGATACTAGATGTCCTGCATGTGATCTCGCATTGACTGAGATGTGGGAGGTCATGGAAGCCATCTCTTCTATTGACTTTGTATGGTATCGATTTTGACTTCGCAATGGTCGGTTGGAGTATGAGTGGTATACCTCATCTCCTCAGAGCTTAAGTATGTTTGTAAAATGTAATCAGCTGTGTAGCGTATTTGCATAAGATTGAAATACGAGAACCACTGGTTGATGTTATCTTGCTTAGCATGTCCTTGATACATAAATGTTACTTATGTTATTTAATTCTGTATTGAATAAGAGACATGCTGCCTTATCAAGTTATAGCTAAAATACTTGAATAGGAATGTTGCTCTAATCTGCATAAGTATTGATTTATCTGCTATTGAAATATATGATTCCACTGTTTAGTTTATTTATATTAAACTGCAATAATAATGTTTTCGGTGGAAGGTTATTTCTCTCGCTGGGGCAATTTTATAAGTTGTCTCACCCCCGTGGGATCCAACTTTTTAGGTAGACGCAGACAAAGAGGAAGAAACTCTGTAGCAGGGGAAGAACAGTAGCAACAACAACAATAGGGACAACAGTGATATCCCAGGTGGGGTACTGGCTGTCAAGCTTTGTATAGAAAGTCCTATGTGTCATCTCTGTACTCTCATGTCCTAGGAGTCAGTGGACAGTGTTCTTATAATCGATCTAAGATTTTGGCTCGAATGCCTCGAGGATTTTGTTACTTGTGCTTTTATCAAGGCAAAGTGATGTATATATATTCCTCGAGAAGAGATGGTACATGGAATGTATAATGTGGACCAATATGTAATTATAATACTTTGATTCCAGTTTAAAAAGTTTGCTGGTAATGGATCTTTTATAAATGGTTTTAAATTTTAGTGATTTTCAGTAATTCCGATGTTGATGAACCCCTTCCGCTTAAGTAAATCATGTTTTTATAAGTTGGATGCCAAAACATGGATATAGATATCCATGTATCTTGAATACTACATAATTAAGAAGTTTATTGAGAATATTCTGAAGATCTAAATTTTCAAGTTATTCAGTTTCTTGAACAACATTATAGCTAAAATTCAGATTTATGCTTATATGGTCTTACTTATGTTTGTAGTGCATATAATTCTACATGTTTGATCTCTTTGATTTGATATATCGAAAATAGAGTTTCTAATTTTCACAATACATATCCTGTGAATAGCAAGTAATCAAGGATGGAAACCCAATCTAGTATGCTTTTACAAGTATACATATCTAATTTAGTAGTAAATGGCTGATTGAAATGACTCATGTGATATTGTGGGATTTTATCTGAATATTATCTTATATGCATTTATGCTTTGTTTATGAGATTTGGATTTTCTAACTCAAATACTTTTCATGAAATGCATATGTTGTTATGCTATTGCCAGTGGAGAGATATGACATGCCCTAGATAGGTATGTTATCGATGCCATGCATAAATGTGAGAAATGTTGAATGACAATATTTATATTAGTAGACATGATATATGTTTGAATACATGAGAAGTTCTATATGTGCATGAGTAAGGAGAAACCCTAAGAAAGGGGTAAACAATATGTTAAGCATTCAGTTCAGTATCATTAATGATTTCAATTCAATAGTTTGAGTAGTCATTAATATACAAAGTTAAAAGAGATCAGTCTAAGAGAAAGATATAATCAGAGTTACAGTAATAATAGTAGCCCTGAACACCGTAGATTCCCTATGAGAGGTCTATGCCGTAGGGATGAAACGACCTAACCTTGGCAGTGTCCAATATACGGGGGTCGGATCATACTAACAGGTGGTACGGGGGACGAAGCCGTAGTAGAAGTCTCCTTAAAAATACAGTATGTATTGTCCAACATCAACCAGAGATCTTGGTGGCACTAGAGTACAGAAAAGCCAATAGGTGGCTTGAATCTCTGCCTGTGTGCTCAGGTTAAAGGAGGAGTCCAGTTTTACGACCCATAGGTGTGCCGAGGCCAGAGAGCCATTTTCCTGTTGCAGACCAGCGATGTAGTCAGGCTTAGCATCCCCGGTGTGTCAGCTAAGTCTTTTACAATGAGATCATATTTTGTTACAATTCTTCATATGCAGAGTACACTACATATGAGCAGGGTATAAGATAAAATATGATAATATAAGTTTAAATAGTTTCTTATAAGTAAGAAGAGTTAAGAAAGATTTGATTTCAGTTTCATAGAAGTTGTTCTTTAAATGTAATATTGAATATAGTGAGGATTATATTTCCATACTTGTTTATTTCTAATGATGTAGGCTTCAATGTTAATAGTAAGTTTTTGAATATCTAGTCTTTTAATTTGAAATTACTATCCTATTTTATTTCAATTATCCAAGAATGATAAATGTCTGATTTAGTACTTTAGACTGCATTATTGTTTTACTCATTCACGGAGCAAGTAGGCACACCCCTCTACTCAAAATTTTTAGGGAAACCGTGGGGATTGAATATATCATTGCATCAGAGTAGATATGCCACAAGAGTTAAGTATGAGTATAGTTAAGTTCATTCGGTCCTTGTCACTCTAGGTCCTTGTAAATAAATAAGAGAGAGTTGTAAATGATGATGTATAACATTATTACTCTTTTAGAAATATATGTGAATCAACAAGTCTTATGTGCTTAAAAGTATGAGAAACATAATGAATGTTCATACATGCATTTTTACTATTGAAATCAAATTAGAGAAATCAATGTTTAGATTCCCTTGTAAAGTTAGTTTATGTTGTTTGATGCAAGAAAACAAAGAGTTTGAAAAAGAAGAAAAAGTTAAGGGTGATCTTTGTATTACGTTAAATCCCCAATTTATGCCCTAATCTCATGATTAATGGTAATTGTGAGATCGGGGTGTAACAACTTGGTATCAGAGCTTAGGCTGAGTTGTCCAGGACGATTAAGTTAGTAAGTTGGAGTCATAAGTGTGGCAGATAGGAGATGTTATGATGCTAGCTCTGGGTATTTGAGTATTTGGATATCCTGGCCCGATATCTGAGTACTTGGATCAACCACTATCAAGCTACTTTGTCTATTCTTTCATGTATACCCTGGCCAGGTATACAGTGGAAGGATGGTCTAGAGAGAAACCCTAGAAATATTAGTGTTAGAAACAAGATAATTAACATGAGTTAAGAGAATAAATATAAAATGAGATAGAACTTTCATTTCATATTGTTGTTTTATTGGAGATGAATAGAAAAGCTCTTATATGTTTGAATTCAGATATTTAGTATTTTGAAATATATATGGGTCATTAAGATTTGTTGTACACTATGCAGTTGTAACATTTATTGATTACATTCTTTGTATCAAGTAGACTAGAAATGATCTTTGAATGAGCTTTCCTAAGTGCATAAGTTTTCTTCTGCACATTTGAGATGAATAGGAGTTGAGTAATCCTGAGCAGCTCTTGGCTTCAGGACTACAGGTTTGGCCTGGTCTGGCTGGCAGGATGCATTATTGGGATCTAATGACTAAAATTAGTAACATAACAAGAGTAAATTCTGGATAGATTAGATCCAAATTCTAGTATGAATGTATATACTCTAAGATTTTGAAGTATAAGGGAAAAATTGGGATAACAAAGAATCTGTTGGAACTGATATCTGAGATCCAACTTCGGGGCCTCATATGAGAAACCCTTAATTGGGAATAAAGGAACACGACATGATGTTCATATTAAGTTTAATTATTAGTATTATATGAACTCTAAATATGAAATATGGAAAAGACATGAGAAAAGTATGTAAGGGGCCAAGATAGTAAGAATCAATCATGATGAATGGATTATATAATTGAGTACAATGTTTTTATGTACTCCAAAGCAAAGGGAAAATAGAAGAAAAGAGTTGAGTATGCGATAAGTACATAGAAGTGAAGAGTCTTCAGAAGAGTTAAAGTGAAGAGAACTAGATGGGCATGTAAATCATAAAACTAGGATAAGAAACTTAGTTGAAATAAAGAGAAATGTTGGAAATAATGAGCTTGATTAAGGAATGAGGGTTATGATATAATTGAGAGCATGGAATGTATACCTTTCTTAATAAGTTTAATACATTCATCCGTACTACCTTTGGATTCTAAGTCTCTATAGAACAGCAAACTAGTTTCTAAAAAAAGAATAAAAGTGTAGCTAAATAAATGAATAAGTCATACAAAGGTAGACTATATTCAGGAAGGAAGAACTTGATTGAAAGAGAAACTATGTTTCACCCATGCATGAGCTGTTTGATTTAAAATGAAGGATATGTAATGTATTAAACATGAGGTGATACTAGTAGAGAGATTATTGATTTAGAATTTCAACTTCACATTAGTAGAAGGATAAAAGGAAATATATGCAACATGGTATACATGATCATACACGTAAAAGAAGCAACATGATTATAAGAGAAAACTAGAAGTTAAAGATGAGATTTAGAATAGTAGTATATGGTAAGGGGATTATGCAAAGTAAAGAAGGGTTTGAAACATAATGGAGTAATATAGATTATAAAAGAAGGAGGTTGCGAGATTCAAGAAAGTGCTAATTAGTCAAGTATCCCTATTGATAATTAATTAAACCTACATATGAGAAATGTATTATTGAATGCTTGAAGATAAGAATTCTAAGTCTCAAAATCATCTTCTCTTTCATATCTTCCTTAATGAGAGCAATGTGGGAATGAAGTGATAAGAAAATGAATCATATATGATGCATAACCACCGTGGTAGAGACATCTGGTGAATGTAATAATGACACACAATATGATGATGAAACCCTAGTAGGGTAATTGAGAATGTAATCTATCTGAATGACCAAGTAAGATAAATGAAATTCAATCAATAAGATAAAGAAGACTTTAGTAAAACTTGTGAGATCCAAAGTTTGAATTTTAAATTAAGGGAGCAAGGTCACATCAAAATAACTTCATGCAACTGATAAGGACCAAACCCTAGAATGTTTAGAGTTGTAGTAGTTCAAGGGATGTCACTAGTGATTTGACCTTGAATACTAGCATCTCTATAAAACAAATCATGAGATTTGCACCATTAGAAGTAAACTGGCACTGATAGTAATCTTGGGGTTAAAGATAGCTAATCTGAAAGGTAGATAAACAATATGGAAATGATTTGAAGTAAAGAGTAAGATATAACTTTGAAATGTAACAAGTGTGTTTTGAACAAAAGGAGAAATACAATATGAGTGAAGTGTGATATGAGATAAATTCTTGTAGTGATAGAAAGAATGATGAATAATCTATTTGTACCTTGTATGTTTCAATTTTAGGAATGTTTAATCTACATGATTAAAATGAGAAGGATAAGTAGCAAAAAGTAAGTAGTAGTGAATGAGGAGAGAGATAAGAGAAAACAATGGCTTTTAGTAATATGTGAATTTGTTTTTAGAAGTATAATTTGTTGAAGGTATATTAAGGGATGTAAATTGGTTCTACGTATGATTCTAGTGTACATGTGCAAGCAATATGTTAATTAAAGGTGTCTGATAGTTATAGTCATTCATAACAGTAATCCATCTTAGTATTGTACAATTGTGGTATGATGATATGGGTTGAATAATGATGGAACAAATTAAGGGTTACCCTGAATAAGGTAGTCTTACCTATTCACTCATATGAATAGAAGGGATGATACCCATATTGTATTGATATGTAACCCTAATGAGGTATAGCTTGTTATACCTAGATTTAATATAACTAAGTGATGGTAATTGGGTATGAATAGTCCTTGAATGACTAATACAATCATGGAGTACTTTGTTACTATTGTTGAAACCCTAGTATGCTATAACCCGATGGTTACACCTTGAATTATGTGTGGGTTCATACTTGAGAATAAAATGGAATGTGATGGTAATGCTTCACCTTATGCATCCATGATGCAATGGGGATGCCATGAGTAGTATTGTACAATTACTGTTGAATCTAGTCTTCCAACTCAAGACTGTTTTGCTATTTGAGTAGCACAATAGTAAAATTCAAAACAACATGGTGAACTCTCTTTTGTGACTTAGAGGTAATACATAACAATAGTACATATTGAGCCGTATGAATTGAGATAGTTGGATTGGATTATCAATATTGAGGTAACACCTCAAGAGTATGAAAATATTGAAATGGTTGTTTCTCTTTCCTTTTTTTCTTCTATGATTGATTGTGGCATAGAGAATTCATTTGTTATCATTGAGCAGTTGTGATTTAAACAAGTTGTGATTAGAAAATAAATAAAGGACTTAAGATTGAAAGATACATTCAAGTATGAAATATAATAATATAATAACATGTAAGATATCATAAGCTTAAAATAAACCTTGACAGTACTTTGCTTGCATATTTATGTTTTGGGGGTAAAACCTTTTTAAGGGGGGAAGAATTGTTATGACCGTATCTGAGCTTAATGGGTAAGTTAGGGTTTATGTGGATGACTACATACTTAGTTATATTGGTCATTGATGAAACATGATTAATGATGATATCTCAATCATGACATGTTAAACCTAATGAGAACCCTGAGTATGCTATCTCTTTATATAATTAGGGTTTGAGAAAATATGAACCCTAGTCGGCTGAAATTAGGATTTTCACCAAATATGCTCATGTTGGGGAGGAATGAGAGAGGTATGCAAAGGAGAATCAAAATGGTAGTTGAAGGCTAGGATAGTACGGCCGTGGTGGGTAGCACGACCGTGGTGGGTCGTTGGTGGCACAGACATTCTTGGCCACACAACCATTTTGAAAGAATTGAACTATTGACCAACGTTTGTACTCAAATCTGATGAAACCAATAGACCACGATCGTGGTAGGTAGAACGGACATGCTGGGTTCATCTTAGCATGGCAGTGGCAGCTAGCATGGCCGTTCTGGGGCATTTTCTCTTCAACCGATTGTTCTGCAGATCTCTTGATAATAGTACACTATTCTATTTTAATTATTGAATTGTAGCTCATAATGATCTAAAATTTTAACTAAAGCTTTATAACTCAATTAAAAACAACATGCTAAATTTTCATAATTTTTGGATAAGGTTTGATCTCTGAAATACACAAATTATAGTAATCTTTTTATGACAAAAAAATCAGCTAAAATAAGAGAAAGTATAGTGAGGGTTAATGTGCAATTGACCCAAGTAGCTCAATTGCTCTATATGGTAAAACTAGCACACAAGGAGCTCTCATAATTCATGATTCAATCCAAAGAAATGAAATCCTATAGAGAGAGGGAGAGTTAGGGTTTGAGAGGAGAAAGTGATGGAGATGCTGACCTAGGGTTTTGCGGTCTGAGAAATGATAAAATCAGGTAAGTTTAGCTTCTTTGGATATAGTTTCATGGTGAATCTTCTCTTAGATGTCAAGATTCCATCCCTCCCCTGATTGGATTCGAAATCATATCAAATCAAGTCCTTTTCTCACTCTTTCTCTCCTAATCTTCAATTCTAGGGTTTCCGAGTTGAAAAGAAGAAGAAAGTGGCGATTGCTAGGGTTTTGATATGGATTTGAGATTTTCAGATATGGTATACATTTTAAAGTAGTTTTACAGCTTAGGGTGAGTGGGTAAAAGAATATTTCGGTCAATTGTACTCAATTAAATGGTTTTAATTTATATTCTCAATTTCTCCCTAGATGATAATAAATGAAAAGAACTGTTCTTGAATTTAGTTTATAGAATACTTCAATTCATGTTCCAACTATGATCTAAAAACATTTATATGATGACATGGATATAGATATCCATGTATCTTGAATACCACAAAATTAATAAGTTTATTGAGAATCTTATGAAGATCTGAAATTTCAAATTATTCGGGTTCTTGAACAACATTATAGCTTAAATTTGGATTTATGCTTATATGATCTTATTTATGTTCCTAGTGCATATAATTCTACATGTTTGATATCTTTGATTTGATATATGGACAAATAGAGTTTCTGATTTTCACAATACATATCCTGTGAATAGCAAGTAATCAAGGATGGAAATCCAATCTAGTTTGCTTTTACAAGTATACATATCTAGTTTAGTAGTAAATGGCTGATTGAAATGATTCATGTGATATTGTGGGATTTTATCTGAATATTATCTTATATGCATATATGCTTTGTTTATGAGATTTGGATTTTCTAACTCAAATACTTTTCATGAAATGCATATGTTGTTATGCTATTGCAAGTGGAGAGATATGACATGCCCAAGATAGGTATGTTATCGATGCCATGCATAAATGTGAGAAATGTTTAATGACAATATTTATATTAGTAGACATGATATACATTTGAATACATGAGAAGTTCTATATGTGCATGAGTAAGGAGAAACCCTATGAAAGGGGTAAACAATATGTTAAGCATTTGGTTCAGTATCATCAATGATTTCAATTCAATAGTCCGAGTAGTCATTAATATATAGAGTTAAAAGTGATTAGTCTAAGAGAAAGATATAATCAAAGTTACAGTAATAATAGTAGCCCTGAACACCGTAGATTCCCTATGAGAGGTCTGTGCCGTAGGGATGAAACGACCTAACCCTGGCAGTGTCCAATATACGGGGGTCAGATCGTTCTAACAGGTGGTACGGGGGACGAAGCCATAGTAGAAGTCTCCTTAAAAATACAATACGTTGTGTCCAACATAAAACAAAGATCCTGGGTGGCACTAGAGTACAGAAAAGCCAACAGGTGGCTTGACTCTCTGCCTGTGTGCTCAAGTTAAAGGAGGAGTCCAATTTTATGGCCTATAGGTGTGCCAAGGCCAGAGAGCCATTTTCCTGTTGCAGGCCAATGATGTAGTCATGCTTAGCATCCCGGGTGTGTCAACTAAGTCTTGTACGGTGAGATTGTATTTCTTTACGATTCTTCATATGTAGAGTACACTACATATGATCAGGGTATAAGCTAAAATATTATAATATAAGTTTAAACAATTTCTTATAAGTAAGAAGAGTTAAGAAAGATTTGATTTTAGTTTTGTAGCAGTTGTTCTTTAAATGTAATATTGAATATAGAGAGGATTATATTAGCAGTTGTTCTTTAAATGTAATATTGAATATAGTGAGGAGTATATTTCCATACTTGTTTATTTCTAATGATTTAGGCTTCAATGTTAATAGTAAGTTTTTGAATATCTAGTCTTTTAATTTGAAACTACTATCCTATTTTATTTCAATTATCCAAGAATGATAAATGTCTAATTTAGTACTTTAGACTGCATTATTGTTTTACTCATTCATTGAGCGAGTAGGCTCACCCCTCTACTCAAAATTTTTAGGGAAACCATGGGGATTGAAGATATCATTGTTGGGTTTTTGTAGAGAAAACATGCGCGGCGGAAGCGATAAATCCACGCAACCCGTAACAGGATCTTGTCGATAACAGCGTATTCGGAAATAGGTTTGCGGGATATACCTTATCGCGGAGCAAGTCCGGCGATGTCCCGCTGCACGACGGTACAACGCTGCTTGTCAAACACGGACGGATCTTCTCTCCCGTTCGCTGTCACAGGTTGATCCGGCGATGCTCCTTTGCGGCAGTGACGTACGTTGCTCGCAGCACGTATAGGTGGTCGTTGACGTCCTCCGAACGCAGGCGTCAAGGCGTTTGCGTCTCTACTTCGTCCACGCAGATGGACAGAACTCCACGTCGCGCTTCTCAAGCCGGCGGGAAGGAGCGTGTCTCTGTGGCGGCGTGCTAGCGGTGCGTTGCTCTCCTTTCTCTCCTAAGGACGGCGACGACTAGGTTTACGTACGTGAGCGTAACCTAAAAGCGTCTCTCTATATCTTATATAGATATCGGCCGTCTATCTTCCTTTAAATAGGATAAGAAGAGAAGTAGGGTTTCCTAAACCCATCGGTAAACAGAAACGTTGCGTTAATTAAAACGCTCGTGGATTAATTAGAATATTTTGGAATTCATTAATTAACCAAATAATCGCATTAATTGATTAATTAATATCCGACTCCATGCAATCGCTTGGGATGGCTCTACGGGCATACATATACCAACAGACTCCCACTTGCACTTAGAGCCAGTCACTCCAATATTATTCTAATCGATTACATAAACATTTTAGTAATCAATGCGATTTGAAGCAATTTCAATCAAATCCACAATTATACTCCTATTCCAACACATCCTGTGTGTGTGACCCGATAGGCTCCAAATTACGTTGGCAGTGATATCCATAATCATATTATGATTTCACAAGCAATGATTGGTATCTAGTAAGACTTCATTGCTACCCAAGTAATTGGAGAAGTTGGAGAACAACTTGACCTATCATTCATGACTGGTGTTTCAGTGATTGTATAGTTCCTTTGTCGCTGATATCCGAATTGAACTCGAGTCATGGAATTGTTATCCTTTTCAACGTTCAATCCATGTTTCTTGAACTAGAGTAGACTGTCTGAGATATATGTAAGCTCAATATCACATATTGATTCACATCAGCATGGCCATGCATTTCTCAGTCTCGCTTATCAAGTGGCCGGAATATCAAACTCCCGTAGGAAGGACAAATTCCATCTACATCACTCACAGTCATCCCCATATGTCACAGTGCACCCAAGCACCATCTTTATGGCAATCCTTATTCAGGACCACGGTGGATGATGTCAAAGTACACCGAACGACATGTGATAAGTGTAGTGACTTCAGGTCTAAGAACCACAATCACCACCATCATTATGAGATGTGACTCTAACTACCAATCATGGTATCCATGTGTCACTCTCAAGGTGGGTCTATCCGATACACTGTTCTCTAACAAGTATCTATGTATTTGGTTTGATATCTCCATATCATGGATAATGAGATTCTTCCATCAACCAACATACATTCTAATCTTATGTGTTATTGATGTCTATGGATATTTCCACAATAACAACCGATTAGGGACAAAATAAGAATACATACTCTTAGCATACATATGATCTCATTGTTCAGGTCATCAACCCAAAGACATATGTCGTTGAGTATATTATTCTATAGACATCTATAAGTCTTATGGTCATCTCACAATATAAAACACAAACATATAGATTGGAAACTTGCCTTTATTGATATGATCAATGTAGTATTACAAATCATTTACATAGTATCCCATTACAATCATCGAATGATAGTCTCTATGGGCATACATACCAACAGATTCCCACTTACACTTATACCCAATCACTCATGAATCTCAATCCAAGTGATCAAACATGTCCGTCATGTTTCTGCTGTGAAAGTGCTTTTGTGAGCGGGTCAGCCACATTGCTTTCTGTAGGTACTCTGCAAATCTTCACATCTCCTCGTTGTACGATCTCTCGTATGAGATGGAACCACCGTAGAATATGTTTGGAACGTTGGTGCGATCTTGGTTCTTTAGCTTGTGCAATTGCTCCATTGTTGTCGCAAAACAACTCAATTGCATCACCAGCGCTTGGAACCACTCCAAGTTCAGAAATGAACTTCTTGATCCACACAGCTTCCTTTGCAGCATTAGATGTGGCAATATATTCGGCCTCTGTTGTAGAATCCGCAACCGTCTCTTGCTTGGAACTCTTCCAGCTCACAGCTCCGTTGTTCAGGCAAAACACAAATCCAGATTGCGATCTGTAGTCATCTTTGTCAGTTTGGAAGCTAGCATCGGTGTAACCCTTTACCACAAGCTCTTCCTCACCACCGTATACCAAGAATTGATCCTTAGTTCTTCTCAAGTACTTTAGGATGTTCTTTATGGCTGTCCAGTGACATTCACCTAGATCTGACTGATACCGGCTCGTCATGCTCAAAGCATACGACACATCAGGACGAGTACATAACATTGCGTACATGATAGATCCAATTGCTGATGCATATGGAATCTTACTCATGCGTGCTCGTTCATCACATGAACTAGGACACTGGGCTTTAGAGATTGTAACCCCATGGGACATGGGCAAGTTACCTCTCTTAGAACCCTCCATGCTAAACCTCTTTAGCACCTTGTCAATGTATGTGCTCTGGCTTAGGCCTAGAAGCCTTCTAGATCTATCTCTATAGATTTTAATCCCAAGTATATAGGATGCTTCACCTAAATCCTTCATAGAGAAAGTCTTCCCTAGCCAACCTTTTACTGTCTGAAGAGTAGGGATGTCATTTCCCATCAATAGTATGTCATCCACATACAATATGAGAAATACGACTGTGCTCCCACTAACCCTTTTGTAAACACAAGGTTCATCTTCATTTTGACTAAAGCCAAACTTTTTGACTACTTCATCAAAACGTAGATTCCAGCTCCGAGATGCTTGCTTCAATCCATAGATTGACCTTTGTAGCTTACAGACTTTATTGGCTTCCTTTGGATCGATAAAACCCTCAGGTTGTGTCATGTACACATCCTCGAGTAAATTCCCATTAAGGAATGCTGTTTTAACATCCATCTGCCAAATCTCATAGTCATGATAAGCTGCAATGGCAAGCATGATCCTGATGGATTTAACCATGGCGACTGGTGAGAAGGTCTCGTCATAATCAACACCTTGAATTTGACGGAATCCTTTAGCAACCAATCTACCTTTATAGGTTTGAACATTTCCATCCATGTCAGTCTTCTTCTTAAAGACCCACTTGCACCCTATGGGTCTTACCCCTTCGGGTGGATCCACCAAGGTCCATACCTTGTTGGTGTACATGGATTCCATCTCAGATCTCATGGCTTCGAGCCATTTCTCAGATTCTGGTCCCTTAGTAGCTTCTAGATAGGAGGTTGGCTCATCTGCTATGCCCAATTCGTCACTATCTTGAGTCACGAGAAATCCAAATATCTCAGGCTCAAGTCGTGTCCTACTAGATCTACGAGGTTCCTGTGTTACATTTGGAACTTGAAATTCCACAACAACTTGCGAGTCTTCATGTTCCTTATGTACCTCCTCAGGTTCTCTGCTTTCTTGTTGTTCTCGAACTTCTTCGAGCTCTACATTCCTCCCACAAATTCCTTTGGAAATAAATTCCTTTTCAAGAAATACAGCAGTCCTAGCAACAAACACTTTGTTGTCAGTTGGTGTGTAGAAGTAGTATCCCCGAGTTTCCTTAGGGTATCCAACAAAATAGCATTTTTCCGATTTGGGTCCAAGCTTTTCAGGAAATTGTTTCCTAACATAAGCTTCACATCCCCAAATCTTTAACATAGACAAATTGGGACGATTCCCATTCCATATCTCATATGGTGTCTTTTGAATCGATTTGGAAGGTACACGGTTAAGTGTAAACGCTGCAGTTTCAAGAGCATATCCCCAGAACGATATTGGAAGTTCGGCTGAACTCATCATTGATCGTACCATGTCTAATAATGTACGATTCCTTCTTTCTGACGCACCATTATGTTGTGGTGTACCAGGTGGAATCCATTGTGATACAATACCACAGTCTCTCAGAAGGTCCTCAAACTCTTGGCTTAAGTATTCGCCACCTCGATCTGAACGGAGTGCTTTAATACTCTTACCAAGTTGCTTCTCTACTTCATTCATGAAAGTCTTGAACATTTCAAGAGTTTCTGACTTGTGTTTCATAAGATATACATAGCCATACCTACTGAGGTCATCAGTGAAGGTAATGAAGTATTGATAGCCTCCTCTAGCATTTGATCTAAAAGGTCCACATACATCAGTATGTATGAGCCCTAGTAGATCACTGGCTCTCTCACTGTGTCCAGTGAAAGGAGTTTTGGTCATCTTCCCTAATAAACATGCCTCACATGTCTCTAATGATTCAAAATCAAAAGAGTCTAGATAACCATACTTATGGAGTCTAGATATGCGCTTCTCATTTATGTGCCCAAGACGACAATGCCATAAGAATGTTTTGTTTGAGTTGTCAAGTTTTAACCTTTTAGTATTTACGTTATATATGCTAGTATCAAGTTCTAACAAGTAGATACCATAAGACATAGGGGCATTGCCATAAAAGATCTCATCTTTAGATATAGAAATAATTCCATTCTTAATGTGAAATTCAAATCCACTCTTGTCCATACAAGATACAGAAATAATATTTCTATTAATGGCAGGTACATAATAGCAATTCTCTAATTCTATTACAAGGCCCGTAGGCAAAGATAAACTAATAACTCCAACTACGGTGGCAGCAACTCTTGCTCCATTAGCAACCCGCAGCTCGACTTGGCCCTTTCGTAAAGGCTTATTTCTTATCAGATCCTGCATATTAGAACATATGTGAGATCCATATCCGGTATCCAGTACCCATGATGAAGAAGTATTTAAGTTTATCTAAATAACGTATATACCTGAAGTGGAGATCTCTATCCCCTGCTTCTTCTTCCTCAATTCCTCCAGGTAGAGAGGACAGTTTCTTTTCCAATGTCCAGGCTGGTGACAATGGTGACAACTGCCTTCTTTGGAGATCCCACCTTTAGCTTTGAGCGCGGATGACTTTGGCTTCTGCCCGGCCTTAGAACTTTTCTTAGCCTTGCCTTTGCCTTTTGACTTTCCCTTTGTCTTGCTGATCATCATCACAGACTTGGGCTTGTCTTTCTTCATCTGTGCTTCAGCTGTCCTCAACATTCCCAACAATTCTGACAACGGCTTGTCAAAATTGTTCATGTTGTAGTTCATGACAAAATGATTATATGATTCAGGCAACGATTGTAGAATCACATAAGTGGCCAACTCTTGACCTAGGGGAAATCCCAGCTTGGATAGGCTTTCCACGTACCCAATCAAGGTGAGTATATGGGTGCCAACTGAGTCTCCCTCTTTCATCTTGCTTTTGAACAACGCCTTTGAGACATCATATCTCTCCTGTCTTGCTTGATGTTGATACATGTTCTTGAGATGTGTTACCATCTCCATGACATTCATGTTCTCATGTTGCTCTTGCAACTCATAGTTCATTGAGTACAACATTAGGCACTTGACATCCACGGCATCATCAAGGTGCTTCTTGTAAGCATCCTTTTCAGCCTTGGGCGCATTTACGGCGGGCTCCTCTGGCTCTGGTGTTTCAAGGACATAGAGCTTACGCTCATGTGTGAGAACAATTCTCAACGTCCTAAACCAGTTTTGAAAGTTGGTTCCGGTAAGTTTGTCCTTCTCAAGGACCGATCGCAACGAGAACGTGTGAGTGTTGTTTTCCATTTGATTGCTACAAAAGAAAAAATTTGCATTTAGTCCAAAACATTTTGACTTGTAAAGATTTGATAAACGAGATTAATTAGGTCTTTAATTAATTACGCTCCCACTATTTTATTCAAATTGATAACCCTCACTATCAACTCGGAAGATTGCAACGCACAACCTTCTAGTGAGCCAAGACCCAAAATAATTGGATCAATGCCCAGCCAACGCTGGCGTCAAAGACCAAATACTAAGGTAGGCAACTTTTGCCAATTGCATCATATGCAACTCTTGGATAGATGATCATGCACAACTCCTTGCCATGATGCATCTGTGTGCCTCTAGGTACTTGATCCTATCAAGGTTCCCTAGTTAAGTCCAACCCATAAGCCAACACGATGAGTGTGCACCCTGCGGAGGCAGACCCACACACCCACCTTCACACTTCCACGAGATAGACAGTGTACCACGCGGAGGCGTGCCCACACATAGTCGATCAAGCTTTTCATGTGTGTTGCTTTATGGAAGGCAACTGAAACTTAATATTATTAATTGAGGGGTTTTATTAATACATATACATATCCAAACACCACATACTTATAGTACGTATCATATACTACTATATCCACAACCACAAATGATAGACATGCAATCACAAACACAAATACATCGGTTATGGCCATACTATTGTAATCCTTTGGAGCAACAAAGGATTACAGTCCACCTATGGTCTTATGCATCTCATGCAACACATGTGAATCAACCTGTAAGCACGTAATGATCAACATTACAATGAACAACTTCATGGATGCTTCGTGAGGTTGGAACTTCAAGTTGCTTCTTGGAATGGGATCTTCTTGTTGCTTCTCCTTGGACGCTCCTTGGAGTTGGATCTTCATGTTGCTTCTTGGAATTAGATCTCCATGGTGCTTCTCCATGGACACTCCTTGGAGTTGGATCTTCAAGTGGCCTCCTTACATCAAGTTTACAAAGACTAAAACTAATCCTATCTCTATTACATCATATGAGTACAAACATAAAAGGAAAGAATTAATTACACTTTGAAATAAGAGATGAGGCTCGGCATGTAAGCCGAATACTTTATACAAAGGATCCATATGTAACCATTATACATCCATAGAATTCACAAACAAACATATCCACAAGATCGACATCCACATTCATTCACAACATTCACAAAAGGGGATACTAGGCCATAACCGTGCATGCACTCACCACATAAAACATATTTTAAAGGCGACATGTATGCTATCATAGGTATATCTACATATACGTATATACATATTAAAATTGTAGTACTTTTAATGCGGGACATTCCCCATTAAATGAATTTTGACTCCCACGCAGACAATACGGGGTACACAGGGGCAGCGCCCCTGTGCGGGGTCGAGGGGAGGCCGCCCCTCGCGGGGTATCAGGGGCAGAGCCCCTGAAAGGTCTACGGAATTTTACTTCCGTGCACTTAGGAAAATCACTATTTTCCATAGTCGACCCCGTCCAAAACGTCAAAAACAATAGCCTACGGCGTATGTGGAATTAGGTTTAGATTTGCACATTAACAGGTTTAATTTGCATCGTATGCAACATAAAACAGTATACAACGATTCGATCATATCGAAACGAATCCAAATACGCCGTAGATCGACGCTGCTCTGATACCACTGTTGGATTTTTGTGGAGAAAACATGCACGGCGGAAGCGATAAATCCACGCAACCCGTAACAGGATCTCGTCGATAACAGCGTATTCGGAAATAGGTTTGCGGGATATACCTTATCGCGGAGCAAGTCCGGCGATGTCCCGCTGCACGACGGTACAATGCTGCTTGTCAAACACGGACGGATCTTCTCTCCCGTTCGCTGTCGCAGGTTGATCCGGCGATGCTCCTTTGCGGCAGTGACGTACGTTGCTCGCAGCACGTATAGGTGGTCGTTGACGTCCTCCGAACGCAGGCGTCAAGGCGTTTGCATCTCTACTTCGTCCATGCGGATGGACGAAACTCCACGTCGCGCTTCTCAAGCCGGCGGGAAGGAGCGTGTCTCTGCGGCGGCGTGCTAGCGGCGCGTTGCTCTCCTTTCTCTCCTAAGGACGGCGACGGCTAGGTTTACGTACGTGAGCGTAACCTAAAAGCGTCTCTCTATATCTTATATCGATATCGGCCGTCTATCTTCCTTTAAATAGGATAAGAAGAGAAGTAGGGTTTCCTAAACCCATCGGTAAACAGAAACGTTGCGTTAATTAAAACACTCGTGGATTAATTAGAATATTTTGGAATTCATTAATTAACCAAATAATCACATTAATTGATTAATTAATATCCGACTCCATGCAACTGCTTGGGATGGCTCTACAGGCATACATATACCAACAATCATTGCATCAGAGTAGATCTGCCACAAGAATTAAGTCTGAGTATAGTTAAGTTCAATCGTTCCTTGTAAAGAAATAAGAGAGAGTTGTAAATGATGATGTATAACATTATTCCTCTTTTAGAAATATATGTGAATCAACAAGTCTTATGTGCTTAAAAGTATGAGAAACATAATGAATGTTCATACATACATTTTTACTATTGAAATCAGATTAGAGAAATCAATGTTTAGATTCCCTTGTAAAGTTAGTTTATGTGGTTCGATGCGAGAAAACAAACAGTTTGAAAAAGAAGAAAAAGTTAAGGGTGATTTTGTATTACGTTAAATCCTCAATTTATACCCTAATCTCATGATTAATGGTTAATTGTGAGATCGGGGTGTAACAACTTGGTATCAGAGCTTAGGCTGAGTTGTCCGGGACCATTAAGTTAGTAAATTAGAGTCAAAAGTGTGGCAGATAGGAGATGTTATGATGTTAGCTCTGGGGATTTGAGTATTTGGATATCCTGGCCCCATATCTGAGTACTTGGATCAACCACTATCAAGCTACTCTGTCTATTCTTTCATGTATACCTTGGCCAGGTATACAGTGAAAGGATGGTCTAGAGAGGAACCCTAGAAATATTAGGGTTAGAAACAAGATAAGTAACATGAATTAAGAGCATAAATATAAAATGAGATAGAACTTTCATTTCATATTGTTGTTTTAATGGAGATGAATAGAAAAGCTCTTATATGTTTGAATTGAGATATTCAATATTTTGAAATATATATGGGTCTTTAAGATTTTTTGTACACTATGCAGTTGTATCATTTATTGATTACATTCTTTGTATCAATTAAACTAGAAATGATCTTTGAATGAGCTTTCCTAAGTGGATAAGTTTTCTTCCACACATTTGAGATGAATAGGAGTTGAGTAATCTTGAGTAGCTCTTGGATTTAGGACTGCAGGTTCGGCCTGGTCCGGCTGGCAGGATGCATTATTGGGATCTAATGACTCCTATTAGTAGCATAACAAGAGTAAATTCTGGATAGATTAGATCCAAATTCTAGTATGAATGTATATACTCTAAGATTTTGAAGTATAAGGGAAAGACTGGGATAACTAAGAATCAGTTGGAACTGATATCTGAGATCCAATTTTGGGGCCTCATATGAGAAACCCTTAATTGGGAATAAAGGAACACGACATAAGGTTCATATTGTGTTTAATTATTAGTATTATAAGAACTCTAAATATGAAATATGGAAAAGATATGAGAAAAGTATGTAAGGGGCCAAGATAGTAAGAATCAATCATGAGGAATGTATTATATAACCGAGTACAATGTTTTTATGTACTCCAAAGCAAAAGGGAAAATAGAAGAAAAGAGTTAAGTATACGATAAGTACATAGAAGTGAAGAGTCTTTAGAAGAGTTAAAGTGAAGAGAACTAGATGGGCATGTAAATCATAAAACTAGGATAAGAAACTTAGTTGAAACAAAGAGAAATGTTGGAAATAATGAGCTTGATTAAGGAATGAGGGTTATGATATAATTGAGAGCATGGAATGTATACCTTTATTAATAAGTTTAATACATTCATCTTTACTGCCTTTGGATTCTAAGTCACTATAGAACAAGAAACTAGTTTCTAAAAGAAGAACAAAAGTGCAGCTAAACAAATGAATAAGTCATATAAAGGTAGACTATATTCAGGAAGGAAGAACTTGATTGAAAGAGAAACTATGTTTCACCCATGCATGAGACGTTCGATTTAAAATGAAGGATATTTAATGCATTAAACATGAGGTGATACTAGTAGAGAGATTATTGATTTAGAATTTCAACTTCACATTATTAGAAGGATAAAAGGAAATATATGAAACATGGTATACATGATCATACACATAAAAGAAGCAACATGATTATAAGAGAAAACTAGAAGTTAAAGATGACATGTGGAATAGTAGTATATGGTAAGGGGATTATGGAAAGTAAAGAAGGGTTTGAAACATACTGGAGTAATATAGATTATAAAGAAAGAGGTTGCGAGATTCAAGAAAGTGCTAATTAGTCAAGTATCCCTATTGATAATTAATTAAACCTACATATGAGCAATGTATTATTGAATATTTGAAGATAAGAATTCTAAGTCTCAAAATCATCTTCTCTTTCATATCTTCCTCAATGAGAGCAACGTGGGAATGAAGTCATAAGAAAATGAATCATATATGATGCATAACCACCGTGGTAGAGACATCTAGTGAATGTAATAATGACACACAATATGATGATGAAACCCTAGTAGGGTAATTGAGAATGTAATCTATCTGAATGACCAAGTAAGAGAAAGGAAATTCAATCGATAAGATAAAGAAGACTTTAGTAAAACTTGTGAGATCCAAAGTTTGAATTTCAAATTAAGGGAGAAAAGTCACATCACAATAACGTCATGCTACTGATAAGGACCAAACCCTAGAATGTTTAGAGTTGTAGTAGTTCAAGGGATGTCACTAGTGATTTGACCTTGAATACTAGCATCTCTATAAAACAAGATCATGAGATTTGCACTATGAGAAGTAAACTAGCACTGATAGTAATCTAGGGTTTATAGATAGCTAATCTGAAAGGTAGATAAACAATATGGAAATGATTCAGAGTAAAGAGTAAGATATAAATTTGAAATGTAACAAGTGTGTTTTGAACAAAAGGAGAAATACAATATGTGTGAATTGTGATATGAGATAAATTCTTGCAGTGATAGCAAGAATGATGAATAATCTATTTGTACCTTGTATGTTTCAATTTTAGGAATGTTTAATCTACATGATTAAAATGAGAAGGATAAGTAGCAAAAAGTAAGTAGTAGTGAATGAGGAGAGAGATAAGAGAAAACAATGGCTTTTAGTAATATGTGAATTTGTTTTTAGAAGTATAATTTGTTGAAGGTATATTAAGGGATGTAAATTGGTTCTACGTATGATTCTAGTGTACATGTGCAAGCAATATGTTAATTAAAGGTGTCTGATAGTTATAGTCATTCATACCAGTAATCCATCTTAGTATTGTACAATTGTGGTATGATGATATGGGTTGAATAATGATGGAACAAATTAAGGGTTACCCTGAATAAGGTAGTCTTACCTATTCACTCATATGAATAGAAGGGATGATACCCATATTGTATTGATATGTAACCCTAATGAGGTATAGCTTGTTATACCTAGCTTTAATATAACTAAGTGATGGTAATTGGGTATGAATAGTCCTTGAATGACTAATACAATCATGGAGTACTTTGTTACTATTGTTGAAACCCTAGTATGCTATAACCCGATGGTTACACCTTGAATTATGTGTGGGTTCATACTTGAGAATAAAATGGAATGTGATGGTAATGCTTCACCTTATGCATCCATGATGCAATGGGGATGCCGTGAGTAGTATTGTACAATTACTATTGAATCTAGTCTTCCAACTCAAGACTATTTTGCTATTTGAGTAGCACAATAGTAAAATTCAAAACAACATGGTGAACTCTCTTTTGTGACTTAGAGGTAATAGATAAAAATAGTACATATTGAGCCGTATGAATTGAGATAGCTGGATTGGATTATCAATATTGAGGTAACACCTCAAGAGTATGAAAATATTGAAATGGTTGTTTCTCTTTCCTTTTTTTCTTCTATGATTGATTGTGGCATAGAGAATTCATTTCTTATCATTGAGCAGTCATGATTTAAACATGTTGTGATTAGAAAATAAATAAAGGACTTAAGGTTGAAAGATACATTCAAGTATGAAATATAATAATATAATAACATGTAAGATATCAGAAGCTTAAAATAAACCTTGAAAGTACTTTGCTTGCATATTTATGTTTCAGGGGGAAAAGCTTTTTAGGGGGGAAGAATTGTTATGACCATATCTGAGCTTAATGGGTAAGTTAGGGTTTATGTGGATGACTACATGCTTAGTTATATTGGTCATTGATTAAACATGATTAATGATGATATCTCAATCATGACATGTTAACCTAATGAGAACCCCAAGTATGCTCTCTTTATATAATTAGGGTTTGAGAAAATATGAACCCTAGTCGGCTGAAATTAGGATTTTCACCAAATATGCTCATGTTGGGGAGGAATGAGAGAGATATGCAAAGGAGAATGAAAATGGTAGTTGAAGGCTAGGATAACACATCCGTGGCGTGTAGCACAACTGTGGTGGGTCGTTGGTGGCACAGACATTTAGACCACACGACCGTTTTAAAAGAATTGAACTGTTGACCAACTTTTGTACTCAAATCCGATGAAACCAATACACCACGACCTTGGTAGGTAGCACAGCCATGCTGGGTCCATCTTAGCACGGCCATGGCATCTAGCATGGCCGTTCTGGGGCATTTTCTCTTCAACCGACTGTTCTACAGATTTTTGGATAGCAGTACACTATTCTATTTTTAATTATTTAATGGTAGCTCATAATAATATAAAATTTTAACTGAAGATTTAAAACTCAATTAAAAAGAACATGCCAAATGTTTAATATTTTTAGATAAAGTTTGATCTCTGAAATACATGAATTACAGTATTATTTTTATGACAGAAAATTCAACTGAAATAAGAGAAAGTATAGTGAGGGGTCAATGTGCAATTGACCCAAGCATCTCAATTGCTCTATATGGTAAACCTAACACACAAGGAGATTTCATAATGTTTGATTCAATCCAGAGAAACAAAATCCTAGAGAGAGAGGGAGAGTTAGGGTTTGAGAGGAGAAAGTGATGGAGATGCTGACCTAGGGTATTGCGGTCTAAGGAATGATGAAATCATGTATGTTTAGCTTCTTTGGATATAGTTTCATGGTCTATCTTCTCTCAGATGTAAATATTCCGTCCCTCCCCTGATTGGATTCGAAATCATATCAAATCAAGTCCTTTTCTAACTCTTTCTCTCCTAATCTTCAGTTCAAGGGTTTCTGAGTTGAAAGGAAGAAGAAAGTGGCGATTGCTAGGGTTTTGATATGGATTCGAGATTTTTAGATATGGGATACATTTTTAAGATGTTTTACAGCTTAGGGTGAGTGGATAAAAGAATATTTCAGTCAGTTGTACTCAATTAGATGGTTTTAATTTGTATTCTCAATTTCTCTCTAGATGACAATAAATGAAAAGAACTATTCTTGAATTTAGTTTATAGAATATTTCAATTCGTGTTCCAACTATGATATGAAAATGTTTATATGATGACATGGATATAGATATCCATGTATCTTGAATACTATATTATTAAGGAGTTTATTGAGAATCTTCTGAAGATCTGGATTTTCAAGTTATTCGGGTTCTTGAACAACATTATAGCTAAAATTCAGATTTATTCTTATATGATCTTACTTATGTTCCTAGTGCATATAATTCTACATATTTGAACTCTTTGATTTGATATATGGACAAATGGAGTTTCTAATTTTCACAATACATATCCTATGAATAACAAGTAATCAAGGATGGAAACCCAATCTAGTATGCTTTTACAAGTATACATATCTAATTTAGTAGTAAATGGCTGATTGAAATGATTCATGTGATATTGTGGGATTTTATCTCAATATTATCTTATATGCATATATGCTTTTTTTATGAGATTCGAATTTTCTAACTCAAATACTTTTCATGAAATGCATATGTTGTTATGCTATTGCAAGTGGAGAGATATGGCATGCCCTAGATAGGTATGTTATCGATGCCATGCATAAATGTGAGAAATGTTGAATGAGAATATTTATATTAGTAGACATGATATATGTTTGAATACATGAGAAGTGCTATATGTGCTTGAGTAAGGAGAAACCCTATGAAAGGGGTAAACAATATGTTAAACATTAAGTTTAGTATCATCATTGATTTTAATTCAATAGTCTGAGTAGTCATTAATATACAGAGTTAAAAGAGATCAGTCTAAGAGAAAGATATAATCAAAGTTACAATAATAATAGTAGCCCTGAACACCATAGATTCCCTATGAGAAGTCTGCGCGGTAGGGATGAAATGACCTAATCCTGGTAGTGTCCAGTATACGGGGGTCGGATCGTACTAACAGGTGGTACGGGGGACGAAGCCCTAGTGGAAGTCTCCTTAAAAATACAGTATGTAGTGTCCAACATCAACCAGAGATCCTGGTGGCACTAGAGTACAGGAAAGACAATAGGTGGCTTGACTCTCCACCTGTGTGCTCAGGTTAAAGGAGGAGTCCAGTTTTACGGCCCATAGGTGTGCCGAGGCTAGAGAGCCATTTTCCTATTGCAGACCAACGATGTAGTCAAGCTTAGCATCCCGGATGTGTCAGCTAAGTCTTGTACGGTGAGATCATATTTTGTTATGATTCTTCATTTGTAGAGTACATTACATATGATCAGGGTATAAGCTAAAATATGATAATATAAGTTTAAAGAGTTTCTTATAAGTAAGAAGAGTTAAGAAAGATTCGATTTTAGTTTTGCAGCAATTGTTCTTTAAATGTAATATTGAATATAGTGAGGATTATATTTCCATATTTGATTATTTATAATGATGTAGGCTTCAATGTTATTAGTAAGTTTTTGAATATCTAGTCTTTTAATTTGAAATTACTATCTTGTTTTATTTCAATTATCCAAGAATGATAAATGTTTGATTCAGCACTTTAGACTGCATTATAGTTTTACTCATTCACTGAGCGAGTAGGATCACCCCTATACTCAAAAGTTTTAGGGAAACCATGAGGATTGATGATATCATTGCATCAGAGTAGATCTGCCACAAGAGTTAAGTCTGAGTATTGTTAAGTTCAGTCGGTCCTTGTAAAGAAATAAGAGAGAGTTATAAATGATGACGTATAAAATTATTCCTCTTTTAGCAATATATGCGAATCAACAAGTCTTATGTGCTTAAAAGTATGAGAAACATAATGAATGTTCTGCATTTTTACTGTTGAAATCAGATTAGAGAAATCAATGTTTAGATTCCCTTGTAAAGTTAGTTTATGTGGTTTGATGTGAGAAAACAAAGAGTTTGAAAAAGAAGAAAAAGTTAAGGGTGATCTTTGTATTACGTTAAATACTCAAATTATGCCCTTATCTCATGATTAATGGTAATTGTGAGATCAAACTACTATAGATCCAACATTTGGCGTCGGTTATTTAAGCCCTTTTCGTGATAGTTTCCAAGCGACGCCTATGAGGGCGCCGCTAAAAGTTGAACCCTTTCAGCATCAGTTTTCCAACCGATGCCAAAACGCTTCACGCCACTGAAAATGCGCCAGTAGGGCCCCATCATCGTCGGTTCTAAGTAACAAAACCGACGCTATAATCATTTGCGCCACAAAAGGGCACCATCTAGGACTCGGTCGGCGTCAATTTTCTACTACTAACTGATGCCATATAATCTGCCGCCACGACCGTGTTGTCCAACATAGCTGTGTTGTCCAGCACAGCCGTGCTGGCCAGAAGGGCGTGTTGTCTAGCACGGCCGTGCTGCCCAGAATGGCGTCAGTTGTCTACTAATAACTGACGGCATATCACCTGCCACCACGTCCGTGCTGGCCAGGCTTTCTGGCAACATCAGGCGGCAATTTTTTTTCTATTAACCAACATTGTAAACCTTTGTTGTTGGTTTTAGACAAATAACCGACACCTATGGTTTGATTTTTTTTCCTTATCAGTTTGAATGCTTGCTATGGCTGGTCGTAGGATGAGAACTTGCAGTTAAATGGAACTGAACTGCAGGTTTATGACATTCATTGATATCATCCAACAAACATGCCACAAACCTGCAAAATCAACAAATATTCTTTTCACACATTCACACATAGGTAGATACATTCAGACATCAATTCAATTTTCACATTCACACATGTAGAAACATTCAAATACATGTAGAAAAATTCAGACATGTAGAAACACATGTATAAACATTCATTTATAGAATATCATATATGTATAAACATTCATTTACAAAATATCATTCATCATCGCTATCAGCATCCCAATTATATCTTACAGTCCCCACTGCTTGTATGGCTCTTACCCATTCTTCTCTTACATCATTTAATACTTCCATTGTATATGGATCATATACATCTTTTAAGGCTTTACCTGTAGTGGATTCAGTTTTAAACACCTGCAAAGAGAATGATGTATATATATAAGTAATAATATATAAATAAGATTGATATATTTCATACTATCTAATGAGACTATATATAATACCTTAGGTATGACATTGATTTCATCTGCATGTTTGATAATCATGTCCATAAATTGCATCACATAGTATGCACATGCCCAACCGTTGTCTTGTATAGCACACTATAAAATGGATACAAAATATTAAAAAATACAAATAAGCACAATTCACATAAATAACATATAGATTGGAGTCGGGAACTTACTTTCACATTCTCCCAAATTATTGACTGGTTCTTTTTACTGGGGACCTTTCCTCCAGCCTTTTTGAACGCATCTAAACCCATACATGTTAATGTAACACAGTAAATTGCATAATTAAATAGTAATGTAATAATAGATGTTAACGTATATAAAAATGAAATATTTCTCACCAAAATAATGCCATTCTCATTACGTGTCCAATTTTTGGATTCAATGAACTCCCCGCAGGATCTAGATAATAGACAATGAACGTCCCAGGGAGAATAACTAATAACTCCCAATGCTTCACGCTAGAGGTAAAAAAGTTAAAAATTAATAACTCAAAATCCACAATAAAAATGTAATTTTCTTAAGTCCAAATTATAAGAAAAGTAAACTTACTTCACATTGAATGGAGCTATTATTATCATCTTCTTTTTTTGACTAAAAATTGTGAAAGCATCACAACAGTATTATTGAACACGATCAGGGTCTTTAGCTACCAGACTAATCAATGATGGAATAAAAAATCCCACATGTTCAAATGCAAATTGTTTACATTGAATTTTGACTAAGTAGTTGCAAAACATGTATTATGTATGCATTAATATATAAGAAACCAGATCACCAGATCCTACACAAGGTATATGGATGTATAAATAAGATCTCACATTATCCATGCCTCTATCATTGATGTATTCAACCAATCATAGATAAAAAACTCAATAATATCTTGTATAAATAGAGAGATTTCATATGATTGACCTGCATAATCCGCTTCTAATGAAACAACTATAGGGCAATGTATATTATGTGCACGTAGCCATACTGCCATTCCCTTAGAAGCAGGACCTAACGGGAATTTTAGGTCAATTGGAACCCAACTTGGTAATGCAGGAAGTGGAGGTGGAGGCCTAGATGCTCCGGGTGTCTTCTTTTTAACCTGTATATATAATTTTAGATCAATTGACCTCATATATACACATTAACAATTTAACGTAATGTAAATTTATCTTACAATTTCAGTAGTGTAGACGACATCCGCTTTGGGCCACAATATCACCCCGCCTTCTGCCTCACCAAGTGTATCAATATCCAGGTGGGCATATGGCAATGCAACTTACCTCCAATTGGGGATTACACGTATCAGGCTGACACGAACGTAACCCTGTGGCATTGGAGCCCCGTGAATCATTGCCCCGGGAAGGGATGGGTAAGACTATGCCTTTACAACAATATAATCTTCAATTTTTAAGCAGCATGGCTTCAACGCCTACAAATTTACGTAAAGAATGTTATACATATATACATATCATCTTGAAAACATATCATCTTGAAAAGACTAGCTACTATGTCATAAACAATACTTACAACAGACGTGCTAGGTGGTGGGTCTACAAGATTACTCTCAGCATGTGCATCAGGAGAAGAGCGGGTCGCCATAGGTTGATTGGAAGCCTGAGATCCCTGCTACTACACCATTTCTTCCTTGACCTTCTTAGCAACTATATCCTCGACTCTCTTATTCTCCTATACATGGATAAAAGAAACATTAGCTTCTTATTATTGAATTCCCTTTTGCAGTAACATTCTAAAAAAAGAATAGGTTACCTCTTCTTGTGAAAGTCCTGCTCTTGTGACAGGTTTGCACTGGGATGGCCCAAAGAACGCTTTGATGCCCACACCAGCGCCTGCACCCCTAACATGTCCAGGATGCTCTGGGTTACCCAGAGCAACTGTCAATTCATCCCTTGTGCCCTGAGGGATGAACGTGCCCTATTTCCTCTTCTCGTGCATCTCCCGCTAATCACCATCAACAAAAATTGGTAAGTAAACACCACAAATAATCAATATTCGAACGACATGCATTGTTGAGTTGTATTTTACCATTTTTGCATCCGCCTCAGCAGTTATGGGCTTCTTTATTTCACCCTTCTTGTTTTGCCTCCTATCTATCCAGACATCATGGCGAGGCATGGGTGTGGTACATGTAGTAGAGGACTCTTGAGTAGTAGCAGACTCCACCTGTAGTCTTTGGCGAATGCCTACATAGTCCTTTGGACCCATTGTGTGGTCATGTACATTCAATGCATGCCTTTCTCTTTGCCCCTCACTGAACGCCTAGTTAGTATGCACATTAATTTGGTTAGTAACAATAAAGGTTAATCTTGAATTGGTGAATACAATGTATATTATTTAAATTGGGAGTGACGCTTAATACCTTGAATTCTTCAGTTTGTGTTGAAGCAACAAACGTGTCCCAATCTTCTTTGTCTAGGAAGTTCCACTTTTCAAGGGCTGACTTCTTCTTCTTATCACCATCTTTTATGTAATCTCTGTTGAGATTTGTCCTATAGTTCCTTAGCATCTTTCCAGTGCGTTGCATCATGCTTTTACGATGCATCTTCTCATCCAATGCAAACATATTCTGTAAAATAGAATTGTTATTAACTAGTATCCAAAAATAGAATTGCAAATAATAGAATTTGTAATCTACAAAATAGAATTGCAAATAATAATAACTCACACATAAATCCTTCCATATCAAGTCTTTCTTCACCTGACGAGCTTTATGACAATTATCACACTTAACACCACAATGGCTTCGAGTGACACACCCAAGATAGTTTACAAAATTATTGCGGTTCACTTCAATTGCATTTCCTGCATTATCAAACTCCACAGCCAATCCGGATCCACTGCCCCTTAGCACTGTTAAATTCTTTAGCAGAGTGATGCCCCTTTTCTTGTTAACTTTTTGGTGGTGCGCATCAAGTGCCTCCAGTGCTTCAGAGGGTACATGTGCATCATCAACCTAAAATTTGACAAAATAAACACACTGAATTAGCCCAATATAGAAATACAAGATATATGACATAACTAGAAGATAATGAATTTCTATAGAAATATAGGATATATTTTTAAAACTTACATTGGTATCCTCGCCATTCTCATCATGGACATCATCCTCATCATGGACATCATGCTCATCATGGACATCATGGTCAGTCATCTGAAAATGTCATTAAAAAGGCAAACATTTAGCATTTGTATTAACTAGAAGATAATGAAACATTATATCTGAAAATGATATTGATATTAAAAAGGCAAACATTTAGCATTTTATATAGTTCACATATAAAAATGAAACATTGAAAATTGAAACATATAAAAATGAAACATGCATGCCTCTAAAATTGTGATCTTTTATCAATTAACAATCCTTCATTGTAATCTCCGCACACATATAAGTCATCATTAGCTTCAATATTTTGTGGAGTTGGCAACCCAATTGAGAATGGACTGGAGTCATCGTACTTATCATAGTACTCTTGTTCATCTATAGGATCTTCAATGAACTGTCTTTTACCATGAAGAACAACCGACCATTTATCATTTGCAGGATCATCGATATAAAATACTTGTTTTTCCTGTGATGTCGATATGAATGGTTCACCCTTCTCGCCAATCTTTTCAAAGTTCACTAAAGTGAAACCCAATTCATCCACTATAACTCCTTTGGTGTTATCAACCCAATTACATTTGAAGATCGGAATTTTGAAATCTATGTAGTCAAACTCCCATATGTCTTCAATGACACCGTAATATGACATTTTAGCTTCACGTTGACTCTTATCCTTTGCACTTACAAAATACATAGTCGACGCTTGAAGGGTGACCCCACTGATTTGGACGACACTCTTATCATCTTGGTGCTTTGTGTAATATGTGAACCCATTAATGTCAAACCCTTAATTAGACATAACATTCGATTTTGGTTTAAAGGCGAGACATTTGATAGTTTCCGTAATATCATCTGGTATTTGAGATAGTTGATGTAAGACTTTATCTTCAAACCACTTAGTAAAAGTCTTGTTATGCTCTCTAGCAAGCCACATTGAACTGGCTCGAGGATGTTGTCTCTTGATGAAATTAGTATGTTCCTCGATATAAACACTCACTTCATCCATGTTGTGTAAAATATACAAGTGACATTATTCCAACTGCTCACGGCTGATTACTTTCACTCGTGATCCCAAAATTCCTTTGCCCTCCTCAATATTCCTATCATTAATGGGAGTGTCATTACCACTCAGAAAGTCATTGCAAAAATCCATAACCTCTCTCACCACATAACCCTCAATAATACTCCCTTCAGGCCGATAACGGTTTCAAACATCACCTTTAAAAATGCTCATGTATCGTTCAAAGGGATACATCCAATGCAAGAAAACTGGTCCCAACATTTTCACTTCCCTAGTCAAGTGGACAACAAGATGTACCATGATATCAAAGAACGAAGGAAGGAAATACATCTCAAGATGACATAGGGTAACAACCACTTATCTTTGCAAATTATCGAGAGTATCATGGTCAATAACTTTGCTGCACAGACTGTTGAAAAAGAAACAAAGTCTGGTGATTGCAAACCTTACATGCTTCGACAATATAGATTGAATTGCCATGGGAAATATTTGTTGCATTAGAGTGTGACAATCATGAGATTTAATACCTATCAACTTCATATTCTTCATTGATACCAATCTACAGATATTGGATGAGTAACCCTGTGGCACCTTAACATTTGCCAAGCATTCACAAAAAGCTTTCTTCTCCTTTCTAGACAACGTGTAACAAGCGGGAGGTAAGTATGTTCTTTTATTACCCATTTCATGTAATTCTATTAATTCTAACCTTATTCCCATTTCACGTAGGTCCAATCTGGATTTTATCCCATCTTTAGTCTTACCTGGTATATTCAACAGAGTACCAATGACACTATCTCAGACATTTTTCTCAACGTGCATGACATCGATACAATGCCTGAATGTTAAAGAACTCCAATAAGGAAGATCCCAAAATATTGACTTCTTCTTGAATGAAGAATTGTCACTCCATGTAGCCATAGTACATTGTGATCTTTTACCAAATTCATTGACAATGTCTTTTACTCTTTCATAAACAACATCCCCTGGTATAGGTTTAGGTGCACTCCGTTCCTCATTCCAATTATTGAATGCTTTGTGCTTCCTACGATATAGATGGAATTTTGAAAGAAACCTTCGATGACCAAGATATACAGTCTTGCCACCATGTTTTAGTCTTATTGAATCAATGTTATCTTCACATATAGGACACACTTTAGCTCCTTTGACACTATATCCAGACAAATTCCCATATGCTGGAAAGTCATTAATAGTGCAAAACAACATAGCGTGCAAATGAAATGTCTCTCTTTGTGAAGCATCATAGGTCATCACACCTTCACCCCAAAGTTTCTTTAGTCATCAATCAGAGGTTCAAGATAAACATCGATATCATTTCCAAGTTGTTTAGGGCCCGATATCAACAACGACAACATAACATACTTATTTTTCATACACAACCAGGGAGGAAGATTGTATATAACAAGCATGACTGGCCAAGTGCTATGTTGGATGCTCAATGTCCCGTATGGATTCATCCCATCTGTAAAAAGCCCAAGTCTTAAATTCCTGTCTTCTTCACCAAATTTGGGGTACAATAGATCAATCTTCTTCCACTGTGAGGAATCAGACGCATGTCGTAGGATCCCATCATTATTTTTCTTAACATCTGCATGCCACCTCAAATTCTTCACATCTATCAGATTTGCAAACAAGCATTGAAACCATGATATTATAGGTAGATACCACATCACCTTGGCAGGAGAACCGGTTTTGGACTCCCTTGAAGTCGTCAATTTATACCGTGATGCACCACATTTTGGACAATCTTTCAAATCCACATAGTCCTTTTGAAATAATACACAATCATTCGGGCATGCATGTATCTTCTTGGCCTCCATTCCCATTGGGCACAACAATTTCTTTACCCGGTATGTTGAGATTGGCAGCTTGTTTCCTTCAGGAAGCATTTCTTTCAACAAAGTCAACAATGAAGTGAAGCTTTTATCGTTCCATCTATTGTTGGCTTTCAACTTATACAATCTCAACAAAACGCTAAGCGTTGTAAACTTAGTACAACCTGTGTATAACGGTATCTCAGCATCAATGATGTCTACTGGAATTGGTTCGTTCACATCTACGTCATCGGAGACAATTTCTTCTTCCACCCAAGCACTGCTATCGACATCCACTGGTTTCAGGATTGAAATCTCTCCATGCCAGTGCCATTCTGTATAGCCTTGTACAATCCCATTGCACATGACATGACTTTTGATTTCGTCACCAGTGCTCACTTTCAAGTTGTTACCGCAATGCCTACATGGATAGTAGAACCTATCTCCAGGTTGTTTCCTATGTTCCTCGGAAAATCTAATAAACTGATCAAGAATAGATATAAACTCTGGGGTGCAACGATTGCGAATGTACATCCATGATCTATCCATTCTATGATCAAAGAGAAAACAAGTATATAGTAGGATAAGATTAGGGTCTAGGGTTAACAAATACATGTGATGTCATTCTTATATATAATAAATGTACATGTACCACCTATCCCATCCTTGAACACCTAATTTCACTAGTAAGTGTATAATGTGTATTGGGTTTTCAAGAAAATTTTGGTAGCATTTCCCTACTGTTCTCCAAGTACATATGTACTTAGAGAACAAATGGGGAAATGCTACTGAAATTTTCTTGAAAACCCAATACACATTATACACTTACATCCTAAGTGAGATTAGGTGTTCAAGAACAGTCCCAAATCGGGGACTATCCAAGATTTACTCCTAATGAGTAAATATTGGATGGGTTTCTAGGCCAACAAATACATGTATGTTGTCATTCCAATACCTACAATCCTAGTTTCATCATTCATATCCTAGGTTTCATGTAACATCATTTAATCTTGGTATCAGATTCTATAACATTGATTTCAACATTTCGAGTGTCCATGCATGTTCATCATGTTGGATAGATATGTAAAATGTTAGGGTTTCATCACAATTGATGTCAGGGTTTCATCACAATTTTAGGTATCATATAGAGTATGTAGATGTTAGGGTTTCATCATGCAATAGGGATTCATTTGAATATATACCCTCTTCTTCTTCCTTCTCCCTCCTTATCAACAACAAGCACGACCGTGTGGGGTGGCACGGCCGTGGCTGTGTTGGCCGACCACATGGCCGTGCTGGGCAGCACAGCCGTGTGGTCGGCCAACACAGCCACGGCCGTGCCACCCCACACGGCCATGCTTGCTGTTGGTAAGGAGGGAGAAGAAAGAAGAAGAGAGGCTACTGGAATAAGATGAGGAGGGCCTACTATTGGTAGCAGCGTGGAGACGGAGACAACAGTCTGAGGAGAAGGCATCGAGAACACCAGGGGTAGGCAGCGACGACAATGGTGAGAAGTAGGGGCGGAGAGCACACCAGGGGGCGACGACGGAGAGCAGTAGGGGTGCCAAGCACACTAGGGGCAGCGGCGACAGTGAGCAACAACAGCAGCAGGCGGCGCAGAGGCAGGTGCAGGCGGAGGCGCGGAGCACACTAGGGTCGAGATTCGATCACATGATGAAATAGAAAAAAGGGGAATTAGAGGATCTACTGTGCGCGGGGGCTATTGAGTCACTCCAAAGGCGTCAGTTATCTCTACCAACCGACACCTTTACTATTCAACATCGGTTTTCCCAAAACAACCAACGTCCAATTATCCTAAAATTTTTGGCGGGGAGGGCGTGCGAACCATTATCAGCGTCGGTTATCCCAAGACAACCGACGCCCATATGGTAAAAATTGTGCACATTTTTTATCTTCTCTAGGCGTCAGTTATTAGGTAAAACAACGAAGCTGTATGGGGCAATTTTTTTAGTCTGAAAAAATTGGATTTTCACGGGCTATTTTAGGTGTCAGTTGCGTTTCTTCAGCAGACACTGAATAAAAAGCGATACCCGTGTCTGTCTGGTCTTCAAATATGGACGTCGGTTTACCTTAATAGCCGACGTTTAATGGTTATCAGCGTCGGTTTCGTTAAATAACTGACACCCCGAAAAGTGACGTTGAACACTGTTTCTGTAGCAGTATCAAGGTGTAACAACTTGGTATCAGAGCTTAGGCTGAGTTGTCCGAGACCATTAAGTTAGTAAGTTAGAGTCATAAGTGTGGTAGATAGGAGATGTTATGATGTTAGCTCTATGGATTTGAGTATTTTGATATCCTGGGTCGGTATCTGAGTACTTGGATCAAGCACTATCAAGATACTCTGTCTATTATTTCATGTATACCCTAGCCAGGTATACAGTGGATGGATGGTCTAGAGAGGAACCCTAGAAATATTAGGGTTAGAAACAAGATAAGTAACATGAATTAAGAGCATAAATATAAAATGAGATAGAACTTTCATTTCATATTGTTGTTTTATTGGAGATGAATAGAAAAGCTCTTATATGTTTGAATTCAGATATTCAGTATTTTGAAATATATATGGGTCTTTAAGATTTGTTGTACACTATGCAGTTGTAGCATTTCTTGATTACATTCTTTGTATCAAATAGACTAGAAATGATCTTTGAATGAGCTTTTCTAAGTGGATAAGTTTTCTTCCACACATTTGAGATGAATAGGAGTTGAGTAATCCTGAGTAGCTCTTGGATTTAGGACTGTAGGTTCGGCCTGGTCCGGCTGGCAGGATGCATTACTGGGATCTATGACTCCTATTAGTAACATAACAAGAGTAAATTTTGGACAGATTAGATCCAAATTCTAGTATGAATGTATATACTCTAAGATTTTGAAGTATAAGGGAAAGACTGGGATAACTAAGAATCAGTTGGAACTGATATCTGAGATCCAACTTTGGGCCCTCATATGAGAAACCCTTAATTGGGAATAAAGGAACATGACATAAGGTTCAGATTAAGTTTAATTATTAGTATTATATGAACTCTAAATATGAAATATGAAATATGAAAAAGATATGAGAAAAGTATGTAAGGGGCCAATATAGTAAGAATCAATCATGTGGAATGGATTATATAATCGAGTACAATGTTTTTATGTACTCCAAAGCAAAGGGAAAATAGAAGTAAAGAGTTAAGTATATGATAAGTACATAGAAATAAAGAGTCTTCATAAGAGTTAAAGTGAAGAGAACTAGATGAGCATGTAAATCATAAAACTAGGATAAGAAACTTAGTTGAAACAAAGAGAAATGTTGGAAATAATGAACTTGATTAAGGAATGAGGGTTATGATATAATTGAGAGCATGGAATGTATAAATTTATTAATAAGTTTAATACATTCATCCTTACTGCCTTTAGATTCTAAGTCTCTATAGAACAACAAACTAATTTCTAAAAGAAGAACAAAAGTGTAGCTAAATAAATGAATAAGTCATACAAAGGTAGACTATATTCAGGAAGGAAAAACTTGATTGAAATAGAAACTATGTTTCACCCATACATGAGCCGTTTGATTTAAAATGAAGGGTATGTAATGTGTTAAATATGAGGTGATACTAGTCGAGAGATTATTGATTTAGAATTTAAACTTCACATTAGTAGAAGGATAAAAGGAAATATATGCAACATGGTATACATGATCATACACTTAAAAGAAGCAACATGATTATAAGAGAAAACTAGAAGTTAATGATGACATGTGGAATAGTAGTAATGGTAAGGGGATTATGGAAAGTAAAGAAGGGTTTGAAACATAATGGAGTAATATAGATTATAAAAGAAGGAGGTTCCAAGATTCAAGAAAGTGCTAATTAGTCAAGTATCCCTGTTGATAATTAATTAAACCTACATATGAGAAATGTATTATTGAATGTTTGAAGATAAGAATTCTAAGTCTCAAAATCATCTTCTCTTTCATATCTTCCTTAATGAGAGCAATGTGGGAATGAAGTGATAATAAAATGAGTCATATATGATGCATAACCACCGTGGTAGAGATATCTAGTGAATGTAATAATGACACACAATATGATGATGAAACCCTAGTAGGGTAATTGAGAATGTAATCTATCTGAATGACCAAGTAAGAGAAAGGAAATTCAATCAATAAGAGAAAGAAGACTTTAGTAAAATTTGTGAGATCCAAAGTTTGAATTTCAAATTAAGGGAGCAAAGTCACATCACAATAACGTCATGATACTGATAAGGACCAAACCCTAGAATGTTTAGAGTTTTAGTAGTTCAAGGGATGTCACTAGTGATTTGACCTTGAATACTAACATCTCTATAAAACAAGATCATGAGATTTGCACTATGAGAAGTAAACTAGCACTGATAGTAATCTAGGGTTTAAAGATAGCTAATCTGAAAGATAGATAAACAATATAGAAATGATTTGGAGTAAAGAGTAAGATATAAATTTGAAATGTAACAAATGTGTTTTGAACAAAAGGAGAAATACAATATGAGTGAAATGCGGTATGAGATAAATTCTTGCAGTGATAGTAAGAATGATGAATAATCTATTTGTACCTTGTATGTTTCAATTTTAGGAATGTTTAATCTACATGATTAAAATGAGAAGGATAAGCAGCAAAAAGTAAGTAGTAGTGAATGAGGAGAGAGATAAGAGAAAACAATGGCTTTTAGTAATATGTGAATTTGTTTTTAGAAGTATAATTTGTTGAAGGTATATTTAGCGATGTAAATTGGTTCTATGTATGATTCTAGTGTACATGTGCAAGAACTATGTTAATTAAAGGTGTCTGATAGTTGTAGTCATTCATACCAGTAATCCATCTTAGTATTGTACAATTGGGGTATCGTGATATGGGTTGAATAATGATGGAACAAATGAAGGGTTACCCTGAATAAGGTAGTCTTACCTATTCACTCATATGAATAGAAGGGATGATAACCATATTGTATTGATATGTAACCGTAATGAGGTATAGTTTGTTATACCTAGCTTTAATATAACTAAGTGATGGTAATTGGGTATGAATAGTCCTTGAATGACTAATACAATCATGGAGTGCTTTGTTACTGTTGTTGAAACCCTAGTATGCTATAACCCAATGGTTACACCTTGAATTATGTATGGGTTCATACTAGAGAATAATATGGAATGTGATGGTAATGCTTCACATTATGCATCCATGATGAAATGGGGATGCCGTGAGTAGTATAGTACAATTGCTTTTGAATCTAGTCTTCCAACTCAAGACTGTTTTTCTATTTGAGTCGCACAGTAGTAAAATTCAAAACAACATGGTAAACTCTCTTTTGTGACTTAGAGGTAATACATAACAATAGTACATATTGAGTCGTATGAATTGAGATAGTTGGATCAGATTATCAATATTGAGGTAACACCTTAAGAGTATGAAAATATTGAAATGATTATTTCTCTTTCCTTTTTTTTCTATGATTGATTGTGGCATAGAGAATTCATTTGTTATCATTGAGTAGTCATGATTTAAACATGTTGTGATTAGAAAATAAATAAAGTACTTAAGGTTGAAAGATACATTCAAGTATGAAATATAAGAATATAATAAAATATAAGACATCAGAAGCTTAAAATAAACCTTGAAAGTACTTTTCTTGCATATTTATGTTTTGGGGGCAAAACCTTTTTAATGGGGGAAGAATTGTTATGACCGTATATGAGCTTAGTGGATAAGTTAGGGTTTATGTGGATGACTACATGCTTAGTTATATTGGTCATTGCTTAAACATGATTAATGATGATATCTCAGTCATGATATGTTAAACCTAATGAGAACCCCAAGTATGCTATCTCTTTGTATAATTAGGGTTTGAGAAAATATAAACCCTAGTCGGCTGAAATTAGGATTTTCACCAAATAGGCTCATGTTGGGGAGGAATGAGAGATGTATACAAAGGATAATGAAAATGGTAGTTGAATGCTAGGATAGCACAGCCGTGGTCGGTAGAACGGCTGAGGTGGGTCGTTGGTGGCATGGGCATTCTAGGCCACACGACCGTTTTGAAATAATTGAACTATTGACCAACTTTTGTACTTAAATCTGATGAAACCAATGTACCATGGCCGTGGTAGGTACCACAACCATGCTAGGTCCATCTTAGCATGGCCGTGGCAGCTAGCATGACCATTCTGGGGCATTTTCTCTTCAACCAACTATTCTATAGATTTCTGGATAGCAATACACTATTATATTTTTAATTATTTAATGGTAGATGGTAATGATATAAAATTTTAACTAAAGCTTTATAACTCAATTAGAAACAAATTATAAATTTTAATAATTTTTGGATAAGGTTTGATCTCTGAAATACACGAATTACAGTAATATTTTTATGACAGAAATTCAGCTGATATAAGAGAAAGTATAGTGAGGGGTCAATGTGCAATTGACCCAAGCAACTCAATTGCTCTATATGGTCAACCTAACAGACAAGGAGCTCTCATGATTCGTGATTCAATCCAGAGAAACAAAATCCTAGAGAGAGAGAGAGAGGGAGAGTTAGGGTTAGAGAGGAGAAAGTGATGGAGATACTGACCTAGGGTTTTGCGGTCTGAGGAATGATGAAATCATGTAAATTTAGCTTCTTTGGATATAGTTTGATGGTGAATCTTCTCTCTGATGTCAAGATTCCATCCCTCCCCTGATTGGATTCGAAATCATATCAAATCAAGTCCTTTTCTCACTCTTTCTCTCCTAATCTTCAATTCTAGGGTTTTCGAGTTGACAGGAAGAAGAAAGCGGCGATTGCTAGGGTTTTGTTATGGATTCGAGATTTTCAGATATGGGATACATTTTAAAGCTGTTTTACAGCTTAGGGTGAGTGGGTAAAAGAATATTTTAGTCAATTGTACTCAATTAGATGGTTTTAATTTATATTCTCAATTTCTCCCTAGATGACAATAAATGAAAAGAAATGTTCTTGAATTCAGTTTATAGAATACTTCAATTCATGTTCCAACTATGATCTGAAAACGTTTATATGATGACATGGATATAGATATCCATGTATCTTGAATACTATAGAATTAAGAAGTTTATTGAGAATCTTTTGAAGATCTGAATTTTCAAGTTATTCGGGTGCTTGAACAACATTATAGCTAAAATTCGGATTAATGCTTATATGATCATACTTATGTTCCTAGTGCATATAATTCTACATGTTTGATCTCTTTGATTTGATATATGGGAAAATGGAGTTTCTGATTTTCACAATACATATCCTGCGAATAACAAGTAATTAAGGATGGAAACCCAATCTAGCATGCTTTTACAAGTATACATATCTAATTTAGTAGTAAATGGTTGATTGAAATGATTCATGTGATATTGTGGGATTTTATCTGAATATTATCTTATATGCATATATGCTTTTTTATGAGATTTGGATTTTCTAACTCAAATACTTGTCATGAAATGCATATGTTGTTATGCTATTGCAAGTGGAGAGATATGACATGCCCTAGATAGGTATGTTATCGATGCCATGCATAAATGTGAGAAATGTTGAATGAGAATATTTATATTAGTAGACATGATATATGTTTGAATACATGAGAAGTGCTATATGTGCATGAGTAAGGAGAAACCCTAAGAAAGGGGTAAACAATATGTTAAGCATTCAGTTTAGTATCATTAGTGATTTCAATTCAATAGTCCGAGTAGTCATTAATATACAAAGTTAAAAGAGATCAGTCTAAGAGAAAGATATAATTAAAGTTACAGTAATAATAGTAGCCTTGAACATTATAGATCCCCTATGAGAGGTTTGTATCGTAGGGATGAAATGACCTAACCCTGGCAGTATCCAGTATATGGGGGTCGGATCGTACTAACAGGTGGTACGGGGGACGAAGCCCTAGTGGAAGTCTCCTTAAAAATATAGTATGTAGTGTCCAACATCAACCAGAGATCCTAGTGGCAGTGGAGTATAGAAAAGCCAATAGGTGGCTTGACTCTCCGCATGTGTGCTCAGGTTAAAGGAGGAGTCCAATTTTACAGCCCATAGGTGTGCTGAGACCAGAGATCCATTTTCCTATTACAGACCAATGATGTAGCCAGGCTTAGCATCTCGAGTGTGTCAACTAAGTCTTGTACGGTGAGATCGTATTTTGTTACGATTCTTCATATGTAGAGTACACTACATATGATCAGAGTATAAGCTAAAATATGATAATACAATTTTAAAGAGTTTCTTATAAGTAAGAAGAGTTAAGAAAGATTTGATTTCAGTTTCACAGCAATTGTTCTTTAAATGTAATATTGAATATAGTGAGGATTATATTTCCATACTTGTTTATTTCTAATGATGTAGGCTTCAATGTTATTAGTAAGTTTTTGAATATCTAGTCTTTTAATTTGAAATTACTATCTTGTTTTATTTCAATTATCCAAGAATGATAAATGTCTAATTCAGTACGTTAGACTACATTATTATTTTACTCATTCACTGAGCGAGTAGGCTCACCCCTCTACTCAAAAGTTTTAGGGAAACCATGGGGATTGAAGATATGATTGCATTAGAGTAGATCTGCCACAAGAGTTAAGTCTGAGTATAGTTAAGTTCAGTCAGTCATTGTCACTCTAGGTCCTTGTAAAGAAATAAGAGAGAGTTGTAAATGACGATGTATAACATTATTCCTCTTTTAGAAATATATGCAAATCAGCAAGACTTATGTGCTTAAACGTATGAGAAACATAATGAATTTTCATACATGCATTTTTACAATTGAAATCAGATTAGAGAAATCAATGTTTAGATTCCCTTGTAAAGTTAGTTTATGTGGTTCAATGTGAGAAAACAAAGAGTTTGAAGAAGAAGAAAAAGTTAAAGGTGATCTTTCTATTATGCTAAATCCTCAATTTTTGCCCTACTCTCATGATTAATGGTAATTGTGAGATCGAGGTGTAATAGTGTGTGTGTATGATTCACACCATTTCGGGAAAAGAGGTGTGTGCTTAACCCAATATAATTTTTGAGGTGTATACTTGACCTCATATTGTGAAAGAGGTGTATACTACACCACCATATCGTACAAGAAAGTATTAAATCATATCCATATCGTTTTAGTGAATAGGTGCATCACCATATCGGGTTAGAGGTGCTTACTTGTGTTCTTGAACCTGATATCACTTTATAAGGTGATGCCATATTCTTCAAGCTCTAGAACTTCATTATAACTATTATAGTTCATGGAAACAGGTCTAAGAAACTACTATAATTGATAATTTCAACATCTATTTCAGAAAATTTCGGAATTAAAAGTAGTTCATTGAGTATAGCAATTTAGGTGATGAATAATAACATGATAGAGTTCAAGTTATATAACCCGCCTTAAGAACAACTTCAAAGCTCCAAGATCCAAAGTCCACGTCCCTAAGGTTGAAGATGACTTATCAAAAGTCCAAGGCTCGTTCAAAACTCCTTCATATACAAGGAATCACCATGGATAAGCAATTGGTGAAGAAAAAAAGAAAGGAAGATCATAACCCTAAAATCATGCTTCAATCCAAGGTTGAAGATGATCATGGCCTCACCTTAGGGTTAAGTATTGAGCTCCTTCTTGCTCCTTAGCACCTTTTCATGATACCCCACTACCCTTGCACGATATTCCATCACTTGTGGCCGATATCCCCCTCACTTGTGGCTAAAAACACTCCACTTGGCTGATATTGACTTGCTATGGCCGACATCAACATGCTATGGCCGATATTACTTGATATGGCCGATACCCAAGGCCTATGCACGATACCAAATCACATATTCATTACACAAAGGCTCCATGAACGATATCTAAGATAAAGGAGGTGGTAGGATTAAAAAACGTTCACAAAGGGGTGAAAGGAAGGGTATATATACTTGAGGTTCATGAAATAGTGTGTATATGAGGTGTCATCAATTTACTACTAGTAGGTGCCACATGGCCATGCATGGATTGACACATGTACTTACATGCAATCCATCTTTTTCTTCCCATGCAAAATAAAAACTTGAGGATAATGCAAGGGATAAGGGTCGGCCTCCTTTGGTTATCTTCTAGGACAAGCCACTTCCACTCACATTATTATATCACAATTCAATGCAACCTTTCCTAAGGAAAGTTGCAAGCCAATATCCATTGCTTTATTGAGGTTCTTAGATCGATTTTTAAAAGTAAAAGAGTTAAAAACATGATACGGGGGTCTCCTCTTTGGCTCCTTGACCGATAGGGACTCCCATTTAATCACTACAACCCGATACACTTAATACAAGCTCAAATTAGGGTTTCCATTCAACCCATTTCTTGGTCTTTTCATCACCAAGAATACCATCACTCATAATTGATTCAAACATGGTGTCTCATTCATTCTCTATCCTAGAAATGATACATAGAGGAAGTAGGGATACTCTAGAGGTGGTAATTTTCATATCAATTCTACATTTTGGGTAAATTACAATTTGTACCAAAATTGATGCACAAGGTACTAGCATTATTCAAACATGTTCAAACTTGGAATTTAGGCTTTCCACAAGACACCACTTAGCATAATTCTCTCTCTTATGATGATAAAACACTTAAGGCATGTTCAAAATGTGATATTTTGCAATATAACCCCTCATCTTAGTTAAATTGCACTTTGGTCCAAAACAAAGGAACATTACTCAAACAACATTCAATCAGGACCAAACTTGGAACATAAGTGTGTCACATGATAAAAAAACACCTTATAGGATTATATTAAATTTCTAAGAAACTTACTTAGCCAAAACAAATAGGGTTACCTCATAACCCAGGTCAGGGTCATTACAAGTTATAAACCCCTAACAAGGATTTTGTCCCCAAAATCCCAGGTAAAAGGGAGACAGATATTGTTCATTCATCATATCATTAAGTCTCCAAATAACATCTTAATGTAACACAAAGTTCTTCCATACATGGTTATCATAGAATCTGTCACACAGGACAAATACTCCACTGTCTTTTTCATTATTGACTGTAGAATCAACTCTGTGTCAGGTAACACTTTTCTTAGTCAAAGAAACATTATACATACCTTATTTAACTCAGGTGTCAAACCTCACTGATTTGTCACCTTTCTCAACTTACAACTTTTTGTGACAAGATTCTTGATTATGGGGAGTCTTCCATACTCCTCATTCAGTTTAGCATTTCACTTTCAAGGAAATACCAGAGTTACATTCTGTCACCCACTTGGGACTACAAGTCTTATCATACATCTACTGTACCATCTAATCTATTGACATAACACCAAACTTTCTTACTACATGTACCGACTATCTCATTAGTTGTACATTCTCTTATCATAAGGGGAGGTTACTTATCAATTAAGAACTTATCTTAGATGTATCTTTAGATTTTATGTATAAGTTGCCTTAACAGATCTAGATAAGGGTATTCTAAGGAATTATTTTTAGCTTGATAAGCTTTTCCCACAATGATTTTAAAATAGTTCCTTCAATTAGTACATCCTTATCGATGTTATGTTTATGCAGAGCATAAACCCCTAACATATGATGTCCATACTATTTTATGTAACTAGACCGATTTCACAGTTGGCCATTCCAGGTAACCAACATAAATCATCTGATTAGGAGTTATGTTTTTACTTTCCCATACCACTTTATATTTCTTAGATACCAGAATTTCTTACTTTGATATCTGTCACATGTGTCAAAAACACATCACATCCTCATCATTTCGATCTCTCTGTTGTTATTACCAAAGCCACACAAATAAAAGGATCTTTATTTCATCTTTGGGACATTATTTATTACACATATCTTTATCTTGGAACCGAAGTCCAAGAAAAATGGATACTTTTCTAAGTATCCATCAATTGAACAATTTTAACTCATGCACATCAAGTGTCATAAGACTCACTTGATTTCCATGTCCCTGAAAGGAAAGAACATAGAGAAACATATTCCTCTAATCACCCCATCATTACCCATGGTTGTTTATCAAAGAGAAGAGATTATTATTTCCTCTAATTATTGCATGAACTTTCAACTGTTCATGAGTCATTTACTCTTATTTCATCCTAGTTTCCTTGTCATCAAAATAGGAATTATAAGGTTGATTACATGTCATCACTCCTTTCTTTGTTATTGTCTAACATGTTCATGAACATTTTGCGATTTTATCACATTTCCCATTTCCACCTTATGGAAAAGATCTTTGCTATTCACACAGACTTTATCAAACATGGATCATCTCCCTTGTTCTCATTCCCTTATCATGAGGATTATATTCTTTTACTTCCTCATGAAAACAGATTGATTTGAGATCATCTCAGATTCATTTACTTCACTTAGGTTGTAATAAAAATATCCATGCCATATTTCCCATTTCATTATGCTCACTAGATTGTCTCAAAATGACTACTTGATCAGAGTAATAAAAAAGATAACAATCTAAGAGTTCCATACTCACCTTATCTTCAATAGTTGAATACCTGGACAGGGTATACAAGTACTGAGATTAGGTAGTATGCACTTTGTGTACTATCATATTCCTTACTTTTCGTATCATCACAAACATAGGCTTTAACATTCCTAGATTTTCTCCAGGCATCAATTCTATATCTTATCCTCTTTCACACAGATAAGAGCAATTATAGAACATTTAAAAGAATATTGAACATATACAAATTCTAGTTCTCACAATTTCTTGCCGATGTTCCCATAGGGTAATCAATAGGGAGGCCCATAACAACAATCCTTTTTATGATTATCGGATAACATCAAGATAAGGCATATCGAAATGAAAAAGCTCTATCTGACTGTTACCCCTCGCGGTCATCCACTTCTTCAGGTTGACTCAACACATAGAGTCTAGCTATTTCATGTTGTTGCTCTTGCCTTTTTACACTATTGGGCTGTGACTTTCATAAGCCTTGTCGAGTCTACCTTAGTTGTTGAGCCATTTCCTCCCTTCTTTTAAAAGAAAAGAATTTAGTATGCTCAACATGTCCATATCTATAACATGTGTTATCCTCATACCATGGTCTTATCGGTCTTATTACCGATGTAGAGACTAAGCCATGGGTTCTTACAGGTGGAAAGTTAGGACCTTTGCCTTTACTTAGTGACTACTGCCCTAGTACACTAGGCATTTATTGCACTGGTAACACCAAAACCTTTTGCCTTTTAGAACAACTAGGCAAATGTCTCTAGAATTGTAAAGTCATTTCCTTAATTCTCGGCTTATTTACCCTTCTTAGGCACTGCCATCACATATATACTATCTGTCTAAACTTATGGTAGAGTCTATTTTCTTGCCATATGTTAATCCTTCCCACATTTCCACTGTTCCACCATGACCATGTCATTCAGGAACCCTTTTTAAAGCTCAAAATTTTTGCATTAAGAATTGGTAACCTAGGTTGTAATGCTATTATCCAGTCTATTATATGTATCAATGTTGTCTTAACCTGCCTATCAAGAGCATAAACATAGGATTCTTTATCCCGATCAGATCATGATGGGAATTCTCAGGTACTCATTCTTCTCTTTCCTGATCCCTTACACCCTCTCCTGGTGCAACAACATTGCTCTCAGCAACGTGTTCCTCATGTTCTCCAGTCATTTTTAAACTTCACCCTTTCTACTGCATAAGCAGAAGTCACTATAGGGTATATTGGAGGACACTAAAACAAACTCAACACCTTAGTCCTATGTCTCTGTAGACTCAACGAACCTTAAGCTATGATACCAAAACTTGAAATGACCGCCATCGAACCGACAAACAAATTGTTACAATTAAGTGGAATTAAACATAAACAACGGATTAACAAAAATCACTAAAAATTAAAACCATTTTGCAAGGAGATCCTTGTCCAAATTTTTTTTACTGAAAGATCCAAAACTCATACATATCATAATTTACATTCTACAACATTATTCCATCTCATCTCGAGGACATCATATAATAGTTTCTCTATCAAAACACATACTGGAGCAACATAAAACCTTGAGGCATTCAAGCCAAAATCTCAGGTCATTCATGAAACCAGTACAAACCAACTCCAAGGACCTGATAGTACAGAGATGACGCATAGGACTTCTATCTACAAGACACGAATGACAGTACACTCAACCTGAGCTGTCACTGCTGACTCAACTATTGTTCCTCCTCTATAGAAAGATCTTCACCACCTCGTGCATGTCCACCTAAAAAATGTGGATCCCACAGGGTGAGATAATTGTCCTAATGAGAGATATAACTCTCCGCTGACCATATTATTATCATAGATTAAGCATTTATAAACTGGGCAGAGGTTCTTTTTATATTAATAGGTAGGATAAATCATTGTATGAATAGAATTAACTAATCTCCTTTCTCAAGGAGAACATTGCATCTACCCATGGTAGAGTTATCAATCATCTATCTGCTTTGCAAGGAATTGAAAGAAACATAAATATCATCTATCAACTAAGATGTATAACTGAAGTGCACATTAATCAATGTTTTCCATATTCAATCATTAAGCAGATATGCTACACGACTGATTACATTTTTCAATCACACTTATGCCCTGAGTAGATGAGGTATACCACTCATACTCCAACTGACCATGACTATGTAAAGCATTGGTGCCATACAAGGTCACTGGGAGAGCCGACTGCCATGACCTCTGTCGTCTCGGTCAGTGCGAGACCACAAGCAGGACATCTTGTGTCACTGCTAAATAGCTTTCCAGGGTATATTGGAAACTTTGTTATAGAGCTACAACGTCAATTGCACTCTCTTTGGGGAGATCTCAATTATCCATCCCCGACCTTGATCATCGTCGGGAGATTCATGATACATCCATCCCGGCATATATAATGGAGGATTGAGAGATTTCATGTTTATCTCACATCAATCCCACATTAGGGCGTAAGGATATTCGTGCCCATCACCCCCGCATATTCAAAAATATGCCCTCCGGGTTATGCCGCAGAGCAACCCATTTCACCATTTAGCAAATTCTGACACAGATGGATCTATGGTCAGGGTACTACATGATAAGATTCCACTTGATTAATTAAGTGCATTACCATATCTTTTAGCATTAGTCAAGTTTCAAACAAGAATTATTATAACAAATGCTACAAAGAAAGGTATAATACATCTATCAAGTACTTTTCAAATCTTTAGAACACATATAACATTTAGGATCTCAATCCCTTATCTCATTAATGGGAATTCTCATCCCTTAACATTATCATCATGATTACTAGATCTGGGTATTCAAACCCTTAGTTCATCACTGAACACTGTTACCACTTATCAGGTAACTAATACCTCTAGGTCCTCAGACCAATGTATACATGATACTTGTTGCACAAGCATCTCACATGGCTCACAAGGCCACTGCACATCTTGTCACCTCTCACTAGGCAACAACTTATTCACATGGCTCACAAGGTAGTTATACATCTTGTAACCTCTCACTAGGCAACAACTTATTCACATGGCTCACAAGGCCATTACACATCTTGTCACCTCTTACTAGGCAACAACTTATTCACATGGCTCCCAAGGCCATTACACATATTGTCACCTCTCACTAGGCAACAACTTATTCACATGGCTCACAAGGTCATTAATCATTATATTTGTTATACAAGTACTTAACATGCCTCACAAGCCTTATGTAATAAGAGAAATGCAACCTTCCTATCATTAGGGTTAGGGTTTCCCTTTATAGCCGAATATGGTTTCATGTTCATATTATTAATCCAAACCCTAACTCATTGCTCCACACATCTAGGTGCATACATTGATATCATAAGTATTCAATCATACTTATTTATTCTCATCATTTATCATTAAATGATTATCAACACAAAGTATGCGTTTCTCTCTCATCCTGACTAGGATATTGATTACATCATACTTTATTAACTTGTCTTAACCCTTCTCAACGCATGTTAGCCTACACTTATCAAAGTTCATTAAACTCATTACCTCTCAATGTAACAATTAACATGACACACTTCATGTGTTACTCATCCAAGTATATTGGATTTGAGGTGCATCAAGGTGTATCAACCTTGAGATGCTGGATATGATATTTATCATGTCTTGATGTATCACTTCCCTCATCACTTTTAACTTGCTTAAGTTCATCAACTTATCTTGTATTAGGGTATTTCCCATCCTAATACTTTATACACTAAGTCATCACATTTATGTTGTAGTTCATTGGCCATAAGTCACACACTTGAATTACCCAGCTATCATAAAGTGATATGGTCTCATCTTGAGTTAAGGCATTGTTGATATACCATTATCAACCACTTTAGGTGTTTCACCTATCAAGGTATTAACTACACCATTACTTGGTGTTAGACTCATCACTCCTAAAAGTGTTTTACCCTCACCTTTACAAGGTGCATCAGATTGAATCATGTATGTCAAGTTGAACACATGTATTGGGTTAGGTGTATATTGATCTAGGCATCATCATATCCCTCATACCCTTACCCATTAAGGTATCAACCTTACCATTCATATGGTGTATCAACTTAGTCCTTCATGGTGTAACATCCTCACCTCACTTGAAGATATTGGCTACACCCTACTTTAGTGCATTGGCCATCACATGTACTAGGGTACTAACCACCTTGCCACTCTTGTCATCTAGTGTACTGGGTTACCTTCCATCTCATTTTAGAGATAGGTGCTCAACACCATATCATCCAAAAAAGTGTATGCTTAACCCAATATCAGTTTAAAAGGGGTATACTTACTACCCATATCACCTTAGAGGTGTATGTGTGCTTCCATCTTAGGTTGAGGTGTATGTGTGCTTACCATATCACCCTTAAGGTGTATGTATTCTTCCATATTGAGTTTGAGGTGTATGTGTGCTTCCATATCACTTTTGAGGTGTGTGTGTTCTCCCATATCAAGTTTGAGGTGTATGTGTGCTTCCATATCACTTTTAAGGTGTGTGTGCTTCACACCATATCGGGAAAAGAGGTGTGTGTGTGTATGCTTCACACCATATCGGGCAAAGAGGTGTGTGTGTGTATGCTTCACACCATATCGGTCAAAGAGGGGTGTGTGTGTATGCTTCACACCATATCAGGCAAAGATGTGTGTGTGGACCATATCGGGCAAAGAGGTGTGTGTGTATGCTTCACACGATATCGGACAAAGAGGTGTGTGCTTAACCCAATATCATTTTTGAGGTGTATACTTGACCTCATATCGTGCAATAGGTGTATACTACACCACCATATTGTGAAAGAAAGTATTAAATCATATCCATATCATTTTAGTGAATAGGTGCATCACCATATCGAGTTAGAGGTACTTGCTTGTGTGCTTAAACCCGATATCATTTTATAAGGTGATACCATCTTCTTCAAGCTCTAGACCTTCATTGTAACTGTTATAGTTCGTATCAACATGTCTAAGAAACTACAAGAACTCATAATTTCATCAAATATTTCAGAAAATTTCGGAATTAAAAGTTGTTCATTGAGTATAGCAATTTAGGTGATGAATAATAACATGATAGAGTTCAAGTTATATTACCCGCCTTAAGAACAACTTCAAAGCTCCAAGCTCCAAATCTCCACATCCCTAAGGTTGAAGATGACTTATAAAAATTCCAAGGCTCTTTCACAACTCCTTCATATACAAGGAATCACCATGGATAAGAAATTAGTGAAGAAGAAAAGAAAGGAAGATCATAACCCTAAAATCATGCTTCAATCCAAGGTTGAAGATGATCATGACCTCACCTTAGGGTTAAGTATTGAGATCCTTCTTAATCCTTAGCACATTTTCATGATAACTCACTACCCTTGCACGATATTCCATCACTTGTGGTCGATATCCCCCTCACTTGTGGCCAAAAACACTCCACTTGGCTGATATCGACTTGCTATGGCCAACATCAACATGCTATGACCAATATTACTTGCTATAGCCGATACCCAAGGCCTATGCACGATAACAAATCACCTATGTGCGACAAAAAGGCTCCATGCACGATATCTAAGAGAAAGGAGGTGGTAGGATCGAAAAAGTTCACTAAGGGATGAAAGGAAGGGTATATATACTTGAGGTTCATGAAATAGTGTGTATATGAGGTGCCATCAATTTACTACTAGTAGGTGCCACATGGCCATGCATGGATTGACACATGTACTTGCATGCACTCCATCATTATCTTCCCATGCAAAATAAAAACTTGAGGATAATGCAAGGGATAAGGGTCGGCCTCCTTTGGTTATCTTCTAGGACAAGCCACTTCCACTCACATTATTATATTCACAATTCAATGCAACCTTTCCCAACGAAAGTTGCTAGCCAACATCCATTGCTTTATTGAGGTGATTAGCTCGTTTTTGAAAAGTCAAAGAGTTAAAAACACAATATGTGGGTCTCCTCTTTGGCTCCTTGGCTGATAGGGACTCCCATTTAATCACTACAACCTGATACACTTAATACAAGCTCAAATTAGGGTTTCCATTCAACCCCTTTCTTGGTCTTTTCATCACCAAGAATACCATCACTCATAATTGATTCAAACATGGTGTATCATTCATTCTATCTCATATAAATGATGCATAGAGGAAGTAGGGGCACTCTAGAGGTGGTAATTTGCATATCAACCCTACATTTTGGGTAAGTTACAATTTGTACCAAAATTGGTGCACAAGGTACTAACATTATTCAAACATGTTCAAACTTGGAATTTAGGATTTCCACAAGCGTTCTCTCTCTTATGATGATAAAACACTTAAGGTATGTTCAACATGTGACATTTTGCAATATAGCCCCTCATCTTGGATAAATTGCACTTTGGTCCAAAACAAAGGAATATTGCTCAAACAACATTCAATCAGGACCAAACTTGGAACATAAGTGTGTCACATGATAAGAAAACACCTTAGAGGATTATATTAAATTTATATGAAACTTACTTAGCCAAAACAAATAGGGTTACCTCATAACCAAGGTCAGGGTCATTACACTTATGATCAGACCAAGATATTGAATAACTCTTCTTAGGCTCAGGGTCAATGCTTTCACCACCTAATCATCATATCAGTGCATTCTATTAATATAAACTGTATTGATTCTCTTACTTAGAAAATGACCCTAATTTAGGATGGAAATACATACTGAAAATCTAACACAATAAATATGTTGTATTTTTTGATTTCAAAAATATATTTTATGCATACGTAATTTCTTATGAATTTTACAAGACTATTTCATTTCCAATTAAAAGAAAATTATATAGAAAAAGAATAAAATGACCTTGAATGAAACGTGGATATCAAACAAGTGTTACCCAAGAACTATAGTTGTTTTAGCCTTATTGTATATCAGGGTTGATGTATAAAGAAATAGTAGAAAGATGACACTGCCCATGCCCCTACGACAACATTGAAATGTCACCTTGGACATATTGGGAAGAATTGTTCAAATACACTTCTATATTCTCATGAGAAACCATGGTTCTATAGGACCTACAAAACCTTGAATTGCTGGACCCAAAACTAAGATTTCAGCTCCCACTACTCCAGGGAGTGATCCCAGTGTGTTTGTAGGAGTCTTGTGACCCTAAGGACTCCTCACCTGGGTATCACCATCGCTAGGGATCATACAATGGATCAACTACCATTACTAGTCATTTGAGGTACCAGAACCCCAAGTCGGTGATGGTTCAAAGGAGATCAATGTTGGCATTGAGACCAAAACATCATATAGAAATTGAGATAGGGAATACACATGGCAAGATTGACACAAAACACATGAGGACCAACAGAGCTGTCTGATTGAAAAACCAGCATAAATGACAGAGTCATTAAGAGAAGACGAGGCTCAGAGGTGGAGGATCTCTACACACAATATTCATCTTTTATTTCCAGAAGCTCCACTAATTACACACTATGGGTTCAACCATGTTTTAAGGATCATGAACCTACAAGGTCTCCTCTTGTCAAAAAACTGAAATAGAGGAGGAGGCGACGCTTTTCAATCTGGACACATAGTAAGAACTGAGACGAGATGCATATGTAAAATGAGAGGGGAAGGTCTATAGATGGTTATTGTAGACCGAATTTGTAAAAGGCAACCTATAACATCATCAATCTTCTTCTCTCACCTAGGAAGATAACTAACTCTGGAAGCTTGACTCTCTACGCTCCAGTGTCAATTGTGTAAGGGTAACACTAGGAGGGAAGATGAGGAGCGTTCCTGGATCAAGATGTATGGGTATCTAGCAAAAATGGCAAAATTTTTTGGAGTGTTGATGAATGAGCACCGCTGTACCCTTAGGTTAAAAAGGGAATCCTTGTATTCAAAGGACCACACACACAAAGTGGGGGTCATTGGACTCGAATGAGTAAAAGGAGCTAGTTGGTGATAGAATGGTGACTATTGGACAAGTGTAGTGGGCAAAAGAGCATGAGGTAGTTAGTGAGTTGAATATGTTAGTTGCACACATAGAAAATAGATGTAGGAGATGACTCAGTCTGGATACCCAACTATTGGATTACCTGTCCCAATCTGTGTGAGTGCTTGACATGCATTAAGACCCTGGACTATTGTCATACATAAGGAAAACAACAATTAAATGATATAAATTAGGTTCAAGTCTTCTGAATTTCCATCAAGGGTGTATTTGACCTCAAATTTAACCAAAATTTGGTGGTTTGAATAATTATTATGAATTTGGACTTAGATTTGGGGATTGAGGTTATTTATGTGATAATTTTACCACTATGATTTGATCACTTAATTAATGTAATAAACTTAAGCTAGTGGTCAAATATGGTGAAAGCCCTCATATTATCTTGAATCATGTCCCTCTAAGATCCTAGGGCTATCCTAGTGTATATTATTATGATCAAAACATCTAGATTAGTACCATTGCTCACTAATTCCCCAATTTAAGTACTATGGTAAAAATATCCTAAGATTTCATATCTGCGAAACCCAAATGAGTCAAATAGGGTCAAAGATTCGAAATCTATCCGGTCCATCATAAAATAGGAAGAATGTGGATACTAAGAGGTTCCTAATAAGTTAAGGGACATGAAAGAGAAAAGAAAGTTTTTACATGGAATTGGGGGTGTTACAACACACCACCCCTTAAAAGGATTTTGGCCCCAAAATCTCAAGCAAAGAGGGAGCGGTGAGTCTGCAATATCTCTTCCTTCAGATCCCAGGTGGTTTCCTTAAGGTCATGGTGCTTTCAGAGAATCTTCACATGCTCAATCTTTGTGTTCTTCAACTATTTCATTCTAGAGTCTAAGACCTTCATAGGAAACTCTTCATAAGATAGATCCTCTCGCAACTCAATAGACTCAATAGGAAACACATGAGAGGGATCTTTCACATACTTTTTCAAAATTGATACATGGAACACATTATGAATATTTTCATATGTGGGATGAAGGGCTAAGCGATAGGAACACTCCCCAACTGTATCCAAGATCTCAAATGGTCCCACATATTGATGACATAAATTTTCTTTGACTTTAGACCTTACTATCGATTAAATTGAATTTATCTTCAGAAATCCATAGTCACCAACTAGCAAACTCACATCTGATATCTTCTTGTCAGCTTACACTTTCTTTCAATCTTGGGAAGCCTTAATCCTCTTCTTGATCAAACAAATCTTATTGGTCATCATCAACTTGTCATCACTCTTCATTAGAGCTCATTATCCACATCATCCCAGTGTAGTGGTGAACGACAAGGTTGACCATAGAGCGCTTCAAATGGTGGCATATAAATGCTGGATTGGTAGTTAGTATTATATGCAAACTCGACCAATGGAAATAATTTGTGCCAAGAACCTCCCCAGTCTATCACACAAGCATGCAACAAGTCCTCCAGAATATGTACTTTCTGCTCAGATCGATCATCGGTATGTGGGTGGTAAGTTGTGATGAAACATAAGTCAGAACCAATCTCCTTCTATATATATACTTCCATAGATGTGAAGTGAACTTTATGTCACGATAAGAAGCTATCACCTTAGGAACTCCACATAGGAGAATGACCTAGTCCCTGTACAATTATCCCATATTAGGAACTTTGTATGTACTTTTAAAGGATAGAAAGTGATCCAATTTGGTTAGGCAATCAACAACAACCCAAGATGCATCATACCGGTGCTTTGAATTTGGAAATCCTATGACAAAGTCCATGGTGATTTTCTCCCACTTTCAATCAACTATATCAAGTGGATGGAGAATACCTGTAGTTCAACGATGCTCTATCTTCACATGATGGCATGTCAAGTACTTTGCAACAAATGTAGCAACATACTTCTTCATGTTATTCCACCAAAATCATCATTTTAAGTCCTTTTACATCTTTTTGGTACCAGGATGAATCACATGACCCATGGGCTTCACCAAGAACTCTCTATCTTAGATCAAAAAATCAGGTTTCTACAACCTATGCAAAAAGCAGATAGCACCATCAACTCCAACAAGATACTTAAACTGTGGTTTCCCTATAGCCATCTCCATCTCATCAAGCTTAGGACTATTAAACTATGCAACAACAACCTCAGAAATATAGGTGGGAGTGACAAACAAACTGGCCATCTACACCCTCATCTTCTCTACAAAATCATCATCATCAACAACATTTGATAGATTAAGTCTCCTACTTGAAACCTTTGCTAAGATCCTCCATTAGAAACAATATATAGAAGCACCAAATGTATCTTTCTACCTACCCAGGGCATCAACAACAAAATTGGATTTACTGAGTGATAAGTGATGGTAAAGTCATAATATTTGAGGTAATCCACCCATCATGTTTTGTGAAAGTTCAAGTCCTTTTGTTTCATCATGTAATATAGACTTTTGTGGTCCCATTAGACTTCAAACTGTACCCCATACAAATAGTGTTGCCATATCTTCAAATCATCAACTACGACAACCAGCTCTAGATCATTTGTAGGCCAATTTCCTTCATTTATCTTCAATTGGTGTGAGGCATGCGCGATCACTCATCCTTCTTGCATAAGGACACATCCCAACCCTAGTTTAGAAGCATCAATGAAGATAACATAGGGTTTACCCTCAATAGGAAGAGAAAGAACAAGAGAAAGAGTTAAACACTTATTTAATTCAAGGAATCTCTTCTCACACTCAGGACTGTAGACAAACTTTGCATCCTTACGTGTCAGCTTTGTCATCATAAGTAATAAATATGAGAAGTTTGCACAAACCTCTGATAGTAGCCCACAAGGCCCAAAATTGCGTATCTCTGAGGAGTTCTTTGGTGATTTCCACTTTGTCCTCACCATAATCTTGACAGGATCATATGTCTGAAAGAGATGACATGGTCGAGAAACATCACCTTGCTGATCCAAACCTCACACTTAGAGAATTTTGCACAGAGTTGGTGTTCTCTCAAAGCCTGAAGCATAATCCACAAATGCTTATGGTGTTGATCCGTATACTCATAGTAGATAATCATGTTGTTGATCAACACAAAAGTATATGAAGGCTATATTACATAATGTGGGAAGTTTCATCTTGATGAACTTTTCACCATCTCAATATATCCTTCTCCTTGAAGTAGGGCAGTTGCATCTTGATGAACTATGAGGGAGTACTCTCTGGGCTTCTCAAGAGGAGGAGTGGCGTTAACCCCACAATATATCCTTGATGAACTTGTCTACCATCTCAATATGAGTTTCACACTCATAGACTTGCATAGTGGCTACTACAAGATGTGCGTGAAGGATGATGATGTACCAAAGATGGTGTTTCACACTCATTGTAGGAATGATGAGTTTTTCGCGATGCCTTTCATCTTGACCAATGCCCCAACAACCTTCATGGATTTAATGAATTGATTATTTTGTTGCTACCTGAATTGCTTTGTGTGAACACATAATGTGAACTATGAGGGAGTACTCTCTGGGTAGCCTTCTTTACCATCTCAATATATCCTTCTCCCTTGAAGTAGGGAAGTTGTATCTTGATGAACCATGAGGGAGTACTCTTTGGGCTTCTCAAGAGGAGGAGTGGTGTTGACCCCACAATATAAGTGGTCAGAAACTGGCGTAGGAAGGGAAACTCCTTCATAGGAGTAAATTGAGGTGGAGGAGGATCTCCATAAGAGAAGGAGGTACAATGATGACATGATGGCCCCAAAGGTGTCTTGTCCATCTGGTGTCATCATCTGTGGCTCCACATGTGGCATCCCAAACTTTGAGCTCTAGTAGTGTAGAATACCAATCTAGTCTCTCGTGGGACTGGGATGACTCATTGCTCTTGTCCCCAAATAGGTTGGTTCTCTTAAAAGTATACATAGAGGTAAGAGTCCTAACATGACGTTTAGAGATACTAGACTATGGACTACCAAGGACTCTGATACGATTTTGTAAGGAGTGTGACCCACTAAGGTGACCACTCTCTAACTTATATATTGTGAATACTCTAGCAATACCCCGATCATTCATTCACAAAAAGTTGAAAGCAGGGGAGCTACTCTCAAAATAATATGGCAAAATATAGAAAATTATTCATAGCACTAGAATAGTAAAACTAAATTATTACATGATCTAACTGTTTCCTGGTACTTGTCCACATGAACATAAAGGAAACTAGAAAGAAATCAAAACTAAAAGGATTGGTTTGTGACACCTAACGTCACATCCAATGAGATTACTCAAAATAAAAAAGAGGTCAACTACTAAACATCCAAACTACCAAAAAATAGGTAAATTAAAACCTATTTAAACATTACTTGCAAGAGAGGAAATATTTACATAAATGTCCATAAACTTTGCATAGAAGCACATATCATATCAGATATTTACATATTTGTTGAATGGCCTTAGCCACAACATGTACACAAAAGTTGTGTTCCATAATACATACCATATAAAAAGATGAACATATGCCAAAAAAATCGATTCATTATACATATCATCTACAAAACATATCCCTTCCCAGGCCTGAGAGTACATGAATGACACTAGGGCTCTACTATGACAACAACTAGAAGCTATCCAGCCTTCTGAGGCTACTGATCTCCAAGATTCTCTTCCCCAACAACACAACCCTGCCACGCCACTGACAACCACCTAAAAAGGATTTGGTGACCCACAAGGTGAGATCTATGTCCCAACGAGAGATATAAATCTCAACCAACGATTATCTTACCACATAAATAATACTATTAGACAAGATGAGCACAATCTATTAAATGAATTATTTAAACTAATTACACATGTTAAGCAAGTTAAGAAGATTGAAAAGATATAAAAAATAAGCATAGCATCATGATAAGAAGGAATATGAAGAACATGTGTAATAGTTGATTTCTCTTACCGCATTATATAACAACTAAGCAATATAAGAAACAAGGCAAGGGTAAACATCCAATGTGAAGTATGTTTAACCCTAATAAGATATACTACATGGATGTATTATGTCTTCATATTTTATTACTTCCCTAAGGATTTGAGTCATACCACCAAAATCCAACCGACCACTGCTAAGTCAAAATCAGTTCCATACAAGATCTCATAAGAGTCAGAATCCAAGATCTTCTCCCCAATCCGTCATTACGAGTGAACACTGTAGTGACATATCAATCAAACTGCCACCAAAGACATATAGTCAATATGAAAACATCTAGCCCACCTTGGTATAGGTCACAACGCTAGACACCAGGGTATGAAACCTTGCCATCGAGGTACAACCACAATTGTCCTCCAATCACATCAAGTATATAATCACTGATACACAACCATAGCCATTCTCACACTAAGGTATGGCCACGACCATCCTCAAAACACCTGGGGTCAAGATAACAAGGACACACAATCACTTGCACTGCACATACTCAACAATATATGCTATGCATTTCCATTAGGAATACTCAATTCACCATCCAACAAGTTCTGATGCTGGAATGGATTTATGGCCAGGGAAACTATAGGATTAGGGGTTCACTTGATTAGTTAACGTTAATTGGGTGAATTAAGGCTTCATCAAACAAGTGGGCATACAAACCCTAATTCATTTCTAGCAAGAATTATTATAGAGCAACTCTAGAAGATATAAAACGTATGAGGTATACATCTTGTCACATCACCACATGATATCAATTCATGTCACATAAGCAAGAGGATCACACATCCATTGGGGATCAACCATGCCCAAGGGTCATTAAGACCATCACATCATAATCACCTGCAAGAACATCATTATCTTTCAACACCTTATAACTAGGTTCAACATACCATCACCATACTTGTGATACACATGTTAAGTACAACATAACATTAAGAAGCTTATGATTTTCATATTACATAACATTAGGGGTTACAAAAGCCTTGAGGAAATATTACATCATCATGCAAATCATACAAGCAAGCTAAGTAAGACCAACTATCATCACCTATTTGTATTAGAGTTAGGTGTAACAAGATAAGCTAGATTAATATTACACATCATTTCATTATGGTGACTATAAGTTTACATTTATACAAGGATAAAGGTAGACTACAAAGTTAAGGGCATATCACTACTGATTCTATATCATCAAAACCAAACCATCATGCCATGAACGTTACCACTAAACCATTGGATTTTGAGTAGGTATACCCATCGACTGCACATAAGAAAATACCTCAGACAAATCATCTAAATAACCATTGAGTTGTGACCTAGAAAGACTAACCAACATAGCCTAGTCAAGCCACCATTTGATAACCCAAAGAGAACCATCAGTTGAAGGCATGAAAATCACCATAATTTCCTGACTCAAAGAATACCATTGGTTGTGGGCATGAACCCACCATTGGTTGTAGCACAATGGATCACCATCAGTTGTAGAACAATGGATCACCATCAGTTATGGTGTCCACTTCCACCATCAGTTGTGGTGTGTAGGACCACCATCAGATCATGAAGTCAGAACCTCCATTGGTTGACACCATCAAGTGTTGAACCTACACTACCATTGGTTGATGATCATAGGCTAAGGGACCATTGAGTCTTAGAGTTAGAACATCCATTAGATGATGGACTAGAAGGTCCGTCACTTTTTAGACCCAGTACCTTCATTGGTTGTAAAAAACAAGTGGTAAAACAAGGCAAAAATACAAGAGAAACCATCAGTTGGTAGATGAGAAAGAACCATCAATTAAAACCACCACAAGAGCATTATGACCATCGATGTTTGATCACTAAAGAGACCAAAAACATACCTTGGGGTTTGACCATCAGTTGTCATGAGAAATACAAGAAAAACAACACCAAAAGCAAGTCCATTGATTCTAGCAAGAAGGAAAACCATCACGTTATGCACAAGGTAGAAAACAACTCAAAAACCCTAAGTGAAACCCATCGTTTGAGAGACATCTAGGACAATTGTTTATCATTCAAGAAAGGTATAAGGTTTCCTATACCAAAGGGAAGTTGTTTACAAGATTAGAACAAATACAAAAAGATAAACCACCAAATAACTAGCACCTAAGCTCAAACCCTAGGCAAAGGTAGGATCTTTGTACTTAGAACTTAGTTTTAGAGCAAGATCTTGCACATGAAAGATATAGGTAAGCAATAACCACAGAGAAAGTTATATAACTTACCTCTAATAAGAGGAAGAAGCTCCAAACAACAAGGTAGCTCGAGTAGAAGAGGAAGAAACCCTAGCTTAAGCACTCCATACGGCCAAGCAAGCTCCTTCTTCAAGAAAGAGAGAAAACCCTAGGTCAAGGAAGCAAGAAAGAGGTGTTATTTAAACTCTAGAGCAAGTTCCACCATGGAACACCATGGTCACGACCAAGAAGAAGGAAGAAGGAGGTAGGGAAACAAGTAAAATGTAGGGAAACAAGGATAGCTTAATTGTTTAGGTCAAGAATAAGAAAAGGAAGCTCCACTAGCTCCAAGAGAGGGTAGATCTGAACCTAAAATCCTACACAAATAGAGATGGATCATTCCTATGCCTCTCATCCTCTAACTCCCATGTGTCTTCCTCCACACCACACTGATGCCACAAAACCTTCTCTAAGACTATATCCTTCTTCTTCAACTTCTTCTCTCTCTTATCCAAGATCAACACAGGACCTTCAACATACGACACATCCTCCCCCAACTCAACTTCCATTGGCTGCAATATCTTCTCAATATCTGGATGGAACTTCCTCAACATGGAAACATGAAAGATAGGGTGCAACATGTGCAACTCTGGCAGTAAGTCAAGCTTGCACACCACCTTCCCAACACGTGCCATAATAGGGTAAGGTCCCATAGACCTAGGAGCGGACTTACTCGTCTTACCAAACCTCAACATACCTTTCTAAGGGGAAACCTTAAGGTACACATGGTATCCAAATTGGAACTCCAACGGCTTGCGGCATTTGTCGGCATACAACTTATGTTTATCCTAAGTTGCTTTCAACTATTGTTGTATCACCTTGATCTTCTCTGTAGTCTGCTGCACTAGCTCAAGACCCAAGAGTTGATACTCACCTGTCTCATACCAACAAAGCAGTGACTAAAAGTGTCTCCCATGCAACATATCATATGGTTCCATGTCTATACTCCTTTATAACTATTGTTGTAGGCAATCTCTATCAAAATGAGATGCACATTCCAACTGCCAAGAAACTGCAAGACACGAGCCCTCAAAAGATCTTCTAACATTTGAATGGTCCTATCACACTATCCATATGTCTGTGGGTGGAAGGCAGTGTTGAACCTTAGTTGTATCCCTATCGTTGTATGCAGATGCTCCTAAAAATGACTTGTAAACTATGGACCGCTGTCGAATATTATAGTCACTGGGATACTATGTAGGTGAACTATCTCATCAACATATATTAATGCCAACTTTTTTGCTATATACATCCTCTTAACTGACAAGAAGTGAGTTGACTTGTCAACCTATCAACTATCACCGAGATGGAATCATGACCTTTATCTATCCTAAGAAGACCAACCACATAGTCCATGGTGATATGATCCCATTTCCACTGCAGTATCGACAAAGGCTGCAAAGTTCCTGTCAATTTATGATGCTTAGCCTGGAGCTACTAACAGACTGGACATCTAGCCACAAACTCTACCACGTCATGCTTCTAACCTGGACACCAATATAGATCCTTCAGATTATGGTACATCTTGGTACTACCAAGATACATCACATAAATTGAGGAATGAGCTTCCTCAAGAACCATCTTCTTCAAGCCATGAACATCTAGGACCACTATCCTACCATGGAAACACATTGTCCCATCCCCCATCTAATGGAGCCATCATGCTTCTCGCTGCCAAACTCTAACCTCATCTTTTGTGTCATGATATCATTCTATTGTGCATCTTTGATCTGATGCATTAACATCGGCTTGATCTGTAATTGTGACAACAATCCTACCAACAAGGAAACCTCCAACTATACATTCATTTGGTGAAGAGATACTAACATATCTCACTTGTGACACACCAGAGATGACAATTGTGCCTTGTATACAGATGATGACAAAGATGACTTCGTGCTCAATGCATCATCCACTACATTCATCTTGCCCAAATTGTAGTCTATCGTGCAATCATAGTCTTTGATCAAATCCATCCATCTTCTCTGCCTCATGTTTAACTCTTGCTTTGAGAAGATATACTGTAAGTTCTTGTGGTCAGTGAATATCTAACACATCTCTCCATAAAGGTAGTGTCTCAAAATCTTCAAAGAATGGACAACAACTACAAGCTACAGATCATGCATTAGGTAGTTTTCCTCGTGTTTCTTAAGCTGTCGCAAAGCAAAAAAAGAATCACATTCTTATCCTGCACCAGCACGCATCTCAAGCCATTCTTCAAAGCATTAGAAAAGGCAAAATATCCTTTCCCTTTCTCTAGTATAACCAACACTGGTGCACTGGTCAAATTCCCCTTCAACTGTTGGAAAGAGCACTAACACTTGTGATCACAAACAAATAGAATGCCTTTCCTTTTTAGCTTGGTTAGGGGTAACACCACAACACTGAATTTCTTGATGAATCTCCTATAGTAGCCTGCTAAACCAAGAAAGATTCAAGCTTATATTAGTGTCTTAAGTTGTTCCTACTCCAGCACTGACTATACCTTATTAGGTTCCACACAAACACCCTTAGTAGATATAGCATGCCCTAGAAAAGACACCCCAGTCAACTAGAATTTGCACTTGCTGAACTTAGAATATAACCTGTGTTTTCTCAATAACGTAAAAGCCTGATGTAGTATTGCTCATGATGCCAAATGTATCTGGAGTATATCATTCATTGATGAACACTACCATAAACTAATCAAGGTACAATCTGAACACTATGCTCATTAAATCTATAAAAGCTGTCGGTGCTTTGGTCAACCCGAACAACATAACCACAAACTTGTAGTGACCATACCTATTCCTGAAAGCAGACTTGGGAATTTCATACATCTTGATCCTCAATTGATGGTAACATGATCTTAGATCTATCTTGGAGAGCACTGTGGCACCTTTGAACTGATCAAACAGACCATTGATCCTCGGTGACAGGTACTTGTTCTTGATCATGACCTTGTTCAACTGTTGGTAGTCTATGCACAACCTCATGGATCCATCCTTCTTCTTTACAAACAACATGAGAGCACCCCAAGGGGAAGTGCTTGGTCTAATGAATCCCTTCTCTAATAGTTATTGCGACTATTTCCTCAACTCATGCACCTCTTCCAGTGCCCTCCTATACAGTTCTTGTGCTATGGAATACGTTCCAGGAACAAGATTGATCTTGAAATCAATATCTCTAGGAGGCTGAACACCAGGAAACTCTTTAGGAAAAATTTTTGCAAACTCTTGAACCACAGACACTTCCTAGATATCAAGACTCCTCCTATTGGTGTCCACAACATGTGCTAAGAAAGCCTCACACCCTATGTCATCAAGTAGTATACTATCATAGCTGACACCAAGCACATTAGAAGAATCTTCCTATCTCCTTGGAAGACACACAAAACATCTCCCTTATGGAACGTCGCCACCTTGGTACTACAGTCCAAGACCTCCTGATACTTTTTGAAGGTATTCATCCCAAGAATCACATCAAATCCATGAATGTCAAGTGGGATAAGGTCCACCTAAATACTGCATCTTGAGAAAAAAAGAACACAAGATGGACACACCTCCTTCAACTCAAAGGAACCAACAAGAGGGGTTTCAAACTGAGGACTACTAGATCTCCTAAAAATAGGCTGATAACAACTATCCATCACCTCTCTGGTGATAAAAGAGTGCATCACACCTGAGTCAACCAAAACAAATACAAAAGAAGAAGCAGACAAATCAGAATGAAAAAGTTCCACCTAATCTATGACTCTGGATTAATCACTCCCTCCAGCTATCTCATAGTTTAGAATTGAGCCGTCACATGTTGTCGTCCATGTCCTCTACCGGCATGTCCAGAGTATCCTTCTTGTTATGCCTGACTGTGTTCTCTACCACCACCACTGCTGAACTACTATTTTTGAGAACCTCGTTGACTCTGCCTTAGTTGCTATGTCACTTCCTCATACTTAATAGGGCACAACAACTTGGTATGCCTAGTATGTACACACTTATAACAAGTCTTAGCCTCATACCATGGCCTAGGTGACCCTGTTACCGACACTGAAACTGTGCTACGAGGTCCTATAAGATGAAAGCTACAACCTCTACCCTTTCTCAGGGACCACTGTGACGACATCACTGATCTTGGCTTGAAGGAAAACTGACTACTGTTACAATTGAGGTGGAGAAAACCTCAACTTCTTAAAGCCACGAGAAGACTGCCCCTAAAACTAAGCTAACCTCTTCTTAGCATTGCCTTCAAGCTTCTAAATAGTAGATTGTTTGATCTTCCTCACTGACTTCACAAAGGTAGCAAACCTCTCCCTATTATCCAAAGCAGACACTATCATCTTCAACTCCTTACTCAAGCCCTTCTCAAACCTTCGGATCCTCTCCTTATCCATTGCTGCCATGTCAGGACAAAACATCAACAACTCCATAAACTTCATCTCATACTCGTTGATCGTTATCGATCCTTGCTGGATCTTCTCAAACTTTGATATCTTCTCATCCAAATATGTCTCTATGAAGTAATGTCTAACAAAATCTTGCCAAAACTCTTCCCAAGTGATTACCACTACAAGTCTCTTCTCCTCCTCTATGACCCACCAATGGCCAACACTGCCCTTCAGAAAGTATACTACATGCTTCACTTTGTCCTCTTCTGGGATATTGAGGATCTTGAAAGTCTTCTCAAGCTCTGTCAACCACATATCCACATCCACTGGGTCTATTGTACCAGCATACTCGATGGGTCCCACACATCTTAACTACTCAAAAGTCTTCCCAGAACCCTGGGATTCCACAATGGGGACAACTTCCCTAGCTTGAGGTACGGGCACTCGATCTGCCATATGTAAAATTGTGGCCATTAACTATCTAAACATTGACTAGAAAGTAGGATTAGCCATCTTTGGGTCAAACTAAGGCACCGTGGGCTGCTCCGACCTCATCTCCGGTACTCTATCTTCATGTGCTTGCCTCCTACCACCACATCCTGTCACAATAAAGCTACTATTAGCATGTTCTTCATGCTCTCTAGACATATCTGCATAAGCATAAGCTATAATCAAATATGTTGGATGATGCAAAAATAGGCGCAAACCCTAGTCCAATGTCCCTATAGACTCAGTGAACCTAGAGCTATGATACCAACCTACTTGTGATGCCCAACACCACACCCAACAAGATTACTCAAAACAAAACAAGCGATCAACTACTAAACATCCAGATTACTAGAAAATAGGATAAATTAAACTGATTCAAACATTACTTGTAAGAGATGAAACATTTACATAAAGGACCATAAACTTTGTAGAGCAGCACATACCATATGAGGCATTGACATATCTATAAAGTGGTCTTATCTACAACCTATATACAAAAACTATGTTTGATAATTACATGCCATATACAAACATCCACATATGCCAAAAAAACTTGAGTCATTATAGATATCATCTACAAAATACATCCCTTCCTGGACCTGGGAGTAGAGGGACAACACTAGGACTCAACTATGACAACAACTAGCAACTATCCAACCTTCTGAGGCTACTAATATCTAAGATGCTCTTTCTCAACAGCGTGATCCCGGTCACGCCGCTGATGACCACCTAAAAAGGATGTGGTAGATGGTGTGTTTATCAAACACATACAAGTAATCTGGAAAAAGACGATGCCGAAGGGGAGAGTCAACACCACAACTACTACGTAGATATGTCACTTTCTATCCCTGACAACGACGCTAGAAAGCTTGGTGCATTTCAATCAATGACATTACACATACTCAATTGGAGTTTGAATAAATGCTACCTCGAGAATAGACACACACGGTGGATTCACTTTCAAAATTTATAAAGACCTAACTTAACACACTCATATAAACCAAAACACTACACCCGCAAGCGCACAGGGTCGTGTCGTAGTATAGGAGGGTGACAAGTATAGGGTCGATCCACAGGGAGAAAAGGGGGCACTAGAGCTAGGTTGGTTTTTGGGCTAGGTTCCTACTGTGGAGTCTAAGGTTGAAGGGTTTAAAGGTTGATTGATTGATTATACTAAGTTGAGCAAGAAAGAAACTAAAGAAAAACAAGTGAGAAAAAAACCTAAGCTAACCCTAGAAAGTTAATTCTACTAAGCAAGAAAAGACAAGGCAAGGCAAGAAAAGAACAACCTACACTAAGGCAAGCAAAGAAAGGTCTACACTACCTAAGCTAGCAAATAGGGCAAAAGAGAAATTAAAGACCTAAAGTAGCAAGAAAAAAGCAAGAACAAGGCAAGAATCTAGCTAAGTAGGTAAAGAGCTAACTTAGCTAACACTAACTAAGAAAGAAGGCAATTAAGGGTTTAAAGCAATTAAGAGAAATGTGGGCTGTTTAGGGGATGCACTTATCAATTAGGTATGGGGGTGACATGTGAACATAATGATTTCATTTAGATTATCAAACCAAACAACAAGCTAGAGTCTAATGAATTATCGTGCTAACTGGCCATGGATATGCTAGGTTGTGTTTAGGGGAACTAGTCCCTAACACTCCCTACTACCCTTGTCAGACTCAATTAGGTTAGGGTTTAGGTGTAATTCAATTACAGTCTAAACAAGCCTAGGTTTCTAGGTTAGATGATCTTAGGATGATTAGGGGTTGAGGTTAGTAATGGGAGTGGAAGTGAGGTTTTAAGCCTCACATCACCTACATTCTAGCCTTGAGAAAGCTCCATGCTAAGCACACCAAATTCATCTAAACTAGCTATTTAGATCTCTCAACCAGGGTTAGGATAATTGGTCATAATGTAGGAGGATGGGTAGCTAGCTAGGGATCCAAGAATTGGACCTAGGAGCAATATAAAAAATTTCCCTAAATTCCTAGGTGATTTCAAGAACAAATCAACAAGAATTTATGAAGAGTGAGATAGAAATAGAACAAAATCATTAGCAAATGAAATTACAATGTTTACAAATCATTTTCCCCTAGCATGGTATTAAAGTAACATTTTTCGCCCAAACAACTCACCCAAGGGGCCTAGATACTCATATCAATGCAAAATACAAAAAGAAAGGAGAAAGAGGTAGAAGAAGCCATGGAGCTTGGTGTATATGGAGAAATCCTCCACTTCAGCTGCTACATGACATCCTCCTCTCTTCTCTAAGGTTCATGGGCATGGGATGATGGTGGAATAGGGTCAAAACTCTAGGAAACTAGTGTTTTGGTGGTGGAAATGGTGAAATGGGGTGGAATGGCTAAGGGGAAAAAATGGGGAGCTAAGAGGTGGTAGGAGGTAGCCAACCTCATGCTAGAGCTACCACCTAGGTATATATAGGTGTGGGGGAAGCAATGTGTTAAGTGGGGGTAAAGTGGGAAATGCGATGCAAACATAGCTAGGTTTTTGTGAGTAGCACGACCGTGGTGCAGAGGGGTGAGAATGGTCGTGGTGGTGTGGAACGACCGTGGTGAGAAATGGAGAAAAATCACCGGGATTTGGTAAACAAATGTACATGATGTAGCACAACCGCGGTGATCACCACACCTATGGTAGGGTTAGGATAGCATGACCGTGGTGGTCACCACGACTGTGGTGGCTTGGATCTATCTACCTATTCTTGGCTCCACGACCATTCTGCTTCAGTTGTCACATGATCGTGCAAGGTGGCACGACTGTTCTGGGTCAGTCGACCATGGCCATTCTATGCGGCATGGCTATGGTGATATTTGCACTTTCTTGAGCTGACTCTTTTGTCTTTGATGAGCCAACATAGACGTTCTGAGGTACCACGATCATGGTGGTCTCTGTTGCAACACTTTGAGTTGATTCTTTGGATTCTCTTAGACATCTTTGATTCAATGGATCTTTAGCTACTAGGGGTAGGTTGAGGGAGCCTCAGACTTCATTTTATTCCTTGTCAAGGGTAGAGACACCCTAGGATCACTTCTTCTCTCTCTCTCTCTCTCTCTCTCTCTCTCTCTCCATCAAGTGTGGTCCAAATGCCTGAAAAACATGCAAATAATGTCCATAAGTGCATTTTATACAAATATGCATATTAGGGGAAATAACATGTAATCTAACAGATATATATGTGATTGAAATGCAATATGACACCAGATGAATCCCTAAAATAGGTCCAAATCACCGCCCCAAACTTAAAACATACTTGTCCTCAAGTATGCTCCAACTCAATCTGTACAAATTTTTCACATTCAAGAAATGACAAATACAATGCAATAAGTGGATATTGACTAAATGGTCTCAAGGATGACTAAGTACATGCATTCCACCTCTCTTCTCTCCTCTTTCAGAAACCAATCATGATTAGAGAACTGATCTTGTAAACTTCAAATATAGAGCATAGAAAACATAATCAATCCATATGGTTGTCATATCACTCTGGGTAAACTATTTCATCGTAGCAAAGGTAAAAAATGACTAATTTTGCTATTTTACATTCATACATTCAATCTCACATGTCCATCCACACTAAGTAACCCACTGGGTTGTGAACAAGGGCAAAATGAGCTAGGTTTGACATTTCCTAGCTCCATGGGCATGCAATGGGAAGAAAGGGTTATGGTAAGAGTTTGGAGTGATTTTACACACTCATCATTTCTTTATTTAGATGCTCTTAAACATGAGCATATTTTATTTTCTTTTTGAATTTTCTTTTTCTTTGCCCTTGGTGTAGATAGGGCATATGGTGATGAGAGTGAAGTGGGGAGATATAGATGTGGCCACCCCAAACTTTTGGAGGTGGCCACGAATGATATGTGCACTTTGACATCCTTTCATGAGGCGGAGAGGTAAGAAGATGGTGGAAGAGATGTTGGGTCAAAAATGGGTTACTAGTGTGGACATCAACATGAGATCTCCTGCATAACAATTACTCCAACAATTTCATCAAGCAATGACACTCTATATGAATGAGCAATATTTAAACCACATTTTTATCATGAGATTCTACATAACTCTAAGCACTTGCGGCTTGCTTCAATCACAATTCAACCAAACAATCTACAAACATAAGAGAGGTGATGCACATGTAAAAAGTAAAAAATGAGGCCATTTAGCAATAGACCATGATAATTCACTTGCATTTGTCAATGGTCATCATTTTCAATCAAATACATAGAGATTGGGTCAAAATACACTTTTAAGCAAGAAGTTCTAAACTCGAGAAAAATTGGCCAAAATGGTGCCAAGATGCCTTCAAACACATCTAATACTATATTATTGATCATAAAGCAGCAAACAAGTAAATCCTAGTTGAAACATGCAAACATTATAAAAAAATCTATATGATGTGCAATGCATGGAAAAAAGAGTAATTTTTTTGAAAATTACGTAAAAATGCAAGAAAATAAACTACATGACATGCAAGCATGCAAAGAAGGTGAAATATAATATAAATAGCAAGAGAAACAAAAGAAAACAAGAAAATAAAACTAAATGGCAGGTGAAATGAAAAAAAAGTGAAATGGGAAAAAGGGCATACCGCCCTACCACCCCAAACTTTTGAATCATGCTATCCGCAACATGACACTAAAGTATAGGAGTGATAGTGTAGATGATCACTGTGGTGGCTCTGGTGGTGGTCCTCCTTGTGGTGAAGGATGTTGGTAGTAGGAACCCCAGTAGTTCGACTATGGAGGTGGGTAGTTTTCCAGAAATGCTGAAAGTGTGCCCCACCTATCTTCCCCCCACTGGGGGTTCCTATGGGCTTGGGCGTGCTGAAACTGATACATGTGGTTGACCTGATAGTGCATCTACTGATGGTCTAACCACATAGAATCCTGGGTATGCTGGAAACACTCATGTGCCCTCAGAATGCGCTCTTGGGTTCTCAATATGCTATCTTGTGTGCTCTGGATGCCTTCTAGCTGTGCATGTATAGTCGACATGTCGCATGCATTCACTAAAGGCTGATGTGGATGTTGTGGTGTCTCCACCTCATGTTACCTCACCCTATGTGTCTCTTGCTCCTCAACTATCCTCCTCCTCTTGGTAGATGTCTGTGACTCTCCAAGCCCTTCAGAAAAATCTCTGGGTTGCTACTGTCATGTGTCTCTAGGGTGCTCCTATCCCCACCTCCTCAAGATGTCTAGAAAAATTGGATATGGACCACATCCCTCTAGGAGAGGTGTGGCATGGTAGGGGACCTCTAGTGAAACCCTTTCATAAGGAGGGTTGACCTGGTAGAAAATATTCTGATCAACCATTGAAATCATAGATGAGCAAGTCAAGTAGTGTAGGTCAATGAGCGTTCCTCCTTCTATCTTTGTGTAGCCAGATACATCATGCCCCAGGGCCAAAGCAATGGAAGTCACAATCCCTCCCATGATAAAATGATTCTTTCTCTTGGATGGGATTGTCTTCATGTGATCAATAATGAGTGACCCCAGATTTACATGCTTTCCCTAAACCATCCATCCTAACACAAAGAGGTCTTTCTTGGTACAACTACCTTGGTTTTCATACCGGGCGAAGATGGTATTCGCCAAGACCTTCTGAATGTATCTCAAGACAGAATTGTGAATCAGACTTGTCTTTGATTTTCCCGCCACAAAGATGCTTTACCCTGTAAGCCTCTTCCACATTGCAATATAGTTCACATTGGTTTCTCTATCTGTGCTTCCTTGATCAAGTGATGCTGCTGCCTTAGGGGTTGGAGTAAAATGCCATTGAGGAAAGATGCAATGATAAGGTAAGTGCCATTCCCCAAAGTGACACTAATGGAATCCTATGAGATCTTCTCTAGGGTTGCAAGGAACTATTGTGTAAGCTCCACATAGGTCTCTAAACTATGGTCAACACCTCAAATAGGCCAACAGACTCCAAAATATCCTAAAAAATTGAAGATACCCAAAGTCTCCATTGTCTCCTGGAAAGTGTAGCGAGTGCCAGTCACTCATCATGTCAGGCACTCTGGGTGCTTTGGCTTCTTCATTTTCTTTCTCTTATCCTTAGGTGGTGCCTCATGATTTGCTTTAGGTGCATGCTCTTGTTGTGCATCTACCATTGTTTCATCTTCATCATCTACTAGTAGCCGTTGTTGTGCTCTCAACTATGGTTGTGGATGTGGTGCCATGGACGTCGAAGGCTGTGCTACTGAAAATAACGACCAAGATGATGAAACTGATGGATGGGCTTCTAAAACTAATGACTAGGTTTTCAGCCCATCTCCTCTAGGTAATCTAGAGGACTCCACCATCATAGGATCCACCAACGCTACCGTATGGGTGATTCTCCTTGTGAACTGGAGGATGCTGATGGTGGTGGAAGGGCTAGAGGTGCTGACGGAGCCGAAGATGGCACATTATTGGGCTGATGTCCGTAGGAGATCACATCCTTGGTCCTAGGCACATATTTCTTATCCATTTGCTTCATCTTGGACTGAAATTGGTGGAGAAATGTGGGATTTTAGGTTTTCTACAAAAAATAGGGCTATTGGGGGGATTGGAGAGAAATGGGGGAATTTGTGGATGAAAATGGATGGAATCTGGAGATTAAGGTAGTGGAAATGATGGGGGATTGATTGGATATAGATTGAGGGTGATTTTGTGGTAATTTGAGGGTGGAAGATGGCTGGGAGGTGCTATATGACCGCTGTTCATGGAGAACGGTCGTGGTGTTCGCAGAGAGGTGAATAGAACTGATTTGCAAATTTTTCAAAATGCTGACTTAAGTGCTGGAGTTGGGCTGCAACACGACCTTGGTGGCTCACCTACTGCATAGCCATGGCACCCCACACAACCCTTCTGAGTGGGTGGCTACATGGCCATGCTGTGTCTATTCTTTAGTTCTCGAATTCTTTGATTTTTCTCAATTTCCCTATTGATTGTGAATGCACCACCATGGCCATTCCATGTCACCATGGTCGTGGTGAGTACTGTGGCAGCTCATTTCAACTCGAATATCATCAAAACATCAAATATTTGATCCAAAATGGTTTTTCATGGATTACTTGTCAAAATTTCATTTAATTTTCCTCATTTCAACCTATTTTCACATGCACATCTTAAAACTAAACAAAAACTAATAAAAATAAGTGTGTGTGTTTTCTTGGAAGAGTGTAAAAATAAAAAAATAATATAAAAAATGGAAGGTTGGGTGAAAAATTCCCAAACCTAGATGGGTTGCCTCCCACAAGCACTGAGTTTCATGCCTTCAGCTGGGCTTCCTGGAGACCTTTAATCATTCATCCATTTGGCATACTCATGTGCCCATTCTTGCAATAAATGCATCTCTCATTTGCAATCAACCTATGTTCCTCATCCCTTTGATCACTGAAACTATCATCAAATTCTTCATCTAGATCCCCTCCTCTCCAATGACCATTCATACTCCTGAAGTGACCATGTCCAATATCCTCATCTCGGGCTCACTGGGTTGGGGTCTTGTACATGTTGATCTTGATCTTCATGTCCATGATTGAGATTATTATCGTGCCACTACAAACATGTATCTTGGCATTATCTGTAGATAAGAACGATCTTCCCAAGATATTAGGAATCTTCCTATCCTCCGGCTCCATATCAAGAACAATGAAATCTGCCCGGAACACTGCTCCCTTCTCTTTGTCTATCATCACCAAAACATCACCCAATTTTCCTCTAGGCACTTTTATGGAACGATACACATATTGGAGAGTGCGATGTGCTGGCTTCAACTTGCCCAATCCCAGCTCCACATAGACATTGTATGGCATCAAATTCACACTAGACCCCAAATAAAGTAAGGATCTATCTATGCGGTAACTAGGTATGAGTGGGGATCTTGGGTCTTTCCTCTTCATGGGGAGTGAGTGTTGGTTGATAGAGCTAACTTGTTTAGTCAACTTTACTCTCTTTGGTATTCTCCCTATTGAACTTCTCTTCATAGTGCAAAAGTTCTTCAAGAACTTGGCATATGATGAGATTTGCTTGATAGCATCCAAAAATGGAATATTGACCTTCACTTGGCGAAATACTTCAAGAATGTCAACATTATGCTTTTATCTCCTCCTTACTTCCGATGGATCATCTAATGCTTCAATGAATGGTGGCTCATTTTCTTTGGCTTTGTGTGCATCAATGTGATATGGAACACTATGTATGGTGGAATCTACAAATGGAGTGTGAGGTGGAGTACATTGTATCTCAAAATCAACAGGTGCTGTCACAGAATCATCTTCGATAATCTCAATCACAGTATCACTAGTTGGTTGCCTTTGCTTTGCTTTGTCAACCTTTCTTTTACTTGTGGGATGCTCAAGAGATTTCCCACTCCTTATAACTATCACATCACTTCCTTTATCTTGGTGGAGAGCGGGAGCTAGTTGTGGCTATGGAGGAGGTGGAGGTGGTACTTGGTACTAAAATTGAGATGGAGGGGGAAATTGAGGTTGGAAGGTGAATTGTTGAACAATTGGTGGTGATGGGGAGGGGAGGAGTATAAGGCTTGGGATCACCTTGGAAATGGTATATGGGCTGCACTTACATGGGAGGTGGACTATAGAAAACTTTTGAAGAAGGCATTGGTCCACTTACTTATTGAAACTCAAGATGGTTTTTGAAGACAATTTTTCTTCTTGGAGAGCAATTATGGAAGATAGATCCTCTATCCTCTCCTCAAGCCCTGTCACAATCATTTTTTTGTCATCAAAGCTCTTCAACCTAGAGATAACCTCTTCCTTAAACCTCATGTTGTGTATTGGAATTTGTGGTTCCTAGTAGCCATTGGAGTGAGGTGTCTTCTTTTCTTCACCATAGAACTCAATAGAATTGACAGAGTGGCAAGGAACCTTTGTCACTTGGTTCTTCATGAAGCTCACCATGTCACCAAGAATCTTCATCACTTGCGGGCTTGAGTCATTATGAGTCGGGGATGCCATATCAAAGGCATGGGCGACGTCATTCATCATGTTTGAAGCTCGGATTCTTGAACCTTCTACTAGCTGCTCATACAAGGGCCATATCTCTTCGGGTGGCGTAGCCATAAAAACTCCTCCAAAAGAATAATCTACTAATATTTGGCTTTTTGGAGATAGATCGGAGTAAAAGGACTAAACTAGCTTCCACAAAGGGATCTCATGGTGTGGGAACTCTCTCAACATCTTCTTAAATCTCTCCTACACATTGTGAAATGGTTCGTTACCCAATTGACTGAAACTTGACAGGATACGCCACATTTGTGTTAACCTTGCTATAGAGTAGAATTGCCTTAAGAAGTAATTCTTCATTGTTTCTAAACTCATGATGTCCTTCCTTAAATCATACCAATCTTTGGCTTTATCTTAGAGGGATAAAGAGAACAAGGTCAACCAGATTGTGTCATTACCAGCCGTCGACATCCTAAAGGTGGAGCATACTTCAAGAAATGAGTCCAAGTGCTTGTTGGGATTCTCACTCTCCAAGCCGTATAAGATGGGAAGGAACCCAAGAAGACCTAGAGGGATGGAGAATTTCTCCCATGGAATTTGATCATCTCTGCTAGTAGTTGGTGATTTGTAGTTGCTAGGCATGAAGTAATCTTGAAGTGGCTTGTGAGGTACATTTTGGCCTTCCATCTTTTCTTCCCTGTGTGTCTTGTCACGTGCACAAGGTACAACCAAACAAAAGAGAACAAGTTAGCAAACCAATATGCACAAATAATATAAATAATAAAGAATAACAATGGCAAGGGTAGTAGGAAAAGTCAAAACAAAACCAACTAACTAGGCTAAGCACCTTTCTCCCTGGAAATGATGCCAGAAAGCTTAGTGTGTTTATGGAACACAGACAAGTAATATAGAAAAAGACAATGCCAAAGGGGAGAGTCACCACCACAACTACTAGGTATATATGATGCTTTCTATTTCCAACAATGACACCAGAAAACTTGGTGTATTTCTACCAATGGTGTTACACACTATTCAATTGGAGTTTGAATAGATGCAACCCTACGAATAGACACACATGGTGGATTCACTTTCAAAATTTATAAAGACATAATTTAGCACACTCATATAAACCAAAACACTACACTCGCAAGCGCATGGGGTCATGTCATAGTATAGGAGGGTGGTAAGTATAGGGCTGATCCTTAGGGAGAAAAGGGGGCACTAGATATAGGTTAGTTTCTGGGTTAGGTTCCTACTATAGAGTCTAGGGTTGAAGGGTTTAAAGGTTGATCAATTGATTATACTAAGTTGAGCAAGAAAATAGTTAAAGGAAAGAAAGCGAGAACAAAACCTAAGCTAACCCTATACAGTTAATTCTACTAAGAAAGAAAAGAGAAGGCAAGCCAAGAAAAAAAAAACCTACACGAAGACAAGCAAGAAAAGATCTACACTACACTAAGATAGGAAATAGGGCAAAAGAGCAATTAAAGACCTAAAGTAGCAAGAAGAAGGAAAGAAGCTAAGTAAGCAGGTAAAGAGATAACTAAGCTAACACTAACTAATCAAGAAGACAATTAGGGTTTTAAAGAAATTAAGAGAAATGTGGGCTGTTTAGGGGATGCACTTATCAATTAGGTATGGGGTGACATGCGAACATAATCATTTCATTTAGATTATCAAACCAAACAACAAGCTAGACTCTAATGAATTATCCTAAACTTCTAACTGGACATGGATATGCTAGGTTGTGTATAGGGGAACTAGTCTTTAACACTCCCTACTACCCTTGTGAGGTTCACTTGGGTTATGGTTTAGGTGTAATTCAATTAGAGTCTAAACAAGCCTGGGTTTCTAGGTTAGATGATTTTAGGATGATTAGGGGTTGAGGTTAGTAATGGGAGTGGAAGTGAGGTTTTAGGCCTCCCATCACCCACATTCTAGCCTTGAGAAAGCTCCATGCTAAGCACACCAAATTCATCTAAACTAGCTACTTAGATCTCTCAACTAGGGTTAGGAGAATTGGTTATAATGTAAGAGGATGGGTATCTATCTAGGGATCCAAGAATTGGACCTAGGAGCAAAGCCCAAAATTCACACATATAAGCAATTTCCCTAAATTCCTAGGTGATTTCAAGCACAAACCAATAAGAAATTCATGAAGAGTGAGATAGAAATATAAAAAAATATTTAGCAAATGAAATTAAAATGCTTACATATCATTTCCCCCTAACATGGTATCAAAGTAACATTTTTCACCCCAAACAACCCACCCAAGGGGCCTAGCTACTCATAGCAATGCAAAATATAAAAGAAAGGAGAAAGAGGTAGAAGAAGCCATGGATCTTAGTGTAGATGGAGAAATCCTCCACTTCAGCTGGTGTAGGATGTACTCCTCTCTCCTCCAAGGTGCAATGGCATCAGATGATGGTGGAATAGGATCAAAACACTAGGAAACTAGGGTTTTGGTGGTGGAAATGGTGAAATGGGGGTGGAATGGAGGTGGAAATGGAGTGGAATGTCTAAGGAGAGAAAATAGGGAGCTAAGAGGTGGTAGGAGGTAGCTAACCTTGCGCTATAGCCATCACCTAGGTATATATAGGTGTTGGGGAAGCAATAGGTCAAGTGGGGGTAAAGTGGGAAATGTAGTGCAAAAATAGTTAGGTTTTTGTGACTAGCACAGCCGTGGTGGGGAGGGGTGAGAATGATTATGGTGGTGTGGAATGTTCATGGTGAGAAGTGGAGAAAATCACAAGGATTTGGTCAAAAATGTACATGAGGTAGCATGGACGTGGTGGTCAACACGACCATGGTGGGGCTAGGGTAGCACAACCATGGTGGTCACCACGTTTGTGGTGGATTGGATCACTCTGCCAGTTCTTGGCTCCATGGCTATTCTACTTCAGTTGTCCCATGACCGTGCAAGGTGGCACGACTGTTTTGGGTCAGTCCACCATGACTATTCTTTATGGCACGGCCGTGGTGATCTCTGCACTTTCTTGAGTTGACTCTGTTGTCTTTGGATGAGCCAACAGGGTATTTCTGAGCTACACGGCCTTGGTGGTCTCCGTTGCAGCACTTTGAGTTGATTCTTTGGATTCTCTTGGAAATCTTTGCTTCAATGGAGCTTTAGACACTAGGGGTAGGTTGAGGGAGCCTCATATTTGACTCTATGCCTCTCCAAGGGTAGAGAAACCCTAGGATCACTCCTTCTCTCTCTCTCTTCCATCAAGCACGATCCTGATACCTGGAAAAATGCAAATAATGTCCATAAGTGCTTTTTATACAAATTTTCATATTAGGGGAAATAACATGTAATATAACATGTATAGATGTGAAAGAAATGTAATATGACACAAGATGAAGCCCTAAAATAGGTCTGAATTAGTTACCCACAAGGTGAGACCCATGTCCCAGCGAGGGATATAACTCTCAACAAACATTTATTGTTACCATATACATAATACTACTAAACATGATGAGCAGATTCCACTAAATGAATTATTTAAATTGATTACATTGGTTAAGAAAGTTAAGCAGATTGAAAAACTATAATAGATTAGCATAGCATCATGATAGTAATGACTATGAAGAACATGTATAACAGTTGATTTCTCTTATCGCATTATATAGAAAGTAAGCAATATAAGAAATAAGAGAAGGGTAAACATCCATTGTGAAGCTTGTTTAACCCTAAGAAGATACTACACACTGTGTTGCGTCTCTTATTACTAACCCGAGGATTTGAGTTGTACCACATAAATACAACTGACCCATTTCTAAGTCAAAATCATTACCATACAGATCTCAAAAGAGCCATAAGCTAATATCTTATCCCAACTCGATCAGTCGAGTGAACACCGCAGTGACATATCAGTCAAACTACCAACATCGACATATAGTCAAGCTAAAAACACCTAGCCTACCTTAGTACAGGTCACGACGCTAGACACCATGGTACAAAACCTTACCACCAAGGTACAATCACAATTGTCCTCTAAGCAAATCAAGTATATAATCACCAAGACATGATTGTATCCATTCTCACATCGAGGTATGACCGTGGCCATCCTCAAAACATGTGGGGTCAAGATGACAATGACACACAGTCAGTTGCACCTCACATACTCAATAGTATGCACTCTGAGTTTCCCTTGGGAATACTCATTTCACCATCCTCCAAGTTCTAACACTCGAATGGATCTATAGCTTGGGCAACTGCATGATTAGGGTTTCACTTGATTAGTTAATGTCAATTGGGTGAATTAAGGCTGCATCAAACAAGTGGGAATACAAACCCTAATTCATTTGTAGCAAGCATTAATGTAGAGAAACTCTAGAAGATATAAATGTATGATGTATAAATCTTGTCACATCACCACATGACATCAATTCCTCTCACATAAGCAAGAGCATCACACCTCCATTAGGGCTCAACCATGTCCAAGGGTCATTAAGACCATCACATCATAATCACCTACAAGAACTTCATTATCTTTCCACACCTTATAACAAGGTTCAATATACCATTACCATACTTGTGATACACAAGCACAACACAACTTGAAGAATCTTATGATGTTCATACGACAACACATTAGGAGTTACAACAACCTTGAGAAAATATTCCATCATCATACAAATCACACAAAGAAGCTAAGTAAGACCCACCATCATCACCTATTTGTATTAGAGTTAGGTGTAATCAGATAATCTAGATTAGTATTATACATCATTTCATTATGGTGACTATACATTTACATTTATATGAGGGAAAAAGTAAGACTACAAAGTTAATGGCATAGCACCATCAATTCTATGTCATCAAAAACTAACCATCATGCCATGAGCATTACCCCCAAACCATCAGATTTTGAGTAGGTAAAACCATCAATTGCACACAAAAAAGCACCTTGGACAAATCATATAAAGAACAATCAAGTTGTGACCTAGAAAGAGTCACCAACTTAGCTTAGTCAAGCCATCATTTGATAACCTAAAGAGAACCATTGGTTGAAGGCATGAAAAGCACCATCATTTGCTAACTCAAAGAATACCATTGGTCGTGGGCACGCAAACCATCATTGGTTGTAGAAGAATGGATCACCATCAGTTGTGGTGTGTAGTGCCACCATCGATTGTCATGTGCAGGGCCACCATTAGATCATGAAGTCATAACCTTCATTGGTTGACACCATCGAGTGTTGAACCTACACTGCCATCGGTTGATGATGATAGGTCAAGGGACCATCGAGTCTTGGAGTCAAAACATCCACAAGATAATGGACTAGAAGGGCCTTCGGTTGTCAGACCCAATACCTACATCAATTGTTACCAACAAGTGGTAAAACAAGGCAAGAACATAAGAGAAACCATCATTTGGTGGAAGAGAAAGAACCATCAATTGAAGCCACCACAAGAGCATTAAGATCATCAGTTTTTTAGCACTTAAGAGACCAAAACACACCTTAAAGTATGACCATCGATTGGCATGAGAAATACAATAAAAACATCACCAAAAGCAAGTCCATTAGTTCAAAGGGTTCATTTTTCATGGAAGGTAAGAGGCTTATAAAGCTATGGGTGAGAGAAAAGAGAAGGTTTAGGTTCCCTAACATGTTTTCCAAGTGTCCATGGCCAAGGGACATAACATCCATGCAAGAAGCACCTCAATCGGTTGTGGAGTCTAAGGGGCCATCAGATCTTGACCCTCCTGAGGTGGCCATCGAGTTTCATCACTTGGTGACCATCGGTTCTTGAAACCCTAGGCCACTAGGTGGAAGACCATCGATTGAACACCTTTTCCAAGCAAACCATTGATCTAAGGGACCTCAAGAGAGAATATCATCAAACTACCACCTATAGTGATCACCATAGGTTGTTCCCACCTAATGATGACCATCATCTATCATCCATCTAGGGGGAACCATAAGTTGATAAGGTCATTCATCCATGAGAGCAAAACCCTAACTTATACTAGAGAGATGTCACCATCAAACCAAGGTGCATCTAGGCACCACAAGCCAAAAACAACTTAAACATGGTAGGACAATGTGTAAGGAACAAAAAGAATGTGACCAATTACAAGAAAAACCTCAAATATGGGTAAATTGCAAAAAAAAATCCAAAACATGCATAAAATTGCATAACTGCTCAAACAATGTCCAAACTACACCAAACTTGAAAATTAAGCTTGTCACATGATAAAAAAGCACATAAAAAGGTTTAATTAAGGTTTTAATCATGTAATTAATGTATGAAAGTGTGTTCACCTACTAAGCAAGGTCTAGGGCCTTATATGGTTGTTGTGGGCAACCTAGACATCTCAGAAGTATTCACAAACTACTACTCAATAGGTTCCTCAAACCCTAGATCCTTAGTTGTCAGATCCTATTCAAAAGTATCAGTGGTCTCCTTTGCACTTGGGTGGAAGGGAACATCACTCATAACACATGAAACAAGGAATAGATCAACAAAGACTGAGTATGTATAGGTAATGAATGTTTTGGGCATTATATTGGGTTCTAAGTGCAAAAAGAGATGCTCCTGAAAGAAGGGGGCTATTGTTCAGTTCAGTAAGTTTAAAAGAATCATAACAAGAGAAATGAGGCATAATAAATTCAAAGTACAAGCATGTAGAATAAGATATCTTTACGTAATAGTTAACCACAATTTAAAACAATAAACTTTGCATGCATAACAATGTAGATGAAATATACATAAAACATGGCCATAACAACATAGCCATTTCCTAAATAGAAGGGGAGAAAATGCATACCCCGGGCGAAATACATGTGATGTAACGTCCCTCCAAGTACATATAGGACATCAGAAGCAAACCCCATGTTATCCATAACATGGGTCACTTGACTTGGAGGAACATCACAAAATATGATAAACATAGCAATAATGAAACACATTGTATTTATTGGAAATCTCGATTCATACTTTGTTTTTGGCATAAAGTAAACTACATGACATGCATCTATAAGATCTAATCTACTTAGTATCATAACTAAACACCATGGTAAAAATATTTTAAAACTCAGGATCGACTTGGAAAATGGCACTCACCAAGCTAAGCTTGAAGTTTACTAGTTCTTGATTGTCCTTCCTATCCTTCACGTGCTCCACGTCCTAAGCACATCGCATCCCCATCCATGCAAAATAAACAACAGATTACTAAGTGGTATTTGGCACACTATAAGACAGATAAAATAACTTGACATTTATAAACTTGACATGAAATAATTTGACATAACTTGATCATGGATTATCTTAAGCATTCATTGGATAACTTAAAACACGATGAATTGGAAAAGTAGATATATGACACCTCTCTTAACACCCCATAGGAGCCCATGATTTTCAGGAAAGCCCATTATGCTTGGAAATCCCATAACGACCCTTTTAGGTCCATAAATGAGGCACACATAAAACATAGCCAATTCATTAATTTTCATCATTTACTTAGGTCTTAACTTAAACATTAACTTTTCTTAATCTTAATCTTGAACATGATGGGATTTCTCCCTCTAATGCCATGATGGGATTTATCCTTCTTAAATCATAATAGGGTTTCCCCTTCTTAATCTTGGTTATTGTTTATGACTTTTTGCTTAGATGATTTCATCAAATGTGAATGTTTTCTCAAGATGATATCATGTATACTTATCATTGTTTTATTGATTGATTGCCTATGGCCTATGGTAAAACACTAAGTATGATTATGACTATGAATTAAGATTTAATGAATCATGTTTTTTCCGACCAAAAACATGATTCATTAAATCTTAATTCATAGTCATAATCATACTTAGTGTTTTACCATAGGCCATAGGCAATCAATCAATAAAACAATGATAAGTATACATGATATCATCTTTAGAAAACATTCACATTTGATGAAATCATCTAAGCAAAAAGTCATAAACAATAACCAATAAGCCAAAGTACTTGTGCCAAATATGCATGGCCCGCATACCTTGGAGCAATGTAGATCCTAAGATAGTCGACCTGATCCTTGAGTCAAATCTAGGTCAACTCTCCCCTTGACTTGATTAGGCTCTAATTACCTATTCATAAAAATCATTAATCAATACCTTGTATTCACCTTAGGTCAAGTTAAGGTGAATTAGGGTTTAGGTGTACTAAGGTTAGGCTCATAGATCAACATCATTAAATTAGGAAGACTATGTTGGATTAGATCGCAATAGTCATATATGGTATCTTAGTTATGGTTTCATGAGTCAAATTTGGGTTTCATACAAAACATAAAAATGAAAAGGCAAACCATGACTTGAAAACCAAAAATTAGATTCTAATTGAAAAACCCTTTCCAAAGACTATTTATTCAAAATTTTCTGACAACACATCAATTTACTACAAAATTCCAAAGAACTAACGAATAAAAAATAGAGAAAAAGCCATGTGTGCTTTATTATCCAAATCCAGTGGGCCGACTCTGAGTTGGCCCAATCAAGATTGGATAAATCAGTAGGGAAACTCGCCTTTTGGTTCAGCAGTCAAAGAACAATAAGGAGGAGTAAAATCCCTTAACTACCCTTGTTATATTAAACTTTGATTGAAATCATGGGGACACCTAGGTATTTTCTAGACTTGGGATCTTCTCCCTTCACTTCATGGCGTGAGGCGTGAACCCAGAAGGCAAACACCCTGATCAACCTTTGCATAGGTGATCTAACTTTGGGAAATAACCTTCACCGAAGGTTTCTCCATGCTCAACCACCCAACGAGATGAAGGGCAAGCTCACAGGTGCACTAGGGCACTGAGACCCATGTTATAGCCATGGTCGAATCCAGTTGGGGGCAGGGAGGTGATGGTAAGGCTAGCAGGAAAACTAGGGTGCAGTTTGGATCATGATTCTTTGAACAAACTTGAAGACACAAACATGAGTGTAAAAGACCTTCATGGTCAGAGCATTTGTCAAAAAAACCAGAAAACAAGGGAGGATGAGTCGAGAACCAAACCATTGAATCCATGAATAAAAGTATCACCTAAAACCTCAAAAACCTTAGTGGAGTCAAGGCAAGATCGGGTCTGTGGTTTACATGGTTGGAATGACCCTCAGGGCCATGGTGACTAGTGGTGGCAATGAGCGGGCATTGTCCCTATAGGGTATGGTGAATGAGACCCTAGCAAGGCAAACAAATGATAACAAGATGAAGAGGGGTGGACGAGGATGCTTACCGTCGTAGGAATTGATCCTAGGTGGTCATGGGAGGTTGGATGAAGCTAGAGTCAATGTTGTTGTAGGTCAAGTAGGGAGGGGTTGCTCAGAGTGGTGGAGGTGAAATTGAGCAAGGAGGAAGGGTGCTCTGAGTCTGGAGGTGGTTGAACATTTCTTATATAGGCAAGGGGAGGCTCGTAGTGATATATGCGATTGAATGGTGAGAAAGGAAAGAAGCTCTAATTGGGAGAGGGGCCGAGTTAATGCTCATTTTGATAAGGAGAGAGAGGTAGATCTAGTGGTGAAGGAATTTCTTGAAACCAGTTAGAGATTAGGGAGAGAGAGACCAGGAAAGAAACTATTGTGAAATAGCATAGCCGCAAAAAACCATATTTTATGGATGAGTGGACAACCATCAGATCGCGAGTCATCAAACTCGGGCCTTTGGATGGGCGCATGAAAAAGGAACCCAAAGTTGTAACCTGTGACAAAATAATGTATCAAAACTTTAGGAGAAATAATTTGTATTAAATGAAATCGTATTCAAACCTAGGTCAAACCATTTTCAAGTCTTTCAAATTTGATTTGGAGGGTCAAACATGGGTCAAATGATAAAAAATTTGAACCATAGGTGAATTAGAAGGTCTACAATATTACTATGAAATTAGATTTTGTTTTTGTACACATTATGGTACATAACTTCTATATTGACTATTAACCTTAAATAAAAAGGCATTAAAAGTAATATAATTTGAAAAGGCTCCTAATATTGAATCCTTGAGTCCCTAATTTGAGTTTTACTCATTCAATAACCACATGGCCACCAATCCTCTTCTTATGTTTTATGGTCATTTTAGAGGTGAGTAAAATGAAAGAGATTAATATGAGTTAATATATATAAATAATGCATATTTGAAATATGAATGGAGTCTTATCTTAAGTTTTCTCATCCTATTTTTTTATAACGACAACCATTATAGGTATTTTGCATTAAAACCCCTCAACCATTATTATTTAGAAAATTTCCATTCTAAGTATTAAATTTGGTATGAAAATTAGGATGTGACAATTCTACCCACCTTAAAACAAATTACCTTAGAACTTTCCTATCCTTAATGCATAAAATCCAACATACTAATATTATCATGTGATCCATGGTTTTGAACATTTTCATACAACAATTTTTTTTAAAAGAAAAGGTACTACACCACTAATCTGTACTCAGTCTTATCATCTTCACTCTCATCTATCATTGAAAAAACTCTAGTTTGTCTTTTAGGAGGTGGACTTTGGTCCTTATTCTGGTTTTTTTCCTTCTTCAAGAGCTTAGTGAAATTGGGCATGATATGCCCTAGTTCTCTAATGTATTAGCATGCTCCAGTACTCTTCTTGCATGGGCCTGCATGACGTCTCCTGTAAGTCGGGCACTGGGGTCGTTCAACTTCTGCTTCAGGTGCCTTTCTCTTCAATGCATGGTTGTTGGGAGGTTGATTTTAGTTCTTTTGAGGAACTTCCTTCTTATAGGATCTCCCAAGGTGATCTTCAAACTCTAGGGCTGCATCTAGGGTATCTTGGATGGTCCTGTGGCCTTTTCCTAACAAAGCAAAGCTCAATTCAGGCTTGAGTCCTCGGATGAATTTCTTTGTCCTTCGACGTTTATCATAATCATATCCATATTTTTATAGGACCCTAAAATTCATGGCATATTGGGTAACAATCAAGTCACCCACTCGAGCCAGGTTGGCAAACTCTATCTCCTTCTTCTCAATCATAGCTTCAGACACATAATGATCCTAGAAGGATTCAATGAATCCTTCTCATGTGATTGGTGTGTTTCAATCGCCCTTGAGTTGAGGTAGTTTACCCACCATGTGGGGGCTGCTCCTTTATGCATGTGGATTGCAAAACAAACCCTAGAGTGTTGAGGGTAGTCCATGTCTTAGAAGCAATCTTCCATGCCTCTAATTCACTCTTCAGCCTTGGTGACTACATCAATATCGCCTTCACCCATGAAAGAGTTGGGACTTATCTTTAAGAAGTCCACTAGAGTTAGTTCATGATCTCTAGGCTGATGTTGTCCTTGTGCTAAGGAATTGGCGAGGGCTTGGACCAAATCCTCTAAGGTTGGCTTAGGGTTTCTTCTTAATCCACTACCCCCACTAGAAGAGCTAGAACCATCATCTTTATCCTTTCCCTTGTAATGCTCTCTTAGGGGCCATCTGAAAAGGGTCACATAAACCTAGGGTTAGAACATATGAATCATACTCTGCCTAGTGGCCATTTACCAAAATTGCTCTAATACCATATTGTAACATCCACCAAGTACATATAGGACTGTAGAAGAAAACCCTATGTTGTCCATAACATGGGTCACTTGACTTGGAGGAACACCACAAAAATTGATAAACATAGCAATAAGATAAATGAAACACCTTGCATTTATTTGAAATCTTGATTCATACATTGTTCTTTGTATAAAGGAAACTACATCACATGCATCTATAAGATGTAATCTACTTAGTATCATAACTAAACATAATGGAAAAAATATTTTAAAACTCTCGATTGACTTGGGAAATGGCACCCCGCCAGGCTAAGCTTGAAGTTCTACTAGTCCTTGATTGTCCTACCTATCCTTCACATGCTCCACATCCTACGGACATCGCATCCCTAGCCATGCAAAACAAACAACACATCAGTAAGTGATATTTGGCACATTATAATACAAAATAATAACTTGACACTTATAAACTTGACATGAAATAATTTTACATAACTTGATCATGGATTATTTTAAGCATTCATTGGATAACTTAAAATATGATGAATTGGAAAAATAGATATATGCCACCTCTCTTAACGCCCCATAGGAGCCCATGATTTCTAGGAAAGCCCATAATGCTAAGAAAGCCCATAATGACCCTTTCAGGTCCATAAATGAGGCACATATAAAACCATAGCCAATTCCTTAATTTTCATCATTTACTTATGTATTAGCTTAAACATTAACTTTTCTTAGTCTTAATCTTGAACATGATGGGATTTCTCCCTCTTAATGCCATGATGGGATTTCTCCCTCTAAAATCATAATAGGGTTTCCCCTTCTTGGACATGATTCATTAAATCTTAATTCATAATCATAATCATAATTAGGGTTTTACCATAGGCCATAGACAATAAATCAATCAAACAATGATAAGTATACATGATATTGTCTTGAGAAAACATTCACAGTTCATGAAATCATCTAAGTTCATAATCATAAATAACAACCAATACACCAAAGTACTTATGCCAAACATGCATGGCCCGCTTACCTTGGAGCAATGTAGATCCTACTATAGTCTTCATGATCCTTGAGTTAAATCTAGGTCAACTCTCCCCTTGACTTGATTTGGCTCTAATTACCTATTCATAAACATCATTAATCAATACCTTGTGTTGATCTTAGGTCAAATCAAGGTGAATTAGGGTTTGGGTGTATTAAGGTTAGGCTCATAGCTAGATCAACATAATTAAATTAGCAAGAATATATTGGATTAGATCACATTAGTCATATATGGTATCTTAATTATGGTTTCATGAGTCAAATTAGGGTTTCATACAAAACATTAGAATGAAAAGGCAAACCATGAATTGAAAACCCAAAAATTGGATTGTACTCAAAAAACCCTTTCCAAAGACTATTTATTTGAAATTTTCAAACAAAGCATCGATTTACAATGAATTTCCAAAGAACTGGCCAATAAAAAATAGAGAAAAAGCCACATTTGCTTTATTATCCAAATCCAGTGGGCTGGCTCTGAGTTCAAGATGGGCCAACTCAGTAGGGAGACTCTCCCTTTGGTTCATTAGTCCAAGAAAGATGAGGCGGAGTAAAATCGCTTAACAACCTTTGTTATATTAATCTTTGATTGAAATTGTGGGGACACCTAGGTCTATTCTAGACCTGGGATCTTCTCCCTTTGCGTCGTGGCGTGAGGCCTGAACCCAAAAGGCAAACACCCTAATCAAACTTTGCATAGGTGATCTAACTTTAGGAAATAACCTTTACTGAAGGTTTCTCCATGCCCATATGAACCCAAAGAGTCGAAGGTCAAGCTCACTGGTGCACTGGGTACTGGGACCCATGTTACAACCATGGTGATGGTTGGCTCTAGTTGGGGGTAGGGAGGTGATGGTGAGGCTAACAGGCAAACCAGGGTGCGGCTTGGATCATGATGCCTTGAAGGAACTTGAAGACACAAACGTGAGTGTAAAAGACCTTTGTGGTTAGAGTGTTCATCGGAAAAACCAAAAAATAGGGGAGGATGAGTCAAGAACCAAACCATTGAATCCATGAATAAAAGTATCAAGTAGGACCTCAAAAACACTTGTGGAGTCGAGGCAAGATTGAGTATGTGGTTTCTATGGTCGGAATGACCCTCAGAGACATGGTGACTAGCGTCAGAAATGAGCGGACATCTTCCCTATAGGGTATGGTGAATGGGGCTCTCTCGAGGCAAATAGATGATAGGAAGATGAAGAGGGGTGGCCCATGATGCTTATCGTCGCAAGAATCGATCTGAGGTGGTCAAAGGATGTTAGATGTAACTAGAGTCACTGGAGTTGTAGGTTGAGTAGGGAGGGGTGGCTTTGAGCGGTGGAGGTGAAATTGAGAGAGGAGGAAGGGTGCTTTGAGTCTTGAGGTGCTCGAACATGTCTTATATAGGAAAGGGGAGGCTCGTGGTGATCTCTGTGATTGAATGGTGAGGAAGGAAAGAAGCCCTAATTGGGCATTTTTTATTCAACAAGGGAGAGGGGGTGAGTTAATGCTCATTTCGATCCAGAGAGAGAGGCAAATCTAGTGGCAAAGGAATTTCTTAAAACTAGTCAGAGACAAGGGAGAGAGAGACTAGGAAAGAAACTACTATGAAATAGCACAACTGCCACGAAAGAACTGGAGGTTAGGGTTGAGTGGACAGTTGTTGGATCGTGAGTCATTAAACCTGGGCCTTTGGATGGGCACACAATAAAAGAACCCAAAGCTATAACTCGTGATAGGATACTGGACCGAAACTTTAGGAGAAATAATTTGTATTAAATGAAATCGTATTCAAACCTAGGTCAAACCATATTCAAGTTTTTCAAATTTGATTTGGAGGGTCAAACATGGGTCAAATGATCTCAAATTTGAACCATAGGTGAATTAGAAGGCCTAGAATATTCATGTGAACTTAAATTTTGTTATTTTACACATTATGGTCCATAACTTCTATATTGACTAATAACCTTAAATAAAAAGGCATTAAAAGTAATATAATTTGAAAAGGCTACTAATATTGAATCCTTGAGTCTCTAGTTTAAGTTTTACTCATTCAATAAGCACATGGCCACCTCTTTATCCACTTCTTATGTTTTATGGTCATTTTGGAGGAGAGATAAAATGAAAAAGATTAATATGAGTTAATGGATATATATAATGCATATTTAAAATATGAATTTGGGTCTTATCTTAAGTTTTCTCATCCTATTTCTATGTTAGGATAGCCATTATAGGTATTTTATATTAAAACCCCTCAACCATTATTATTTAGAAAAAGTCCATTCTAAATATTAAATTGTCTATGAAAATAAGGATGTGACAATTCTACCTACCTTAAAACAAAATTTGTCCTCGAATTTTTCTAGGGTACTACCCACCTAAGAACTTTTCATATCCTTAATGCAAAAACTCCAACATACTAATATTATCATGTGAATCCATGATTCTGAACATTTGCATGCAACAAAATTTTTGAAAAGAAAAGTTACTACACTACCAAACTCCACTCAGTCTTCTCATCTTCACTCTCATCTATCATGGCAAAAACTCTAGCTTGTCTTTTAGGATGCATATTTTAGTCCTTGTTCTAGTTTTGTTCCTTCTTTAAGAGCTTAGGGAAATTTGGCTTGATATGCCCTAGTTCTCCACAATAGTAGCATGCTCTAGTACCCTGCCTACATGGGCCTACATGACGTCCCCTGCAAGTCAGGCACTGGGGTTGTTCAACTTCTGCTTCAGGTGCCTTTCTCCTCACTAAATGGTTGTTGGGAGGTTGATATTGGTTCTTTTGAGCAACTTCCTTCTTGTAGGATCTCCCAGCATGATCTTCAAGCTCTAGGGCTGCATATAGGGAAGCCTGGAGGGTCATGTGGCCTCTTCCTGACAAGGAAAATCTCAAGTCAGGCTTGAGTCCTCAGATGGATTTCTTTGTCCTTCGATGTTCATCATAATCATATCCATACTTTTAGAGGACCCTAAACTTCATGGCATACTGGGTAACAGTCATGACACCCACTTGAGCTAGGTTGTAAAACTCTAGCTCCTTCTTCTCAATCATAGCTTCAGACACATAATGCTCCTGGAAGGCTTTAAAGAATCCTTCTAATGTGAGTGGAGGTGATTCATCCGCCCTTGAGTTGAGGTAGTTTTCCCACCATCTGAGGGCTGCTCCTTTGAGCATGTGGGTTGCAAAGCGAACCCTAGAGCATTGAGGACAATCCATGTCTTGGAAGCAATGCTCCATGCCTCTAATCCACTCTTCAGGCTTGGTGACTACATCAATCTCACCTTCACCTGAGAAAGAGTTGGGCCTTATCTTTAGGAAGTCCACTAGATTTAGTTCATGGTGTCTAGGCTGATGTTGTCCTTGTGCTAAGGCATTGGTTAGGGCTTGAACCAAATCCTCTAAGGTTGTCTTAGGGTTTCTTCTTGATCCACTACCCCACTAGAAGAGCTAGCACCATAATCTTTATCATTTCCCTTGTAATGCTCTCTTAGGGGTCATCTAAAAAGGGTCACATGTAACCTAGGGTTAGAGCATATGAATCATACTCTGACCCTTCAAGTACATATAGGACAGCGGAAGCAAACCCTATGTTGTCCATAACATGGGTCACTTGACTTGGAGGAACATCACAAAACATGATAAACATAGCAATAAGATAAATGAAACACCTTGCATTTATTGGAAACCTCGATTCATACATTGTTCTTAGCATAAAGCAAACTACATCACATGCATGTCTAAGATCTAATCTACTTAGTATCATAACTAAAAATAATGGAAAAAATATTTTGAAACTCTGGATCGACTTGGCAAAAGGCACCCCACCTGGCTAAGCTTGAAGTTCTACTAGTCCTTGATTGTCCTTCCTATCCTTCATGTTCTCTACGTCCTGCGGACATTGTGTCCCCAACCATACAAAACAAGCAACACATCAATAAGCGGTATTTGGCACATTATAAGATAGAAAATAATAAATTGACACTTATAAACTTGACATGAAGTAATTTGACATAACTTTATCATGGATTATCTTAAGCATTCATTGGATAACTTAAAACATGATGAATTGGAAAAGTAGATATATGCCACCTCTCTTAATGCCCCATAGGAGCCCATGATTTCTAGGAAAGCTCATAATGACTTCAAGTCCATAAATGCGGTACATATAAAACTTAGCCAATTCCTTAATTTTCATCATTTACTTAGGTCTTAACTTAAATATTAGTTTTTCTTAGTCTTAATCTTGAACATGATGAGATTGCTCCCTCTTAAATTCATGATGGGATTTCTCCCTCTTAAATCATAATAGGGTTTCCCCTTCTTGAACATGATTCATTAAATCTTAATTCACAGTCATAATCATAATTAGGGTTTTACCACAGGCCATAGGCAATAAATCAATCAAACAATGATAAGTATACATGATATCATCTTGAGAAAACATTCACATTTCATGAAATCATATAAGCGCATAATCATAGATAATAACCAATAAACCACAGTACTTGTGCCAAATATGCATGGCTCACTTACCTTGGAGAATTGTAGATCCTAAGATAGTATTCCTGATCCTTGAGTCAAATCTAGGTCAACTCTCCCCTTGACTTGATTGGGCTCTAATTATCTATTCATAAACATCATTAATCAATACCTTGTATTGACCTTAGGTCAAAATTAAGTTGAATTAGGGTTTGGGTGTATTAAGGTTAGGCTCATAGATCACTTTCATTAAATTAAGAAGACTATGTTGGATTAGATCACATTACTCAATTATGGTACCTTAATTATGGTTTCATGAGTCAAAATAGAATTTCATAGAAAACAACAGAATGAAAAGGCAAACCATGACTTGAAAACCTAAAAATCAGATTCTACTCGGAAAACCCTTTCCAAAGACTATTTATTTGAATTTTTCTGACAAAGCATCAATTTTCTATGAATTTCCAAAGAAATGAGCAATCAAAAATAGAGAAAAAGCCTTGTGTGCTTTATTATCCAAATCCAGCGGAATGGCTCTGAGTTGGCCCAATCAAGATTGGCCAACTCAGCAGGGAGACTCACCCTTTGGTTCAACAATCAAAGAAAGATGAGGCGGAGTAAAATCCCTTAACTACCCTTGTTATATTAATCTTTGGTTGAAATCGTCAGGACACCTAGGTCTTTTCCAAACCTGGGATCTGCTCCCTTCACGTCATGGCATGAGGCGTGAACCCAGAGGGCGAACTCCCTGATCAATATTTGTAGTGGTGATCTAACTTTAGGAAATAACCTTCACCAAAGGTTTCTCCATGCCCATACAAACCTAACGAGCTAAAGGTCAAGATCACAGGTGCACTGGGGCACTCTGACCCATGTTACAACCATGGCGATGGACGGATGCAGTTGGGGGCAGGGAGATGCTGGTGAGGCTAATTGGCAAACTAGGATGCAACTTAGATCATGATGCCCTAAAGGAACTCCAAGACACAAACACAAGTGTAAAAAACCTTTGTGGTCAGAGCGTTTTTCGGAAAAGCCATAAAATAGGGGAGGATGAGTCGAGAACCAAACCATTGAATCCATGAATAAAAGTATCAACTAAGGCCTTTAAAACACTTATGGAGTTGAGGCAAGATTGGGTCTATAGTTTTCATGGTTGGAATGACCCTAAGGGCCATGGCGACTAGCGTCAACAATGACCAAGCATCGACCCTATAGGGTATGGCGAATGGGGCTCTCGCAAGGCAAATAGATGATGGGAAGATGAATAGGGGTGGCTGAGGATGCTTACCATCACCGAAATCAATCCAAGGTGGTCAGAGGAGGTTGGATGAAGCTAGAGCCACTAGAGTTGTAGGTCGAGTAGGGAGGGGTGGTTCAAAGTTGTGAAGATGAAATTGAGTGAGGAGGAAGGATGCTCTGAGTCTGGAGGTGCTCGAACATGTGTTAAATAGGTAGGCAGAGGCTCGTGGTGATCTCTATGGTTGAATGGTGAGAAAGGAAAGAAGCCCTAATTGGGTGTTTCTTGTTCAGCAAGGGAGAGGGGATGAGTTAATGCTCATTTCAAACTGGAGAGAGAGGCAGATCTAGGGGCAATGGAATTTCTTGAAACCTGTCAGAGACGAGGGAGAGAGAGACCAGGAAAGAATATGTTGTGAAATAGCACAACAACCGCGAAAGAACCAAAGGTTAGGGATGAGCAGACAGTTGTTGGATCGGGAGTCATTAAACTCGGGCCCTTGGATGGGTACGTGAAAAAAGAACCCAAAGTTGTAACATGTGACAGGATAATGGACCGAAACTTTAGGAGAAATATTTCATGTTAAATGAAATCGTATTCAAACCTAGGTCAAACCATATTCAAGTCTTTCAAATTTGATTTGGAGGGTCAAACATGGGTCAAATGATCTCAAATTTGAACCATAGGAAAATTAGAAGGTCTAGAATATTCTTAGGAACATATATTTCGTTTTTGTACACATTATAGTCCATAACTTCTATATTGACTATTAACCTTAAATAAAAAGGCATTAAAAGTAATATATTTTGAATAGGCTCCTAATATTGAATCCTTGAGTCCTTAATTCGAGTTTTACTCATTCAATAGCCACATAGCCACCTCTTTGAATAAACATAATATGAGTTAATGGATATACATAATGCATATTTGAAATATGAATTTGCGTCTTATCTTAAGTTTTCTCATCCTATTTTTGTATAAGGAAAAACATTATAGGTTTTTTGCATTAAAACCCCTCAACCATTATTATTTAGAAAAAATGCATTGTAAGTATTAAATTGTCTATGAAAATTGGGATGTGCCACATGCCCTATATATGTATGATTGTACATAAGTACCACTATTCTAAGTCAAACATGTATCATGCATAAAATAGAGAGGCAAGACTAGAATTTTAGTCAATTTCTCATAAGAAGGCGATCATAGCAAGTGGGGTCCATGAATCCATATAAATAAGGTATTTCAGCAACCACAAGGATACAATGAGTCAAAATCAAGAGATATAAATGTGCAAGAAATTGGATTTTTCATTAGGAATAATAGTTCAATATATGCCTAATTAAAAGAATGTAGGTTTTAGTCAAATAATGCCCAAAATAAAATAAATGATGTACATACCTTAGGATCAAACCTAGATATTCAATAATACTCCTTAGGACCAGGGTCATGATTTCACCACCTAATCATCATATTTATGCATTGAACTAATAAAAAGTCCATTGATTCTCTTACTTAGAAAATGAGCCAATTTTAGGTTGGAAAAATAGACTCAAAACCTAGCCCATTAGATCCTCCAAATTGTTTTGATTTTGATAATATATTTATATACATTAATTGGGTAAACCAATAGTTTCTTATGAATTTTACAAGACTAATTTATTTTTTTATTAAAAGAAAATTATAATAGAAAAAGACCAAATTGACACTGAATGAAATAAAAGTATCAATGAGCATTACCCATGAACGATAGTCATTTTAACCTTAGTGTAAATCTTGCATTTGATGTATAAAGAAACACTAAAACAAAACATTATCCATGCTCGTGTGACAATGTTAAAATGTCATGAGGGACATATTAGGGAAAATTGCTCGACTACACTTCTATCTTCCCATGAGGAATCATGGTTCTATATGATCCCTGGCATCTTGAATCACCGGATCCCAACTCTGAGATCCTGACTCCCACTAGTCCAGGGAGTGATCCCAGTCTATTCGTAAGAGTCTTCCAACTCTAAGGAATATGCATTGGGTATCACGTCACAAAGGATTAGACAATGGTTTAGCTGGAATTTCTGGTCATTCGAGGTACCAAAACCCAAAGATAGTAGTGGTTTAGAGGAGATCACTGTCGGCATTTAGACCAAAATGTTAAATAGAAACCAAGATAGGGAATACATAGGGAAAGATTGGCATGGAACATGTGAAGACCAGCAAAGCTGTCCAATAGGAAAACTAATGGAAATGATGGCATTGTGAATAGAAGCTGAGACTTGAAGGGGGAGGATGTCTACAAGCATTCATCATATTTTATTACTAGAAGCTTCGTCAATTACCCACAATGAATTCAGCCACATTTCTGGGATTAGGAACCTACAAGGTCTCCTCTCACAACCAAATTAAAACTAAGGAGGATGATTACACTTCTCGAGATGCATACATGAAATGAGAGGGGAATGTCTGTGGAAGGTTATTGTAGATCGGATTCATCCAGGGCAACCTAGAACATCGTCGCTCGTCTTTTGCTCACCGGGGAAGAAGATTGACTTTGACAACTTGAATCTCTACGCTCCAATGTCAATTGTGTGAGGGTAACATCAGGAGGGAAGATGATGATTGTTCCTAGATTGAGAGGTATGGGTATCCTACAAAAGTGGTAAACAATTTTGGAGAGGCAAGGAATGAGCAGTGTTTCACCCTTATGTTAAAAAGGGGGGTTTGTATCTGGAAGACCAGTCACAAAAATTGGGGGATCGTTGGACTCAGAAGAATAAAATGAGTGAGTTGATGAAGGAATGGAGACGATTGGGCAGGTGCAATAGGTAGAAGAGTGTGCGGTAGTTCGTTGAGTTCAATCTATCAACTGTTCGTGCAAAAAATAGAGGTAGGGGACCACTCATTCCCAATACCTTACTACCTGACCCAGTACACATGATCACGTGATACATGTCAAGACCCTAGATTATGGTCATACATTAGGAAAATAATAATTAAATGACATGGTTACTTCTAATTCAGGTTCAAGTTTTCTGTATTGCTAACATGAGTGTATTCAAATTAAACCCAAATTTGGTGGGTTGCATAATTAGAGTATGATGATTACAAATTTGGACTTAGATTTGGGGTTTGAGGTTATTTATGTTATAATTTTACCATTGTGCATTAATCATTACATAATGTAATTAACTTAAGCTAGTGGTCAAATATGGTGAAACCCCTCATATTATCTTGAATCGTATCCCTTTAAGATCATAGGACTATCCCAATGTATATTATTATGATCAAGACATCTAGATTAATATCAATACTCATTAATTTCCCAATTAGTGAGTAATGGTAAAAAGATTTGAAATCTAGCTGATCCATCCTAATGATCAACCATGGTTAAATCTAAGTAATCATAATAATATTATAAGATTTCATATCTATGGATCTCTGATGAGTCGACTAGGGTTAAAAGATTTGAAATCTATTTGATCCATCCTAAAATAGGAAAAATGTGATACTAAGAGGTATCTAAAAAGTTAAGTGACATGAAAGAGAAAAGAAAGTTTTATACCTGGAATTGGGGATGTTACAAAAATATATCTTTTGAGAGAGGACTGACACTCTTTCAGGGTTCCAAACAAACTGATGTTAACCGTTCATCATGGTTTATGGAAATTATAGTAGAGTCATCCTGAAAAGCTTACTAGGTGTAATAACTCATTTTCAAAGTAGGATATATTTTTTAGTACACCACTACCTTCTTTTTTTACATTCTCCCACTTGGTTGATAGAAAGATCTGTTAGTGTTTTCATATATGTTCATAAGGCACACACTATAAACACTTATTGAGTTGATTTTGTAAGTGTCTTTGACTAATTGAGTTGTTAAAGAGAGTCACAACATGCAGATATTAGTTTATAGCAAGTTTACTTCCATATCTCACTTTGATTTAAACTATCATCGCTAAACCGTAGTGGATATTTACAAAATAGGCATGTAATTTCTTTTCAAATAAATGATTTATGTGATTCATACAATAAAAAAGTGCACATAATGAAAATAAAATGAAATAGTATGTAACAGATGTAGAGTTTTATAAGACCACCCTGAATGTCAAATACAACTCCAGAAATTAAGCACATAAAATGATAAATTAAGAATGATCACTAAGACCAGACTGTGTGTATGTTTTGGAAGCTATTTGGAGGTAGACCTTTCATGAAGATTCATGAAACCATGATGTATGTCCATATATATTTAATGACACATTTTTATAATCTCAAATATTTGCTTTAGTGATAGATATTTAAGGTCCGTGTAGTTTGTTACCTTAGATATCATGTTGTCAGCTTCATTGCCACAATAAAGTGCTATATGGCTTAGAGAGGAATTTCTAAAATGAAACTCCACAACATAATTCCATGAATTGAAGTCTCATAGCATGCAACATACTCTTAGTTATGACTTTTCCAAGTATTTCCACCTTAACATTAGAGATAAACAAATCCCTAGTGCAACATGTGGTGTTAGAACATATTCTAAAATCTGAATCAGAATAACCAACTTCCGGTTGGTTTCTTGATTTTCTATACGTGAGCGTACAATTCCTTTTTCCTTTTAAGTACCTGAACACTTTATTTGCAACTTTTCAATGAGTGATTCCTAAGTTACTTGAAATCCACCAACATACCAAAAACGTGACTAATGGAAAGCCTTGTTCATATCTACACATACATTAGACTTCCCAAAAGAGATGAATAATGGTATTTAGTCATTCTTGTACATTCTAGATCAGTCCATAGGCACTTCTTATGATCTATTTTGTCTCCTTTCCACTATGTCACACAACTAGAAGAGAACATCGTCATGTCATATCTTTCTAAAACTTTATTGATGTATTCTTTGTGGAACAAACCTAGATAGCTAGTGATCTACCACATACTATTTCTATTCCAATCACACAAGAAGCCTCACCCATATATTTCATCTCTGAGTTCTTCAAAAGGAAATTCTTGGTTTCACATGACAAACAAAGCTCTCTATGGGACAATAAAATTCCATCAACATATAAAACCAAAATTGTGAACTTACTCCCACCGATCTTGAGATATATGCAAGGATCAACTAGATTTTCTTTAAAATGAAGTTAAAAACAATTTCATCACACTTTGGTTACCATTGCCTCGAGGCTTGATACAATCTACATATTGATTTGGAAAGTTTATAGACCATGTATTCCTGACCTTCAAATATGAAGCATTTAGTTTGATGGATGCAAACCATTTCTTGTACTCTCCTAAGAAAGGAGGTTTGTACACCCATTTGTTCCAAATCAAGGTCATAATGAGATTATAAAGACATGAAAATTCAAGAGAATCCTTCCAAGACCCAGGGAAAATGTATATATACGATCAATACATTATTTTTTTGTTGAATCCATTGGAAACAAGTCTACATTTATGTCATTAAATATTCCCTTTTGTAGTCACATTTGGTATAATACACCCACTTACAACCAACTATTTTGTGCTCTATAGGAAATTGAACTAATTTATGTATTTGGTATTTATCCATATATTTTAGTTCATGTCTAATGATATCAACCCACTTGTCAAAATTAGTATATGTAATGTCCTTTGAATAAGAATCTATGTCTTTAATTTTCTCTTCTTCAAAATCTACTTGGTAAAGATAAAAATCACTAGAAATAACATGTCTCCTACCTCTAGTGGACCTTCTTTATGTCGGTTTCTTGTGGTGCCTCAACATTCTCACTAACAATGACATCATTATGGGTATTGTGGATCAGTTATCAAGATCTCCTTATTGTGGAGCAATTCAACAATGGGAGGGTTCCTAATATCTATAGGGAAATATTGAATAGGGATATCTACCCTTATTTCCTTGATGATCACATCTTGAAAGTATTTTCCCTTCAACTTCAATAATGAATACTTGACGACATCCAAAAAATGAGGTTTATCATGCAACAAATGTACATAACGTTAACTTGATTAATCATTCATAAAGCTGATGATATTTTTCCTCTCCATAAAAGGTAGGATCGTCAAAGGGTCTACATATGTCTATGTATATGATTTGAAGAAGTTGTATACTCCTTGTGTCTCATTACTTTGTTTTTTTATTTTTACTTAAATACAATACACACACTTAACTATTAATAAAATCTTGAGATGAAAGAAATCAAAATTTTCCAACTATTTGATTATTTAATTGAATATGTGAAACAATATTTTATGATGCAAGAAATATGACTCCTTTTGGATAATCTCTTTTCAACTTTAAATGAAGGGTAAGGTAAGTTTCAAAAAATGACAATCAAGGTGAATTTGTATAGACCACCAATCCAAATTCCAAAAGCCATTAGACTAATTTTTTAGACCAATTTGAATTTCACCATTACTAACTTCTAATGATATCCAACTTTATCAAGTAAACTAGCATACATCAAGTCATAAGTCTACTAAAATTGCTATCTAAAATAAGATAAAAGGTTCCAATAGCTTCCATTGTAGCTTTGTCTTCCAAAAGATACCCACTTTGGTTTCTGATTATGGTCATAACAAATACCTGTATGGAATATGAAACATGAGAATCATCACCAATATCAACCTACCAAGTATCAGAAGGAATAAAGATAACATTTGATTTGAAATAACTTACAAAGCCAGTGGATGACCTTTATTTAAAACTATTTTTGATTCTTTGTAAAATCCTTCTAGGATTCTTCATTTTTCTTACAGAACCTACAAAATTATTTTTTCTTAGACATTTGACCAGTCACATTAGATTTGGGTGTTACAGAACCTAGTTTTTCTTTTCCCCAATTTTATATCCAAATATTTTAATGAAATTAGCTAACTTAACACATTATTGTTTCATCCTAGCCTCATCTTGAACCAGTTTGTGGTATAGTTCATTTAATGACTACTTAACATGATATTTTTATATTGAAATTGGTAAGGTCCATACCGATCAGGTAAATTAAACAGGAAAAATAGACAAGAAAAGACCCATCTATAGTCATTCTTAAATTCTTTACTTTTACTGAGAGGTTATTTATTTGAAGGACATGTTCATGCACTGAGCGAGTGCACATCAAACTTCCTGGTTGTAAGCTCTACCATTACTCTCTCTGTAAAGGATATATATTTAGTTCTAAACTGTCATTGACATTCTTTAGATAACTGTTGTCACTGTTATACACAAACATGAGTCTTTTAATGTTGGTAGCAATAGTGAATTATAAGATCATCATGCTTAGTCTATCAAACCTCTCTCAAGCTTCATAGAAAGTTACCTGAGCAGGATTACTTGCATTTGTGCGTGCTTCTATTTTGTATTTGATACCATCTAGGTACATTAGCCCCATACTAAATTAAACTTGCTGACCTTTTAGCGTAGTTGTTCCTATTAAGCGGTATGTTAGAATTATCTTACAAATTCATTTGAGAGGGTATTCTTTTCACAGAAATAGATCTAAAAATGAATTTAGGAAGGCTATGACTAATAAAACAATGCATGCATTGTAGGCACTCATTTGTATAGACACCTTATTACCTAAAAATTACATCATGAGCATAATCTCCTTGTAGATGACTCTATACTTTATACATGTAATGCAGACATAATGTGATAAATTGATATCAAATTCCACTAGAGATTAAGTAGGATAAATATGGTGAAACCTATACCTTGTATGGAATCATAACGATCTACAATAGCATGTGATTGTAATAGATCACACCTAGTATGTATTAAAAAAAGCCTCTAGAGGCCTCATTAGCAATGGACTATCTGTATGCTCAATGCGGCATAAATGAAAAAGATGCATTACTTAACTATTATGCAGAAATAAGGAAAATGGTGACAGACGACATATGCACATAAATTAAATAAAGAAGATCCAACTATATTCTATCTTTCATTTCTCCATAGTCATTCTTCATATTCAATTTTCTTCAAGGAAACATCCTTCTATTTTGAAACAACACACTTTCACCACAAAATAACAATTAATGATCTCAATGACTAATTGATTATATTTAATTTATACTCTTGCATTAATTACAATACTAAACATGACCATATAGTTGTATTAAATTTAAGTTTGCAAAAAAGTAAAACATACATGCATGAAATGATAGTCAGACAAAATTTAAAAGAAATTAAGTCAAAATAAAGCTATATATAATAACAATTTTGACTTATATATATAATCATTAATCAATAATCATGTGTTTGACAATCTAAAATATATATTATATGTGAAATGTAATTTTATAGGAACCCTTGACTATTTTACAATTTTATAACTGTGTTAATATAAATCTTAGAAGGATTGAGAATACCTTCACTCAAACTATTAGAGAGCATTCTTAGATCTTAATCTCGTGTCTAGTTTGTTGCATGGCTTGTTAGCCTAGGATTCATATTAGAAACGGTAAGTGGAAAAGTGCAAAGAGGATAATACAAACATCAAGGCACATATTAGATGTGCACAAAGAGGTGCAAGAGTACCATTCTGAGTAAGAAAGAGGTGAAATTTTGGTTTTTATCTGACGACATAAAATGTGAGTGTGTTATATTTTTGTGAAGGTAACCTATTTGACAGTAAAAGATCAACTACATAGGATTAGAGGGGAGAAACAACCCTTTGTTGATCCAATGAATTGATCTCAACCATACGTCATAGTTGAGGGCAGTTTATGTAGACTCCTTACTAAATTCCTAAAGAAAAAAATTCCTATTATACCACATTTTTTTGGAAAAAGTAAATGAACATAAGTTCATTACATCACAAATATACCCTCCATAATAGTATGCGGAAGCACTTCATTTGATATAATGAAATAAATAATACACACAGAAATTGTCACAATGAATTTGAACCTGATGGGTTTATTACTATTAAACATTGAGCTTATTATCAATTTCAAGGCTTTCAGGTCCAACCCAGAGGTTGACCTATCAATGATTTTGTGTCACAGATCTATTGTTCAACTTCCAAGTCAACTTAGTTGGACCCAAATGATGTCAGCATGACACCACATATATTATGTAATATATATAAACATACATGTATCTACATATATGTATATATATACTATGTTATGTATGTAGGCATATATAAATGTCTATAAAATTATATATATGTATGAAATGTTGAATTATGAAACTTGAAACATAAATCAACTAATAATTTGCAAACAAGAAAAATGAATGGTTTGTAATGATTAAAACATGTTATAAATAACTCAAAAAGTAAATATTTTTGTTTGTGAAACATTGCATTGGATTTGGAAGGGGTTTAGATTAATCACATGATAATCTAGATAGAGTAAGTAAAGCAAAATTCGAATTAGTTTTTTTACTAGAGGAATGGACCACCAAGTCAATAGTTGAGCCAAACATGTCACTAGGTCAATTTAGGGTCTTATCCTAAATGGGTTTCAAGCCCACCCTACCCAACATACCTACCAAGTAGTAGGTCAACCGATCCAACTTGACGGGTTTGACACATTTGAAATCTTTGACTAAATACACTAAAAGAATAACTTTTGTAAAAAAGAGTAATGGAAAGGGGTACCCCATAACACCAATTTGACCACATCCTCTGAATGAGAAACAACTTTTGTATGATTTTATGGACAACTACAAAATGAACACGTTGGACTTGCAATTTGACTGGTCATGGTAAGATGAAGGATTATAACAAAAAATATTGTATATTATATATTTTTTTCATATATACCATCATCATCATCATCACCATTAATGTCAATTATTATTTACCTCTATGTCTTATAAGATTAATTTATTAGAAATGTCAAAAGTTATCATTGAAAGATGTTGATATTGCTAAAAATTCATGACGTTAGAGGAATTTTTATGAAAGCATAGTATGTATTCATTTAACAAGAAGGGATTCATGATTTCATTCTATATGAGAAGCTTCCAAGATATGATTTACATTGTGACATGATATATGATGAGAGGGCATGTAAAGGTCAGTTTTCAGATTAACCATCTAATTAGAGTTTACTTAGATGATTGCATGTTTAACTAGATTAATCATTATTTAGAGATCGATCAATTATGGCAGTATAATTTGTGATTATTTAATACTAACAAAAAACTATAAATATGATTTTATTTCAAATAATTAGGGTTTGAGAATTGAAAACCCTAATCGGCCAAATTAGGTTTTTGGTAGCATATAAATATAGAATTTGATAAATATAGTGGTCTACTAAATGATTTTTAGTATTTTATTTACATATATGATTTACTTGAAATTTTAATATAATTTGGAGAAATAAAATTTAAGTGTTCTTTAAAAATATCAAAATTTTGGAATGTTTTATGACCTATTTGTTGGCCAAATTACTCCAGGAAAAACTCAGCCGACCACCCATTCAGTATGAAATATAGTAGTTTGGTATTTGAGTTTAATCTTTTAGTTGGTACATCAAATTGATCTAAACTTTTAGCTGGTACTTGGTAACTCAACTTTAGAAATCATGTTAAATTTTTATAATTTTTAATAATGTTTGAGTCTTATAGAGTGTTGTGTCGTTTGAGTTTCTTATCAGTAACAACGAGACTGACCATGCTACCGACTGCTGTATAACAATATAGCGTTTGAGTTTTATTTATTTATTTATAAATCTAAATGATCTAAATTTTTTTGATAGAGATCTTAAATGATGTATCACACAACATCATACATTTTCATAATTTTTGTGGAAGGTTTGATCTATTAAGTAAATTATTTTCAGTAACATATTTATGACAAAAAAATATAATAAAATAAAAGAAAGTGTAAAGTTGGGTTAATTTACAATTAACCCAACACCTTAATTGAACTATATGAGCAACCTAGCTCCCAAGGATCTCTCATATGTCATGATTCATTCAAGAGAAATGAAATCCTATATATATAGAGAGAGGAGAGTTAGGGTTTGAGAGGAAAAGTGGTGGAATGGATGATCTAGGGTTTCAATTTCTAAAAATGATGAAATCAAGTAAATTTAGCTTCTTTTCATAGTCTTTCATGGTGAATCTTATATCACATGTCAAAAGTACATCCCTCCTTTGATTTTATTAGAAATTATGTCAAATCTCCCTCTTTTCTCACTCTTTCTCTCTCAATCTCCATTTCTAGGGTTTCTGAGTTAAGAGGAGGAAGAAATGGATTAAATAGCTAGAACCTCGGTGGATTTCTAAAAATTTAGAGTTTGACCTGCGTTTTTGAGGTGCTTGTTACCTTAGGTGAGTGTTTATCTCCCTACTAATCTATGTAGTCATGTTGAAAGTCTAGTTCTATCTAGATAAAATAATCAAGATCATTTCTAGAACCTGTACGCAGTGGGTAATTAATAAGGATGATTTTGAGAAACTTTTTTTAATTCAAACTGTAACCCATTTATTAGATAACTTGATGTGTTACAACAGTCGGTTCAACTGGGAAGTTCTAAAGCCCGGTTACTTTTTCTATGGGCTCCACTCAAACCAGATTTAGCTAAAGTGTGAGTAGTAGTATTCCTTTCCCGCCCCACAAAGGAAAGAGATACGTCAGAGAAACTTTTAGATAGATGATCAATCTCCTTGAAAAGAACCATAAAAGGATTGTTCCCTCTTAGACTTGAGTTAACACAATCACATACTCCTTTCACATCCATTTCCATTGCTATATTTCTTATATAGAAAGATTTGGCAATCTGTAAGTAGTTTCTAACACCCATTGCATGTGCTATGAATGCGTCCCAGCAGCCAGAGTGAGACACCACACCTATAGCTTTTGTGTTTCCAGCCACATCATTGAAGACTGCACCTAAGCTGATCAAATTGCGATTCACTAAACCAACATTAGTATTAACTTTGCATAACATGTGAGCGGGAGGTTCAATTCTAATTGGAGGTTTGTTCCACTTCCTTGGAGTTAAGAAACCAGGGATTTTAGGGAGGACCATGGAGTTATGGGCCTATTTCCACATGTCATGTGCTCAAATATCGGGCGGAGTATGTTCAAAACATAACAGAAGTTGGTTCCTGTTCAACCAAGCAACCAAAAATATGCTGGATATCACAATATTGTCCTCATCTGAGCACTTTGTGAGGGTCCCCTTCAAGAAATTTAGTAGGTCCTCTGTCTGGGCATTGTACAACAACTCCTTTCTATGCTCAAAGTTCCAGAAGGCCATTGCATTGGGATAGTGGATAATATCATGAAGAGGGGTTTTCGTGCCACTATTGCATAGCTCACAATCTCCATTATCACTAGCATGCATGTCTTCTAGCTTTTTTGTACATATGAAGTTCCTAAAACATTGTCAAAGGAAGTATTTCATCTTTGGTGAGAGTTTTTCATTCCGCACTCTCTTCCAAAGAACATTAGAATCATACACCAGTCTTCTTTATGTCCATTAAGGCCATGTTTGGTTGGCAAGAAAAGTTTTTGATGGGATATGTGAAAGGTTAGGATAGGATGGAATTAGTACAAGATAGGTTTTTTGTTGTCCTTTCTCATCTTTGGATGTATAAAGGATAGTATTGTCTCCAACATCGTCTTCTTGGTCATCTTCTATTCATTCATGAACAATAACCTAGACGTATTCAACTTTAGCTGACCCAACAAGGTATATGTAAAAGATCTAGAGGGGGTGAATATAGATTTTTGGATAGTTTAAAGTTAATTAAAACAATTAAAGCACTCAACCAAAGAGGGAGAGGGAAATAAGGAAGACACTTGGATGTAGAGTGGTTCCTACCTTTGAAATCAAAGGTAGTCAGTCCACTACCCAATTGTTTCCAAATGGGATTTTGAAAGTGATTTATTTTATTACCTCGCAAGGATGTTACATAAAATACAACCACCTTCCACATGAAGTAGCATTCACCTTGAAGTAGCCTCAACCCCCTTGAAGCAACCTTCTCGAAGTAACCACGAGAAATCCTTGGAGCAACCTTCACCACCTTGAAGTAGCTCCACCACCTTGAGATAGCCTTCAACTAGATGTAGCTCCAATCTCCTTTGAAGCAGCCTTCTTAAAGTAATCTCAAGCGCACCTTGGAGCAGCCTTCACTTTGTTGAAGTAGCACCAAGCAACCTCCTTTCAACAGCCTCCAAACCTAGGAGTAGTCAAGGAGAACAAAATACAATATAGAAGAAATAGATTGGAATAAAGAAATACTTAACTAATCAAGTACAATGCTTTGATCCTATATCAATCGTTTAGATCTCCTATCCACTTAGGATGGAGGTGGCTATATTTGGTGGCTAGGATATTGTAAGTATAGCACACAACTCTAGAGAACAAGGATGAAGATGACAAGTGAATTCTAGCTTTGTTGCTCTCAATAGTGAATGCTCAAGTGTAACTTAGGTATTGTGTATCCAAGTTGTGTTTTTGGTGTTCTAAGGCCTCTCCTATTTATAGATGGTTTATAAGTGATTAGGGATGTTGTAGGGAGTGTATAGAATGTTCTTAGTGCTTAACTAGCTGTTAGGTATACATTAGTTGGCTAGAAATTGCTCATTTATTTGTGCTTGAAAAGAACAATCCAGAACCCTGCTTGGTTGGTAATTTGGTCGAGTGTGTCTCGGTCGAGGTTTTCTTTGACCAAGCCTAGATTTAAGGCAAAAGTGTTGCAACGTCTATGTTCAAATCCCAACTACCAACCACTCAGTCTAACGGTCGTAAGCTTTAGACCATTGCTTACTCAGTCGAGACCGAAGATTGTTTTAGAGCACAAATGTGTAAATTGTTGAACAATGCTCACAATTTTGACCGAGGTGGTTCTCAGTCAACAAGAACTTCAACGAGAGTGTCTCGGTTGAAAATTTCTTCGCCTAGGGTGTCCCTATTCTAGACTTTTGAATCACCTACTAAGTGTGTGTTTCAATGTGTGTGGGTGACTCTAACTTTGGGGGAAAGCTATCTAAGGGTTATAGGTGGGTAGGGAAGATCTAATGATTGATTTATATGATGTCTAAGTACTTGTACATTATATTTTTGTACAAGTGTTTATGTTTGAGCACAATCATGAACATTTATAAAATTAAGTGTATTTGATCTTCAATTTGCATTTATCTTCATCTTCCCACTAAGTAGGATTTCTTTATTCCTTTGAACCCTAAAATACTCAAGTAGCACATTAGATCCACAAGAATGAAATGTTTTTCATCATCAAAAGAAAGGTTATATTAATGTTCAATTTAGCCAACAGTCTCCCCCTTTTTTTAAGAAGACAAACATTTGTAAAATATAATAAAAATAATTTAAATGAAATGAGTTTCATACATGAGATTTACCTTTGATGAAGAACATATTCTTGTTTTCATAAAATGTGTGCTAATTGTTCCTAAAGATATATGGAACAACGTATCCATCTCTTATGTAATATAACATCAATTAATGTTAAGTCAAGAGATCATGAAACTCATTTACTTTGATTTATATTATTTTGTCCTCCTTTGTCATTTCAAAAAGATGGCCATATAATCATATGCATAAGCCAATAGGACTCCCCCTTAATTTTTTTCCTAAAAAAGAATGTTAAATTTAGACACAATTTAAAAATCAAGATTAATTTTTCAATCATTTGCTAGTGATGTTAAGCCTTGAAATGATATATTATTCCTTTAGGCTCATGAATATGTTTTTATATTAGTTTCTCAACCATTTGCAAGGGATATAATCCTGGAAATGATATGAGATTCCTTTAGGCTCATAGTGGAATCAAAAAATACATCTCTAACTAAATGCAAGGGATGTTAAGACATAATCAGTGTAGAGAATTCAATTAAAAGCAAGATATACATTATATTCAAGAATTTTGTGAGCTCCCCCGTAATCTTATAAAAAAATTGAAATTAAAGATACTAAGGTATTTCAAATCATAATCTTTTAAAAATCAACTGATTAAGTAAGACTATGAGTCAAATTTTTTTATAAGTAATCCTGTTTGTTGCAGTATCTTAAAAATTTCTCGCATTATTAGTATTTTACATGATGAGCAACTTACAAATTTAATATACCAATGTGGGTCCAAATGTATGATTCAATTTACAAATAAGCATTTTTGTCAGGCTTATTTTCAGTCGACCATGACTTCGACCGGGGTGCCCCTCGGTCGAACTCCTTTCGATCGAGAGGCATTTCTACAAATATCCCATTCATGCAGCTTTAGTCTTAGAATGAACCAAGATGTAATAGTTTCTTTTATATTAGTATAAATGACCAATCAACCTTATGCACATTGATGATGTCATGACTTTAAGCTTTAGACATTAATACATAAATCATATCCAAGTCTATTTCTCATAATTTTATTTCATCAAGCCCATATAGTTCCAATGTTTTGCCTTTATATCTAGAGGCTTTTAGTTCTAGGAATGGAGTTTTATGCATTATTTAATTTCATATAGAAATTGCCTCATAATCAACTCCTTTTAGACTATAATTAGGTCTTGTTATGTGTAATCATCATTTATAGATCCTAGATGCTTTTCTAGATGTTGAATCTTCCAAGATGAGTCCTTTTTGTGTCTTAAGATCGAATTCATCTTTTGTTGAAGAGAAGACAATAGTCCACATATAGATAAGTTTCAATTGAGTTCTAGTGAAGCAAAGTTTTAGTAAAAAAAGTCTTACTTTTGCTTGTTTGGAATACAAATCTTAGATTTATCAAAAGAAGGTTTAGGTAATGATTATATTCTAAGCAAGTTTCTTATATGAGCACTCTTTTTATGTCATGACCAATTTATTTTTGCAACTAATGTCCATAGTGTTAAGAAGTTTACAATTTCCTTTATCAATAACTTTGATGTTTTCCTATAAATCATAGCCATTTTTATAGCACTTATGATATAGTTCTTTGACACATAGCACATTTCAAATTTTTACCAACATCACTTATGCCAATAGTTTTATCTTTGAAATTTTCTTCACATGTGAACAATAATTTTACCTTTTCTCCAAGTGTGTGAAAATCTTCTTGTTTCATGTGCCTTTTAGAGTAGATTTAATAGACCATCCAAACCTACAAGTATGAAATTTTTGGTCCCCTATAGTGGTCCATTTGGATAAGAGCATTATTATAAATATTTTACCATTTCAACTATTTGGAACAAATTAATATGAAGAGTTTAGTACATATTTGGATTGCCAAATTTAATTGTAATTGAATAATTTTGTTTTCAATAAGCAGTTCAGACAGAACTATCTTTGGTCGATAACTTCTTCGATCAGAAGATGTCTCAATCGAACAATTTGTCAACTGAGAAGATTTGCTAGTAAGAGTAATTTTGATAGAACTACCTTTGGTCGAAATTTTCTTCGACCTAAAGAGATCTCAGTCGAGATCTTTGTCGACCGAGATACAATTTTGTGCATTTTCAATAAATTTAGAATTTCTAATATAAACAAATCATGCTATTATAGTTGGATAACATAATTAAGCACTCAAATAATACAAGAATATAAAAGTTAAAGCTTATTGTAGTTGAGATAAGACAATATGATTTTTAAATTAGGTTTAGGTGAAATCTCAACTAAATATTCCATGTTTCTAAGTTTGAGGTTTTGGAACCCAAACTAAGTCAACATCCTTTTTCTTGTATGGGCATAAAAATGAATAATGTCTAAGGCATAAACAATAATGACAACAAATATAATCCATTTCATTTCTCTTCTTAGCTTGATTGTCTTTAGCCACATACATGACCTTGGTTTTGGGTTTTTGTGTCTTTCTAGCTCTAGGTTTTTGGTAAGATTTATCTTTGGGTACATAACCTAGTCCTCTTCTCCCAATTTGGCCAGATGAGTCCTTTAGGATTTTATCAAGAATGTCTCTATTTTTCAAGATACTAATATCCTTTTGCAACTTAGCAATTTCATCCATTCTCTTTTTAATGTCTAACTTTGCTTGATTTAAATTAGATAACAAACTATCTCTTTCTTTTACGATAGCATCATAATCCAAATGAGTGCATAAAAAGGTTGAGTTTGAAGATCATTCATTTTAGCAAGCAATTCAACCTTTTCTTGGCAAAGAAATTTATTATTATTTTCTAGAGAAAGCAACTTAATATTGCAATCATTAATAGAAGATTTCAAAGTAGCTTTTTCAGACATAAGAATTTCCTTTTCAAAACTAAGATCATTCAATTTAGCATACAAATCTTCATTGATTTTTGTAAGCCTTTTTAGTTTCTTTTTACAATCAATATATTTATCATATAATTCTGCAATACTAGTAACTCTTCTTTAGATAAATCAAGAAGACTTACCTCATTTTCTTCTTCATTTTTTGTTGCAATGAAACATCATACTGTGTCTTCTTTAGTCATGAGACATTATATTTCCTCCTCACTTTTGCTATCATTGCTTGAGTCATCCCAAGCTGCTTTGTAGGCATTTTCTTTATTCTTGAGAGAAGATTTCTTTCCCTTCTTAACTTTGGGACACTCATTTTTCAAATGTCCCTTCTTACAATTCAAAGCAGCTAAGGGAAGAAGAAGTAGAAGAATTTTTGTTAGTTTTCAACCTTCTATATTGCTTACCATTTACAATGAGTGACTCTTCTTCACTGTCTTCTCCACTTGTTTCGTTGCTTTCTTTAGTTGATGCCTTCAAAGAAATGTCCTTCCTTTTCCTCCTTCTTATGTTCAGCTTCCAATCTTTCTTCTTCTTCAAGAGTTACCTCATGAGTCTCTAGATTACCGGTGAGTTGCTCCACATTCAAAGTGGTGAGGTCACTGGCTTCTTCAATGGTCGTCACATTTGGCTTGTATTTAGGAGGCAATGACCTAAGGATCTTAGAGACTTGATCTTACTCACTTATAAATTTACCTAGGACATTCAAGTTGTTAACAATAGAAGAAAACCTTGCATACATTTCACTAATAGTCTCATTAGATAACATTTAGAATTGTTCAAACTTTTGTTTAAGCATATTAATTTTAGTGTTTTTAACTTGGGTAGTTCCTTCATGGGTTATGGAGACTTTATGCCATATATCATAGGTTGTGTCACATGAGGATATTCTACTGAATTCACTTATTGAAATAGAATAATATAATATGCTTACTGCTTTGGCATTCAATTGAACTTGTTTTTACCATGTTGGGATCCCATGTTGAATATTCGGTTGTAGGAAGCACATAGGGATTGGACCCCATCCTCCACAATTCCAAGCTAAGTCCTTGGAAGTATAATTTCATTCTTCTTTTCTAGTAGGTGTAGTTGCTTCCATCAAAAGGTGGTGGCCAGCTCACGTATATTCCTTCATGGTTGAGGTTGTGAAGTACATCATCCCCCATTATTCAAGACCTGTTTAGGGCTCCTTGAAGACCTTCTCTGATACCAATTGGAAGATATAGAGGGGGTGAATAGATATTTTTGATAATTTAAAGTTAATTAAAACAATTAAAGCACTCAACCAAAGAAGGAGAGGGAAACAAGTAAGGCACTTGGATGTAGAGTGGTTCCTACCTTTGAAATCAAGTGTAGTCAGTCCACTACCCAATCGTTTCCAATTGGGATTTTAAAAGTGGTTTATTTTATTACCTTACAAGGATGTTACATAAAATACAATCACCTTCCACTCGAAGTAGCCTTCATCTTGAAGTAGCCTCAACCCCCTTGAAGCAGCCTTCTTGAAGTAACCATGAGCAATCCTTGGAGCAGCCTTCACCAACTTGAAGTAGCTCCACCACCTTGAGATAATCTTCATGTAGAAGTAGCTCCAATCTCCTTTGAAGAAGCCTTCTTGAAGTGATCTCAAGCACACCTTGGAGCGGACTTCATTTTGTTGAAGTAGCACCAAGAAACCTCCTTTCAACACCCTCCAACCCTAGGAGTAGTCAAGGAGAACAAAATACAATATAGAAGAAATAGATTGGAAAAAAGAAATACTTAACCAATCAAGTACAATGATTTGATCCTATATCAAGTGTTTAGATATCCTATCCACTTAGAATGGACGTGTATATATGGGGTGGCTAGGAGATTGTAACTATAGGACACAACTCTAGAGAACAAGGATGAAGATGACAAGTGAATTCTAGCTTTGTTGCTCTCAATAGTGAATGCTCAAGTGTAGCTTAGGTATTGTGTATCCAAGTTGTGTTTTTGGTGTCCTAAGGCCTCTCCTATTTATAGGAATGGTTTACAAGTGATTAGGGACGTTGTAGGGGGGTGTCTATTGCATTCTTAGTGCTTGACTAGTTGTTAGGTGTACATTAGTTGGCTAGCAATTGCTCATTTGTTCGTGCTTGAAAACAACAATCTAGAACCCTGCTTGGTCGACAATTTGGTCGATTGAACTGTGTCTCAGTCGAGGTTTTGTTCAATCGAGCCTGGGTTTAATGCAAAAGTGTTGCAATGTCTATTTTCAACTCCCAACTACCAACCACTCAGTCTAACGGTCACAAGCTTTAGACCGTTGCTTACTCGGTTGAGAATATTTTCAACCAAAGACTGTTTTAAAGTACAAATGTGTAAATTGTTGAAAAGTTCTCACAATTTCAACTGAGGTGGTTCTCAATCAACAATAACTTCAAATGAGAGTGTCTCATTTGACAATTTCTTCGACCAAGGGTGTCCATGTTCTAGACTTTTGGATCACCTACTAAGTGTGTGTTTCAATGTGTGTGGGTGACTCTAACTTTGAGGGAAAACTATCTAAGGGTTATAGGTGGGTAGGGAAGATCTAACACTTGATTTACATGATGTCTAAGTACTTGTATAGTATATTTTTGTATAAGTGTTTACATTTGAGTACAATCATGCACATTTATACAATTAAGCATATTTTATCTTCAATTTGCATTGACCTTCATCTTCCCACTAAGTAGGATTTTCTTATTCCTTTGAACCCTAAAAATACTCAAGTAGCACATTACATCCACAAGAATGAAATGTTTGTCATCATCAAAACAAAGGGTATATTAATGTTCAATTTATCTAACAATATGATCAATGATTTGATTAAAAAAAGAAGCCACCATTGACTCAACGACTACAAAATTGAGCAAATGAACACAAAATTTCTATCGATTCTCTCCACTTATATATAAAACAACAAACAGGGCTTTAAGGGGCAGTCGCTTGCATTCTTTGTTTCTTTTAGATCCAACACATAGGTTTGGACAACTGATTCAGAAATGTGGAGGCAAGACATTTGAAGATGGTAGTGTGGTGGGGGTACTCAGACACCGTATGTGACAGAGTGTGAGTCATTTCTCCAAGGGGGTTGCCAATAGATCTGTGTGGAAGGGAGGTGGATGTGTGAGGCAATGTGGTACTGTAGGCTGAGGGACACATGTGATGTCATGATGGCAACACAAAATTTCTAGAAAGGTATCATTGATGGAGAACAACAACATCACACAGTACAAAGTTTCCATCGATTGAGTTTTGGGCTTCGGAGGCTCGAGATAAGAAATGAGTATGTTTTGTTGGGAGTGAGGAGATATCCCAAGCAATACCTGGGTAGGGTCCAGAACTCAAAAATCCTGGTTGTTTAGGACTTCATTTCTATTGGTTACCCATCTTGATATAACTTTTTAATAACCAAACATGGGATCAGGTTTGTAGTTGGACTGGGTTTCCCATCCTTCTTTCTATCCACCAAGCCAAATCCGCCGTAAGACCAAGCCAATACACTGAACAGATAGTGAAATATCCATCAATAGTTGGATACGAGAACCAATGATCTCCTTCAAACAATGATCTAGGAATAGCCATTATGGCTTTGCTATAATTTTTAGAGAAAAATTGCTTAATGAGTTCCTCTCTCTAGGACCATGTTCTACTATTGATGAGTTCATTTACTTGAGAAGGGATGTACCTTAGTGCATTCTCCTTCATCTCTCCATGACCACTCTTATTGGGTATCCAAGCCTTAGTCCAAATGTCAAAAGTAGAATTGTTGTTTATTTGAGTCCTCAACCCCTCCACCAGACGAGATTTAGCTCCTCAATCTCCATGTATAGCTTGGGTCATAACCTCTGCTTACTTCTAGAATGTTAGATTGCCTGAAGTATCTTGTCTCTAGCACTTTAGCTACTATTGAGGGAGGATTATTGATTAATCTCCACATTTGTTTGGCCAAGAGATTCAGATTGAAAATACTGAGATCTCTAACTCCCATACCTCCAGTGCACTTGGGTTAGCACAACTTATCCCAACTTGCCCAATGAATTTTCCTCTTCCCCTTTTATCACCCCACCAGAATTTTTTTATCATTCCTGTGATATCTTCTATTATGTCTTCGGGTATGTGGAACATACTCATCATGTATGTGGGAATGGATTGTGTGACCTCTTTTATAAGTACTTCCTTCCCCGCTTGACTCATAAGTTTTTCCTTCCAACCGCTCAACTTTTGCTAATCCTATAGTTCAGTTCTCTAAAAATATGTCTTTTAGATCTTCCAGTTATAGTGGGAAGGCCTAGGTAATTTTTGTGGGACTCCACCTCTTAGACATTTAACTCTTAAATTATTTGTGCTCTACACTCATCTTTGACATTACTACTGAAGGTAAGATCCATCTTGTTGAAGTTGATTTGCTATCCTGAAGCCCTCCCATAATAGCCCAAAATCCTGGCTACATTCTTGGCTTCTTGGAGCGGCAAAGAAAAGATGTGTTGTTCGCGGACCCCCTCTACATGCCCTAGCTCCAGTAATGGCACCACCTTTAGCTACTTTAGAAATAGGGGGAGAAAGTCTCTGTACAAAATAGCAAGAGGTAAGGGGATTGGGGTCCCCTTGGCACAAACCCCTCTATGGGACAATAAGTCCTCATTTACACCCATTAATGATAAAGGAGAAAGATACCAGATGCAGTTTTTAATTCTATTACACCAGGTATTGCCAAACCCCATTTTCTTCATCACCAGGAGGAGGAAATCCCATTTGAATGTATCATATACTTTACTTATATCCATCTTGATTGCCATCTGGCCTTTCTTACCTTTTGTCTTTCTCTTAAGTGCATGGAACATCTCAAACTCCATGAGAGCATTGTCAGTAATAAGTCTCCCAGACACAAAGATACTTTTCTTGGGGGACACCAAACCATAAAGAAAGGGTTTGACCCTATTCACCATCATTTTCAAAATAATTTTGTAGATGGTATTACAGAGGCTTATAGTCCGAATGGTATTTATATAATTGAAATGCAATTATTTCAATAAAAAGGATAAATTGGAAATATGTTATGCTTTGTTTTAAAAGCATGATTTTCCTTACAAATTCCCCTTCATTGTGAATTTTGTGGTTTCTATTGATTTGTTAACCCAATAATGAATATAAGGGAAAAGGATGAGAGGAAAATCCAATAATGGGAAAAAAGTAAAAGAAAATGGTTAACAATTATATGTGCTTGAGATATTTGTGTAGAATCCTCTCAAAAGTGGCATGGATGGACACTATTAATTAGTTTTCATGTGCACATGGTTTCTCATAAGATGAATAGTCAAAATTAAGATAATAGAAATAAAAGAAAGAGAAAAAGGATGTGTTCTAATGCTTAAAATATGCCTTATAAAGGGTATGCTCACATATTAAGAAAAGCATATTTTTCTTTTGAGTTTTGGAATCAAACATTTCCCATGGTTAGATAAAGCCATTATATACTTTCCTTTAAAATTTGAGAGAAAACAGATTTTCCATGTGGTGTGAATAATTCATTAAATGTTTTTCTAAAAGAATAAGTTTTGACTAATTAAGTTATTTTAATGATTCCCAAAAATTATATCAATGTTGGGAAAGCTAATAGTGACTTATCCTCCAATCTTGGATAAAAATAGTGCTCCTAATAGCCTAGAGAAATCCAAGAAGAAAAAATGTTTTAGTTGCAATTAATGTATAAAATTCCAAAATGGAAATTGATTAAATACTTTCCAACGATAGGTTTCATTGGTACAACCCCTTTGATGTGTCACGTCCATGGTGACCATCGATCTAAGATATGATGGCCCCATTGTTATCTTCTACAAATTCAGAAGAGTGAGACGAACACAACAAGCTATTATATAGTTGTTATCTCTCCATAAGTAGAAGGTGCCCAAATCCCAATTTGATTGGGAAGATAGGGTTGTGTAGGAGTGCAGGCATAACCCCAAAGAAGATATGAGTCTTTAGAGGGAAGTGGAAGGCTCTGACTACCTCTCACACCCGTGATCTTATGCTTCCCCTGTTGTAGGTAAAGGATTGGTCATTGGAGTGGTCGCTTCCGACCATCGCAAATCAAGACCAGGCCCTGTCTGGGTTCGGCAAGGTCTAATGAAACTTTGCGCCCCCTCACATAGTCTCATCAAAACAAGAAGGTGGGAGTCAACCCACTGGTGGACCAGTCCCTAATGCTAGATCATGAAAGATGATGGACGGAGGTTAAAGATAGCAACCGAGGAAACTACCTTTTTGCCCCTAAGTTCTCTACATCACGGTATGGGCTATTCTATCTTTTAACCCTAAGTCTCACCCCATTAACATGGGCCTTGGATGCCAAGGTGGCACGAGCCCCGTGGCTCTGCTTTGGTCCCACAGCCTAGTTGCCTGACAAGCTGGGCGATGATGTGGCCTCACCTAATTGGTCGAGATACATTAATCTTGAAATAATCATAAGTAATTAGTGGTACCTCAGATCACAACAAATTATCTATGAAAATTGATCAGGAGAATGCAAGGATTTACTAAATATAAAATCAAGACCTAGATCTGCCTCTAGTTCAAAAATTATGCGAAGTTATCATCTTTAATGTGTTCAATGTATAAGAACCCTAAGTTTTAGGTTTTGATGATCCTAATGAGTCCAATTGATGTTTGTTTGGTGTAAAATATCCATACCATCTTTTTATAATTTTTGAACAAAAGTACAAAATCAATGTCTAAATTGTTGATGATTTCTATACAAGAATCTATATAAGCTTTTCAACATACTACCAACAAAAGAAGCAACACCCAATGGGGCAAGAAAAGAGAGAAGAGATAGAAAAATTAATTCAACAAATCAAACTCAAGCAAAATAGTAGCATTCAACTTCTTTGTAGACTTGTAGCTACCGTTATGCACACGAGCATTCCTCTCCATACATAAAACATAAATCACAATTAAGGAAAGCAAATGAACACTATTACTTCCCCAAGCAATCAGATCTGCATGACAAGAAGGAACTGAAGAAAGTCTGACTAAAGAAAAAGCCTTCCTCCAAATAGCAATGGAAAAGGGAGATTGAAACATAACATGATAAGTATCTTTATAGTCTGCCATACAAACAAAACATATTCAAGAAGTAGATATTCCCAATCTTCTTATATAATTTGATATTGGCAGCTTGTTTAAACCAACCTTCCACACATGGATTTGGAAATTTCTAGGATTGTTGTGTTTCTAGATCCAAGAGAATAAAAAGAGTCTTCTTCTCCATGACTCTAATTTTATCCCAGATCAACCTAATATTGATATCACAATCCCCCCATGCACACAACATAACGTCCTCCCCTCTAAAAGGATTAGGAGCTTTAAAAAGGCAGGAAATAATAGGACCATTCCTCTGATTCAATGGGATACTCTAAGGTCCATTAGAAATAATGGAGCTCACTTTAGCATCATGAGGTAAGCCCAGACTAAGCATATCCTGAGAACTGATAACTTCACCAAAAAAATGATTACCCATGAACCATGGATCACTCCACAGACTCAAAGAATGCCCATTACCAAACTTGAAACTGACCAAATGAAGTAGATTATCCTTTACCTGAAGCAGTTTATTTAGAGACCAAGAGAATTGATTCGAATAAGCTAAATTCCATACAGAAACTCTAGTAAATATCTCTCGTGTATCCATCTAACCCACAAGCTATCCTTCTTGCATGCAATATTCCAAAGATTAAGAATAGAACCTACTAAAACAATCTCCTTGACAAATATAATACCAAGACCCCCCCATCCTTGGGCATCCTAATCTTCTCCCGCTTCACGAAATGAACATTTTTCTTCAAATAAGTATGCCCCCATAGAAAGTCCCTACAAAGACACTCAATCTCATTTGCAACAAAACTGGGAAGGGGAAGCACAACAGACCAATAAAGGTGCATAGAAGATATTGTAGACTGAATGAGTTCAAGTCTACATGCCACAGACAACATATTTGACTTCCAACCATCAATCCTGGTCTTAATCCTATAAATTAAGGGAGCACAGAAATTTCTCTTGAACTTCCCAATGAAGAGAGGTATACCTAGATATCTTTGTAGCAATCATACTTCATCAATAGTCAAAATGGTAGAGATCATATCTTTATCAACCTCACAACTATAGAAAACCTCACTTTTAGTATGATTAAGACTGAGACTAGTTAGAGCCTTAAACTCCTCAAATACAGATACTACACTAGTAGCATTGTGCATATCAACTTCCACAAAAATCATAAGGTCATCTGAAAAAAATAAGATGAGAAACTTCAAACTTCTGTGAAGGTTTCAGAGGAGTAATATACCCATATTTAAATTTCTCATTTATAATCTAAGTAAAATATTGCATAACTAGGACAAACAAGTAAGCATAAAGAGGATCTCCTTGCCTAACACCATCTCTTAGTTTAAATCTCTCAGAGGTTTCACCATTAATCAGAATTTGGTATGAAGTTGTATAAAAGATTTCTCTAATCCAAGAAATCCAACTACCAAGGAAATTCATCTTTTTAAGAATGAGGAACAAGGTGTCTCAACTAACATAATCGTAAGATTCAGATAAATCAACCTTGATACACATGCGAGGATGACCAGTTTTCTTGTTAAAGTCATGAATAATTCCATTTGAAAGAAGAATAGCATCTTTGATACTCCTATTCTTAACAAAAGAACATTGATTTGGGCTAATACGAGAAGGATTAATAAGCTATAGGTGATTAGCTAGGATTTTTTAAATAACTTTGTAAATGATATTGCATAAGGCAATAGGCCTCCAGTTCTTGAGAAGGATAGTATCATTTCTCTTTGGAATAAGGCAACTAAAAGTGATGCTTGTTTCCTTTGATAATCTCCCCTGCTTAAAAAATCTAGGACAAGTGTAATAACACCCTCCTTAATAATGACCCAACATTCTTTGAAGAGACATCTGTTAAAACCATCAGGATCCGGGCATTTATCAACATTGAGACTGAGGAAGACATCTTCAAATTCTTTAGGGGAAACTATCTTATCCAAAAGGAACCTTTGAACTTTATCAAGTCAAGGAAAAATATCTTATCTAGACCTTCAAAATCAATAGCATGGTTATGATTAAAGACACCACAATAATAGGAATTAATGTACCTTCTAATCTCCCTCATATCATTGCAAAGAATCCCATCAATATCAATACAATTTAATTTGCTCCTTTGTGTTCTTGTCGTCATAGAAGAATAGAAAATTTTGGAGCATTGATTACCCTCTTTTAACCATTGCACACGAGATTTTTGTCTCCACACAGATTCCTCAAGATCCAAAGCCTGTCTATAAGCTTTATGACTCTCAATAGCATTCTGAAAAAGAACTCTATCATGAGGATTAGCATCAACCTCCCTTTGACATTGTATAGTCAGACCCTCAAGAGATCTCACATTATCAGAGAAATTCCCAATCACTTTATTCCATGCAATCAGATCAGATTTCACTTTTCATAGCTTAGTATAAAGCTTAAACATAGAGTGGCCTTCCACCTACACATCCCAAGCTTTAGAAACACCATCCTTGAAACCACCTTTAGAAGTCTAAGAATTGATGAAATGGAAAGGTGCCTTAATAGCAAAGACTTTCCTAATAGACACAGTAATGATCTTGTGATCACTGACAATATTAGAATGAGAACCTGCTTTGAAATCAGGGAACTTAGTAAGAAATCAAAATTATGGATAACTCTATCTATTTTGGAGATAACAAAATCACCTTCACCTTGATGATTATCCCAAGTATAGAACAAACCATTCATATTAAGATCAAACAAACCACTATCAACTAAACAACCATTGAAATCCTGAATACTTTTTTAGGAGGATATCCATTCAACATTTTTTGTAACTACATTGTAATCGCCAACAAGAATCCAGGGATCCCTAATGTTACCAGAAAAAGACAAAATATCATGCCACAAACTCGTTCGATTGTAATCATCATTGTGCCCATAAACTCTAATGAAGATAAAAGAATGAGGGTTATCACCCAAAACATCCACTCGGGAATGCATCATCTGATCAGATTAAAAAATCTTTGAAATAGAACAAAAATCATATTTCCAAAGGATAATCACCCTACCAAACACGTGGGCATTGTGATTCAAAATCCAAGAGAAACCAAGGAAGAAGTTATCTACAAGTTTTTGAACTTTGCTAACTCTAACTTTAGTTTCATTAAGAATTATAATATATGGACTTAACCTATGTAACTCCTTGCAAACCTTCAAAACCTTGTTATTCAAGCCTCTAGCATTCCAGGAGGCAATGGTTATGGATAGCTCACCCATTAGAACTGCTTTCATCCGGTACTAGTCTGGGAATAGAATCAGTGTCTTTTGAGACATTGAGATCCTTGAACCTATTGTTTAGAGAAACTTTGTGTTCAACTATTTTCTTAATAACCTTGCCTTTCTTTTTATTGTTAATAGATTTAAACTCCACTTCCTTATCTTTTCATGTATATATAGGAATGGCATCATGCGTAATGAAAATAATCGGATTATCCTAGGAATTCTTAATACTTTCAAGAACTATAATAGTTCTCAATCTTTCACTTTCCTCAAGGTCTTCCATAGCCTTCTCAAAACTACCGATCTCCTACTAGGCAATGTTGGCCATTTATGAAGAACTATAATCTTGCCGAGTAATGACAACAGTTTCAGATAAACTAGACTCCACCTCTGCTACAAAAATAGATGATGGAGTGATGACATTCATGGTGTTCTATTTCTTAACCACCCACACTTCTTACCAAAAACCAACAGGCTTTAGACATCCACCATGGCCAAATAGGCCACATGAACTACATTTGACCGGGTTCCATTCATATTCAAATATGATAGTATGGATTTTCTCATCATCTGAACAAAGATCAAGCTCCTCAGGATAATTGAAATCAGCAAGGATAAGAACCTAGGACCTGGCGAATTCCATCCTCTTACATTCACTCGTTAGTCTATCGAAGCATAATGGGAATCCTAGATACGACCCAATACGGTTGAACATTATTTTATCCCACAACTCCACGGGAATATCAAAGACCTTCACCCAAACTAGAATATCTAACAACTTTAGCCTAGAAATAACATCTCATGGTTTCCAACGAAGCAGAGCAACTAGCTTACCTCTAACAGTCCAAGGGCCATTTTTGAGAGCATTTTCATCCAAAAATCTTATGACAAACAAACGATTACACCTGGCAATGATTTCAACGGACCCATTCACCTTCCAGACCTGAGCAAACTATGACTCCAAAGTAGGAAGATGTGGTTTAAATCCAACAATATAGCCGACCAGACAATTCTTCCACTTCTCAGCATTTTCAACAACTCCACTCCTAAGGTACAGTAACCTTCCATTTGACAACACAACCCCAATATTCTCCAATTATGTCACCTCCCCTCTCTTTGATGGTTTGAATAGCTCATACCAAGACCTTCCATTCAGATCCAGCATTTTAGGATAAGAACCAGTTGAAACAACATAAGAAGATGATGGGATATGTAACAGATTGCCTCCCCCGTCACCCTGAGTGTTGCCACTAGTTTCCTCCATCATTGTCCAATTGATGTTGATAATCAATTATTGAACTTTTATGGATAAAAAGAGAAACTTGGAAGTAATGTGAACTTCGCAAACCATGATTTGGAAAATTATGGTTTCCTTGAGATAAAAAGTGCAAATAATGATAAATTAGGGTTTGTAAACCCAAAGGACATGAAAAGTGGCAATTAGGGTTTATAAATCCAAAAATCCTATTGAAACCTTAAAGTTGACCTTGAAACCATAACTTGAGACTCAAGTCAATCTTAATGATGATTAAGATAAAAAAAATAATGCATGAGTGTATTGCTTTAACTTTCAGGATAATTTGCTTGGTTTCTTGTATGGTTATTCCTGAATGCTCTTATTTGGACATCAAGAACATATGATCAAGGTATGTGGTTATGTCTATGACTAACGACATTAGCTTTACGACATTTTACCAAGGGTTTTCAGATTTCTTGAAATTAAATGCTTGCATGTTTATTTAATTCCTGCAAAATTATAAAGTCACTATGGCTATCAGAAATTATGCATATAACTTGTTTGAACCCTACATACCAACTATGAAGGTTTGAAAATGGAAAGGAATGAAAAGTCATGATGACAACTTAAGACCAAGCCCCCGATTGGGAAGGTCAAACTAGGGACCAGATCGGGAAGGTCAAATGAGGTTAGGCCCCAGATTGGGAAGACCAACATGGCACCTAATTCCAGATTGAGAGGTGGCCAACATAGGCACCTGGCTCCAGATTGAGAGGTGGCCTATAGTCTGTTGTAGGGACAAAAATCCTAAGTGAGAGTATTCCATAGGTTGAGTAAAATAGGTTGAGAAGTTATGAAGAAAATGATAATTTTGATTTTGTAACAATAATTGTTGTGGATATGTTGTTACAAGTATATGAGAATATTTTGGTTTCCCCCACATACCAGTATAACTCGTAATACTGATCGTGATTTTATTTCATGCTTTATGTTTGATCTCCTGTGTTAGTTCCTACCTCATTCATTCTTCTCTTCCTTCCCCTGCTGACTTCATTCTTTTTATCTTTTGTGAGAAACTAATACATACTGATTTAGATTATTTGTCTTTGATTTGTATTTGTCTAGCTCCTAATCTATTGATTCAAGCTTTAAGGAAAATCTCATTAAAATATAGTATTTTGTTATTTTATACAAATATAGCCTAGAATCAACCTATTGAGTGATATGCTTGGAAATTAAGTTGACATATATATAATCATATTTGAATTGCATTAGATTGAATTATACAAGTGTATGGTTGAATGTTACTGAGATTTAACATGATTGTAGATAAGCATCAGTATGAGGGTTTTTTATGATGATTTCCCCGTCTAGGGTTTGTGTTGAAGGATTGATTCAAATGAGCCAATGAATCGATGTATACTTACGGGTGATGGATGAATTATGTGCAAATGCAAATTAGGATTTCCATGTGTGTGATATCCCTAATGAACCCTTGTTCACCATGATGAGACTACTAAATGATATGATTCTTATGATGTGTTTAACTATGACGATTTCTTAATCCCTACAAATTCAGTATTAAGTTGTGTATGAGAGATAAAGCCTAAACTTGTATATAATCATGTAAATGTCAAGAAATGCTCAATTATAGGTATTATAACTTCATTTGAAGGTAATCAGTCACATCAGTATGATCTAAGCCTAATTCCACCATTATATTATTATTCATGAAATTATGAGTAAATCCCGCATGAATGCAGATCTTTTATACGAGTCAAGTAATAATGAATTAAAAGGATGACTACAAACAGAGGCAAGACAAAGTAACCCTAATACATGGAACCTTTTAATTTGAGAGATTTATAAGAAATAAAAGGATTGCTTTAATTTACTATAATTCCAATATGAGGTCAAATGATATGGTATATGTATGTAGATGAAAAATAAGATATGGACAAGGATGACATAAATTTTGAAAATATGTAATGAACTAAATATTAATAAAATAAGTATGAGGAAGTATTATATCTTTTTAGTTTAAGTATATATTGGTCCACCTAAAATGAATAAAATACTTCAAACTCAGACTACAAAGGATATCAATGGGGGAGAAACCTTATGCATTTAGTAAGTTTATAATGTTTCTTTCCAAGAGTAATAGTAAAAAAGAAATGAAAGATGTTGAGACTAATGAATATGAAATGAAAGGAAAATGAAGAAAACTAGTAGTTGAATCTAAGAACCTAACTCAAACCCTAAAATGATGATCTATGTGGCATTAACTAGTAATGAACTCAAATGAGGAATTAGCAGATGCTTACGAATATAGTTAAATTCAAATACAACATGAGGTTCAAGGATATGAACTATTTTATTAGAGTGTGCTCTTGGATTATAATTGTATGCACTACAACAAAAATGCTCAATAGTGGCATTTCATGAACATGCATTTGTTAAAAAATGCCACTAATAGCGACTGATAGTGGCACTTTCTATTTAAAAGCCACTAAATACCGTATTACAAAGGAACACATATTAATAGCATCTAAAGATCCTAATTAGTGGCCCTTTTGTAAATGCTAGTTCCAATTTTCTCCCCGATAAGTTCATTATTTCAAAGCTTAAAGAAGATCGATGCGCTAATAAAGTATAACCTGATAAATGATAAAGAAAAAAGGTTCCCGCAATGTTTTTCTATTCTCGCGCTTTTAATCCATTCCAAAACTAATTCAGATTTCCCGTGCCCTAGACTCTAAACTTCTCCCTTCTCATCACGTTATACGTCACCATGTATCCCCTCGTTTACAAAACGATTATGCTCTCTACCCTGACTTGACTCGCTCGCCGTGGTGTATCCATGATTACGCACTTGCCTCTTGACGCTCTCCCACTATGTTATCAATACGCATAATGGAATGACTTCTCCTTCGCGCACTTCGGAGCGCAGTGGCATTCTATGAAGAGGAGGATCATGTAGGACTTCCTCGGAATGCGGACACTGGAATTGCACCAGCCTATGAGGATGCAGGAGGTGCCCTGGCCAGTGTGTACAATCCGGGATAAGGTTGTCAAAGGAGACACTGTGGACGTGAGATGGTTCAGCAGATGAAGCTCACAGGAGAATTAAGGAATCGACAGAGTTGTTTGGGAGGTTCAACCTAATGGAGTTTTTGTGGTTCTACTACCACACGGATTTGCAGGGATTTAGGAAGAGACCGACTAATTTGCTTCAAAGGTTTGATGCAATGATGGAGGGGAATCTCAAGCAGAGGGAGGAGGATCGAAGGGAGAAAGAAGAAAGAGCTAAGGCGTGATGGATTTATTTGATGTAAAAGCGGAACTAAACTTGACTAGAGAGAATATATATCAAGGCCTTCATTCTAGTAAGACGGCATGTATGTCTTTGTTCTATCACATATATTTCTTCATTGCAATATTTAATTAATACATGACACTTATCTCGTTGGACTTTAGCCAAAAGTACTTTGTTACTGAATAATGTTTGCTCAACACTAAGTTTTTTAGTTGATATGATATTAACACAATTTGAAAACTACTGAAATGACTCCATCCACTGCCTATATTTCCCTTATTGTCCATGTTGAGATATCCATTGTCACCCCTTTAATCAAAATGACTAGTGCTCCTATGACCGTAAGGCTGCAACTGGTTGAATATTGTTATTATTATTGTCTAACATGCTTAGGCATTATATAATTGTGTACATTACACAGATCGGAAATGTTTCAGTCACGCACGCTGGGAGTCAAGTGTGGCTTACGCGCGGGAGAAAGTAATTTTGTTGGGGGAGAGGCTGATTTGAGGGTGATGGCATGGCGGGTTTTAATTGAATGAGTTGGTAGAAGTTGTGTAATATGAAAATAAATTTGTTTTGCTTATAACTTTTGAACTGTGATGAATTTTTTAACAAAATAAAAATCATTAGATTCGTTATGAAAAATGCATTCCAACAAGACTAATATTGATATATTTTTAATAAAAAAATATAAAAATAATATGAATAGGTCATTTTGGATGTCAATGAACCATTTTGGGTATCAATTAACCATCTTTGGGTGTCATTAGCTATTTATGGGTGCCAATAAGCTATTATTGGGCGTGAAGTGCCATTATACCCTAGTTGATGCGTACAACTATATTTGGATGTTATTAAATTATTCTTAGGTGTCAAACAAACCTATTTGGAAGTATCTTTATACTCTTGGGTGTCAATTAATTTTTTTGGACGTCAATTAACCATTTTTGGGAGTCAATAGTCATTTATAGGCGTCGTTATAATTCTAAGTGTCAATGAACCATTTTGGGTGCCATTAAATGGTTCTTAGGTGTCAAATAGACCTATTTAGGTGTCGTTATGTTGTTTTGGTTGTCAATCCCTTATTTGGGAGTCATTTTAAACTTCTAGGTGTCAAGGAACTATTTTGGACGTCAATTACCTTATTTGGGCGTCATCTTTATACTTTTGGGTGTCAATAAACTATTTTAAGCATCAATTAACTATTTTTGGGTGTCAATAACCATTTATGGGCACCATAGCATCCAAAAATGCCTTATTTGGGCGTCATTTTAAACTTTTGGGTGTCAATTATCTTATTTGAGCGCCATCTTTATACTTTTGGGTGTCAATGCACCATTTTGGACGTCAATTAACTATTTTTGGGTGTCAATAGCCATTTATGGGCGCCATAGCATCCAAAAATGGCTAAATAGTGCCAAAAAATAGTTAAATAGTTATTTTAGTTGTCAATACCTTATTTGAGCGTCATCTTTATACTTGTGGGTGTCAATGAATCATTTTGAGCGTCAACTAAACATTTTTGGGTGTCAATAACCATTTATAGGCGCCATAGTTGGTTGTCAATTAACCTATATATATTATTTTTTTTATTTTTTTCTCAAAAATATGTCAATATTAGGCTTGTTAGATTGTATTTTTTTTAACGAAACTAACGATTTTTGTTTCATTAAAAAATTCGTTACGGTTCAAAAGTTATAAGCAAAACAAATTTATTTGTCTATTGCATAATTTCAAAAAAATCACCCAATCACCATCTGCCACGTGGTGGCGGTTTGGGGGCTGGTTTGAGGCTATTTTGGACGCGCGTAAAATCGGATGTGACGGGCTTGAGCTTACCCAAATCTTAACTCCATGACACTTATCTCGTTGGACTTTAGCCAAAAGTACTTTGTTACTGAATAATGTCTGCTCAACACTAAGTTTTTTAGTTGATATGATATTAGCACGGTTTGAATACTACTGAAATGACCATCCACTGCCTATATTTCCCTAATTGTCCATGTTGCTATCTCCATTGCCACCCCTTTAATCAAAATGACTACTGCTCATATGGCCGTAAGGCTGCAACTGGTTGAATATTGTTATTATTATTGTCTAACATGCTTAGGCATTATATAATTGTGTACATTACACAGATTCTTTTCCAGCAGCAATCCAACATTGTCCAAGCAATGCCGTATGAGCGCAATGTATATTCCCTGGTTGTGACACGTGTTAACTAATGTTATGGGTAACCTTTTTCTATCTTCTCTAAACTGTTGCCCTTATCCCTGGACCTGACATACCAAAGCGAAACTATTATCAATATAGTTTACAGATTTATGCTCCTGACAGTACAAATCCTACGGAATAGTCATTCCTTTATTTGTGGTAGACCAGGTTTCGGAGCCCAAGGAAAGACAATTAACTTCTAACAGAAGTGGATTTTAGGAAGGGCTGGACCTGGAAATAAATTGAGGAAGTTGCTGGAGCATGACCAATTTACCAGATCGCTAATTATGTTCAACGGATCCAGGTAGGAAGGTCGAAACATACTTGGGTGGGCTTTGAAGCATGTAATTTGTTAGACTCTTTGTTCTATGTAGTTCATACTTTTCCAAGTTTCACATTATATTTTATTGGTTTTAAATAAATGTTTTAAGATACTCAGTATTCAGGTGTACGTTCACAATGTTGAGTTCCAATTAAGTTCTAACTATTTAGTTGTAGTACATTCATATTAATGTGTTTTTTCTATTTGATTTGTTTTATGTCTCATTCCCTGATCACGTTTAGATCTAAATCCATCCCATGCTTGTTGAATCTAAGAAAGACTAATAATCGGTATGGTTTTTTGGTGATTAGCTCATTTTTATGCGGCTAAAAACTCAATTTAAATGGAAATAGAGAGCTATATCTAATTCACCGATAAGGTAAGTTTTCTCAACGAGTTCACATCTCTGAAATTTTTGTATATTTGATAAAGATTGATTTGTCCTTAGTAAAAAGATTTGAATTATTTCCTTTTCTTGATTTCTTTGGTGGATATGCTAACTTGGGTTCCATGGTCCTTATTGTAAATTCAAACATTAATGGGCATTTGTTTCTATTCTTGTATACCCATGAAACCAATGTTTGAAATGCACAATTGTTGTAGATTTTAAATATTAGAAATGGAGTCTATCTTTAGCTCAATGGCGGATTAATATATAATCAAATTCATGTTCAATTACTAACTATGTACAACAATTTTTTGTTTTGTTTCTAATATTATCCCCAAAGACCTATAGCTGCATGATTTCTTTGTCTTCAAAATTTTGGATGGAGCCAGCCTACTAATGTTCACATACTACCCGGCCAAGTCAAAAATTACTTATGCAACTAAAACAAATGTAGGTAAGTTGCCAATCTGCCTACCTCTATGCTTACCATTATTTCTCACCGATGAGCAAGATAACTAATTGATGCTAACCTAAATGAATACGCTTGGGCGTAGACTTTTCCATTCACATAACCGATCACAATAGTATGATACTTATGCTTATCTTATAGTGTGTGTCTTATGTGACATATCACAACTAATGGATTCAATATTTGCCTTATCGTTTGTGGGCAACTTTTGTGAAGTGATCAACAATTATAATCGGATTATTGTTGTAAAGACTACCCAAAGGTTGAATATTAGCTAAGTGCCCCTCATATAGAACATATAAATTGATGACGTTGGTTATAATATGAAATGACAACTAGTATAAAAAATGTCTATAGTCTAACACATAATCACATGTTTTCTTTCATCCAAGATAAGTGGACTTTCCAAAATTAAATGATTGAAACATGAATTATTTTTTTACTACTATCTTTTCAATGAGTGTTCAGTTTATTATTTTTAATATGATTTCTATTGTATTATGTCTAGAAATTTGTTATTAGAATTCTTTTTTATTTATTTATTCTCCCTCATTATTATTATTTTTTATATAAAAAAATATATTGACTTATTGACATCTGAAGTTCGATATTCAAACAACAAGGAAGTTCAGGAGACGTTTTTATCATATGTAAATTATTCTATTAATATTTATTTAGAATTTTTTAGCGTAGTACTATAATACTATTAGTATATGTACTATTGTGGTAGTGAACACTCACTTTCCCAAGTGGCCACGTTTGATCCTTACTTTATTTTTCTTATTCTCTATCATTGCACATGTGTAATTCATAGTTGTTTTTTTTATATCCTCTCAACTACTCTTGGACTTCAACTCAAAGGGCTTACCTAGATTCTTTTTCCCAATGAAAAGAATTCATAACAATCATATGTCACCATAATCGTTCAATTGCGAAACATCAACACTTATACTTGGCGAGCCAACAAATCCATATTAAAGGCTAGTCAGAGCATTTGTATCCTCTTCTCCTACTTGTTAAATAATTTTTCGCTACTTATTTCAATCAACTTTTTACATTTGGCTTCTCTTGAAAAAGGGTTTAAAAGTTTGTATGTTTATATTTTATCTATAATGACTAAGGTGGCTCATCTTATTTCCCTTTTCAAGTGAATTTGACTCAAACATAAGTAATTCTTTCTCACTTGGTATAGTTTCTTCCAACCCTCTAAATTATATCATGGATATTGTAACCATGTAAAAATAAGTACAAAATTTCTTTGTTGAGTGAATTTGGAGAACTTCTACAACATCAAATAGTTAGCATCATTTCTAGCATGCAATATTTGTACATGTAATCATGTACAAATAAGTACATATTTTTCATGCATTAACTTTATTACTCTACTATCTTAAAATTCCCTCATAAAATCATTTTTTCTAGCATGTAATGTTTCTTGCTTTTTGGTTTCAAGAACAAATTATCCATTCAAAGCCATATGGACACAACATAATTAGAACAAAAGGTTGTGCAGTTGCACCTCTAATATTGATAATTCTCTTCTTTTGGTCAAGTTGTTAAATGCATTAAACATTTAAATTGTGTAATGTTTCATATGATTGATTTTGTAGTTTTGAACATGCTAACGACTTTAATCTTCAATTTCATGTATTACACTATATTTTAAGACTTCTTTCAAGAAATTGCCTTCAATTTTTCTCTAGGTGGTTATAACTTGTGGACCCTATAGGAACTCTATGGACAATCATATTGGGAGAACTTATAATAAGAACTTGTGCTGGTATATACACATGGTTCAAGTGGAAAGAGATTGTATGATGGTGGGCTTTACATACTTGATAATGAGGATGATCACGGTAAGGAATTTTATCTCCTCTATAAAAGTAGTTATCAATCTTTTATGAGTGTATGTTCTTTCTAGGATAACAGTATTTTATTGTGATTGTGGACCGCACCTCCCACACTTGTTCTACAATTTGTTTTGTAAGACGTGTATGTATTTAGTTTAAGCGCAGGTGTTAACAGTGAAGTCCATATCTTCTTCTCAGTGTGATTTGCAAGTAGATGAAGGGCATTACAATTTTTGGAATCTTCTTGGATTTGTTTATGTATCAAGGTATGCTTACTTTTTATTTTGTTACTATTCATGCAGGTCTAGTGTAATTCCTATGCATATCTATATCATGACTTAGTTTGTCTTTCATGTAGTTCCTACATATATCATTACACTCCTACCATTCACGTTTGTCTCCTACACAGTTTCTTCTATAAATTAGACATGAGGATCTTTAAAGGTAATCAACACGGTTGTAGCTCCTCATGCAACCTATGTTCTACCTTTAGAATATGTGCCTCTTCTAGGTGCCAGGAGCCCTTTGTATGACCAATGAGACACTATAGTAGTGTGATATTTAGGCTCCTATGTTGTCACAGAGAAACTCAAATAAGGATTAGTAGTAGTGTCGACTAAAGAGTCCTTTCACCATCCTTAAGAAGTATGCTCTTTGCCCAAAAAATGTCAATTCCTAGATAGATGAATCCTAATGCAACAGAAGCTATCTCTATATATCTTAAAACATATCCAATATTATTCAATTATTCATCCAGGTTTTGCAATATAGCTCATAGTTATATATTAACAATTTGTAGATTTGTGGCAATGTGGGTTCCATTGTTTATTAGATCCTATATATTTCTCTTGTATAGAAAGAAGTCAAGGGAAAATGTTTCAATCCATTAATCAAGGTTTATTGGGATATTTTTCATTGTATATGGGTTAAAGTTGTTTTATCCTATGGTTGCTCAGGGATTTTCTAGTTGGGACATGTTTGGTTTCCTGTAGTTAGTAGGATGGACTGCATTTTTGGATCCAGTTAGTGAAAACCTACATTTGATTTGTAGGAGGTGGGTAAAGTAAAAATCTTAGGATTATTTATAGTAGATGATCTCCCGCTTTTGTATTTCCATTCTAAAATTGCAGGACGTCGGGCTCCAACTGTGACCCGGTTGGTTTCACGCTTCCCCACATGTTGTGTGAGTGTTCTTCTGTTGTGACCTACAGAGATCAAGTAGAATTACTAAACGTAATGCATAAGTGTTGTTGGATTCGTAAAACCAGGAATCTTTGATAAGGGATGTAGTAAATGCAGGATGTAGATAAATTCAATCAAATCCTACAAAGCAAATGTTCCCTCAATCTACACCATCTTGGCAGGACTTATAACATGAACTTGTACAGGCGTATACACTGGTTCAAGTGGAAGGTGAGGGTATAATGGTGGGAACTACTTCCTTTATAATGATTAATATCTTGGTAAGTATCCCTCTTTTCTTAAAAAATGGTTATCAATATTTTATGAGTGTCTGTTGTGCCAGACCAACAACACAATAGTTTGATCATTGATAATAGCTCTTACACTTGTTTTGCAATTTTTAAATGAAGATTTATGTGTTTAGTTTAAGCGTAGTGTTGGTGGTGGTGTCCATGTCTTATCCTGTGGTTGGATCTGAGAATGACGTTGGTCTACTACCTTCGCATAGTTGCATTATTGTTTAATATATGTAGCATTTTGAGGTATTTCACTTATGCTTTCTTGTAGGCTCTTAAATTATTGACTGACTTCTGTATTTTTTTCATGTTAATACTAAATCCCTTCCTCCCTCCCACATGTAAAATTTTTACAAACATAGACTTTGAAGAAGTTTACAACATGATATAAAATGGATATCCTATAAAAATTAACTATAATTTGATAACATAAGCATCTACTTAGTATCTATTAGTAAATATATTTAACATTTGCATCTCATGAATGTTTAGGGAAATATAGTTGCTTCAATGAGTTTATTCAATGGCCTCAAACACATTAGAACGAATTTTGAGGGTTGTCTACTTAACATATTATATCCAATGTACCATATCAAGGTAATTTCAGTAGTTAGTAATATCATTCAAATTTTTAAACAAAACTCTTTCGAATGGTGTTTGGTGTCACTTTCAGACCTATAGTTCCTTATTTGTAGGTAAGGACTATGAAAATCAATATCAGATCATTGGTTGAGAGTGAGTTCATTTCCTTTTCATACAAAATTGTATGTTAAATTACAAGTCATAAGTCATAGTCCAGGCTAAAGTGGGGATCATAGACTAGTTAATCTGTCTACAACATTTATTATTTTCATGTGTTTCCTAATCATTTGGATGCAGGAAAGTGACATAAGATTAGATTCATGATGATGATTTGAACAACATTTTGTTGAGAAAGTAAGGAGACGTGCTTCTTTTCGAGGTCGAGAGACCATGCTTCCAAGGTGGGTGAGTTCTTATGTTGTATGGTGTAATAATTTATTCATGGTAAGGAACATGGCATAGCTAGAATTGCTATTGACACATCTTTTTATGTTTACCATGCCTCCCACATCATTGTCAAGTTGGTTGATATCCTCACCTATGGATAAGCATTTCGATAAGGAGATTGATAAGAAGCCCATGTTTTGAAGAATTTCGATGCATGTTTTGTGAAGATAATTCCCACCAAGCCCAAGTTCTGGATGTCAAGTCAACACTCAACAACATTCACATCAGAGAACATACTCTTATACCTTTTCATTATATAGTCAAAGGATGTTGAAACTATTGTACTTAGCAAATTGATATATGAAACTATGTCTCATGTGTGTTATATTTAACTAAAGGGGCAAGCTAAAATGTCCTTCACATGTTATTTGCATTTTATTATATATAAAAGAATGATGTTCATAATCTATATTATTATAATGTGAGTTCAAATTGCATGTGATGTTCATTTAGAAAGCTGCTAAATTATAAATAAACCATTAAAATCAATGAAAATAAAATCAGATACAACACTTATGCCCTTATAGTGGCATTTTTATATGCCACTACACACAACAAGGATACTTTCATACGGAATCTTGATACACAATAGTGGTATTGTATAAAAGCCAATTGATGCTATAGTGGCATTTGTATAAAATCCAATGTATATTATAGTGGCATTTATTGAAAGCCTCTAAAAGTAGACGTTTAGTGGCTTTTACAACTTATGCCACTATCTCTCTGGTGGCATTGGTACTGAGGCATTTTTTTAAGTGTCATCAAATGCCATTAAATCCTCTGCGTGGAATTTGTATTTTTGTACCGACATTTGTCAAATGCCACTAATAAGTATATTTGTTGTAGTGATGTTAGGATACTTGTATGGTGAGGATGGTCTTATCTAATAGATTTTAAATGAGATCACTTATGCATTGAATAGTAGCCCTAATTGAAGAATGATATATAGTAAGATAGACATACTAAGTGTTTTAAGCATGCTTATACTTTAGATTTATTCATATCTATATAAATTGGATAAGATAAGTATGTGTTGCATGATAAGCCTATTCTGAGCATGATGAGTGACATGAGATGTCTATATGCTAATATTGTTACTATTTCTAATGTCTCTGTTAATGATGAGAATTCGTATATGAAATTAATGGTTAAGAAATATGTTGAGACGTGAATTAACATGCTTTGATTACCTCTGTGAAACCCTATTTAATGTAAATGATGGATAATGAAATCATGTCTCGGGCTGAAGGCCCATTGATGATGATTACTATGATGCAATATGGAAATGGAAAAAATCAGATGTGTTGCAAAATTACATATTGTTATCATTCTTGTTTTAGTCTTTGTCTTTCTTGATAAACCTAATTTGACTCATGTCATTCTAGTTACGTGACAATACACACATTTGATACATGATGTTTGTAATTCTTTTAAGATGGGTTAAAGAGATCTAATAACAAGTGAAATTATGATACATCTAGTTAGGTTCCCTGAACATTGTGAGTTCCCCCGAGGTCCACACCGGGAAACAAAATGGATGTCCTTGGAGTAATCAAAAAATTATGAGAAGAATTTATAGAGTGTGGACTGAGACCTTAAAGATTAGACCACTAGGATATAGGAGTGAGTCATCTCGAGTGGATCTAACCCTAAATCCTTATTGTAAAAGTCTATGTCCGTGAGGAATAGACTATGATGAACTAATAACTATAAAACATGTGAAACATGATGATACATGATATGCAATGATGATAAGTGATATTCTATTATGTTGGTTCCTATCTCATTTATCTGAGATGAGGATGTGAGAATCTTTAGGCAACCCCACGATGAACCATGGTCTATTGTTGAAATCTTAGGGAGGCTGGCTAAACCCTAAGATAGTAACGATGAGTCATTGACATGAGAATCAGGTGTGGTGACTTATACTTGGTGAGGTACAAGCCAAGTAGTTTCAGGGAGAATGAATAAAAGATGACAAGTTGTGTAGGACATGAGTTGAATGTGGATAATGAATAAAAGATGACAAGTCATGTAGGACATGAGTTGAATGTTTGTTATACACCTTTTATCGCTAAGTGATAAATCTATTGTTGTTGAATATGCTATTTCATTGTGAAAATTAATTACTATTTTATATATATAATTTGTTGTCTCATTTATCTGCTTAGTATGAATGTGATATTAAATGTTGACAATGTGTTAATGATGGAACTTAATATCCACTGTCAATAAGATTTGGATTTACTTATCATTTGGATAGTCATGTTTGGTAAAAATGTCTTATAAGTGCTTCAACTTCAGGATTGCAGGATGAGTTCCTGGCACCACTAGTGGGGTGTCAAAAAGATGATGACATTGTTATATATTGATTCTAAATGCTTATATGTTGACTTGTTACTCATATTAATGGATTGTCAAGTGAATTAAGTAACATCTTCTGGTTTGTTCATACAAATGCTCTAAAAGATGTTTTAAAGTCAGATTTTCTCTAAGTGATTACCTTATCTAATTAATTGAATTATTGTCATAAATTGGATTTGACTAGTTTCTAGTACTATCTACTATATTTTTCAATAGTCGCATGCTTCTTTTAAGTTCATTATAATTAACCTAATGTTGATGCATGTACTCAGCTTGAGTGGGAGGTGTCCACTTACTGGGGCTCTATATGAGTCTCCTGAGGTTATTTCAATTTTTTTGTATAATTCTATCCATAGGAGAGGTTGTGAATAAGAATATGGAGATAGAATAATAATCCAGATATATTAGAATTCCCATGTACTCTCTCTTTCCAGGGATGGGTTGTGTATCAAATTGTTTGCTAATGTGTTTGATGTAAACTGAGTTACATGGGAGCAGTAACATTTGATTCTAGTTTTAATGGAGTTGAATAAGATGTATGATATCTTAATTTGATGTCCTTGATGCAACATTGATTTATGAAAATTGTGAAGAAAGAAAAAGGAAACATTCATGTGTGATTTCTGTGTGCCATTTTAATTGCCTTTGTCGATAATTTGTTGTAAAATTTCATAATATCGGTTTAGGTTTAGGGATTCCCTCTAATGTATGGCAGTTATGCTTATCAAAAGAGAGGTCCCAATAGGGATACTTATACCAGATATAGAAAAACAATAAGAATGATTGTTATCTAAAAAAAATTACAAGAACACTTTTGAGTAGTTGTTGACAAGTGGGAAATAAGAGGACATTAGAGACTCTTCTCACATTAAACCTATATGATAGCAGTTAAACTAAAACCCCTTATAAATAATGCTAACAACAAGGGTAACTTTGACCAATTCATGACTTAACATATACACAACATGAGATGGATCACAATCCATATATATTTAGTCATGATCAATGCAATGTAAGGAACAAACTGATGGTGAAAATGATTAAGAATGGAAGGGAGAAGTAAAGCAACACACTTATATTGATTATCCTAAGGATGACATGTGATAAAGATCTTGTTCATTTGTTTCCATCAATAACCAAGAGTTCTCATTCCCACTTCTTAAGTTCAAGAAATGATACACACACCAATGTGATAAACATAGAACACAGATAACCTTGGCAACAACCACATTGATACAATGATCTCATCCACATACAATTTCTTGTTGCAAATTTCCTTTAAAGGAAAAAAGAAGTCTAAAAAAGTAAATCTTACAATGCCAGTATCAGATCCTCATGAATGTTTACAGTGTACTAGTATAAAAAGAGTAAATACTTTCAAATAACTACAATAATTCCATTATCCAACCAGGTTGCAATGTTTTTAAAATTCTTCTTTTTTAACTCTATGTTCTCTCCTATTTCAAGGTTTCTACTACTTTATTATTTTTTTCTCTATCCCTTAATACAACCAATCATCAACACCACTTTTCCTCCCTTTTAACTCCTAGATCTTAATTCTCCCCCTTCATCACATTGCCAATAATTTCTCAACACACACTCTCAATCTCCAACTCAACAATTTTTTTTCATATTTGGTAATTTTAATGACGATCTCTTACCATATTAATTGGTTTTATTACCACCCAACATTTAAAATACAATAAAAACATTTCCCACTTTTTCACAAGCAACAATTATCCACATTTATACTACTATAAAAAGGAAATTCTATTATTTATTACAAAGAGTTACTAATTTTGTAAGTCCCTTTAATATGTAAATGCACCCCAGTTCCATTGACCCCTCCCTAAGAAACTACCATCCTAGCTGCCTTATAATTTCTCTTTCTTGGATAACTTAGTCCCTACAAATCCTCTTGTAATAAGATATTTTTCTCTTGCCCAATAAACCATATCCTCAAACATATCTTGACAAACTAACGACACTCTTTGAATAAAGGATTCCATATATGAGATAAATGACTCTTGAGTAATGGAGACGTTGGGAAGTTACCATAATTCTTAGAGGTAGTTAACATAATTCGTGGGATGAGCTCAACCCATAATTCTTAGAGGTAGTTTTATTAACAGAATGAAATATGGTAAGCATTAAAAAATGCCACCTATAATCCATGATCCCACAAATAAAAGTTAGAATGTGACCATCTATTACCCCTCAATTAGTATTGTTTCTTTATCAACAAAAATTAGATATTGATTCTCATTTTCTATTTTTCTAAAGTCAATACTCCACTAGGAAGTCCACAAGATTCTAAAAGATGGGTGGTTGACTTCAAGATGGTAGGTATTCTACATGGTAATTGTATGTTTCTGTCTCCTATACAACATGCACTTCCTCATTAGTTTCATGCTAAAATATTGTCATGTCTAAACTAAAAACATTAGAGGACCATTAGCTTGCATATTATTGGATCTGATTAATCATGCATCATGTGAGCATACAAGCAAAAAATGTTAACGCATGATCAACTATCGCCATCATACGTATATATATTTGATACACTAAAGCTTACGCTCAACATTATCAACAAATCACATCCACACCAATTCTCTAGCATGGATGTTTCTATATTGAGTTTGGGACATCATAATCATGCTAATATTACAATCACATTGTTCAATCCATTGTTTATAGGTAAAATACTTATTCCTCAAAGGTAAGTCAAGAAACACCATTTTGGAAAATCCTTCAATAATTTTGGAGAAGTTTACTGATATAGGTCTACAAATGAAGTCTTGAAAATCCAAGAGAGGAATCTATAGGCTTTTTTGAGGCCCACTTTTAGTTCCTTAAGGTAAATATATTGTCATTTGGTTATGTTGATGATGTTTGATACTTCCTTTATATGGTTTTGTCACAGTCCATTTAAAACTAAAATCCATTTCATATAATTTCCATCATACAAGGCCAAAATTACTCTAATTGTTCTCTATGCCTGAGAAAAGTTTATGACCAACACAAACCTACCACACCCTACAAAAATCAAGGTAAAGACCGTCAAAAAAGCCAATGTGACAAAGAAGAGGGCACTGACCACAACCACCAACATGAACCTTAAGAATTCTAATGTCTAAGTAGCAAAGATATTTCTCTAGACTTCATGAAGAAACTTGTTCTTACTACTCCCCAGTCAAGTCAACATGTCAAGAAGTCACAACCAATAAGGATTATCAATTATCCAGTGAGGTGGTCGTTAGTTCAGCCTTGGGAGATCAAACTTGGGTCTTGCTAACTTGTTATATTGCAGTATGATGTAAATATTAACAAATAATTTGATTGTTGCTCCATCTACCTTATATTAATTACTAAAGTTTGTTACATGTAAAATAAATAGCATTTTTTTGTTATGAATTTACTTGTTCTTGCATCCATTATTGGATTGTGCAAACTTCAAAAGGTATTTATTTTTATCTTCTCGTATCAAACTAATAATGTGGGAATATATGAATGAGATCATGATGTATCTATAGGATGAGTTGATGGCCCGCTCTCCTATATGTCACTAACGGTAGGTGTTCAACCATTGGATAGGTTGTAATAACTATCTAGGATGACCATCCCATTTGTGGATAGGGTTGTATTGTGGGTGGCTTTAGTCGATCAATTATTCACAATTGTTCTATGATAATTTTGTTTGTGAGTTGTCACAATTTTCTATTTCATATTTGATATTTAGGTTGGCCACCGCATCAGAGGTTGTTGAAGTGTTAATAAGGGTAATAAATATGCTCATATGCAAAATGAGTCTGATAATTTATTCTTTGATTTGATGAACAAGAAGATTGTTGTTCATTAACATACTCCTTATTCCTCGATCTCTTCCTCTTTATCTATCCATCAAGATATAGGCATTTGTGACTATAGAAAGAGAGAGGGTGTAGTTTTATTACCTTGTTGGTATCTATACATAAACAATTTCATTCTAAAAACCAACAACAAGTTCCACATGTCCACAAGTGTCAAAAACTTAAGGCAACAATAGAATTCCTCTTTTAGTTTTAAGAAACCTATTACATTTTGGGTAATTACTAAAGATATTAATAATATTTATCTTTAGTATGTAATGACAAAAACCTAGCCATAAGTTGTTTGCAACATCTTTGTGGAATCTTCAAAAAACCACACCATTTTATTATATATTCATATCCAAAATACATTTGAATCAAACTTTTACATGAATGATTAGTAATTCTTGTACTTCCAAAGTCTTTTTTCTCTAGAAAAAGCATGAAAAAAAATTATTAATTTGATAATGTACTAGAACATCGATGTGCATAGTTGTAGGATATGTTGTTCATTGTGGCATGTCATTGAAATACATTATTGTAATAAATACCTCAAGATCCACTGAATTCTTAAGAATGGATGTATCAAGAAAGTTTCAAATATTCATGAAGTATACTTACTAATATTTTAGATCATTATTACCACTAAAATTATCCTATAAAACTCAAATTCAGTAGGATAAAGTCATTGATCAAATTGAATCAAAGAGATAGTTCCACCTCTTGTTAAGTGGAAGTGGGATGGCCTCACAACCTCCTTTTTAAACTTGGACAAGAAATTCATTGTGTGTATTGTGAATGATACAATGATTGTGGAACTAAAGTGCTTTATCTCATAAAATATTAAAATGTAACATAATTTCTCATAAGTGATAAGTAAGGTTAAAAAGAATCTTTTTGAGAAGACAGTGATCTAAAGAAGTAATATAATTTAGGGTTGTTATTTTTCTTACTTTTTGGCCATGTTCATGGGCATATGTGAAATTAATTGAAATATTAAAAATGTTATCTATAAGAAAATGATTAGTTTTATTAATCATCGTTTTTCAATTATTTTCAGTTGTATCTTAAAATTATCTTATTTAGTTAGCATATTCAGATATTGTTATATCTATTGCAATCAATATTTAAAAATTTATTTACCTTGGAAATATGTAATATTATATTTAAATTCTATTTTAGTGAAATTCTTCCAATAGTGACATAGTTACATCAACATATTATAACACTATCTCTTTATTCCTTTCCTGTTTGGCCCGTAGTGATCACTCCTTTTGAATATTTGCAAACCAAGTATTAGGCATGTAAATGGATATCCAGAATCCACACATTCAATCTGAATTCGAGTTCAAAATTTTGAAACAAAATCTAACATCTGCATAATCCAGATTGGATTTAGGATATCAAATTTTAGATCTAAAAATTTTGGATAGGATATCGGATATGATTGTATCGATTTAGAAAAAAAAACTAAATCCGAAAAATATATAACTATATTTTTAAATATATATTATCTATATATAAACATATGAATTATAGACATTTTATCATATATATTCATACTTATATCGACATTTCCTATATGTATCATATTTATGAACAATAAATTTATGATTTTTTGTTTAGATCAAATATTTATCTGAATTCAAATATTACTCTTCCATATCAGATTCAGATATTATTACAAAATATTCGTCAGATATTGGGTCAGATATCAGATCGTTTTTTTTCAGATTCAAATATCATATAGAGTAGTATCTGCTCCATATTTGATCCATTTTATAGGTCTACCATATATATTAGAAAAATTCTAGACGGTACTAAATCTATCCAAGAGTTCTGTTATAACCTCATTTTTCTAAAGCATGTAATGAGAATTGTAAATCTCTTTTTGAAAAAAAAGAGAAGGATAAATGAAATCCATGGTTGATTTTAATGGTTTGATTTGATTGAATTTCGTGTATAATAGCCTTGCCCTTTCTTAATGGGCCTTAGTGGCCATTAAGCCCAATTGAAAGAAAAAGAAAAGAAATGGAAAAGGAATTCCATGGGATAATGGAATGTATAAGAAAATGAATAAAGGATGATTAAAAGGCTAAAAGATATTTTCCCAAAAATATAATTTCGATATAATAGATTCCTTGGGGTTCAAGGAACTCAGAATCATGAATTAATGAAAAAAAATAAAGAAGAGATGGAAAATATGATTAATATGATGGTAACTTGCAAATTAAGAAAAGAAATCAAATCCTTAAAATAATGATTTCAAATTTTGTAGGATAAAAGATAAATCTGTAATTGAGTTTCCCGCAAAATTTGGATAAGAAAAGAGTTACCAATTGAGAGATACGAATTTTCCAAAATCTCATAGGACTAGGAAAATAATTCAATTTTATTTGGGAATTTACTTCCCTTTGATCTAGCGCGCTTGATGAGGGCCCTTGGATCTTAATCCAATGGGCACTGCTCATCGTCCAAGTCCCAAAGGGACAAGGACTGTAGCCACGACAGGAGGGATTTTAATCCCTGATTTCCTTGGACTCTGATGCATGTGCATCTTTGGAAACCTCCCCATTGAATCTGAGAGTGGAAGAGAAAGTTTCCTGACCATGGTTTTACCATGTCTTAACCCAGTTCCGAGAAACGCCCAATTAGGCTAGTTGTTCAGATCGTGTGGGATTGGGATTCCTCACAGGGATGTCCCATACCCTATGTAAAGGGTATCACATGATCCCTCATCTCATCGCGAACTCAGGCGGCTTGTTCCCAGAGCCCAACTCCCTCTCCTGCTCCCGATTGGGTTAACTACGGTGAGGAATCATCGCAGTGCCACCGTGTCTTGGAGTGAAGAAGACGAATAGCAGCTTCCGCCCGATCGTGATCTAACGGCCGGGCCAATCAAGGCGGGAACCCTCAGATCCTGAGTCCATCGTGGACTCTGGGTAATCCGATGATCCAGGCTTCGAAGCACGCGAGTAAGTGGCTGAGTGGAGGCACTTTGTGCGAACCACTGGATCAAGAGACCACCGTGGACCGCGGCACATCCAACGATCCACATAATTGGTAAATTCGCCTCTCTGCTGGAAATTCAGGAAAAAAGGTTTTTCTTGCGAAATTGATAAAAATAGCTAGGAGTGTCCAATGACAAAACTTTATATATGAAAACGGTGTAGAAAAATGCAAGGAATATGATAAAAATGTTTCCAGAACCTAGTTCTACTCCGTTTTGCAAAAGTGCTTTAATTGGCTAGTAAAGTGTATTCAGAATTAATGAGAAACCCTAATTAAATATTAAGGGTATAATTTAGTGCATCAATGGATCAAATTGATAAGTTTAACCCTGATATTGATAAAGGTGGTTTAATTATCTGTTTTGAATAAAAGATGCCTAAATTAGAGTTGTAATCCATAAAAGAAGGTTAATTTACATGGAAACCCTAATTTGGGATAAAAGGAGATAAAAATCATATTTTTGTGGAATAAGATAATCAGATGCTTAATAAAGGAAATTCAATGAGAAATTAGGGGTTTTATGTAGTTTTGATAAATTAAGGATGATAATAAGGAAAGAAGAAGTAAAAACCCTAATTTCCAAAGGAACCCTAAGATAGGAATTGAAATCCTAAGTAATGTGATGAAAATTGGATAAATATTAATAAAAGGAAAATTGTACTTTTATTTCAGGATTTCTCTTCCTCATTGCTTGTTGATTGGGTTTCTCTGCATATTTGATTCTATCTTGAAATCTGCAACCAAAGGTATGTGGTTACGCTTATGAATATCTCGAGTTAGTTTTCTGAGATTTACCGAAGTTTTCATCGATGTCATGAACTAGTTGTTGGATGATTTTAATTCATGCAAACTATAATGTGGATATGATTATCACATAATGTATATGCCTTCTAGCTCCTATTCTGGTCCCCTCTGTGTCGTAATGGCTGACATGGTATATGGATACCTAGAGGGTAGGTCCATCAGGTCATGAATGACTTAGTATATGGCTGCCTAGAGGGTAGGTCCATCAAGTCACAGTGAGTCAGATATTGGGCTACCTTTGGGTGGTGCCATGCGACTCTACCTTTACAGAGGTACCATATAAGTCCTTACAGGGACAACACAAAGTTGTGGATAGGTATGGATTGAGTTGTATGGCTTAAAATGTAATCTTGATTGCTAAATGATTAATTGAATGATTACGTTGTTATCATAGTTGCACATTTATTGTTTCCCCCACATACCAGCTTCGGCCGACCGACGTTTTGTTTGTCGGCGTTTTAGGTTCAAGCCAAAAGGACAAACAGTAAAATGTCATATTGTGAAATACATGAAGTTAAATACAAGGAGGATTAGTTAGAGTAGAATCCTTAAGTGGATAGAAGTCTAGAGATCCAAGTTTTCAAAAAGGTATGCAAAAAAAAATTATTTTTTTCTTACAGCTTTCAGTATAGTTGGTAGAATTTAATAATTGTTATTGATTATTTATCGAACCTTTGATCTGGGTTATTGGTTAACGGCTCTGACCTTTCGGTCTCCCTTAATTGGGGGTTACCGGGAGGCGGGGTCGTAACAATTGGTATCAGAGCCTAGGTTCCTTAATTAATCATTAATAATTATTAAATTTTACAAACTCCATAGAACCCAAGGGAGTTATTATAGGATTATCCGAAAGACGGAGGTGTCTAGAAAAGGATCACGACCGGGGGCTGGCAATATTTTCCTCTGCTCCGCTAGTCGGAATACAAGGACTCCCAGATCCGTGTGAGTGCCTGGCCAAAGTCTTAGGGTATGAATCGAAATAAGATACCTTTAGGACTTTCTCATCTTATTCATCCCTTCTCAACTTCAATTATGTTAAGGACCTTAAGGATTAGGGTTTCCTCTCTTCTCCACACCCTCTTGAGGTATGGGTAAAGTTGATAAGGATTAAGGAATCCTCCACCAAATTAATGAAAAGCATGTAAATAAGATGTCATGGACATAAGCTTAATAGATTAAGCGCAAACTAAAGAATAGATACATGCTTAGGTCGTATGACACGAGTTGTCATTGCCCTCAGGAGAGACATGAGGATAGACCTCCTTGGCAGGAGGATGAGTAGATAGAGTTGGTCTTGGAGGTAGAGACCTCCATTAAAAGTAGAGACCTAGCACATCCTTTGAGGATGATGTTAACCCTAAGTGAAGATTAGAGAGAGAGAGATGACATGATGACTTAGATGTCATGGTAGACTTGGTGTTTGGATTGACATGCCTATGGTTTGTCATATGAGCCATGAGAGGTTAGGTGGCCTAGCACCTTTGGTAACCCAACCCTGAGAAGGATCGTGCATGTTTGAGCAAAGCATAGCTCCTTCCTGGATAAGGTTAGAGATGAACCTATAGAAACCTTTTGGCTTATGCAAGTAAGGAATAGCATGCCCCAGAGAACGTCAGTGGTACGGTAGTAGGTTAAAACCCTGGCCAGAAGGGCATGACGGATGGCTTATGAGATAAGCATAAAGAGATATGAATAATCTTGAGCCAAACATGAGTTGAGCATAGGCTTCAACCACATAGGGGTTTGCTTGAGAATATGAGCCTTCATGGTGAAGGGACCTCTAGTAGGTATGGTTGGAGGTGGTTGTAGCTCTAGAGAGAGATGAAGCGGGACCCCAACAAGGAGGTTGGAAGTCTTAAACCCTGAAACTTGAGGAATAGTGGGAGTTAAGGATGATGCGACCTATGTGGATGATAGTGGTTGCCTTATGCTTGATTCCTGGAGGCTGATGATATCTTGGTTACCTCTAGAGAAACCAAACCCTAGAGAGAGGACGATGCTTCTAGTACCCATGGTATAAGTGGTTACCTGCTGGATGAGATAAAGAGTGCCTTAGACCCTGAGGAGGTTTAAGTAACCGGTTGTGAGGTTTTATACCTAGTTGGTTGTCCTGGAAGAAGACTCGACCCTGATGCGTTGCTCGAGTGGAAGGATGATAGGGAGTACATGACATACCTTGGACATGCTTGATTTGTGGTTAAGAGGGTGAGCATGTAGTTGGATACCCAAAGGAGAACCTAGGGTTCCTAGGCCTAAGAGGGGAAGCAGTGTATCTGATGCTCATGATGAGATTTGAGTCTCTATAGTTTCGAGCATGGTACTCCTCATGTGTAGAGGTAAAGGAAATCCCTTACGTAAAGGGTATGTTTAATGAACCCCTCACAGCTAAGTTGATGTAATGTTGAGGATGCGATCAAGTGCGACCTAGCATGGTTTTGTAGGTACGCTTCTGCCTTAGTAGTTGTTGGTTTAAGCATGCTCATATGGAGGTAAACCCTAAGAATGCTTGAGACCTTTGTTATAAAGGTGTAGTCTCCTTCCATCCTGGGAGAGCGACCCTTTGGTAGGAAGTTTACCAGTTTGGTTGGTTTTGAGGTAACCTAAGGAGGTTTCGTAGGATCTTGAGAAACTAAGTGAAGAGTACATGGCATGAGAATGAACCTATAGACCCATAGATAACCATCTCTATGCGCATGTGAATATGTTACCATGGAGGTAACTGGTATGGGGCTCGACCAAGGTAGGTAGGTCGCCATGACCCTTATGAAAGGATGAAAGTCAGCCCATGAATGCAAGAAGAGGAATGATGGATGTTTGGGTAAGGTTCTATGTTGGACATGTACAATAGTAGAATCCTAAGTCTATCCTAGGGTCAGGTAGGGATAAGACTGATGGAAGAAGGAGTTGCCTAATTCACTAGTTGCACATGACCATAGGGTCGAGAGGTAACAACTATCATTGTCTAAGGGCCATGGGTTAGGAGATTGATCACCTTCATGATCTCATGGGACCCAAAGGGCAGATGAGTAGGGCACTCTCTGGATGCATGAGGGAAAAGGGATGACCCCAAAAATGTCAGCACCCTATAGACCTAGAGGAGATGACTAAGGATTGTGCTTGGACCAAGTAAGTTCGAGACCAGTTTCCATGGAAGTAATTTTGATATCATGATGGTTGTGATGTAGAGACATATGTGGCACGTTTCAACTTAGATTTGAAAGTGTACTGGCGAGGTGGGCTATACCATCTCTACTCTTGGAACAGGAAGAACTCTATATTTGGACTGCAGCCAAATGCTTATTTCTTCTTGTTATGGGAGTGAGAGATAGGACAGTACGCATGCCTTACACCAAGGGTAAAGATGATGTAAGTTGGAACGTAGCTACAAGGTATGAGGATAGAGATGATAACATACCCTGGTGAAGTGAATTATACATGGATGGTTCGCAAATACTAAGAGGAATGAGGTAGTCACCTGATGAGGATGTTTTTATCATGAGCTATGTGAAACTTATAAGTTATACCAGGTTGAGTTTGATCACCATGATGATGAAACCAGAGAGTGTTCTTAATGAAAATAGACATAGAATTTGAGGTGAAATGATAAGTGAAATACATGGAAGTGTATGTCTTCAATGTTACCTAATACCTGAGGATGTGAAGTGGTAATGGATGCTCTGGTTGAGATACATCTGACTTGTTTGACTAGAAGCTAGAAAAGGTTGTTTGGCTAACCCTAAGTTTGAAAAGGAGAGGTGTTTGGATAACACTCAGATGTAACAAGATACATTGAAAAGTTAAGGGTTGTTTGGTTAGCCAGTCTAGTCCTTGATGCAATGAAAGGATGGTGGTAGAACCTCAAGTGCACTTCTTTGGAAAAGAAGGTGATGAAACCCGACTAGAGTGGTTTAGGGTTTTGGAGGAATCGATCTTGAGGAATCATGACATACATGAAATCATGATCTAAGATCACCATACCCCGGGGAAAATGGCAATAGCACTTTGGATGCTTAAGATAAAGTTGCATGTGGTTTATGGCCATGCAAGCCAGGAGGTAAAGAACGAACCCCAGTAACCCAGTGTATCGATATAGAAGAGTCCCTGAGAGGAAATGGGAGCTCAACCCCATGGAGGTTGTGATAGGTCTCCCGGGACCAAGGAAGGTCGAGATGCAATATGGGTTATGGTAAGTCGCCTTACCTAGATGACATGAGAAAGAAAGATGTCTATTAAGGGACATATCTGGTTGAACTATCAATGAGAGAGATGGTCCAACTACACCACGATGTGAGTTCAAAAGATCGAGTTTGACCTAGAGGTTCACTTCCATAAAGTGGAAGTAGGTACATGATGAACTCAATGATAGTATAGTTTATCACCCCTAACTATGGTTAGTATGATCCAGACTAAAGGGTCTGATGAGGGCATGTGTTCTCATTCAGGGTGATATCTAGAGACAGTTCTTGTCCTATGAAAGATGTGACAATGACCACCGTAGCCAGTATCAGGTTTTATAAGAAGCTCTGTAAGGGAGGTTGTATCGGTCACCACTTCAGTAAGGTGATGTTGGTGAAAGGACCACATGATGGTTAGGAAAGGACCACATGATGGTTAGAAAAGGGACCACAGTGCGTGTAGATGAAGTCACTTTGATTGTGCAAGAGCTGAAAGGAGCCTAGAGATAATGAGAGTCGTGAGCAGATGCAAAGTAGACTGATATACAAGTTACTGTGGAAGAATATGTGAAAATCCGACCCCTCTAAGTTATAGCTAAGAGAGCTGAGTCCCCGATGCATGGGTTCTTTTGATATGGTTTGGTGGAGAAGGTTAAGTTTGATCTTACCCCTCAGGATAAAGTAATGTGTGATGAGTTCCATATGTCAAATTTAGAGCACTATGTGAGGTACCTGACCATGAGCTGAGCAACGAACCTAGTGAGCCCCAAGGGAGGCTGGCATGGCCTGAGTCACCTGTGCAGTTTATAGATGCCAGGATGAAAGGACTCAGAGAAAAGAATATGTGATGATAAAGGTTCTGTGGAGGCGCAATGAGTACGGTAAAGCCACATAGGGGCCAATGATGGACATGGGAAGTCTTATCCTGATTTGATTGTTTGTTTGATTGTAGAATTTTGAGGGCAAAATTCCTATAAGGAGGGGAGGATGTTATAACCTCATTTTTCTAAAGCATGTAATGAGAATTGTAAATCTCTTTTTGAAAAAAAAGAGAAGGATAAATGAAATCCATGGTTGATTTTAATGGTTTGATTTGATTGAATTTCGTGTATAATAGCCTTGCCCTTTCTTAATGGGTCTTAGTGGCCATTAAGCCCAATTGAAAGAAAAAGAAAAGAAATGGAAAGGGAATTCCATGGGATAATGGAATGTATAAGAAAATGAATAAAGGATGATTAAAAGGCTAAAAGATATTTTCCCAAAAATATAATTTCAAGATAATAGATTCCTTGGGGTTCAAGGAACTCAGAATCATGAATTAATGAAAAAAAATAAAGAAGAGATGGGAAATATGATTAATATGATGGTAACTTGCACATTAAGAAAAGAAATCAAATCCTTAAAATAATGATTTCAAATTTTGTAGGATGAAAGATAAAGCTGTAATTGAGTTTCCCTCAAAATTTGGATAAGAAAAAAGTTACCAATTGAGAGATACGAATTTTCCAAAATCTCATAGGATTAGGAAAATAATTCAATTTTATTTGGGAATTTACTTCCCTTTGATCTAGCGTGCTTGATGAGGTCCCTTGGATCTTAATCCAATGGGCACTGCTCATTGTCCAAGTCCCAAAGGGACAAGGACTGTAGCCGCGACAGGAGGGATTTTAATCCCTGATTTCCTTGGACTCTGATGCATGTGCATCTTTGGAAACCTCCCCATTGAATCCGAGAGTGGAAGGGGAAGTTTCCTGACCATGGTTTTACCATGTTTTAACCCAGTTCCGAGAAACGCCCAATTGGGCTAGTTGTTCAGATCGTGTGGGATTGGGATTCCTCACAGGGATCTCCCATACCCTATGTAAAGGGTATCACACGATCCCTCATCTCATCGCGAACTCAGGCGGCTTGTTCCCAGAGCCCAACTCCCTCTCCTGCTCCCGATTGGGTTAACTCTGGTGAGGAATCTTCGCAGTTTCGCCGTGTCCTGGAGTGAAGAATACGAATAGCAGCTTCCACCCGATCCTGATCTAACGGCCGGGCCAATCAAGGCGGGAACCCTTAGATCCTGAGTCCATCGTGGACTCCGGGTAATCCGATGATCCAGGCTTCGAAGCGCGTGAGTAAGTGGCTGAGTGGAGGAGCTTTGCGCGGACCGCTGGATCAGGAGACCACCGTGGACCGCGGCACATCCAATGATCCACATAATTGGTAAATTCGCCTCTCTGGTGGAAATTCAGGAAAAAGGGTTTTTCTTGTGAAATTGATAAAAATAGCTAGGAGTGTCCAATGACAAAACTTTATATATGAAAATGGTGTAGAAAAATGCAAGGATTATGATAAAAATGTTTCCAGAAGCTAGTTCCACTCCGTTTTGCAAAAGTTCTTTAATTGGCTAGTAAAGTGTATTCAGAATTTATGAGAAACCCTAATTAAATATTAAGGGTATAATTTAGTGCATCAATGGATCAAATTGATAAGTTTAACCCTGATATTGATAAAGGTGGTTTAATTATCTATTTTGAATAAAAGATGCCTAAATTAGAGTTGTAATCCATAAAAGAAGGTTAATTTACATGGAAACCCTAATTTGGGATAAAAGGAGATAAAAATCATATTTTTGTGGAATAAGATAATCGGATGCTTAATAAAGGAAATTCAATGAGAAATTAGGGGTTTTATGTAGTTTTGATAAATTAAGGATGATAATAAGGAAAGAAGAAGTAAAAACGCTAATTTCCAAAGGAACCCTAAGATAGGAATTGAAATCCTAAGTAATGTGATGAAAATTGGATAAATATTAATAAAAGGAAAATTGTACCTTTATTTCAGGATTTCTCTTCCTCATTGCTTGTTGATTGGGTTTCTCTGCATATTTGATTCTATCTTGAAATCTGCAACCAAAGGTATGTGGTTACACTTATGAATATCTCGAGTTAGTTTTTTGAGATTTACCAAAGTTTTCATCGATGTCATGAACTAATTGTTGGATGATTTTAATTCATGCAAACTATAATGTGGATATGATTATCACATAATGTATATGCCTTCTAGCTCAGATCCTGGTCCCCTCTGTGTCGTAATGGCTGACCTGGTATATGGCTACCTAGAGGTTAGGTCCATCAGGTCATGAATGACTTAGTATATGGCTGCCTAGAGGGTAGGTCCATCAAGTCACAGTGAGTCAGATATTGGGCTACCTTTGGGTGGTGCCATGCGACTCTACCTTTACAGAGGTACCATATAAGTCCTTACAGGGACAACACAGAGTTGTGGATAGGTATGGATTGAGTTGTATGGCTTAAAATGTAATCTTGATTGCTAAATGATTAATTGAATGATTACATTTTTATCATAGTTGCACATTTATTGTTTCCCCTACATACCAGCTTCGGCTGACCGACATTTTATTTGTCAGCGTTTTAGGTTCAAGCCAAAAGGACAAACAGTAAAACATCATATTGTGAAATACATGAAGTTAAATACAAGGAGGATTAGTTAGAGTATAATCCTTAAGTGGATAGAAGTCTAGAGATCCAAGTTTTCAAAAAGGTATGCAAATTTTTTTTTAATTTTTTTCTTACAGCTTTTAGTATAGTTGGTAGAATTTAATAATTGTTATTGATTATTTGTCAAACCTTTGATCCGGGTTATTGGTTAACGGCTCTGACCTTTCGGTCTCCCTTAATTGGGGGTTACCGGGAGGCGGGGTCGTAACAAGTTCCATATTATATATAAATAAAATTAATAACTTAGATTTTGTCTGTCTAATAATTCAATTTCAATGACAATGAACAGTTGTTGAAACATCATTCATAATAAAGAAAATCTAAATTTTCCTTATACAAATTGAATTATTTATACAATTAATTTCAAAGCTTTGTAATCTCTCAAGATTTGAGGCCTCAGATAAAATGACTATAAAAGGAGTGATTAGACTATCCATATACCATCTTTTTAGAAAGCCTGTCGCGCCGTTGTGTAATGCTCTGTGCCACAGCAAAATGAGATAACTCAAAACAAAACCACAAAAAGGAGTTAACTTATTAACAGAAAATGCTAAAAATTAAAACCTTGTTGCATAAAATTTCCATATAGAAAGAACCTTTACACATGAGTACTTTCATGCCTCAAAGCATCCACAAAACATGTTGTCAACCTATAATGAGGGCATTGTTCCAGAACGTATATACATGACTTCATCATATCTGATATACAAAGGCACATAAAGAAAACACATTTGTGAAACATATACAAAATGTTCCCACAGACCTGAGTGTACATGGATGACTCTAAGACTCTATCAACAAAGACAACCAGCAACTCTTCCAACCTTATCATCTACTACTCCTCTTACTGCAGCTCAACCTCCTCTACACGATCTCTACCTCCTCGTACTCGACCACCTAAAAAGGGTGTTAACCAATGGGGTGAGACATACAGTCCTAGCGAGAGATATAACTCTTCACCAACTTTACTATCATCATAGGTAAGATAGACTGAACACCAGAATAAATAACAGGGAGAACAATTACTGATGAATTATGAAATGTCTTAATAATTAAAAAGGAATATGAAGAACGTGTATATTTTATACCAACAACATTGTATAAAGATCAAGCAAGGCCTCAACCAATTTTTTCATATTTGATCCTATATAACGATACTACATGACTGATTACGTATTTATTATGCCCTGAGGATTTGAATCATACCATCCAAATCTAACCGACCACTATATGCATATAGTCGAAGTCAGTGCCACATAAGGTCTAATGGAAGATCTAGAATCCACGACCTCACCACACCTCTTGGTCAACACAAGAGAAAACACTATAGAGACATATCAGTCAACTTCAACATTGGCATATATCTAAGATCAGGGATTGGCTCACGTATGGCCATCCACATATATATAAGCATAGCTAGCCCACATTGGTACATGTACAACGCTAAAACAATAGGCTCACACATGGCCATTCTAACAAAAGGAGTGGCTCAAGCATGGCCATCCATTTCATAGTGAGATCGGCTCACATATGGTCGTCTCACACATAATGTGCTAAGGATACAAGGAATTACTCGACTTGTACCCCACGTATTCAAAAATATGCACTCCGAGTTAAACTCATTTCACCATCCAACAATAAAGCTGACACTGGAATGGATCTATGGCATAGGGAAACTACACTAATTGATTTCACTTAATTAATTAGATCAATTTAACATTTTTAAGCATCGATCAAGTTACAATGTATAACCTCTAAAAAAGATCTATATAAATAGGGTATGACTCATCTTCAAAACATATTGAATCACATCATCACTTTATGCATGTTATCATTTATATGTCCACCTCAAGGACCAATGTCCATCATAAGGACCACATGTCCATCACAAGGACCACATATCCATCACAAGGACCACATGTCCATCACATTATAACCACCATAGATCATGCTTGGCTATTTACATCAATCAGTAACACCTACATGGTTAGAAATAGATAACAAGAAGGTAAAGCATCATCATCTCATAGAAATCATGCCATACATTCACATCATACACTTTACATTATAACAATTAGGGTTTCACTTTACCTGATTAGGGTTTACAAGGTTGGATCATCATCTATCTTTAGATCATCAGTTCCTTCATCATTATGAGATATGTTACCAGACATAGAAGCATGTTACTCATTATTATTATAAAACATGTTATGTGGTTTAGAAACATAACCTTCACATCATGTGTACAACTAATCCATAGGATGTCACACCATCACCATGAAACCCTAGCATCAACAAGATACATCACTACACCACATAAGGGTATCGACCACCACACTAGGGTAGGATATTGGCCACCATACTAGGGTAGGATATCGGCCACCACACTAGGGTAGGATATTGGCCATCACACTAGGTAGGATATCGGCCACCACACTAGGGTAGGATATCGGTTTAGCTTAGGTATCAGGCACCCACTCTAGATAGGGTATCGACCTACCAACTAAAAGATGAGTATCGATTTAGCATCACTTGTATTAGGTTCAACATCACTTGTATCGGGATCAAAACCTCCATGAGAGTGTATCGGCCAAGGCACAACAAAGGATATCGGTTTAGAGGTACAAGAGAAGGTGTATTGGTTATACCATCCCTACTAGGTATTGGCCTCACCACTTCAACCAGGGTATCAATCTATGTACCCCATTATGTATCGGACACATAGACCTCCATAGGATATCGACCATTAGGGTTGGTGATATTAGTTAGCAAGGTGTGTCAGGTTACACACGCATATTGGATTAGGGTGACCCCATGTCAGCTTCCACACTCAACTAGAATCATGGAGACTCAACACTCTTCTTCACTAGCCATCATAAGATCATGACATGCCACATCATAAGAAGCATATTGGTCTAGACAAGGCATGTCAAGTTGCAAGCATATCGGTTAGCATACCATATCGGTTTAGTCATCTTCTACCTCAAGATGACGATACTACCAAGGCAAAGAAAGGTGAGTCTCATGGCAATAACTTAATATAGTTCTATTCTCAAAACTGAATACAAGGCTACCAAGAAAACTACTAGCATGCAAGCAAGAGATAATGAGCTACGGATGACTAGAAAGATAACAAGAAGAAAGGTGATAATAACAAAGTAGGGTTAGAGTTATATAACCCACCTCAAGAACAACCACCAAGCTTTAAGCTCCGAGGTCAAGCTCCAAGCTTCCCAAGCTCAAGGTTGAAGAAGGTCCTCCTAGCTTGATCTCCACTACACCTTCAAGAAGGAAGGTTGGACCATGGTCAATAAACCAAAAGAGAGAAAGGAAGGTGCTAAGGTCCATGGCCGAGAATAAGAAAGAAGAAGAGAAGGAAAGCTAGAAAACCATGGCTTACCAAGGAAGAAGATGAAATAAAGCACCACAAACTTCTAGCTCACCCACCAGGCTCTAAGGGAGAGGGTTATTCTAGATCAAGGTAGCCCACCAAGGAGAGTAAGTAAGGATTGCTAAAAGGATCTTCTTGCATGAGAAAGAAGAGGTATATATACATAACTAGAGAGAGAGAGAAAGGGAAAGGTGTCACCACCTTAGAACCCTATAAGACACTTGTCCAAGAAGAAGGGACACATGTCAAACCATGCAACAAGGTCATAGGACCTAAGTCTTGCCTACTCGGTCACTAAGGAAGGTCAAGGTCGACACACCCTTCCACCCCCTTCACAAACCAATAGGGGTGAAACCCTAGATCACAAGATGATATGGCACACCTCCTAGAGTTGCCACAACCCGATATGGTGATCCTCAAGGTGCCACAAACCAATAGGATGCCTCTCAAGACACCCTCAACCAAAACTAAGCCTCTTTAAGGCAATCACAAACTGATACAAGGCCTCACCAAGGCTCTCAAGCTCGAGACAACACTTCAAAGAGCAAAACACACCTCAAACATGTGCCCAAAACATCAACAAGGATGTCACCACTCAACCAAGGTCAAAACAAGGCACCCAATAGTTTCTCTCTCCTCCAGATGATGCTAAGAGAGAGAAGAAACACTCTAGAGGTAGAAAACTTGCATATCAACCCCTACACTTTGTAAATTGCAAGTTGCACCAAAACCTCCCCACAAAGCACAAACATCAAGAAACAAGCTCAAACAAGGAACACCAACCTCCAACATGCCCTAATTACATCTTAGATTATTAGAGCAAGGAGCTAAGAAACTTACTTAAGCATAACAAATAGGCTTAACCCAAAACATGGGTTAGGGTACTTACAAGCCATAAACCCCTAACAGGGATTTTGCCCCCAAAATCCTAAAAGAAAAGAGAAGGGTACTTCCTCCTCATCTCGAGCTCCCACCTAGCTTCCTCAACACCACGATGATGCCAAAGAACTTTCACAAGTACAAGGTCTTTCCTCTTCAATGCCTTCACCTTCAAATCAAGGATCAACACTGGACCTTCCACATAGGTCACATCCTCATCAAGCTCCACCTCCATAGGATGTAACACTACCTCTGTATCCGAATGACACTTCCTCAACCTACTAACATGGAACACTGGATGCAACATGTGCAACTCTGGTGGCAACTACAACTTATAGGCCACCTTCCCAACATGTGCCACAACTGGGTAAGGTCCCATAAACCTGGGAACCAACTTATCCTACTTCCCCAAATTCAAAACACCTTTCCAGAGAGAGACCTTCAGGTATACTTTGTCTCCCACTTGTAATTCCAAAGGCATGTGAAGATTGCCTACATACGACGTATGTCTGTCATGTGTTGCTTTCAACTGTTTATGTATCACTTTGATCTACTTCGTTGTCTATTGTACAAGCTCAGGACCTATAAGTTGATACTCCCCTATCTCTTACCAACACAACAAAGACCTACAATGCCTCCCATACAACACCTCATATGGTGCCATGTCAATACTTCTCTGATAGTTGTTATTGTAGGAAAACTCTATCAGACTGAGGTGTATGTAACATCCCTGACCTGGGTTATGCTTTAACCCTAGGTGTTTTGTTTAAGAAAGATAATTATATGCTTGATATTATCTTTTAAAAAGTAATTAAGGCTTAAGAGGAACTTATATTTCAATTTAAGTCCATTTTGAATAATGTTGAAAGTAATGTTTTACTTGCTTTGGACTGAAGTGCAAATTACCCAAGTTGAGGGGTTAAATTGCAAATTGTGCATGATAATATGTTCCTCATGTTTTGAAGCATAATGGGAATAAATATGATGCAGAGGTATGGCTTGTGATACCCTGAGCACCAAGAAAGAGCTGGTAAAGCAATGTTTGTGCATTAAAACCTAGTTTTGGTGTAATGTGCAATTTACCCAAAAACCCAGGGTTTAATATGCAATTTACCACTTCAATAAGGTCCTTAATGATATTATAATCTTTTAGAGGTAATAAAATGAGAGGGGCATCTCATTTGAGCTACTTTGAAAGAGAGAATCATGATATTAAAATAATCAAGATTTAAGCATAAATGGAACTTTACTTCAAATTAATGCAAAAATAAATATAATAATTGAAGGGCCTTCAACCAAAAACGAGATGGTTGGATTTGTTCAAGTGTGAAAACCCTTGTGCCTTTTATAGGCCACGAAATATCTAACTTGAGTGGACAGTCCACTCACATTAAGTTAATGGAATGTAATATCCACTAAAAATGGGATATTAATATAATATGATTAAGGTGCTTAATTTCTTTTCCCATAATTCTTGTATAATGGAAGATAATTTGGAGATAATGAAGATATCTTTGCATGCATGGAAATGAGGAGGAAGAGGTGGCACAAATTTTGGAATTAAAGGATTTTTATAAGGCATTTTATCTCTCATTGATTTTCTTATAAAAAGATATTTTACCACTCAAGCCAAGGACTATTTCGGATCCACTTCTTTCCTTTGCTTGGAAAAACGTTCAAGGAAGCTAGGGGTAGCAGGAAAACGACCCGCAACCTGTTGGTAAGCTTCTTGACCTTCATTCATCTTGATTTCATGGTGGAAATCATAAATCAATGCATGATTCCTTCATATCTCGATCCCATCTTCACTTCTAACCATCCGTTTTCACTCAAAAGCTTGAGGAACGAACCTTGTGGTGTGGAAACTCTTCTTCCACCATTGTTGACGTGAAGCTCCAAGATTTGAAGCTCAATTGAAGGCGGGTTATATAACTTGAACCCCTATTCATTATTATTGATTTCAATTTCTCAATCAACTATGTTCAATTGCTCTTCTTTCAATTCCTTTGATTAGTTGATGCAATTACCATTATAATGGCAGTAGTTTTTGATGGTCTAAGGCTTGATGATGATAACATCATCTTAGGATCACTTTCCAACAAATTTGTATTGCAAACGGTTTCAAGAGTTTGGTCCGAACGGTTTCACCAAACCGTTTGGAGACCAAATGGTTTCCAAACCATTTGGAGGCTTGGACCCCAAACCGTTTAGAGGTGTTGACCATTTGGATGGGTTGACCATTTGATATCAGACCCTAGAAAATGTTGGATGATGATCCAAGGGTTCCAATTGATTGATTCAATATAAAGACAATCCTCTAAGTGGAAACCCTAATCGGCTAAGTGCTGAAATTGCAATTGATTAAGTTGACATTTTGGGTTGATTAGCCCAAACGATTTCAAAACCATTTAGAGGTCACCCCAAACGGTCTCAAGACCGTTTGGAGGTCTAAGGTTGAATATGGTTGAGTAATTGAAGAGTTAGAGTTGTCAAATCGAAGTACATTCAATAGCTATTTTGATGATCAATCCAATGATGCAAACCCTAATTGTATTTCAAAAATTTTAATGAATCATGAGGCAAACGGTCTCAAGACCGTTTGGAGGTCATCCAAATGACCTCAAGACCGTTTGAGGTCAGGTCACTTTATAATTTGATGATGGTTCATTGGTTTCAATTAGATTGGTTCCACAATGTTAAGCATTGATGGTTCCTCGATTCCAAAACCCTAATAGAAGGAGTTTTGATTATAAACCCTAGTTTAATTGGGTTCAAAACCCTAATTAATGGTATATTTGAGGGGTGATTCTATGGTTCAATTGATGAATGAATCAAAGATGCAATTAATAGTCGGTTCATGGATTAGAACCTTGAAATGATTAAGTGTTGTTAGGACTTTTTGGTCCATTCAGTTTTGAGATGGTTTGGACCAAACGGTCTCAAGACCGTTTGGGTCCAAATGATCCCAAACCATTTGGAGACCCAAGCTCATGCGGTTTCAATACTTTCTATCTCATTCAGTTTCAAGGCAATGTTTGCTTAAACGGTTTCAAGGGCAATATGCCCAAACGGTTTCAAACCGTTTGAGCTATGAATTCAAGACCGTTTAGGGCCTAAGTAGGCAAGACCGTTTGAGGTTCAAAATGGTTAATACATTTGCATATATAATTTAATTGAAGATTCAATTGGTCAATTCATTTGAATACTCATGTGATTGAAGGCTCAATTGATCAAATCTTCTGGACATCCTAGAAGAGGATGAGAGAGAGAATTATACATGTAAGATAATCATGTAGCAATCGAGCCTAACACATTCAAAGTAAGTGTGATATACAATTAGGGTATGATCCTTAGTAAAGAGATCATGAAACCCTAATTGAGTTAATTGATGAACTCAAACCCTAAATTAGGGCAATTCTGAGTGAAACCCTAATCTAGGAAGATAATGTGATATGATTTTAGGGTAATGACATGAGTAACCCTAATTCATGGTATTTTAATGTAAAACCCTAATTGGGATGAATCGTAAACCCTAATCGTGGGTTATTGAGTATAAACCCTAATCTAGGTTGATGTGATGTGAATAGTAAACCCTAATTTTAAATAGGGTGAAGTTGCATGAAACCCTAATCCTGGACAATGAAATGATGAATCATTGGTCTTAATTGAATAAAGGGGGATGAGTAACCCTGATTGCTATAAAATGGGAAATCCTAACCCTAGTATGGGAATAGTGATATTACCCTTGTATAGCATGGAATTGAAATATGATTGATATATTTGTTATCATGTATGCTAACCATGCAGGCATCCTAAGATGATGAACATAGCCAGGTATGAGCTATGATGCTTATTTATTGAAATTATTTATTGGGCCTTGTGTGCCATAATATGCCTTGTTTCCTAGTAAGAGGTGACAAAAGAGAGTTAATGGGCCTTAAGTGCCAGATAAGATGCTTGTGTAGCAAGTGTCATGTTTACCTTGGTCAGATGACCTGAAGGTGATGATTACCTAAAACAGTGGCAACAGTGCTCAGTGATGAGATGAGGGTTTGAATGCCCAGAATCATATGTTTATGTGAGGGACTGAGATCCCAATGTCTTTTAGAGACTGAGAAGTAACTGATGAAAATAATACATGTTACTTTATAGCATTTGTCCTAATAAGTTATGTTTGAAAACTTGATTGATGCTAAAATGATATGATAATGTACCTAATTAATCAAATGAAAGCTATTCATGTAGTGCTCTGACCATAGATCCATCATTGTCAGAAGCGGGTGATGGTGAAATAGGTTTTCTTACGAGATCTCCTGGAGTTTGCATATTATTGAATATGTGGGGGTCGATGGGTGAAAATATCCTTACATCCTAATGAGGGAATTAATGGAAGGTAAACATTAAACCTCTCAATCCTTCATGCTTCTGGGATGGATGTATCACTAATCTCTCGATGATGTTAATGTCAGATCGATGGAGGTAAACATGAAATCTCTCGATCGCGAAGAGAGTACAGCCGCCACTGTAGCTCTATAGCTAGATGCCACTATACCCTAGCAAGCTATGTAGCAGAGACACAAATATGTCCCACATGTAATCTCACACTAACCTAGATGTGGGGAGTCATGGAAGCTGGCTCTTCCATTTGACTTTATATGGTGTTGATATTGACTTCATAGTGATCGGTGAGTGGTATATCTCATCTCCTCAGAGCTTAAGAATGTTTGTAAAATATAATCAGCCATGTAGCGTATTTGCATAAGATTGAAATATGAGAATCACTGGTTGATGTTAACCTGCTTAGCATGTCCATGAATACATAAATGTTATTTATGATCTTTAATTGAATAAGATATATGCTACCTTGTCAAGTTATAGTTGATATACTTGAATAGAAATGTTGCTCTAGCCTGCATAAATAGTGATTATCAGCTATTGAAATATATTATCCCACTGCTCAGTTTATTTATATCAAACTACAATAACAATGTTGCGGCGGAGAGTTATATCTCTCGATGGGGTAATTTTATAATTGTCTCACCCCCGTGGGATTCTACGTTTTTAGGTAGACGCAGACAAAGAAGCAGAACCTCCGTAGCAGAGGAAGAGCAGCAGCAGCAACAACAAGGATAACAGTAATATCCCAGGTGGGGATACTGGTTGTCAAGCTTTGTACATAAAGTCATATGTGTCGCCTTTGTACTCTCAGGTCCTAGGAGTCAGTAGATAATGTTTGTATAATCAACCTGAGATTTTGGTATGATGATACATGGAATGTCCAATGTGGACCAGTATGTAAATATACTACTGTGGTTCTTGTTTAAAGAATCATTGGTAATGGATATTTTTATAAAAGGTTTTAATTTTTAGTGATTTTCAGTAATCCCGCTGCTAACGAAATGCTTCTGCATTAGTTAAATTAGTTAATCTGGTTTTTATGAGTTGGACACAACAAATTTAGTGGTATCAGAACTCTAGGTTCGCTGAGTCTACAGAGACATAGGATTAAGGTTGTTGAGTCTGTTCTAGTGTTTTCCAGTTTATCTGATAGTGTCTTCTGCTCATATAGGAGGAGAAGAACTAGAAGATGTCTAGATCGCATGATGAACATGCTGCTGAGAGCAGCGTTGCTGCACCGGGAGGAGGTGCAAGGGATCAAGCTAGGGAGGAACTTGTACCTGAGATTTCTCAACTAGATCAAGCTGATATGGGGAACCCAGTCTTCCAAGCCATGTATGGGCAGTTTTTGGCAACTATGACTCATATGACATATAGGATGCCACTACCTGCACCAAGGACACCAGTCCACAATGAAAGATAGGGAGCTGGCAAGACCTTCGAAAGGCTTCGAAGGGTAGGAGCCATAGAGTATGCTGGCACAACTGATCCAGTAGATGTTGACTTCTGGTTAACTGAGCTGGAGAAGGCCTTTAGAATCCTTATTATTCCTAAAGATGATAAGGTGAGACATGATGTCTATCTTCTGAAGGGAAGTACCCGTCATTGGTGGACCATTGAGGAAGGCAAGAGACCCGATGTTGAAGTCGGATGGGATGAATTCCGATGCGAGTTTGTTGCTAGATACTTTCCTAAGACGTATCTAGATGAGAAGATCTCTCAATTTGAGAGGTTGAGGCAGGGATAGATGAACATTAGCGAATATGAAGCTAGGTTCATGGAGCTATTGCGGTTCTGTCCACACATGGTAGCCACTGATGAGGAGAGTATTCGGCATTTCGAGAAGGGGTTGAACGCTGAATTGACCACTCCTATGTCTGCTCTGGAGAACAGGGAAAGATTTGCCACTTTTGTGGAGTCTGTGAGGAGGATTGAGAGGTCTGTGATTGAGAAGCGATAGACCAATAAAAAGAAAGTGTATCCTCAGTTTCAAGGACCCGTGTCTGAGAGTTTCAAGAAGTCGAGATTCTCTACACCACCACCACCAAATTTTAATTCCCCGACATAGTGGACGTCAAGTAGGGGTAGGGTTCGTAGTTTTACCCCAAGTATAACCCCCATTACAGCATCAGCATCAGTAACAAGACCACCCAGGCAGAGTTTGGGAAACTACAACTGCTATCAGTGTGGGAGGTCAGGACACTTGAAGAGAGATTGTCCTGAGAAGGTCAGAACTGTGACTCAACCCCAGAGGCAGAGTCAGTAGGGCTCACAGAGGAGACAGTTCAGTAACAATGCTAGAGGACGTGGACAAGCATCCCAAGCTGGATCGCCAGCACCAAACAACCAAGCACAGGGTCAACAACAACCAACGGCTAGATTCTATGCCATGAATCAGCCTGAAGTAGTAGTCAACCCTCGGGTTGTGACAGGTCAGATGGAACTATTCTATTCTGATATGTCTTCATCCTGCTTCATATCTGTGTTAATTGATCCAGGTACTACACACTCTTTTATCACTCGAGAAGTGATTTATGACTGCAACATGACTGTCAGTCATAGAGCAGATAGTTTGATGCTAGAAACCCCTTTATTGGGATTTGTAGTGTTGCGGGAAATGTGTTCTCCCTGCAATCTTTTCTTTTCTGACCATCGCATTCAAGTGGATCTTATACCACTTGAGATGCATGGGTTTGATATAATCTTTGGGATGGACACCTTAGATAAGTATAAGGTTGTTTTGGATTGTAGTTCTAAGCAGGCTGTGTTCACAGACAGTGGTGACACATGGATCTTTTAGGGAGATAGAAAGATTCTTCCAACTTGTCTTGTATCAGCTATGGTAGCTGAGAAGTTGATGAGACAGGGATGCCTTTCATTCTTGGCTCATGTGGTAGATACCACAATGGAGAGCCCTCATCCTTCTGAAGTTCCGGTTGTCAGGGAATTTGAGGATGTATTTCCTGAAGAACTTCCAAGTGTTCCTCCACCCTGAGAGATCGATTTTGAGATTAATCTGATTCCGAGCACGCAACCTATAGCACAAACGCCGTATAGAATGGCGCCTGTTGAGATGGCATAGCTCAAGAAACAACTACAGGAGTTGCTTGAGAAGGGTTTTGTCCAACTGAGCACTTCACCATGGGGTGCTCCAGTTCTTTTTGTTCAAAAGAAAGATGGGTCGATGCGGTTATGCATTGACTACAGACAGTTAAATAAAGTAACTATAAAGAACAAGTATCCTCTACCAAGGATAGATGACTTGTTTGATCGGTTGTGTGGTGCAACTATCTTTTCTAAGATAGATCTGAGGCGGGATACCATTAGTTGTGTATCAAGGAGGGTGACATATCTAAATCTACTTTTAGAACAAGATATGGTCACTATGAGTTCACAGTTATGTCATTTGGACTAACTAATGCACCATCTGCATTCATGGAACTCATGAATAGAATCTTCAGACCTTTTCTTGATCAATGTGTAGTCGTCTTCATAGATGACATCTTGATCTATAGTAGAGATGCTCAACAGCATGAGCAGCACCTCCGTCAGGCTTTGAATTTGCTAAGAGAGCATAGGTTATATGCTAAGTTTAGCAAATGTGAGTTCTAGTTACCAGAAGTTTCTTTTCTAGGACATGTAATATCTGCCTCACGTATTCATGTTGATCCTAAGAAGGTAGAATCTATCCTGCAATGGGAACAACCAAAGACACCAATGGAGATACGCAGTTTCCTAGGACTGGCAGGCTATTACAGGAGGTTCATCAAGAACTTCAGTTCTATAGCTTTACCCCTAACCAAGTTGACCAGGAAAGATATTCCTTTTGTATGGAATGACAAGTGTCAACAATCTTTTCAGTTTTTGAAGGAAAGGTTAACAAGTGCACCTATGTTGGTGTTACTTGAGTAGGGAAAGGGGTATATAGTTTTCTGTGATGCATCCAGGAATGGCTTAGGATGTGTGTTGATGCAGGATAAGCAAGTGATTTCTTTTGCTTCTCGACAGCTTAAGAAACACAAGGAGAATTATCTGACACACGATCTAGAGATAGTTGTTGTGGTCCATGCCTTGAAGATCTGGAGACATTATCTCTATGGAGAAACATTCTAGATTTTCACGGACCATAAGAACCTAAAGTATATCTTTTCTCAGCATGAGCTGAACATGAGACAGTGCCGCTGGATGGAATTAACCAAGGACTACGATTGTACAATTGATTATCATCTAGGGAAGGCCAATGTAGTAGTTGATGCACTGAGTAGAAAATCATCAACACCAGCCTTAGATAAAGCACAGTTGAATTCCTTAGTGTGCTCTAAGAGAGATATGCTTATATCCTTGAGGCAAGACAACATACATCTTAAAGTATCATTGTTAGCCGGGCTTTTAGCTGAGATGCAAGTGAAACCTACACTGAGGGAGCAGATTAAAGAAGCTCAACAAGCTGATATTGTGATTCAGCAGATCAAGTCAGAGTATGGTAATGAAAAGCGGGATGGCTTCCATGATTCTGATGATCAGGTAGTCTATTACCATGGTAGGATGGTAGTACCTGATGCTGATAACTTAAGAAAGTTAGTCCTGGAAGAAGCTCATTCTTCAATGTATGCTATGCATCCCGGGAGCACCTGTTGGGTTTTGTGGAGAAAACATGTGCAGCGGAAGCAATAAAATCCACGCAACCCGAAACAGGATCTCATTGACAACAACGTATTTGGAAGTAGTGTTTGTGGGATATACCTTATCACAAAGCAAGTCCGGCGATGTCCCGCTGCACGACGGTGCAACACTGTTGACCTACATAGACAGAACTTTTCTCCCATTCGCTCTCACAGGAAGATCCGACGGCGCTCCTGTGCGATGATGTACGCCGCTCGTAATGTGCACGGATGGTCGTCGATGTCCTCCAAACACATGCGTATTAGCCTCTGCGTCTCTACTTCATCCAGGAGGATGGACATGAACTCCACGTCGCACTTCCTAATCCGGCGGGAAGGAGTCGTGTATGTGCAGCGGCGTGCTAGCGGCACGTTTCTCTCCTTCCTCTCCTAAGGACGGTGACGGCTAGGGTTTACGTACGTGAGTGTAAACTGAAAAACCTCTATCTATCTTATATAGATATCGGCTGTCAATCCTCCTTTAAATAGGATACGAAGGGAAGTAGGGTTTCCTAAACCCATCGGTAAACAAAAACAATGCATTAATTAAAATGTTTGTGGATTAATTAGAATATTCTAGAATTCATTAATTAACCAAATAATCACATTAATTGATTAATTAATATCCGACTCCATGCAATCGCTAGGGATGGATCTATGGGCATATATACCAATAGATTCCCACTTGCACTTAGAGCCAGTCACTCCAATATTATTCTAATACATTACATAAACACTTTAGTAATCAATGTGATTTGGAGAAATTCCAATCAAATCCACAATTATACTCCTATTCCAACACATCCTATGTGTTTGACCTGGTAGGCTCCAAATTACGTTGCCAGTGATATCCATAATCATATTATAATTTCACAAGCAATGATTGGTATCTAGCAAGACTTCATTGCCACCCAAGTAATTGGAAAAGTTGGAGAACAACTTGACCTATCATTCATGACTAGTGTTACAGTGATTGTATAGTTCTTTTGTCGCTGATATTCGGATTGAACTCGAGTCATGGAATTGTTATCCTTTTCAACGTTCAATCCATGTTCCTTGAACTAGAGCAGACTGTCTAAGATATATGTAAGATCAATATCACATATTGACTCACATCAGCATAGCCATGCATTTCTGAGTCTTGCTTATCAAGTGGCCAGAATATCAAACTCCCAGAGGAAGGACAAATTCCATCTACATCACTCACAGTCATCCCCATGTGTCACAGTGCACCCAAGCACCATCTTTATGGAAATCCTTATTCAGGACCACGGTGGATGATGTCAAAGTACACCGAACGACATGTGATAAGTGTAGTAAATTCAGGTCTAAGAACCACAATCACCACCATCATTATGAGATGTGACTCTAACTACCAATCATGGTATCCATGTGTCACTCTCAAGGTGGGTCTATCCGATACATTATTCTCTAACAAGTATCTATGTATTTGGTTTGATATCTCCATATCATGGATAATGAGATTCTTCCATCAACCAACATACATTCTAATCTTATGTGTTATTGATGTCTATGGATATTTCCAAAATAACAACCGATTAGGGACAAAACAAGAATACATACTCTTAGCATACATATGATCTCACTATTCAGGTCATCAACCCGAACACATATGTCATTGAGTATATTATTCTATAGACATCTATAAGTTTTATGGTCATCTCACAATATGAAACACAAACATATAGATTGGAAACTTGCCTTTATTGATATGATCAATGTAGTAATTACAAATCGTTTACACAGTATCCCATTACAATCATCGAATGATAGTCTCTATAGGCATACATACCAACAGATTCCCAATTGCACTTATACCCAATCACTCATGAATCTCAATCCAAGTGATCGAACATGTCTGTCATGTTTCTGCTATGAAAGTGCTTTTGTGAGCGGGTCATCCACATTGCTTTCTGTAGGTACTCTGCAAATCTTCACATCTCCTCGTTGTACGATCTCTCGTATGAGATGTAACTGCCATAGAATTTGTTTGGAACGTTGGTGTGATATTGGTTCTTTAGCCTGTGCAATTGCTCCATTGTTGTCGCAAAACAACTCAATTGCATCACCAGCGCTAGGAACCACTCCAAGTTCATAAATGAACTTCTTGATCCACACAGCTTCCTTTACAGCATTAGATGCGGCAATATATTCGGCCTCTGTTGTAGAATCCACAACCATCTCTTGCTTAGAACTCTTCCAGCTCACAGCTCTGTTGTTCAGGAAAAACACAAATCCAGATTGTGATTTGTAGTCATCTTTGTCAGTTTGGAAGCTAGCATCGGTGTAACCCTTTACCACGAGCTCTTCCTCACCACCATATACCAAGAATTGATCCTTAGTCCTTCTCAAGTACTTTAGGATGTTCTTTACGGATATCCAATGACATTCACCTAGATCTAACTGATACTGGCTCATCATGCTCAAAGCATACGACACATCAGGATGAGTACATAACATTGTGTACATAATAGATCCAATTGTTGATGCATATGGAATCTTACTCATGCGTGCTCATTCATCACATGAACTAGGACACTGGGCTTTAGAGATTGTAACCCCATGGGACATGGGTAAGTTACCTCTCTTAGAATCCTCCATGCTAAACCTCTTTAGCACCTTGTCAATGTATGTGCTCTGGCTTAGGCCTAGAAGCCTTCTAGATCTATCTTTATAGATCTTGATCCCTAGTATATAGGATGCTTCGCCTAAATCCTTCATATAGAAAGTCTTCCCTAGCCAAACTTTTACTATTTGAAGAGTAGGGATGTCATTTACCATCAATAGTATGTCATCCACATACAATATGAGAAATATGACTGTACTCCCACTAACCCTTTTGTAAACACAAGGTTCATCTTCATTTTGACTAAAGCCAAACTTTTTGACTACTTCATCAAAACGTAGATTCCAGCTCCGAGATGCTTGTTTCAATCCATAGATTGACCTTTATAGATTACAGACTTTATTGTCTTCCTTTGGATTGATAAAACCCTCAGGTTGTATCATGTACACATCCTCGAGTAAATTCCCATTAAGGAATTCTGTTTTAACATCCATCTGCCAAATCTCATAGTCATGATAAGCTGCAATGGCAAGCATGATCCTGATGGATTTAACCATGGCAACTGGTGAGAAGGTCTCATCATAATCAACACCTTGAATTTGACAGAATCCTTTTGCAACCAATCTACCATTATAGGTTTGAACATTTCCATCCATGTCAGTCTTCTTCTTGAAGACCCAATGCACCCTATGGGTTTTACCCCTTCGGGTGGATCCACCAAGGTCCATACCTTGTTGGTGTACATGGATTCCATCTCAGATCTCCTGGCTTCGAGCCATTTCTCATATTCTGGTCGCTTAGCAACTTCTAGATAGGAAGTTGGCTCATCTTCTATGCCCAATTCATCACTGTCTTGAATCACGAGAAATCCAAAGCTCTCAGGCTCAAGTCCTGTCCTAATAGACCTACGAGGTTCATGTGTTACATTTGGAACTTGAAATTCCACAACAACTTGTGAGTCTTCATGTTTCTTATGTACCTCCTCAGGTTCTCTGCTTTCTTGTTGGTCTCGAACTTCTTCGAGCTCTACATTCCTCCCACTAATTCCTTTGGAAATAAATTCCTTTTCAAGAAATATAGCAGTCCTAGCAACAAACACTTTGTTGTCAGTTGGTGTGTAGAAGTAGTATCCCCGAGTTTCCTTGGGGTATCCAACAAAATAGCATTTTTCCGATTTGGGTCCAATCTTTTCAGGAAATTGTTTCCTAACATAAGCTTCACATCCCCAAATCTTTAACATAGACAAATTGGGACGATTCCCATTCCATATCTCATATGGTGTCTTTTGAACCGATTTAGAAGGTACACGGTTAAGTGTAAATGCTGCAGTTTTAAGAGCATATCCCCAGAACGATATTGGAAGTTCGGCTGAACTCATCATTGATCGTACCATGTCTAATAATGTACGATTCCTTCTTTCTGACACACCATTATGTTGTGGTGTACCAGGTGGAGTCCATTATGATACAATACCACGGTCTCTCAGAAGGTCCTCAAACTCTTGGCTTAAGTATTCGCCACCTCGATCTAAACGGAGTACTTTAATACTCTTACCAAGTTGCTTCTCTACTTCATTCATGAAAGTCTTGAACATTTCAAGAGTTTCTAACTTGTGTTTCATAAGATATACATAGCCATACCTACTGAGGTCATCAGCGAAGGTAATGAAGTATTGATAGCCTCCTCTAGCATTTGATCTAAAAGGTCCACATACATCAATATGTATGAGCCCTAGCAGATCACTGGCTCTCTCACTGTGTCCAGTGAAAGGAGTTTTGGTCATCTTCCCTAATAAACATGCCTCACATGTCTCTATTGATTCAAAATCAAAAGAGTCTAGATAACCATCCTTATGGAGTCTAGATATGCGCTTCTCATTTATGTTCCCAAGACGACAATGCCATAAGAATGTTTTGTTTGATTTGTCAAGTTTTAAACTTTTAGTATTTACGTTATATATGCTAGTCTCAAGTTCTAACAAGTAGATATCATAAGACATAGGGGCATTGCCATAAAAGATCTCATATTTAGATATAGAAATAATTCCATTCTTAATGTGAAATTCAAATCCACTCTTGTCCATACAAGATACAGAAATAATATTTCTATTAATGGCAGGTACATAATAGCAATTCTCTAATTCTATTACAAGGCCCGTAAGCAAAGATAACCTAATAACTCCAACTACGGTGGCAGCAACTCTTGCTCCATTAGCAACCCGCAGCTTGACTTGGCCCTTTCGTAAAGGCTTACTTCTTATCAGATTCTGCATATTAGAACATATGTGAGATCCACATCCGGTATCCAGTACCCATGATGAAGAAGTATTTAAGTTTATCTCAATAATGTATATACCTGAAGTGGAGATCTCTATCCTCTGCTTCTTCTTCCTTAGTTCCTCCAGGTAGAGAGGACAGTTTCTTTTCCAATGTCCAGCCTGGTGACAATGGTGACAACTACCTTCTTTTGGGATCCCACCTTTAGCTTTGAGCGCGGATGACTTTGGCTTCTACTCGGCTTTAGAACCTTTCTTAGCCTTTCCTTTGCCCTTTTCCTTACTGATCACCATCACAGACTTGGGCTTGTCTTTCTTCATCTGTGATTCAGCTGTCCTCAACATGCCCAACAATTCTGACAACGGCTTATCAAAATTGTTCATGTTGTAGTTCATGACAAAATGATTATATGATTCAGGAAAAGATTGTAGAATCACATCAGTGGCCAACTCTTGACCTAGGGGAAATCCCAGCTTTGATAGGCTTTCCACGTACCCAATTAAAGTGAGTATATGGGTGCCAACTGAGTCTCCCTCTTTCATCTTGCTCTTGAACAAAGCCTTTGAGACATCATATATCTCCTGTCTTGCTTGATGTTGATACATGTTCTTGAGATGTGTTACAATCTCCATGACATTCATGTTCTCATGCTGCTCTTGCAACTCATAGTTCATTGAGCACAACATCAGGCACTTGACATCCACGGCATCATCAAGGTGCTTCTTGTAAGCATCCTTTTCAGCCTTGGGCGCATTTACGACGGGTTCCACTGGCTCTGGTGTTTCAAGGACATAGAGCTTACGCTCATGTGTGAGAACAATTCTCAGCATCCTAAACTAGTTTTGAAAGTTGGTTCCGGTGAGTTTGTCCTTCTCAAGGACCGATCGCAATGAGAAAGTGTGAGTGTTGTTTGCCATTTGATTGCTACAAAAGAAAAAATTTGCATTTAGTCCAAAACATTTTGACTTGTAAAGATTTGATAAACGAGATTAATTAGGCCTTTAATTAATTACACTCCCACTATTTTATTCAAATTGATAGTCCTCACTATCAACTCGAAAGATTGCAACGCACAACCTTCTAGTGAGACAAGACCCAAAATAATTGGATCAATGCCCAGCCAACGCCGGCGTCAAAGACCAAATACTAAGGTAGGCAACTTTTGCCAATTGCATCATATGCAACTCTTGGATAGATGATCATGCACAACTCCTTGCCATGATGTATCTGTGTGCCTCTAGGTACTTGATCCTATCAAGGTTCCCTAGTTAAGTCCAACCCATAAGCCAACACGATGAGTGTGCACCCTACGGAGGCAGACCCACACACCCACCATCACACTTCCACGAGATAGACAGTGTACCACGCGGAGGTGTGCCCACACATAGTCGATCAAGATTTTCATGTGTGTTGCTTTATGGAAGGCAACTAAAACTTAATATTATTAATTGAGGGGTTTTATTAATACATATACATATCCAAACACCACATACTTATAGTACATATCATATACTACTATATCCATAACCACAAACGATAGACATGCAATCACAAACACAAATACATCGGTTATGGCTATACTATTGTAATCCTTTGGAGCAACAAAGGATTACGGTCTACCTATGGTCTTATGCATCTCATGCAACACCTGTGAATCAACATGTAAGCCTGTAATGATCAACATTGCAATGAACAACTTCATGGATGCTTCGTGAGGTTGGAACTTCAAGTTGCTTCTTGGAATTGGATCTTCTTGTTGCTTCTCCATGGATGCTCCTTGGAGTTGGATATTCAGGTTGCTTCTTGGAATTAGATCTTCATGGTGCTTCTCCATGGACACTCCTTGGAGTAGGATCTTCAATTGGCCTCCTTACATCAAGTTTACCAATACTAAAACTAGTCCTATCTCTATTACATCATATGAGTACAAAAATAAAGGAAAAGAATTGATTACACTTTGAAATAAGAGATGAGGCTCAGCATGCAAGCCGAATACTTTATACAAAGGATCCATATGCAACCATTATACATCCATAACATTCACAAACAAACATATCCACAAGATTGACATCCACATTCATCCACAACATTCACAAAAGGGGATACGAGGCCATAACTGTGCATGCATTCACCACATAAAATAGATTTTAAAGGTGACGTGTATGTTATCATAGGTATATCTACATATATGTATATACATATTAAAATTGCAGTACTTGTAATGTGGGACATTCCCCATTAAATACATTTTTGACTCCCACGCAGACTATGTGGGGTACACAGGGGCAGCGCCCCTGTACATAGGTCTACAGAATTTTACTTCTGTGTACTTAGGAAAATCAATATTTTCCATAGTCGACCCCGTACAAAACGTCAAAAATAGAAGCCTACGGTGTATGTGGAATTAGGTTTAGATTTGTACATTAACAATTTTAATTTGCATCATATGCAACATAAAAATAGTATACAGCGATTCGATCATATCGAAACGGATCCAAATACGCTGTAGATTGACGCTGCTCTGATACCACTATTGGGTTTTGTGGAGAAAACATGCACGGCGGAAGCAATAAAATCTACACAACTCGAAACAGGATCTCGTCGACAACAACGTATTTGGAAGGAGTGTTTGCGGGATATACCTTATCGCAGAGCAAGTCCGGCGATGTCCTGGTGCACGATGGTGCAACACTACTGACCTACACGGACGGAACTTCTCTCCCGTTCGCTATCACAGGAAGATCTGGTGGTGCTCTTGTGCGATGATGTACGCCACTCGTAACGTGCATATATGGTCATCGATGTCCTCCAAACGCAGGCATCTCAGCGTCTACGTCTCTACTTCATCCACGTGGATGGACTGGAACTCCACGTCACGCTTCCTAAGTCAGTGGGAAGGAGTCGTGTATGTGTGGCGGCGTGCTAGCGGCACGTTTCTCTCCTTCCTCTCCTAAGGATGGTGACGGCTAGGGTTTACATGTGTGAGCATAAACTGAAAAACCTCTATCTATCTTATATAGATATCGGTCATCAATCCTCCTTTAAATAGGATATGAAGGGAAGTAGGGTTTCCTAAACCCATCGGTAAACAGAAACGAACGCTCGTGGATTAATTAGAATATTCTAGAATTCATTAATTAATTAAATAATCGCATTAATTGATTAATTAATATCCTACTCTATGCAATCGCTTGGGATGGATCTATGGGCATATATACCAACAGCACCAAGATGTATCATAACTTGAAAGATATGTATTGGTGGCCTGGATTGAAGAAAGATGTAGCTGAGTTTGTTATGCGGTGTCTGATGTGTCAGCAAGTTAAAGCTGAACATCAGAAGCCTGCAGCAACAATGCAACCTCTACCTATACCGCAGTGGAAATGGGATAATGTAACCATGGACTTTGTGGTTGGTTTTCCAAGAACAGCCAAAAGTCATGATTCCATTTGGGTGATAGTTGATAGGTTGACTAAGACCACACATTTATGACCTGTCAAAACAACCTACACAGCTGAGAAGCTTGCACAGATATACATAGACGAGATAGTGTGTTTGTATGAGGTTCCAGATACTATCGTTTCTGGTAGAGGTCCCCAGTTTATGAGTCATTTTTGGAACTGACTGCATAAAGCTTTGGGTACGCAGTTAAGGTTTAGTACAGCCTTTCAGCCACAAATAGATGGACAGTCTGAGAGGACTATACAAACCGTGGAGGACTTGCTTCGGGCATGTGTTTTTCAGTTTGTAGGAAGTTGGGATCTACACCTGAGCTTGATAGAATTTGCTTATAATAATAGCTATCAGCACAGTATTGACATGGCACCATATGAGGCATTATATGGTAGACATTGTAGATCTCCCTTATGTTGGTATGAAACTGGAGAATATCAACTTTTGGGTCCTGAGCTAGTACAGCAAACAACTGAGAAGATTAAAGTAATACAACAACAGTTGAAAGCTGCCCAGGATAGACAGAAATCCTATGTTGACAAGCATCGTAGACCCTTAGAATTCCAAGTTGGAGATAGAGTATACCTCAAGGTATCACCTTGGAAAGGTATCTTGAGATTTGGAATGAAGGGAAAGTTAGCTCCTATATTTATGGGGCCTTATCCGATCATTGAAAGGATGGGAAAGGTAGCCTATAAGATGGAGTTACCACCTGAGTTGCATAGATTGCACCCAGTGTTTCATATCTCTATGTTAAGGAAGTGTCATCCTGACACTGAGTTAGTTCTGCAACCTGTGGAGGTAGAACTAAATGATGATATATCTTATGTTGAAGGACCTGTGTTGGTTCTTGACAGAAGAATTAAAAAGATGAAAAATAAAGACATTAGTCTTGTAAAAGTTCTCTGGCATCATCGTGGCATTGAAGAAGCTACGTGGGAGCTAGAGCAAGAGATGAGGAGGAAATATCCTACTCTTTTCTCTTGATGTTTTTGTTGATTTCGGGGATGAAATCCTTGTAATGGGTGGATAATTTGTAACATCCCTGACCTGGGTTATGCTTTAACCCTAGGTGTTTTGTTTAATAAAGATAATTAGATTCTTGATATTATCTTTTGAAAAGTAATTAAGGCTCAAGAGGAACTTATATTTCAATTTTAGTCCATTTTGAATAATGTTGAAAGTAATGGTTTACTTGCTTTGGACTAAAGTGAAAATTACCCAAGTTGAGGGGTTAAATTGCAAATTGTGTATGATAATATGTTCCTCATGTGTTGAAGCATCATGGGAATGAAGATGATGTAGAGGTATGGCTTGTGATAGCCTGAGCACCAAGAAAGAGCTGGTAAAGCAATGTTTGTGCATTAAAACCTAGTTTTGGTGTAATGTGCAATTTACCCAAAAACCCAGGGTTCAATATGAAATTTACCACTTCAATAAGGTCCTTAATGATATTATCATCTTTTAGAGGTAATAAAATGAGAGTGGCATCTCATTTGAGCTACTTTGAAGGAGAGAGAATCTTGATATTAAAATAATCAAGATTTAAGCATAAATGGAACTTTACTTCAAATTAATGCAAAAATAAATATAATAATTGAAGGGCCTTCAACTAAAAACGAGATGGTTGGATTTTTTCAAGTGTGAAAACCCTTGTGCCTTTGCTAGGCCACGAAATATCTAACTTGAGTGGAGATTCCACTCACATTAAGTTAATGGAAAGTAATATCCACTAAAAATGGGATATTAATATAATATGATTAAGGTGCTTAATTTCTTTTCCCTTAATTCTTGGATAATGGAAGGGAATTTAGAGATAATTAAGATAGCTTTGAATGCATGGAAATGAGGAGGAAGAGGTGGCACAAATTTTGGAATTAAAGGATTTTTATAAGGCATTTTCTCTCTCATTGATTTTCTTATAAAAAGACCTTTTACCACTCAAACCAAGGACTTTTTCGGATCCACTTCTTTACTTTGCTTGCAAAAACGTTCAAGGAAGCTAGGGGTAGCAGGAAGACGACCCTCAACCTGTTGTTAATCTTATTTACTTTCATTCATCTTGATTTCATGGTGGAAATCATAAATCAATGCATGATTCCTTCATATCTCGATCCCATCTTCACTTCTAACCATCCCTTTTCACTCAAAAGCTTGAGGAACGAACCTTGTGGTGTGGAAAAGCTTCTTCCACCATTGTTGATGTGATGCTCCAAGATTTTAAGCTCAATTGAAGGCGGGTTATATAACTTGAACCCCTATTCATTGTTATTGATTTCAATTTCTCAATCAACTGTGTTCAATGGCTCTTCTTTCAATTCCTTTGATTAGTTGATGCAATTACCATGATAATGGTAGTAGTTTTCTATGGTGTAAGGATTGACGATAATAACATCATCTTAGGCTCACTTTCCAACAGATTTGTATTGCAAACGGTTTCAAGAGTTTGGTCCAAACGGTTTCACCAAACTGTTTGGAGACCAAACGGTTTCCAAACCGTTTGGAGGCTTGGACCCCAAAACGTTTAGAGGTGTTGAACATTTGGATGGGTTGACCATTTGAGGTCAGACCCTAGAAAATGTTGGATGGTGATCCAAGTGCTCCAATTGATTGATTCAATATAAAGACAATCCTCTAGGTGGAAACCCTAATCGGATAAGTGTTGAAATTCCAATTGATTAAGTTGACGTTTTGGGTTGATTAGCCCAAACGGTTTCAAAACCATTTGGAGGTCACCCCAAATGGTCTCAAGACCGTTTGGAGGTCTAAGGTTGAATATGGTTGAGTAATTGAAGAGTTAGAGTTATCAAATCGAAGTACATTCAATAGCTATTTTGATGATCAATCCAATGATGCAAACCCTAATTGTATTTCACAAATTTTAATGAATAATGTGGCAAACGGTCTCAAGACCGTTTGGAGGTCATCCAAACGACCTCAAGACCATTTGAGGTCAGGTCATTTTATAATTTGATGATGGTTCATTGGTTTCAATTGGATTGGTTCCACAATGTTAAGCATTGATGGTTCCTCGATTCCAAAACCCTAATAGAAGGAGTTTTTATTATAAACCCTAGTTTAATTGGGTTCAAAACCCTAATTAATGGTCTATTTGAGGGGTGATTCTATGGTTCAATTGATGAATGAATCAAAGATGCAATTAATAGTCGGTTCATGGATTAGAACCTTGAAATGATTAAGTGTTGTTAGGACTTTTTGGTCCATTCAGTTTTGAGATGGTTTGGACCAAACGGTCTTAAGAACATTTGGGTCCAAACAATCCCAAACCGTTTGGAGACCCAAGCTCATGCGGTTTCAATACTTTCTAGCTCATTCAGTTTCAAGGCAATGTTTGCTAAAACGGTTTCAAGGGCAATATGCCCAAGCGGTTTCAAACCGTTTGAACTATGAATTCAAGACCATTTAGGGCCTAAGTAGGCAAGACTGTTTGAGGTTCAAAATGGTTAATCCATTTGCATATATAATTTAATTGAAGATTCAATTGGTCAATTCATTTGAATACTCATGTGATTAAAGGCTCAATTGATCAAATCTTCTGGACATCCTAGAAGAGGATGAGAGAGAGAGAATTATACATGTAAGATAATCATGTAGCAATCAAGCCTAACACATTCAAAGTAAATGTGATATACAATTAGGGTATGATCCTTGGTAAAGATATCATGAAACCCTAATTGAGTTAATTGATGAACTCAAACCCTAAATTAGGGCAATTCTGAGTGAAACCCTAATATAGGAAGATAATGTGATATGATTTTAGGGTAATGACATGAGTAACCCCAATTCATGGTATTTTGATGTAAAACCCTAATTGGGATGAATAGTAAACCCTAATTGTGGGTTATTGAGTGTAAACCCTAATCCAAGGTGATGTGGTGTGAATAGTAAACCCTAATTTTAAATAGGGTGAAGTTGCATGAAACCCTAATCCTGGACAATGAAATGATGAATCATTGGTCTTACTTGAATAAAGGGGGATGAGTAACCCTGATTTCTATAAAATGGGAAATCCTAACCCTGGTATGGGAATAGTGATATTACCCTTGTATAGCATGGAATTGAAATATGATTGATATATTTGTTATCATGTATGCTAACCATGCAGGCATCCTGAGATGATTAACATAGCCAAGTATGAGCTATGATGCTTATTTATTGAAATTATTTATTGGGCCTTGTGTGCTATAATATGCCTTGTTGCCTCGTAAGAGGTGATAAAAGAGAGTTAATGGGCCTCAAGTGCTAGATAAGATGCGTGTGTAGCAAGTGTCATGTTTACCTTGGTCAGATGACCTGAAGGTGATGGTTACCTGAAACAGTGGCAACAATGCTCAGTGATGAGCTGAGGGTTTGAATGCCCAGAATCATATGTTTATGTGAGGGACTGAGATCCCAATGTCTTTTAGAGACTAAGAAGTAACTGATGAAAACAGTACATGTTACTTTATAGCATTTGTCCTAATAATTTATGTTTGAAAACTTGATTGATGCTAAAAGGATATGATAATGTACCTAATTAATCAAATGAAAGCTATTCATGTAGTGCTTTGACCATAGATCCATGATCGTCAGAAGCGGGTGATGGTGAAATAGGTTTTCTTACGAGATCTCTTGGAGTTCGCATATTATTGAATATGTGGGGGTCAATGGGAGAAAATATCCTTACGTACTAATGAGGGAATTGATGGTAGGTAAACATTAAACCTCTCAATTCTTCATGCTTCCAGGATGGATGTATCACTAATCTCCCGATGATGTTAATGTCGGATCGATGGAGGTAAACATGAAATCTCTCGATCGCGAAGAGAGTACAGCCGCCATTGTAGCTCTATAGCTAGATGCCACTATACCCTGGAAAGCTATGTACCAGAGACACAAAGATGTCCTACATATAATCTCACACTGACTGAGATGTGGGGAGTCATGGAAGTCGGCTCTTCCATTTGACTTTGTATGGTACCGATATTGACTTCGCAGTGATCGGTTGGAGTATGAGCGATATATCTCATCTCCTTAGAGCTTAAGAATGTTTGTAAAATATAATCAGTCATGTAGCGTATTTGCATAAGATTGAAATACGAGAATCACTGGTTGATGTTAACCTGCTTAGCATGTCCTTGAATACATAAATGTTATTTATGTTCTTTAATTGAATAAGATATATGCTACCTTGTCAAGTTATAGTTGATATACTTGAATAGAAATGTTTCTCTAGCCTGCATAAATAGTGATTATCTTCTATTGAAATATATTATACCCTACTCAGTTTATTTATATCAAACTGCAATAACAAAGCTGCGGCGGAGAGTTATATCTCTCGCTGGGGCAATTTTATAATTGTCTCACCCCCGTGGGATTCTATGTTTTTAGGTAGACACAGACAAAGAAGCAGAACCTCTGTAGCAGAGGAAGAGAAGCAGTAGCAACAACAAGGACAACAATAATATCCTAGGTGGGGATACTGGTTGTCAGGCTTTTTATATAAAGTCCTATGTGTCGTCTCTGTACTCTCAGGTCCTAGGAGTCAGTAGATAATGTTTGTATAATCAACCTAAGATTTTGGTATGATGATACATGGAATGTCCAATGTGGACCAGTATGTAAATATACTAATGTGGTTCTTGTTTAAAGAATCATTGGTAATGGATATTTTTATAAAAGGTTTTGATTTTTAGTGATTTGCAGTAATTCCGCTGCTAACGAAACGCTTCTGCATTAGTTAAATTAGTTAATATGGTTTTTATGAGTTGGACACGATAGTGTATATCCCAACTTCTTGAGAACTAAAGAACACAAGCCCTCAACAGATCCTCCAAAATCTGAATGGTCCTTTCATATTGACTATCTGTCTATAGGTGGAAAGCGGTGTTGAACTTCAATTGTGTATCCAAAGCTATATGCAATCATTCCCAAAAGCAACTTATAAACTGAGGACCTCTGTCAGACACGATAGTAGCGGGAACATCGTGAAAACGCACTATCTCATTAACATAGACTTGAGCAAGCTTCTCTGCTATGAATGTTGTCTTCATGAGGAGGAAATGCACTGACTTGGTTAATCTGTCAACGATCACCCAAATGGAATCATAACCTTTGGTTGTCCTAGATAGACCAACCACAAAGTCCATAGTTATATGATCTCATTTCCACTAAGGTATAGGTAATGGTTGCAACGTCCCTACATGCTTCTAATGCTCAGCTGTGAACTGTTGACACACAACACATCTTGCAACAAACTCAGCTACATCTCTCTTCAATCTTGGCCACCAATACATATCCTTCAGATTGTGATACATCTTGGTACTATCTGGGTGCATAGCATACATAGATGAATGAGCCACTTTCAGCACAATGTTCCTCAGGCCATCAGCATCAGGAACCACTATCATGTGGTCATAACACACTATCCCGTCTTTCGTCTCATGAAAACCATCACACTTCTCACTGTCAAACTTTGATCTAATCTGTTGTATCCCAGTATTTTTCTGTTGAGCTTCTTTGATCGGTTGTCTCAATGTAGGCTTCACTTATAATTGTGTCAACAAACCTACTAATAAAGAGACTTCCTACTTGACATTTATATGGCACAAAGTGACCAACATTTCTCGCTTGTGAAACATCAAAGAACTCAATTGTCCTCTATCCATAGAAGAAGATTTCCTACTCAAGGCATCTGTCATGACATTTGCCTTTCCCGAATGATAGTCAATCATGCAATCGTAATCTTTGATCAACTCCATCTAACGATGTTGCCTCATATTCAACTCCTACTATGAAAAGATATACTTCATGTTCTTGTGATCTGTGAAGATCTGACACTTTTCTCCATACAGATAGTGCCTCCAAATCTTCAAAGCATGTACTACTATAGCTAACTCCAAGTCATGGGTTGGATAATGCTCCTCGTGTTTCTTAAGATGTCAAGAAGCAAAAGAAACCACTTGCTTGTCCTACATAAACACACACCCCAAATCATTCTTGGATGCATCACAAAATACAGTGCATCCTTTTCCTTGCTCAGGAAAAACCAAAACTGGCACATTTGTCAGCTTCCCCTTCAACGTATGAAAGGCATGTTGACACATGTCATCCCAAATGAACAACACATCCTTCCTTGTCAACTTAGTTAGGGGTAGGGCGATAGCGATAAAGTTCTTAATGAACATCTAGTAGTAGCATGCCAAACCTAGGGAACTACACACTTCTGTCGGTGTCTTCAACTGCTCCCATTCTGGCACAGACTCTACCTTCTTAGGATCCATGCGTACTCCTCCTGTATATATAGCATTCCCCAAAAAGCCTACCTCCCTCAACCAGAATTCACACTTGTTGAACTTAGCATAGAGATGGTGTTGTCTCAACACTGTCAACGCCTGACATAGATGTTGTTCATGTCGCTGACTGTCCCACCTATATATCAAAATGTCATATATGAAGACAACCATAAATTGATCAAGGAACGGTCAAAACACCCTATTCATCAAATCCATGAACATTGTTGGTGTATTGGTGAGCCCAAATGGCATAACTACAAACTTGCAGTGACTATGCCTCATCCTAAAAGTTGACTTTGGTAGATGATAGCCTAACCTCAGGTCTATCTTCGAGAACACGCTTGCACCACACAACTGATCAAATAGATCATATATCCTCAGAAAAGGATATTTATTATTTATTGTAACCATGTTCAACTTCTTGTGATCTATGCATAACCTCATAGACCCATCCTTTTTCTTCACAAACAACACTGGAGCACCCATGGTGACGTACTCGACCTGATGAAACCTTTGTCAAGTAGTTCTTGCAACTATCTCTTCAACTTTGCCATCTTTTTCGGTGCCATCCTATACAGTGTCTAATCTATGGGTTGCATACTAGGAACTAGATTGATCTCAAATTCAATCTCACGGGGTGGGGGAACACATGGAAACTCTTCAGGGAACACGTCCTCAAACTCCCTAAATACCGACACTTCCTAGATACTAAGACTCCTCACCTCGGTATCCACCACGTGTGTCAAAAATGCCTCGCAACCTTATCTCAGAAGCTTCCTTGCCACCATAGCTGAAATAAGACATGTTAGGAGAATCTTCCTATCTCCTTGGAATATCCACATATCACTACTGTCTACAAACGTCACTTGCTTGGAACTACAATCTAAGACTATTCTATACTTCTCCTGAGTATCCATCCCAAGGATCACATTGAATCCATGCATGTCAAGTGGTATAAGATCCACTTGAATGTTGTGTCCCATGAGAGAGAGAGCACAGGAAGGACACACATCCTACAACACTGTAGAACTAAACAACGGGGTTTCTAGCAACAAGCTATTCTTCCTACGACTAACAAGCAAAGAACAACCACTAAGAAATTCTTGTGTGATAAAAGAGTGTGTAGCACCCAGGTCAACCAAAATAAATATAAAGTAAGAAGAAGACAAATTAGAATGAAATAACTCCATCTGACCTGTCACTACTCACGGGTTGACCACCGCCTCAGACTGACTCATGGCATAGAATCTAGTTGTTTCCTATTGTTGCCCCCATCCTCTTCTTCCCTGAGAAGACAGTCCAACTTGGGATGCTTGGCCACGTCCTCGTCCTCCTGTACCACTATTGCTCTACTGGCTCTACGAGCCCTACTAGCTTTACCTCAGTTGCCGAGTCACTTCATCATCCTTCACCAAATAGAATTGTCTGGTATGGCCAACTTGTCTACAATTGTAACACATTTTATTTTCATACCAAGGCCTAGGATGTCCTATCACCGATGCTAATGCAACACTTTGGGCTCCTGAGGATGGAAAACTATGGCCTCTTCTCTTGCTAGGTGAACACTGTGTCAAAACACCAAACCTCTGCGACACTGGCAGTGTACAAGACCTTAGCTTCTTGAAGCCACTTGACGACTGCCCTTGAAACTATGCAGACCGCTTCTTGGTACTTGTATCTCTATTCTCCTTCATAGATCATTCTATCCTTCAAACAGACTCCACAAGTGCAGAAAACCTCTCTCGATTCTCCAAAGTAGCAGTTGGGGTAGACAACTCAGCATTTAACCCCTTCTCAAAATGACGAATCTTCTCATCTACCGTCACAGCCATGTGAGGACAAAACCTCAACAACTTCATAAATTGTACCTCATACTCATTGGTTGTCATCGACCCTTGTTGAATCATCTCAAACTGACTGATCTTCTCATCCGAATACGTCTGTGGGAAGTACCGACTTATGAACTCTCGTCAGAAATCTTCCCAACCAACTACCACACCAGGTCTCTTCTCCTCCTCTATGGACCACCGATGGCCAACACTCCCTCTCAGGAGGTACATTACATGCTTCACCTTATCCTATTCAGGGATAGATAGGATCTTAAAGGCCTTCTCAAGAACAAATTCGCATCTGTTGGGTGTACAGGGATGACTCTAGGACTCTATCAGCAAATACAACCAACAACTCTTCCAAACTTATCAGCTAGTGCTCCTCTTTTTGCTGCTCAACCTCCTCTACATGATCTTTACCTCCTCGTGCTCGACCGCCTAAAAAGGGTGTTAACCAACGGGGTGAGACACGCAGTCCCAGTGAGAGATAGAACTCTTCGCCAACTTTATTATCATCACATGTAAGATAGGTTGAGCAGCAAAATAAACAATAGGAAGAACAATTACTAATGAATTATGAAATGTCTTAATAATTAAAAGGAATATAAAGAACATGTATATTTTCTACCAGCAACATTGTATAAAGATCAAGCAAGGCCATACCTAATGTTTTCGTATTTGATCACATACAATGATACTACACGGCTGATTACGTATGTATTATACCCTGAGGATTTGAATCGTACCATCAAAATCTAACTGGTCACTATATGTATATAGTTGAAGTCAGTGCCACACAAGGTCTAATGGAAGAGTCAGAATCCACAACCTCACCACAACTCTTGGTCAGTACAAGAGAAAACACCACAGAGACATATCAGTTAACTACAACATTGGCATATAGCCAAGACTAGGGATTGGCTCATGCATGGCCATACACATATATATAAACATAACTAGCCCACCTTGGTATAGGTACATCGCTAGAAGAATAGGCTCACACATGGCCATTCTAACAAAAAGAGTGTCTCACGCATGGCCATCCATTTCACACCGAGATCGGCTCATGCATGGTCGTCTCACACTTATTATATTAAGGATACAAGGAATTACTCGACTTGTACCCTGCATTTTAAAAAATATGCGCTCTGAGTTAAATTCATTTCACCATCCAGAAATAAAGCTGACACTGGAATGGATATATGGCATAGGGAAACTACCTATTTGATTTCACTTGATTAATTAGATCAATTTAACATTTTTAAGCATCGATCAAGTTATAATGTATAACCTCTAAACAACATCTATATAAATAGGGTATGACTCATCTCCAGAACATATTGAATCACATCATCGCTTTATGCCTATTATCACTTATGTGTCCACCTCAAGGACCAATGTCCATCACAAGGACCACATGTCCATCACATTATAACAACCATATCTCATGTCTGGCTATGTACATCAATTAGTAACACCTGCATAATTAGAAACTGATAAGAAGAAGGCAAAACATCATAATCTCATAGAAATAATGCCATACATTCACATCATACACTTTACGTTATAACAATTAGGGTCTCACTTTACCCGATTAGAGTTTACAAGGTTGGATCATCAACTATATTTAGATCGTCAGTTCCTTCACAATATGAGATATGTTACCAGACATAGAAGCAAGTTCCTCATTATTATTATAAAACATGATATGTGGCTTAGAAACATAACCTTCACATCATGTGTACAACTACTCCATAGGATGTCACACCATTACCATGAAACCCTAGCATCAACAAGATGCATCACTACACCACATAAGGGTATCGACCACCACACTAGGGTAGGATATCAGCCACCACACTAGGGTATGATATCGGTCACCACACTAGGGTAGGATATCGGCCACCAAACTAGGGTAGGATATCGGCCACCACACTAGGGTAGGATATCAGTTTAGCTTAGGTATCGGGCACCCACTCTAGATAGGGTATCGACCTATCAACTAAAAGATGAGTATCGCTTTAGCATCACTGTATCGGGCTCAACACCTCCATGAGAGTGTATTGACCAAGACACAACAAAGGATATCGATATAGAGGTACAAGAAAAGGTGTATCGGTTATACCATCCCAACTAGGTATTGGCCTCACCACTTCAACCATGGTATCGACCTATGTACCCCATTGTGTATCGACCACATAGACCTCCATAGGATATCGACCATTAGGGTTGGTGGTATCGGTTAGCAAGGTGTGTCAGGTTACACATGCATATTGGATTAGGGTTACTCCATGTCGGCTTCCACACTCAACTAGAAGCATGGAGACTCAACAGTCTTCTTCACTAGCCATCACGAGATCATGACATGCCACATCATAAGAAGCATATCAGTCTAGACAAGGAATGTCGGGTTGCAAGCATATCGGTTAGCATATCATATCGATTTAGTCATCGTCTACCTCAAGATGACGATACTACCAAGGCAAAGAAAGGTGTGTCTCATGGAAGCAACTTAACATAGTTCTATTCACACAAGGCTACCAAGAAAACTATGAGCATGCAAGCAAGAGATAACGAGTTAAGGATAACTAGAAAGATAACAAGTAGAAAGGTGATAATAAGAAAGTAGGGTTAGAATTATACAACCCACCTCAAGAAAAATCACCAAGCTTTAAGCTCCAAGGTCAAGCTCCAAGCTTCCCAAGCTCAAGGTTGAAGAAGGTCCTCCTATCTCAATCTCCACTACACCTCCAAGAAGGAAGATAGGACCATGGTCAAGAAAGTAAAAGAGAGAAAAGAAGGTTCCAAGGTCCATGACCAAGAAGAAGAAAGAAGAAGAGAAGGAAAGCTAGAAAACCATGGCTTACCAAGGAAGAAGATGAAAGAAAGCACTACAAGTTTCTAGCTCGCCCACCAAGCTCCAATGGAAAGGGTTCTTCAAGATCAAGGTTGGCCACCAAGGAGAGCAAGCAAGGATTGCTAAAAGGGTCTTCTTATAGGAGAAGGAAGAGGTATATATACATGGACGGAGAGAGAGAGAGAGAGAGAGAGAGAGAGAGAGCAAGGGAAAGGTGTCACCATCTTAGAACCCTAGAAGACACTTATCCAAGAAGAAGGGACACATGTAATGCCATGCAACAAGGTGATAGGACCTAAGTCTCACCCAATTGGTCACTAAGGAAGGTCAAGGTCAACACACCCTTCACAAACCAATAGGGATGAAACCCTAGGTCACAAGCCGATATGACACTCCTCATAGAGTCTCCACAACTCAATATGGTGATCCTCAAGGTGTCACAAACCGATAGGGTGTCCCTCAAGACACCCTCAATTGATACCAAGCCTCTTTAAGACAACCACAGACTAATACAAGACCTCACTAAGGCTCTCAAGCCCGAGCCAACACTCCAAAGAGCAAAACACACCTCAAACATGTGCCCAAAATATTAACAAGGATGTCATCACTCAACCAAGGCCAAAACAAGGCGCCCAACACTTTCTATCTCTTCTAGATGATGCAAGAGAGAGAAGAAACACTCTAGAGGTGGCAAACTTGTATATCAACCCCTACTCTAGGTAAATTGCAAGTTGCACCAAAACCTCACCACAAAGCACAAACATCAAGCAACAAGCTCAAACAAGGAACACTAACCTCCAACATGCCCTATTTACATCTTAGATGATTAAAGCAAGGAGCTAAGAAAATTACTTAAGCATAACAAATAGGGTTAGCCCAAAACATGGGTTGGGGTCCTTACAAAGCCCATAATTGAACAAACTATGGTTAGGAGTGCTCAGTCCAGAGTAGTAACAGGATGGGTGACCCATGGGAGTTTCATCCCGACTTACACGTGGGTGAGGACAAAGCGCATAATTAAAGCCAATTGTCATTTCTAAAATTCTACTCGAGCCTTGGGTAGTGGACCCATGCGCTACAAATAGTATTAGAGTCTTAATCTCTCCAATAGGTGGGGCCAATCGTCATTCCTGAAACTCAATTGGAACTTTGACCGGTGGACCTAGATGTTACAAGTATACTAATCTGAATTCAATGTATTGAGTTATTTTCATGTTTTTGTCATACTGAATACATGTTAAGCCAGTCTCACAATATATTCATTTAACACATTTAGATGACAATCACATAGGAAATCTGCTTTAACCTATTTTTTAAAAATAGGTTAGAATTAAAGCAATATTTATTGCAAAATATGCTAACTGACTATTGTTGTTCTTAAATATTTCAGTTTTATAGTTATCTGATTCAAATTTATCATGGAATTATGTGCCACGTGCACATGTGAGAGTGCTTTTAGCAAAATTTTAGAAAACAAAGAAAGTGGTCGGTGTTGGCCTAAGAGAATTCATATAAACCTATTTAGATGAGGGTAATATTTGCTCCGTCATTTTTCTAACTGTGGTTTTCAGTATTTCATCTTCACATGAGTTTGAAAAATAATCAAATGTACAATTATATTGAAAATTATATTGTGTTATCTACAATGCAAGGTAAGAAATGCATCCTGTCCATTATATTTGCCTAATGTAATAGAACATGACAATGTTGAGATATATGCTTGATTTCCCTTTTAGGACCTTATAGATCCAATGGGGTTAATGGATTTTTATATAATTGACTAAAGGAAAAAAATTATTGGATTTGTGATGTGAACGCACACAAAATGTTGTATCAATTGCAAAACCAATGCTCATTCTTCCACCCACAATAGGATGGGTCAGCTATAGTATAGCGTTGTGCTAATCCACAAAGAGCCATATCAATTTGACACATATAAAATGTGTGCGTAAAATGCATGTGTATGTATCTTGTAATATAGGTCAGAAGAGGCCTTAGTTGTTGAACTCAAGGAATCATATACCAAAAATATTACTAATTGTAAACCAATCAGCTGGAGCAGTTGAATTGTGATAATCAAACTAAAGCCAAAATAAGTAAAACTAAATTAAGGTTTTTTATAAATGATGTTTAAAGGTTTCCTAGAACTTATGGGTTCACCATGACGCACATTGTAATTGGATTTTCTTAATTTATAATGAATTTCTATTATTCTTGAACTAGATATTCCTAGCTAGCATTACCCACTCCCACAACACGACGCACTACCTAGATTAAGTCAAACCTCAATCTTGCAATAGTTTAGTAACATAATCTTGAAAAATAGTAGCTGCTTCTAGACTATTCTCATAAATATTATCTCACTCCCAATGCACATTATTAGCTATGTGAAATTATGATTTTTTTATAACTTTTTACCCCTCTTCCAAAGTAATTAGAAATCTAGCACATTTATTTTGGTGATCAAACATAAACAAAGTAACATCGAGATCATAACTTCAAGTTTGGAATAATAAATTAAATTATAAATTCATGAATCCAGTTACAAAAATACTCCAGGCTCATCTTGGATCCTGGAGAATAAAGAACTTAGCGTGAAATGTATAACATAATATCACAATAAATCAAAAGTATTTGAAATTTATGAATTTTAAGATACAGTAAATAGGAGAAAGAGTTAAGAAAGAAATATGGATAAGATGGAGAAGATTTTTCCTAGTTTTTGTGTCTAGAAGACCTCTGATGTCAGTAGGGTAGGGTTTCTTACTTTCCTCCTTTTTCCCTCCTTTGTTTTCATCCTCATGTGATATATTTCCATAATGTGATTCTATTAGTATCTTTTATAGTCATCTCACATGTTTAGGTTGAAAGATAACCTAAATGTATTGAAACATAACAAAATTGTTGGATTCAAGAGATCCAATCTAGGATGTTAGAGTCAAAGTCGGTACCACTGAATTTTTACATTAAAAGTTCCCTTCCTTTTCCATATAAAACAATGATGCAATTTTACTCCGATACCATGTCTCTACAACTTATTTGAACTTAGTGGTATCAACTTTTCTGTAGTAAATCAAAATTATCTTCAAAAGAATGCGTAATGAATTAGGCCAATTAATATTATAATAATTGTGATATGTAAAATACATGTCAAATACATGCAAAAATAGAAGAACTGGTGTACAAGTAATTTATACTCATTTGATAATATATTATCAAAATATATCTAATAAAAATTAGTTAGAAATGGAAATATCCAAATTAAGATATCAAAATAATGACAATTATGCCACATCAGAATTCAATTCTAAAAAATTCTAGTCAAAATCATGCAATCCAAAATGAAAAAGTTGTTTGGTTGATCAAATCCTAAATTAACTACGACTGCCATGAATTATCTTAAAAATATCCATTCAAACAAATACATTTGGTACCTGAGAACCTATTGATCACACGATGAACAATTACACCAAATATATTTACTTCCCCCACTTGTACACATCTCACACTACATTATGATTAATAACTTTCACATATTAATCTCCTAGGTGGTGAGATTGGTCATCTCACAACTCAAAATTCTAGCACAAGATTTTAAGTGCACTCAAATGGCTTGAATGAGAATCATAAATCCACCTTTTTTGAACAAACTAGGAGACTATACTGTGTAGGAATCTCTATTCACTTACATGTAGTAGAAATTAGATCTCTATTTCTCAACCATTACCTCTCTCAGGGTATAAATTTGGGGACTTAGGAAACTATTGCAATGGATTCTCAAAATGATTAACAACAATATTAGAGAAATAAATGAGAAAATTCATAATATTGAAAACTAATATTCATGATACGACTGATATGTGTCATTCCATCAACAAATACAAGGAATTCTACTCTGTATTAGCTAGTGATGCCCTAACAATATTGGACACCACAAATTTAACTAGTTTCATTGAGTAAAGAGAAGAAAATAGAACAAGAAGAGGGAAAATGGGTTACAACACTCACGTAGGAGTTATCCTCTATAATGGAGCTGCACTTGAAGCATACAAAACTTTAAGAGAGGGAGATCTACAACTAAAGCTTCCTTCTTCCTTTCAGTCTATTTTGGAGTTGGTTTGGCTCTGGAGTTTCCTCCTCTAGTTTCTCCCTGGTTTGGACAGATCCAATGAAAAGATTCATCACTAATTGTCCTATGGCTTTATATATATTTTTTACTTACAGATTCATCACTAATTGCCCTATGGCTTTATATATTTTTTTACTTACCTGGTGGTGCACATTGTGCACTAAATTCTGCATGTCACCCCAAGAATGGCTAAAAGTCAGCCTTAAACATTTGATGCATCATGCAACGGGAGGTTGCCATCACATGTGGTGATTATTGATAATATTGCACTATGTGTCATTGATCAGAAATATTGTGCATGGTGGTGATCTACAAAAGAGCTACTACTAATGTGGTACATGATGTTCTTGGATGATGTACAACATACAAGTTTAAGTTATGTTTTATGACAACTTTTCAGATCATGCACACCACACACGTCAAGGTGCACATCATGCAGACAACTCAGAGAACTCAATATAGGCTTATGCATATGTGTAATGTGTGCATATGAGTGTGCACATGGTGCTTCTTCATTGAGGGGTCTTGATTTGAGTTTTTGGAATACTTGTTCTGATGATGATGGTGGCATTTCTTTCTATGAATCAAACTCCATAACATATGTAGTAAGATACCCTTGAATATTCCAAAGTATAGCAAAAAGACTAATTACTTAGTTGTGTAATTGGAATCTAAAAAGATAGCCAGAGCATGAAATTTGGATCAATAGATGCATGGTAGGGGCATAAAAGTAGTATGAACTACCTTCATGAAATTACCCAAGCTTATACCATTTCTTGTCCTCAAGAATAAAATCTAAAACAAGATTTAAAGAGTATATAATGCACTTAAAAGATGAAATTGGACTAGTGTCATCCAAAAGTTTTGTTTTGTTCAATACATTACTGACATGAATGATAAATCCTATTATTTAAGGTGCAATACTTACAAAATTAGATAAATAATCAAGATACCCCTATACTTTGGAATCCACTGTTCTATAAGGCTTACCCCCAAAAAACAACCAAAAGTTTCCCACCTAGAAACTCTTCATCTCAACTCAACTTTGGACCATTGTTTGCCTATGAAACAATTCAAGCTTTTCACATTTTTGGCACATTGGACCCTTTTAAATTAAACTCAAGGTACCCAACCATCGAGACCAAATTGGTATTTCAAAATAGGTTGGCATACTAAATGTGTTGTAGTTACCTCTTTTTGAGTTTATAGATTTACACTTTAGTCTAGAACTTGACGAAACACCTAACCATTGGGACCATATCAGTATTTTAAGTGGGTTAGAATACTAAGTGGGGAATTCAGAGCATCTTCGCCAATTAAATGAAGATAGATATGGGTTGAAGCTATAGATGAGTTTGTCTAAGTGGCAAAGTTGTTGGGTTATGTACTCAAGCACTCTAGATTAGTATATTCATGACAATAATAGAGATGATGTCAAAATATTAGTAGTTAAATTAATTTCAATTCCAATAGTCATTTTCACCATTCAAGTCCTTGAACTGATTGCAACACTACAACAATATTAGTTTGACTAGTTCAATTTAATGCATTTCCATGTGCAGCATGCTCTATCATTATCTCAACCAAAATAATAGACATAGACGTAGTATAGGAAAATGAATATCATGATGAATTGGTTCGACAATATAATTCATATACCCATTTTACAACTTAATTTTCAGATAATTTCCAAGTTCTTTAAAGTTGGTTACAAAATACTTACAATTACAACAACACAAAATGGTATTAAACATTCTTACACTAAATGTAAAATTAACAACAAACAAATTACATGATGGAAAAGGTTCAAACATGATGCAATTTGGAACAAAGAACAGATGCTACATAACAAGGCATGATAGAAGACAAGCATGCTACAAATATAGATACACTAAAAGAAATGATCTTGTGCAAGGCAGAAATGGATGCTCCCTATGGGTTGTTGAGGTCAAACAACCTTGACTACTGTCTTATACAGGAAGGTGAGGTGCAAGTCGTCTTGTCCTTGGGGCTGAGCAGAGGAGCATATAGGTTAGGGTAGTGTTGTTTCTTGATGTAATAGGCATCCTTCTAACTAAGGATTGAGGACATATCCCAGAACCATATGTGTATGGCATGGATCTCCATGTCCTGGTGGTCCAACCCAATGACAGATAAGTTGGCATGTAGTTGTACATTATATGCAAGTCAGGGCTAGATCAGAATATTATATATCACTCTTTATGGAGGGAGGTGTTTTAGAGCAAGCAGTGTTGAAGAAGAGATGGCAACATCTTATGGATACCACTTGAGGTTTCTCAGTTCTGACCAAGTTTGAACAAAGTGGGAAGAAAGAGGCATCTAAATGCCCAACATATTACTTGTAGTTCCCTACATTGAACCTCAGAATAGTGAAAGCCACGAGGAGATGTTTGTTTATCAAGTCTTTCCCTCAAGGCCATGTAGTTTGAGGACCACCCTTTTCCATTATCTTAAAGATCAAACCCCCAATGATGATAACTTCATATGACCTCTCCCATGCATCCTACACCACCATTTTTTTCCAAAAAAGAATGTCCTAACATTGAACTAATAGCTTGTGGAGAATGCACCATAGATAAAAAAGCTCATCACGGGAAACCACACTCCATGTCTTTTTTGTTGCATAAATAGTGAATAATAAAACATGATGGAGGATACAACGAACTATACTATGAGTGTGGGTGGAACTAGCTCTTCTAGGCTCATAAGAGAGATTTATAATATTTTAGCCGAGAAGGTTTGGTGGTTGAAGTTTGCCTGCTCCCGAGTGGACCGAGACTCATCAAAACCCAACCATTTTACAAAATTCCTCTCAACCATAGTGAATTCCTCATGATTCATTTAAAACTCAAATCAAATTAGTCTTGTATTGAATCTGTCTAGTTTGGAGCACGATGAGAAGTGTTAAAGTAAGAGCATGATGAATTTTGGTGCTACCCTTGAAACTACCTTTAGACTGAACATATTCTTGAGCATGGGCTTGTCCTCATTGGTCAAGTCAAAATCCCCCAAATTCTTCTTATAGAGAAAATGGATAGTGTGTATGTGCCAAGCCTGGGGCTTCTAGAATCTCTCAAGCTCATCCTTTAATAGGATAGTGAAAGGAACTATTGCATAGGAGCCTTGGTCTTATTCTTCTTCACTCTCCTCCTCATCCACCTTGGGCTTGGGGTTAGGCTCCCAAGTGCCTGTTGACTCTCCTCGTGGACTCTTGCCTTCACACTTTCTCTTATCCATGGCATCAATGGAGATGGAAAGATGTAGGATCTATAAAAAGTGAAGTAGTGGATGTTTTGGGGTGGTGTATGGTGTGGACCTAGAAATACACATTATGCATGAACCTAATGGATCTTGTCTTCTTCAAACCATGCACTTCGTGTACTGGGGTATGCACATCATGCACTGTGACATTGAGGTCATTGAGATGACTGCAACTCAATAAAGTGGAAAAAGTTGTAGTGGAGCATTGTGATGATGTTGATGAGTAGAGGGGAAATCCTCGCTTGGCTCTGATGGTGGAAGAAACCTTCCAAAGGGGGTTTTTAGTGAGGGAGATCCTTGATCCTTGAGTTGGCAGTAACTTCTAGGGGAAGAGCAAATAGTCCTCTTCTATGCTTAGGCATGCTCAATGATAGTTGACAATGCTTGTGGACATTCTAGGGCTATAAATAATGACTCATGGGGTCAGCCATCGACATATGTAGTAGTTAGTTGTGCTTGGAGGGGGAGTGCTTGACCTAGGGCACAATGTGCTATCCCTAGTAGGCATGTTCCCACTTTTGTCTTTTTGAACTTTATCCCTTATGCACAACGTGCTAGGTCCTATGCATGTTTGCAAGGACCTATACTTTCCTATACTTGGCGAGCTTCATCGCACAACATGCTTGATTTGTGCACATTGTGAACAAACTTAGTAGATTTATTTTTCATCCACCATTTGGCACATCATGATGTTGACCGAGCATGGTATGTGTCTCTTAAGTAAAACAAATTTTATCAAAGGTGAAGGTGGGTACCATGGGATTTGATCGGCATGATGGGCATGGAAATGGTGAAGATTGTCTTCTCACTTGTGAACATATGCATAGTGTAAAGGATGGGTTACGCACCATGCACTAAGAAATTTTGATTTGTACCTTGTCATATCATCTGAATCAAATTGTTAACATCAAATCTCGACTAATAATTATCTTGCAGAAACTTTAATAAGAGTTTTAACACATAAATATATACATGCACATAGTGGAATTGTTGTAACTACAAATAAACTATAAAGTAATGTTGGTTGCCTCCCATAAGCACTTGGGTATATTGTTCCTCGGTTGGACAATGCCTTGCTTCTTATTTATCTGGGATCAAAATGGGATATCTCGATTAATGAGGTCTTCATGGTGGTTACCCCCTTCTCTTCCCAGTTCCATCTCAAGTGTTAAACCACCTAGGTCTGGAGGCTTCAAAGGAAAGATGACGCTCTTCTCACAAATCTTCATACTAACTTCACATCATTCTAGATCAATCAATTCCTTGACACCCTACATGAATGGACATCCAAAGATTATGTCTCATCATATTCTATCTTCAATGTCCATCAATACATAACAATCTTCAACCTTTAGTAACACATTTTCTACCACTTGTTGAACTTGACCTAGTATAATATGCTATATGAAAATTGATTTTCACTTACTTGAGTTCATTCAAGCCCAAAAAAGAGGTATTGTTCATGACATAGTATTCAAGGTAGCACCTTTATTGCATAATAGTAAAAAAATGCATTTAACCTATGTCATTGAGATGTAGAAGGCACCTAAGTCTCATTGTTTGGGAGGAATATTGGCTAATGTTATGGAACTTACATTGAGTGCAATCACCATGTCTTAAAGTTTGTTATCCTCTCCTTCATCAGTTGGACTCCCGGGCATAGGAAATTCTAGAATATCCTGGTCTTCCCTCTCCTCCTCATGAGTGGGGATAGGAATAAGTCGTGGTGTTGGATGCACCATCTTGCTCCTCAAATGAAGTGTCACTCCTCTTGCATTATCAAGTAATGGGTTGGCGTGGTTAGGGAATAGTTTGTTAACACCTCTGGAAATATCACTTGCATGGGTTGCATCATTGGTTCACACTCTGTATCAGCTTGATTCAAGTGATTGATGTGGATTGGATTCATATTCTACTAGAGTTCACCTTAGTATTGTTTACAATATATCCTCAATTTATTTTCTTTACATTAATAGCCGAATCTAGATGCCTTATTTTATGTTCAAACCCTTTAATTGAGGATTCTTGGTTTTTCAGGAATGCAATGCCTCGTTAATGAACTTGGAAATAATGCCTTCAAGCCAGTCAATCTTTTTGAGTTGTCTCTAGTGGTTGTCCTATCATTATTGATGTTGCTTGTGTCCTTTTAGCTAAAGTTTAGGTGGTTTATCTACCCCTTATTGTAGGAATTTAAGAAAGGGTTATTTCTTGGGTGCTACCAAAAAAATTAACCTACTCATAATTGAATCATATTGCATAAGAATTGCAATCTACATTGTGATGAGTTCTCAAAAAAAATCTACACTGTGATGTAGAAAATTACAAAAGTTACACACCATTACCTATTGTACACGGTTGACACTTATGTGATTGAGTTTTTGGTGAACTTGTTTAGCTTTGCACTATGGATACAATTGTCTTAGTGTTTTTCCCTCTTCTATGATCCATGCTCCTAAAAAATTGGTTCATGGAAATAATCTCAATTAACTTCTTTTCTTCACTTGCATTTTCAGTAATGAAACTTCTCTAGTGGATACATCAATAATGTAGGTAGCATAGTGGGATAAACTTACCAAGAAGAAAGAATTTATGCAAAAAGGTTATTAGTAAGACCTTCTAGGTATGTGTAGACCTTTCATCCATGCCTTGCATCCATTGCTTGGTCCAATCTCATAGTGTAATGGGAAAGAGGCAAAGATAGCATCATGTTGATATTCATAGTGGCACACAGATCGGGGAAGTTCTCTACATAAATATTCGGATCTTAATTGGCCAAGACTTAAAACTAGTCTTGCTTCATTATGCTTGTTAGAACTGGGCCTAACTTGAAGTAAGAAACATCTACATATGGTCTCACAACTGTTGAACTCGACATTCCATGAGGATGAAGGGAAGTGTAGTCAAGAAATGCCTTATGGTTCCCATGGTCTTTAGAGAAATGACAATTGCTTAAGTTTCATTGTAATTTTTTCTTATTTTTGTGATTTCGTACTTGTTAACACAACCTATGGGTTGTAAAAGATCTCTATAAAGGAGTCATGACTATATCGCTTATGCACCATGTATGGTTCTCACCAAAACAAAATGAAAATTGTTTAGTTCTGAAAGAATTGGTACAAAACACAGGAACTAAATAGTTATAGGAGATTAATCCTACAAAATTACACAATCGACTAAAACTAATTGACGATGAATTAGTAAAACAATGTGTCCCCTAAAAAAATCTAGAAATTGATTTTTTATGTACAAACTATTGTATCAATTACAAAACCAATTCTCACTCTACCACCCAAAATAGGATGGTTAAATGCATTGAGAGCCAAAGAGAAATTTTGTACACAATTTTGGTTAAACTTGCAATGCAATATCTAAAGTTTGTGGTTAATTACATTCTAAATTAGCTAAGATGTCATCAGTATCTATTAAAGATTAATTCAAACGAATGTATTTGGTACGAAACTACTTATTAATCACATGACGAACAATTATGTTGCATAGATTTAATTCTCTCTCTTTTCCACGTCTCATTGTGCATTACAATTAATGATTTGCACCTATTAATTGCCTAGATGGCAAGAAAATCATAAATCCACCTTTGTTGACAAAAAAGGAGACTATATCATGTAGGAATCTCTATTCACTTTTATGTAATAGAAAATAGAGCTCTAATTGTCTTCCGCTAAACTCGTACCTTTCTCAAGGTACCTATTTCGGGACTTAAAAAACTATGGGCATCGATTATCTTAAACAATTAACAAGAATTAGAGAAACGATAGAAAGAAATTGTAATATAAAAAAGTATTTTTCATCACATGACCAATACATGCCATTTAGGCAACAAACATAAAGAATTCTACTTGATATTGGTTGGCGATACCAAACAAGGTTGGACATCACAAAATCAACAAGTTTCCTAGAATAAAGAGAAGAAACAAAGTATGAGGAGATGATAAATGGGTTGCCACACTTGTAGAGGAGTTATCATCTACAATGGAGTTCCACCAAAACCTTTCCAAGCTTGGAAAAAGGGAAATCTGCCTTCAAAGTTTCCACTTTTCTTCCTTTCAACCTCTTATGGAGCTGAGCTACCTCTAGAGTCTCCTCCCATCCTTCCTCCTAATTTTCAACAAAGAAAATGAAAAGATCAATCAATAACTGTCTTCCCGCTCTTTATATTATGTTCACTTACGTGGTAGTGCATGTCGTGCACTAGATTCTACATGTCACACACCTTTACATTTGCTAAATGTTAGAATTGAAACCATTTGGTACATCGTGCACATGGAGGTGTACGTTGTGCTTGATGTCGTAAGGAACGGTTACCAGTAAGATTTCTCGATGTGTGATAGATCAGACATGTTGTACATGGCAATGATTTCTGAAGGAGGTGCTACTGATGTGGTGCATGACATGCCTATATGATGCACTTTGTGCAGGTTGAAATTATGTTTTTTAGCAGCTTCTAGGATTGTGCATGTGACAGTGCATGTTGTGTAGACAACTTGGAGAACATGAATTAGTCTTTTGCATAGGTGCACACCAAGCTTATTCAAGAGGACCTTTAATTTGAGTTTATGGAATTCCTTCGTAGGTGAAGATAGTGGCATTACTTCTAGATGAATCAAAATTTGTAATATCTTCATTAAAATACCCTTGATTAGTTCAAATAACAAAAAAAGAATAATTACTTTTTATGCAATTTCAAGATAAAACGATAGTGCAAACATGAAATTTGAATTACTAAATACTTGATATTAGGGCATAAAAGTAGTATGAAATATGTTCATCAGTTAGTTGATATACCAACTCATGTTGAACTCATAGCTGGATTGAGATCAAGGTTTCTTGAATGCTGAGTTCAGTTGAGAATGATTTTAAGAGTTGTTGAGACTCAAGGATCATTTTCAACTGCACTCTGAGTTTGACTATGCACCATTCTCATGTTAGTTCTTGTCTCTATACTAGATATTTCTCATCTTTAGAAAAGTTCAACAATCATCCTTCTGGTCCATTGTAATATTTTCACCATCTCTTTCACCTTTTTTTGTGAGTATATTTTAGAGTTGCTCCAAAGAAAGAAATCAAAACCTACTAGATTATATATGGGGAAGGCATCCTTCTTCTAAGGCCAACAAAGAAGATAAGTGGTGTCCTCCCACATACCAAAACAAAGGGAGTGTGGTGACTCTCGTCGACCAAGAGAAAAGGAAACAAACTAGTAATCTCCTGCAACCAAGAGTGAAGAGATTCAATGTATCTCTTTCACTCAAGGTCCCATAATTTAGGTATTGTGTTTACTTTTATTATTTAATAGAGTGTGTTTACTAAACTTTGGTGGTTGTAAAGACAAGAGGGGATGAACTTAGGGTTTCTTTGTGAATCCTACACCACTTCGAAATCTTGTGTACTATTCTAGTTGACATTCCTTGTTCATCCATGTTCTTACATGATATTATCAAGGAAGTTGCATTTTTCGATTCTTTTTGTTTTAGTTTTGAATTTGTCTAAGGGGGTATATTCATCTCCCTTTAGAATCTACTTTGATATGATATCCGATCTAGTTTTCTAGGTAATCTCCATCAAGCTAGAAGTATGAGCGAGCACATAGTTGAAATGCTTAACTTGGAGGGTATTCATCAAACGAAGCATCTAATCTTCGATTATTGAACTAACTCTAATGAAAGCAGAGGATAAAGTTCATCTTCCAAGGAATATCATGACCTTTGGAAGATGGTGGAAAGATGTTATAAACCACGAAAGGAGCCACGTGAAGCATGGATAGTGAAATGGATAGGGAAACCACCCTCAATGCAAATATGTAAATATCTTCTACACTACACTATGTTTCTAAATTCAATAGAATATCTTCATGTACATACATATTCAATTTTCTAAACTCATTATGTTACCCATGAGGGAAAGCAAAGTCAAAGAGTCCATGATTCACATGATGGTCACAACGTAGATTTTATTTGAATGAAAAAAGATGAATTCATAACTCAAATATATTCAAGATTCTTTGCACCTGGTAATGCACTAACATCTCTTAGGAAAGAAATTTTAGAAAAAAGAACAAGGGTCTAAAATTCTTAGGCCACTTACTTAAAAGTATCAGAAGAAGGGAGGAGTTTAATGACCTCAATAGATGCTTGTAGATGAGGTGGTTGGAAATTTGGTATATTATGAAATTAATATAAAAACTTGAATATTATTAAGAACATACCTAATTAAGAGGAAGATGAGTAGATAAAGAAGAAAGAATTGACGCTAACACTTCAAACTCATCATCCAAATACTAGGAAGATGAGTAGATAAAGAAGAAAGAACTGACATTAACACTTCAAAGTCATCATCCAAATACTCATCCAGTGAAGAAGCCAACTTTGTAAAAGGTATGAATTCCTTTGAAAGTATTCTAACAGACATTCCTTGCTTGCTACGTCCAGTGAAGAAGACAACTTTGGAAGAAAAAAATAAATGATGACACCTATGAGGTAAATATGTTTTGACCTTCACAAAGGAAAACTAATTGACATGCTTTCTCATACTATATAAAAGATGCTACATTATAGCGATGGTCATAAAATTAATCTATAAGATCAGTAGATAGGTTATAAACAAGTTGAGGACTTTCCACGTAAATTAAATGATCCGAAAGTTGCCCAAACTGCATGTGATGTTGCATCCACTTATGAGTTTAGAATTGGTGCTCATGAGTGCAATAATGCCTAGGAAACTACTTTGTTGGAAAATTACATGCTATGTAAGCCTATTATGTGTAAGCATGTGGATTAGAATCACATTATTGACGAAAAGAGCAACATGTCGTCTAGAACAATCTTATATGAATTGCATAGTCGAACTATTAATTTGATCATCGTGCACGGTCATTTAAGCTAAGTATACATCAAACAATACGTGTTTAAAGAAAAATCAATTTGAGCAAAGCCATAAACTATATTTGATTTTGGCCATTGCAAGTCCCTAGAGAATTAAGAATTCATGAACGTGATTTAAATTTTTTCATGGATCACCCACCACATCCTCTCGTTCAAAATGGAAGGGTTTGAATACATCGTATTCATATGTATAAAGGAACCTACCAACAGAGATGCAACAAATCATGAATGAATTATCTTCCCCTCCTGGATCATTAATAAGTCATCCTCACTTTTTGTTTGAATTTGCGGAAGTGTTTACATGGATGTATGGTTAGTGTATCCTACGAAGAGTACTCAGGCAACCAACAACCAGTTGGTGAAGCTAGCAATATCCACAAGGAAAATCCGTATGAGCAAATTGATTGTGTAACATCCAAATCTGTCTTCGGAAGATGATCTCTAAACACGAAGGATAGTTGCTTTGACATGATTAGATGAGATAACTACTGAAATCCTGTTTCTAAACCGTGGGCATTGAAAGACTACAACAGCTGCAATTCAAGAACGATTGGTATATGATGCATTTGTTTCAGTATCTGCTTCAATTTGATTTTTATCATGCTGCAACTGAAATCATGAAATGCAATTATATGGTTATGTCCCTATCATGGATTTGTCTAAGGTGCTGCTCTTTGGATTCATGATTTAGTCATTAACTCTACAATTAAATGAGTAGTAACCTGAAGAGTACACTTCAAGTTCAAGAGCAACACGTAATATGTAAAGTATGTTTGGGAGTTAAATAAATCCTTTTACCTATTATGATTTAGATATACCTATTATGATTTAGATTTATATAGTACGGGCAACTTTATGGAAATCCACCTGATTTTTTTAAGTATTCAGCATGTGTTTTGACTAAGCAAATGATTTTGAGTGAAACGTACTCTATGCCTATTAGAAACAAGCACAACCGAACAATCATTGGTATGAAAAAGACAGTAATTTTGGAGATAAGGAGATTCTTGTGCTAGCAAAGCTTCGAATTATGACAACTGTATTGAATGTCAAAAATTACACAAATTTCTGAACAAGTATGATTTGAATTGGGTTTTGAAATATGTTCAGATCACTTCTACATAACTTAGCTGGTATATAAGCTAGAAAGCAAGTAATAGGTACAACAATGCTGTATGTTGCTAAATCACAGACGGTGATATCTTACTTCCTTGATCCCTGATTCACTTCCGCATAAGAAGAACCACTGTGTGGGCCGCAATGCTTCTGTTTTCACCAAGACTGTCAACCTTCTCGTGGGTTTTAGCTTTGATGTTCACGACCGTTGGATCCGCTCCAAGTAAAGCACAGAGATTCTCCCTGATAGCTTCCTTGTGAGGGCTGAGCTTCGGCCTTTGGAGAATCAATGTAGCATCCAGGTTTCCTAGCTCATATCCAGCTTCATGCATCAGCCTTACCTGATATCACGATGCAACATCAATTAGTTTCGATGGCAAAAAAGTAGGATAAACTTTCTGCTTTTAATATTAAACAAGAACAAACAAACTGGTGTGGAGCTTCGCATAATCGGATGTAGTTCTTGTTAGAAGAAATTATCAAAAAATTGACAAACGTCATTGTTTAAGACCTTTGGTGTGTTACCAAGAGGTCTCAGGTTCGACCCCAGGCCACGGGATGAATAGAATGGCCACACAAAAAAAGATATAAAGACAAAAGTTCAGTTGAAGTCCCTATAAGATTCTACAAAATTCGTCTGAAGTTATTAGGACTTTGGAAATTTAAAGAAGGAAGACGAAGCAGACAACCAGTCCATCAAAGGATCGGGAGTCAATTCTGCTAGGACAAAATCCCGTATATGCATTAAAATTACAATCTTGAGCAGAATTAACTCAAATGTGGAGTGCCAAAGCAGTAGCACCAGAGTGGTTAAGAGAGTTGATTGTAAAAGCAAGGTCACTGGTTCTTAGCACCAGAGGCTGTGGAGCTTCTGAAGATAGTCCAAAAAGTGATGAATAGTAATGTTATGACTCCTAAATGTATGGATGTAGTGTTTCAAAAGATTGTTCTGCAATCCAAAAAGGACTAGCGGTGCAACTTGTTGCCCGCTTGTCTTCTACTTCTTTGTAATTCCTAATTCCCCATTAAAAACAAAACTCAAATGTGGAGTCCTAGAATGATTATGGAGCTGTTTTATTGTTGAATCAAAATCTCTTATTGGAAGAAACATCACGTTGTGGAGGACCTGATTTATTAAGTAAGGAGGCAAAAAGGTTAAGAGAAAAAAAAGGCCAATCCCCAACTTCCAGAGTTTTAACTGAATGATAAACTTGAAGGCTTCATCTAAGCAGTCTTAACAAGGAGCTAAACCAACTGTTGTAATCATCTGTAGAGACTCGCTCACAGAACAAAACAACTTCGCTAGTTCGGCTTCTATTGCTCAAAGCAAATGGTTCACTATGCACTGTTCATCACAAAGATACCACCGTAGATTGCCGTGCGAGCGAGTACTGGAGACGTGAACCAACCTTGTGATCAACCAATCACAATTCAAGGCCACAGTTTGTCAGCAGAAACGACTTACAGCCTCTTTCATGAATACAGATGACTCGACGCCTCGCCACTTGGGGTCGGAGTCCGGGAAGATCTGACCTATGTCTGGCAACCCAAGCGCGCCAAGAATCGCGTCCACGACGCAGTGAAGCAGCACGTCCCCTACAATAAACCTGGAGGAATCAGTTTCCCACACAAGAATTTTTATCCAAATAACTAAGTTCCAAAAGCTATAAAGACAGGGTTTTGACAAAGCCCCAATCATAATCCTCACCGTCGGAGTGGGCCTCACAGCCGCGGTCGTGGGGGATGTTGATGCCGCCGATGATTAGCGGGAGGCCAGGTTCCAGCCTGTGGAGGTCGAACCCGTGGCCGACGCGGAAAGGCAGGGAAGGAGGGGGCTTTGCCGCAGCAGGTTGCAGCGGTGCCTCGTGTTCCACTTGCAGCGCTGCGCTGATACCAGCGGCCGCTCGCTTCCGAAAACGCAGCTGGGGCGCCAAGGGTAGAGTGGCGGGGCGGGAGAAAGGGGAGGCGACGCGCGATGAAGAAGTTAGTGCTTTGGGTTCGAGACCTGGTAGGGTGGGAGCCTGGAGGAAGACCGAGGAAGCCATCGGCGTACGGTAGGCGGCGACGGCAGCGGACGAGTGTTGGTGGAGACTGGAGATGCCTGGATGCTAGCTTACCCGCCAGGAAGAGATGCCGGGGGTGTTTGTTCCGTCGAAGCGGGACAAGCCAGAGCCGTGGAAAAGAAAACCAAACCGGTGTTCTGGGTAAAATGGCAGGGCTTTTAACGGAAAGAGATCTGTTTCAGAATCCGCACTCACAGCATCGCAAAATAACAATAGCCTTATCACGTTTCTTTTGTAAATTTTGTAGCGGGGGCAGACCGTCATCTGAGTCGGAAGGGCTAGTAATGGATTCTCTCTAGCGGGAAGGACCGCCGTTTGAGCCGCCTCTAGGCTCTAGTCAAAAGAATCAGATCCAACATATTCCATTACAATACAGTTTCCAAACTCACCAAGAATCTATTTGGGAGTATTATAACAAACTCACGATGTCGCACCTCTACATATTACATAAAGAAGGAACTCTTTCTCCTAATTTTTTGAATTGCAAAATAATGGTTGTTGTATGTAATGTCTTTTTTATATCATTAAGCGTGCTACACTATAAATTTAAAAGACCAACAAAACATTTACAAGTTGGGAGAGATGGGTCATCTTCAAATAAAGGAAAGAAGCCTATCAATGCATAATGCTTTTATAGTCATTTATGATTCTATGCCCATTTGTAGTTGGTTTACAGTTCGAAAAAATAATTTGATTCCTAATTAACCAGATGTGGTAGATTATGGTAATAATTAGGAGTCGATTGTTCCTATTTGTGATTTCAAGAATGCTCCTTGGCATGTGGGTATCTGCGGCAATGAGCAAAGAGCTTCCTTCCATATATTTTTTGTGAAATAGTAGGTCTAGTAAATGTGTGTATCGTCTTCTGTATCCTTGTAGCATGCACTTTGTGACGAGTTTCCCCTGCAACATTTTCCATCTGTGGATCTTAAAACATTGGGGGCCTTTGTCTTCCATAGCCAAAGAGCCCAATCCTCCTTTGGGTGATGGTATCAATAAATGTTCCATGCTCCTTTGATAGTGAATTTATGTATCCCCTCAAAGTAACATACATCCTAGTTGTCGTTCATTTGTATTTGAGAGCTGACATTCTTGAAAGGATCTTTCCCCTGATTGAAGGCAGGTCCCATACATTATCCTTGATAACCATATACCATTGCTGACTTTCTTCTAACCCAGTACGATACTTTAGGCTAGTACCAATACTAAGGTGGAGGAAGCTCCTGTTCACCCAGGGGTCTGACCATAATGATATCTGATCGCCCGAGCATACGTCAAATCTTACTAGAGGTAAGAAATTAACTCTGGTCTCAATATGGTGTGCCACATCTAGTTGTGGTGTTGTTTGGGCTGACAAGACCATACAAATTGAGTTTGATATATTTGATATACATCCACTTGATCCACAATGTGTCCTTGTAGTTTGTTATATCCCAGAGCAGCCGCATAATACCTACCTTGTTCCAATATTCCACTCTACATATGCCAAGGCCTTCTTCCAACTTAGGCATGTAGATTTTGTCCCAACTGACAATGTTGATATGATTTTCCCCTTCCTTATATCCCCATAGGAATGTTGTACATAACTTCTCGACTTCTTCCATGGTTGACCTCAGTAGGGAGAATATACATGTCCAGAACATGTGATATGCTAAAAGAGTAGAGATTACAAGTTCCAGTCTACCTGTCATGTCAAGACCATGGTCTTCCATTAATCAAGCTTAATCTTAATCTTGTCAATAAGAGGGGCGCATTGATTTTTTTTCTCTATCTTCCTATGAATAAAGGCATACCTAAATATCTAACTGGAAATTTTTTTTTGGCAATCCTCATAGCTATATTGATGTATGTAATGTCTTTTATGTTTTTAGTTGTAAATTGATCATTATTTTGATTAAATAGTTGTGTGAGTACATAGATGACCTTATATGAAAGGTTGTAGCATGAGATATAAGTAAATTTCTTTTTTAGTTTTATAATTTATAGATTGACCTTTGTCTTCATATATATATATATATATATATATATATATATATATATATATATATATATATATATACACACACACATATATATACATAAATATATACATATGTATATATATCTGTGTGTGTGTGTGTGTAGTCATGGAAAGGGTCGCATGCATCTACCTATTATATTTTGAACTGCAAGGAGTCAACCCTTCTATTTTTTTCTTTAAGTTTAGCAAACATGGTTATTATTATTTTCATTTTGTAAGGCTGATTCTGGTTAATTTTGCATAAGATAACCTTAAGGGAGAGTTGCAAACATCACTTTTACAAGACATACACAGTGGTCAATGAGCATTTTTAAGACATTTCAAGCTTTTGGTGATAGAGTAGAGTCAATGCACTATGTATGGCTTGGTTTAAAGGGTGACTCAATGTGGGATTGTGTATGGCTTCTGTTTAAAGAGGAAGCCACATATCCCAAATCCAAGGTCTAAACTGCCCAACATACATAAAAATATATTATTTTTTCATGTATTCTAAATCCATAACTCTTGAAAACTAACAAGATATCTTCATAATAATAATAACAAGAAAACATGTAATTGTGAGGATTTAGTTACTATGATAAATTTATCAAGGATCTCAAACAAAAAGGGATATGAAAATATCCAGATGAATGTCAAAAAATTAAATGATGCCAAAAAGTTAAACCATTTAAAAAAAGACTATCAATAAAAGTGATTCTTGTCTTTTAAATGATTTCACAATAATGAACAATTAACATAACTTCATGTTTATTTGAACAAATACTAGCATAACGTAAAAAGTAAGCCTCAAATCTATATATTCTAAATCATGGGTAGGAGGACAAAAATCTCAGTGCCAAATAAATATGGCATTATAGGAGGATGAAAACCTCTATGTGTGGTAGAAGGACTAAAACCTTTTACCTGGAAGGAGAAATAAAACCTCAGTTCCTAAATGTGACACGTGGGGGTAGAATAAATAAAATCCTAATGTCTAATTTGAGAATAAAACCAACACCTACAAGTATGGTGTAACTAATTCTATGTATGATTAGTCAATATCATACATGCACAATAAAATAGGCAAGATCATAAGTTCAATTCAAATACCAACAAGTAATGAGAACACCCATGGTAAAACAAGAGGGGTCATAGGACTTATACATAAATTATTAGGAAATATGACATTAGATATGACTATAGAAATAAAATTATACTGCCATATTCCCCTTAAGTATTAGATCTCATCAATAACTATGAATTGGGAAGGAAAGGTTGTAAGACATATACCTGATCCTGGAGAAATTTCAATGACTGTCCTTATTGCAACATGCTTCTTTCTCAAGCAATACTTGGACAATGTCAGTGGAAGCCTCATGGTGGATCATAATGGACGGTGGTTGAAAAAGTCCTCCTTAGCATGTGGCAAAGGCCTCCTTGCCTCTATGTAGTCCATGCGGGCCACTTAAGAATCCTATCATTTTTTAGAACAAACAAGAAGGAGTTGTCCCTTCTAGTCAACATGCTAGCATCGACTTGCTCCCCCTTTTTATCTCTTCCTTGACATCTCTCCCTTTTATAGGTAATACTTGCTCGGGTTTTCATGTAACCACAACTATGGGAAAACAACAATTATCAGAGCTTCTTGTTGAATTTTCTAAAAGCCTTGACTACCCTTCTATTTATAGGAGGGTCAGGGTTAGGATTTCCATATCATTTGGGAGTCAAAGTGACAAAATTTTATGAATTTTCTGGAACCTACAAACCATGAATCGGTCAGTTCATCAGTCAACCGGTCGGTTCACATGTGAGACTATCTATTCAACCCTTGAATTGATTGGTTCATTATATTTCCTATTAGAAATTGTATTGACTCTTAATATACGATTAATGCCCAACATGAAGTCAACATCAATCTTCAGTCCAATCTCATTCATTAATTAAATGGTCGGTTCACAACATGAACCGTTCGGTTCACTAGTTGAATTGATCATTTTAGAGTTTTGATTGTCAATCTTGTTTAAATTGAATACCTAACACTTTAGTAATCAAGTTTAAACCACATTCATGACTAAAATCCTATTCCAGGTGTATCCTATGCATGTGAGCCTATAGGTCCCAAGTTATGTTGACAGTGAATGTTTGTAATTATTTTATGACATCACAAGCAATGAGTGGTATCTAGCAAGACATCATTGCTACCTAAGTAATTGGAAAGTTGGAGAACAACTTCAACCTACAACCTACGATTAGTGTTACAGTGATTGTATAGTTCATGTAATGACCCCGCCTCCCGATAACCCCCAATTAAGGGAGACCAAGAGGTCAGAGCCGTTATCCCAATTTTCCAGGATCAATGGTTTGACAAATAATCAATAATAATTATAAAATTCTACCAAACTAAACTAAAATTTGGTATAAAATAAAACTTTGCATACCTTTTTCAAAAACTTGGGTATCTACTTCTATCCACATCTGGAGTCTATTCTAACTAATCCTCCTTTGTACTTTGATTCTTATTTAATTTCCACATATGCCACTTTCATTTTGTCCTTTTCAAACTTGTACCTAAAACGTCGACAAACAAAACGTCAGTCAGCATAAATGAATATGCTGGTATGTGGGGACAACCAAAATTTTACAAATATGGCTAACAATCTAAATATCACAATCAAGTTAATTAACAAGCCAAATTACATTTTCAGTGTGACATTCTCCATTACTTTTTCCCTAACCCTGGCATACCCACCTTAGGGTTTCTCTTATGCTAATGACGTAAGGCTACCTTCTCAATCCCAAGCTTGGTGCCTGGGGTCACCTCTCATAGTGCCCATTAGTCATTCAATAAAGACCACCTTCTCAATCCCGAGCTTGGTGTCTGGGGTCACCACTCATGGTGCCCATGGGTCTTCCCTCATGTGCTTAACCTTTTTGCATCATCCATCAGGTGGCATGTAGGTGCGAGAATACACACTTTTATTATTATTGTGATAATCATAGTGACTTTATGATTTGCAAGTATGAACATCCAAACCGATAGGTTACATTCAATGTGATGAATCATCCGAAAAACCTTCAGGAAACTACTATGATTAACCATAATTAACCACATACCTGTCAGGCTGACTTGAGTGCAGAAATAATCCAACTAAGTAAGAAATCCAGTAAACAAGCAAGCACACAAGATGAACCTAAAACATGCATCCAATTTTCCTATCATTGATCGGGTCGTCAAGGTCTATTAAACCTAGCTCGTTTCCTAGGGTTTCTAGTCCACTTTTAGGGTTTCTATTGCAATTAGGGTTTTACTTCATTTTTACTATTTTAAACCCTAATTATCTCATCTATTCCTCATGAAAGATATTAAGGTTACCTTTTAACAACATATAACCCTAATTTTGGATTACAGGAACAATTAAATGTCAATTAATCTATTAGGCCTCTTTTTCATTAGAACTACCAATTTTATCCTTTTAAGTCATGACACGATCATTAGGCCTAATTATCATCTTTGGTTCCTTTCAAATTAACAACTTATCTTTCATAAACTCTATTTGTCACTAATTCCACCTTTATTCTTTAGAAAACCCTAATTGCCATATTAAGGGTATTTATCCACAATTAGGAACTTTTATACTCAAAATAGCTTAGAACCATCATATCTCAATTTTATTCATGAATTTGAACAATTAAAGCCATTAAGAATCACAATTACTAACATTAGGGTTTCAAGGCCCATTAAAGCTTATTTATTACATGGAACCCTAAATTAATCAACTTTTCATGTAAAACAGATTGCAGCTTTACTTTAATATTCAAAAGGTTAATACTTCCCAAATTAACCCCTTAAACCTCAAAGATTCATCCTTTACCCTCAATTAGGGTTTCTAACCACACTTTTAAACAAATTAATGTACTTTTAAAAATAGGTACAAAATCAGGTTCTCAAACTAATTTTAATGTGTTTCTCATATTTTTCTAAGCAACTTTCATGTATAAACTTTTCTCATCAGAGCTTCCTAGTAGATTCTATGAATTTTGAAAAGAAAAGTCATCAACTTGAATTATCTATTATTTTTAGAAAAATGTTGGCCATTCGATCTGTGGTCCACTGGACCACGAGAAATCCAATGGTCCACAGAGACGTGCCTTAGTCGCGATTAAAGGAAGCAAAGGACAGCATTGCCCTTACCTATACTGAAAGGAAGTCGGGGTATTTTTGGTAAAACGCCAAGTGACCATCTTCAACCTCCGTTTGCTGCTTCTTGCGAACAGATGGTCAACCTGATGGTTGACTCTACCCCTTGTTGCACCTGTGCACGAATTGAGACCACTAGTAGCTCCGCCTCAAACTCACAAACTCGACGAGCCCTTCAACAGACGTAGGTGGCTTCTCATATCGTCGGGGCAACTATGCCTACCTCTGTCGACTACTACTTCAAGGCGAAGGTGCAAATCACGACCAAAGTGCCAATTGGAGGCACAAGCATGATCGTGGGCTTTGTCCGGTCTCGCGAAGGTTTCTTGGGAGTTTGTCGGTGTCGTGAGTCATCCCCCCTATATAGGGTATCCATCACCCATACTGAGAATTGGGGATTCCCTGTTCTCACCACGAAACCCCCCGAAACCAAGGGTTGTTCGATCCTTCCAAGACTCTCAAACTTGATGGACAAGTTTCCAAGTTCACTCGTGCATTAAATCGTGAGAAAATGATTTGGAAGATCCTTTCCTCTATTTGTCACTTTCCTAGTCTATCACGAGCTAGGAGACAAAGGGATCATTGTTGGATATGAATCCAATGGCCTACAATGCTCGTGACATGCACATAGGTTGGGCCCAAGATTCCTATTCCAAATAAAATTGTGACATTTACTATAATCACAACACTTTAGGGAATCTTGTAAAAGCCATAACTCCCAAACCGAGTATCCAATTCATCCCAAATTTTGAGGGAAACTTAGTAATGACTTAATGTACCTCTCTGCCAAATTTGGGCTCATTATCTAAAAGAAAACGTGCCTTTTCTTTAGGTGTAAGATATTACTCAATTAGGCTTATTTCTCCCATCTTTTCTCTTTCTTATTTTCATATTTCCCATTATTTCTATTCCTTGTAATCCAAGAAAGAAAGTGGGGTTCGAATTATCACTTGTCATGACCAAACCCTCACTTGTCTCTTTATTTCCTGCATTATCTCCTTTATTTCAAATATTCTTGATTAATTGTTTATCTCTGGTTTTTCTTTTGATTTTGATTCCTTTTTCCATTAGAAACTATGTGGACATGAAATCTTATCCAAGATGGATCCATTATCCAAATATCTACATATTTCTTGTAATATTATTATTATCTCATATTTCTTTTCATAAAGCAATATTTAATTGATCTTTTCTCTCTCTTGTTGCATTATCCTTACAACTTGGACTCCTTGGAACCTAAGGAATCCAAAAGACATGAAATCCACCTTTGGGGAATATTATTTTGCCTTCTATATGTTTCTACGTCTTTCTTTTCTCCATTTCTTTAATAATGGAGTTTCCTTTGTCTTTTCCTTGTTATTGGGCCCAATAGCCAATAAAGCCCACAAAACAACCAACAAGGCTATTGTAAATGAAATCTTTTTATTCAAAACCAATTATATCATTATTTGTTCAAATATCTTTAATATGAGAAATTACATTTCTCACCAAAAGAACCCAAAAATTGGGGTTGTAACATCCTTCCCCTCTTATAGGAATTTTGCCCCCAAAATTCCACCAGGCACACAAACAAACAAGATAAGCCTTTCTTATGTCCATCATGGCTCCCATGTGGACTCACCCTTTCCATGATGCTTCCCAAGAACCTTCATCATCTCATATTCTTTCATCTGAGTTCTCTCTCACCTTGGTATATCATACCCTCATAGGTGACTCAGGACATTTCAACCTCTCTTAAAGCTGAATAGGTTCATGGCTCAGCACATGGCTTGGGTACCTCACATAGTACTCTAGATCAGACTCATGGAACACATTATACATCATGTTATCTTGAGGGGCAAGGCTAAACATAACCATCTCCACTAATACATCTCAAATGGACCCATGCAGCCGGGACTCAGCTCTCTTCGCTATAATTTAGAGGGGTCGGATTTCACATCACATACTCTCCCACAGTGAACTGCATGTCAGTCTGCTTTGCATCAGCTCATGACTCATGTCACCCCTGGGCTTTCTTTCATCCATTGCACGATCAAAGCGACTTCATATGCACACACTGTGGTCCTTTTCAGACCTTCACGAGGTCCCTTCACTAACATCATCTTAATGAAGTGGTGACCGACACAACCTCCCTTACAGAGCTCCTTTCCATCCTGATACTGGCTATGGTGGTTATCATCACATCTTGTAGAGGACAAGAACTGTCTCTATGTATCACCCTGAACAAGCACACATGCTCTTATCAGACCCTCTAGTCTGGATTATACTAACCATTAGTTAGGGGTGATAAACTGTACTAACACCGAGTTTTCATGTACCTACTTCCACCGCATGGAAGTGAATCTTTAGGTTATACTCAAGAACTTTTGAACTCACATCATGGTATAGTTGAACCATCTCTTTCTCATATGTAGTTCAACCGGATCCGTCTCGTGACAGCATTCTTTCTTTCTCATGTCATCTAGGTAAGGCGATTTACCATAACCCATATTGCATCTTGACCTTCCTTGGTCTAGGGGAGACTTACCACAACAACCATAGTGATGAACTCCCATTTCCTCTCGGGGACTTTTTATTCTCTATACCAACTCATTGGGTTACTGGTGTGCATCCTTCACCTCCTGGCTTGCATGGCGACAAGCCACGTGCAACTTCATCTTAAGCATCCAAAGTACTACTGTCACTTACTATCTTAGTAGTACCACGATGTATGATGATCTTAAAATCACGATCTCCTGTAAATCATGATTCCTCAAGATTGATTCCTTGGAAACCCTAAACCACTCTAGTCGGGTTTCATCACCTTCTTTTCCAAAGAAGTGCATCTGAGGTTCTACAACCATCCTTTTATTGCATCAAGGCCTAGGCTGGCTAACCAAACAACTACTAACTTAATCAACAATCTCATTACATCTGAGTGTTAGCCGAACATATCTCCTTTTTCAAACTTAGGGTTAACCTAACAACCTCTTCTAGCCTCTAACTAAACTAGGCAGCTGCATCTCAACCAGAGCATCCATTATCACCTCACCTCCTTATGTGTATAGTAATGTTGAAGACATACACCTCCATGTATTCCACTTATCATCTCATCTCAGACATCTAAGTCTATCTCCATCAAGAAAACTTAGAGCTCATCCTCCTGGTTATTGAACTCAACCTTGTATAGCTCGCAAATTCCACATAGCTCATGATAAAAACATCCTCATAAGATGACTACCTTAGTTCTCTTGATGTTTGTTGACCATCCACATATCGTACACTCCACAAGGGTATGTTATCTTCTTTGTCCTCATACCTCATAGCAACATTTCCACTCACATCATCTTTGTCCCTGGTGTATGGTATGTGTACTGTCCTATCTCTCACTCCCATAACAAGAGGAAATAAGCATTTGGATGCAGTCCAAATACATAGTTCTTCCCATTCCAAGAGTAGAGATGGTACATCCCACATTACCAGTACACCTACAATCTAATTTGAAACGTGCATCACATGCCTTTACATCATGAACATCTTGATATCAAAGTTACTTCCAAGGAAAATTGATCTCAAACCTACTTGGGTCCACTCACAATCCTTGGGCATCTCCTCTAGGTTTGTAGGGTGCTGACACTTTTGGGGTCATCCCTCTTCCCTTATGCATCTAGAATGTGCCCTCCTCATCTGCCCTTTGGGTCCCATGAGTTAATGAAGGTGATCAATCTCCTAACCCATGGCCCTCAAACAATTATAGTTGTTACCTCCCGACCCTATGGTCATGTGCAACTAGGGAATTAGACAACTCCTACTTCCATCAGTCTTATCCCTAACTGAACCTAGGATAGACTTAGGATTCTAATATAGTACATGTCCAACTTAGAACCTTACCCAAGTCTCCATCATCTCTCTCTACATTCATGGGTTGGCTTTCATCCTTTCATAGGGGTCATGGCGACCTGCCTACCTTGGTCAGGCCCCATACCAGTTACCTCCATGGTAACACATCCACATGCACTTAGAGATGGTTATGGGTCTACAGGTTCATTCTCATACTATGTACTTTTCACTTAGCTTCTCAAGATCCTATGAGACCTCTTTAGGTTACCTCAAAACCAACAGAAACTGGTATACACCCTACAAAAGGGTCCCTCTCCCAAGATGGGAGGAAACTACATCTTGATAATAAAGGTCACAAACGTCCTTATCCACATGAGCATGCTTAGCCCTAGCAAGCTACTAAGGCACAAGCAGACTACCTACTAAACCATGCTAGGTCATACTTGTTCTCATTCCTCAACATTGGGCCAAGATCACACCTATCCATGTCACTAACTTTGATGTGAGGGGTTCATCAAACATACCTTAAACTTAAGGGGTTTCCCTTTCCTCCAAACATGAGGGGTGCCATGCTCAAATCTATGGAAACTCAAATCTCATCATGAGCATCAGGTACACCCAGCACTACTACTTCCCCTCTTAGGTCTAGGAACCCTAGGTTTACCTTTCTGATGACCAACTGCATGCTCAACCCTGTAACCACGTACCAAGCATGTACAAGGTATGGCATGCACTTCCTATTATCATTCTACTCGAGCAACACCTCAGAGTTGAATCCTCCTCAAGGACAACCAACTAGGTATAAGGCCTCACAACTTGTTACTAAACCTTTCCAGGGTCTAAGGAACTCTTCTTCCTAACCCTAAAAGGGTAAACACCTATACTATAGGCACATAGGTACTAGTAGTCTCATCCTCCCTCTAGGGTTTGGTTCCTCTAAAGGCAACCAAGATATCATTATCCTCCAAGGATCATGCACGAGGCAACCGCTATCATCCACTTAGGTCGCATCATCCTCAACTCCCCACTATTCCTCATATCTCGGAGTCTAAGCTTCCAACCTTCTTGCATGGGTCCTGCTCTCTCTCTCTCTCTCGAGGTAACCCTACAAATAGCCTTATACTAGAGGTCCTCTCTCCATGAAGGTGGATCAAGCTCACAAGCATACCCCTACATGGGTGAAGCCTATGTTCAAACTTATGTTTGCTCAAGATTATCCATATCTCTTTATGCTTATCTCATAAGCTATCCAACATACTCTCCTGGCCAGGGTTTCAACCTACTGCCCGCACTAGTGACGTACTCTGGGTGCATACTATGCCATGCTCATTTAAGCCCATAGGGTTTCTATAGGTTCTTCACTAACCTCATCATTGAAGGAGCTATCCTTCACTCTAACATGCACGACCCTTTCTAGGGTTGGGTTGCCAAAGGTACTAAGTCATCCAACCTCACATGGCTCATATCATCATGGGAATCCAAAAGCATGTCCACTCACACATAGGTTCTACCATGACATCTAGCTCATCATGTCATCTCTCTCTCTAACCTTCACTTAGGGTTAGGATTAGCATCATCCTCATAGGATGTGCCAGGTCTCTACCTTTAATGGAGATCTCTGCCTCCAAGACCAACTCTCTACTTGTCCTCCTGACCAGAGGGTCTAAACTCAGGTCTCCCCTGATGGCATGACAACACATGTCATACGACCTAAGCATGTAACTATTCTTTAGTTTACGCTTAAACTATGAAGCTTATGTCCATGACATCTTATTTACATGCTTTTTATTAATTTGGTGGATGATTCCTTAAACCTTATCAACTTTACCCATACCTCAAGAGGGTGAGGAAGAGAGAGAAAACCTAATCCTTAACAACATTTGAGTTGAGAAGGGATGAACAAGATGAGAGAGTCCTAAAGGTATCTTATTTCGAGTCAAATCCTGAGACATTGGCCAGGAAGTCACACAAATATGGGAGTCCTCGTATTCTGACTAGCGGTGCGAAGGAAAATCTTGCCAACCCCCAGATGTGATCATTTTCTAGACACCTCTGTCTTTCAAAAAATCCTCTAATAACTTCCTCAGTTCTATGGAATTTGTAAAATTTAATAATTATTAAATATTAAATGAGGAACTGATGCTCTGATACGAAATTGTAACGACCCCACCTCCCGGTAACCCCCAATTAAGGGTGACTAAGAGGTCAGAGTCGTTATCCCAATTTATCAGGATCAATGGTTTGACAAATAATCAATAATAATTATAAAATTCTACCAAACTAAACTGAAATTTGGTATAAAATAAAACTTTGCATACCTTTTTCAAAAACTTGGATATCTACTTCTATCCACATCTGGAGTCTATTCTAACTAATCCTCCTTTGTACTTTGATTCTTATTTAATTTCCACATATGCCACTTTCATGTTTGTCCTTTTCAAACTTGTACCTAAAACACTGACAAACAAAATGTCAGTCAGCATAAATGAATATGCCAGTATGTGGGGACAACTAAAATTTTGCAAATATGGCTAACAATCTAAATATCACAATCAAGTTAATTAACAAGCCAAATTACGCTTTTAGTGTGACATTCTCCACCACTTTTTCCCTAACCCTAGAATACCCACCTTAGGGTTTCTCTTATGCCAATGACTTAAGGCCACCTTCTCAATCCCAAGCTTGGTGCCTGGGGTCACCTCTCACAGTGCCCATTAGTCATTCAATAAAGACCGCCTTCTCAATCCTGATCTTGGTGTCTGGGGTCACCACTCATGGTGGCCATGGGTCTTCCCTCCTGGGCTTGACCTTTTTGCATCATCCATCAGGGTGGCATGTAGGTGTGAGAAAACACACTTTTATTATTATTGTGATAATCATAGTGACTTTATGATTTGCAAGTATGAACATCCAAATTGATAGGTTGCATTCAATGCAATGAATCATCCAGAAAACCTTTGGGAAACTACTGCGATTAACCATAATTAACCACATACCTATTAGGCTGACTTGAGTGCAGAAATAATCCAACTAAGCAAGAAATCCAGTAAATAAGCAAGCACACAAGATGATCCTGAAACATGCATTCAATTTTCCTATCATTGATCAGGCCATAAAGGTCTATTAAACCTAGCTCGTTTCCTAGGGTTTCTAGTCCACTTTTAGGGTTTCCATTGAAATTAGGATTTTACTTCATTTTTAATGTTTTAAACCCTAATTATCTCATCTATTCCTCATGAAAGATATTAAGGTTACCTTTTAACAACATATAACCCTAATTTTGGATTACAGGCACAATTAAATGTCAATTAATCTATTAAGCATCTTTTTCATTAGAACTACCAATTTTATCCTTTTAAGTCATGACACGATCATTAGGCCTAATTATCATCTTTGGTTCCTTTCAAATTAACAACTTATCTTTCATGAACTCTATTTGTCATTAATTCCACCTTTATTCCTTAGAAAACCCTAATTGCCATATTAAGGGTATTTATCCACAATTAGGAACTTCTATACTCAAAATAGCTTAGAACCATCATATCTCATCTTTATTCATAAATTTGAACAATTAAAGCCATTAAGAATCACAATTACTAACATTAGGGTTTCAAGGCCCATTAAAGCTTATTTATGTACATGGAAACCTAAATTAATCAACTTTTATGTAAAACGGATTGAAACTTTACTTTAATATTCAATAGGTTAATACTTCCAAAATTAACCCCTTAAACCTCAAAGATTCATCCTTTACCCTCAATTAGGGTTTCTAACCACACTTTTAAACAAATTAATGTACTTTTGCAAATAGGTACAAAAACAGGTTCTCAAACTAATTTTAACGTGTTCCTCATATTTTTCTAAGCAACTTTCATGTATAAAATTTTCTCATCAGAGCTTCCTAGCAGATTCTATGAATTTTGCAAAGAAAAGTTATCAACTTGAATTATCTATTATTTTTTGAAAAACGTTGGCCATCCGATCCGTGGTCCATTGGAGCACGAGAAATCCAATGGTCCATAGAGACGCGCCTTACTCACGATTAAAGGAAGCAAAGGACATCATTGTCCTTACCTATACTGAAAGGAAGTCGGTGTATTTTGGTAAAACACCAAGTGATCGTCTTCAACCTCCGTTCGTTGCTTCTTGTGAACAGATGGTCAACCCGATGGTTGACTCTACCCCCTGTTGCACCTGTGCACAAACAAAGACCACTAGTTGCTCTGCCTCGATCTCACAAACTCAACGAGCCCTTCAACGGATGTAGGTGGCTTCTCATATCGTCGGGGCAACTCTGCCTACCTCTTGCGACTGCTGCTTCAAGGCGAAGGTGTAGATCATGACCAAAGTGCCAATTCGAGGCACAAGCATGATCGTGGGCTTCGTCCGGACTCGCGAAGGTTGCTTGGGAGTTCATTGGTTCCGTGACTCACCCCCCCCCCCCCCTCATATAGGGTATCCATCACCCACCCTGAGAATTGGGGATTCCCTGTTCTCACCACGAAACCCCCCAAAACCCAGGGTTGTTCGATCCTTCCAAGACTCTTGAACTTGATGGGCAAGTTTCCAGGTTCACTCGTGCATTAAATCACGAGAAAAATGCTTTGGAAGATCCTTTCCTCTTTTCGCCACTTTCCTAGTCTATCACAAGCTAGGAGACAAAGGGATCATCGTTGGATATGAATCCAATGGCCCGCAATGCTCGTGACATGCGCATGGGCTGGGCCCAAGATTCCTATTCCAAATAAAATTGTGACATTTACTATAATCACAACACTTTAGGGAATCTTGTAAAAGCCATAACTCCCAAACCGAGTATCCAATTAATCCCAAATTTTGAGGGAAACTTAGTAATGACTTAATCTACCTCTCTGCCAAAGTTGGGCTCATTATATAAAAGAAAACGTGTCTTTTCTTTAGGTGTAAGATATTACTCAATTAGGCTTATTTCTCCCATCTTTTCTCTTTCTTAGTTTCTTATTTCCCATTATTTCTATTCCTTGTAATCCAAGAAAGCAAGTGGGGTTCGAATTATCACTCATCATGACCAAACCATCACTTCTCTCTTTATTTCCTACATTATCTCCTTTATTTCAAATATTCTTGATTAATTGTTTATCTCTGGTTTTTCTTTTGATTTTGATTCTTTTTTCCATTAGAAACTATGTGGACATGAAATCTTATCCAAGATGGATCCATTATCCAAATATCCACATATTTCTTGTAATATTATTATTATCTCATATTTCCTTTAATAAAGCAATACTTAATTGATCTTTTCTCTCTCTTGTTGCATTATCCTTGCAACTTGGACTCCTTTGAACCCAATGAATCTAAAAGGCACGAAATCCACCTTTAGGGAATATTCTTTTGACTTCTATAGGTTTCTACATCTTTCTTTTCTCCATTTCTTTAATAATGGAGTTTCCTTTGTCGTTTCCTTGTTATTGGGCCCAATAGCCAATAAAACCCACAAAACAACCAACAAGGCTATTGTAAACGAAATCCTTTTATTCAAAACCAATTATATCATTATTTGCTCAACTATCTTTAATAGGAGAAATTACATTTCTCACGAAAAGAACCTAAAAATTGAGGTTGTAACAACTCCTTTGTCTCTGATATCCAGATTGAACTCGAGGCAATGAATCATCATCCTCTTCAACATTCAATCAATGTTCCTTGAACTAGAGAAGACTGTCTGAGATATATGTAAAATCAATATCACATATTGACTCACATGAGCATGGCCATGCATGTCTCAATCCTTCTTATCAAGTGACCAAGATATCAAACTCTTGTAGGAGGGACAAAACCCATCTACATCACTCACTATCATCTCCATGTGTCACAATGTATCTGGGAATCACCTTTACAACAACCCTTATTTAAGGTCATGTTGGATGATGTAAAAGTACATCGAACGACATGTGATGAGTGTACGGATTTTAGGTCGAAGAACTTCAATCACTACCATCACTATGAGAGTTGATTCTGACCACCATTCTATGGTCTCCATGTATCACTCTCAAGGTGAGTCTGTCTCACACATTGTTCTCTAACAAGTACCTATGAGTGTGGTTTGATATCACATATCATGACTAATGAGATTTTATCATCAACCAACACACATTCTACTCTTATGTATTATCAATGTCTATCACTAAGGACATAACAAAACTGTATATACTCTTAGCATCTATATGATCGAATTTGTTCAGGTGCTCAACCTAAACTTATGTCATTGGATAACATCATTCTTTAGACTTTTTTTGTAACATCATTATCCCATAACTAAATGAAACAAAATAAACGGAAGATTGCCTTTATAATTAATTGAATCATTCATAATATGCCATTACATTCATCATATGATTGGCTCTCTAGGGATACATACCAATAGACTCCCACTTTCACTTAGAGCCAATCACCCATGAACTTAAACCCAAGTGATCTAACATGACCGTCATGCTTCCTCTACGAAAGTGATTTTGTCAAGGGGTCAACTACATTGCTTTTGGTTGGTACTCTGTAAATATTCACATCTTCTCATTGTACAATCTCTTAGTTGAGATGGAACCACTATCATATGTTCTAGGAATGTTGATGTGATATGGGTTCCCTAGCTTGTGCAATAGCTCCATTATTGCCACAATATAACTCTACATCATCGTTGATGCTTGGAACCACCCTAAGTTCAGAAATGAACTTCTTGATCCAAAAAACCTCCTTTGTTGCATTGGATGCAGCAATATACTTGACCTCTATTGTAGAATCAAAAACTGTCTCTTGCTTTGAACTCTTCTATCTTAAAACTCCAGTGTTTAGGAAAAACACAAATCCAGATTGTGATCTATAGTCATCTTTGTCAGTTTGGAAACTTGCGTCAGTGTAACCCTTTACGACCAACTCTTTTTCACTACCGTAAAAAAGGAATTGATTGTTCGTTCTTCTCAAGTACTTAAAGATGTTCTTTATGGCAGTCTAGTGACTTTCTATGAGGATATGGTTTGGGGTAGCCCGACTTTACATTTAATAATGAGATATATCCAATCCCAACTAGATAAATTAACAATTGCAATAAATTTTAGTCAAAATCTTAAGGGATTTTGGATAATCAAGCACAATGGTATGTAAATAGAGATAAAAAGGTAGTCAAACAGTGGTAATTTCTAACATTTGTCCCCAAAATAAATGGTTCGCTCCAAGAGTGTCTTACATGGATAAATATTAAAGTAGAATTAAGATAAGGCCCATAGAGGGAAACCTAGCCATCTCTCTTTCTATTCCTCAAAGACAACCTCCTAATTCAGAGTATTTGTCTCGTCCTCAGCTATCTCCTTCTCTGGGTATTTAAAATACCCAAAAGGACAAGAATAGACATCAACAATTGTTGGTATGTACTACAAATGATATTTGGGCATAGCAAGAGAGAGATAGAAGAAAAGGTAAGATGCAAGCTGTATAAAATTTAAATAAGAAAAATTAGAGTGTAAATAGAGATATAATGAGGATGTTGTAAAAAAATATATTTATGAGGCTTTTCAAGAGTATTTCAAGTAGTCAATTAGTTTAAATTCCCAATAAAAAAATTGCAACAATGCATAAATATGTAACCAACAATATAATGTGAACAACCAAACTTATAACATCTAACTATATGGACAACGGTAGTTGCACCACCATAGACTACCAATTTAGGGATTACTACCCATAGATTATGTGCAACCATGGCCTAATACATCGGATTTAGAGACTATGCTCAAGGAATGTGCATGACTAAGGCCAAATACCCCTTATCTAGGGACTAAGCCCAAGGGATATGTGAAACTAAGGTTTAACACCCCCTCATATGTTAAACTTTACTAGGCAAGTGTCACTATTTCTTGAAAAATAGGATATGGAAAATAGTAATAAGTCTTGCTAATTAATTCATTGTCAAGAGTATGCCACAAGGCATTTAAATGCAAAAGTTATTTCTAAAAATTAAGACATGGATCAGAGTTCAATGGTAGACAAAGTTATCAAATTGAATTATTAAGATAATGACAAAGGATTATATGATTTAAAACAATTCAAAGATCATGCCTTATTCTAAGAAGAAAAAATACAAAAGAGAAAGGGTATCAAAAGATACGATTAATGCCCAAACACCTCAAGTGAAAATTACATACCTTCAAGATCACAATCTAACTCTAGGGGCACACTTTGATTCACAAAATCACCTTGTTCTCCTAGAAATACATTATTCGTGTTAGTTGCATTATTTTAAACATGTGTCAAATCCTAATATAGGTGTATGTATTATCACTAACCCAATTTCAGACACTAGCAAACTCCTATGTTTATTGACTATATTTCTAAGTGACATGATTGGAATGGTGGTTATTGATGATCAAAGGTTTTACTATTATTATGTATGGTGATATTGTAATCTAAATACAAGTCATGGACCGAGTGTGTTTAATATGTCACTTATACTTGATTGGCTTGACATGGAGTATGCTACATTAATTTAATGGCTTATTTCTCAACATATGGATTAGCATACTTTTTGGAATATAATTAGACTCTAAATGAAAGTCCATTTGCAAGAGGTTTATGAAATGAGTTACATTACATATGGATAATCGTGTAACATATGACTAAGGGGAACAAACTTGTACATAACTTGTTGTGAAATAACTATCTAGGATAGATAGGTCTAGTGATAGAAATAAGAGAAGGATATTCATGAAAGTAAATACCTAAGTATATTTCTTCCTCTTAGTTTATATGATACATCATGATTGATCATGTAGTAGTCAATTAGCACATTTCTTGGGACATATGCATGTCATGATTCTAAAATATAAGAAGGTGATTCAAGGGGTAGGTAGATACTAACCAAGAGGGTTGGTCGAGGAGAGAAAGACTATAACACAACTGTTGCATGACTGGGATATGCTCGCTATTGATCTCAGACACGAGTTCCTAACCTGAAGGTGCTGTTGTAAGCTTGCAAAAGTAGTGAAGAAGGGTGAGGAAGCAAGATAGTGGTTGGTAGAAATTCCAGGAGATGAAGTGTAAGGCTCTGAGTGGCCATCGTACTTGCTACTTTCCACTCATAGATGGTGGTGCTGCTGCTCTCTACACTAGCCTGATGTCACAGTTAAGGAGAAGGATGAGAGATCACTGAGCTGAAGGGGGGAGAGGGGGGCACTAGGGCTTGAAGGCACTGAGTAGACAAGGAAGGAGAAGGGAACAAGGTGCCCAGGGTTTCTATACTATAGATTTTTGGTGGAAAAGAATGAGCATCAGTGGGGAAAGAAATAGAGAAGGAAAGGAAAGAAAGAAAGAAGGGAAGAGGAATAGGTAGAGGGAGGAGAAACATAAGGGAAGTGGCAGAGATAGGAAGAGAAGAGGAAGTAGAAATGAAAGAAGGAGAGGGAGAGGGAGAGGGAGAGGGAGAGAGGCACAACAGTTGAAGGGTAAAGAGGGTCGTGGAAGTTGTGTTGCGTTCTGTAGGGGTCAGAAACACATACATGGATTAAAGGAAAGGAGGGGGAGTAGTCATTGCGTTGGTTGGAAACTATAGTGGCAGTTTAATGTAATTAATCATAAGTTAGGGGGAAAGTTTAAGACATTAAATGCATAGTCAAGTGAAGTCAGAAAGACAAAATTTTAGACAGTGGTAGGATAAATCTAGAAGTGTCCAAATATTTTTTTATATATCTTTTTGAATAGATTAGACCAGTAATTAGTATTAAGCACCTTATGACTAAAAAAGAGTAATATCTTACCAACTCTCTAATAAGATACTAAAATTGATGTTTAAGGTGAATTATTTCAAGTAATTATTTTGATTAAATTACTTACATTAATTATTGTGTATGTATTTAATTTATACTGATGGATAACAAAGTTAAATGAATCTTATCAAAATGTATATGGGTAAATATTTAAATTACTTGAAACTCGGTATGTTACAACACTCCCCCACTAAAGGATAATTCATCCTCAAAATCAGGTTGAGCAAACAAAGCAGGGTAATTCTTCACCATCCCATCTCTGAGGTCCCAAGTATCTTCCTCTAGATCATGATGCTTAAATAGGACTTTGACCAATTCAAAATCCTTATTCTTCAACTACTTGATTATGTTATCTAAGATCTTCATATGATAATCTTCATAGGATAGATCTTCTCTGATTTCCATGGGTTCTACAGATAAACATGAGTTGGGTCCTTGACATATTTCTTTAGGACAAATATGTGGAACATATCATGAATCTTGGAGTAAGATGGGGGTAAAAATAAGTGGTAAGCACATTCCTCAATTGTACTCCAAATATCAAAGGATCCAATGTAATGAGGACTCAACTTACCCTTAAATTTTGATCATACAATGGACGTAATAGGGTTCACTTTAAAGAAGGCATACTCTCCCACCAAAAAACTTTTACCAAATCTTTTCTTGTTAGAATACATGTTTTGGATATCTTGCATTTCCTTCATCATTTTCTTGATAAGATCTACTTTATCCACATATAACTGTAATATCTCAAATTTCATCACAAATCATTCTCATACATCATCCCAATGCAATGAAGATTTGCATGGCCAACCATATAGGGCTTCATATGAATACATACCAATATTGGATTGGTAGCTATTGTTGTAGGCAAACTCTACAAGGGGTAAAAACTTGTCCAAGGAACCACACAAATACATTGCACAAGAGAGAAGTAAATCTTTGAGAATTTGTACAGTGTGTTGGGATTTCCCATCGATCTGGGGGTGATATGAAGTATTAATGTGTCTATTTGTTCCCAATCAATTGTGTATTTGTTTCCACAATCTGGATGCAAACTTGAGATCTCTGTCAGAAACAAACACTTTAGGAGTGCCATGCAGACACACTATCCACTTCACATAGAGGTCATCCATTTCAGGTACTTTATAGGTGGATTTGAAAGGCAAGAAATGGGCAGATTTAGTCAAACAATCAATAAGGACCCAAACAACATCAAATCCACTCTTGGTCTTAGGGGTACCTATGACAAAGTCCATTGTAATCTTATCCCACTTCCATTTCAGAATTTCAAGGGGTTGCAACAAACCACCTGAACTTTGGTGTTGAATCTTAATTTGTTGAAATGTCAAACAATGAGATACAAACCCATCTATGTCATTATTTGTGACACCTCATCACGCTAAATGAGATTACTCAAAACACAAAACACGATCAACTACTAACTAATCACATAGTGAAAATGTGGAATAATTAAAACCAAATCCAACAATGTAAATAAAAGATATTTCACATGTACATGACATATATTTACAAACACTGGCATACTATCAAAATCTCGTGTCGATATGAGTATATCATCTAGAAAACACATACCATATCCGGACATGAGAGTACAGGGATGACACTAGGACTCTACTACTAACATCTACAACTAACCAACCTTCTGAATCTATTGATCACAAGGTTGGTTCTCTTCCATAGTGCGACCTCGACCCCGTTGCCCGCGACCACCTAAAAAAATATGTGGTGACCCACGGGTGAGACCCAGTCCCAGTGAGAGATATAACTCTCTCCAACATATATTGATTATAACATATTGTTTGATAATAAATGAACTGAGCAGATATAGTAATGAATACACAATTTAAGCAGATTGAATAGGTTAAGCATATTAAGCCATTAAGCAAATTAACTTGATAAGAAGTATAATTACTTAAAGGTCATGTGATATCATCTTGTAAGCACTAAATAGTATAAAAACAAGTTAAAGACTAATCAAACAATGTGAGATGTATTTAACCATAGTCAGTATACTACACGACTTATATCACTTATTTTATTACATTGCCTTGAGGGATTTGAGAAATACCACTCAAGTACCAACTGACCACTACTAAGTCAAAATTAGTGCCATACAAGATCTAGGAAGAGCCAGACTCCTAAGATCTTCTCCGCCCCCAGTCAGTACGGGTCCGCCACAGCGATGTGGCATCCAACTCGCAAAACAAGATTAATTAATGCGGAAGCATATCATTTGCAGCGGATTGTTGAAAATCACTAAAAATTAAAACCTTTTTCAAAGATATCCAATCATAGGAAAACTCTTTCAACGAGAACCAATGTATTACATTTACATCCTGGTTCATAAATACATATCTTGTATCATCTCTCCTTGAGATTTATAACATCGACTGCCTTGTTAAAAGCTAAACACATACAACATAAGAATCTTGAGGCATCAAGCCAAAATCTCAAAATGATTTGTTAAAAGCACTAACTATTAACACCGAGGACCTGAGAGTACAGAGACAACACATAGGACTTCTATCTACATGATACGACAGACAGTACACTCAACCTGAGCTATCACTACTGTCCCTACTACTGTTGTAGTTCTTCCTCTATAAGATGTTCTCACTCTCCTCCGTGCTTGTCCGCCTAAAAAAATGTTGGATCCCATGGGGGTGAGACAATTGTAATTGCCCCAGCGGGAGATATAACTCTCTGCCAAAACATTATTATTGCAGTTTAATAATATAAAACTGGCAGAGGATAAGCAATTTAAAGCATTCTCATCTTAAAGCATTGTAACCATTTATGGTAGAGCAATAGATCAACTATTCTCTTAAGAAGGAATAGGAAGAACATGTATATCATTTATCCATCATATTATACCATCATGTCAAACTTTTATTGTGACAAAGAACATGTATATCATTTATCCATCATATTATACCATCATGTCAAACTTTTCTTGTGACATTCATTCTCTTAATATGTCACCATGAAACATTCTTGTTACATCTGTTGGCCTTATCCAATCTGCTAAACAGATGTGAATTATATTTACCATGTACTCATATATCATCAACACAGGCATTGGGTTATTACCAATCCTATGTCATCATTACAGGCATCGGGTTATTACCAATCATGTGTCATTATTACAGGCATTGAGCCTCTTCCAGGTATTGGACTCTTCCAAACTTGATTACACCGCGAGGCATTGGACACTACCAATCCTGATTTCATAGCCAGACATTGGACTCTAACCAATCCTGATTACACAGCCTGGCATTGGACTCTAACCAATCATGATTACACAGCCAGACATTGGACTCTAACCAATCCTGATTACATCGTCAAGCATTGGACTTCAACCAACCCTGATTACACATCCAGGCATTGGACTCTAGCCAATCCTGATTACACCGCCAGGCATTGGACTTTAACCAACCCTGATTACACAGCCAAGCATTAGACTCTAACCAATCCTGATTACACCACCAGTCATTGGACTTAACCAACCCTGATTACACAGCCAGGCATTGGACTCTAACCAATCCTGATTACACCGCCAGGCATTGGACTTTAACCAACCCTGATTACACAGCCATGCATTGGACTCTAACCAATCCTGATTACATGGATCATGGAATATAAATTCCTTTGACCCATCATTAATCATCACATCCTTCCCTAGGTTCTGAACCCTGAGGTTTAGACCTCATATATTTTCACATTCTTTACTGAATGCAATTGTTCCTTTTATTAAGTTTATTAAAACATTATCATTTCTTACAATAAACTTTTATAATTATCTTGGTGCCTCTCACTAGTCCACAATTGTTCTCATGGCTCATAAGGCCCATAAAGCATCTTGTCACCTCTCACTAGGCAACATCTAACCATATGGCTCACAAGGCCATTAAACATCTTGTTGCCTATCACTAGGCAACATCTAACCACATGGCTCTCAAGGCCATTACACATCTTGAGTATTCAATAATGTTTATTACTCTTATCATTTATCATTAAATGATTATCAATACAAGGTATGAGTTCATTTATCATCCTTATCAGGGTATGATTACATCATACTCATTAGTTTGGCTTAACCCCTTTCTCAAGGTATATTAGCCTATACTTATCAAAGTATATCAAACTTATTACATTTCATTGTAACAATTTACATAACACATTTCATGTGTTTCTTGTCCAAGTATATTGGATTTGAGATGCATCAAGGTATATCAACCCTGGAATGCTAAAAGTGATATCTGTCATGTTTTGATGTATCACTTTCCTTATCACTTCCATTTACTTGAGTTATTAACTTATCTTGTATTAAGGTATTTCCCATCTTAAAACTTCCATCCACTAACCTATCACTTTTATCATGAAGTGCATATGTCACACACAAGAATGGTCCAGCTATCTTCAATGATATGGACTCATTTCAGGTTACTGCATTGCTTACTTAAAGTTGTCTATAATCAACCATTTGGGATAATTCACCTTTATAAGGCATTACTCACTATTTTAGCATTAGGGCTATTTCATACTATTACCTAGTACTTAGGGTTTTGGTTTATCATGATATTGCCCAAGAATTAGGGCTTCATGTATTATAACTCAAAATTAGAGTTTCACATACCTTCACCCTGTATTAGGGCTCCTCATCATATCATTTGCGTAGGATATGACATCACCCTCAATTAGGGTTTCTCATGGAATCACCCTTAATTAGGGTTTCACATGGCATCACCCTCAATTAGGGTTTCTCATGAAATCACCCTCAATTAGGGTTTCACATGGCATCACCCTCAATTAGGGTTTCTCATGGAATCACCCTCAATTAGGGTTACATCCCTACCCTAGATTAGGGTTACACCTAGCATTGCCCTAGATTAGGGTTAGGGCTCATTAACCTTCTTAATTAGGGTTCGTGGTCTCTTTATCAACAATCATATCCCAATTACACATTCATATATGTTGAAAGTATTGGGACTTAACCTCCACATGATTGTCATTCATGTAAGCAGTCCTCTTCTCTCTCATCCTTTACAATATGACATTTGCATTAAACATGATTGGATTAGGTCAACTCAACTAGATTGAAGGCTTGACACCATGTATTATGTCATTACTTCCTTGATCATAAAGGATTAATAATTCACAAGGTATTAATCACCCTATCTTATTAAGGGTACAATCACTATAATCACCTTTGGTTCACGTCATATAATGTTCAATTATACAATTGATCTTTAAACAACTTAAGTGTCCATGCGGTTTGGGGTAATTACTTCCAACCAGTCTTGGTCACTTAGACCCCAAATGGTCTTGACCAACTAGACCTCAAACATTCTTGCATGGATAACCTTCAAACGGTCTAAGTCTAGCAATTGAAACCGTTTAGCAAAGTAGGTACTTGAAACCGTTTGCTAAAGTAGATACTTGAAACCGTTTGCTAAAGTAGATGTTTGAAACTGTTTGAGTCTCAATCGGTTTGGGATCATTTGGTCCCAAACGGTCTTGAGACCGTTTGGTCCAAACCTCCTCAAAACTGATTGGACTAAGAATTGTCTCAACTACTAAAATTGATTTAGGGTTTTCATGATTAACTCTCTCATCAATTGAATAAATATAATTACTTATCAATTGAATCTAAGCATCATGATTCAATTGAGATAATAAATCATCCTTCAATTGATTAAACCTTCAATTGGTCATCAATTAGGGTTTTGAACCCAATTGGATTATGGCTGAAATCGATGAACCTTCTATACTTAGACATTGTGGAACTAATTGCTTTAAAATCTTTGGTCCATTAAATTTGGGCATGACCTGACCTCAAACGGTCTTGATGTCATTTGGATGACCTCCAAAGGGTCTTGAGACCATTTTCCCAATCCATCATCAAAATTGGTGAAGTTCAATTAGGGTTTGCATCATTGGATTGCTCATCAATCTAGTTATTGATTGCATTACAACTTGATATCTTTGGATCTTCAACTACTCAACCATACTCAACCCTAGACCTCCAAACGGTCTTGGGTGACCTCCAAACGGTCTTGAGACCGTTTGGGTAATCTCCAAACGGTCTTGATACCATTTGGGTTAATTAACCCAAAGAATTACATTAATTAATTGCAAAATCAGCACTTAACCCGATTAGGGTTTCCAATTAGATGATTGTCTATTCGTTGATTTAATCAATTGGAACCATTTGATCCTTATCCAACATGTTCTAGGGTTCTGACCTCAAACAATAAACCCTTTCAAATGGTCAACCTTCTTAAACGGTTTGGGATTCCAAACCCCAAACGGTTTGCAAACCGTTTGGTCACCATGACCAAACGGTTTGGTGAAACCGATTGGACCCAAATGTTGAAACCGTTTGCATAAGATATTTGGGGATGTGTGTTCTTATGATTATGTAATCATCATAAAGCTCTAAAACCATGAATCTTTCTGTGATTTTCATGGTGATTGCATCAATCAACCAAATAAAAGTTCGAGGATAAGAAAGAATCAACAATTTGATAAGGAATTGAATGCAATAACAATATTAAGGGTTCAAGTTATAAAACCTGCCTCCAATTGAGCTTCAAAGCTCCAATCTCACGTCAAAAATGGTGTATGCAACTCCTTTCACCATCCCAAGGTTCATCCTCAAGCTTTGAGCGAAAAGGAATGGCTAGGATAGAAGATTGCATGGAGAAAAGAAGAAATCCATCATTTCTTTTCGATTTCCACCATGAAATCATGGTGAAAGAAGTTTAAGAAGCTTACCAACAGGTTGGGGGTCTTCCTCCTATTTCTACAAGCTCCCTTGGTCGTTTTTGCAAGAAATAAGTGAAAGGGGTTTCGAAATTACCCATCCAAGCTATGGATAAGGGAGCATATATGAATTTTATTAAAAATTCATTTTAGGAGAGAGAAAGTAGGGATTATCTCCTCCATTTCCTTGCCACTTTCCCCATTCCCTTCCTTGGTGACGAGGATATATTATTTTCCTATTATTCCTCTCAATTATCCATGATTTAAAGAAAAGAAAATTAAGCACCTTAAATCATTTTATAATAATATCCATAAGTGAGTGGATATTTCTTTTTCTTATAATAAGGTGAGTGAGTTATCCACTTCCTTTAGATATTTTCGTGCCTTTTCAAGGAACATGGTCGTACATTCTCTTGCAAAATCATCCCTCACCTTTTGGTTGAAGGGCTCTTCAATTAATATATTTATTTTTGCATTAAATTGAAGTAAAGTTCCAATTATGCTTAAATCTTGATTATTTTAATATCAAGATTCTCTCTCCTCCAAAGAGATACAAATGAGGCGCCCCTCTCATTTTATTTGCTCTACATGATTCCAAGAAACATTAGGGACTATTTTGAAGTGGTAATTTGCATATTGAACCCTGGGTTTTGGGTAAATTACACATTACACCAAAACTAGGTTTTAATGCACAAACATTGTTCAACAAGCTCTTTCTTGTTATTCAAGCTACCACAAGCCATACTACTACATCATCCTCATCCTTATGATGATTCAACGCTTGAGGAACATCATGTCATGAAAAATTTGCAATTTAACCCCTCAACTTGGGTAATTTGCATTTTAGTCCAAGATAGACAAAACATTGTTTCAACATTGTTCAAAAAGGACTAAAATTAAAACATAAGTTCCTCTTAATCCTTAATTAGTTTTCAAAAGATAATATAAAGCATATAATTATCTTTCTCAAACAAAACACCTAGGGTTAAAGCATAACCCAGGCCAGGGATGTTACAAATTATAAACCCCTAACAAGGATTTCATCCCCAAAATCCCAGATAAAGGGAGATAGATATTATTTATTCATATATCATCAAGTCTCCACATAACATCTCAATTTTATGGAGAGACCATAGAAATTTTGATCAATATAAAGTTCTTCCACACAAAATTCTCATAGAATCAAACATATAGGACACATACTCCACTGTCCTTTCATTATTGACTGTGGAGTTAACTCTGTGTCAGGTAACACTTTTCTTATTTAGATAGAGTTTATTTGTTAATTTAATCTGGTAAACTCTTCTTGCAATAATTTTACAATTATTCCTTCAAATAGTTCTTTCTCATCAATGTTATGTTTATGCAAAGCATAAACCCCTAACATATGATGTCCATGCTATTTTATATAACTGATCTAATTTCACAGTTAACCACTCCAGGTGGTCAACATACTCTATCTGATACCAGAATCCCATACCTTGGTATCCATTACATGTGCTAGAAACACATCACATATTCATCTTTGTTTCATCCTGGGACATTACTTGTTACACACATCTTTTTTTTTTCGTAACCCAAGTCCAAGACAAACTGATACTTTTTCTGAGTATCCATCAAATAAAAAAAATTTTAATTATGCATATCAAGTGTCCTAAGACCCACTTGATTACCATGTCCCTGAAAGGAAAGAAAACAAAGAATCATATTCTTCTTTTTTTTATAAGTTGATTTATAAATTAAATCAAATTCCTTCGTATATCAATTAGAATGTGGTAGAAATATCCATGCCACATCTCCTTCTTCATTAGGTTTCTTTGGATTGTTTCATAATGATTACTTGATCAGAGTAATAAAAAAGATAACAATCTAGGTATGTCATACTTATCTTGCCTTCAGTAAATGAATACCTGGCCAGGGTATTCAAGATCTGAATTTAGGTAGTATGCTTTTATTTTATTTTATGTTTTCATTTCTTTAAATTTGATATACTTAATATCTCAGATTTTTCTCTGAGTTCCTCCTTCATTTCTTCCCTTCCTTAATAAAGAAAGAGAAATTTCAAAACATATAAAAGAATATTTAAACTGAACACAAGTTTTCATCCTACTTATCTCTTCCTCATATTCTCAAAGGATTATACAGATGAACTAAACAACAACTACCCTTCTTATAGTAGAGAGTGCAGGATAATTCAAAATAGAAAGTTCTATCTTGATATGTCTACTTATTACAGGTTATCTAGTGTCTCTGTTGAGTCACCTCATCACTTTCTATTTGGACATTGCCACCTCAGATGTCCTCTCTGTCCACATCTATAGCAAGCTTGAAGATTTTTAGGTGACTGCTGTTCAGGTGCACTATATTGTACTTGAGTTGGTACTACTGAAATCTTTGATTGTTTAGTACCACTAATTCCTTGTTCCTATAACTGTTTAGACTTCCTTTTAAGGTCTGTCTCATGTTTCTTTGTCATAGACCCTTCTATCCTTCGAATTGTCTCCACAAACGTGGCAAACCTCTCTCTACTTTCTAGGGCAGATGCCGAAATAGACATCTCAGCATTCAATCCTTTCTCAAAATGTCGAATATTTTCCTCCTCAGTAGCACCCATCTGAGGACAAAATCATAAAAGTTCCATGAACGTAACCTCATATTCACTTATTGACATGGCTCCCTGTCAAATCTTCTCAAACTGTGAGATCTTTTCATCTAAATAAGTCCTTGGAAAATACTTATTGACGAATTCTCGACGAAATTCCTCCCATTCAACCTCTTCATCATTCCTTTTTATTTCTTCTATAGCCCACCAATGTCTAGCACTACCCTTCAAAAGGTACACTGCATGTTTGACTTTGTCAGCCTCTGGGATACTAAGGATCTTAAAGGCTTTTACTAACTCAGTGAGCCATAAATCAGCATCTGCTGGGTCAGATGTTCCAGCATATTCTATGGCTCCTACACGATGTAGTCGTTCAAAGGTCTTACCAGACCCATATCCCTCATTGGGAGTTGGTGCCCTAGGTGCAGGTGTTGGCATCTGGTCTGCCATATACCTCAGTGTGGTCATGAGTTTCCCAAAAAGACTATGATCATCTGGGTTTCCTCTCATGACTTCATCAACATGGGGATTTTCAAGCACTGGTTCCTCCCTTGTCTGATCCCTTGCACCTCCCACTGGTGCAACAACATTGCTCTCAGCAACGTGTTCTTCATGTTCTCCAGACATCTTGGAGTTATATATCTTCTTCTACATAAGCAAAAGGCATTATAAGATACACTAAGGTACACTTAGAACAGACTCGATACCTTAGTCCTATGTCTCTGTAGACTCAGTGAACCTAGAGCTCTGATACCACTAAATTGTGGCATCTAACTTGCAAAACAAGATTAATTAATATGGAAGTGTATCATTTGCAGCGGATTACTAAAAATCACTAAAAATTAAAATCTTTTTCAAAGAGATCCAATCATAGGAAAACTCTTTCAATGAGAACCAATGTATTACTTTACATCCTGGTTCATAAATACATATCTTGTATCATCTCTCCTCGAGATTTACAACATAGACTGTCTTGTTAAAAGCTAAATGCAGACAGCATAAGAATCTTGAGGCATCAAGCCAAAATCTCAAAATGATTCGTTAAAAGCACTAAATATTAACTCTGAGGACCTGAGAGTATAGAGACAACACATAGGACTTCTATCTACATGACACGACAGGCAATACACTCAACCTGAGCTGTCACTGATGTCCCTGCGGATGTTGTAGTTCTTCCTCTGCAAGATGTTCTCACTCTCCTCTGTGCTTGTTCGCCTAAAAAATGTTGGATCCCACGGGGGTGAGACAATTGTAATTGCCCCAGCGGATTATATAACTCTCCGCTAAAACATTATTATTGTAGTTTAATAATATAAAACTGGCAGAGGATAAGCAGTTTAAAGCATTCTCATCTTAAATCATTGTAACCATTTATGGTAGAGCAATAGATCAGCTATTCTCTTAAGAAGGAATAGGAAGAACATGTATATCATTTATCCATCATATTATACCATCATGTCAAACTTTTCTTGTGACAAAGAACATGTATATCATTTATCCATCATATTATACCATTATGTCAAACTTTTCTTGTGACATTTATTCTCTTAATATGTCACCATGAAACATTCTTGTTTCATCTGTTGGCCTTAGCCAATCTGCTAAATAGATGTGAATTATATTTACCATGTACTCATATATCATCAACACAGGCATTGGGTTATTACCAATCCTATGTCATCATTACAGGCATCGGGTTATTACCAATCATGTGTCATTATTACAGGCATTGAGCCTCTGCCATGTATTGGACTCTTCCAAACCTGATTACACCGCCGGGCATTGGACACTACAAATCCTAATTTCACAGCCAGACATTGGACTCTAACCAATCCCGATTACACAGCCATACATTGGACTCTAACCAATCTTGATTACACTGCCAGGCATTGGACTTTAACCAACCCTGATTACACAGCCAGGCATTGGACTCTAGCCAATCCTGATTACACCGCTAGGCATTGGACTTTAACCAACCCTGATTACACAGCCATGCATTAGACTCTAACCAATCCTGATTACACCGCCAGTCATTGGACTTTAACCAACCCTGATTACACAGCCAGGCATTGGACTCTAACCAATCCTGATTACACCTCCAAGCATTGGATTTTAACCAACCCTGATTACACAGCCATGCATTGGACTCTAACCAATCCTGATTACATGGATCACATAATATAAATTCCTTTGACCCATCATTAATCATCACATCCTTCCCTAGGCTCTGAACCCTGAGGTTTAGCCTTCATAGCTTTTCACATTCATTACTGAATGCAATTGTTCCTTTTATTAAGTTTATTAAAACATTATCATTTCTTACAATGAACTTTTATCATTATCTTGGTGCCTCTCACTAGTCCACAATTGTTCTCATGGATCATAAGGCCCATAAAGCATCTTGTCACCTCTCACTAGGCAACATCTAACCATATGGCTCGCAAGGCCATTAAACATCTTGTTACCTATCACTAGGCAACATCTAACCACATGGCTCACAAGGCCATTACACATCTTGAGTATTCAATAATGTTTATTACTCTTATCATTTATCATTAAATGATTATCAATACAAGGTATGAGTTCATTTCTCATCCTTATCATGGTATGATTACATCATACTCATTAGTTTGGCTTAACCCCTTTCTCAAGGTATATTAGCCTATACTTATCAAAGTATATCAAACTTATTACATTTCATTGTAACAATTTACATAACACATTTCATGTGTTTCTTATCCAAGTATATTGGATTTGAGATGCATCAAGGTATATCAACCCTGGAATGCTAAAAGTGATATTTGTCATATTTTGATGTATCACTTTCCTTATCACTTCCATTTACTTGAGTTATTAACTTATCTTGTATTAAGGTATTTCCCATATTAATACTTCCATCCACTAACCTATCACTTTTACCATGAAGTGCATAGGTCACACACAAGAATGGTCCAGCTATCTTCAATGATATGGACTCATTTCAGGTTACTGCATTGCTTACTTAAAGTTGTCTATAATCAACCATTTGGGATAATTCACCTTTATAAGGCATTACTCACTATTTTAGCATTAGGGATATTTCATACTATTACCTAGTACTTAGGGTTTTGGTTTATCATGATATTGCCCAAGAATTAGGGCTTCATGTATTATATCTCAAAATTAGAGTTTCACATACCTTCACCCTGTATTAGGGCTCCTCATCATATCATTTGCATAGGATATGACATCACCCTCAATTAGGGTTTCTCATGGAATCACTCTTAATTAGGGTTTCACATGGCATCACCCTCAATTAGGGTTTCTCATGGAATCACCCTCAATTAGGGTTTCACATGGCATCACCCTCAATTAGGGTTTCTCATGGAATCACCCTCAATTAGGGTTACATCCCTATCCTAGATTAGGGTTACACCTAGCATTGCCCTAGATTAGGGTTAGATCTCATTAACCTTCTTAATTAGGGTTCGTGGTCTCTTTATCAAGAATCATATCCCAATTACACATTCATATATGTTGAAAGTATTGGGACTTAACCTCCACATGATTGTCATTCATGTAAGAAGTCCTCTTCTCTCTCATCCTTTACAAGATAACATTTGCATTATACATTATTGGATTAGGTCAACTCAACTTGATTGAAGGCTTGACACCATGTATTATTTCATTACTTCCTTGATCATAAAGGATTAATCATTCACAAGGTATTAATCACCCTATCTTATTAAGGGTACAATCACTATAATCACCTTTGGTTCACATCATATAATGTTCAACTATACAATTGATCTTTAAACACCTTAAGTGTCCATGCGGTTTGGGGTTAATTACTTCCAAACGGTCTTGGTCACTTAGAACCCAAATGGTCTTGACCAACCAGACCTCAAACAGTCTTGCATGGATAACCTTCAAACGGTCTAAGTCTAGCAATTGAAACTATTTAGCAAAGTAGGTACTTGAAACCATTTGCTAAAGTAGATACTTGAAACCGTTTGCTAAAGTAGATACTTGAAACCGTTTGCTAAAGTAGATGTTTGAAACCGTTTGAGTCTCAATCGGTTTGGGATCATTTGGTCCCAAATAGTCTTGAGACCGTTTGGTCCAAACCTCCTCAAAACTGATTGGACCAAGAATTGTCTCAACCACTAACATTGATTTAGGGTTTTCATGGTTAACTCCCTCATCAATTGAATCTATATAATTACTTATCAATTGAATATAAGAATCATGCTTCAATTGAGATAATAAATCATCCTTCAATTGATTAAACCTTCAATTGGTCATCAATTAGGGTTTTGAACCCAATTGGATTATGGCTGAAATCGATTAACCTTCTATATTTAGACATTGCGGAACTAATTGCTTTAAAATCTTTGGTCCATCATTCAATTTGGGCATTACCTGACCTCAAACTGTCTTGAGGTCATTTGTATGACCTCCAAATGGTCTTGAGACCGTTTTCCCAATCCATCATCAAAATTGGTGAAGTTCAATTAGGGTTTGCATCACTGGATTTCTCATCAATCTAGTTATTGATTGCATTACAACTTGATATCTTTGGATCTTCAACTACTCAACCATACTCAACCCTAGACCTCCAAACGGTCTTGGGTGACCTCCAAATGGTATTGAGACCGTTTGGGTGATCTCCAAACGGTCTTGATACCGTTTGGGTTAATCAACCCAAAGAATTACATTAATCAATTGCAAAATCAGCACTTAACCCGATTAGGGTTTCCAATTAGATGATTGTCTAATCATTGATTTAATCAATTGGATCCATTTGATCCTTATCCAACATTTTGTAGGGTTCTGACCTCAAATGGTCAACCCTTTCAAATGGTCAACCTTCGTAAACGGTTTGGGATTCCAAACCCCAAACGGTTTGCAAACCATTTGGTCACCAAACGATTTGGTGATACCGATTGGACCCAAATGTTGAAATCGTTTGCACAAGATATTTGGGGAGGTGTGTGCTTATGATGATTTCATAATCATCAAGATCTAAACCCACGAATATTACTGTGATTTTCATGGTGATTGCATCAATCAACCAAATAAAAGTTCGAGGATAAGAAAGAATCAACAATTTGATCAGGAATTGAATGCAATAACAATATTAAGGGTTAAAGTTATAAAACCCACCTCCAATTGAGCTTCAAAGCTCCAAGATCACGTCAACAATGGTGGATGCAACTACTTTCACCATCCCAAGGTTCGTCCTCAAGCTTTGAGTGAAAAGGAATGTCTAGGATAGAAGATTGCATGGAGAAAAGAAAAATCCATCATTTCTTTTCGATTTCCACCATGAAATCATGGTGAAAGAAGGTCAAGAAGCTTACCAATATGTTGGGGGTAGTCCTCCTATTTCTCCAAGCTCCCTTGGTCGTTTTTTCAAGCAAGAAGTGAAAGGGGTTTTGAAATTACCCATCCAAGCTATGGATAAGGGAGCATATATGCATTTTATTAAAAATTCATTTTAGGAGAGAGAAAGTAGGGATTATCTCCTCCATTTACTTGCCACTTTCCTCCTTCCCTTCCTTGGTCACGATAATATCTTCTTTGCCTCTTATTCCTCTCAATTATCCATGATTTAAAGAAAAGCAAATTAAGCACCTTAAATCATTTTATAATAATATAAATAAGTGAGTGGATATTTCTTTTTCTTATAATAAGGTGAGTGAGTTATCCACTTCCTTTAGATATTTTCGTGCCTTTGCAAGGCACATGGTCATCCATTATCTTGCAAAATCATCCCTCACCTTTTGGTTGAAGGGCTCTTCAATTAATATTTTTATTTTTGCATTAAATTGAAGTAAAGTTCCAATTATGCTTAAATCTTGATTATTTTAATATCAAGATTCTCTCTCCTCCAAAGAGATACAAATGAGGCGCCCCTCTCATTTTATTTGCTCTACATGATGCCAAGAAACATTAGGGACAATTTTGAAGTGGTAATTTGCATATTGAACCCTGGGTTTTGGGTAAATTACACATTACACCAAAACTAGGTTTTAATGCACAAACATTGTTCAACAAGCTCTTTCTTGTTATTCAGGATACCAAAAGCCATACTACTGCATCATCCTCATCCTTATGATGCTTCAACACTTGAGGAACATATTTTCATGCAACATTTGCAATTTAACCCCTCAACTTGGGTAATTTGCACTTTAGTCAAAGATAGACAAAACATTGTTTCAACATTGTTCAAAAAGGACTAAAATTGAAACATAAGTTCCCCTTGAGCCTTAATTAGTTTTCAAAAGATAATATCAAGCATATAATTATCTTTATCAAACAAAACACCTAGGTTAAAGCATAACCCATGTCAGGGATGTTACAAGCGACACATAAGGTCGACCTGCTAACAGCCTAGTCCATCCTTGGTACATGTCACAACACTAGTGAAAGGAGGCAGGTACACATACCCTACCATCCAAGGTACAACCATAGTTGTCCTCCAATCTCATCATCATCATATATATATAATCACTGAGACACGACTGCAGCTGTTCTCAAACTGAGGGCTAGGTATGACCACTATCATCCTCCCTAACACTTGAATTCAGGATGATAAGCACCCCACATACTCATCAGTATGCGCTCCAAGTATCCCTTAGGAATACTCATTTCACTTCTGGCAATTTCTAACAATTAGATAGATCTATGGCATAGGGCACTACATGATTAGAGTTTCACTTAATTAGTTATGCCAATTAGGTGAATTAAGGATAAATCATACAAATGGACGTTCAAACCCTAATTCTTTTCTAACAAGAGTATATGTATAACAACTTAAAAAGATATAAAACATTTGAGATATAAATATTAATCACATTACTACATGCTATCATTCATTGCAAATTAATTGACCACACTTATCATCATACTTTTACAAGATACCAATATCTTATCACAAGTTCCAGGGTTTTAACCCTTATTGGAACATGAAGAGGATTTCACCTAAATCATGGCTTCAAACATGCCCAAAGGTTGTTAAGACCATCACATTATTCATAGTAAGGTTATCATCATCATTACATGCCTTAAACAAGGCTCAAAAGATCATTAGCACATATGTGTCCATAGATATTAACTTGACAAGACACAATGATATTCATATAGTACTACAATGTGGTTTCAACACAAGAAGAGTGTAATTCATTATCACATTAATCATTCAAGAGGTCTGATTATAACCAAAAAACATCATATAATTACACTAAGGTTAGGTATAACAAGCTAGATCACATGGGAGTTACACATCCACTTATTATAACGATTTATCAAATATAACTATATGATGGCAAAGGTAAGACTACAAATTAATGGTATTGAACCATCGAATTATCATCACTAGGATCCACATATAATACCATGTGATTTATTCTAATCCATTGGAAGTTAAAGCATCCAATATTATTCATTGGATCAGGTTCGTTGTTCAAGGTTATCAATTGAAGTATAGGTCTAACCATTAGATCAATTAAACCAAGGAACCATTGGTTCAAGGTTTAGTCAAATCTACAATTACATTATTAACTCATCATACATGGTGATGACCTGATCCACCATTAATTGTGATCATTAGGTCACCATTGGTTGTTAGATCAGTAATACATTCATTTAACACCATCAAATATTAAGCTAATGTCATCATCAATTGATAACATCATTAGAATACTTTGTAAATGATAATTAAATGTCTAATTGAGCCAAAACCTGACCTAAGGGGGTGACCATAGGTTGTCACCATAAATTTGACACCCTTTATCACAAACATCAGTTGCCAATATAGAAACACCATTGATTGTTGAATGGTATGACCATCGGTTGCGTGATAGGGAAGGAAATAGCTTGACAACCCTAATTTGAACCATCAATTGTTTTGTTCTTAGCACCATAGGTTGTTGCTATCAACCTGTACGAGATCATATTACACCTTAGAAAGGTCGTAGACATGTTTAAAAGTTCATATAGAACTGGAAAAAAATAGGGAACACCACAAAAATTCGTAATTCTAAACAAGTATGGTTTCTCTATGCTTAATTCAACACATTAAGGCATAAACATGAATTAACAAGCTTCTAGTAAGCAATATAAGTGAAGAATGTTATATAACTCACCTCTATAGAGTAGGTTAGATCCCAAACAGCAAGAATCTCGAGCAAATAGGGCAAGAAAACCTTGGGTTCAGATCTGAACTTGGCCAAATAAGCACTTCTCTCCACAAGGAAGCAAAACCCTAGAAAAAGAAACAAGAATTATATGATTTTTGAGTTCTAGAGCCACTTTCACAATGGAACAGCAGGGTTACGACCTGGAGGAAGGTATAAGGAAGGAGAAGAGCAAGAAAAATGAAGAAGGAAGTAAGAAAACAACTTGCCTTGGTCGAAATCCCTAAAAGATGACCTTGGAAACCCTAGGTAGGGCTAGATGGAGCTCTAGGAGACCTTCTTCTCCAAAAAGAGGTTGTCTTCTACCTTAGAGCAGCTGGTTCCATAGAAAAATAGAGTGTATTCGGTGCTCCAGGTTAGAGTAAAGATAAAACAAGCATATTTTCGAATTTGGGCAAAGAAGAGGTAAATATAGCCCATGGATAAGGATAGAAGCAAGCATGAGGTGTAAAAGTAGCTTCCCCATGTGTCTATGGCCTTAAATTATTAAGAATATACAAGAATACACACAAGAAGCTCCACCACTATACTTATAGACCTTCTTATCTTTCCTTTTTCGAAATTCCCAGCCAATAACATAATTCACTAGTTGATAGCTACTAAAGGTAGCTCATCCGTGAAGGGGTAAACCCTAAAATAACCTTAGAGAAAACACCTTCAAACCGTGGCTCAAATAGGAGCCCCATGGATCAAAATTTGCAAGAATGATAATATAACATCTAAGGAACATAATGTGTGTGATAAATTTCAAAGAAAACCCCTCAATTGGGTACATTGCGGAAAAGTCCAAAATGTACAGAAAATTGCATAACTTGCTCAAACAATGTCTAAATTGGACCAAATTTGAAACTTAAGCTTGTATTATGATTTCAAAACATATCAAAACGTTATATTATGGTTATAATCATTTAAATATGGTAATTAATCTCATTCAACTCATGAAGCAAGTTTAGGGGCCTTACAACTATAAACCCCTAATAAGGATTTCACCCTGAAATCCTATGCAAAAAGAGATGGGTATTTTCTAAGCATATCATTATATATTTCCCATGTGGATTCCTCTATGCCATGATGATTCCACAAAACTTTCACTAGTATTATATCTTTTCTCTTCAACTTTTTCACCCTTTTATCTAGGATCAACACAAGACCCTCAACATAGGAGATATCCTCATATAACTCAACCCCTACTTGTTGGATTGTCTGGTGAGTATCTGGATGGCATTTCCTCAACATAGAGATGTGAAAGACATTATGCAATCTATGTAGCTCTGGTGGTATCTCCAACTTATATGCTACCTTTCCAACACAAGCTAGGACAGGGTATGGTCCAATAAATCTAGGAGCCAACTTACCCTTCTTTCCAAACCTCAACACACCTTTCTAAGGAGAAACTTAAGATATAATCTATCTCCCACTTGGAACTCAAGTGGTCTGTGTCAGTTATCTGCATAAGATTTCTGCCTATCATGGGCTTCTTTCAACTGTTGTTGTATCACTTTAATCTTTTCTGTAGTCTGATGTACTAGCTCAGGACCCAAAAGTTGATATTCACCTGTCTCATACCAGCAAAGAGGAGACCGGCATTTTCTCCCATACAAAGCCTCATAAGGAGCCATATCTATGCTTCTTTGATAGCTATTGTTGTACGCAAACTCTATCAGAGTCAGATGTACATCCCAACTACTAAGAAATTACAGCACACGTGCCCTTAAGAGATCCTCTAAAGTATGAATAGTCCTTTCAGACTGGCCATCAGTCTGCGGATGAAAAGTTGTGTTGAATCTCAGTTGTGTTAACATTGTAGAATGCAGACGCTCCCGAAAATGACTTGTAAACTGTGGACCTCTATCAAAAACTATAGTCAGTGGAATGCCATGCAGACAGACTATCTCATCAACATATATTTATGCCAATTTCTTTGCTATAAACATCGTCTTAACTGGTAGAAAATGAGCTAACTTAGTCAATCTATATACTATCACCCATATGGAATTATGACCCTTGGCTCTCCTAGGGAGACCAACCACAAAGTCCATAGTAATATGATCCCATTTCCACTATGGTATTGGCAAGGGTTGTAATGTCCCTATAGGCTTCTGGTGCTTAGCCTTCACCTGCTGACAAATTGGACATTTGGCAATGAACTCTTCCACATCATGCTTTAGACCTGGCCACCAATACATGTCTTTCAAGTTTTGGTACATCTTGGTACTTCCAGGATGCATTGCATACATGGAGGAGTGAGCCTCCTCAAGTACCATCTTCCTCAACCCATCAAAATCAGGAACTAATGTCCTATTGTGGTAACAAACTATACCATCATCTGCCTCATGAAATTCATCATACTTTTCATTGCCAATATCTGATCGGATATTATGTATCATAGTATCATTCTATTGTGCATCATGAATTTACTGTCTCAAGGTAGGTTTCACTTGTAACTGTGCCAACAATCATGCCAGCAAGGAAACTTCTAGCTGTACATTCATCTGGAGAAGAGACACTAGCATATCTCTCTTATGGCACATCAAGGAATTTCATTGTGCATTATCTTACGTTGATAATGAATATGACTTTCTACTCAATGCATCCGCTACCACATTTGCTTTCCCCGGATGGTAGTCTATTGTGCAATCATAATCCTTAATTAGCTCCATCCATCTCCTCTGCCTCATATTCAGCTCATGTTATGAGAAGATATACTGTATATTCTTATGGTAAGTGAAGATCTAACACTTTTATCCATAAAGATAGTGTCTCCAGATCTTTAAGGCATGGACCACCACTGCAAGCTCCAGATCATGTGTTGGGTAATTCTCCTCATGTTTCTTAAGTTGTTGCAAAGCAAAAGAAATCACATTTTTATCCTGCATCAACACACATCCCAACCCATTCTTTGAAGCATCACAAAAGATAATATAGCCTTTTCCTTGCTCTGGAAGTACTAACACCAGTGCACTAGTCAACTTTTCTTTCAAAATCTGGAAAGAACATTGACACTTGTCATTCCAAGCAAAAGGAACATCCTTCCTGGCTAAACTAGTTAGGGGTAACGCTATAGAACTGAAGTCTTTAATGAACTTCTTGTAGTAACCTTCCAGACCTAGGAAACTACATATCTCTATCGGTGTCTTTGGTTGTTCCCGTTCTAGTACAGATTCCACTTTCTTGGGATCAACACAAACGCCTTTTGCAGATATAACATGGCCCAGAAAAGACAATTAAGATAACCAGAATTCACACTTGCTGAACTTAGCATATAGTTGATGCTGCCTCAATAACGTCAATGCCCGGCGAAGGTGTTGCTCATGTTGTTGACTATCCTTGGAGTATATCAGGATATCATCTATGAACACAACCACACACTGATCAAGATAAGGTCTAAACACCCTATTCATTAGATCCATAAAAGCTACAGGTGCATTGGTTAGCCCAAATGGCATAACCAAAAACTCATAATAACCATACCTAGTCCTAAAGGCTGACTTGGGTATGTCATCAACCTTAATTCTCAACTAATGGTAATCTGACCTCAGGTCTATCTTTGAAAACATAGTGGAACCTCTCAACTGATAAAAAAGATCATCAATCCTCGGTAAAGGATACTTATTCTTTATTGTCACCTTGTTTAATTGTCTGTAGTTTATACACAGCCTCATTGAACCATCCTTCTTTTTAATAAATAATACGGGAGCACCCCAAGGGGAAGTGCTTGTCCTGATAAAACCCCTCTCTAACAGTTCTTGTAATTGTTTCTTTAACTCATGCATCTCTACTGGTGCCATTTTGTATGTTGACTGTACTATGGGTTGTGTTCCATGAACAAGATTGATCTCTCTAGGAGGGGGAATGCTAGGAAATTCCTCAAGAAAGACATCCTCAAATTCTTGCACCACTGGTACCTCCTGGATACTAGGAACTACCGCCTTGGTATCCATAACATGATCTAAGAAAGCCTCACATACTTGTCTCATCAACCGCTGCGCTATCATAGCTGACATCAAACATGTAGGAAGAATCTTCCTATCACCCTGAAAAATCCACTATATATCTCCATCACGAAATGTCTCCACTTTAGTACTACAGTCTAAGACTACCTTGTATTTTTCCAAGGTATCCATTCCTATGATTACATCAAAACCATGCATGTCAAGTGGCAAAAGATCCACTTGAATGTTGTCTCCAGAGAAAGAAAGAACACAAGAAGGGCACACTTCCTGCAACTCAGTGGAATCAACCAAAGGAGTCTCTGGCTGCAGGCTATCAGATCTAAGACTAACAAGTAGATAACAAATATCTATCACCTCTCTGGTGATAAAAGAGTGCATCGTACCCAGATTTCCTAGCACAAATACAAAACAAGAAGCAGACAAATCAGAATGAAATAATTCCATCTGACTTGTCATGACTCGTGGATTGACCACTGCTTCTGGCTAGGTCATGGCATAGAACCTAGATGTTGCCTACTTCCATCCACATCCTCTACTCGCCTATCCTAAAAATCCTGTATGGGACACCTGACCACGTCCTCTGCCACTACCGATATCAAACTGTCATTGTTGTGATCCCTGTTGATTCTACCTTGGCTGCTGAGTCACCTCCTCAACCTTCATAGGTCAATTCCATCTAATATGCCCTATCTGTCCACATTGATGACACACTCGGTTATCACTATGTGTCTAAACAGCCCTATAACTGAGACTGATGATGAACTGCGAGCTCCTATTGGTGGAAAACGGTGACCTCTACCCCTACTCGGGGTCCACTGTGACGGTGCATGCGATGTTGGTTCAGTGAAGGTTGACCTTGGTTGTGACGGCGGTGGGAAAAACCTTGGCTTCTTAAAGCCTCCAGATGATTTCCCATGAAACTTCATAGGTCGCTTCTTAGCATTAGCTTCACACTTCTCTATGGAAGACCTCTTAATCCTCCTGACAGATTCCACAAAGTTGGAAAACTTTTCCCTATTCTCCAAGGTTGATGTTGTAGTAGTCAACTCCGTACTCAGGCCCTTCTCAAATCTCCAGATCCTTTCCTTGTTCGTTGCTGCCATGTGTGGGAAGAACCTCAAAAGTTCCATAAACTTTGATTCATACTCATTGATAGTCATAGCTCCCTGACGAATCTTCTCAAATAGAGAAATTTTCTCATCTAGGTAGGTTTCTAGAAAATATCGGCTAACAAATTCCCTCTGAAACTCCTCCCATCCTATCACAATTCCTGGCCTTTTCTCCTCTTCTATGGCCCACCAGTGGCCAGCACTACCCTTCAACAAGTATATTGCATGCTTAACTTTGTCTTCTTTAGCGATGTTTAGGATTTTGAATGCCTTTCCCATCTTAGTCAACCACATGTCAGCGTCTGCTGGATCAGAAGTACCTACATATTCAATCACCCCAACACATCTAAGACATTCAAATGTCTTCCTGACACCTTGGGACTCCACATTAGAGGCAGCTGCCCTAGCTTGAGGTGTTGGCGCTCTGTTAGCAATATGTGTAATTGTGGCCATCATTTGTCTAAACATATGTTGAAACTCAAGATTGGCCATCGTTGTCGGGTCTAGATGAGGCATTGCGGGCTGCTCTGACCCTTCTTTTGGCACTCTCTCATCACGTTCCTGCCTCCTAGCACCTCCTCCTAGTGCTACATAGCTACTCTCAACAAGTTCTTCATGTCCTCCAAACATATCTGCATAGGCATAAACTATGATCAGATATGTTGGATACATAAGAACAAACTCAAACCTAAGTCCTATGTCCCTGTAGACTCAGTAAACCTAGATATCTAATACTAACTTGTCTGAGACACCTCATCACGCTAAACGAGATTACTCAAAACACAAAACACGATCAACTACTAATTAATCACATAGTCAAAAATGCAAAATAATTAAAACCAATTCCAACAATGTAAATAAACTCTAGAACATTTATAAAAGGTCCATCGTTCCATTCTTATATACTGTAACAAGTATTTACATATGGGTCCAAAGACCTCAGTCACATCCTACGTACAAAAGATATTTCACATGTACATACCATATATTTACAAACATTGGCATACTACCAAAATCTTGTGTCTATAGGAAGAAATAACGGAGAAGATGGAGTATGTAGGAGGTGGGCGGCAGGCCTGATCTAAAATCATAATGCAGACATATGCATGGTGTTTCATGCCTGGATCAAGACACCGGACTTCGTCCTGGCATATGTACAGGCATGCATTGTTGGACTGAAACTGGCAGGTGATCATATGCTACGTGTTTCATGTACTGAGATTGATGACCAGGAAGTCTATGATATTCTGTGGATGGATGCTATCGAACCATGGAGGACCAATCCGTTTGTTAGAGAGCTGAGGTTTGAGTTGGCTAGATCTAGTATTACTGGTTCATTGGTACACAAAGTTGCTAACTCTATACCCAAATAGATTGGGAGATGGGGGAAAAGATTTTCAGAGATGACAGTTATTACTGATAGAAGGATGATACCGAATAGAATTTGAGGCATGGCTACTTTGGAGAAAAGAGGCATTCCCTATGTGCACCTGAAGAGGATCGACGCTTGATGAATCTTGGATGTATTTTTAGCTATTTCTTTGTCTGGATTGTTATGTTTTCTTTTATTTGGTTTTTTGGGGGGAACAAACCTGCAGACATATAAGCAGGAGTTGTATTTTATTGATGATTTTTTCCCACAAGAGAGGGGTGGGATGAATAGAGAACCCTCTGGCTTAACTTAAAAAAAATGAGTATATCATCTAGAAAACACATCCCATACCCGGACCTAAGAGTACAGGGACGACACTAGGACTCTACTACTAACATCTACAACTAACCAACCTTTTGAATCTATTGATCACTAGGTTAGTTCTCTTCCACAGTGCGACCTCGATCTCATTGCCCGCAATCACCTAAAATAAATATGTGGTGACCCATGAGTGAGACCCAGTCCTAGCGAGAGATATAACTCTCTCCAACATATATTGATTATAACATATTAATTGTCAGTAAATGAACTGAGCAGATATAGTAATGAATAAACGATTTAAGTAGATTGAATAGGTTAAGCATACTATGCCATTAAGCAAATTAACATGACAAGAAGTATAATTACTCAAAGGTCATATGATATCATCTTGTAAGCACTAAATAGTATAAAGAAAAGTTAAAGACTAATCAAACAATGTGAGATGTATTTAACCATAGTTAGTATACTACACGACTTATATCACTTCTTTTATTACATTGCCTTGAGGGATTTCAGAAATATCACTCAAGTCCCAACTGACCACTACTAAGTCAAAATCAGTGCCATACAAGATCTAGGAAGAGCGGAACTCCTAAGATCTTCTCTTCCCCCGGTCAGTACGGGTCTGCCACAATGACACATAAGGTCAAGCTGCTAACAGGCTAGTCCATCCTTGGTATAGTTCACAACACTAGTGAAAGCAGGAAGGTACACATACCCTTCCATCCGATGTACAACCAAAGTTGTCCTCCAATCTCATCATCATATATATATAATCCCCAAGTCACGACTGCAGACGTTCTCAAACTGAGGGTTAGGTACGACCATTGTCATCCTCCCTAACACTTGAATTTAGGATGACAAGCACCCTGCATACTCATCAGTATGCACTCCGAGTATCCCTTAGGAATACTCATTTCACTATCTGTAAATTTCTGACACTTAGATAGATCTATGGCACAGGGCACTACATGATTAGAGTTTCACTTAATTAGTTATGCCAATTGGGTGAATTAAGACTAAATCATACAAATGGACATTCAAACCCTAATTCTTTTCTAACAAGAGTATATGTATAACAACTTCAAAAGTTATAAAACATTTGAGACATAAATCTTAATCAAATTACCACATGCTATCATTCATTGCAAATTAATGGACCACACTTATCATCATACTTTTACAAGATACCAATATCTTATCACAAGTTCCAGGGTTTTAACCCTTATTGGAACATGAAGACGATTTCACCTCAATCATGGCTTCAAACATGCCCAAAGGTCGTTAAGACCATAACATTATTCATAGTAAGGTTATCATCATCATTCCATGCCTTAAACAAGGCTCAAAAGATCATTAGCACATATGTGTCCATATATACTAACATGGCAAGGCACTATGATATTCAAATAGTACTACAATGTGGTTTCAACAAAAGAAGAGTGCAATTAATTATCACATTAATCATTCAAGAGGTTTGATTATAACCAATCAACATCATATAATTACACTAAGGTTATGTAACAATCTAGATCACATGGGAGTTACACATCCACTTATTATAGCGATTTATCAAATATAACTATATGATGGCAAAGGTAAGACTACAAATTAATGGTACTAAACCATCACATTATCATCACTAGGACCCACATATAATACCATGTGATTTATTATAATCGATTGGATGCTAAAGCATCCAATATTATTCATTGGATCAGGTTCATTGTTCAAGGTTATCAATTGAAGTATAGGTCTAACCATTAGATCAATTGAACCAAGGAACCATTGGTTCAAGGTTTAGTCAAATCTACAATTACATTCTTAACTCAGCATACATGGTGATGACCTGATCCACCATTAATTGTGATCATTAGGTCACCATTGGTTGTTAGATCAGTAATACATTCAGTTAACACCATCAAATATTAAGCTAATGTCATCATCGATTGATAACATCATTATAATACTTTGTAAATGATGATTAAACGTCTAATTGAGCCAAAAACTGACCTAAGGGGGTGACCATAGGTTTTCACCATAAATTTGACACCCTTTATAATGAACATCAGTTGCCAAGATAGCAACACCATTGGTTGTTGAATGGTATGACCATCCGTTGTGTGATAGGGAAGGAAATAGCTTGACAACCCTAATTTGAACCATCAATTGTTTTGTGCTTAGCACCATAGGTTGTTGCTATCAACTTGTCCCAGATCACGTTACACCTTAGAAAGATCGTATACATGTTTACAATTTCATATAGAACCAGAACAAAATAGGAAACACCACAAAAATTCGTAATTCTAAACAAGCATGGTTTCTCTATGCTTAATTCAACACATTAAGGCATAAACATGAACTAACAAGCATCTAGTAAGAAATATAAGTCAAGAATGTTATATAACTCACCTCTATAGAGTAGATCAGATCCCAAATAGAAAGAATCTCGAGCAAATAGGGCAAGAAAGCCTTGGATTCAGATTTGAACTTGGCCAAATAAGCACTTCTCTCCACAAGGAAGCAAAACCCAAGAAAAAGAAACAAGAAGGATAGATTTTTGAGTTCTAGAGCCACTTTCACCATGGAATAGTAGGGTTCCGACCTGGAGGAAGGTCTAAGGAAGGAGAAGAACAAGAAAAATGAAGAAGGAAGGAAGAAAACAACTTTCCTTGGTCAAAATCCCTAAAATATGACCTTGGAAACCCTAGGTAGGGCTAGATGGAGCTCTAGGAGACCTTCTTCTCCAAAAAGAGGTTGTCTTCTACCTTAGAGCAGTTGGTTCTACAAAAAACAGAGTGAATTTGTTGCTTCAGGTTAGAGGAAAGAGAAAGGAAGCATATTTTCGAATTTGGGCAAAGAAGAGGTAAATATAGCCCATGGATAATGATAGAAGCAAGCATGAGGTGTAAAAGTAGCTTCCCCATGTGTCTTTCTGGGTAGTAATGATTTATTAAACCCAAAAGGTGTAATAGTCAAGCTAGAAAGTTGCACTTATAAATTAGGCATGTCAAATTCATAATATGTATCAGACTTGGATACTTGTGGCTTCCAATGTGATAATTCTTCAAGATTCTTCCACTAATAAGCTAGAGCAGCAATGCAAGTAAAATCCTTCTTACTCAAAGCATCATCTACCACATTGGCCTTCCCCAGGTGATAAGAGATAGGGAAATCATAGTCTTTTAGGTATCCCACCAAACTACACTAATGAAGGTTCATGTCCTTTTGTGTCAATAGATACTTCATACTTTTATGGTTGGTTAACACTTCAAACTTTATACCATACACGTAACGCCTCCAGATCTGTTTAAGGCATAAACGATGGCGGAAAGTTAGTCATGTGAGGGGTTATTTTCTTCATTTGATTTTAGTTGTCATGATGAATAGAAAATGACTCTTCCTTCCTACATCAAAACTCAACCCAACCCTTGTCTAGATGCATCACTATAAATCACATAGTCTTTACCTTCAATAGGTAAGGCTAGAATGGGTGCAGAGGTAAGCCATTTCTTGAGTTCTTGTAATCTTTTTTTACATGCTGAAGACCAAATGAATTTTACACATTTTTAGGTTAGCTTTGTGAGTGGGAGAGATAATTTTGAGAATTCTTGTATAAACCTTCGATAATACCTAGCGAATCGCAAAAAATGACGTGTCTCTGAGAGAATTTTAGGTGCCTTCCACTTAAGAATGACTTTGACTTTTGCTAGATCGATAGAGATAGGTCTTGTGGAGATAACATGGCCTAGGAACATCACTTCAGATAGTTAAAACTCACATTTTCAGTACTTAACACATAATTGGTTTTCACTTAATTTCTAGAGTACTAAGTGAAGATGATAGTTATGATGTTCAACAGACTCAGAATAAATTAGCATGTCATCAATGAAGACTACAACAAAGGAGTCCAAAAACAACTTAGAGATTCAGTTAATAAGGTCCATGAAAGAACCTTGAGAATTAGTCAACCCAAATGGAATGACTAAGACCTCATAATGTCCATAACGAGTCCAAAAAGTTGTTTAAGAATGTCTTCGTCTTTTACTATCATTTGATGATAACCACTCTGAAGATCAATTTTTGAGAAGACTATAATCGACGTCAATTGATCAAAAAGATTGTCAATGTGAGGAAGAGGGTAACAATTTTTGGTAGTGACTTGATTCACCATTTGATAGTCTATTCACATTCTCATGGATCCATCATTCTTTTGGGTGGTCCCAGTTTTTGGTAGCAACTTGATTCATCATTGTGTTTACGTCCTTTAATGGTCAGACACTCCCCATCAAGGTGTGTTATGATCCCCTTTTTGTCTCGATAGAAAAGGACAACATCATGCTTCTTCAGCCAATCCATACTGAGGATAATATAAAAGCTATCGTATCTACGATTATGAAATCTACATCAAACTCCTTTTCTGATAGGAAAATGGGTATGTTGGGAACCTTTACTTTTGTGAATGTGATCCTACCACTGGGTGTACACTTAGAATAAAACCCATTACCGACGTATATAGTTTTAAGGATTTGAGTAGTGCTACTACGATAAATGTATTCCATGAACCAGAATAAAAAAGAGTTTTAATGGGTTGATTGAAAAGGTAAGATATACCTTCAATCACATCATTGCATGTCTCATCTTCCTCTAAAGTAATAGCAAAAACTCGTCCGGTCCGACATTCAAATGGTTTCTTTTGGTTTGAGACTACACAAGCATTGTTTTCCTTCTAAGGAGGAGGCACCTATGATCTCTTATCACAAAACTAGAATCCTGACCCCATGAACCAAAAGAATATCAAAGACAACATGCAGAAGTGTGAAATTCTTAGCATACATGAACAGATAACAAGATAAAAGCATCAACCATAGTTTCAACATTCAACAAGATATATTAAGCAACATTGTTTATTACAAGCTTTCAATCATAAATTCAAGAGTACATTTTTACAAGCCTGCTCATGTATACTAGGGATCTTACAAAAACTACACATGACGTAACTCACCAAGCCCAACAACTTCTAGCCATCTCTGAACCTATAAAATATGTGAAACAAGGCAGGTCAAGCACACGAAGTACCGAGTACAGGGCTAAAAGATACAAATACATAAGCTTTGCATAATTTGAAAAGAGTGCAGAAGTAAACGATCAAGAGTAAATAAAATAAGTTCTTAGAAAAATGAGAGCCCATATTTTATGTCATTTCACTCCAATTATACCATTGTATCATGTATTCGTAAGGCCTTTGATCAACTTCCCATTGGAAGGATCTGTAAGCGTTCTCAAGATTAGCTAACCCTTCTATACGTGAGGGACCTCAAGGACATTGCCAAGAGCAAACCCTATTTCAACATTGTATAATGGAGTTTCTATATTATGTTTGCAAGTTATAAAACCATGATACGAGATAAACATCGAGTACATACTAGAATCTACATGATAATATTTGAGTAAGTAAACAAGCATACATATGTATCATATTTTAATAAAGAAAGCCATAGTCATATAATTATTTAAAGCTTGTACCTAATTTTAAAGATTCATAACTTAACTTATCCTTGATCATCTATCCATTAGAAACACCTGATTGGCAACAAGATTATGTGCATGCATTAGATTCTCATCATTAACCCTAACTAGATTCATTTTAGGGTTTTGTCCAAGGTAGTTTCAAAGTTTCTTATTAGTCCATTTAATGATCTTGTATCATTTTAGGGGCCATTAACAAGGTGGGGTTCAAGTTTCATGTCATTCTTAGGTTCCATGCATTTTATATAATCATATCTAGATTTAGATCACTCATGCACATTATAGGTTCAAAGACTCATAATATGGCAAGAAGGGCCATAGTCCATCAAGTCAAGGGCCCAAGAATAAAAGATGGATTAGATCAGCAAAATAGTGACATAGGAATTACATTCATATATAGGTGTATGCCCCTAAGTCCAACCATCATAGGATTCTACATTACCAACATACATTAAAAAGAAAACCAACACATAAGACCTAGGTCATAAGGTCCCAACACGTGGATAAGATGGGAAATCCATATCAACTGGATCATAGAGTATAGACCATCTCTGATTTAGAAGAGTAAAGAGAAGATATTAGGATCCATATCAAATTTGGGGCACCAAGAAGACAATCAAGCCACTTTTTGATACATTAGACCATTATGAATGTATTTAGTGTCAAAAAGTACCATCATAGCATACAAGGGGGTCGACCTTAGTCATTTAAGTCACAAAACATCAAAAGGTTACTTATTTTAGAGATCCAAAAGAGTTGGAAGCATAAGTTAGGTCAACCATCATTGGTTCAAGGTATAGCCAAGTATTCACATAATTGGGGCACATACATGCATTAGGTGTCAAAAGAATCAGCCATAGTAAGGAGGATATTAGGGGCTGATATTATATTCAAGGAGAGACATATATTACTGATTTGAGGTTGATTAGGTATTAGTCCATCATTAAGTAGCAATATTATCAAATTAGGGCAAGGTACATCATTAGAGTCTCAACACTGTTATATATGTACAACTAGAGTCATGTATGAGAAATAAGGATGATTAGGACTCCCATCAAATCCAAAGATATATAAAACTTACAGATATCATGATTAGGATGATGAATGGTCATTAATTTCCCAAGCTTGATCATAATAGTACATTAAATGTATTCAATATACTAAAGTTCACATCTTTTAGGAAAACAGGGAGCAAGTAGTGGAATTAGAGTCTGAAACGAATTCCAACGTGTAGGTCTCGTTGAGCTAATGAATTTGATATATTTATTTGCCTCATTTGGTTAAGCGGGGAGGGAGTTATCATTTTTTGAAGTTTTGATTGAAAACTATATGAAAATCCGGTAGCGTACCCTTGATACATATCCGTTGTGACATGGATCGTCGGATTGACGATCTGCGGCCTACGTGGCACGTTGGTCCTGGGTCGCTAGCCACCACCCTCCCTCTAGTTTGGGCCGACTCACGCCCGCTAGTGGCCGCTACACGTCTCTGGCTAGCGGTCGCCACCGGACACGAACCGTGCTCAAGCGCCGCCAACCGAAACCACGCGCTCAACCATCTCTGCTCACCGTCGTGTCCGCGATCCACACTACACGACCTCTGTTTTCTTCCATCAGAACAGAGGGTAGACAGGGGAAGTAGCTAGCTTTGCTTTCCAGTGGTTGGAGCAGTTGTAGCCGCCCAAGGCGTGGCCGGTCCTGGTGTTGGAGGTCCAGGGCGCGCTGCCGGAGGCCCTGCTGCTCCCAGAGCTCGCCAACAACCTTCGCCCATCAACAAGGCGGCAAGGATGGGCGGGTCGAGTAGGTGACCTGCTGGGGTGCCGGTTGCAAAGGAAAAAGGAAAGAGGGAGCCGATGTCTAGAGCAAGAGTGAGAGGAAAAAGAAAGCGTGGGAAAGGGAGGCTTAGGTTTAGGTTCTCTTTAATCGTAGTGGGGTCTTCGGTGCTTTCCCGATCTAGCTAGAGGAAGAAGATGCTCCCTCCAGTCATGCAATCCTTTCCCAAAGTGGAAGAAGATGGGTGAGCGGCTGGGCCACGCCCCATAATGGGCCCAAAAGGCTTAAACTAAATAAAGTCCATCAATATAAGTGAAATTGAGCCAATGTTAAATGGTCATAGCTTGGGCTTCAGAGATTCGATTAAGGTGATTTTTCCACCGATGGGTTCAGAATTGAAAGCTCTACCATTTAAAATATAATAGGGAGCAAGAAGATCATATCGAAGAGGTTCAATCTTAACTATAAGATGGATGTAAATCAAAGTATGGCTCTTATTTCATTTCTCAAATTAAAGTCACATATTGAGAAATTGGTCATTGATTAAACCAAATTGGAGAATCACCACATTCCTACTATGGAATTGATATCAAATTGAGCAATATGACACTTGATGAGAGTGATAGAGTATAGTCAAAGAGAGAAAAATTAAGGTTGTCACATCATTCCCTCCTTGCATGGAATTTCATCCTCGAAATTCGTCCAAGATCATAGTTAGGAGTCAAGTCAATATCCATCAAGTCTAGGTATCCAATCTTGGTTGTCAAGGAATTCCCCACAATGGGATGTACACTTAGATTATCATCATCAAGGGTGTATTCATTTTGATTGCATACATATTACTTAGTGTACCATCATATTAGGACACCATCATGGTATTAGGGCTTTTCCATCCCTCATTGTCCCTACATTAGGGTTTTTGTTCATATCTTCATACGAGACCAAGGTGTATTATCAAAATCTATGTTATAAATTCTCAAACTAACATGTTCATAATCATGATTTCCAAATGGGATCACCATTGGACGTGTATATTTCATCATTATACTAAATTTCATGCATGTTTTAGTTTTCCCCAAAAAAATCTACTAACTATCCCCAATTATGCTCATCATTTCTCATTTTGGATATGAAATTAAGCAATTTATTCATCATATTTATTCGAGTTATGACCCCATGAACATCGTTATATCGAGTTAATCATCTTTCATGTATGGTATGATTCATACTAGGTCTAGCTTATGAGGGTGTCACATCGTGTATACCTTAAGTGAGATATTTCATGTGTCGAGCATCATTCTAGGAGCATCATCATTGATAACATTGAGGTTTCATAATTATCTCACTTTTACCTCAAATGAGCTCTACAAGCTCATGCCACTCACGCTAAGACCTATATATATATATCTAACAAGACATGCTAACCACAACCATCTACCAATAACAAAATTTCTATCCATATATCAAGAACCATGGCGACCACCTGATGCCTTTATATACAAGTACTAACATGAGTATGAGGTTCACTGTGGGTATCACATATCTTATACATCATCTTAGGGTCGTGGGACATCTCCCTCACCTATATAGCAAGCATCATATATTCAATTGCCTCTTTCTCTAGGTTAGGTCTTTTAATAGGATATCTAGGGTTCAACATTCTCAAGGGAACCACACACTAGGCGACTCAACTCATATACTTAGAAGTAGTCTAGCTAGGGACTCATCAACATGTATTTCATCGTGCACATTTTTCAGCATTTCACATATTGTGGAGTTTAGGTACTCTGATCTTCTCTCGTGGTGTGTCGACTCATATCTAGAGGTCACCCTTTTTGTATGTCCCATGCTAGAGGTCCTCCTTTGTAAAGAGATGGAGGCCTGTGTTGGTCTCAAAATATATAAAACATATCGTATCTCAACACGTACAAGACTAGGCACAAGCAAGCACACAACCCAATAGCTATGTTTAGCACGTCAACCAAGTTACATGTATCGTACAAGGTGCTAGGTTTAGCTAGGGTTGCATGGTCAAACTCATCTCATATCATCAAACATAACTTGAATCATCTCGAAACATCTCATAAAACCACATCAACATCATCATCATCATCATCATCATCATCATCATCATCATCATCATCATCATCATCATCATCATCATCATCATCATCATCATCATCATCATCATCATCATCATCATCATCATCATCATCATCATCATCATCATCATCATCATCATCATCATCATCATCATCATCATCATCATCATCATCATCATCATCATCATCATCATCATCATCATCATCATCATCATCATCATCATCATCATTAATGTAGGTCATCTAGGCCACTCACTAGCCTAACCTTTATCATGGCTATAGACAACTATAGAGACTACAATTGTCATCTAAACTCTCTCATCTATACTTGATGTTACATCTCTTTCTCTTAGGTTACATGGGCACTCACTACCTTTCTTCATGTGGTAACATTTTCATATGTACATATACTAATACTTGAAATAAATTTTTCTCCAACGTTGAAACAGACGATGAAAACCACCGTACTCCGTTCGATCAAAACCAAAACCAAAATGAGTTACCACACTCATTAGGTAGTCTAGTACCATGACACCTAGAGAACTAGCAAGAACATGGTGCACACCTGTGTAGCTACCCTAAGCACATGCCACGAACATATGTCTAGGGTTGTAATAAGATCTCCCTTTTCTCATTCTACTGAACCTACAACCCATACTACAAGATAGAAGGAGGAGAAAAGAAAGGGTCTAGGGATTACACAAGCCTACTCCTAGTTCTAGAACATATAGGTTCTAACCTAGAGGCTAAGTCATCTTAGTCCACAAAGGATAACTCATTAAGTTTATAAGTTTGAGATGTAAGGTTATGTCTAGTTTGTATTTCATGTGAGCAATGTTTGGTGCTATTTTTGTTCATGCTCTTATACCATCTGAGACGGAACCAGAATCATGACCCCATGAACCAAAAAATACCAAAGATGACATGCGGAAGCGTGAAATGCTTAGAATACATGAACAAATAACAAGATAAAAGCACCAACCATAGTCTCAACATTCAACAAGATATATTAAGCAACATTGTTTATTACAAGCTTTCAATCACATATTCAAGAGTACATTTTTACAAGTCTGCTCATGTATACTAGGGATCTTACAACAACTACACCTGACATAACTCACCAAGCCCAACAACTTATATCCATCTTTGAACCTATAAAATACGTGAAACAAGGTGGGTCAAGCACACGAGGTGTCGAGTACAGGGCTAAAAGATACATATACATAAGCTTTGCATAATTTGAAAAGAATGCAGAAGTAAATGAGCAAGAGTAAATAAGATAAGTTCTTAGAAAAATGAGAGCCCATGTTTTATGTCATTTCACTCCAATTATACCATCATATCATGTATTCATAAGGCCTTTGATCAACTTCCCATTGGAAGGATCCGTAAGGGTGCTCAAGATTAGCTAACTCTTCTATACGTGAGGGACCTCGAGGCCATTGCCAAGAGCTAACCCTATTTCAACATTGTATAATGGAGTTTATATATTATGTTTTCAAGTTATAAAACCACGATACGAAACAAACACGTTGGCTAAATTGGACATTATTATACCCTTTGTTTTCATTATGACAAACATTTCATTCTTGTGGATCTAACTTGTTATTTGAGTGTTTCAGGGATAAACAAATAAGGATGTGGATAGTTGAAGATAAATACAAATTACAAGATCAATATGCTTAAATTACTTTATTTTCATGATTGTACTCAATGTAAACACTTGTACAAGTACTTAGACATCATGTAAATCAAGTGTTAGATCTTCCCTATCCACTCACAACACTTAGATAGATCCTCCCCTAAGATAGAAACACAATTACACATTGATACACACACTTAGTACATGGGTCAACACATTGAAACATGGACTTTCTAAGTCGACAAAGTCCTCGACCGAGACACCCTCGATCGACAAAGTTCTCAACCGAGAATAGACTCTCCAGCAAGCTCTATAGCCGTTACACTGAGTAAGAAAAGTAGTTGGGAGATGAAATCGAATTTTGCAACACATTTACCTCAAACTCCCACTTGGTCGAAGAAAATCTCGACCGAGACAAACTTGGTCGACAAACTTCTCGACCGAGAGAAGTTCTGGACTGCACTTTTCAACACTAAACAGCTAGTCATTGCAATATAATTGAAGGACACCTAATGGCTAATTGAGTACTAAGAACACCCTAGAAAGTATCTAGAACGTCCCTAAGTACTTGTAACCTATTCCTATAAATAGGAAAGGCCTTAGGACACCCAAAGCATCACTTGTGCATACAATTACACTTGAGATTCATTCTTAGTGAACAGCAAGCAAGCTACACTTGCAATCTATTTCTTTGAGCTATGCATTAGTGTTCTATAGCCTATTATCTCCTAGCCACCACACTACCATGTTCATCTATGGTGGATAGGAGATCAATACGCTTGATATAGGATCAAAGCGCTGTACTCATTGGTAACATTATTTCTTTCTTCCAATCTTTTTCCTTTCATTGTATTTTGTTCTCCTTGACTACTCCTAGGTTGGAGGCTGTTGAAAGGAGGTTCGTGGAGCTACTTCAGGTGGTGAAGGCTTTTCCTGGTGACTTGGAGTTACTTCAAAAGGCTGCCTCAATGATTGAGGCTACTTCAGGTGAAGGCTACTTCAAGGGTGATCTTGGAGTTACTTGAGAAGGCTGCTTCTAGGAGGATTAAGGCTACTTCAGGTGAAGGATACTTCAAAGGTGTAGGAAAGAAATTGTATTTTATGTAACATCCTCATGAGGTAATAAAATAAATTTCTTTAAAAAATCCTGATTGGAAACAATCGGGTAGTGGATTGACTACCTTATATTTCTAAGGTAGGAACCACTCTACATCCTTGTGTCTTCCTTGTTTCCTCCTACTTCTTGTTACAGTGGTTTAAATTGTTTAATTAACTTTAAAAACTCCAAAAATCTCTATTCACCCCCCTCTAGATCTTTTAAAACATTGAGTACATACTAGAATACTACATGACAATATTTGAGCAAGTAAACAAGCATACATATGTATCACATCTCAAGCAAGAAAGCCATAGTCATATAATTATTTAAATCCCGTACCTAATTTTATAGATTCATAACTTAACTTATTCTTGACCATCTAGCTATAAGCAACACCTGATTGACAACAAGATTATATGCATGCATTAGATTCTCATCATTAACCCTAACTAGATTCTTTTTAGGGTTTTGGCCAAGGTAGGTTCAAAGTTTCTTATTAGTCCATTTAATGATCTTGTATCGATCTAGGGGACATTAACAAGGTGGGGTTCAAGTTTCATGTCATTCTGAGGTTCCATACATTTTATACAATCATATCAAGATTTTGGTCACTCATGCACATTATAGGGTGAAAGACTCATAATATGGCAAGAAGGGCCATAGTCCATCAAGTCAAGGGCCCAAACGTAAAATATGGATTAGATCAACAAAATAGTGACATAGTAATTACATTCAAATATAGGTGTATTCCCCTAAGTCCATACATCATAGGATTCCACATTACCAACATACATTAAAAAAAACCAACACATAAGACCTAGGTCATAAGGTCCCAACATGTGGATAAGATGGGACATCCATACCAACTGGATCATAGAGTATAGGCCATCTCATATTTAGAATAGGAAAGAGAATATATTAGGATCCATATCACATTTGGGGCACCAAGAAGATAATCAAGCCACTTTAGGATACATTAGATAATTATGAATGTATTTAGTGTCAAAAAGTACCATCATAACATACAAGGTGGACAACCTTAGTCATTTAAGTCACAAAACATCAAAAGGTTACTTATTTTAGAGATCCAAAGAGTTGGATCCATAAGTTAGGTCAACCCATCATTGGTTCAAGGTATAGCCTAGTATTCACATAATTGGGGCACATTCATGCATTAGGTGTCAAAAGAATCACCCATAGTAAGGAGGATATTAGGGACTGATATTATAGTCAAGGAGAGACATATATTACTAATTTGAGGTTGATTAGGCATTAGTCCATCATTAAGTAGCAATATTCTCAAATTAGGGCAAGGTACATCATTAGAGTCTCAACACTAGTATATATGTACAACTAGAGTCATGTATGAGAAATAAGGATGATTAGGACTCCCATCAAATCCAAAGATATACAAAACTTACATATTTCATGATTAGGATGGTGAATGGTCACTAATTTTCCAAGCTTGATCAAAATAGTACATTAAATGTATTCGATATACTAAAGTTCACATCTTTTAGGAAAATAGGGAACAAGTAGTGGAGTTAGAGTCTGAAACCAATCCCAAGTGTATGTCTCATTGAGATGATGAATTTGATATATTTATTTGCCTAATTTTATTAAGAAAGGAGGGAGTTATCATTTTTTGAAGTTTTGATTGAAAACTATACAAAAATCCAGTAGCATACCCTTGATACATATCCATTGTGACATGGATTGTCAGATTGACGATATGCGGCCCATGTGGCATGTAGGTCCTGGGTCGCTAGCTACCACCCTCCCTCTGGTTTGGGCTAACTCACACCTGCTAGTGGCCGCTACACATCGCTGGCTAGCGGTCACCACTGGACACAAACCGTGCTCAAGCACCGCCAACTGGAACCACACGCTCAACCATCTCTTCTCACCACTGTATCCGCGATCTACACTACGCAACCTCTATTTCCCCCCATCAGAACAAAGGGTAGATAGGGGAAGTATCCAATTTTTCTTGCCGGTGGTCAGAGCAGTTGCAGCTGCCCAAGGCATGACCGTTCCAAGCGTTGGTGGTCCAGGGCGCGCCGCCAGAGGCCCTGCTGCTCCCAGAGCTCTCCAACAACCTTCGCTCATAAAAAAGGCAGAAACAATGGGCGGGTCGAGTAGGTGACCTGCTAGGGTACCAGTTGCAAAGGGGAAAGGAAAGAGGGAACTGACATCTAGAGCAAGAGTGAGATGAAAAAGAAAGCAAGTGTGGGAAAGGGAGGCTTAGGGTTTAGGTTCTCTTTAATCGTAGTGGGGTCTTCAGTGCTTTCCGAATCTGGATGGAGGAGGAAGATTCTCCCTCCAGTCGTATGATCCTTTCCCAAAGTGGAAGAAGAGTGGTGAGCAGCTGTTCCACACCCCATAATGGTCCTAAAAGGCTTAAAATAAATAAAGTCAATCAATATAAGTGAAATTGAGCCAATGTTAAATGGTTATAGCTTGGGCTTTAGAGATCCAATTAAGGTGATTTTTGCACCGATGGGTTTAAAATTGAAATATCTACCATTTGAAATATAATAGGGAGCAAGAAGATCATATCAAATAGGTTCAGTCTTAACTATAAGATGGATGTAAATCAAAGTATGGCTCTTATTTCATTTCTTAAATTAAAGTCACATATTGAGAAATTGGTCATTGATTAAACCAAATTAGAGCATCACCACATTCCTACTGTGGAATTGACATCAAATTGAGCAATATGACACTTGATGAGAGTGATAGAGTATAATCAAAGAGAGAGAAATTAAGGTTGTCACTTGTCACATCTCTTTTCCGATAGTTGAGGGCAGTGGGTTTGATGTGCCTAGGCTGGTTGCAGTTATGACAAAAAATAGATGAGGTGGTTACAGATGGGCACCTCCCTACACCTAGGTCACCTCTTTCTCTCATAGTCCATGCTAGGTTGCTTCCTCATTAGGCTGTTTTATTTTTGGTAACCTAGGAGACTTGTAAGGCTTGTGCCGAGCCCAACCTGGGGAGCAAATCCCCATCCCATAAGGAGCATAGCCATTAAGTCGTGCAAAGGCTGACTGTGCTACAGGAGAAACAATTCCAAACAGCACCACCAGAGAGATTCGAACCCGGGACCCTTCATGAGGGGCCTCGTGTTGCGACCACCTGAGCTACTGCTCGCCGACCTCTTTAGGCTGTTCTTATGATAAGGTTGTGAAAAATTCCCTACTTGTTTCTTTGAAAAGGCCTCAACAACAAGGGCTTATCTACTATCTGTTGAAAGTTCAGGGGCATCAATAGTGCTAGGCGTTGACCACACTATAACTTAGATCATCCAAAAACAAGTCCACACATGTTTCCTTATCCAAGCTCTTAACATAATGACTGAGTAAGAGGAACTTTTCACAAACTCGCCAATAGATGGAGAGCCTCATCGTAAGTTGTAGAACTCAGTTCTCTTCTTATTTAAGGCAGTGGTAGAAATATATTTCTCATTCAACATTGTCAGAAAATCATCCCATGATAATGTAGGAGAATCAACAAAATGAGAGAACACTACTCCCTACCACTACACTTGTACCACTCATTCTAGGACATAGCTTGCAAAATGGACTTTTAGATTTTTAGGGCAACCCAGACCGTGAAAGTGAATCTAGTCATCAACCTTATATACCATACTAGATTCATTTTCTCTAGTGAAAGAGTCAAGTTTCATCTTAAGGAAGTCTACAATTGAGATCTCTTGAGCTTGACGGGTCACACCATTGAAAAGCTTGTGTAATTGATGAAGAAAGATATTATCATCATTGCCAGTCTCCACTTGAGGTATAAATTGTTGTGGGGGTGGCTTTACCATATTAGAAACCACCTGAGGATGTGGCATGGATTGATGCATCATAGGTAGTGGTCAGTACACCATGTATGGTTGATTAACAGGATCCACTGATGGCTGCTATTCATATACAACCTAATTAAGGTCAAAAGAACCAACATGAAAATACCCTAGTTGCACAGGTTGCCCCATAGCAGGTGTCTCAAACAAATTAGTACCAAAAAGGCAAGTTGCAAGAGGAGTTTGGTGGGGGATTTCATTCCCAAGGGTAGAATGGGCTCTCCAAAACAAAGTTAAGGAAATGCTTATATGGAAACTATAAAACTATAAGACATAGGGTATATATAACATATGTTATTATAACCTAGAGATGGTCAGATAGCTGACTATTGTAGGCTCTGATATCGTACTTGTAAAGACGAAGTTGGAGTACCCTGACTTTACATTTAGTAACAAGATATATCCAATCCCAACTAGATAATTTAACAATTGCAATAAAAATTAAGCCATGCAATTAAATTCTAAGGGTTTTGGAGAATCAAGAACAATAATATTTAAACAGGGATAGAAAGGTAGTCAAACAATGGCAATTTCTAACATTTGTCCTCAAAATAATTAGTTTGTTCCAAGAGCGTGTTACATGGCTAAATATGAAAGTAGAATTAAACTAAGGCCCACAAAGAGCAACCTGGCCATCTCTCTTTCTATTCCTCAAAGGTAACCTCCTGATTCTAAGTATTAGTCTCGTCCTCAGCTATCTCCTACTCTAGGTATTTAGAATACCCAAAAGGACAAGAAACACAAAAGACATCAACAATTGCTGGTTGCACTACAAATGTTATTTGGGCATAGTAAGAGAGAGAGAGAGAGATAAAAGAAAAGGTAAGATGCAAGTGGTATAAAATTCAAATAAGAACAATCAGAGTGCAAGTAGAGATCTAGTGTTGATGTTGTAAATAAAAACATTTATGAGACATTTCAAGAGTATTTAAGTAGTCAATTAGTTTAACTTGCCAATAATAAATTGCAAAAATGCATAAATATGTAACAAGAAATATAATGTGAGCAACCTGACTAATAACATATAACTATATGGACAATGGTAGTTGCACCACCATAGACTACCAATTTAGGGATTAATACCCAGGGAGTATGTGCATCCATGGACTAATGCCCCGATATAAAAACTATGCACATGGAATGTGTGCGACTAAGGCCAAACACCCCTAATTTAGGGACTAAGTGCAAGGGATATGTGAAACTAAGGCCAAATACCCACTCATATGTAAAACTATACTAGGAAAGTGTAACCATTGCTTGCAAAATAGGATATGGAAAGTAGTAATAAGTCTTGGTAGTTAATTCAGTGTCAATAGTATGCCACAAGACATTAAAATACAAGAGTTATTTCCAATAATTAAGACATGGATCAGATTTCAATGGTATACAAAGTGATTAAATTGAACTTGTAAGATAATGTCAAAGGATTATATGATTTAAAACAATTCAAAGACCATGCCTCATTCTAATAACAAAAAATACAAAAGAGAAAGGGTATCAAAAGAGGTGATTAATGCCCAAACACATCAAGTGAGAAGTACATACCTTCAAGATCACAATCTTACTCTAGGTGCCCACTTTTATTCACAAAATCATCTTGTTCTCCTAGAAATACTTTATTCGTGTCAGTTGTAGTACACTAAACATGTGTCAAATCCTAATATATATGTTTTGATAATCATCAACCCAAAGTCAAACACTACTACACTCCTATGTTTATTGACTAAATTTCCAAGTGTCATAATTGGAATGGTGGTAATTGATGTTATGAGATTCTACTATTATATTATTAACGGTGATGTTGTAATCTAAACACAAGTCGTGAAACAAGTGTGTTCATTATATCACTTATACTTGATTGGTTTGACATGGAGTATGCTACATCAATTTGATGGCTTATTTCTCAACATATGGATTAGCATACTTTGGGGAAGATAATTAGACTCTAAATGAAAGTCCATTTGTAAGAGGTTTATGAAATGAGTTACATTACATATGGATAATCATGTGACATATGCCTAAGGGTCACATACTAGTACATAACTTGTCATGAAATAATTTTCTAGGATAGATAGATCTAGTGTTAGAGACAAGAGAAGGCTATTCATGTGAATCAACACCTAATATACTGCTTCCTCTTAGTTTATGAAATGAGTTACATTACATATGGATAATCGTGTGACATATGCCTAAGGGTCACATACTTGTACATAACTTGTCATGAAATAATTTTCTAGGATAGATAGATCTAGTGTTAGAGACAAGAGAAGGCTATTCATGTGAATCAACACCTACTATACTGCTTCCTCTTAGTTTATATGATGCAACATAAATAATCATGTACTAGTCAATCATGACATTTTATAGGATATATGCATGTCATGAGTGTTACATATGAATAAAAATATAAGAAGGAAATGCAAGGGGTAGGTAGATATGAACCAATAGGGTTAGTCAAGGAGAGAAAGGCTGCACCACGACTGCTGTAGGCTTGGGATATGCTCATTGTTGATCTTAGACATGAGTTACTATCCTGAAGGGTAACATGTGGTTGAAAATGATGAAGCTAAACAATGTTTGATTAATCTCATAAATAAGCTTTAGCATGCTTTAACTTAGGTATAGACTCAGTTGCATGTCATACAACTTATTGAAGTAGGCAGGGCGACACTGCCTTAGATAACATATCTTTTATCTGTGGGTACTAGTTGTATATACTACATATTGCATTTGGGAGCCATGTTGTGGACCCTTGGATGATCTAAATCAATGGTGTAATCTCCATCTTCAACACTTTTCAGTTACAAAAGACATGGAAAGTCGACGTACAAGTGGTTGCTAGATAATAGAACACGAGATGGATCATGGGTTATCTCACGACCTCATATTAGTAGTTGCCTTAGCACTTGAGTGTGCCTTTTAGTGGTGAGATCAGTTTGAATGGGAGCACAGAGAGAACAAGCTCTCACACCTGATGACCTCCTTGTAGGGTTGACGGTGGAAGTATGGAGGTAGTAGATACAATTAGAGGAAGTTTCAAGGGAGATGAGATCAGAGAATGACGTGCTTCCTTAGATTATCAGATTGCATAGCAAATACCTCCTTTTTCCTTTGCTTTGGTAGTAGTAGTGCCCATGAGTTCATTAAACTACGAGGAGGAGCGATGCTCAGGGATCAGAGGTGACACTCAAACAGGTGGGCCTTTGTTCAAGCTCTGGCTCATGAGAAGTGATGAGGGGGGAGGCAGGATAGTCCACAACCGCCAGCCATATCTACCATATCCCAAGAAACTAGGTCACGACCCCATCTAAGCCAGGAATAACATTGGAGGCTCCCTCCACAATGACGATGCCATGATAGGCAAGAAGTAGATCTAGAGCACAATCATCATCCTGAGCAGAAAGGAAAGAAGCCATGGGCACATGCATGCCTATGGATAGGGAGGAGGGAGATCTCATAGATAGTGAAGAACCTTGGATTTGTGGCATTTTACTCACTGGAGAAACCTCTCCCAGTGGCAATGCTCAAAGCATAAAAGAACACAGAAACTGGGAAGCCCATATCGCGATGCGAGAAAGAAAGAAGGCGAGTCAAATTGGCCAAACTCAATTGAACTGGGTTCAGGAAACAAGAACCGACCAACCCTCCTACCCCTCAAGCTATGGAGCCGCATCCCTTAGTGGACACGTGTCACCTCCTGAGTGGCCCAAAAAGGTACAAACCTAGAAAATGTTTAGTTCTTAGATAAATCATAGAAAATAGCCTATTTATCAGAAAAATACAAATAAGATACCAAAATTCTAAGAAAAAATTGTAGAACAACATGAACACATAATATCAGGCTTCTCATGCACTAATCTCAGTGATATCATCTAAGTTGTGAAATGCTTATTTCATAGATGATAAATATCAAATGATGGCATAAAATTATGATAAAATGTAAGTAAATCCATATTCATGTTTATAATCCACATAAGGCCAATGATTATGATGTTGCTGCAAGAAATCATGTAATTTTCTCCATATGGATAATTAGGGCTAATAACCCTAGTTAATATGCAATAATTACAAGTATGCTCAATAAATCTTGGAAACTCCAGAGCATATTCTCAATAGTATATGGAACACAATGTCAAATTAACATATCAATATTATGCACATAATTCCTGATTATACGAAGATGGTCCTTAATACATGTTATGAAACCCTAATTTAGGCTAATGATGTAACCTAGGGTTAATATGTGCATAAAATACTATGGAAGCAAATGTTCAGTTGATGAACCCTAATATGTAACATAATTGAAAAATAAGATCAGAGAGATAAACACATGAAGATGAGACAAATAATGGTGCACATATCCTAATGACTAAGCTAAACCCTAATGGACATAACTAGGGTTAATGATGATGAGAACCTATTGGTGATATGTATCTTGTCTTTATGAGGGGTTGACAATTGTGGTAGTTGACATCAGGAATATGTGGTTTAGATTATCTTGATCAAGGTACACCCTTACCTCTTACTTGGCCTACTATTCAATATGGTTGTATTATATGTGTAGTACAACACTTGGCATTTGATATTGGATGAAATGATTGTTCTTGCATGATATGTTGTTTTATTTTCCATACTTATTGCTATGAACACATCAAACATAATATATTTGTTCCATTATATGAAAGCACTAAACTCTTTGGTAGTACAATGCTTGGAAGTGACTTAACTCTTTGGTAGTCGGTCACATTGTACATATGATCTAACTATTTGGCAGTCGATCATAAATGCCTCAATCTTAATCCCCTTGAGAGTTAAGAGAATGCATCAAAACCTTCGACGCTCAATGCGTGGATATATAATGAAAAATGTGCTTAAAATATGTGTTCTCTTTTTTAGTAAACATCTTTGTTCAATTATGATTTTGTTATATATTTCTGTTATTACTACCAAGTATTAGTTTTATCTTATTACCAAGCTTAGTAATGAGAGGTATATAAAAAGACATGTAGGCATACTCAGTACAATATTCTTGAATATTGTGCTGACGCGTACCACATGTAATCTTTTGTTTAGATTGTGGACATATGATCTTGAAGATCCAAGATAGTTGAGAGTTGTGTGGCGAGCTGATATATAGGTGTACCTTTTGTCTTAAGATCCTAATGTTTAGTGGTAGTATATGTATATGTAAAAGTTTGTTGTTCAATGTGTAATATCAAATGTTGTAATAATTCATTATGTAATTATATGTTGATTGGTGAACATGTGTTGTATGGTTTTATTATTGTTCATGTACATGTGTTACTGTTGTTTCCTTCTAGCTTCCTCTAGTTTTCTTCTTCTTAGCCTAGCGTGTGGTGTTTAAATTGGGATTCTCGCTGAGGTGAGGTTTCAATTTAGATGTCACACATCAAATTAAGTTTTAGAAAATTCGAGGACGTCAACTCTCTAATAGGATACCAAAAGATGGTGTTTAAGATGAATTATTTTAAATAATTGTTTTGATTAAATTAACCACATTAATTATTGTGTATGGATTTAATTTATTCCTATGGCTAACAAATATAAATGTATGCTATCAAAATGTATATGTGTAAATATTTAAATTACCTAAAACTCAGTCTGTTACACTTTCATCAGGATCTGACTAGTATCTGTTAGTCATACTCAAGGCATATGAGATATTAAGGTGAGTACATAACATTGTCTACATGATAGATCCAATTGCAAATGCATATCGAATCTGGCTCATGCAGTCCTGTTCTTCACAAGAACTAGGACATTGAGCTCTGGAGATAATAACACCAGGAGACATGGGTAAGTTTCCTCTCTTTGAGTTCTCCATGCTGAACCTTTTTTAGCACTTTGTTAATGTATGTGCTCTGGCTTAGACCAAGAAGTCTTCTAGATCTTTATCCATATATCTTGATCCCTAAGATATAGGATGCTTCACCTAAGTCCTTCATAGAGAATGCATTTCCTAGCCAAGCCTATACCATTTGTAAAGTAGTGATGTAATTCCCCATCAATAGTATGCCATCTAGATACAATATGAGGAATATAATCTTGCTCCCACTAACCTTCTTGTAGACACATGGTTCATCTTAATTATAACTAAAGACAAACTCTTTGACTATTTCTTCAAATCAAAGATTCCAACTCTAGAGGCTTGCTTCAATCCGTAGATTGACCTTTTTAGCTTACAAGCTTTATTTGCATCCTTTGGATTTATAAAGCCCTCAGGTTGTTTCATGTACACACCCTCAAGTAGATTCCTATTAAGGAATGTAGTTTTAACATCCATTTGCCAAATATCATAGTCGTAATAAGCTATAATGGAAAGCATGATCCTGATGGACTTAACCATGGATGTTGGAGAAAAGGTTTTATCATAGTCAACACCTTGAACTTGTATGAAACCCTTTGTAGCCAATCGACCTTTGTAAGTTTGTACATTACCATCCATGTTAGTCTTCTTCTTGAAGACACATTTGCACCCTATGGGTTTTACCCCTTTAGGTGGATCTACCAATGTCCATACCTTGTTGGTGTACATGGATTACATCTCAGTCTCATGGCCTCAAGACAATTTTCAGATTTGGGTCTCTTAACAACTTCTAGTTGGGATGTTGGCTCATTATCAAAGACCAACCCATTACCTTCTTGAGTCACAAGATAACCAAATATTTTTGGCTCAAGGTGTATCCTACTAGATCTGTAAGGTTCATGTGTTACATGAGGAATTTGATATTCCATAATGGTTTGCAACTCTCTATATTCCTCTTGTACCTCAATAGGTTCAATATTTTCTTGTTGGTCTTGAACCTCTTTGAGTTCTAGTTTCCTCCCATTGATTTCTTTGAAAATGAATTCCTTTATAGGAATACAACATCCCTGCCAACAAATACTTTGTTGTCAGATGGAGTATAAAAGTAGTATCCTTTGGTTTCTCTAGGATATCCAACAAAATACAATTTATCTGATTTAGGTCTAAGAATTTTAGGAAACTACTTTCTCACATAAGCTTCACATCCCCAAATCTTCATAAAAGACACACTGGGACGTTTCTAATACGATATCTCATATGGTTCTTTTTGAACTAATTTATAATGTATATTGTTTAGTGTAAACACTATGGTTTCTAGAGCATAACCCTAGAAGGAAGTAAGAAGATTAGAAAAACTCATTAATGAACACACCATATATAGCAATGTGTGATTCCTCCCTTCTGACACACCATTATGTTGTGGTGCTCTAGGTGGAGATTAGAAAAACTCATCAATGAACACACCATATATAGCAATGTGTGATTCCTCCCTTCTAACACACCATTATGTTGTGGTGCTCTAGGTGGAGTCCATTGTGATATAGTACCACGGTCTTGCAAAAGGTCCTCAATGTCTTGGCTTAAGTATTCTTCACCAAGATCAGAATGAAGTGCCTTAATACTTTCACCAAGTTGGTTCTGTACTTCATTTATGAAATCATTGAACTTTTCAAGAGTTTCTACTTATGTTTCATCAAGTAAACATAATCATACCTACTAATTTTTTTGATGATGTGGGACCACCCCCAAACGAGCTTCGCAATTGTGACCCCCGCTGACAGCGTAAACCCCCGGTCCCCCCTCTCCTACCCGCACAATGGGGGGAACATTTTAAATTCATGCAAAGGTCGAGCTACGTGATGGGATTAGGTTAGATGGAGTAACATCACCGAGGGGTTTTGAACCTGGGTCCCTACTCTAGAGAGCCCGGGCCTTGACCACTTGAGCTACTACCCCCTAGGCCATACCTACTAAAATCATTAGTACAGGTAATGAAGCATTTATAACCACATCTAGTATTTGTTCTAAAAGGATGACATACACTAGTATGTATGAGTCCTAATTGATCACTAGCCCTCCCACTGTTACCATCAAAGGGAGTCTTTGTCATCTTTCCAACAAAAAAGACTCACACGTATCTATTGACTCAAAATAAAGAAAGTCTATATATCCATATTTGTTGAGTCTAGAAATGCGTTTCTCATTGATGTTCCCTAGATGAAAAAGCCAAAGATATGTTTTGTTTGAGTTATCAAGTTTTAATCTTTTGATATTTACGTTATAAACATTTGTCTTTATATCTAACAAATAATTACCATAGGATATTAAGGCACTTCAATAAAAGATCTCATCTTTTGAAATAGAACATTGAGCATTCTTTATCTGAAATTCATATCCATCATTGTCCATACAAGATACAGAAATAATATTCTATTAATGGAGGTACAAAATAGCAGTTCTTTAACTCTATTACAAGCCTTGTGGGCATAGATAAATTAAAGGTTCCAACTGGAGTGGCAACAAATCTTGATCCACTCACAAAACACAGTTTGACCTTGCCCTTTCATAAAGGCTTACTTCTTTTCAGATCCTGCATATTTGAATGTGTGTCAGATCCATGTCCTGTGTCTAGTACCCATGGTGAAGAAGCAGAAAAAATTATCTGAATAAGGTATATATATGAAGTGGATATCTATATCCCCTCCTTTTTCCTTAATCCATTTAAGTATAAAGGACAAGTTCCTTTTGCACTTAACTTTCTGCTTATTTTGAGAGCTGAAGATTTGGGTTTCTAGCCAACTTTAGAACTCTTCTTAGCTTTTCCTTTTCCCTTGGACTTCCCTTTTCCTCTGTTGATCATCATCACAAACTTGGGCTTGTCTTTCTTAATTTGCACTTCAGTTGTTCTCAACATGCAAAGTAATTCTGATAATGACTTGTCAAAATCATTCATGTTGTAGTTCATGAAAAACTGATTGTATGATTTTCGCAGTGACTGCAAAATGATATCAGTGGCCAACTCTTAACCCAAGGAAAATACTAGTCTAGAAAGGTTCTCTACATACTATAAGACCCCTTACCTGTGTTTTGGGTTAACCCTATTTGCTTTGGCTTGATGATGTGTTTAGATCCTTGCTCTAATCCTTTGAGATGATCTTAGGGATTTTTGAGAGCTTAAGTCTCCAGTTTAAGCTTGTTTGGATGTTGTTTGTTCCTTGTGTGCTTATTTTGGCAATTTGTAATTTACCCATTTGTGGGGGTATACTTGTAAATTTCCATCTACAAAGTGTTCCTTCTCTCTCTTGGCTTCATGAGAGAGAGTGTGATTCTTTAGGGTGCCTTGTTTGACCCTTGATTGAGTGGAGTCACCCCTAGTGGTGATTAGGGTTTCTAGGGTTGGTGTACCTTGACCTTGTGACCCTTGTTGGTTTGTCTCAACCTCGACCTAGGGCTTGGTTGAAGGGTGTCACTGTCGAGAAACCTTCCCTAGGTGTGGTTGTCATGACTGAGATGGTCTTGGGTCAAGATGGTTGGTTATGTGAGTGGAGTGTCTCGACCTAGGGTGTGTGGTGACCCCTTGTCGCGACCTTGTTGTGTTGAGTGGTGTATCATGACCATGGGTGTAAGGAGTGGGATCCCAGAGGGGAACCACTCCCTACTAAAAAATTTGAACAATAGAATTTACAGTCCAAACACACCCAAAATATATGTTGGAGTGGGTGTAAAAATTTCAAATCATATTTAATGTTGATCTAAACAACCAAGTATAGAAGCAGAATAAAAAACATTCACTATATTCAATTTATCATAAGATTACAAAAGAACATCATAATATTCCACAAAGGGTTTAAATATGAGTTACAACATATGGATATAAGTAGAGGGAAATCTAAACCAGATCACGATTGTCTCCAAGCTTTACGTCCTTAAGTTTAGTCCAAGTCTTCATGCCATGTCATCCAAGTCCTTCACCTAGGGTTGGAAGCATACCCCGACAAGAAGAGAAAACAAGGTGACATCAACAAAGCCCGACATGTGCATACTAAAAGGTAAATTGAGCAATGTATGGAACAAAGGATAACAAATACATAGAATCTTCCCATAGAAAAGAAAAGTACCACGCAAGTGGGAATCAAGAGAATTGATCCACAATAAAAGAGATACTTGCCATTAAATCAACATATGAAAGTGGTGCCACATAAGCACATATGAAATTAGGGCACATAAACCATAATCTATAAACATCATACTGCATGCATGTGAGATAAACATAGCCCTAGAACAATATAAACACATAGTCAGCCAAGTCTCATAAACTTGAAATCTGATAGATAATGGCACATTACCAAAATACCAAACATATATAAAGTGGGCCAAACCTCATAAATTTGAAGCTCAGGTATGGGGCACATAACCTCCATCCTAAAAATAAATAAGGGCATATAACCCAAAAACTAATGTAATTACACTACTTTAGTTCTACTAAATCACGTAGCATGATAAATGTAGAGGCAAGTAGAAAGTATAGTCAGATTACATAAAGTAGTCACCACAAAAGTGACCAACATATACATCCAACTCATAAGTGGGAAAAATACATCACATGTCATCATATAGAGTTCCAACATGAATAAAGTATTATAAAGAAGTAAGAGAATGTCCAAACATGATCACAAGATCAATACAAATAAGATACTTCACATGAAGTATAATTTCCAAAAGAACAAGATAATGTGTAGGATAATGTCCATAGGACCAAGAGAAAGAAGAATATAGGTGATTTCTCAAAAAGAATAATCAGGGATGCAAACATACATTAAGAGAGGAAATAGAAATTGCTCAATATAGAAATAATGTGGGATGCAATCATACATTAAGAAAGGAAAAATAAATTTCTCAATAAGGAAATAATGTGGGATGCATTCATACCTTACTCCAGAATCTAAATAGTCCAAAGTTACTTCTAGACCCAATTCTAGGCCTCCAAAGAACCTATTAAGCATATATGTAGGTTTCACATCAATTTCACATTGATTAATCAAACCCTAAAATCACTTTTTTCTTTATATGCATTTAGGTTGTAAAAATCATGCCATATTTTAGGTTACCTTTTCTGAGTTTAAAACATATTTTATTATATATTTTTGACTTATATATATTTAGTTATAAATTTTACAAGTGATTATCTATTTAGGAAAATCCATTAAAATCACATATTTTCAACATCAGATTTTGGTAACATAACTAGTACCATTAGAAAGCTCGTATTTTTCTAATTTCTTTTGGTCGGAAATTTTTTTTGGTCGGTATTTTTCTAATTTCAAAATGTATTTTATTATATTTTTCTTAGATGTAAATAATTAGTTATGGATTTTCAAAATCCGGCCAATCAAATAATTCTAGTCAACGTTAAGCATCGAGAGAGGAAGAGAGAGAGGGAGAGGGTGAGTGCGCTGAGTTGGCCCAATCACAACGAGCCAACTCAATCGACCCCACCACCAACCAAGCAACTCGTCTCAGCATTGAAACGAGATCAGGTTAGTGTGAAAAGACCAAATTGCCCCCAGTGAGAAAAACCAAACAAAGGAGAGAAGAGGGGGTAGCTTAGGGAAATCCGGAGGAGTCGTCTTCAACCTGTTCTTTACGATGAAACAACTTGCTAACTACAGTGAAGAGACTAGGATTTTGAGAACCATAACTCGGAAATCTGCAATATGAGTCCACAGAGAAACCAGTAACTCACTCGTAAGGCCTAACCGAACTCGAGAGCCCAAGGAGGAACACGACGGTGACCAAACATTACAAAAACTAGTGCACCACTTTGGGAAAAGAAGAAGAATTGGGGAAATAAGCTTTTACAAAGAATCAGAGGGACTCGAGGTGGTGGATGGCTCCACACGAGCATATGGACCTTCCTGGGTGTCCAACGGGTCTCTCAGTGGTCATACACCACATGAAATCCCCACAGTGGCTCCCAAAGCTGACAGTAGTAGGCGAAATTGGGATATGTTGATCGGGGCCAGAAGATATCAAACTAGCTCCATGTAATGATTCTTCGTGTTGTGGTGAACGTGTAGTACCGGTTTTCCAAAGCTTTAAAGGTTTGAGGAGGCGAAGAGAAGGAAAAGAAGACAGAAACATGGCATGAACATGGGCAAGGGAAGGCGAGAACACCTAGGGTTATATAGGTGACAAAATCCCAATAAACATGGGATTAATGGGTACAAAATCTTATCCCAGTTTCATAGCACCAAGAATCACAAAAAAAGATTGAGAATTGAGAGAGAAATCGTTGTTTTATTATCCATGTCACTGCTGCCCAGTTTCCAAACTGGCACAAGGTTGAAGACAACCGACGACCGTCTGATCAGGAATCTGATAGCTGAGATACCTGTACACATATAAAATAGGCATGATAAATTAAATTATATTCCCAATCAAATTCGAATAAAGTGTGAATGCAATTATATCTCTTTTTCTCTCTCCTCATTTGAGGGTGTAAACATGCTCCAAATGAAATGAAATTTGACAACCAACCTACTTTTGATAGAGGAATATGAATATGAAATTATATTTGTCTTTTGAGAAGTTTTTATTTATTAAATAAATAAAATGTTATTTTCTCTTTCCTCCATCATTAACGGTTATAAATTCTCCAAATTTGAGGAAACTTCACCCAGAAGTCAAATTTAGTGCATTGGATACAACTTTGCTATTAATTTTACATGTTGGAGTTGTTTGTATAATTATTTAATATTTTGAAGGTTCTATACACTTTCTCTCTCCTATCTTCACATGTATATTAAAGATTATCCAAATTACATGAAAATTCACCCAAAGAAATATTTAATGTGTAGATTACGAATCTAAGATTATTTTCTACTTTTGGAGTCATCTAGTATTTTATTTTCTATTTAGATAGAAACCTATATTTCTATTCCTAGAAATTACAAGAATTATTATTATTATGGAACTAAGGTGAAACTTGAATCCCAAGTTAATTGGGACCTAAGGAACACAGTTCTTAACTTAGATTCCCCTTTTGAGATTTCTTTTTAGGAGATATGTTACATTTACAATTATGGCCCATTATTATATTATTTCACCACTAACCCATATATTTCTCCAATTATGTTCCATATTTTCTTATTAGCACTAAAGGAATTATTATGGCATATTTTATGTGTCTATTATTGGCCTAAGACTAATGTGAAAACATTAGGTTACATTGGGGTGATTTATACGTGCATTAGTTCATTAGTTTATACTAAAAATCCTTTAGGTCTAAAACCTTAACCTTGTTTGGCGAAGTCCAAAAGGTCAAAATTCTAGGGTAGGGTCCAAGATCTGGTATGTTACAATGGGTGGTTCCCTTGGTGGGTCACAACTACGACATGGGTAATGGGTGGTCTAGGTGGTCAAGATCCAACCTAGAGTGTATTACAATCTCTTTCATGCGAGCTTTAAGTGGTTTCATGTTAGTTTCTTGAGTGGACAAGTGTCCCTTTGGAGCCATATCTTGTTAACACCTCATCTCTTGCCCTACCTCTCTCCTCCTTTGCTATATAAACCCTCTTTTCTCCATGCAAGTGATATTTTTTGGCCATCTTCTTCCTTCCTTCTATTTTGCTCATCCTTGGATCTTGGTGGAGAAAGAATAAATTGTTCTTGATGCTTTAGAGGTGGTTCAACCTTGCATGTGGAGTTCATGGTGATCCTTGGTCATCTTCAACCTTAGTGAGTGTTTTCTTTCCTCTTTGATGTTTTCCTTTGACCTTCTACCCCATCTTGTTCCTCTCTTTTCTTGGCCATAGACCATGGTTCCTCCATGGTGGTCGTTTTGGGAGAGAAACTCATCATCACAAGGGTCATAGACCATGTTTTGACAAAGTAGACCCAAGTGTGAGAAGGGTTTCTTCTCTCTTTCTCCCTTTGTCTTTTGGCTCAGCCTAGATCTTTTTGTCTCTCTTTTCTTGGGTGATCTTTAACCATTGTGTCTTATCTTTCTTGAGGTGTTCTTGTGGCCAAGAATGGAACTTTTGGTTGAGCTTGATCATCCTTGGTGATCATGTGCTTAGAGCTTGCCTTCTTTTAAACAATCTTCCTTAAGGCGGGTTATAGAACTCTTAACCTTTTCTATTAGTGCACCTTTCTTACATGCATGTTGCTATTTTCCCTCTCTAATGTTTCCTTAACTTGCTAATAGATGATGATAGACCTTATAACTTGGATGATGTTGAGAGATCATGCTTGGTTTGGATGTAATTCGAAACCCTAATTCCTTGTTCTCAGTTTTGGTGTTTGTGACACATGATGGTTTTCCTTCCTTTCTTGGCCTAGTGCTATATAAACAGCCCCCCAAGGACCAAATCCACCATGCCTTGCTAATACTCACATTTTCATGCTCTATCTTAACCTCGAGCACCCCAATACCTCATTGTTCTTCCTAATACTTGTTCAGTGCCACGACACAACCCACTCTAGGGGTGCATCATCTGCGCATACTCTCCCAGATATGAGATCTCCATCCCCTTTCCGAGGTCTCAACGAGTGGGAATGGCAACCTCATTGCCTTCTCTAGATCCTCCTTCCCCGAGCTCCCCTTCATGACGACAACCGTACTTGTCCTCATTTCTAGACTCGCAAAGAGTAGAATGGGAGCAAAAGGGTCTATCAAACCGGTGGTCCAAGGAGGAAAAACCAACCGGCCCTATTGATCCTCTTGAACCACAAATAAACTGACCAATCAAGTCTAAACTGGCCAATCAAAGGCCTGAACCAAAATCTAGACCAACAAGACTTGTGGCATGATCTAGGCCATCCAATCGACATCCAACGATCATACATTTTTTCACAAATTAAGGTATTTTGCTCATCTCTAACAAATAAGCATTTAAAATCCCTAATCTAGTTTAAATCATAATAATTACATCCTATCTCCAAATAATTCGTATAAATAGTCAATCTTGATCAGAAAAATCCAGTGAATCGATGAAAAATACTTTGGAAACCTGATTCCAAACGATACTCACTGATACATCTTAATCTTGATCTATTTCTTATATAATTGGTCTAAATGACTCTATTTGTGGTTAATCTTGACTACACACGGGAAAACCCTAATTCTTGACTCTAATGTTCATATTGAGACTCTAAAATCATAATTGACCCATTAATGATCTAGATTTATAATTGTTGACTTGAGTTAATCTTGAATAAAATGAGGATATCTTAATAATATGATTGACCTAAATCTTGTGGCATATCTTGACCTATTGACCCAAAAGTTGATCTCTGATTTACTCATAATACTAATCAGAACTGGATCTAATCTTGAACCCCAATGATGTTAGAACTTGATAATGATCTAAAGACTTGATTTTTGACTTGCATATTGACCAGGATAATTAGGGTTAACACATGTACCTAGAAAGCCTAGGCAGGTCATTCACACTCAAAAATACTTGACACTTGAAATAATGTTGGACATATCAAAATATTGGTTGATTATAAGTGAATGACCCAACCCTAAGGTTGACATAGGAAAAGTGTAACCGTAATCTCAAATATTGAAACATGATCTCCAAATATCATGATCCTGACCCTTGATCCAAACATTTTGATTTAGGATCTAACTCGAAGGGTCTACCTATTACTTGTTGATTATACTCGAAATCCTCAGTGAAAGGTATGCTATTATATAACTCCTCCTTGATTGAATTGAAGATACTTTTATGTATCTCTTGACTGTATACTTGGCTACTTATTTGGATGAGCTACTGTTCCCTATGATTAGTCTTCTATTTTTCTATACTATATTTAGAAAAACATAAAAACATAAATTGCATGCCCATTATGACTGCCAGTATATTGATAATGATGATGATATTGATAATGTTGATATTGAGTGCAACAACCCCCTCATTTGGAGTTGGGACTTGTACATTGGCCTCCTATGTTCCTATGGTGAGAAGGAGCCTAGTGACCTTCCCCATCGCATTGGGGTAATAGAGTCACACAAAATATATAAGCATTCTTATTTAATTACAACATAATGGGAACTCATAATAAAAATTGAATTGTTGAATAATAAACAAATTTTGTCGAATGATATTGGTTTTGGAAATCATTTGTTATTCTTTTGAATATAAGTCCTGCCAAGTATACTCTTTTGTTATAAACTGCTTTACTTGATTTTGATGGCGTACCGTGCAATTGCATGATTGTAACTTAATTTTCTTGATTTTAGGTAATACAAATGATATATTGAATAAGATCACTTCTGCACTCATACACTCTGATGACAAGCATATATTGGAAAAATCTCCATATTGGGTTAGTTTGTTCTTTTAAATATCCAATTTTTGAGTTATTATTTCTTATCGTCTATGCAATGTGATAGATCCTATCGGGCCACTCAAGGATGGGCGCTTCAATCCTCTTACTACTTTCTAGGTAGTAGGATTGGGATTGGGGTAAGAACGGTTCCATGACAGTGTGATAGATCCATCAGACAAAATGTTTGTTATTCAACAATTCAATTTTTATTACGAGTTCCCATTATCCTGTAATCAAATAAGCATGCTTATATATTTTGTCATCAATAGGATGCTCTCCATATTTGTGACTCATACGATGACTTTGAACAATATATGCAATGACCTTGATACTCAATTGCTCGATGATGAAATAGTGTTAGTACCAAGTTGGTTATGATATGGAACATGGAATCCCAATTGTGATTATTGGATTACTTGAAAATTGAGGACATGATTTGGATTTTATAATTGAGGATACCCTAATATTTGAGGAAATTACTTAGGTCGAATAATCCCAATTTTTGAGGATGTTTTTGAATTTTCGGGACAAAATTCCTTTTTAAGGAGGGAAGGATGTGACAAAGTGGATTTTTCACATTATAATGAAGTAATTACTATTTTTACCTCATTATACTCACTCATGCTCCCAAATTATTTTTCTTAGTTTCTAAATCAATATTGATACTCAAATTTGAAATATGGTGATCGATATACACATTATAACACCTCAAATTGGATTCATTCATTACTTTGTCCAAATAAGAAAATTGATCCATCAAAAATCATAGTTTGGTTCTAAAACTTTTCTAGATATTCTCCACATATTTGTGAATCTATGGTCCAAATTTCATGTCATTTGGACATTTCTACAATTTTCTATGAATTTTGGAAGTTCTATGCTCAAAATCCCTTTTTATTGCCTTTTATTTGCTCTTTTTTTGACTTGTCCAAGTCAATGATCCATACCAGGGATCCAGGGTGACTGTTGGCCTTTGGATCTAACTCTTGTGGATCCAGGCCTAATCTAGTGGCTACGAGGTCATCATCAACCTTCCACAATTAGCGGGGAGGTGTATTTATGGCCGAGACTTGCAAACTCACACCTAAGACCCTGCTTTGAAATTCCAACCAAGAGAGAATGCTCATCTCATGAATTTGAACTGATTTAATCCTAATTTGACCACCTTTAGTGCTCTGTCCAGCCACCAAAATGAGTTCTTTTCTCCCCCTCTAACTCTGGAGAGCATAGCTTCCACCCCAACCTCGATCTAGTGCTAACCCTAGCCAAGTGTTATATAAATAGCCCCCCAAGGACCGAATCCACCATGCTTTGCTAATACTCACATTTTCATGCTCTATCTCATCCTTGAGCACCCCAATACCTCATTGTTCTTCCTGATACTTGTTCAACACCGCTGCACAACCCACTCTGGGTGTGCATCATCCGCGCATACTCTCCTAGATCTGAGATCTCCATCCCCTTCGTGAGGTCTCAACGAGTGGGAACGACAACCTTGTTGCCTTCCCTAGATCCTCCTTCCCTGAGCTCCCCTTCACACTGGCAACCCTGCTCATCCTCATTTCTAGACTCACAAAGAGTAGAATGGAAGCAAAAGGGTCTTGCGAACCGGTGGTCCAAGGAGGAAAAATCAACCAACCCTATTGTTCCTCTTGAACCACAAATAAACCAGTCAATTAAGTTTGAACCGTCCAATCAAAGGCCTGAACCGAACTCTAGACCAGCAAGCCTCATGGCATGATCTAGGCCATCCAATCGACATCCAACAATCAGCCATTTTTTTGCAAATTAAGGTATTTTTCTCATCTCTGACAAATAAGCATTTAAAATCCCTGATCTAGTTTAAATCATAATAATTACATCCTAGCTCCAAATAATTTGTATAAATAGTTAATCTTGATAAAAAAATCCAGTGAATCGACTAAAAATTCTTTGGAAACCTGATTCCAAATGATCCTCACTGATATATCTTAATCTTGATCTATTGCTTATATAATTGGTCTAAATGACTCTATTTGTGGTTAATCTCGACTAAACACTAAAACCCTAATTCTTGACTTTAATGTTCATAATGAGACTCTAAAATCGTAATTGACCCATTAATGATCTAGATTTATATTTGTTGACTTGAGTTAATCTTGAATATGATGATGATATCTTAATAATATGATTGATCTAAATCTTGTGGCATATCTTGACCTATTGACCTAAAAGTTGATCTCTGATTTACTCATAATACTAATTAGAACTAGATCTAATCTTGAACCCCAATTATGTTAGAACTTGATAATGCTCTAAAGACTTGATTTTTGACTTGCATATTGACCAGGATAATTAGGGTTAACACATGTACCTAGAAAACCTAAGTAGGTCATTCACACTAAAAAATACTTGACACTTGAAATAATGTTGGACATATCAAAATATTGGTTGATTATAAGTGAATGACCCAACCCTAAGGTTGACATAGGAAAAGTGTAACCCTAATCTCAAATATTGAAACATTATCTCCAAATATCATGATCCTGACCCTTGATCCAAACATTGCGAGTAAGGATCTAACTCGAAGGGTCTACCTATTACTTGTTGATTATACTCAAAATCCTCAATGAAAGGTACAATATTATATAAGTCCTCCTTGATTGTATTGAAGATACTTTTATGTATCTCTTGACTGTATACTTGGCTACTTATTTGGATGAGCTACTGTTCCATATGATTAGTCTTCTATTTTTCTATACTATATTTAGAAAAACATGAAAACATAAATTGCATGCCCATTATGAATGCCCGTATATTGATAATGATGATGGTATTGATAATGTTGATAATGTTGATATTGAGTGCAACGACCCCCTCATTTGTAGGTGGGACTTGTACATTGGCCTCCTATGTTCCTATGGTGAGAAGGAGCCTAGTGACCTTCCCCATCGCATTGGGGTAATAGAGTCGCACAAAATATATAAGCATGCTTATTTGATTACAACATAATGGGAACTCGTAATAAAAATTGAATTGTTGAATAACAAACATGTTGTCAAATGATATTGGTTTTGGAAATCATTTGTTATTCTTTTGAATATAAGTCTTGCCAAGTATACTCTTTTGTTATAAACTGCTTTACTTGATTTTGATAGCGTACCGTGCAATTGCATGATTGTGCCCTGATTTTATTGATTTTAGGTAATACAATTGAAATAATGAATAAGATCACTTCCGTACTCATACACTCTGATGACAAGCTTATATTGGAAAAATCTCCATATTGGGTGAGTTTGTTCTTTTAAATATCTAGTTTTGAGTTATTATTTCTTATCGTATATTCCAGTGTGATAGATCCTATCAGGCCACTCAGGGAAGGGCACTTCAATCCTCTTACTACTATCTAGGCAGTAGGATTGGGATTGGGGTAAGAACGGTTCCGTGATAGTGTGATAGATCCATCAGACAAAATGTTTTTTATTCTACGATTCAATTTTTATTACTAGTTCCCATTATGCTTTAATCAAATAAGCATGCTTATATATTTTTTCATCAATAGGATTCTCTCCATATTTGTGACTCATACGATGACTTTGAACAATATATGCAATGACCTTGATACTCAATTGCTCGATGATGAAATAATATTAGTACCAAGTTGGTTATGATATGGAACATGGAATCCCAATTGTGATTATTGGATTACTTGAAAATTGAGGACATGATTTTGATTTTATACTTAAAGATACCCCAATATTTGAGGAAATTACTTAGGTCAAATAATCCTAATTTTTGAGGATGTTTTTGAATTTTGGGGACAAAATTCCTTTTTAAGGAGGGAAGGATGTGACAAAGTGGATTTTTCACATTATAATGAAGTAATTACTATTTTGTCCTCATTATACTCACTCATGCTCCCAAATTATTCAATATTGATACTCAAATTTGAAATATGGTGATCGATATACACATTATAACACCTCAAATTGGATTCATTCATTACTTTGTCCAAATAAGTAAATTGATCCATTAAACATCATAGTTTGGTTCTCAAAATTTTTCTAGATATTCTCCACATATTTTTGAATCTATGGTCCAAATTTCATGTCATTTGGACATTTCTACAATTTTCTATGAATTTTGGAAGTTCTGTGCTCAAATCCCTTTTTATTGCCTTTTATTTGCTTTTTTTTACTTGTCCAATTCAATGATCCATACACGGGATCTGGGGTGACTGTTGGCCCTTGGATCTACCTCTCGCAGATCCAAGCCTAATCCAATGGCTGCGAGGTCATCATCAACCTCCCACAATCAGTGGGGAGGTGTCTTTATGGATGAGACTTGCAAACTCGTGCCTAAGACCCCGATTCGAAATTCCAACCGAGAGAGAACACTTGTCTCGCAAATTTGAACTGATTTAATCCTAATTTGACCACCTTTTGTGCTCCCAGGTGCTAAAATGAGTTCTTTTCTCCCCCTCTCACTCTGGCGAGCATAGCCGCCACCCCAACCTCGATCTAGTGCTAACCCTAGCCTAGTTCTATATAAACAGCCCCCCAAGGATCGAATCCACCATGCCTTGCTAATACTCACATTTTCATGCTCTATCTTAGCCTCAAGCACCCCAATACCTCATTGTTCTTCTAGATACTTGTTCAACGCCACTGCACAACCCACTCTGGGCGTGCATCATCCGCGCATACTCTCCCAAATCTGAGATCTCCATCCCCTTCGTGAGGTCTCAACGAGTGGGAACGACAACCTCGTTGCCTTCCCTAGATCCTCCTTCCCTGAGCTCCCCTTCATGCCGACAGCCCTGATTGTCCTTATTTTTGGACTCGCAAAGAGAAGAATGGGAGCAAAAGGGTCTTGCGAACCAATGGTACAAGGAGGAAAAACCAACCGGCCCTATTGATCCTCTTGAACCACAAATAAACTGGTCAATCAAGTCTGAACCGGCCAATCAAAGGCCTGAACTGAACTCTAGACCAGCAAGCCTCATGGCATGATCCAGGCCATCCAATCGACATCCAACGATCAACCATTTTTTCACAAATTAAGGTATTTTTCTCATCTCTGACAAATAAGCATTAAAATCTCTGATCTAGTTTAAATCATAATAATTACATCCTAGCTCCAAATAATTTGTATAAATAGTCAATCTTGATCAGAAAAATCCAGTGAATCGACTAAAAAACATTGGAAACCTAATTCCAAATGATTCTCACTGATATATCTTAATCTTTATCTATTTCTTATATCATTGGTCTAAATGACTCTATTTGTGGTTAATCTTGACTAAACACTGAAAACCCTAATTCTTGACTCTAATGTTCATATAGAGACTCTAAAATCATAATTGACCCATTAATGATCTAGATTTATATTTGTTGACTTGAGTTAATCTTGAATATGATGATGATATCTTAATAATATGATTGATCTAAATCTTGTGGCATATCTTGACCTATTGACCTAAAAGTTGATCTCTGATTTACTCATAATACTAATCAGAACTGGATCTAATATTGAACCCCAATGATGTTAGAACTTGATAATGATCTAAAGACTTGATTTTTGACTTGCATATTGACCAGGATAATTAGGGTTAACACATGTACCTAGAAAGCCTAGGTAGGTCATTCACACTAAAAAAATACTTGGCACTTGAAATAATGTTGGACATATCAAAATATTGGTTGATTATAAGTGAATGACCCAACCCTAAGGTTGACATAGGAAAAGTGTAACCCTAATCTCGAATATTGAAACATGATCTCCAAATATCATGATCCTGACCCTTGATCCAAACATTGTGATTTAGGATCTAACTCGAAGGGTCTACCTATTACTTGTTGATTATACTCAAAATCCTCGGTGAAAGGTACACTATTATATAACTCCTCCTTGATTGTATTAAAGATATTTTTATGTATCTCTTGACTGTATACATGGCTACTTATTTGGATGAGCTACTGTTCCCTATGATTAGTCTTCTATTTTTCTATACTATATTTAGAAAAACATGAAAACATAAATTGCATGCCCGTTATAACTGCCCCTATATTGATAATGATGATGATATTGATAATGTTGATATTGAGTGCAACAACCCCCTCATTTGGAGGTGGGTCTTGTACATTGGCCTCCTATGTTCCTATGGTGAGAAGGATCCTAGTGACCTTCCCCATCACATTGAAGTATTAGAGTCACACAATATATATAAGCATGCTTATTTGATTACAACATAATGGGAACTCGTAATAAAAATTGAATTGTTGAATAACAAACATATTTTCGAATGATATTGGTTTTGTAAATAATTTGTTATTCTTTTGAATATAAGTCCTGCCTAATATACTCTTTTGTTATAAACTGCTTTACTTGATTTTGATAGCGCACCATGCAATTTCATGATTGTGTCTCTATTTTCTTGATTTTAGGTAATACAAATGGAATACTGAATAAGATCACTTCCGCACTCATACACTCTGATGACAAGCATATAGTGGAAAAATCTCCATATTATGTTAGTTGGTTCTTTTAAATATCCAGCTTTTGAGTTATTATTTCTTATCGTCTATGCCAGTGTGATAGATCCTATCGGGCCACTCAGAGATGGGTGCTTCAATCCTCTTACTTCTGTCTAGGAAATAGGATTGTGATTGGGGTAAGAACGGTTCCGTGACAGTGTGATAGATTCATCGAACAAAATGTTTGTTACTCAACGATTCAATTTTTATTATGAGTTCCCATTAGGCTATAATCAAATAAGCATGCTTATATAATTTGTCATCAATAGGATGCTCTCCATATTTGTGACTCATACGATGACTTTGAACAATATATGTAATGACCTTGATACTCAATTGCTCGATGATGAAATAGTGTTAGTACCAAGTTGGTTATGATATGGAACATGGAATCCCATTTGTGATTATTGGATTACTTGAAAATTGAGAACATGATTTTGATTTTATACTTGAGGATACCCCAATATTTGAGGAAATTACTTAGGTCAAATAATCTCAATTTTTGAGGATGTTTTTGAATTTTGGGGACAAAATTCCTTTTTAAGGAGGGAAGGATGTGACAAAGTGGATTTTTAACATTATAATGATCTAATTACTATTTTTCCATCATTATAATCACTCATGCTACCAAATTATTTTTATTGGTTTCTAAATCAATATTGATACTCAAATTTGAAATATGGTGATCGATATACACATTATAACACCTCAAATTGGATTCATTCATTACTTTGTCCAAATAAGCAAATTGATCCATCAAACATCATAGTTTGGTTCTCAAACTTTTTGTAGATATTATCCACACATTTGTGAAGCTATGGTGCAAATTTCATGTCATTTGACTTTCCTACAATTTTCTATGAATTTTGGAAGTTCTGTGCTCAAAATCCCTTTTTATTGCCTTTTATTTGCTCTTTTTTTGACTTGTCCAAGTCAGTGATCAATACAAGGGATCTGGGGTGACTGTTGGCCCTTAGATCTACCTCTCGCAGATATAGGCCTAATCCAGTGGCTGTGAGGTCATCATCAACCTCCCACAATAAGCGGGGAGGTGTCTTTATGGTCGAGACTTGCAGACTCGCGCCTAAGACCCCAATTCAAAATTCCAACTGAGAGGGAACGCTCGTCTAGCAAATTCAAACTGATTTAATCCTAATTTGACCGCCTTTCAGGCTCTGTACAGTTGCCAAAATGAGGTTTTTTCTCCCCTCTCTCACTCTGGCATGCATAGCCGCCACCCCAACCTCGATCTAGTGCTAACCCTAGCCTAGTGCTATATAAACAACCCCCCAAAGACCGAATCCACCATGCCTTGCTAATACTCACGTTTTCATGCTCTATCTTAGCCTCAAGCACCCCAATACCTCATTGTTCTTCCTGATAATTATTCAACACCGCATAGCCCACTCTGGGCGTGCATCGTCCACGCATACTCTCCCAGATCTGAGATCTCCATCCCCTTCACGAGGTCTCAACGAGTGGGAACAGCAACCTCGTTGCCTTCCCTAGATCCTCCTTCCCCGAGCTCCCCTTCACGTTGGCAACCCTGCTCGTCCTCATTTCTGGACTCATGAAGAGTAGAACGGGAGCAAAAGGGTCTCATGAACCGGTGATCTAAGGAGGAAAAACCAACCGGCCCTATTGATCCTCTTGAACCACAAATAAACCGGTCAATCAAGTCTGAACCGGCCAATCAAAGACCTGAACCAAACTCTAGACAAGAAAGCCTCGTGGCATGATCTAGGTCATCCAATCGACATCCAACGATCATACATTTTTTCACAAATTAAGGTATTTTTCTCCTCTCTAACAAATAAGCATTTAAAATCCCTGATCTAGTTTAAATCATAATAATTACATCCTAGCTCCAAATAATTCATATAAATAGTCCATCTTGATCAGAAAAATCCAGTGAATCGATTAAAAATACTTTGGAAACATGATTCCAAATTATTCTCACTGATATATCTTAATATTGATCTATTACTTATATAATTGGTCTCAATGACTATATTTGTGGTTAATCTTTACTAAACACTGAAAACCCTAATTCTTGACTCTAATGTTCATATTGAGACTCTAAAATCATAATTGACTCATTAATGATCTAGATTTATATTTGCTGACTTGAGTTAATCTTGAATATGATGATGATATCTTAATAATATGATTGATCTAAATCTTGTGGCATATCTTGTCCTATTGACCTAAAAGTTGATCTCTGAGTTACTCATAATACTAATAAGAACTGGATGTAATCTTGAACCCCAATGATGTTAGAACTTGATAATGATCTAAAGACTTGATTTTTGACTTGCATATTGATCGAGATAATTAGGGTTAACACATGTACCTAAAAAACCTAGGTAGATCATTCACACTAAAAAATACTTCACAATTGAAATAATGTTGGACACATCAAAATATTGGTTGATTATAAGTGAATGACCCAACCCTAAGGTTGACATAGGAAAAGTGTAACCCTAATCTCGAATACTGAAACATGATCTCCAAATATCATGATCCTGACCCGTGATCCAAACATTGTGATTTAGGATCTAACTCGAAGGGTCTACCTATTACTTGTTGATTATACTCAAAATACTCAGTGAAAGGTACGCTATTATATAACTCCTCCTTGATTGTATTGAAGATACTTTTATGTATCTCTTGACTATATACTTGGCTACTTATTTGGATGAGCTACTGTTCCCTATGATTAGTCTTCTATTTTTCTATACTATATTTTGAAAAACATGAAAACATAAGTTGCATGCCCATTATGACTGCCTGTATATTGATAATTATGATGATATTGATAATGTAGATAATGTTGATATTGAGTGCAACAACCCCCTCATTTGGAGGTGGGACTTGTACATTGGCCTCCTATATTCGTATGGTGAGAAGGAGCCTAGTGAACTTCCCCATCACGTTGGGGTAATAGAGTCACACAAAATATATAAGCATGCTTATTTGATTACAACATAATGGGAACTCATAATAAAAAGTGAATCATTGAATAACAAACATTTTGTCAAATGATATTGGTTTTGGAAATCATTTGTTATTCTTTTGAATATAAGTCCTGCCAAGTATACTCTTTTGTTATAAACTACTTTACTTGATTTTGATAGCGTACCGTGCAATTGCATGATTGTGTCTCAATTTTCTTGATTTTAGGTAATACAAATGGAGTATTGAATAAGATCGCTTCTGCACTCATACATCTGATGACAAGCATATATTGGAAAAATCTCCATATTGGGTTAGTTTGTTCTTTTAAATATCTAGTTTTTGAGTTAAGTAGGACTGGGATTGGGGTAAGAACGGTTCCTTGACATTTTCCTTCTTGATGATAGTAGTATTCCATGTTGTCCTCTTCTATTTTGGTTGTGGGTTACCTCTATTTTGATCTTGGTTGATCTTGGTTTGACGATGGTCTTTTGTCTTGGTATTAGTTTGACCATCGGTGATCAATACACCTTGATCTATCTTGGGTCATGACATCTTGGTTTTGGGTCACAAATGCGGTGTGCAAACGCAACACCGCATTTGCCCTGGCTTTGGTGACGATCATAACACCACATTTTGGTCGGGGTCATGATGGATTTACGTCACGACCATGATGTTACCTGGAGCCATTTTTAGACTCTAGTTTAAGACAGGTCGAGGTGTTTTGTTTTGGTGGTGTTGGGTTGTACATTGAAGGTTTGTGACCTTGGCCTGTATTGTGGTCATGCCCAAGTTATGTTGTGGTCATGACCCCTGTTGTAGTGCATGGATGAGTCACCGTGCTCTTTCCCTATCACAGTCACAATACTAGGTGGGTTCGTGGTAGCGATGCCTGATCAGTGTGTGGTCACAATGCCTAGTCTGTGTGAGGATGACGTCTGGTTGGTGTGTGGTTGTGACATTCACATAACACAATGATATTATACACATATACACATATATGATAGTGATTCCTAGTGTTGTTGACATAATGAACTATGTATAGTAATTTATTAATATTTCTTAATCCTAAATTGTTCCAAGATTATGGGAGGTGTTACACCTAGGGTTTAATGCTTGTATGTATCTTTAAAACCCTAATCAGATAAGCATGGAACTCTAAACCTAATGTGATTTATGAGATGTGTTTGCTTTCTCTCTCTTGTTTATAAGCTCTAACCTTGTAGGTGAAATGTATGCATGGATTGTGTAGGCTATGGTGGTGATTATGTGATACATGGTGGTGCTTAGGCTCATTGATGAGGCACAATGTGGTGCTAAATATGCATGGCTTAATTTGATAGGTTTTATTACCTTGTGATGACTTACTGCCTATTGGGGGGTGATATCCTTAAGTGATGTGATTAAGGGATTGATATCCCATGGTGATATGTGACTTTGGTGATCACCTTGTGAGTGGCAGAGTAATGAGTATCATGTGGTGATTGTGTGACAAATTCACACCTTGTACATTTTATATCTTTTGAAGTTGAAACACACCGTTTTTCTTGTAGAGTGTGTTTTAGCTTTATACATTGTAACTTGATTGATGCTAAAATCCACCCAATTGGCTAACTAATCAAGTGAAACCTAATCATGTAGTTTTCCCTCTACCATAGATCCATTCCAATGTCAGCTTTAATTACTGGATTGGTGAAATGAGTTTAGCTCAGAGTACATATTTTTTAATATGTGGGGTGCAAGTCGAATATCTCCTTGCATCCTTAATTATAGTTGTATGATACGTCCATGAATGAGCTGATCTCCCTATAATATGGATGGCCATGCGTGAGACACTCCTTCTTTTAAGAATAGTCATGCGTGAGCTTGTTCTTTTAGCGTCATTACATTTACCAAGGTGGGCTAAGTGTTTAGATATGGTCGGCCATGTCTGAGCCGATCCTTTTGTGACTATATGCCACCTTTAGTAGTTGACTTTTATGTCTCTACAAGTGTTCTCTTGTACTGACCAAGGGGTGTGGAGAGGTCATCCATTGACCTTGTATGACACCATCGGTTGCCCTTTGCAAGGGGCAGATGGATTTGGGTGGTACAATTCATGTCCTCGGGGCATAATAAAAGACATAATACATCCATGTGGTATATGTGCATAGGGTGACATACGTCTCACATTGGTTGAGAATTTGCCTTATCTTTTTACTAATTTCTTGAATTATAAGATGGTAAGAGAAGTCAACTGTTATACATGTTCTTTATATTCCTTTTTAGAATATAACTTGATCTATTATCAAGTGGTATCTACTTAGTATTGCTTAATCTACTTTACTTGTTATATATATATATATATATATATATCATTTAGCTAAATCTGCTCAACTTACTAGTATGTTGTTTTACCTGCTTATCTTACCCGTGCTTTAATAGTGTTGGTGGAGAGTTATATCTCTCACTAGGACGTTTGGTCTCACCCCGTGGGTTTCCACATCTTTTAGGTGGCCGTGCACGATGAGGTGGTGATGGTGCAACTGAGGAAGAGCAGCAGCCAGAGTAGTAGCTGAGGAGGTTGGAAGTGCTACTAAACTTTTGGTGTAGTGTCCTAGAGTCTTCCCTATACACTCAAGTATTGGGGAAGTTCTCGATGTGTTTTGTAGTTATGTTATCATCACGAGGTTTTCTATAGGTGTGCCTTTTGCTGTATAGTTATGGCAGATGTATATGTTTATCTATGTAATATAGGTTCTCCATGTGATATTTCTTGACAAGAAAGTTGGAAACCATGATGCAAACACCTTATGATATATGCTATGTGATCTAGATGTCCGGTTGTGGACTTATATGTGAAAGTTTTCAGCCTATGGTTCTTTTATGATATCAATTTTCATTTCTTGTCTTTTCTGGTAATCCACTGGCTTAGTCTTGTTTCCACTTTTGCTTTTTAGTAATCTTGTTTGTGGCACGTCAGGGCATCACACATACCCAATAATATTGAGCACATGTGGACCTACTGGATCTCCTTCTCCCATGCCGCACTTGAACAATACCTTGGAGACGTCATATCTCTCTTGTTTTGCTTTATCTTGGTACATGTTCTTAGCATGTGTTGCCATCTCAATAACATTGATGTTCTCGTGTTATCTCTGCAACTCATAGTTAATTGAGAACACCATCTAGCAGTTGACATCTACCACATCTTTAGAGTGCTTCTTGTAAGCATCACTGTCAGCCTTAGGAGCAGTGGGAGCATGTACATCTAGCTCTAAGTGTCTTCATGACATAGAGCTTTCTCTCTTACGTGAGAATGATTCTCAATGTCCTGAACCAATCATGGAAATTATTCTCATTCAACTAGTCCTTCTCAAGGATTGATCGCAAGGAAATCATGTTATTAGTTGACATTTGATTCTATAAGAAAAATTTGCAATTTGTCAAAATACTTTTGATTTGGATTAAAATAAAATTTGATGATGTTTAATTGGGCCTTTAATTAATTATTTCTCCCACTATTTTTTCAAATTAATATCATTGGAAGATTGTAACATATAACCTTCTAGTGAGTTAAGACCCAAAATAATTAAATTATTACCCAACCAATGTCTGTTGGTATGTATGCCCATAGAGCAAGTCATATGATGATTGTAATGGGATACTTTGTAAATGATTTGAATAATAATAAAGGCAATTTCCGATCTATATGTTTAAACTATTTCTGAGATGATGGTGTAACATGATAGATGTCTAAAGAATGGTTTTACTCAATGACATATGCTTTTAGGTTCAGGACCTAAACGATGAGATCATACGGGTGTTAAGAGTATACATTCTTGTTTAGTCCCTAGTCGATTGTTATTGTGGAAATAACCATAGACATCAATAACACTGA